>OY720643.1:107092133-108492602 GCA_963169105.1 Ceriagrion tenellum
GCGTAAACGTGCCCCGGTCTCCCCTACTGTACTTGAAGTGCCCTCCACAAGACACTCAAGTAGGGATCGGGTTTCCTGTGAAAATCATCCTCTCTGCAGGGATCTGAACCCTAGCCGTCCGCGTGGTTAGCCAGTACTCTTGCCACTAAACCAACCCGATCCCCTTATTAGTTATAATTATTTCAATAAGTATAGAGGTAACTCATAATAATAGGTAATAATCTATTTTTCTAATTTTCATAGTCTTCTTGGCTATGGCAAAATTTTATGTTTTTCCTCTTTACGCTGAAACTAGCGATTTTAAACTCTAATTGATGTAAAAAATGCAGTATAGGGATGAAATTATGCCCATTTTTCAACAACATTCACATAATAAAACAAACAAATATGACTGCTCTGGCACTCGTTTAAATAACTAATCATTTATACTAGAATTTTATGACTTAACTCTATTTGTAATATCCATGAGGTCTATAGCTTTTATTGTATTTATTTTAATCTGTTCAAACAGCATTTTACTGGATGAATTTTATAGCGGACAAAAAAAGCAAAATGCAGCATCAAAAGAACTCGGTTAGATATTTATAAAAGACGCAGTAAATAATTTTGTCTACTGTGAAAGGGGCATTTTACGAAGGGTTAAAACGACAAATGTTTGAGAAAAAAAACAATTCCTCGAGAGCAACAGAGGGCAGTTAAAATTTGGATGTCTCCACATCCGTTAAGAGAGCATAGAACATTGTTTGATTCTTATGTTAAAGTGCGTATTTGATATATTCGGGTCAGTTCAATTCAAAACAAAAAAATCATCAATTTAGTAGTGAAATTTTATTTAACAGAAAGAGGCTCATTAATCATTAATTGTGACCGCGTTTCTGGAACCCAGAAAACATGCGAGGGCGGGCAAGCAATTAACATCAAACTTGAAATGTTACCAAAAACGCGGAATATACAAACGCTGAAATTTTCCAATAACATTTTCTCTTTTTGTTTTTTTCATGGCCCTTGTGTGCTTAACTTATTACTGGGCACTCCTGATAAGGACCAGAAAGATTTATGGCGGTCCATTAAAACCTTTGACGTCATCGGCTGTAACTTCGATCGAAACATCTAACTGGTCCCTTAAATTCTTTCCCAACGCTGCAGAGCAGTCAAATTTTAAATTGAATTGGGGGACTGCTTATTTTTTTACGCTTATGTTGTATAAATACGAATTTATAAACGATTCAGACTTTATTTTCACAAGGAGATATATCGTAAACATTTGAGTGTGAAACATACATGGTCTTTTATATTCAGGGCGTGATTTTTAATTGGAGTCTAGGAAGAGTATCTATGCACCTTTACACGTATGTTTTACATCGTGAGGACCAAGTTGGTGTGGTAGCTAGAGTACTGGCTAACCATTTGGGCGATCAGGGTTCAAGTCCCTTCAGAGGAGAATATTTTTTAAAGAAAACCCAATCCCTACTCTTACGGAGGGCCATTTAAATACAGTACTCCGTCTGCCGGATGAGCCGTTAAACCGTGGTCCCCTTGGTGCCTCTCGTTGAGAGCAGGCTAATGCCGACGCCGGGTTTATCTCCAGTCTTCCTCTTTTACCTGTCACATATAGCACAAAGGACCTTAGCTGTCGGTCACCTCCGCAAAATCCAATTCAATCCTACTTCGCACCTTTACACGGCTGGTGCCCAAAAAGCCTCTGCTACACTCTCATGTGGCGGCTCATAGGGTAGTATGTAGATGTAGATGTAGGAGTAGGATATTTTAGGGCTTATAGGACTAGTGTTATATGATAATTACGCAAGGAATATCAATTTACTTCTCTCAGCGGTGAGATATTGTCCAAGTATTTAAATATCTAAAAATCCAAGTTATTTATAGCTTACAAGAGTATTTTCTATTAAAAGGTTTCCAGCTAAGGCTTTGACAGTTATTTAATGATTAAAATGATTAGTTCATCCAAACAATGTCACTTAAGAGGAACTTTGATTAAACCCACGCACCCTGAAATGTGAGAAATAGAATGTACTTAGGGGTATGGAAACGACTTAAGCTGTAGGATTAGGGAAGATACCCACAAGTAGAATACAGAATGGTAAATATTATTCTTTTGTTTCCATGATGTGCGGAGAGAGAACGTAGACGGACGACTTCGAGTAACTGGATCTAATTTATTCTATGCAGGGAAAGAGGGTTGAAAAAATTAACATTAAAGAATACGGAGATTTTGCAGCCATTATTTTTGGTAATACAGCCACTCGGCAGATTTAAGCCGAGGATTAAACGGTAAATGGCCAACTTGGTTTAAAAAGAGGAAGGAGAACGAGAGATGCTTAGGGAGCAATGAGGAAAGTGCTGGAATGAAAGTAAGATGGACCGAGGAGTTTTTTCTTGCTTTGTATTCTACGACATGGCGCCTGATAGCGTGGAATGGACAAAAGTAAAGGAAAAGCTTAAGAGGATTACAGTGGGAGATTGGTTTCAAACGTACCCTTTGTGTACATTTTCAGAACAGTGAATAATGAAATAGAAAGGGAAGGCAAGGAGAAGGTATAAGATAGGAGTAACAACTACAATGACCTATATTTTATCGAGTTATTGTAAGAAAAACATGAAAGATGATGAAGGATGAAAAACTGATTGATCTTGCGTCACAGAGGAGCAACTAATAGAGTTACTCACCCAAAAATTACACAATCAACAATGAGAGTATCTGAATAAATAATTCTCGGGCTTTTAGCCGAGTAAGAATTTTTGTGGCTGACGTTTCGATGGATATCACTTCCATCGTCCTCAGAGCAGTAATCTCTGCTCTGAGGACGATGGAAGTGTTATCCATCGAAACGTCAACCACAAAAATTCTTACTCGGCTAGAAGCCCGAGAATTATTTATTCATATAATTTGCCGAGAAAGGACAAGATCGTACAATGAGAGTATCTGTTGATATACAGTAAGCAAAATTACATCAATGTCAAAGATGTGGGAAACGTATCAACTATAAAAAGGAGGAACAAGTTAAATTTTTCTAAGGTTGGAAATAAAATATACGAGGAAGGATATTGAATAGAACAAGTCGGATGGTAAAAGCATCAGGATTCTGTTCTGGGCCTGACTGGATTAAGGTGGACATAAAGGAAAGGGTTCATTGGCTTGGAGCATTTACAACCTGAAGGGAAGTGATTAGACGAACCAAAAAAAGATACATTAAGGTAGGTTAAAACTGATGTACGATGCACAGCTTTGCTTAGCTCCGGAAATCGGTATTACCAAAAGAAGATTTAGATCAATTCGACTCCATTGAGATTAAGTAGAGAAGAGTGATGGATAGTTAATGCTGGGAAGCTTGAATGGCAAACGAGGAAGTGAGATAACAGGAGATGAATAAATAATTGGCAACCATGATACGGATGAGATAGAACATGCTGATGGAGGAAGATTTGGATTGAAGTTTTGGAATAGTTAGAGAAATTAGGGCAAACAAATGAAGGAGGCAGAAAGGAGAATGAAAAAATTCTACTAATTATTTAGAAATCCCTGCCCGAACAATTGTAATAATTAGAATTGGAATATCTCCCTTCGTTTATAGACGTCACGGAATTAGCATAACATAAAATTACGTTACTCAATGATAATTGCGTACCCATTGTCGTTTATTAGCAGTCTGAAGTATTTTTTTACAATTAACTACTTTATCAATGAAGCTTATATATTCAATAAAAAACGTATATACATGATATCATCACGCGCGTAATGTAAAATACGTGAAATAGGAAAACTTCGATTGTTCAAGGATGTCGTCCCGTTGGATAGCTACGTGTTACACGGAAATCCCGGAAATTAAGTCCTGGCCAACAGAAGGCTCCTCAGAAAGCAACATTTATTAGGAAAGATTTGTCTCTCGGCTAGGAAATTGAAACAGATTCGTAAAAATATATTTTTGGATAAAATACACGACATGAATGAATAAAAAAGACATTCGTGATTTAACCCTGCCACCAGATCAATACTACTGAAGATAAAATTACGCTCATCATCGCTGGCCATTCAGTAGCGGGTGCACGAGCGCCTAAAAAGAAACTCAATGACCAGGAGATAAGAACCTCGTTCACAGCTTTCACACCGAGTCCATATCAGCTGGACATATGTAACCATCATGAACACCCATTAAATATTCAAAGGGAAGGAGAGCACTTTCCTTTTCCGGTCGCTGTAGTCCTCGGCCCTTCGAGATAAAACCTTATCTAAATAGCCGATTCCATCCAATTATTTGTGAAGGCCCTCCGTTAGATGTTTTTGTAAGGTCCGGAATTTTACCGACGGCTTTGCTTAGCATTTATTTTTACGAGTGGCGGCGGTGAGTAAAAAAAGGTAAGCGGAGGATTATGCCCTCTCTTCCACGTTTCAACCCGCTCCTCCTCCCCAAGAGCAAGAAGGCAAAGAGCCGGGACTCGAAATGCTTTTTCTGGAATCCGGACTGTAAAAAAAGACTCGCTTCCGAAAAGGGAGCGATAGAATGGAATTCTAAGAAGGACGCAGCAACAAGGGCACACATATCGCCAGTCTATTCCGGAGCCTTGGGAGGAGAGATTGTAGAAGGAGAGAGTTGGGGAAGGGATGGCCGGGCAGCTACGACGAAAAGGAAACCAACGAACAAGTGCCGAAGAGGACTTAAAAGGGGCGTTAGTAAAATGAAATTCGTTGGGGGCCGTAAAAGATAAAAATTCCGCGTCGATAATTGTTTGTGGGAGTAAATCTTTCTTCGGTAGCCTTGTAAATGAAAACGGTTTTATTGTTAGCTTTAACCACGGTCAACCCACGTTTCTTTTCCATTCCCCATCGCCTATTATTGTAAATCACGCGGTTCCGTCAGTGATTGCCGTAGAGAGTGGCCGTGAAAAACAGCACTCTTCGGACAAAATGATTTTCCTCGCCTCGCGGTGAGGACAATAACGCGTTGAAGCCGTTAGTTAACGCTTCATGTCATCCTTGTCTTCCGAAAAAGACGGTCCCTTTCAAATACAGACGGTAATTATCGAGTAGAGGAGGCCTACACACACGCATTCAAACTAAAGATACACCACCTATTTAAGGTGATATTAGGCTCTTTTTTAAAAGTTGAAAATTTGTCAGAATTTGAACAAATTTATTTAATTGTGACACTAATAATTCAGAATGAGATAAGAGCCACCATACTTAAAATTTGTATCCATTCCGCTAATGTGGGTTAACTGGTGGTACGCCGGAAAAGTTAGAAATCCGATGACAAATTTCGACAAAGGTGATTTCAATGACCGGACTCATACAAATTCCACAACAAATGAACTTGATGACAGGGGTCACATCGTAGAAGAATTAATATTCATGTTTGAAAAACAGTTTGTACTTTTCTATAGTTGTATAATTAGTGCGACGCGTTTTACAGCTTTACTTCAATGTCAAGTCAGAAAAGGTGCAAGTGTTTGAATAATATTTATTTCATGATACGCATCAATAAACACACCAGATTCGTATTATATAAATATGAGTTGTGACCGGAATCTTCACGCCACAAAACGGGGTTCAAACACGGTTTATTTTGCGGGTTCTATGGTCTTGAGAGAACATTCTCAATTTTTGCGATCACGACGTATGGATTCCTCCTCTCAATTTTCCTTGCTTGATAATAATCATGTAAGCGATTTCACCCCAGAAACTTTCCATTTTCTCCCGAACGGTTTAAAGATGGATGCTTTTGACCACATTAAAATTATTAGACTGACAAGCAACCTTTGTAATGAGCTACTTTCTCCGCACTCCTCCCCACTTCTTTCCGAAAAAATCTCTTCCTGGAATAACAACCTTTCTCACCTCACAAGTCCTTAATTTATGTTCCTCTGCATCCCCTCCCAAATATTAGTTTTTCTTCAGCCCCCCAGTATCACGTTGATATCTCAACAATCAATAAATAACATTAAACAAACAACTACACCTGACGATACAGTAAAGTTGTGAAACGTATCGTACAACATAAATAATTGTGGAAAAGTACAACATTTTCTTTTTAATATGGTTATAATCCACAACCATTTGACATTTCTCCAACTTCCACTGTCAATGAAGATTTAATTAATAAATAGGTATATATTATTGGAGAGGATTGAATGAGCTATGAGACTACAGAGCAGAGAGAACTAGGCTACCAATTACTCCAATATTGTCCTCTGAAATGTGACTTCACCAAAAAGAATTATCTGTACTCATACAAAAAGAAAATAATTTACAAAACGCAAATATTCAGTCTAACGCCACTGGATCAAGTCATACGATGTGCGTATTGGTGAGACTATAACTCACACAAAGTAGGTTTTTTTTAGCTAGATGACCTCCATCCTCTCCATTAATGTGTTGTTCATGGATGCACTGTACACTCAAGACTCAGCTCTGTCTTTCAGAGAAACGAGCAGCAGTAAACTGACCTATGTTGCTTGACGTAAAACCCTTGATAAACGACCGAAGCTTTAAGGCAATTCTAAGAGTTCCTCTATGACATGGGTCGCATAAAACTAAGCATATAATCACTCAAGTCAGTCACAACCTTGAAAATTATGCGTCCAATAATATGGCGTCAAATGATTCACGAGCCGGTTCCGTTGCCCTTGGCGTTCAAAACTACTCAACTTACTTATATACTTTGGTAGCTTGTATATGCTGTTGTGACAGCATACGATTCAGCCTTGGGTAGAATGCTATTTTCTTACTGATATGTATGTACTTCTGTTCAATGCGGTCGGTGCGCTTATCGTGAGTCATTGTTTATTAATTTTAATAACTTTCCACGTAAGCCGGAAAAAACTCTTTGACCGCACTTCACCTAAGTATTTGTATTTATTTGTTGAAACTAACCATACCTGCTGTTATATACCTACATGATGTAAGATTTACATATAGCTATTTTTGTCTCAATTAAAGCATTGTTACGACTTTGGTTTACAGCGTGGAATTCAAAATTAAACCATAAATCGTATTTTAATATCTATTTAGTTATTTGGGATGATACCTTAATGTTTATTAGGAACCATTATAATAATACAAAGCGGATATTTTCGCTTTTGGGAGAAAATATTTACATGTCATCAATGTTATTCTCCATGGAAGTCAATTTCTGCACTAAAATAACTTACAGAATAATTAAAAACAATAACTACGAGTGCCTAAGCAGTTGTAGGCCCTTGCCTCTTCAAATTATTTCGAAATATATGTGAAGTCATAAAATTAGTAGTTCCTCCACTAAGAGGAAATCAGTTTCCCAGTCTCACATTTTTCTCTATCAACACCGGCCAATTACAGTAGAGTGAGGCACTCGCCGATTGAAGCCCCGTCCTGGTGGGAAGAATATTTACGAGTATTCCGCTGAGGTTCTAAGAAAAGGAACTGGTTCTGCCGAAATTTCGTTTATTTCCGTAGAATTCCTTACGTTCTACAGAACAACTTTTAAAGATTTTTTTAGCGTGGCAGGAAAATATCACGCCATCAACAAGGGACTAAACCGTGTTTGTTTCAATTCACTGAGCCAAATACTCATTTCTTCCCCAAGAAAATGCCATTGCGGTAAAATCTGCTCTCCCTTTACCAAGTTAGCCCATTATTCCGTTCTCATGTTGCATGACTTTTTGTGATTTTCAGTGTCGAATGTTGATTAGTGACAACGGTTTCTTACCCGTTCCAGGGAATTTTTGAAGGTTGTAGACCAGTAGACGTGAATGTTCAGATTAGATCGAAGACTGGAGGAACATATTTCAATCTGTTCATCACGTTTTAAGGCCTGGTTACACGATAAATTAACTTGAACGTGTTCACGTGCAAGTTCATGTACGAATGTATGAACCAAATATAGCCGGTTCTATTTTCCTGTTCACGCGTTCATGCATTCGCATATTAACTCGTACGGGTTAATGTATCGTGTAACCAGGGCTTCAGACGAGCCCTGAATAGTCGTCATCAATGGACTGATTGTATTGGTGACTGGATGGACTGATATGGAATTGGAAGTATCGATAGTCCTGTAGCATCAATTGCAAATATATCGCGCAAGATTTTGTTTGAACATGACTCTTCTTTAAAACACACCATGGACCGACTTGATATTAAAGACACTAAAAATACATTTTATCACATATTCTCCCAGTTATGTCCTACTTTCTGAATAAGAGGGTTCTAAATCTCCTCTACTGCATTAACGATCATCGTTTCTTGACAAAGCTTACCTCACTTTTAATTCCGCCACTCATTTTTATGGCACATTTTACACTGCGAGCAAGTTTTGACCGAAGTTATTCGACTCGACTGAATATTGTTATTCTCTTTCCTAATCAATGCATGGAATTTGTTATCATTTTTTTATTCTATCGCTGTCATTTTATGATTATTATCCCGCTTAATCTGCGTTCAATATTTCCTTGGACCGTGTTGTAATCCACATTTAGGCGTACTGACCTCGCTTAATTTTCTCCAAATTCAGGAAGTGGACATCACCATGTCTACTTATTGACCAACTCCACAACCATGGAAAGGGCTTACTAGTCAACCGCAACAGTGATATTAGTATATAATTTATGGCTTCCATTATAGCTAGGCTCTGTACATTCATTTTTAAAATGAATGAAAATAATAAACTCCAATATTGTGTTTGACAACTCTTATAAATTCCTGCATGACGCAAAAAACATTTTCTTGTGATGGTAAAATTGCATTTTTTTGCGTTTTCGCGACATATGATAAGGTGAGGGCTGCCGTCATTTAATTGTTACTTTTCAATCACACATGTGTATAAGCGCTAATTGTCCGTCCCACCTTGCCACAATGGCTCGCACTGGATTTAGTACTTGGGTGTATACCAAGTATACTAAGGAAGCTTACCTGAATCGAAACCGGGCCATGTTCTCAGACTGGAGCGTAGTCATACATGACGATGGTCCTCAGTTACCTCCGATGGGGCACGCCTGCGAGAGGTACAGCTGATTTCCTGTGGAACGAAAAATGGAAGCAACAATTACTCACGAGAGGCGTTAGGCGAAGAAACTAACTTTCGCACTCATGTGTGAGTTAAAAGTGTGTTTGTGAGGTAACTTTTGGGACCAAGTGTTGCCTTGGGAGACCCTCCCTCACTCACCCCCTGGTTGCTCAGGTGAGGGAGGAGAGGTGTAACATATCCCGAAATCCCATGTCTTGCCGAACACAATTATACTCGTATCCTGGTGATTGTCCGAGCGTCCGAGGGGAGATCTGAACCAATTTCCTTCGAGAGTAACTATTACAAGTATTCTGTCGGCTTAGGTAGTTTAAAATGAAAGAATGGCTATACCAGGGGTGAGAAACCCATGGTATACTTTCCATGCGTGGCATGCCGATGACTTTTTCTGGCTTTCAAAAAAAGTCCATGGCATATTTATTTTCAATTTTACAAGTACAACTTTCAGCGGCTGGGGCAGTCCCGGCGAGTTCAACGCAAAAATGAGCCCTATGAATACATTTATTTTCTTACGACTCATTTGTTATATTTAATCGCATCAGTTACGGGAAAATCCCGTCACTACAGACCTAAGTCATTTCAATCTACCTTAAGTATAGCAGCTTAAGTACTTGATTAAATAGGCACTATCTTACATTAAATAAAAGTCAATTTCTTTTAAGGCTATGAATGAGGCTCCGCGCACTGTGAGCTGTCATGTGGCTTGCCTTGACGTAACTGTTTTCATTTTGTCAGCTGGACATGATTAAAATAATCAATTTTTATTCAAATGTCAATATATCAAAGAGTAATATCTCTTTTCTTTCTCTAAACTTTCGGTAACACGAGGAAAAATTTGATGTCAGAGATTTGGACAATTTTGGCACGCACTCTATTAAAGGTTGCCCACATTGGGCTTGTACTAACCATGTGTCTTACAGGTCTTTGCCTCTTTTTATGCCTAAATTTCTTAGCTCGGAACTCGCCCTATCCCTATTAACTCCATGCTTAAACTCTTTAAATATTTACTTTTTGAGGACTCATCTGCTGTATTCAATAGCATCAGTTACCTGAAAGTAATCTCTTAGCTTCAAACCTTTGTAACTTCTTTCTTAGATTTTATAGCTTCATTACTTTTCTTAATTATTACTAACCTTTATAGTATAAACCCCCCCAAAAAAATCACCCAGCACTCACTGACATGTATGTATTCCCTTTCTCTCGAGTACTTAGAAGATTAGTTCACTCTCTGTTCTATATTATCTCAAACTGATCAAAATCTCAGTCTTTGTTTAACATTACCATACAAAGGATATGCTCGGAAATTTCCCACCTAGCAAGGCATTCGGTTAGAATTGTACCCATCGTGATCATAATCTCCGCTCTTTGCGTTAACATCGGTGATAATCCCTGAGCGTCGGGCTCCCTTTGTCCCTTCCACGCCGTTGAGCTCGCCCTCTTGGGTGTGGTAGCTAGGGGAAACAGAGGAGCGGCGCGAGGGAGCGGTAGTGGCGAGGTGCCGGCGTAGACGACGTGCGGCCAGCGGAGGTGCGCATTCCCACCTTCAGGAACTTCCTGCCGATCCACTAGGGAAGTAAATGCAAGCAGCACAATTAGAATACCACGCGATTGTATAGTTCCCACCTCCATCAATGGATTTTGCTATGTTATAGAGTTGGCATACGATTGATGGATCGTAGATTTATAAAACGGATATTATTAAATCCTTATTTATTAGAAAATTTTTTCAACTATTTACTCATATCATCATTATACGACTATCACTTTAAAAAATAACCGAAACAAACCTGCATTACTGTCGAAAATACAGGCTTATTGCTTATTAATTCCGTTTACCCTCATTCAGAACTCCTCATCACGAGGGACATTATTAAGTTACTACCAGTCTTGTAGCTCAAGTTTCATGACGGGAAAGATTCAGACATGATGAAAAAATATCTTAGTGTATTCCATTCAAAAAAGTTAACAGCCGACTCAGGTTTCGACGGTACAGCAATCATTATCAAGGTACATTTACATGATATGCGAGTCAATATGACGTAAATGTACCTTAACAATGATTGCTGTGCAGTCGAAACCTAAGTCGGAAATAAACTTTTAAGTGTGGAATATACTGAGTTTTTTTTGTCGTCAGTGAGTTTTTCACAAATTTATGCCTTCGACCATTAATTTTATTTGAGAAAGAATATTATTTTATTCAATTTAACTATAGGCTGATTTCTGAAATGTGAGTCCCTTGAATAAATCATAATGCCCATTATGTTATCCGTATAAAGCTGAATTATTCCCTTATTAAAAGTGGTCATGGGTCAACATATTTTATCTCTGTTTCTGTTCCACAAGTTACTTTTGTTTCTACGGAGGGCTAGACAACTAAGTTGTATTCATTATAAGTCTTATTAGAGGCTCCAGAAGGACCAGAGACTGATCAAATGATCGATATAATCTCAAAGAACAAAACATATTAAATAATAATGCACTGTGGTACAATAGGAAAATAATGAAATAAAAATTTCTAACTAGGAAAACTCAACATGACCAGTTCAGTGATTACCTTCTCCTTGGTGGCCGGGAACGAGAAAGGTGTTCACGGGCACACACACTATAGGAGAACTCGGGAGGGGTTTGGCGGCCACGAGCGGCTTACAGCATTCACTTCCGCTGACAGACTAGATTTTAGTGTACCCATTTTACCAGTCAACCAGTGCCTCCCAGTGGCAGCCAACCGAACCCCGCAAATGTGCGATTTACGAAACACTCAAGCATAGCCTCTAGTTAGGCAAATGGGTATAGCTAGCGTTGGAGTTAATACATGAGAGTCTAGCTTACACTCAATACTGATAGACCTCTCAAAAAGTAGCTTATCACTCTATTATAGAGGTGAACATTTTTATTAGTCAGCAAAACGTCGAAGGAAACCATACGAGGGTACTCGGCCATAAATGTGTGGATTTCATGCGTCCATCAGGTTCATATCTGACCAGTAACCTGCCTTCAGGTTGACAAAAGAAGAGATTATAATGTGTTCGCTCTAAAACGGTCTTTATCGTACGATTCATATGCGCCGCCAAATTTTCCAATATCTCAAATTTATACGTACGATTTTTCCACCACTTTCGAATAAGAGGTCTCAAAATTTCCAATTCTGTAAATAAAATTTACCTACTAGCTCAACGGCTATAGAGGGATGTATATATTTTTTTAATCGGCCGATTTCTCCCCCACGATTGGTTCTATTGAATAAGTTATTTATTTATGGCGATAGGAGATTGTGTCGGCGATTGCATTTTAATCGAGTTCGTCGCCTCGCTGCGGGCGAAAACCACGCGGAAGGGCAAACCTTCGGAAGAACAAAGAGAGGATGGACGTCACTCGCTTGGACACGCTCGCTCGGGAAGACATTGGAAGGGACGAGGACAGCTCAAGTGTGTTAGGCCTTTTGCGATTGACTGCGCCCCCCCCCCCCCTGCTGTGTGTGTGTATGTGTGAAGACCACGGAGCCGACGACTCGTCCCTCTGGGTGTTCTTGCGGCCGAGTCACAGCCGGTTATGCGGCAAGTCTTTCTGTAAAAGGAAGGAGGAGGAACTCCCCTACCCCCGCCAACCCTCGCCTCTCCCGGGTCGAGATTTGCCGGCACAAGGAGCGACAGGGGCGTTGGGGGGGGACAGTGCAGGGGGGGGGTTCTGAATTTCGGAGGTTTTAGTGGGAGGAGAGGCAGCTAGCTCTGGAGGAGGAGGCTAGGATGAGAGTGGGTCTCGGTTTTTAAGAGAGGCCGAACTGAAACGGATGGGTGGCCTCGTCTCCTTTGACACTTTTATTGAACTGGCTTCCTCCAATTTCGGTCCTCGTGCGAGAGGGCGAAGGAGAGAGAGACGGAGGAAGGAGTGGAAGAGGAAAGACAAAAGGAGAAGTTGGTGGGAGAGAGAGAGGGAAAAAGGCGGAGAAAGGTTGAGAGGAAAGCGGAGATGGATGGATAACGGAGGTTTCCCCTTGTCCGCACAACAATACACAGGGAGCAAGAAAAATGTTTGCGGCTGGGGAAAAACTTCTGTGGGCTCCTGATTGATAAAGACCCGAGTCACTTTCGGCATTTAAAACTTCAAGGCAAGCCGTGCGATACATATCTATTTGATGATGACAAATAATGCGTGACGAGAAAAGGGTAGCCCTGCGAAAGGTATTGAAAAACTAAAGAAAAAATTACCTTTCAAATCATTGAAACAACCGTAAAGTTTCCTTATGCGACCATTAGCAAGTGGCACGTAGATATACAATCAGTTTTAGAAAGAGCTAGCTGAGTAGATTTATTTGGTGGCCCGCGTTTTCATTAAGATCAGGCTTCGGAAATCAATGCGTGAATTGAATGCAACGACACGATAATTTTTTTGCTATAGTTCGGTCAAATGAGGCCCACCCAATTAGCTCCTCAGCTTTTATACGAACCAACTGGTAATTTAAAATCAAAATGGGTAAGGTAGGTAGGGGAAATAAAAGCTAAATAATTTAAATCACATTTACTCTGCTCTTCTTAGATCAGAAGGATTAATTATAAATGAAAAACTCTTTCATCCCTTTTTTCTATGAATAGTGAAGAATACTACCAAACAAAAGAAATACTTTCTATGCATACTAAGAACAACGACATTTTGGTAAGAATTTAATCCAAGATTTCATTTAAAAAGCACAAAAAATAATACCAGAGAAAAAAAAATAAACTAATGACGATAACCAGAGGGATTGCGCTAGGTTACAGATGGGGGTGTTGGGTACATGTTTACAAGGATAGTCATGAAGTCATAACTAGTCATTAAGTCAGAAAAGTATGACTCTAGTCATGGAGGGTAATTTTATGTTAGACCAAGTCATTAACACATAGTCGTGGTACTAATTGTAGTGCCAAAATAGTGTACCGTATTTTCCAGCCCCAAATTCCAATAGAAATAACTTCAACGCTGCGAGCCTTTGGGACCCTGGTCATAAAGATTTAGCCAAAAAAATAATGAAATATAAAGTAAGGCAGCACGTTTCGTTGAATACTGCTACGAGCGTACATATAGTGTCTCACAACTTTTAGAGGGATTAAAGTGGGCGCCCCTCTACACGCTAGGCTCAGGTTGCTTGATAAACTCAGAACTGATATTTTTCAGAGCGACATAGAGAATAGTATCATGAGTCCTCACTACATCTCTAGGTCTGACAGATGTGATAAAATAAGAGAGATACACTGCCGAACAGTTAGGTACAAAAATCGTTCTTTCTGCGCAAAATAAGTGACCACAATACAAATTGAGCTCCACTAAATACACTCCTATAATACATGTCACCATTTCATCTCCCAAAAACTTACATCTTGACCCAGCTGGAGACCTAACACCCCCTGCCACACGTCCATGTGGCGGTTTGCAGTGTATTATGTAGATATAGATGTAGAAATAAAGTAACAGCTGACGTATTATATTATGCCATTTACATCTACGTAATACCCTGCGAGCCACCACGGGGGTGTGTGGCAGGGCGTACTTTACCAACCATTTACTTGTAAGGAAGCCAACCATTTACTTGCATTTACCATTTACTTGCAAGGAAGAATGTATAAAAGATACAAAATGTACAGAGTATCTGCCATTACAACATTCCGTATTATAAACTTAATTGTTGAAGGCGTAACTTTGTGGAATGACTCTACCGACATGACTAAAAAGAGAGAACTCTTAGTATTTTCCACACTTAAAACTTTGATTCCCGACCCAGGTTTCGATTGCCTTGCAAGTTTTAAGTGTGAAAAATACCTAGAGTTCTCTCTTTTTGGTCATTCCGTATTATGTTCTTTATATGATATTAAATATAAGATGTAGAACACTTTTGTAGAGATTCAATAGAGTAAAAGAGACTGCATGGGTCAGAAATTTTATAAGTAGACACTTATGCAATTGTTGATCATACCGCAACATCGACGCTTTTTGAAACGACTTTTGACACCTTCAAAACGCCGTCGACGTGTAGACAATGCATCAAGTGACTACTTGGGTCGCATAAAGAGACTTCATGGGTCGCAAAGATTATAAGTAGACACGTATGCAATTGGAGATCAAACAGCGACGTCGACGACTTTTGAAGCGACTTTTGACGCCTTCAAAATGCCGTCGACGTTTAGACAATGCATGAAGTGACTACATGGGTCGCATAGATTATGAGTAGACACGATTGTAATTGTTGAGCACACCACGTCGTCGACGCCTTTTGAAGTCATGATACACTTTTCAAGAGAAGGTCCTAACCATTGGGTTTGATGGAGGAAGCATTACGTCATCATACTGATGCCTGACTATCAAAATAACAACGATATTGATTGTCCCTGATCTCTCCATGATATTTTTTGGATAGCACCACGGAGTGGACGAATCAGCGGGTGAAATGCAAGAATTTTCTATTTTTCCACCTGTTAGAAGATTTAGGCAAGCTACTAGAGTATATTCCGGTTAATTGGGACACATCGGGAAAGGAACACTTTGCCCCAATCAAGTGGCTGCCCATATTAAGCGAAGTATCCCGTAAGTATGCGTAAACAAATGTAGAAAGAAAGATGCCTAAATAAGGTTATAATGCAAAAAGTTTACTAAACTATTAATCGGTATAATAAAACAGCGAAAATTATTTAAACATTTCCAGTAATCGAGAAAAATCGAGGGATCTGGGTTCGATTCCCAAACAAAGCGGATGATTTTTTCACTGTGAATTTCACACATCTGTGTGATTACTAGCGGGTGACTCCGTTGAAGTAACTGCGCGGCTAGTTCCGTGGTTCTTTGAAAATTCTCTAAGTCTTGTTGAAAATATTTCTCTCAGCTTCAGGTGACGCTAGATGGATGCATTTTACGATGACCCATTAAAGAGCAATGCACGTTTTATTAGATGAGAATGCGCGTATCTATGTACAATCACTTCAAAAAGTATCGCGACACTCTACGCTTGCGGTTCGTATAGGTCAGTTGTTGAAGCCCGAATTACGTTGGCTATCCTGGGTCGTCATGGGTGACTATGAGAAACGTCTGGTATACTACGACATATATTCTAAATCAAGTGGGACTAAACTCCGACAGTGCTATGGACTTCGCTTGCGTTGTAAGGCTAACACTGAAATGAATTCACAGCGGGGAGCAAGGGTATTCGCAACTCAGAGGCATCTTAATCATACTCGGCAGTTCTCTTACGAAGAGGAAAGTGAAAATAGCGTGGATGAGTCAGTATTTGCCTCAATGATGGATTCTCCTTTGACGGTTGGTGGCATACCAACTCTTAGAAGGGATTTAAGACTCGAGTGTAGTTAAGAAAACAGTGCTTAATATATTTCACGAGGCAGGCCTGCGACACTATCGTCTGGTCTGGAAGCCAAAATTGACCTAGGACCGTAGGGCCGCCCGTTTGGATTCTATCACAAAAAATACCACCAATGATTAATCCTTTTGGGACCCCACCATGTTCAGCGATGAAAAGTTTTTCCAGAGTAATGGAGACGGGAAAATTAGCCTGTGGCGTCCAAGAGGAACTCGATAACTAAAATCACTGATAATTTTAATCGCCATTTTACTTGTGGTTGTTTGACATGTGCATTGTCGCGTTTCTTTTTTTTAACAAAAACGCTATTACTTATTTGTGACTTAATAGCGATATGTGTTCAACAGGTGAGCTGCTGGTAATTAAAGGAGTAAAAACGGTACTTTATCCTCTTTCAATTCTCCATCTCAAAATTGTTATTTTATTGCATTTTTTATAAATAATCACGAAAATGGTTTCACAACTTTAGGATACTATATACTAAAACAATAATACTGTCCAATGTCTTTAGTCAATATATCTCATAATTGTCCATTAGGCGGTCAACTTAAAATATCAGCCTTTGATGCCCGAAAGGCTCTCTGGTTTGCTGAGCTTAGACGATAGCAGTCCCCATTCTCCTTCATACATAGGTTGGAGCTCGTTTTCCCATGCATTCGTCTCTTCTTTGTTTTATCTCCGTCTCCGTGCGACTTCACTCGTATAAACACTCAATCGTTTACTCCATTCAATATTTCCTTTTTACAATATTTCCCTTCTTACTTCTTTCACCGAATACGTCCTCAATGCCGAGTCAAGGAGGAACTCTGTCCTCGCCTCTGAACAAGAGCACTCCCATAATGCAGTCCCACTTAACCAGGCGCTTTGTCCGATGGAAAATGGAAAGTGTACCTGCAAATTCTCATTGCTACCAGAGACGACCCAGAATAGCCAACGTACTTCAAGCATCGGCAGCCGACATATACGAGCCGCTAGTCTAGTGTGTCGCGATACTTTTTGAAGTGACTGTACGTTATATTCAATGAAACATTACGTACAGCCCAACCACCGCCTCCAGAGTCCACTCCCCTAAAAACGACACTGCAATGGATGAAGTCTCGTGGTCCGAAATTTAACGGCAAGAATAGGTACCCATAGGTATGGAAAATAAGATAAAATGAAAGAAGTAGAATGATAAAAAACCGTATCCTAATATGAAAAAATTTGCATTTCCTTGCGAGTGTAGAGTCAATGTTGCCAACTCATGGCCCAATTAAGCGACATGCTATCCCGATTAGGCGGAGAAAACACAGGGATATTCTTCAATTGGGTTCTGTTCGTCAAGACTTGCCCCAATTAAGCGTATGGCCCAAATAACCGGTGGCCCGGAATCTACTGTATTACTACTTGTTACTATGAACTCTTCTCGAATTGACCATAGTTCCCAACGAAAATGCGGATTGTTTTTGATTTACTTTGACATCGTCACGGTATTTTTTTCTCGGGAAATTAGAACTTATGTTTCCAGCTATGTTTGAATATTTTCATTATTGATTTTAATCGATAAAAAACACATGTTAGGAGAATCCATTTTCAAATAAATGTATGCTTATTTCTATCAAGATATCGATGGAAAAAATCGTAAAATTGCAAAATTAGTGGTAAGCAAAAACTGGGGCTAACAAAGACGGCGGACAGACAACGAGCCATTCCCATATTACAGCTGTTGGCATTGGCCAAGATAGCAATTTCCTTCTTCATCTATCTCAATAGTCCTTGCCCTTAAAAGTCGAAGAAAAAATAATCACACAGAGGCTTCGAGAGGGAAAAGACATTTAATACAACACTAGAACACCCGAGATTATTGATCTCCTAGAACGCCGCACAGTGGTCTGAGAAACCACTTTAGCGGTCAAAAATCGATTCTTTCAAAATGTTGAATTTACGAGGGTAGGCTGAAAAGTAATGCACACATGCTTGTAGAACGCAAACGAAAAGAAATAGCGAGATCGATCGAAAAGTAAATTCAAGTACAATTCTTAAGCTTCAAAATCATTTTTTGTTTTTCAACATAGTCACCGTTAAGACTAGCACATTTCTCCCAACGTGTAACAAGTTTTTTCATTCCGTCACTGAAAAATTCTTCTGACTTTTCTCGAATTGAGGACTTGGTAGCTGCTTTCACTTCATCGTCCGAGGTGTAATGATTACCCATGAGGTCTCTCTTGAGTAGAGGAAAAAAATATTAATCGCAAGGCGCAAGATCGGGGGAATAAGGAGGGTGTGGAATCGGTTCAAACTTCAGCTTTCTCATTGCCTCTTCAGTTGAGCGCAAGGTGTGTGGACGAGCGTTTTCATATTGTAAGGTTATTGGCTCCAGGCTGCCTCTAACACGACAAACTCGACGCTGGAGGTGTTTTAGAGTCTCTATATACTGAGAAGAATTTACCGTTGCACCTCGATCTAGATAATCGGTCACATAAACACGATGACCATTCCAAGAGAGTCATAAGAATATTTTTTGCGGATGGCTGTATTTTGAATCTATTAAAAAGTTTTTCCAGGCTCGCAACCACGAAATTTTATAACCCATCGATCGACAGTAGACCTATCAACAGCATCGTTAACATTAGAACTCTTTAAACGACGATGAATTTCAGTAGGAGTCATTTTTTCAGCAGTTAAAAATTCGATAACAGCACGCTTTTAACTCTCGTTGACAGCACTAAAACACGTATCCATGTTTACGCTGCTCAATATACACTGGATAAACGTAAGAACTTCAAACTGCGCAAGCGTGTAAAGGAGGAATGCTACTTACGAATGCCACCAAGCGCGCTTCTGTAGCTCATTTCGTCCACGTTCTAAAAGCATGTGGGCATTACTTTTCGGCCTACCCTCGTATGTCATAGATGTTCTTATAATAAAGAGAAATGATCATTTCATCATAAACCAAATGAAATTTCATCCCTTGATGACCCATATCCGATTAGTACTGACAGACATCTGGGGGGGTGAAGGACACTACTTAAAAATCATTTTCTCGCGCTCGAAATGGAAGCAAAATATAACGCGACGCATCTTTCCACCACAAAATTACATGATTAAGTCATTTTAAACCTAAACAAAATTTTTAATATGCAAAATCGTCTTTCCTTGTCGCTTTTAATTGACAACGGCATTATGTTCTTAAATAGTGCTACGCCATGCACTTTACCGACATCAATTAGAACGCCGCGCCGGTGGGACATCATTTTTACTCCATTTAATGGAATTATTTTCTAATTAAAAAGCAATCTGAAGCATTTTTCCACATTTTAAAAGAACTAGCGGAGTATTTATTAGGTGGCGCCAGCTTAAATTAAGATCAAGCTTCGGGGATCGATACGTGAATTTAATGCAAAGAGAAGAAGAGTGTTTATGGTAAAAGGCCCAATCTATTAGCACCTTTGCTTCCATACGAACAAAGTGGAAAAAATAAAACGGGTAAGAGGGAAAGAAGAAATAAAAGCTAAAAACTGTCTTGCAAAGTAAAAGTGAGGAGGAGGAATAAAAGCTAAACGGATGAGAAAATAAAAGCTAAACACTTAGCAAGACAAGTTTATCCTTTTTAGCTTTGGCAAAGTTGCAAAAAAAGGCAAGTTTAGCCTTTTTAGTTTCGGGTATAAGAAGAACTGAGAAAATGCAATTTGCTAAGTTCTGGATTGGATTTGATTTGATTTTAAGAAGGCGACCGACAGCAAAGTTCATTTGCGCCATTGGGGATAGGTAAGGAAAGAAGGGTGGATAGAAACCCGGCGTCGGCTATAGCCTGCTCTTAACGAAGGGCGCCAAGGGGACCACGGTTTAACGTCTCATCCGACAGACTGAGAACTGTACTTGAAGTGTCCTCCTCAAGACACTCAAGTAGGGATCGGATTTCCTCTGAAAAACATCCGACTCTGCAGGGATTAGAACCCTGGCCGTCCGTATGGTTAGCCAGTACTCTAGCCACCACACCGACCCGATCCCTTTTTCTCAGCTCTTCTGACACCCGAAGGATTGATTACAAATTAAAAAATATTATAATTAATTACAAATCCATTTTTTATATGATATATTACACCTTTTAAGCAATTGACGATGCGTGGTATATAATAAGCAATGAGAGCTTGCTAAATCGACTATTGCTAGCCGTATTCTTCGCGCCATCGTTGGTATCTCAAACTGATTTACTCTAAAGATAGGGAATCTGCTCTTTAAGCTCTAGGAGAGTTAGAGAAACACAAGTCTATGCTTAACATACTCACTTTTCACCTCTCAACAATCCTACTTCCACCACATTCCACAATTTTTGCCACTGATATAACTCAGTAGTAGCCATCACCTTTATAAAAGCCATCATTAGTCCATTTGACGACAATGAAATTTCCTTGTAATTCAGTAGTTAAATTGAATAGTTTGAAACTTAGTCGCCTTAGATATGTACACAGAGTTAAATATCCAAATTTAGGAAATGTCATAAGAGAATACTGCTTAGCTATGTGCTTAGGAAATGAAACTATAAATAAAGCAGTTTTTTTACTGGACGGAGGAGACAAATTGACGCCTTCGAGCGTTCGTGCGTTCAACAGGTATTAAATTATCAAATGGAGAGACCAAATGTGCGTTCCGAATAGCCAAATAAAAATATTACCTCGTCTCGGGAAGGAGATAAGTTATGCGTGATGTCACAGATGGATGCAGTGCAGCTTCGCGGATGGCACTGCAGCTTCGCGGGTGCACGGGCTGCATTTCCCGAGGAACGGAATTGAATGTCCCAACTACTGGCGACCTAGAATTATCTGGCCTTTTAGCACCTCTTGCTGTACTAATTTTTTGAAGGGCCGGAAAGCAACAATTTCAAAACGTTATAGTTTTTTATAGGAGAGGGATTTCTACATTATTCAGTTGAGTTTTTCGCTAAATTGTTGTCCGCGAAAAATCATGAATGACATCATACTGGTCTCGCGTAATTTTGCGGTAAGTCGTTTCTCTGTGACTACTCACCCTATTGAATCCGGAAGAATCATGCAGCGCTGGCGTTATCCACCTCATAAGAACACCAACTGAATTTTAAAAAATTTACGCTTGGATAAGTATAAAATATTTTAAAAATCGTTTAATTAAAAATAGTAAGTTATAACTCACTTTAGTATGCTTTAAATCGAAACCAAGAACTCATTAACCCCTTCCTGAAATATTTAAAATATTAATTTTCGTTCAATTTATTTGAAAAGAATTTTCAGAAAAATATTAAAAGCATAAAAATGCTCTCTATATTGTTCATTAATTGGCGAGGAAGCAACATTCTTGTGCAAATATTTACAATATGTACATTATTATGGGTCGAGGTTTCTGTATCAGTTAAAGGCTTATTGAGCCTTGTATCCAGTAAAAAAATTATTTCGAGTTTTAGAGCTAATTGTCAATCGATAACAATATAATGGTTGCATTTATCATCTAAAATATAAAGATTGGGGATGAAACTGAATGTTTTTGTCATTACTTAATAATATTTTAATAGAACACACATTTTTCCGGAACAAGACCCAGAGTAATTTGAAAAGGTAACTCTTAATTTGCCAATCTAACCACCCAGCCATTTTGCTTGCCAAAGCAAATATCTGTGTGAAGTTAAAAGAAATACAGAATTTTCTTGAGTCAAAAGTAGTGGAACTTAAATTTAAACGAAGATATTATCGAATTTTCTAATACACTGTGCAAGGCAGCATCAGCCAAGGACTAAACCCAGCATCTAACTATGGGAATCTCTTTTACTCAACATAGATACTTAGAATACGAGTAATATCTTTGAGGATGCAAATTTGAAGAATGAGCCAAATTTTTAAGATGAACGTAAAAAAACTCCTAGGCAAACATCAATGTACCATTTGTCGGAGCTCTTTTATATAATCATCTATACAACGATCAAATACATCTGTAAGTATGTGAATAAAAGCAGTGATATGGCAGTTCTTGGTGTGCAACCAGAAAATAGTGTCAGAAATGCAGTACGAGTTATCATTGAAATTGCACAGTACCAGGCTGGAAGATACATAAGCAGCAATGAGGCTGCATGGCGAATTTTTTCATTTCCCATGCATGAACGCAATTCAGCTGTGGTTCACTTAGCAGTCCATTTAGAGAATTGACAACGAGTTTATTTCACAAATGCAAATGTGCAACAAAGAGCCCTCAATCCACCTGGTACAACTCTGACTGCTTTCTTCACCTAATGTCAGGAAGACGCTTTCGCCAGAACACTGATGTATTCAGAAGAGCCCTCTTATTACACGTGGAATGTAACTAAAATGCATTCGTACGACGCAGACAAGGGTAGCCAGTCGAAGGTCGACCTAGCATTTTCAGAGAAAATACAATTGGTAGACTTTATACAGTGCATCCTAATCAAGATGAATGTTTCTTCCTTTGCATGCTGTTGGTAAATGTGCCTGGTCCTAGATATTTCCAGCAATTGAAAATTGTTGACGGCGTCACATATGCCACTTTCCGCAGTGCGTGCCAAGCTCTGAATTTATTGAAGAATGACCAACAGTGGGATATATGTATTAATGATGCGTGCAACACTGCACATCCAAACAAAATTAGTGCATTATTCGCAATTATATTTACCGCTTGCTTCCCTTCGTCTCCCACAGAGTTATGGGAAAGATATCGATCGCATATGGCTGAGGATATTTTGCATAGAGTACGCCTAGAAAATGCCAATATGACCATGAAATTTACAGAAGACATTTACAACGAAACATTGATAAATATTAAATACAAGTGCTTAGCTATTGCAAATAAAGTTCTGAGTCAATTGTGAATACCAGCACCCACCCGAGCTGCGACTGCTTCATTTGATGTGGATTTGCGCCGTGAACAGAGTTACAACACCGATGATCTCCAGTCATATGTCCAATCAAACATTCCCAAATTACGCGTAAACAGAAGGGCATTTATGATCTCATAATGAAAATGATAAATGACTGCGCATCCAAGAAGAAGGATGCGCCAGAGGGAACTGGGAAAACATTCCTTTTCAAATTGATTCTGGCAACGGTTTGATCAAAAAATTACACAGCCTTAGCTCTCGCTTCGTCTGGAATAACTGCAACATTGTTACTAGGTGGAAGGACTGCTCATTCAGTTCTGAAGTTGCCATTGAACATGCAAATCATCGAGACTCCCACGTGCAATATTTCCAGAGCATTCGGTATGGGAATAGTATTACAAAAATGTAAACTCATTGTTTGGGATGAACGCACGATGGCACATAAAAAAATCGCTTGAGGCTCTTGATCGATCGTTGCAAGATTTGCGTGGAAACGTACAACCATTCGGGAATGCATTGATATTGCTCGCAGGAGATTTTAGGCAAACATTGCCTGTAATTTCTCGATCGACACCAGCGGACGAAATAAATGCTTGTCTGAAATATTCAATATTGTGGCAACACGTACGTACATTGTAGTTGACTACGAATATGCGTGTCCAGCTGCAGAACGATTAATCAGCCGAGGCATTCTCACAACAGTTACTGGACATTGGGAACGGAAAGCTTCCAGTCGATGAGACGTCAAGACGAATATCATTGCCTGATAATTTTTGTAAGTTAGTAACATCGAAAGAAGAACTGATCGAAAAAGTATATCCTAATATTCAAATTAATTATAGGAATCACGATTGGCTCAGTGAACTGGCTATCCTTGCCGCGAAGAATAAAGATGTCTATCAACTTAATTATGTTATTCAATCCAGCATTCAAAGTAAGGAAATCACATATAAGTCGATAGACACCGTGGTGGAAGCAGATGAAGCAGTTAATTATTCAACGGAATTTTTGAGCTCATTTGATCTGCCAGGGATGCCACCACACATATTAAAATTGAAGATAGATGTGCCAATTATCATGTTGCGGAATATTAATCACCCAAAACTCTACAACGGCACGCGACTCGCAGTTAAGAAATTGATGAACAACGTAGTGGAAGCAACGATTTAACGGGGCCTTTCAAAGGTGAAGATGTTCTCATTCCTCAAATTCCCATGATCCCGACGGATACACCATTTGAATTTAAAAGATAGCAATTCCCAATTCGATTGGCGTTCGCAATCACAATCAATAAAGCTCAAGGTCAATCTTTGGAATTATGTGGTTTAGATTTAAATACGGATTGCTTCTCACATGGACAACTGTATGTTGCGCCCTGTCGGCAAACCAGATAGCCTTTTATATCTACGCAGACAATGGAAAAACAGAAAATATTGTATACCCACAATTATTGCAAAAATAAACTTAAATGAAACGTATGCTTTGTTTTGTTCCTCATTTCTCATCCATGCAACCTCAATGTGCCACAGCGAAGCGTGGCAGGGTACAGATAGACGGAACTGCAATATTCTACGTTTATGTGCGCTATGTATGTTTTTGACAACAGAGGCGATTATGAAACCACCCAACGGTTGTCTACTTCAATATCACCATTTTTCTTGTGAATAGTTGCCAAATTCCCGCCATCTTCAGTTGATCGTCTCCTATACCGAGGATATCCATCGTCTCCCGTTACCATGATGGCTGCAAATGCTCGAGGATATCGCTGAGAGCATTTCCGGTCTACCATGCATGGTGAATTCGGATTTAGTGTACCGCATGGTCCATGTATCATGTTTTTGATAACAACTGCATGCAAATCCTTATCGACGTCGGCCCGTGGAATCTCAGCGCATATCACATCGTCGATTTCGTCTGAAGTTATTTTATCGTAAAGCCAGATTAGTATAAGCGCATGTGGCAATCCTCTCTTTTGCCATTCTACTGAGTACATCCAGCAGCGTACCGATCCAAACACTTCATGTTTCACAATGAAATCCATCAGCGAATTAAGCTTTTGTCTGAAAACACTTGCTGTGATGTCATGCCTATCCACGGGCGATTGCCCAGGAAGTAACACCAGCTGCATCTCGTCCCAAGCTGGATTGCATGTGAAGGTGATAAATAAGTCTGGACGCCCGTATTGACGAACATATGCCATTGCATCTTGAGCATAATCCTGCATGTGACGTGGACTGCCTATGTATGAAGATGGCAAAATAGTTAGCTTTCCAACGTTGGTTGTATTACCGTCATTCACAACTGCATCTCGTAAATGAATGTATTCTTCGGAGCGGAGTTTGGTCTGATTCAAACGGAGGAATAGCAAAGGTTCCGTTTCAATTTTTGCATGCATATCCACAATGTACTGGTGAAACAAGTGACGGCATTTCAAAATATAATTGTCCTCGTTCCTCCAAACCATTAATCGATATGGGTAGAAGTTTATTGCGCTGCACTTTTTATTGATTTCTGCACCATTCACTGGATTTCTCATCTTTATATTGAAATGATATTCATCGGCACCATCCCAGAAGATAACTGGATATTGCAAAGCATCGTAACAACGGTGAGTTTCTGCGACGTTTATCAATTGATCGTTTCTTCGATGGAGAACAATATCTCTAGGTTGGTACTGATCTCCGGCTATGACAATTGCCACTTCGTCTATTGTTGAAGCATTGTATCTCCGGACATGTTCTCCAGCGGGCGTGTCATCTGCGTGAATGACAATCTTGTGGGTATCCGATGGCATCATATCAATTGCCTAAGTTATTGCTATTGTTCTTATGGCCTAAGTCATTGATTCCGAATTAAAAAATAGTAAATTTAACCATTCAACAAAGTCATAGCAATAACTAGTGATATTGCTTTTCTCAGCACCCTTAATAGCAGTTTGATTTCATTTTTCAATTTGATTGTAGGGCTAAAAATATTAGTTTGCTTAATTAATTGCTAATTATCCCTTTTTCCCTCTAATTCGCTTTTCTTGATAGCTATTGTAAAAACTTAACATATATGTTTTTCTCTTCAAAAATGTAACTGCTGACTTATTTATTCCATTTTGAAAAATAATTTATAGATAAGATGTTGTGCCACTATGCTAAAATGTTTGCAATTATAAGATATTGTGGTAATCTGAAGCAGTTAGTTCACACAGCTATAATAATAGAAAAAGGGATATAAAATTATTCGTTGATAATTATAAAAAGAACTGTTGTCATTTATAATTCCCTTGTTTTGTTTATTGTTATATTTTCAGCCCAAACGGAGCCAATCAGTTTTTCAGTGTATCTTTGTTTTTTAAATATTTTTTTTACGGAAACAACAAAAAATATACGGAAACGGCGAATGGAATACATTTTATACCACTTTCTTTAGGCTTTTTATTTGGAGAGCAACTTTAATGAAATCTAACGAAAGTTGGATTTCCTGCTACTTTTATTGTAATAAGTGTAAATTTGGAATATACGTGATCAAACTACTTTATTAAAGTTTTTCACCTTAACTTAATCAAACAGTTTTTCTTTAGTGATGTTGAAAACAAAAATCTAGGAAAAACAATGGGATGATTTTTTCATTATAAAGATCGCTTTTTCGGAATTCCTTGGGAAAGAAAGTCTTTCAGAAGATCCGCGTGACTTAACTAACTCGGTAAACACCCCTGCAGGTGTAGTAAGCTCCTTCCAATAAAACTTGTGAAAGTCGAGAAGTTGGGGTAAAATTCTCTTACGCTGGTAAACAAAACTTGGGAAGCTGTCGGAGGCAAGGAAGCACGTACGACAAACGGCGGCAATGGCTCGACACGCGGCACTTTTAAACCCTCGGCGTAATTTCGTCCCTAAGGTAAATCAGCGAGTATGTTAAACAAAACTTGGAATAACAGTTTACCCAAAACACACAACTTTAAGAAAATGAAGCCACTGCAGAGAATTTTAATTCCTGCGTCTTAACTTTCAGCAATTAAATTATCCAGGTTTAGCCGTGAAGTGGTATGAAAAACACAATTAACGTTGCTAATGCTTTCAAGGTTTTGAGAGGAGCTGGTGGTATGGGTAACAATTAGCCGTTATGACTTTAATGCAGGGATTTAGCAATCGAAGAATAATGGAGGGCAATAGAGTAAAACGTTAACTCATGCGTCTTTAGACCAAAATTAGGTATTTCTCCACGAATATTTACCAGAATTTGGATGATATAATTACCAATATGTCTAAGAATTTTTCAGTTCAATTGATATAGGAGTACTGAACAAAGAAACGGAAGTCACAAAATATTCCCCAAGGATACAGAAAAGTTGGATTTCTTCTAATATCCTTTGTATTTTCAAAGCCATTAGGCCATTTAGGTTGCAAAATCTTCTTACGCGGGTATGTCTATAGCTAAAAATACAACTTAACTATATTTCCATGCATTACAAAATACTCGTCCAATACTCGTTGCAGTACACTCATCTTTGTACGAGGGTTTGCTGTCTCGATGTAACATTTTTATTTTACCATTTTGCTTCTCAGCAATCCCTGGATTATCTTAAAATTCATACCATAACTTATTTTTATGTGAGTTTCATCTGTTCGCAAAGGGTAGAACGTTTGGATAATCCCAATACACTTAACCATAATTCTAACCCTCTTAACGCCTTCCTAAGGCCTCCAGGATTTACGTGATTTGCAAGAATTGACTCTATATATACTGCTTGTTACGATTAATTTACAGCCGTAAGTCACCTTAATACCAAATCACGGTTTTGCCCAAGATTTATGAGGCCTCTCGCTTTTGCTATTTTCCCCAGATTAGCTACATATCTGCAGTTAATTGACTGATTGGAACTGATCAACGTGTATTAAGTGGCCACTCAGTCAGCTAGTCGATAATTTTGGCATATTTAATTATGAAGCAGAATAGCAATAGATTTATAATAATAAAACACCAGAATAGCTCTAATTAGATTATGTTTTTTCAAAACCATTTCATATGATCATCACTCTATCCTTCATAAGTTTCCTTTAAATCTTCCACCCGTTACCTTGGGAATTTTTTATCAGATTTATATCGTTACAGTTAAGAAAGCGCGCCTTTAACTGCATATTACTGCATAGTAACCGCATATTACTTTACTTGCATCTAGCGTTTTTGTCTCTATTTCGTACGTTATCGCCGAATCAGTGAAATATCTATGAGCACTTCCTCCCAGAATGTGATGAGTGAAAGTTTTCACATCATGTAAAATATGCAGAAAACGATGCGTCACCTTATACCAAGCTTTAATGAAGATTTATTTTGGTGTGATCAATAAAAATCCTTGTTATGAATCACTGCAACAGAAAACTGAAATGATATTTGCGACTAGTATCCCTTTAACTTCTGTAAATATTTTGAATAAATATATTTTTATTCATAAAATATCTAATCAGTTCATCTAAGATTGCGGATCAAGCACTGAACGTCAATACACATTCTTTATATAGAAATAAGAAACTCGGTGCGATCCTGTACTTTGTTGTTATAATCGACCTTGATTTCGGCATATTCTACGTGTAAAAATTATCAGATATTTTCACTGGTTAACGCCGGAGACAGTCTATTATATAAATAAACATTTAAGACTGTGTATATCAATAATATTCCTTTAAAAATTAGCCCTGTGCTTCTCGTCAGATAGAGTTTTATATTTATCGAGAGAGATGATGTTAGTATCATTGCCCGCATGAAATATGAGAACAAAAATGTGTGTGGCTCTGAATAAGGAGGAGAGAAATACTTGAAATGAAGATTGGAAGACGGGATGGACCGCGGACGAGTGAGTGGCGGATATTAGCGCTACCATTGGAAGAGGAGGACAAGAGAAGGACGAAGGTGAGTACGGAGGAGGTGGAGAAAGAGGATTTGGCGGATTCGGAGAGGGATGTCCGTGTGAGCCACTCATCCGTGGTGGGTCTATTATGTGCCTCTTATCGCCGACCCCCGTTCCGAAAGGGCGGGAAATCCTGAAGAGGACGATGAATTGGGTTTCGGCACAAGGGGTGCTGCCCCCGTCTCTCTCTTTTGCTCCCCTCTGAAAGGACATCCAGACGAGGGGAGGTAGCATGAGGTGCGGTATTTTAGAGGTTAAGCACTGCGTCGTAGCGACCGATTGGCAGGGTTGGTTCTTACGAGGAACAGCATTCATGCCATGCGTTTTAATATCTGATGACAACAAATTTTGATGATAAGGGGACAAGGGGAGGACAAAAGTTTTGGTGTTCAAATACCAATTAGAACATAATGTAAGACCAGATTCAAAAGTTAAAGGTGTCTCTTGGTGGCAGGTCGTCATTGTAGTTTGGAAGTTACGCCATTTTCGGGTACTCTGTAGCTGAAGTGGCTTAACTGTTGAAACTGGTTGTACATTCTATAATGAATGGTGGAATTTACAATATTTGACTTTCCTCAACAATTAGTCAACTTTAGCAAGAAAGGAGAATGAAAATAGGAAACAAACAGAATAGACATGATGATACCATTTAACGTTAATAATTAACTCTTATCCTATTTTAAATTTTTGATTCCTCCAAGCAATCCTACGATCAGTTGCTGGCATTAAAGATAATATGAAACTTCCATGGTTGGAGAACAACAGAGAATTCACCAATTTATAAAAACATTCATAAAATATATTTTCCACACAAATTGTTTCCCATTTGTGTCTTAAAATTTCATTTCTGAGTTAGCTAGCTCAAGAGATTTAATGACTTCGCAAAGCCTAGTTATGTAGAACGTGCATTAGGTATCCTAGGAGGTCCCCATCGGAAAATATCTGGCGTAAGAGGGATAGTCGAACTAACCAAAGCCATTTGTCCTCAATGGGGCTGTATATCTCTACCGTAAACGCCTTTTTGGTTCTGACTCCTACCGCAGCCTAGGAGAGATCTTTGTCTTCCGACACATTTACCGCCTTGGGCAACAGCGCCACCGATGGCGCAGTGGAACATGCGTTACAGGGGTTCAGGAGAATGTTCACAGTAGTGCTATCAAGGCAATTTTCAGCATTTTGACAATCTCACATTGAGAATAATTATTCCCATTCACATCAAGGGCAAAGATTTAAAGAAATGTACGTCGAGCGCTTCATGGCAATTACCTGATTTTCAAGGAATTCACGTTTCTTCCACAGTCTAAGCAGGTATGTGTAATGCAAAAAGTGAAAATTTAGGGCACTTATTTTAGGCATTGATCCTTACTTCAGAGGCATGTGCAAACAGAATTACTTTAAACGGCAAAGCAGAGTCGTACGACAAATGCGCGTAGACGTCTGCGGAAGCGATTTCGTCCGAGATATGCAGCCTCCTTAACCTTCCCATATGAAGCACGGTAAGCGAATGATTCGGTTAATGGACAGCACTTGATGTATTGTGTGAAGATTTAAGTCTTATATGTTACCGCCAGACATCTATCTAAGGGCACCACAGACGGGCCTACATGACCCGCAAGACAATTTGGGGGGGGGGGATTAGTGCTCGCAGGGAGCCCATGAGCTAGGACGAGTCTATACAAGTACTTTAACTTATTTCACGGCCCTTTAAATCTAAGGTTTATGTATATCCGATTACCTGTGGCCCATGTATCAAATGATTTCACAATCCTCAACCGCAGTGTATTTTCGTCGCTTACGTATATAATAGTAGTAAATATCAAGAGATATTGACGTCCTATTAAATCGCTCGGCGGATCTTTCTAGAAATTCATCACTTGTGGATCGAGAATTCGATGAATTGAAAAAGCCCGAACTGGGAAAATTTGAAATAAAAACAGGCTGTTGGAAAGTGGTCCACTTCATAAAAATTTAGATGCTCCATTTATGTAGTATTGTGAAAGGATGAGGAATTGAAACCCTGAGTTCATCTGTGCGAGGAAATCTTGGGTCATATTTACATTAGGCAGCCCCCATAACATTCAGTCATTTTGTAGGTAACCACAGTTAAAATTTAAATAAAATTTTTAAATGCATGAAATAATTGCAATTTACTTAATAAAATAATTGATATAAGGAAATTTTTCTGTAAACCTGGTAAGTACAAGTATCGCTAATGCTAAATTCAGACTCCGAGAAAATGAAACACATTTTAATTTATCTTTTTAAGGGTTATTACAGTTGGATGGGGGAGGATTAGGAAGGGGGCCCCACAAAGTTTTCTTGCTGGGGTGGGCCCTGAGTAAAGCTGCAACACCAGAACATCTATCATCCGTCCAAATGCGGGTGAGTTGTCTTACTGCCCAGGTGGCCACAGAACCACTGTGTGTTCCCATGCTTTTCGATCCCATGCTGCTGCCCCGCTTCCCCAAAGTGTGAAGTTCTCGTGCAGGGAAAGGAGAACTATGGTATAGTGTGTTCCACATTTAGCTGGCTGCATAGGCTCAATGAAGAGCAGTGTTTTCAAACTTATGCCATATGTGCACAACTTCCAGCCACTAGGTAACCGTTTTCGATACCGCGCTATACTCAATTACGTCACAATAGGAAATCATATTTGATCATTTGAAGACTCAGATCAAGTTTTCCTATTGCCTTAGCCAAACTCCCTAGTGGTGGCTAGCAGAGTGATAAGTAGATGTAGACTCACATTATCCTTTTCAAATATCTTAGCAACAGGTGGGCGAGCCTAAGTATTTTAGGGGGTTAGAGAAAAGAATGTCTTCCGTCACGTGACTTCGCGAAAACAAACCAGAATGCAAGAGACTAGCTTCTCGGAAATACAGTCGCTTTCAGTCCTCCATCCTATATGCTTCGTCAATCTGTTATCTGTGTTCTTAAGCCTCCTTTGCCTTCGTTACCGCCATGGTGATCTTTCTTCTATCTAACATTATACCCACATTTTTCTATTAACCTAATGTCTTTCCTTCTTTGTACAAAAAAAAAACTCACCGGTTAACCACGTAAATAGTAAAAATCAATGACATTAATTGGCGTTTAGTCCCATCGTAATCGGTTTAGTTCATATGAATTGAGTTCTACCCTTGTTTGTTACAATAATTTCACAAAAAATTTATGACATACGAGTTTCACACTTGAGATACATCTGAGTCACCAACCAAACATTGCGCATTATTCGTTACTTTTACAACCCTTGATACTGGTGAAGATGAGAAGTGCTTAGACTAGTTGTAATAGGCTTAGTTCATATGAAATGAGTTCTACACTTGTTTGTTACAATAATTTCTTTGAATAAATTATGACATACGACTTTCACACTTGAGACACTTCCGAGTCACTAACCGAACATCGCGCATAATTCGTTACTTCTACGACCCTTGATACTGGTCAAGATAAGAAGTGCTTAGACTCGTTGTAATGGGCTTAGATCATTTGAAATGAGTTTTACACTTGTTTTTTACAATAATTTCTTTAAAAAAGTTATGACATACGAGTTTCACACTTGAGACACTTCCGAGTCACCAACCGAACATCGCGCATAATTCGTTACTTCTACGACCCTTAATACTGGTGAAGATAAGAAGTCCCTGTAGGGAGCGAAAGGAATGAGGAGTAATCCCTACGACCTCGGCGCCTTCTGAGCCCCATACCCATATCGGGAAGATGGGCCACGTGTTGTGGATCATAGCTTGGGGTGCATCACAAAGAGCCTGTTTTTCGTTTCCATTTACGTGCAGTATTGCAAGTAAATATGGCAACGTCTTCCTTTCTTTCCCTCTACACCCTCCTGCCGAGGCGTCGTTCGAACCGTTTGGAGCACTCTCAAAGGCCCGGTCGCAAAGATATTTGAAAAGGATAATAGAGTTGCAGAAAGTACACAGCAAGAGTACTACGCCACGTTTCCTGCGGCTATTGGAAACGTAGCGACTCCGGCCCCATCGAAATTTATACAGGCACCGAATCTCTATAAGAGCCCATCATAAGGAACTACATGTGAGACTATAGAATAGAATAGAATAATCGTTTATTTACTCTGGGACAGGTCCATTAGAACAAAATAATATAATAATATAGCAGCAAGGCAATGAAAAAATTTACATATTATTTAATTCAAATAAAAAATAGAGAAACTGAGCTTAATAATATACAATGTAAAAAAAGACAAAAACAGCTATTCTCATTGAAAACCAATAATTTTACATGTTAAACAGCTGAACTCGGAGATTGGTAAAATAATACAACAAATATATAAATATATGATACAAGATAAAAAAAACATAAACAGGTCATGAGGAAAAAAACAGTTTTTGTCCAATGAAAAATAATAATAATAATAAAAAAAGAAAATTGGCAATGCGAACTGAGTCCTGCCCATGCTAAACTATTCAGGAAAACATTCATTTAATCAAATTTCATACAATTTAGATTTTAAAATTTCCATCGAGCGAGGTTTCCTCACATCAATTGGAATGGAATTCCAAAGTTGTGAGGCGGCCACGACAAAAGAATTTTGAAACCTAGTAGTTCGGTGAGTCGGAAGTTGAAGGTTACTTCCTTCTGTTCTAGTAACCATAGTATGATAGGAAGTGCTTTTTGAAAACATATAAATTAGGTATGACGGTTCGTTAGTGTCAAAGAGAGAAAAAAAAAGGTTCCAAGCAGGTATTTGCGACGGGATATGGTATTCAACCAGCCAAGTTTCTTGTAATAGCATGATGCAACTATATGATGATGCAACTATATGCAACAGAGAACACTCAGGGTGGGGTTTCTTTCTCTGCAGGAATATTTCGACCCGGGGGGGGGGGGGCGATAGGGAACAGCACCACAGAGAAGAAGAGCTGCTGCACGCAAACGGAACTGAGGGAGTGAAGTGAACGCGAGCTGCCCCCCCCCCCCCCCGACTCGCTCTTTCCGTCTCACCTTATCTCTCCTTCCGCGCTCCGTCCCTCTCAATGTTTCATGAAGATACGCACGTGAGTGGTATCCCTATTGGTGCACTGTCGTCCAATCACGTGCCGGACCGGCGAGCAGCGCGATATCCGGGCCCCCGCGAAGAGTCCGCCATTGGCCCGTCGGCAAGCGGGCGGACGTGACCTAGGCGTCCCACGGGGGCGCTGGCAAAGGGGGGGGGGGGGAAGCGCCGCCAGGGAGAGATTCGCGGACTCGCGTGAGGAGCCGCGTGTCTGAGGGAGTCGACGCCAGCGACGGACGCTGCGTGGCGAGAGAAATGCATTGAACACATGTGCGGGCGCATCCTCCAAGAACTGGGCTCCAGGGATGGAGGCCTCCATAGTTAGCTACTAGCCTCGCATGTAAATTCCGGCATCTTATAGCTCTTGCATTATTTAATACCTGGTAGAACAATTTATCTGTCGCAGTAATTATAACCAGTAGTCGTATCTTAAGTTGTATCTTAAACCTCCTTTGCCGTTGCCTTTCGGAGCACCCACAAAGGGCCGGCCGCAAAGATATTTGAAATGGATAATAGAGTTGCAGATAATACACAGCGAAAGTACTATGCTACGTTTCCTGCTGCTATTGAAATGGTAGTTCTAGCTTGATTGGATGTAGCTCTTGGATGATGTTACCGCATAAGGTTCACGTTTTCTTATGCGCTCAATAGGCAGATGGGAGGGGCATGCATGCAGGCTGCATGGTAGCACATTCCTCCATGTGGCACTCCCACTCTGACCGCGTATTGTCTTCCTGACTGCTTTTGGCCTGCACCTGGTATTCCGGGGAACTTGCGCGGTTCGGATTACAAGTGGGATGAGGGCTTCATTAACTGGGATAAGGACTGACATAAGAAAACGTGAACCTTGCGAAGAAGAAAGGAGAATATGATCTATTTTTTTGAGATGTGGGTGTGGAGGAAGCCAGAAATAGTAAAATGGATGGGTAGAGTATGAAAATAGGAGGTGTTGGGAAGAGTAAGGGAGGAAACAACACTACTGAAAACAATACAGAAGAGAAAAGGATCTGGATCGGACATATTTTATGAGGGATTTTAAATACAGCAGTCGAGGGAACAGTGGAGGGAAAAAAGAAAAGAGGAAGAAGAAGGCTGAAAATTACAGACGAATGAAGACAAAAGGTTATAAGAACACCAAGGAAGAGGCCCGGAACAGGACGAAACGGAGACAGCTTTGGTGTTTGGGACCTGCCAATAGGCAGATTACCAGTTGATGATGAATGGCTTCATGCCTGGTGTGGAATCACCCCGTGCCACACCTGGTGGTGGCTTGCACGGTGTTTTGTAGATTTAGATAGTTGGCCAGCAAACATGCAGGTCTCTCAAGTGAATGACAAGGGAGCCATGGGCTTTGCTTAGCACTAGAGTTGTCAGCCATATGGATCCGTTGAGCGCATTGTTACTCAAGAGTTTTTGTAAATGTATATTCTTAGCAGTTAAAAAGCCTTCAGGAGCAGGATAAAATACTGGCTAAGCAGCCCAAAATTACTGAATAAAGTATACAATGAAGTAAAAATAAAACGAGGTTTCAGTCTAAGTGAAAAAAGGTATGTAACTATGGCAAACAACACATAGTATCCTAATGTCAATGATTTCTTTGTTGGTTACTTTTTTCTGAAGCAGAGGGAGCTATTAAAAAACATTTTCCGTTGCGATACACGCGTTAGTCGATCTCGTTTATTTTTAGCATCTGTAAGTTCTATCCAACTCGTGTGACAGAAAATTTTCAGTTACCTTAGTTTAGCGTGCAGCCAAAAAATCTCAGGATATTAACGTATGATGTGGTAAAAAACAATCATAAGCGGGACAATGTGAATAGTTAAACTAAGGTAATTAGATATTTAGGTATGTTTGATTAGGATATTCGCGGCTTTTTCCAGAAACTGGAAACAATGAGTTTGAACCGGGAGCACAATAACAGAATAGAAGAAGTTAACTGAGCATCAGAACATTCTTTTTTTCTCCAATAAGATTGTCCTTCTTGGAATCTTGAAAGCTCCTAGTGTAAATTTCTCGACATATACTTTTTGGCATCCCATAGCATAGGTATAGGTAGCATAGGTAAAGGGGATTCCACCTTAGTCAGGGTTTTTTTGTTCAGGGATGTTGATGCTAGGATACCTCGGCCAATTGCAGAGAGTTGAAATAATGACTTAAAACCGAGGAGCTGGATTGAAGGAATTAACTAAACATCAATGCATTCCTTTGATATTTGTCCGAAAATGTTGTTTCTCAGTGTCTTGAAAACGCGCAAAGCAAAATTTTCCCTTCATAATTCTTTTAGTATTATTCCCTTTATCTTGGGTAAAGGGGAATACCTTTCTTTTTCGTTGGGCGTCGCGCTTGGGTTGACGGAGGCGCCAGAGGAAAAAGAGCTTCTTCTCCAATCTATCCGAGCGAGAAGTCGGAATATGGTGCCGGAGAATGCTCCCCTTCGCTCCAGTGTTACTCCATAAAGGAGGGATTCCCTTCGCTTTTCCCTCAGAGAGAGAGAGAGGGAGGGATGGAGATAAGAAGAACCCGACGCCCATTGTGTGATGTAAGGTACGTATTTCGAGGGAGATATTGGGGAAGGAGGGAGAGGGAGTGAGGTGGGAGCAGGTGGGTATCGAAAGGGGGGAGGGGCACAAATCCTTTTCGGGGTGAGCGAATTCGGCGGACGACGTCTCGTTCGCCTCTCGCATTTCCTCCGATTCCGCTCCCTTCCCTCGCAAATGGGTCGGGTGACTTAAAACCTCCATCCAGTCACTCCCACACGGATCCGCCGGGAGTCCTTGCGTGGAATCGGCAGAGGGAGAGAGAGATAGAGAGCGGTCGGACTGAGTGGGCTCAGCGGGAATAACGACTTCCTCATCGCCTTCTGTTCAGTGAGCGAGCGAGCCGCAATGAGATTCACTCCCGCCGCGAAGGAAAGCGAAAATGACAAAGCTTTATATTCTTCAACGAGCGAGAGGACGAGAGGGCTGTTAAAAGCACGATCGTTATTACTGAGTACATCAGTTTAAACCGCGTAACCCAAGTGACTCCACAGCTCCCACCAGAGCCAGTGTCTCATAAACATTTATTTATTTAGTGTATATTTCTCGGGCTCGCTACCGGGTAAGATAGTCATAGGCAGCCGACGTTTCGGGTTCCGACTCGTTGCCCATTCTCAAGGCCGGGAAAGTGTTAAATCATTTATTTATTTATTACAATATATATATTATATATATTTCCATATACTCATAAGAAGTAATATGAACCCTTAGTATGATCTTGTTGCTCGCGAATAAGTTGATATATTGTTATTTATTTTGTGCTTGTGACTATCTGCTTTGTTTTATTTGTTGATTGGTTAAGTTTGGTGGCCTGACGGTAATTTTACGGGTTTTCCACCTTACTGGGGTGAATGCCAGGCCAGTATTTTCCCGTACCAGTGCTATAAAATTCCAGTGAACATATGTTAAACACACCTTGAAGATGTGCCAGCCTAGAACGGGGTTCATACTTGTTCTAGTTTATTTTTATATCTTTTATCTTGTTATGAGTGTAGAATAAACGTATAATTGATTTGATTGATTTTGGGCCAATAGCGACAATGACTGTAGTAATTTAAGCATGTTCTTAGCAAGCAAATAGTGAAATTACGGCCAGTTTGGTGAACAGAGAGAGCAAAATGGCCTTTTAAATAGAAAATATGGGGTACCTGAGAAGCGCTTACGGGCAAAGAAGAATGAATGGGGTCAATAATGAAAGGATGATGAAAGAATGTGCGCTGGATGCTCACGTAATGGACACTTATGAAAGAAGTTTGCTTTGTTGGTTGGACATGTTGAAAGAATGAAAGAGAATGGAATAAATAATCAGGCAAACGGTGTGATAGGAAGTGGCAGGCCGAGAAAATAATGGGTGATAGAAGGAATCTAAAGAGGAGGTATATTAAGCGTGTTAAAAAATAGGAGAGCGTGTATGAAGCAATGCGTATGAGTAATGATAGTGAGGAGAGCAAAAGTAGTTTGAAAGGATTGATGGTTTTATGTTGGACGATGTAAAAAGGGCACCAGTTTTATAGGGCAAGCATTAATAATTTAACTCTTCCATTTTGTCTATCTTGTCAGGGAACTGCGTGATGTATGTGGATTAATGCAATATGCTCATATGTAATTTCCAAACAGAACATCGTTCCTGATTGTGGCAGTTTTAAGCCGAAATCAAAATTATTACAGTTGAGCACAAACTCTGCGATCCAATAAAGCTACATACTTGGTGACAAAATTTCTTCTTTTGCACGGACTGATGAAGTATTTTTGCAATATTGTCTTTTCGTATTTCTTTCACTTGAACCAGATAAACGATAAAATTATGAGTTACTTTTTCAAATTTTCTGTTTTTTTACTTGTTTATTGTTCCCATTGAATCCAAAATGCCTCTTTTTTTAGCCCCTATTATTTTTTAAAATTACATCCGAACAATTAATTTTATATATCACTTGCTTAAAATACACAAACCATCTTTAGTCACTGATCTAACGGAAATTACTACAAGTAATATACCAAATGAAATTAAAGTCAATTTGGTGGATGAAAACAACAATCATTTCACAAATTAGCAAACTGATGAAACGGTTGAACCTCTCTGTATACAGCCTGTGATCTTGATTGGCGCACGAAAGTGGATGAATGGATTTAACCATTTATTGGTTAAGAGAAGAGCAATGACAGTTCTAACGCCTATTCTCTGATTTTGTATAAATATTCTGAGAACGTATATGGTAAAACATAAAAAAGTTCTGCGAATATTATTTTGTTAAATTAAATATGGCCGACTTTCAATTTTTTCCATTCCGTCAAAAGTCGTACATTTGGGTAGGAATATGGGTACTTTGATTTTTACGAGCCATTACTCCAAACTCTCACTTTTAATATCTCTTGATAAGTTTCCACAACACATATATTGCACATGAATTGCAGATTGTCTCGTGCGTCGCAATGAAACTGCCTTTATAGCGAAAGGGTATTGTGAACTTAAAATATAATTCACTATACGGAAAAAAGGAGCGATAGAAAGATTCGTAGGGTTAAAAAAATATTGGCCAATATTGCAAAAATAAATGGTTTTGTAAATGAGGAATGTATTCCCTTTGAAGATCTTAAAAAAAATGTGCTAGATAGTAGTTAAATGGTCATGGTGACGCTGAGGAGGTTATTGGGATTCGCTGCGCTATGAACATTTTTATTGCTTACAATATATGCACCATAAAAATGAAATAAAACATGGAACAAAACCTAAAAGTTTTCGTTGGGGCTTGGCATGAAAATTTTCAATGAACAGAAGCCACAGAAAGGTTTTTAATCATAGAAGAGGCGGAAAACTAAATTTAAAACAGACGGAGGAGCTGTAAATTAAATATGTTTTAGCACAATACTCATGTAAACCATGAGGAGAAACATAAACCTACCTGTTTCATATAACTCCAGACTCTATATGAGGCTTTAGGTTCATTTTAAAGACTTTACTCAGAATCTCTATCATCGATGTTCCTTCTCTCAATGCTAAATACCCAGGATGATTTTACCAATGCTTTACTCTCATAAAACCTGAGGCGATTAGGTTACTCACATTAAAATAACTTGTTACGCCCATTTCCGTCCAAAATGACACTAAATGTATTAAATTTCTCCGCCTATTCTTTTGTACGAACATGAATAGTCGGGTTATCTGTCTGCCGGAACATCTCCTCAATTAGTATTCGGCCTCTGGCGATGAGGTGCGTAGCTTGTGAATTACTTAATCACATGCGCTAGTTTAAAATATCAACTCTTGTCAAAGTATTTGTCCATAGAAATGGATTGTCATTTTCTAGTGCACTCGGATTATATTTTTATTATATTTAAATATTCAAATTACATTTTTATGTTTAAAAGGAAATTGTTCTTTACCAATATATTAAATTATTCTTTAGCATAAGCTTAGAATTTTTTCAAGACTTTGAATAGATACAATTATACCCAGCGCTAACAAATTATGAGAGAAAAGAATTGTCCCTCTCTTTAATATAAATATCCACACTTTATTGTACCTCAAAAGATAACCTTCTTTTCTCTCTTACGCTTTCTCAACATTTCCTCCTCTTAAAAGCTATGAGTAACTGATTAGTTATTGAGTAGTGTATATACTACGTGGTATATATAATTCATTTTACAAGTCTTTATCATTTTCCACCACGGAAATTTCCTCATTTTCTCTTTTTAGTTCAGGAGTTTTTATATTATTTCGCCCTTCTCCCATCATTCTTCAGGCCAAAATCACTGAAGCTGGAATTTATTATCACCCCTGTTCAAACTTCCTACCTGTTTTATGTGACTCCAAACTCTACATGAGGCTTTAGGTTCATTTTAAAGACTTTACTCAGGATATCTATCATCGATGTTCCTTCTCTCAATGCTTAATACCAAGAATGATTTTACCAATGCTTTACTCTCATAAAATTAAAACCTCCACTTAACCAGTTACTTGCATTATAATATCTTGTTACGCACATTTCCGTCCAAAATGACACTAAATCAAATAAATTGCTCGCCCTATTCCTTTTGTACGAACATAAATAATAATAATAATAATAATAATAATAATAATAATGATTTCTTTATACCTAACAGCCGAAGCCAATAACTAGGTATTTAATACATTGACGCACACACACTACCATGCCCAGGGAGGTGTGAATATCCTACCCAGGCGGGACTCGAACCCGTGACCTTCCGTTTGGCAGGCGAGGACTTATCCGAGTACTTTACCCCGCCGCCACCGAGGCCGGCAAAACAATAACAAATAGACGGGTTAACCGTCTGCCGGAAAATCTTCTCGCTGTAATTTAATAGCTACTGATCATCATTAATTCAGCATCATTAAAACGCATCCCAAGGCAAATGATATCCTCTGTCAGTCTATGAAGCTCATTGCAGGACAGCCACTGATATAAAATTTTCCCTTTTGATGACTCACTTGTAGCACTGTACTTCTTTTTTTCATTCAGTCACTTCAGCCTCTTACGTAATTCCATTTTCATTACACTTTACAGCAATATCATACCTATGTCTACTTATGTCCCTGTAAAATATAAAATGCTCATACAGTGATGAGAGATAACAATATTAAGAGCTGTGTATATTAATAGCTGAGTATATTAATAAAATAACTTTTGATGAACTGTAATTGCGTGTGTTTCTCTATCACAAATATGTAGACTTAATATTGCTGTTTTCAGGTATTCTCGTCGCGTGTTTATTTTTTCTGACTACAGTTTTTTTAAGTTAAATGTTATTTAATTAAAAATTATTAAATGATAACAATAATTACAAAATGTCCAACGGACCTGAAGACGCCCCCAGGAAGAGGGGAGAAACTGTTGTCAGAAATACTAAACACGCGACGAAAATACCTGAAAACAGCAATATTAACAAGTATATGAGTCGCGGAAGCCTTCAAAGAAATATGTAGAGTGGTGGTAATTACACTTACATTAATGAGAGATAACAAAACTGAAAATCCTAATTTATGATGTAATATGATTCAATAACTTCAAATCGTCATCTAAAATATTGAAATCATGGGAAGCAATATCACCAGGACATTTTAAAAGGTTTGCATTAATTGAGACGCGCTGAAAATCTTTCCAATAAACTCTTGTAATTACGAAAGTGTTTTTTTCATCTTTAGTAGAACAACTACCCTCATGTCTCAGGGGAGTTTTAGTCAAAGTACAACTTCCGATATTTAGCACAGCAATCCCTAGAAGTTATCAACATATCCTCTCCCAGCCCAGCAAATGAGTTGAATCCAGGAGCAAGCATTATTGCACTCTGAGAAATTATTACATTTTGCGCAATGTTTCCACACAGGCAAGAGAAGTTCAGACTTGAACGGTGAACACCGCGGAGTCGTAGGATGTGGAGAAACGGCGGACAATGTTGCCGCTTTGACCCGAGTGAACAAGAAGAAGGAAGAGGACATTCTCCGTTATATGGAGACCCTTTGCAGAGTCGGACTCAGATAGACGGCGAGTGAGTGCATGGATAGAATAACCATAGAGAGAGCTCTGAGATTTCGTTCGACTAATGCATGGATCACATTACTAGAGTTGAATGGTTGCTAAAATAGCAGTTCTAACCTACTTGTGTTCACACGATCTCCTTGTTAATCGTAGTTGAAATGTTGATGACCCCTGATGATGATTACACCTACATCTACATAATACCCTGCGAGTAGCCGTATGGGCGTGTGGCAGGGGGTGTGGGTCACCAGCCATGTAAAGGTGTAAGGGAAAAGGTTTTGGGGGAGAAATGGTGGCATGTGTTGTGGGAGTGTATTTATTGGAGCTAAGTTTTTATTTTGGTCGATTATTGTTCGTGGAAAGAACGAGTTTTTGTACCTATCTGTTCGGCAGTGTATCTCGCTTATTTTATCGCATCTGTCAGACCTAGAGATGTAGTGAGGAGTCATGATAATATTCGCTATGTCTCTCTGAAAAATATCAGTTCTGAATTTATCAAACAACCTAAGCCTAGCGTGTAGCCTCCGAGTCTCTAACTCCCAACTTAATCCCCCTAAAAGTTGTAAGACACTATATGTACGCTCTTAGCAGTTTTTATCAAAGTGCGCTGCTTTCCTTTGTATTTTATTAATTTTTTTGGTTAAATCTATTGATAAGGGTCCTAAATGATCGCGGCGCATTCGAGGCGTGGCCTACCCAGAGCGAATTAGCATCTCTCTTTGACTTTTTCATCCGGGAACCTTCCTATTAAACGTTTAACATAGCCTAATTTTATTAACCGAGTAAGGAAAAACTAAAATATCAACCAAAGGACCCTACGCGCCTGCAGCAGAAAGAGCACTAAGCGAAATTCATGTGTGATTATAATGTCGATCTATCCTTTTTCAAGGAAATTTCTAGCAACTTAATCAATTTGTTTTTCGATGTAGTGCTGCCGTCTTTCTGCTTCACTTTCCATTTTTTTACTTCATATTTCGACCTCAAGTCCAGCTAAGTTCTCTCAAGCATTTTAAATACCAGTGTTATAGTGGAAGCTCGAGTAATTCTGGCGAAGTAAACAAGTTTACTATACCCTTTTTCCCAGTTAATGGCGGCTGATCTTGGGTGCGCTGGTGTGCTTTTTAATTTGACGGCCCATTACAGTAGAGAATCTTGCCTTGAATATGGATCGGAACTTTGTCCCTCTGACTGTCATGGAGTTTATTCCGGTCTCTGAGCGTCTGTGTTTTCAAATTTACTGCGTGAGGATTACCTTACGTTTGTGCCAAGGAGTACTTATTTGCGACGCTGACAACGCTGCTCGACTGCCAGGATCCAGAAGCTGAGGTGGAAAGGAGAAATCCGACCTTTGGTTACTCGCTCTTTGATATTCACGCGCCATGAGTTCGGAAAAAGGATACAGATTTACTAATTTGTTAAAATGATCGACAACCTAATGGTGTTCAAAATTTGGTTTTAACATCGTGGACTGTATCACCTTGTATGGGCGTTATCCAGCTTCGTTATAATGCATGTTTGACAGTTTTTCACTCCTTATTCACAAAACAACTCACTAAAACACGGAGGATGACGACGTCATGGTAGTTTTACTGGAAAAAGAACTCCGCATGATATCAAGGGATCGGATTTCAAATCCCAGGCAAGGCGAATGGTTTTATGTACTTTTGGATTTCAGACTGATTTAACTAGAAATCAATGAATTCGGTCCTATTTTAAAGAAAAATTATCACCCTTCCATAGGATCAAAAATTCAACCCCATGCCACTTTACTTTCGGAGATATTTGCCAAAAAATACCAGCCCTTTCATATGGCAAAGGGTACGTGTATGCACTCCGGAGAGACCTTATATTAAAAATAAAGAATTTCCTACGCTTAGACCTCGTCAAAACTCAAAAAAGTGTAATTGGTGTGTTTTCTTAACAATTTTTGGAAATCAATCATATTATCACCGCAGTAAATTCTTCGGGATCACAATAAACCTTCCGTTTTGATGGAGTTTCAAACGCACCGCGTGAAAAAAATTAGTCAGGTTAAAGACGTTTTTAATTATTTTCATTTGATTACTTATTATTTCTGTCACGTCCAACTATTTTATTGCACCATTAATAATGCAATATTTAATTCGTGTATCTCGCAGTTGGTGAAATTAAAACGTATATATCGAATATGGTCTCTATTATGACTAGGAAACTATCTCGCTCGGACTACCTTAACTTACTTGCAATCACCCGGAAAATTGTCAATTGCTTACTATGTTCAATAAAACCTCGATTATCCGAGCTTATCTAGACCCGAGTGACCTCGGATTATACGGACTTTCAGGGCAATAAAATATTGTGTAAAGAAATTTTCACATAAAAGTTTTCATTTACTGCGAAATTTTTTCAATTGAATACTGCGTGAATAGTTGAGTAAAATAATTATTTGATTCAATAACTGAATTACTACATGAAATGTTTTAAAATTATCAATAAAATAAAATTTGTTGCTCAAGCCGTGTCGCCTTGTCATCTGCTCGCCCAAAGCATGGGCTATATGCAATGTCTTGCAAACCGTTCGCCGCGTCTCCGTTTTTTGTTTTAGACGAACGGTGCTGGAATAACCGTGGCTTTCCTGTAGTGGCGTAGAAAGCTGGTGATGTAAAAGGAGCATAACCTTGAGCGCCCGCCCTGAGACTTAAACCAAAGCGAGATGTGATTGCACGGTGGGAAAGGCGAAAAAGGAGGAATGGGGGAGGGGGCACAAGAATGGAATTCCCGGCGAAAAAGGATTCTGCGCTGGACCAGTAAGTCTGCGGTGGAACAATGTAAAGTGATAGCTTTATGGTGCGGTGAGGGCGGGGGGGGGGGGGAGGGATGGTGTAGGGAAAGAGAGGCTTGCTTGCTTCCTCGGATAGCAGCAACATGCAGCGGGGGCAACTCTTACCCCGCCTCCCCCCCAAACGGATAAGAGAGACGGGCCCGGGAGAAAAGTTTCCACATTTTTATTCGGAAGAGGTTCTTCTTCTGTTCGGTAATGCCATTGCACGACCCACGACGCCGAGAAAAATGGCGACCTCCTATTCCGTGCATTCAATTCCGGCGATGGAAGGAGTCGGGTCAAGGCGCTCTCTTTCAATATTGCTTGCGGCTCTCCTCTCTTCATCCCTCTTTCTCTTATTTCTTTATTTTTTCTTCCTCCCTTCTCTCATTCCTCTCTCTCTCCCGTTCCCTCAAATCCCTCCCTGCAGTCACATTCCTCTTAATACACAGCTCACATATATATTTTTGGCGTTTCGCTTTCTTGAACCGATGGTTTGAGAGAGAGGAAAAAGCTGGTTGATACCAGCAATATTGAAACGCCGATATCCGTTTCATACTCCTCATCCCTAGAATGAGGAATCTCACGAAACTAAGCGTATCAATATTCTGACTGATGAAATACCGGAGCTGGCGATTTCTTCGAAGGAGAATATAAAATGGAGTTGCGATGTAATAAATAAAAAAAATGGAAATAATGCTCCAGGAAAGAGTGTATATTTTTTCTTATTTATCGCGATATCTGATTAATATAAAATTTGAAAAAGCAAAATAAACGCTTGATCTTCTAAAAACTTATGAATCAAGATAAGCTGCGGCCATCAGCGTCATCTAAAGGAGTTGAACGAGTTCCTATGATTCATCGAGATAAACCATTTTAAGCAATAATAACTGCTCCTGGTATCATCACTAATTTTTAGATTGTGTGATGATAGCTCGTAGAAAGACGATTGATTGATTAATAATAAATAAAAGAAAGATTATCCGTACAGCATCTGACACCTTAGTAAATTGACTCCAGATTATTATGTTCAGAGGGGCTTTTGACCGCTTCTGGGTATTCAATTAAAACCCACTGTTTTATAATTTTGCTGTAAGCTCTTAGAAACTAAATTTTTCTATCGTAAATTGTAGAAATGAATCCCGAAAGTTAAGTGCGGAAATCAGTACGTTCAGAAAAGAAAACAATTGGCGGTTTTTACGAAGAGAAACGCGTTGCGAGCGGAAGTAATGGTAAGAAAGAAGAAATTGTTAAGAAAAAGAAATAACCTGGATGATAAAAGTGAGATTTTCTGGTGGATAAAGATGCATTGAAACATTTACTAGTTAATAAAACTGGTTAGTAATACAAATATACTTTACAAATGGCAATGTACGATCATAGGCATGCAACAAAAATACCAGGAAAGTACAGTATGGATGATATATGGCTATGTCTTGACATCAGATAAGCCATCGACTCGTATGGTACCTACGCATATGTACGAGGGCTGTTCAGAAAAAAACTGGAAAATTTGTAAAACAATTACTTCAGGTTACTTACTCCTTATTGGTCCTTGTATACTTTAGTAGTATCTTCCTACTTACGTTGTACTTTCATTACCTAAAGATACACTTTATCCAGGGGTACTTCTACTTTACCATACAGTTCTGGGGTGCTTCTTAGTGTATCACCTCCCTATCTAGTGCCAAATTTTCTTTAATGTTGTCAATAGCGTCAACACGACTTTTTGAAGTACTTATTTTAATGATAGAAATATAAAAGAGTCACACGGAGATACGCCAGGTAAGTTGGTAGGCTGAAATAGGACATACGTTTGATTTTTTGCATAATCCTCATATGGAACAGTCCTAGTTCACTAAATTCAAAATTTAATGGTAATGAAGAGTACGGTAAGATTTAAAGGCTGAAAATAGGAAGAATTAAAAATCAACACAATTTCAACCTGGAGTTAAAAGCTAGAGAGCAATACTTCACGTCACTGATTAGCGTTGGTTATCAAAAAATTGAATGCTTGTAATAGAAAGGAGAAGTTGCGCAAAGGAGAATACAACGACAGAAATAACAAATACACCACGTTAAAAAGTCATACACCTAAGAAAGGAACGTGAGAATTCTGAACTTTGCAATCGAGTTTTTAAAGGAAAAAAGAAATTGGTAACATGCCAGTAACAAAATTCTGTAGAATCAGGTTCAAAGTACTAAAATAAGATTGGGAATGATATTAAGTGAGAATCTTAGTGTATTTTTGGGTAAGTTAAAACCCTATGATAGGAGGAGAAATGGACATATAAAACGCGAAAGGAAAAGATGTCTTCCGTGAACGGAAGGTAAAAAAAAAACATTTTCTTGAAAAGAACTAGTCGATAAAAATAGCTCACTATAACAAAGGCGTGGAGAAAATCGACTCTTTTTTCTAAAAAATCAGACATTTCTCGAGGAATAAGAAAGCCAAAAGAAGCAGTCATCAAAGAGAAACGAGGAATGATAACGAAAAGAAATTCAAGACTGGCGGGTTAAATCCGTGGAAGGAGTTATGGTACAGGAAATGAAACTGTATGGAAGAGGAATATAACGTAAAAGATAACATTTCATTCCATCAGTTATAAATTGAGAGTCCTATAGACAAAATGAAAGGCATTTGAAATAGGATATGCCTTACCCGTAGTAGTTTTATAAGGCCTGGAAAGGAACGAATGTTGAATGTGTAATGATCTAAATCCTAACTTATATGAGGGAGGTATGAGACGGAATGATTTCTAGGATCCGAATTACTCTCTACGCCAAGATATGAGAAAGATTTTGATGTACGACTCAAGTTTAATCGCGCAAAATGCTGTAAGCGGCAGAGGTTGAGTTTTAAATCACAAAATAAAGGTTTGAGAGCATGAAAAGGGAGATATTTGAATAAGATCATCAAGAACACTTGATTTTACTACGTTTTTACTACGATATATTCAATATGGGTTAGACGAATTAAATTGATTTTGAGGTGGTGCTGGACAGCATGATTGCAACAAGTTATATTGCGTACTGAGAATTTAGGAGTAGACACGTGAAAGGATCATAAAATTCGTAGCTAATGAAGGGTATATGAGGTGCATACGAGTGTATTGGATGATGAATTTGGTGTAATATTTCGTGAAAATTTAGCCGGGAGTAAGGAGAATTTGAATATTATTGCCAGAGCCCTTTAAATGTATTCAGATATATATGTAGAGGCAAAGGTAAGTAACTGTAAATTGGATATTGAAAAGTAATGAATGTAATTTAAAGAATGTAATTTTTACAGATGCTAGATTGGGCAAGGCTTCCAGTCAATATTAAACAGGATGCAAGAGTTTCCCAGTGGTAAAAGAGATGCAAAAGAGAGATTCATCAACAGGCAACGATAAGCACTCAATTGTAGAGGGAAAATACCTTTAAGGTAATGATTACATTAGCATTACTCAAACTGCGACAGAAGGAAAAGAAGACATGTATCAACAGAATTATAGATGAAAATGGGTTATGTTTTGAGGATACTGGTATAAATATTTTGTTTGAAAAATGCTAACAATATTCCAAAAAATATTATTAGTATAAGCGAAATTATAAAAAATGGAGTAGAAATGAAGAATTGTGAACTTCAAAATACTAAACTTTAAGAAAATCCGTAGAAATGGCACAGTTTCTTGACACGATAGGCTTGATTAACATATCTAAGTCTCCAATCCTTTGCTCGAAGTTAAACGACAAATTTATAATGACACCTCGGAAAAAATGTTACTACGGCACGAATCTGACCTAAATCGGCTCCTTATCTTCTAACAGAGCTCGCATATTGAGCCTAAATGAAATAAGTTAACCAAAACTTATAGATGACGAATTTTGGCATTGACAACAATCAGGAACTTCCCAAACATATTATTTTAAAAATGAATTTCGCGATTTTGAAGAAAAAGACCAATCTTCAAGAGCCTTCATTTTAACGATGGGGGAAATGACATTGTTAAAAACTATTCATTCTTCAGTTTCATCATGAAATGTTTATTTTAACGATAGCAATTTTACTTCTGAAGTAGTTGTTCAAAATATCACCAAGTTAAGATATCTATTAAGATATTAATTGCTGATATCTATCATATAAGAAATAATAAAATAAATAAACCTATAAATAAGACGAATAAAATTAGTTTTCATTAATTTAAATAGATTTGTGGCAGGATGGGATGCAGGTATTTTAATGTAGTGTTTTCCTTATTGTTATATCCTGCAGAGGAAGGGGAACTAGGAACTAGGGATACAGCAAATATGAAATCATTCTTGCATTTGTATTTTCTGAATACTGTTAAGATTTCGCATTTTTCGAGTGTAAGGTGATAACTGCTGTAACCTTATGGAAATTATATAAAAACGCAAATAAGCCAGAGGCTGAGGGTTTACTTAATATATTTTTCCTGCAAATGATATACCTTACTGGGGCAAAGCGCATTTACAGAATATTTCCCTAACGTATTTGGGTATAACGTGCGGTCACATTTATTGGTAAATAATTTTCGCACTCCTCTTTTGTTATCCTTTAATTGACGATAAAGGAAGTTATATGGCAAACATTCTTTAAAAGGGATAGCAAATGATGTCATGTAAACAGCATCTGCTTCCGTTGAGTGAGGTTTGCCGAAGCCACTCCCTATATGATAAATATTTGCAGCCACATCATTCCTTTCAGCACATATTTTTATAGATATTGCTCGCAATATCTCCGCTGCTAACACTTTTTGTGTTACTGGCACTTTCACTTTTTGTGTAGCAGATGTATGTGACCGATTTGGTTTTTTAGCAAATCAATGCAATTTTGACAGTGAGACTTTTTTCCCTCTACTAGTATTTTCAAATGATTCCATTACATATACTCATTTTTCTCCTAAATGGGACATAATACCTTCCAAATTATTATAATGGTGGCGAATAAATACCAAGGTTATCATGATGAATGAAAAACATGCCTTTACATATGATTTTTGCTTTAGTTTCAAGAAATCAGGATTTAAACCATAGTCATGTGAAATATTTTAAAATATATCTCCGGCAAAAATTGTTACAAAAAATTTCATATACTTAGCCATTTCGAGCGCATAAGTAATTGCATTTAAGTGAAATTTGTTCCAAGAATGTTTACCAACTTAATGAAAAAGTAACTAACATATGCACTAATTGAATCACGATTAGCGTTCCAGCCACCTCACAGTCAGTCTTATCGTAGTTATTCTGTTCCTTTAACTTTCCTGAATTTCAAAGCAAAATTCGAATACGGTCTGTATTTAGACTAGTGAAAAGTCTCTCTCAGGCTACCCAAAAGTATCACAGTGGTTTAAAAGCATTTTAACGAAGAAATTCTGCCATATACCCTTTGAGTCCGGCATGGCGTGATATCACGTCAAGGTTGTCTTTACGCTGGTGCTAATGACGTGATATCACGTCATGAGTACCGCGACGAGTTTCACTTGGGGGTTTAATAAAAGTTCCCTAGTGAAAGCTGGAACACTCACGGTACCCTTGACGTGATATCACGTCATTAGCACCAGCGTAAAGACAACCATGACGTTAAATCACGTCATTCTGCAACCAAAGGGTTAAATACATAGAATTTTAAAAGTTCGTTTTATAAACCGGGATGAAAAAATAGGGTTTCCAGGGTAGTTTTAATTATAATTCAGCCCTAAAAGTGGGGATTTCAATATGAGTTCATATAGAGGTCGCTCAGATTACAACAGGATAACGTCAATTTGAGAAGCTTACATGTTTAGTTTCTAATTAAACAGTTTACCAGACTCAATCAGTTTGCGGAATTGGAAGATAAATAAATAATAGGAATCATACCGCCTATATCTTTTATTAGTTAAGTTATTAGTGAATTACTTCCATAATTCAAGCAAAATGTTGTAATTCCAAACAAATAACGCAGCAATCGGTTGCCTAAGCTGGAAAAATGTGGCCGTTAAAAATGGATGGATATTTGGGGAGGTGACCGATGGCTAAGGTCATTTGCGCTGCAGGGAACGGGTAAGGGAGGAAGAATGGATAGAAACCCGGCGTCGGCATTACCCTGCTCTTAGCAAAAGGCGCCAAGGGGACCACGGGTTAACGTCACATCCGACAGACGGATAACTGTACTTGAAGTGCCCTCCACAAGAGACTCAAGTAGTGACCTGGCTTCCGCTGAAAAACATCCTCCTCTGCAGGGATTTGAACCCTGGCCACCCGTGTAGAAGGAGAGTACTCTAGCAACCACACCAACCCGATTTCCCCGTTAAAATTACATTCGCGGGATAATCCGAATATATTTTGTAAATTAATTTTGGAATTTAATAGGTCACCCGTTTGATCAGTGAAGACAGGAATTTTCCACCCAAATAAGTATGATTTAATACCTGTTTTGTATCCAAATACAGGCTACAGCCACCTTAAGATAGTCAGAGCGAGATAGCTCCCTAGTCATAATAGAGACCTTATTCGACTATACGTTTTATGACATATCAATTAAATATTGCATTAATAATAGTGCAATATAATACTTTTATAAGACAGAAATTGTAAGTTATTCAATGAAAATATCCAAAACAGTCTTTAACTTGACTCATTTTTTTTGCGCGGTGCGTTTGAAACTCCATCAAAACGGAACGTTTTTTGTGATATCCAAGAACCTAATGCGGTGACGATATGATTAATTTTCAAGGTTAGTTGAGAAAACATACAAATTCCACGCTGTTAGTTTTTTTATGACATCTAAGCGTTAGAAATACCTCATTTTGTAAATAATTTCTATTTGGAGTGCATACGCGTACCATTTCTTATGTAAGAGGGCTGGTATATTTTGTCAAATATCTCGGAAAGTAATCTGGTAAGGGGTAAAATTTTTGGTGTCAGTGGATAGGTGAGACATTTCTCTGTAAAATTAGTCCAAATTCATTTATTTCTAAGTAAAATGATTTTTTGCTCAAACTACCTTAAAGGGTATCCAAGCGACCCTTTGCTCTCTGAGATCGGAGACGCGGCCGGACAGCCACGCTAGGGATGGCCGGGTTGGTGGGGGAGAAGAGGAAGGAGGTAAAGGGAGAGGCTGAAGTGCGGAGGGAGGGAGTCGCAACTCACGGAAGGAGCGGAAGAAGGTGCCGCTGGCGCGCGCACACTCTTGCGGAAGTTCCAACTTTATGCCTCCACGGACGCGGATGCTATATCATACACACACACACACACACAGACATTCTCCACTTCCTCTTCTTCCTCGGGTAACTTTGTGGACTCGGTCGGATACAGACGGTGCGCAAGATTCAAGGATCTGACTCCTTCCTTCGTCCTAAGCGCGCTGAAGGACACGAATTAAGAACATCCTAGTGCTATACTTAATTTATTTCAAAGAAGTGTACGAGGAGTGAGGAATGTCAGCTACGACGGAGATTTTTTGACTTGCGCCGCAAATAATTAACAATAATGTATCAGGAAATTGTTTTCTCAAGCTTAAAGCTGCTTTTAACTGCAAATTTAGTTCTAATTGTAAAACTCAGAGGTCATTTAAACTTACAAGCTGAGGAAGCTTGAGTATACCCGAAATTTTAATTAAGAATAGCTAAAATTAATTCTAGCTTTTATTAGAACTATTGATATTGCGTTTTAGTGCGCAAATGCACAAAAATGAAAACTTCTCAGTTTAACGATGCGTCTTCAAAGGAGGCAGGTTGAGAACCATACGATAGCTATTCTGCCCTGACAAGCCAAAAGACAGTAACTGACAATATTACACAATTGGGGTTAAACTTAATATTTTACTTTCAACCAAAACTTGGTAAAAATTAAGATAACTAAACAGAAAACAGTATATGTAGCGGTTTTCCCAATATCATGGCCAGCCATTACCGCATCTACTGTATAAATGTCAGCTTTCTTGGCCAGATAACAGCAAATACAAGTCTTTTACCCAAATAATCTGATTAATTTTGTCTTCTTGTGAATTTTCTTCCCGCACTGACAATCTAAGCATCAAATGAAGCTTTTAAAGCTTTGAAGATGGACTAAATGAAGAATCGAAAAATTTAAGCCATTAAGATTTAAAAAATTTAGCGTACAACTACTCCAAACCAGCAATGATGCAGTTGCTATCTTTTAGCTTAGCAGGGAATAATTGGAGAGTATTTGAAATATTTATTTGGTCTAGTTCCGAGAATCTTCGACGACCTTTTTTTGAACAATTGTTTTTTTAGCTAAAACCAGTATTTTTATATTGATAATTCGATTTTGATAGCAAATATTCGTGGCTGAATCAAACCCCAACACAGGAATCTTACAAAGATCCTGTCTCAAAATAATTGGAACGATTCACTTATATCTACTAGCACTTCAAATTATGGTCTGCGAAAAGATGATTCTTGCACATATTTGGACAAAAGAAATTGATGATAGTAAATCAACGGAGCAGCGGCCGAAATATGATGTATTGACTATCTGCGTGTAATAGATTACTTCAAAACTGTAGTCAAATGATCACATAAGTATGTACAAAATATAGATCCGTCTCAAAAATCTGCCTTATATAGAGATTAGCGTGCAATCTTTCATGCTATGTTCAATAATTTTCCTGATTGTGCAAACTACAAAAAAGATTGTTCGGTAAAAATAGATGTATCCTTAACTCCTTGAGTTAAAGATCCATGGCCACTGCGGTGTCATAACATTTTTTGAGGACACCATTCAAAGTCAGCTCTATTTTTAAAAAGTTTGAGAGTACCTTTACGGGCCGTATCTGAGAGTGACAAGGAGTGCTACCTTCTCTTCTCAACTGAGAGCGTCTGTTAGATATGATTCACAAAAATGTCACCCCTAATATCGAGCGTGCGTCATATTCACTTCCTTAGCAGAGAATGTACCGAGTAAATAAAAAAACGGGCGGTTGAGCTGGCTTCAAGCCAAGGTAACTTTTTCAGGGATAAACATGAGTGACAAGAGCGGAATTGGTTTAAAATGACAGACATGTGGTGGAAGGGTTGACATGAAATGCCTTAATCCTAGAAGTTTTTTGGGGCACCTGTTTCGAAATATATTGTGTCCTGGTAGAATAAATGGATCAATTATTCTCTGCAGTAAAACAAATGGACTGAAGTTTGCCTTTTAGCAGTGACATGAATTAACTAATTTCCTGTCATTATTGCTTCAATAGCCTCAGTACTCCAATCACTGAATGCTTTTATAAGTTACATTTTAATATATCCACGATAATTACCAAACCATCATTCATTTTTTATAAGATATAGTGCCTAATTTGGCTAATTTTTTCTCAACATTAACGTAAAACTACTTTGACTCTTACTTTAAACATTCAAAGCCGAGATTAACTTTATAAGGAATTTCCAACTTAAGGAGAGCAGGTGAAAACTGCAGAATGTAAATATTTGTGACCCTCCTCTTAAATGCATAAATATGGAACAGGGAAAATAAAAGCCTCCATCAATTCATAATAAAAAAATAGAGGAAATATGCCTTAACTATAGGCATTTATTGAAAGAAAGAGACATGCCCCGCGGGTCATGTACAAGTTATACGAGTGAACAATGGATTACTCTTACATGATATTAATAGAACACAAAATAAAAGGAGGATACTCGGGAAATGAGGACGAGGACATCTGTAGAAAGACTTGATGTAACATTTTAGCTATTGAAACATCCATAGATTAGAGAAATAAAATATTTAATGACTGATTGGATGGATGTTTAAGGAAGGAGAACGATTTGACAACTTTGGAATATGAGCATTACATTGACACCCAATTGAGGAAATCATTAGCTTACGAAGAATATAGGTCAGGATAAAATATTTTGTAGATATTTTATCTGTTAAAATCATAAATCATTCAGCATAGAACCTCGTTTGCTAAAACTCAAGAGAGAAAAAGGCTTCCTCGATAAAAACTGGTTTGGATTCTTGTTAAGGAGTAAATTGAGAGCCAATGCTTTGATAAGAAATTTAGTAAAAAGGTGTAGTGGATCAAAAGAAAGGATAGTTTTACCTAGTTTTCCGTTTAAGAGGAAATTAGTCGTTGTAAGTGATAAAATCCAATGAAGGTACCGCTTTAAAGTAAGAGTTTAATTAAGGTGAAGACTACTCAGTCAAAATTAGTTCATAATTCAGTATGCTCCATTGAGGGCATTCAGAGTTCCATTAATTTGGAATACACCAGGAAGAAAGACAGAAATACGTGACCGTAACTGAACTTCGCCATTTTTCCGGGGGAATTTTTAAGATAACTCGTACTAAAACTTAGCTGTGTGTACTAAAATAGAGGAATGAAAGCTTGTTAGACGTATTGGCTTCAATCATTAGTCTGGGGTCGCGAAAGATTTTACCTGCTATCGGAGCCCGGTGGAAGGGTCGACCCTCATTTAGCTGGATCGCCATGTATATTTTCAGGAGAGCAGGTCTGTTAGTATGCTGAGAAGAGTATTTGATAAGGTCCATTGGATTTTCAGGAATGGTAATAGTCAGGAAGTAGTAATGACTCTAAAATTAAAATAACGAGATAATCTAAAGTAAAAGTGTGCTGTGTTTCACGGTTTCCGGCTCAACTTGGTGAAAGTTTATTTTCACAAATGAAAATATACTTAGATATCTTCCACCAATTTTTGTTATCATAAGTAGTATCACAATGAAAAATTAATAAAATACAAAGTTATCTTATGTTTTATTTAAGAAGGCTATTCAAAATTGAATGTATGGACTGGAAAAAAGAAAGAGTGTAATTGATTCAGTAGCGCCCTGGAAAAAGAGTGATACACTTTTTCGAAACATTTAAATGGAAATAATCGTAGAAGTATTCCTAAAAGTTCATATTTACATAACTTTCTTATTAAAAAATGTGGAAAAGCAAGAAAATTATGAATTTTTATGATATCTTCGTTAATACATAGCTCACCGTATTTACGTAATTTTACTGACTTTGAGCAATGCTTATTTGTTTTTTTTTCTCAAACTTTAATTGCTCAAAATAAAAAAAAATATTCGAGAAATCTTTGCGAAATTACTCAAAAATGAATTTTTGAATGCGGCACCCTCGGAATCGACGGATAAATTACAGAAACTTCAAGGATGAGATTTAAGGACACCCAGGGTGCAACCTTAGGAAAAGAGCAGGTACTTAAAGCGCTTTAATTTATGTGGTGAAAAATTCAGCCATTGGACCGTAATTTTTCCCTCGAGGAGTTGAGTGGGCCCATAAAGAGAACTCGCGCAAACGTTTCTCAGTCGTCCTCACCACTCCACGAGGAAGAGTTCCCAACAATATCTTGCGGCGGAATCGCGGTGATGACGCGCCGAGCTCACCCCCCTGCGGGATGCTGCGGAACCTGAGAGAGAGGGGGGAAGAAAGGGAGTGGGACAGAGAGAGAGAGAGAGAGGATTGAATGGCCATCGTCCCCTGGACCGAAAGTTACCCGGGCGCTGATAAGGAGGCGGCGGTCGGCGTAGGAAGGGATGGCATCCCAGGAGAACAAACCGTTACCACCCGTAGAACTAACTGTGCCCGACCAGATGAGTTGTCGGTGCATTAACGGATTAGCGCCGACGGGCGTTCATTGGACGGCGGAGCGTCTGCACACACAAACTTTCCGCGCACGGCATAGGGTCCCGCACATCACCTAAGTTGACCAATTTTTGGGATTAATTTTCTTCCACCCATTAGCAACGCTTGGCCGTGCCCTCCCTTGACCGTTTGCCCTCAAACTGAATTAAGCCCTAAAGGGCAAGTTGAATCCACCGTTCCTCGTTGATGATGGAAGAAAAGGAAGGGACGGCCAGAGTGGGAAACCGTTTTGACCTCTGGATTTTTTAAGGAAAGTAACGTCAATTGCGCAAGCATAAAATGAAAGAGTGTGGAATCGGAAGAGTTGGACTTTGAGACCACATTAGAAATAGTGCAGGGATGGCCAACTCTGAGTAAGTATACCAAGCGTGGATTGCCAATGACTTGTTAATGGCACGCGAAATAATTCCTTGCTAAATTTATTTTCAATTTTTAGGGGAAAAACTTCAGCGACCGCAACAGTCCAGGCGTGTGTAAACCAGCCTAATTCTGAAAAAAAAACTGTCAATTTTTCATTTGGCTTATTATAAATTTTCTTTAAACGTGTCTCATTAAAAATTTGAACCAAAAAAACTTTTGTAATTACTGCCTTAAAATTAATGTGAAAGAACTTGTGCGAAAGGAGAACTTGTGTGGCAGTTTCAGATATACTTACATGCTGATAAAAATATCCATGGAAAACTTTTTCATGTAATCCTGTTATAAATCCTTTCTTTCTGTCAATTTTACACGATTTTCATATTCATTTATAAACCACATATCAAGATATCACAAACCACATCCAAAGTATCGTGCGTCCTCAAAAAAATATAAAAGGAAGTGGAAAAATTTTGTACAAAAGATTTATCACATTTTAGCACGCACTCTCTAAAAGGTAGCTTACTCCTGGAATCGAGAAACATAAATGACATTCTTGATTTTTAAGAGGAAGTGGAACAAAGACTCAATCGAGGCCTAAAAACGAAGAAACCTCAAATGGCGCATGCCTGAGTGAGGTTTTCTTAATACGTATATTCTTTCTCGTTCCAATACACGAGTTCACGCCCATCTTTTCGGAAAGAAATGAGCAACTTTTAACCATATCCAAAGCTAAGCCTAATATAGTGGGCTTTTTTACGATACTGAAGTAGGATTTTATAGTCTTACCATGCTGATGAAACCTTTTACCCCAAATATTTCCCCGTTGGGGAGGAACGGGTAATACTTTCCAGGCTTCGCATAACATAAAGCTATTCGCTGGAAGACGGCAGACTCCGCCGCATAGGCTTACATCCATTTCTTCTGTATCTCTGCTCAGTCCTCTCGCAAGAGCAAGAAGGTCTGCCTGGTGTTCGGGGAGCCTCTTAAATCGTCACTCTTTATCAAGCATTCTGACGCAAGTGCTGCCGGCGGAAAGAGTCCCTGGCGCATATCCTTTTTTTCCAAACCCCCGCTCCACTATCTCCCACCACCCCTCCTACACTCCCTCCTTTATATCCTACGGAGACGTACATATCCGCGCTGAACGGTAATAGCAGCAAAAGTTCCGTGCATATGTTTGTCGTCATATTTATGTCCGGATTGGCCCCGTTGCCGACTCGCTGCCGTGTTTCAAGCATGGATTGCCGCCGCCTCTGGAGTCAAGCCAGCCGGTGAGGTCGCAGTGGGGCCAGCTCATCTCTTCCTCCCTCTCCGTTCTCCATTTCTTCCCCCCATTTCTCCCTCTCTGCGATTCTCCCGCCTCCTCTTTTCCTCATCCTCGTCTTTTTGGACCGCGATGTGCCACGGTGCGAGGAAGGGAAAAGAGCGGGAGGCTACGTGCCTCCCTTGGCACGACGTCTGTCCGCGGAGCAGACATGATGGCGTCGCCCTCTGGATGGGTTTCACCGCGCCGAAATATTGCAGTGGTGGCTGCGTTCGCCTGCCGCGATGTAGCATCTGACCGTTTTTCCTAGCGGCTAAATTAGCACTCGCTGAAGAAAAATCTTCCGGAAAGCATACGGTTTCAAGCGATACACTAGCTCAGATCTCCGCTACGACGCTCATATACTCTGCGAGGCTTGTAATGGTCTGGATTCTGTTGAAATATCTTCCTACCACAGCTCAAAATGATTTTAAGTGAGATTTCACGAATCTATTTACTGCTAGTCGAGTTAGATGGTGTTTATAACAATGTAAAGTATAAAGTTTTCGTAATAATTTAGTTATTTCCTGAAACAAAATATCCCATGGATTTTCATTTAAATTGATCAAAGGACTACAAAAAAATATTTCAACGAATATTATGCAAAATAAAATCTCTCAGTTCCTAGCTATTAGGCATTATTTTCCTCAAAAATATTTACAACCCAGGTCTCCGTTCGGTACGTCACGAGTTCTGCGAACATATGATCAATTTTTAAACTAAGTGGATGTATGACCCATCATTACGATCATAAGTTCTAGGAAAATCATTTAGAATGTAAGGTGCTGCACACATTTTGGACAGATGATCACCAATACCTAATATTCAACTCAATCATTTTTTATGTATTCTATGAGTAATAGGTAAGTTTTGTTGGCAGTTAGAGCGACTCCACCCTGTTTTCTACAATTTCAGGATCAAATATACCTCTGGTATTTCCTTTTTTGCCTCAGAATATGATTTACCCTTCTTCATCCTGTCCATAAAATCTAGTATCTTTTGAAAGAAATTTAGTAATAATTAGAAATGACTAGCAAGATGCTAATTTGAATGCATTAATTGCATTTCTTTAAATTTCCCTGACTTATAATTCGGTTTAGTTTCTAAGGTTTATTTGAGTATGGCTGGGAAATAAATGTCGACGAATTTTGACGTGCGGTAAGCGCCGAGACCAAAGACAAAATATTTCGAATAGCATTTCCAAAAAAAAGGAAAGAAGTTCACGTTTACGCATTCTTACACAAGCGACCGGGAAGAATTTAGAAGAAGCGATTCCTTCGATTCAGGAATGTTTGGTAATGGAAGAACGGATGAGTGGGAGGGTCTTACTTTCGTTTCACTGCGGGAACAGTATGACGGAGTGAGTAAGAGACCTCTACCTCGGAGATTTTTTCAGCGGCTGTATATTGATGGTATTTATCACAAAGTAAAGTATAAATTCTTCGTAAAAATTTTGCCATTTCCTAAAATAAAATTTTGCTTGGATTTTCATTTAAATTTATCGAAGGACACCAAAAAAATATTTAAACGAAATATTTAAGATTTTCCCGGTGTAATATGTTTAACTATCTTTCTCGGGCTTCGCACCGGAAAATATTTTCAAATTTTGCCGACGCTCCGGAAAACGACTTGTCTTCTGTTTTTAAGGCGATTTTTATTTCTATCGTGTCCACTATAACATTAGTTTAGTTTGTATATAATATAAATAAAGATTGAAACAAAGACCTGGGTTGTAAATATTTTTTGAGGTAAATAATACCTAACAGCTAGGAACTGAGAAATTCATTTTAGAGAATATTCCTTGAAATAGTTTTTGTTGTCCTTCGATCAATTTAAATAAAAATCCAGTGGATTTTGATTTAAATTTGAAAATATTACCCGATGCGAAGCCTGAGAAAGATATTTAAACAAAGTTTTCTAAAATGAGTATAAGGAAGAATCGGAAGATGAAGGCTGACATATCATCGACGTATGGGAAGGGAAGGAGCGAGTGAGGGAAACATTTAGAAAAATAAAATACGAAAAAAACGATATATCCTTACCAATGTTGATCTCTAGTTCTTGCCCCGGGGCAAGTAAGGGGCAGAATGCTAGACCGAGACGCCGCACCAATGGGTAAGTTGAGGCAGGCTTTTTTCGCAAACTAGAGTGTACACTTCAATCTTCATTTTAATGGATATATTTAAACCAAAAATGCTGATTACATGAAGTTTATAAAGTTTTTCTTGAATTTCTGCAAAAAAAGGTGAATTTTCAGTTCTAAAATGTGGTTAAAAATAAAAGAAGATAAAAAATGTAGTTCTTAACCAATTACATTAATTGCGTACATGTATCATGTGTTTATAAAGTTCATAAGTGACTAAAGCACGTCAAGAGCAAAAATCATTCAACAGTTTTCACGATAAAAGGCGGCTGAATACTGTGGAAAATTCTTCTAAACTTTAAAGATATCTGCTGACATAAAAAGCACTTTTATCAGGAATGGTATTAGGTTTAGTGTAGATATTGTGTGAACATAATATGCCATTGCCTTATTCAAAATATTGAGTGAAAAGATCAGTTTTGGCCAGATTTATTCTTTTTCGATTTCAGCCCCCTGTGCAACGGAGCATAGTATACGAAGAACCGCTATGTTCACATATACATCCTTCTTTTTCTTTACGGCAGAGAGAAAAGGAGATAATAAATGAGAAGGGTAAAGAAGGTATGAAGAGCGACTTCAAATTTGTACAGCCACGTTGCTTCGTGCCAATACGGTGTGTGCCGCCGATAGCGAAGAAGCAAGTGAGAAATAAGTCGAAATATAGAGAGAATTTCTTTATATTTGGACATTGACAATGATGATGCATCGACGCGCGTGCAGGGCAAGACTTGGTGCTACGCTAGGGATTGGAGCCTGCACACAATTCAACGGATTCGAAGTGAGGATGTCACCATGCGAGGAACTGAGAGCCGAGGCGATAGGTCAAGGGATTTGGAATAAAAAATGGCCCCGTGAAGACGATGGAGCGGCGGTGGTGTAATTTGGCGTCCGGCTCTAAAAATAAAGGTTTTGACGTCGAATATTGGGCCGGAAGCTTTCCAGAGTGGGAGAGGTAAAATTTCGAGGATAAGAAGCCATCCTATTGACAAATGCGTGGAATGCTCCAGATACAAAAGTGTGCAAGTGGGACTGAGTGCACTATTTGTGACACTGGCAATATATTTACAGGATTGTTATGTGGTACGCTGGATGGCAATCTGGAACAAGCAGATACAGTTTTGGATTCCAAACCGAGTCAAACTGAAGTTTTACTGTCTTGCTTAAATAATAGGGTGATTGAAATATAATACCTTGGTTTTTATTAGAAAAGGAAGACATTATATCCATTATTTCCGACCCCGGTGTAAAGTCCTCGCCTGCTAACATGAAGGTTACGGGTTCGAATTCGGCCTAGGTGGAATTATCACCACTCAGGGCACGGTTTTTTGTGTTCGTCTGTTGTTACAGTTATTCACCTGATATAAATTGGCCCAAGGTGCTGTATTCGGGGTAGTTAAGGTAAAGTAAAAAATAAAAATATGAATTATAGCCTTGAAATTTATTCATCTCTCAAAATAGAGAATCATAATGAGACATTATTTGTCAATGCAAACAGCTAATTGCCCTTGATCCCTCCCATTGGGACCAATTTTTCCATGAGCGAACCGTTTTACTACATTTCAGACTCTAAAAGCTCTAAAAGACCATTGAAGATAGGAAGAAGAACTGGATGGGACACGTACTGAGTAGGAAATGTTTGTTACGAGATGTACTGGAAGGAATTGTGGATGGAAACCGCAAACGAGGAAGAAAGAAAAGAAAGACGATTGACGATCTGAAGGATGGAGGGAGATACAGAGAGTTGAAGAGGAGAGCATAGGACAGATAGAGATGGAGGCTCCAAGAACCTGAAAATACAGGCGACTAATGATGACTTCAAAACATTAAGTACATACGTGAAAGCAAAAATTCTCATTTAAAAGGGAGAATAATTACATATAATGTAATGTTCTTCCTGACTGATGTACCCCTCCCAGTATTCCCCAACTGGAGATCCGATTGGGTGACTATTTTACTTCCGAAATATTTTGCTAGGAGGAACACCATCATGTTATACATATATAATGCAGGGCTGCATCTTCTTGGGAGACTTATGTTGTAGTTTCCCCGTTATCTTCCACATCGCAGTATCCCGGCCGATTCCGTGAACTTCACTCTAGCCCCTAGCTGTGGCTGTCCGATCTCCTTGATCTGCGCTATGAATACCCTCTGCTGAGACTGCTACCTCTCAGTAGTGGGGTCGAATTCAGATAGCGTGCAAAAGTTGGTTGTCCAGCCAGGAAAATTTTTTTCCATCTCCAACCTGTGACCGTCGGAAACGAAGGAATTGAACGTGAACACTGGTCTAAACCGTACCCACTTGCAATGACTGATTCCAGGTCTTGCATACTATGGTATACATTTTAATTTTGTAATTTTCAAACGTGTTTTACTCAATCCCCTTGACTTTTATTCTTTATTATTATTATGTTTATTATTATATTGTTTATTATTATTATATTGTTTATGTTTATTATTATATTGTTTATGTTTATTATTATATTAATTCAATGTATCCCCTTGACTTTTATTAAAATGAAGCTAAATATAAGTACGTGAAGAGACTTTTGGGAGGGCTTTTGTAGTTGTATAACTTGTCTTAGTATGACAGAGAAGACGTGCAATTAAGATTCAAAATTTTCACTCGGACTATATCATCTTAATACATAGGAGAACGTCATTGGTTTACATTAAAAGGGCTAAATGTACATTTATATAAGGATGAAATGAAAATTTGTATTCCCGAGGTTTCCGCTTGGTTTAGAAAGCGTGGTGATGGATTGACTGGCAAATATCTCCGAATTAGTTGGCTAAGCGGAGCATATGAGGTCACACACAGTAATCCATTAAATATTTCCCCAAAAACTTATACATTGCTTAAATCTACTCCTGAATAAATAGAATATTGATACACGTGGTTATAAGAGCTTAGAGCTTTTACTCGTTTTTTTATTTTACTTGAATGGTAAATTAAATGGCCGATTTAACCATGAATGCTCTATGTTTTATCAAAGAATTACAAAAGTAATGGTTGATTTCATAATGTTAGTGAGGCAAGCTTGTTCAATCAATTACAGGCAAAGATAAAATGTTAATTGTTATATATACTTGAAATGACGTCCCCACGATATATCCGAAGTTAAAATAATTCCAAGAAAACTTGGGAACTATCTCGCTCAAACTAACTTAATCTATAAGACCATCCGCAGGAATAGAGGAGAGACGCAGGATTGTATTGCCACTCAAACTTTACGACCTGATTGATGATATGTTTATAGTGATATTGCGCATGCGCATACAGCGCTTGAGTGAGATGACCTTAGTCGCGGACGCTATCACTGCTGTTCTGAACCCTGCCAAACCTCAAGTATCCCTTTTTGCACACGAATACACACCGGGTTTGATTTATTCAAAAACATTCAATTCAGCCATAAATCATCATTTTTGAGATGGCACCTCATTCCAACCATTTATTGAATAAATGATAGTACCGATATAAAAGAGGTATTATTCAATTTGGATACTATTCAGAGTCCGACACGGAAAAAATCCCTTAACCTTTCCAAGCTTTCCCAAATTCAAAATTTTTGCATATTAATCAACTTTGCTGCCCTGAGCTAATGCTGTTTAAATGGGCCGTTTTTCCAACGAAACCCTGCATGACTCTTGTATCTTGTTCACGCAGTTACCATACATATTTAGTCAATATCTTCTGTATTATTGGAAGATAACCGATAGTGTGCCACATGTTGGGGAATGTACTTCAACAGAAAAGAGAGTTTTGGTGATAATTCACGCCCTGCCAAACACCTTTGAGCTGACTAGCATGGTTAATGCAGCTTTTTAATAGGGACGTCAACTTATCTGGAGGTGACGAGAGTAGCCATATCTCTAATCATATCGCCATTTGCAGGGCATTGTTGTGCATGCGAATGACCTTTAGTTTTTCTCAAAGAAATTATTGACGGAAACAAACAGTGAATATGGTAATTTCGAAAATCGCCAAAACGTGGCCATAATGGCGCTCCTATATCACTGTTAGATCCCCACAGGCATTTGCAAGTTTAATAAATTTGTCTGAATTTGATTGATTGTGCATAACTACATCGTATTAAGCCTAAGAATTGAGTCAAAAATTATTATTACCTGATAAAGGATAAGTCATAATGATAGGAGCTCTTTAGCATTTAGCATATTTTCGAGCACAATTAATTTTTACATTGGTAACATTGAGTCCTCCTTGTTTACACTCTGTCTCCAGTGATTCGACCAAGATTATACCAGATGCTATGCAATTTTATCGTACAATGGATATGCTACTTGAAGGAAAATTAGAAGACAGTCTACATTTCTTGCATGTGCGGACCTCAATAGATTACTTCCACTATCGACTACTTCTTCCATGGAAACTCACTCCTACACAACAAAGTGTCGATTACAAGCGCGGGTTACTGTCATGTAATTCCTTCCTTCCATGTGTAAATCCACCTAAAAATGTAGAGCATGCCATCGGACCATCTCAATAATGCTCTCCAATAGACCTTAAATCGATATATTCTGCTCTACTCGAAGCCTTCTGCTCTAAATTAGCAAAGTTACCAACTCTAAATTATTTATGCTACCACATTAGGTGGCAGTATTTTTAGGGTAGATGAGCCACAACAAGTTCTCTTCTGAGCACCTCTCGTGGACTTAAGAGGATATCTTCCCTCTTATCACCTGACCCTCAATCCCGAACATCGGAGCGGTTATTATTTTACCAGCCCAGGATCACAGCGGCCCTTTCGCTCGAATGACCTCGGCAGAGCCGGATCATTTAGCCCCGGCTCCTTATGATGAGGGTGGAGGGGGTTAGAGAAGGGTTGGTGAGGGAGGGTGGGATAGGATAGCTTTCCCCAAGGCAAGCAGTAGAGGGGAGGAAGGGTAATATTAGGGTGGGCAGCAGAGGCGGCGTCCGGTCAGGGAGCTACAGCCATTTGTTCCGCCGGGGTACGTGCGGAGGCAAGAAAACTTGGACGCTTTGGCCCATTAGCTTAGGATTAGGACCAAGAGGAGATTGCGCAGTCTTTTTCTGAGGCCAGGAGGTTTTGTTCGATTGGAGGAAGGAGTTGGAAGCGGAGGATGGGAAGGCGCTGGTGTGAGGGGTATAATGTGAGGAAACCAGAACAAGTTTATAAGTCCGTGAGAAGTTTGCAGTAATTACGAACGCGGTTTATTCTCGCCCACCCTTGAGTTTCTTCTTACCTGAGAAATCTTTTTTTCTAGAATATCGGTGCGGAGGAAAAGTCGAGGGATATTACAATAAACTACTCCCAACTACCTAGTTTTCACACCTACCGAGGAGGAGTCAGTAAACGAAGAGATTATCGAGTTCAATAAAATATCATAGCATTTAAAAATATTTTTTACAAATGCATTTCCTGAGAATTTTAATGACGTGCGATTGATGACATTGGGGGAAAAGTCGTTCCTAAATAATTACCTATATTTAAATGAAAGACATGCAACCCTGTATGAGGAAGGTTTGGCGATTTACTGATGACTCTTAAGAGTTAATGACATTCATGCCTTGAACTGCAAGGTTCTTTATTTATAACCATATTGAAGACCTTCAGCACACAGTGTGTGTGCTGAAGGTCTTCAATACACGGTGCACACGGTGAAAGCATAACCAACCAACAGCGACATAAAATATAAGTAGAATATTCAATGAGTGGTGGTAGGAGATATATAATATTCAGGTAAGAGTCCTATTAAAGCTCGTTTACTCAACTAATCAGATTTTATTGAAGTTGTAAATCACAATCGCATGAAACCTAAGGCAATCAACTTTCACTTGAATTTTAAACCTAGTCTGATGGGGCACATTTCTGCATAAACCACAATTAGCAATTGAAGTCACAGTTTCCCTTTAAATGATTTTGGTTCTCTAACTTCTCTCTTCTCTAACTTCTCTAACTTTCTTGGGTGACCCAATCTGGAGCTTAGCTTCCCCCAGCCTAGCCTGCAAATTTGTTAGACCACATGAAGCTCAACACCACGATACGGTGATTGTCCTTGAAGAGGCCTAAAATAATTAGATACATTGTAATTGAACTTATTCTTTAACTGAAAGAGTGTACCAAAGCAATTTGATAGATAAACACTGGCATATAAGAAGAAATGTTTGGTTAGAAAGGCATTCGAAATTTATATCATAGAAGTAATAGAACTAACCCTAGAAATCACCACTCATTATAGGTTCAAAAATCAGTAAATAGGCTAAAAAGTCAACAGAATCCCACCAGAAGAAATCATTCTACTCACTAGTGTTAATTTGGACACATTCATTTAAAGATTTTTCAATGAAAACCTTTTCCGAGAATATATGTTAAGCTAATGAGTAGAAAAAACTTGTTATTAGGGCAGGCAATCATCTTTTCACAAAACTCTTATCTCTGGAGGGGACAGATCTTAGCCTGTTGTCCACCCTTTGACCTGCGTAGCTTGGGTGACCCAATCTGGAGCTTAGCTTCCCCCAACCTAGCTCGCAAATTTGTTAGACCGCATAAAGCTCAACACCACGATACGGTGATTGTCCTTGAAGAGGCCTAAAATAATTAGATACATTGTAATCGAACTTCTTCTTAAACTGCAAGGGTGTACCAAAGCAATTTGATAGATAAATACTGGCATATGAGAAGAAATATTTGGTTTTCAATGCATGGGCAGGTAAACAAAAATTTGAAGATTACTCAGAAAAATGGAAATAATATGAGGACCCCAGAAGTCAAGGGGTCTAAGTAACAAAACCATTGTTCAGAGAAAACTTAAGTCAAAGTTGAAAATGTTTGATACAACCCACTTAGTAGTTAAGAGACATTACCCGAGACAGCAGCACCTGTTAAGAAAATCATTTGGATCCCATTACTACCTGAAAGATTAATATTTTCACATTCCATTCCTGTACCTAACTTTTTTTTTTCAAAAATGTCACTTAGACCCCTTGACTTCTGGGGTCCACATATGTAATGTGGATGTCTGGTGAAGAAATATTTATTAACAGCTTTGGAGAATAAGCAATTAGGAAATAGAAAAATCAGTAAAACGGAAACAAAAAGTTTCGCCGGAATAGACATATTGCCTAACCCTACAAGGAAGTAAAAGAAATTTTTTCAATACCTTTCATAAGAAGGAAAAGTGTCTCTAACCACATGGATCGGGTGAACAACTTCCTACGCTCACAATTCATGATTCTTTCCTAATATTTTTCACTCATCCTGTTCAACATTGAACAAGTTGCCGATGCATGATATCTGCAACAAGAGACACTCGGAGTATACTCAATTTAGAAACAAGCTATCGTCCTTAAATTTAGACTGATGATTGCCATTGGTCACCGTTTTCCAAGTCCTAATAGAACCATTTAAACGACGTAGAGCTTCATGTTACTCCGTCACCATCACCCCTGAATACGATGGGTAAATCCTGTCAAAACATATGCCAAAATGAAGAGCTTAAATACATCGGAGGTATGAAAAGGACTCGCCATGATTTTATGAAATCGTGGAGCGTAACAAATTTACCGTCTGATTCCTTTTGGCGAAGTCAGTGGTCTCCACAATGTAAAAATGTATTGCACACCACATTACATAACACTCTCAAATTTTCTTACCCATGTAACTAAAATTTCATGCCTTTTTTGGTGATCGTGTTTTTCGGCTACGAGCCTCGCCCAACCTTTCGCCCGGGGTTGGCGGTTAAATAAAAATAAATCTAAAAAAAAATGAAGAGAAAACTTTCGAGGGCATTACAGTACATTACGGTAATCGTCAATTTGATCGGCATTTTGCCATAAACCCCACTCCCTTTTCAATTACAGATGACGTCACCCGCAACATTACTTTCCCACCCCCTGCTGCCACCATAGGCCTTCCGTCTCCTCCCATACCTCCCCTGTTCTATGCCCCCACCTCCTCTGTTCTGACACTGCTCCGGGCGCAGAGGCCAGGGCATTCCAACTGGAAATGCGGCACACACAATGTTGCCGCTGCCGCCGCCACATCTGGCCCCTGCCCCTCCCGCTCTTCGAGGGCCATCCCTCACGTTTTATGGGACTCGACGTATTTTTCGCTGGGCGCGGTGGGAAGACCGGCAGCGGCACCGATGCGAATGCCATGAGCCAATGCACTTGCTCGCTCGCTCCACTCCCCCACGCCCGCCCCACTCTCTCTTGCCGATTATTATTTGTGAAATGGCTCGCCGTAAAATACATCGACGGGAAAGAAAAGCTCGCTCGGCGCTACTCTCCTCTTCTTTTATTTTTCTCCTTCCCATCCTTTTTTCATTCGAAATCCGTGCCGCGTGATTGGTCGAGCGTAATTTTCCAGACCTAAGACGTGCCTCGACTTCCATCGGGAGAGCGGCGGCCCAGAGGTTGTAGCCAGTCAATTTCCGACGGCCGTAAACTATTTTATTTATGAATAAACGAGCCATTAAATATTTGACCCCTCTGCGCTCGTGCGAGGCTACGTTCCCATTTGGAAACTGCACTCGAGTCATTTGCTCTGCTAAAGCTTGCCAAGAAAAGTAATGCCAGAACTTGTGTGTACTTCAGTGGCTTTTTACAAGCAAGGAGGCTAAATGGCATCGGGTCTTGCGTATTTCCTAGGAATTACATCGCAAAATCGAGTATGTTATGGATTTTGTGCCTCAATAAAGAAAATTTTACAAAGCATAAATTTTGGAGCAGTGCAACTGGAAAGCTTATAGCAATGAGGATACACGCTGAAGAATTTATTTCTTAATTTTATCTGGCGATTATTTGATCTAAATGGCAAGCAAGTATGATGGGAATGTTTTTCAAAAAGACACTTAAAAATAGCGTACTTTACGGAAACCAAATGGACACTTGCATGGGTTCAATAATCGTTTGTCTTTATGATTTAAGGAGAGTCCAATTTTCTATTAACAGTCAAGTAACGATTTCTATAGGCCTCCAGGATAGGCCGGCAACCAGCAATGCATAAACTCCTGCAGATTATGCAGCTAAGTGTTTCTACATATTTTTTTTTAGTTCCTTCTCACAGCGTTATACTCTATCGTTATTTCCTTTCATACTTCAGGTATCATATTCTTCTCAAAATCGATTCCAGCATCTTTCCACTGCTATGGTTGTCTTCAAGTATCCTATTAAGGATATCCTAAGCGTTTAAGTGCTTTGATAATATCAGTAACCATATCAATCCGCACTGGTCCCTCGTTCTTCTTCAATTCTTTTAATGTTCCTAAGTTTTCTAGGACCTTGAACTTCTACGTTTCACTTATTCTATTTCCTCATCAGTCCATCCTTTATTGTATCTGTACTTTGCACGGCCTTCTGAGTATTTACTATCCCTTTGGCTAAAAGTTTGTTCTAGTAGAAGCTTCCTGTTCTAGTTTTTGGACCACCTTTCGAAGAACGTAGGAAAATGCCTACATAGACTTCTCTTCAGCCTGGCTCTGTTTTTAAAAGTATGCCTTTTCTCAACGGTCTACTGAAGATCAAATTAGCGGATAGAGGAAAATATGAAATGGAACACTGCAAAAATTATGAAGAACCGGTAAGATTGGTCGCACCGTGTGGCACAATGCGTAATTGAAAAATATAATTAAAGGATAAACAGAGGGAAAAGTCCTAAAAGAAAGGCTAGGTAAATAAATAGATAAACTAACGAAAGAACGACTTATAAAGAACTACCATGGGGTAAGAAAACTATCAGTACATTGGGATGGATGAAAGGCTGCATTCAACCAATCTTAGGATTGAACAACCATGAATAACATACTCACCCTTCTACTCTAAAGGCACAAATGATATCATTTCTCTGTCACCCGCATCAAAAATGAGAAAACCTTTATCTAAGGATAAATAAAATGTGTGCACCATGAGAGTGTCATTGCTGGTCATTTGGTGACTATGAAAAACAGTCTTTTTGGTTCCTGCATGACTCCTCCCGGTTGCTGATTTAGGAACGGTAGAATGGAGGGAATTGAGAATCACCACGCATTTTAAAGCAAAAATGGAGAAAGCAAGTGAAAACATTCAGCTGAATGGATCAAAAAATGTTGGTAAACTTTTTACATTACCAACAATTTCACTTTGTTTCTTGCACAAAGTTGGTAATGAGAATAGTTGAGGTTTGATAAGCTGAGATTAGTTATTTTGGATACTGAACGTAAATACAGATATTCTCTAATGTTTTCGTTGACCCGACAACTTTTTTTCGATGCCGGATGGCCACTTTTGGGGAATTGTAGATTGCAGAAGCTTGAAGAGGATTGGAATATGCTGGATAACATGCGAACAACCTAGACTATGTTTGCAGCTCTTGGTGTGATTGTATTCTACGATAATAAACCCACTCTTTGAATAAATTTGGTCTAAGGTCGTTTCACAATATTATTATTTTTGAGCTGAAAATTGGACTGGAATTGCGCCACAAACTCGGAAAAAAAATCGGGACTTAAACAAATTTGATGCATTAGAGCCTGTGTTTACACGATGTACATTTAAGTACGCAGAGGTGCTGTTCGGGCATTTGCTGAGCTACGTAATATGAATAAGTGGACTAGGTTGTTTTCGCATATTTACTGTGGTACTTATAAACCATTCCAAGTAATCTCTAGAAAACCAGCTGTAAGATAATGACCTAACGCTATTTTAGCATGCCTTAGTGTCGGTCTACTCAAAATGAGGAAGGGGAGCCAAATAGTTTTGATATGGTTGCTGTCGCCAGCCAATAGTAGCTCTCAGAAGGAAATGCAAGCGAGAGTATTTTGGCGGTAATAATATTGCTCCAAAATTTGAAATACAGAAAAAATATAATAATATAATATAAAAAATATAATAACGGGCTAAATTACGACAAGCAGTTTTTGTATGTGAGCCAAGAATTTAACAACTACAAGAGTAGAAAGACAATTAAGGAGATGAGAAAGAGCACTTATTCTCCAGGTTTTGAAAGGAAAGTCGTAGAATACCTTCTCTCTGCATTTTAGCGGGACGACCAAAAGAGGTGACAAGTCTTATTATTCTGTGCAGTTTTTGGTGCTATGAAGGGGAACTCGGGTCCATGATGGACGATACCTACGCAGGACGAGAAACCAAAAGTACCAGTTGACATCCTGAAAAAGCATCCCAGCTGTCTCTTCAAATCGTGCGATCCTGAACATGTGTATCGTGCAGTCCAGAAGGAACGCTTGTAATTAGGATTAATGATATTTTGATTATTCAAGGGTATTTATTTCAACTTGTTAAGTGCAATATAGGTGTTATGAAATACAATTAGGCTGTTTGATAAAGGAGTTCATCCGCCGATTGCCAACTATCAGAGTAAATCAATTTCATACTCCGCCGATAGTACAAAGAAAATGGATAACAATCGATATTATAATTGAATTTGCGTGCGATTTTAAAAAATAAAAAAAACAATTCTTTTCATTTATCTCTTGTAAAATTACGCGATATCATGGCAAGGAAACGAAAATGTTCATTTAACGTTTCAACTATGCAAATTCTACTCAAAGAAAATTTAATACACGACCCGGGTTTCAACACATCTTCAGGTGAAGACGACATAAAGTTTTGAAACCCGGGTCGTGTATTAAACTTTCTCTGAGTGGAATTTGCATAGTTTTTCTTTTCTAAGATGGAAAAATTCCACATTATTCACCCCGAAACCGTACGGTTTGTTAACGTTTCAAGTCCGAATATTTGAGAAAAAGGTCACATACAGCATGAAAACATTTTATAGTGAACGTGAAACAAACAAATAAGGACAAGGACGTAAAAGTTATAACAAGAAGAAGGTAAACATAATAATCTCACATGGGAAGATAGTAAAAATTACTTTTTTGGGAATGCCATATGGCTAAGTTAGAATAAATTGCTTTTTCATTAGATGGAATAACTTTATTTTAGATGGAGTTAATATGACGCACAATGAGTGTTCTACGAGGCAAATTAGTTCAGGCATCCTAGAGTTAAGTTAAGTATCAAATTATCTGAAAGAAATGGAGAAAGTTTTGTGCTGGGTATGAATATGTGTTTGGAGATAAATTTGGAATGGACAATGAATAAAGAGTAATTCTTCGCTCTACAGAAAAATTTTCAATGGAAGGAAAATCTTCTGAGTGAAGAAAATTTTATATCATCTCCAATGTTGTCAGTGCACGCATTCACCGCAGTGAGACTCGTCGTAAAACAAGCGACTGATGGCGTTACCACATCGATTACACCAGCTTTCCGGCGATGCGTTTGGAGCGCTAATTATGCTATCTGCATGGCCGCGTCGTAAGAGCATCAAAGAGCTACGATGCGTGAAACAAAAAGACTCTCTGCACCCCGCGACCAATGGTGCACGAAACTGAATGCACCCCAGGAACCCATATTCGAAGCTTGAAGATTTCTTTTTTATACTTAGGGCAGCTATGTTTTTTTTCGTAGAGAGTGTCAAAGAGAAAGAAATGCTTTGCTTTAATTTGATGTTTGCATCATTTTACCTAAATCTATTACAACTAAGAGACAGAGGCATGCCTTATCTAAATACAGTAGGACAAACCACGGATATACACAGTATGTCCCAAAAGTTTTAAGACTGTGGCTATAAAATCGGTATTATAAGCGCCATCATAATAAAAATGTTGGCATCTAGTTACGACAATATTTTAATTCCTCCATACAAAGTTTCAAGTTCAGCGAAGTAGGTAAACCTGTTTAGTAGCAGTTCGCGTGGTAGTATCAAAGTGGTCGTGGTCATAATTTTGCGATGAATGAAAATAACGAACAACGTGTGGCAATTAAATTTTGTTTTGAAGCTGGTAAAAGTGCAACGGTAACGTTTGAAATGCTAAAATTGGCTTATAGTGGATTTATTTTGTCCTTTGTTACTGTTTTTTGGCGGTATAATCTTTTTGTGGAGGGTAGAGAGTTGGTTTAAGACGACGAAAGGAGAAGATGGCCATACGACACGAAGAGTAACGAATTTTTTTAAACTCCAAAGGTATTGTCCACAAAAATTGTTTCCTCATTGTACTACTGTGAATGCTTCATTCTTCTAACGAGTGCTGGATCACCTTTGCAAAAGATTTACGCGTGTTTGACCCGAGTTGTGGAGAGATCGTTCTTGTTTCTTCTTGCACGATAACGCACCAGCGCATACCGTGGCGATTAAAACTTAATTTTTGGCAAAAAAAATTGTTCCTGTGCTCAGCCATCCACCGTACTTGCCTGATTTGAGTCCCCCTGACTACTTTCTGTTCCTCAAATTAAATATGAGCTTGAAAGGGAACTATTTTTTCGTCGATAGACGTGATACAAGAAGCCGTGACGATAAAGTTAAACAGTATTTCAAAAGAGGATTTTTTGAAAGACGTAAAAAGGCTGAAAGATCGTGTATTTGTTGAAAAGATTTTTGTTATTTTTTTTTCGTCTTATATAGCCACAGTCTTATGGATCTTACTTATGAGACACACTGTGTATATATTCATCTACATCTACATTCTTCCATGAGAGCCGCCTTATGGACGTGTGGAGGGGGGTGTTAGGACACCAGCCGTGCAAATGTGTAACGTATAAGGCTTTGGGAGTGTTTGTTGGGTGTGTTTTGATTGGGGATCAGTTTTTATTATGGTCTCTTATTGTCTGTAAATTTGCTCCGAATAACGAATTTTGCACCTATCTTTGACGTGATGTATACCTCCTTTATTCATCACTTCTGTCGGATCAAGCAATGTAGTGTAGCGTCAAGATGGTATTATCTTTATCATTCTGAATCACACCTATTCTGAATTTCTCAAGCCAAATTAGTCAAGCGAGAGTCAGTATATCTGGTGGAAGTCCTCATTATTATATATTGTCTGCTTGTACAGGCCCCTGGCGCCACCTTTCCAAGTCTTTCGCTTCTTTCTTTGTCCTCGGGCAAATCCCTCTTCTTATGTGTAACTCAAAATCTTCATTTTCGTCTTCCTCTAATAGGCTTCCCATCCACACACTCTTCTTGCACATATCGAATCAAGCATTGCCTCCTTAACGCTTGTCAAGTCCAATTTAGTTTTCACTTTTGATTAATGTTCCACAGCTTCTCCTCTTCCACTCTCTCCGCGACTTCCTCGTTCCTCAATCTGTCTGACCTCATGATATTATGTACTCTTCCGTATCCATATTTCTAGCCTTTCAATCCTTTTATATTGTCTCTCTTGTAATGTCCACCCCTAATTTAGAGGAAAGAGGACTAGCTATGGTATTAACTTTACAGAGTCACCCCCTAGAGCTCACAAAAGTTCACAGAGTAAGAGTCCGCATTCGTAGCTTAAGCGACTAAAACACTCGGTCATAAATCGATAAGATCGGGTTCGAGTCTCGATTAAGGCGCCACGCCTCGCATCAGTACAGGGAAAAACTCCACACACGAAATTTCACTTGCCTTTCCTTCAACTCCAAGTCCAATTAGCTGGTTGATAGCTTTCTTTTCTGTCTGATTGCCTCCTTTGCTTTCCGAACACATACTTTTATTTACATAAAAAATGTACTGTCCTTTGCCACTTAGGTTATTTATACTACCTTCTTACCCAATTAAAAACAATTATTTATTATGTTGCATGTTTTGCAATCAGAGGTTCACCTATGAGTACTCTTACACCTCAGTAGAGATACCAAATAGTCATTGAAACTACTAAAGCTCAGCTTCAATAGGAAAAAATGAGGAACATTTGTATTTTGTTACCGAATTCAGAGTTCCTAGTGTCCGCATGTTAATCAGTATATTCCTATCCTCTTCAAGCTTCTGTAATCTACTTTCCCCAAAAGTGGCCATTTGGAATCGAAGTAAAGTTGTCAGCTCAACGAAAACATTAGAGAATATCTGTATTTACGTTAAATCTCCAAAATAACTAACCTCGGCTTAGCAAATCTCTACTACTATCATCACCACCTATGTGCAAGAAACAGTACAATTTTCTAAAAATATTATAATACAATTTTATGATAATTTTATGATAACTTAACCATATTTGACTGCTTTATTAATTATATTTCTGCATCTTGGTTGAAAACTCTTGAGAAAAATTAATTGCAGACATTTTCACCCTCCAGTTGTTCTGAATCACTTACAAAAAAAAGGACATCCAAGAAAGTTCTGGTACACATGAAATAGGTTAGGCTGATCCAACTAGATTGGAGTCTGTCTAACGAAGAGCTAACCCATTTGAGAGAGCTCACAAACAACACGTAAAGAAAAAAAGCCGCAATCGGCAGAGGATTACCTAGAAGTTGGGATAAGAAATGTTTAATGCACTAGATAAGACGTAGGTACGAAAAAAGGGATCTATTCGACTGAGAATCTGAACTTAACGGCGAGTCTTGGCGATACGTTACTGACATATAGGTGCAATACAGCTTCCAACGAGAGGAGAAAGAAAGGAGGAAAATCGCCGACCATGCTCTAATAAATCCCACTCTTAGGGGCATAAATGGAGGTGGAATAAAACAACTGTTATCTCATTACAGGGGATTGCTCGTAGGTCTCCGAATTTCATGTGCCGCTACTTGGTTCCCCACCAATAAAAACTTCAGACCTCCCATCTCCTGGACCATCCGCCGCCACCACCTTTACCGGGCGATTAATTTAGCGTTTGATTCGACCCACTGCTTTCAACCAACGTGGGCGGCCCTCTGGGTTCAGAGTGCCGCTGTCCACATCCCTAGAAAAGTGTTGCCGTCTGCGCCCACGAGTTGGGAATCGTGGAGTGAGATAAAGCAATGAGACGATACGGGAGATGACTGGACGCGGAGGATGGGAAGGAAAAACGGAGCGAGACATCGCTTTGCAAACAAGATTTGAGAGGCAAGGACAAACTTTTTCCTCACGATAAAAAGAACTCAGCCGGCCGCTTACATCCCTCCTCATGCCCTCCCCTTTCAATCTTTTAGCATGTCCTGGAAACGATTCAAAGGCATCTGTCCGGACCATCCGGGAAAAGTCCCTCTCTTTCCCTAATTGAAGGGAATTCTTCCTCTCTCTCTCTCTCTCTCTCTATATATATATATATATATATATATATATATATATATATATATATATCCTTCAGTGGAGTGAGAAGATCGGAGGAGGAGCAGAGGACAGAAAGAAAGACTGGGAGGGCGAAGGGAGGAATGAGGACTAACGACATTCGGGAGTCTTCCTTGAAGGAAATAGGCCTTCGAGCTGGCGGTCGGCAGCCTCTCAACTCACCCGCCCCACCCCTCCGTGTTCTTAGATCGCGTTCCCAACCCCCGCTCCCAGCCTCCAAAGCATCTCCCCTCCCATTCTTCCGCCGGAGAATCATCGACGAAAAGGGGAGGACATTTTTTTTCAGTAAACGGAAAAAAAGGCACGGATACGGGCTCTCCACGAGAGGAGGACCTCCGAACGACAAGAAACGAGGAAAAAGAGGCCCCCACTAATGACATCGAATTCCTCTGTTTTTCCTTTACGCTCAGAATTTTATGACTAACCCCCAAACCGCCTCCGAATGTTTATTCTTCGTGATGGCCTTGCCCCGCCGCATGCGTGGACTCACGCTCTGGTGAAACCGACTAAAGACCACCAAGGATTTTTAAGTTCCAGTGTTCCAACTTGAGCAGTCTCCTCTGAAAGTCTGTGCGGAAGGCGCGATGTTTGGCTCCTCATTTTCCGCTCCAGCAACTTAAGCAAGCAATTTCTGCGCGTCAAATTCTATTATGGCGGAGTTGAAAAATGAAAAAGCTACAGATTTTATTGAGGATATTTTTGAATCATTATCATTAAAAATGATTAATACAAAATTCAACACTTTGGTGTCCACGTGTCGATGCATAATTAAAGGATTAGTGGACTAGTTTCTTTTGTTGAACCCAACCGTGATAAAATGTCTAACAAATACCCAGACACATTGTAATCCGTAATCATTGGAATGTAATTTTTGACACTAATTTTTATGACATAGATTCTCTTTTTTACCTCTATGATAATATCATAACCAGTTTTGGAAAAAATGATGAGTCGGAGATTTATTAATTATATATTAGATTAGTTATATCATGTTCATGGATCATCACAATACTTTCTTCACGCATGGATTTATTGCGACAGTTTTCTTTGCTATAATATGCACTACCAATACTTTATATTTGGTAAAAGACTGACAGCAGGGCATTTAGCGATTTGACAAGTATCTCCTCCTCTTCTGCTTGGTTGATCCGCATTTGCAACGTCATCGAATATACTATTCGAGAGGCCTCTTGGTCATGTATGATGTCATATTTATAAGTGTTTCACTAAAGGTCAGAGCTGCCAACTCCAGTATGTTAAATCATAGACTCTATCCTGCTCCGTAAAAGGCTTCCATTAGTACACATATGTCATAAAAAATATACCATTTTTCCAATCAAGAAAAATTATATTTGTTTTTTTCGTATTCCGCCTAAGAGATCCTCGTACGCCTCGTTCATTCCGACATGTTTCTTTCAGTTAATTTACAAAATAAATATATTAGCTTTCTCCTAGTTCTGAGTTCAAGTTTAAGTCAGTGCTTGTCCCTATAGTGATTTTTTAGGTATAGGCACAGTTATTTCCTTGACAACTCTTTGGGTAATGTGCCTGTTTCAAAACGAGAAGTGTATTTGTACTGAATAGCGGTTGACTCTTCATATCTTACACTTTTCCATGATGATAGATGGATTCTCACTGGATTCTCGTGAGTCACTACTTTGTATTTTTTAACAGCAATACATTTATCTATCTCAGCTATCTTTATGCCTGGTTTTTATATCCTCAAAATATCTGATTAGTATAGGAATTATTTAAGTAATCCATCCGATAAAATATAGATATTTGTATGTCGAGTTATATCTTTACTTTTGTGTGCTCGCCTCTCACAAGCCCAAACTAGTTATTCTACTCCTCGTAAATATTCCGAAAGTAGGTACCTTTTTTGTCTTTTTTTCAGTTTAGCAGGCCGGTTTTTGATACTCTTCTCACCGAAGCAGCTGTTCCTTAGTTTTTCGCTCATACCTATGACATCCATAGTCTCAAAGGCCATTTAAATGTTTAAAATTTCAACTTTACCGGAGAGGTAAAATCCGTCACGTATTCATCTGGTCGAAGATCTACGAGCATTTACTCAAATCACATGGCGGTATATTACAAAGTCTTCCTTTTAAAATCGTGCGAAAATTACTCGTCCCAATACTTTTAGAATGCTGTAATGATGGAGCAAAACTTTGGCTGCCTGGCTAGGAAATTTAATGCATGACATAAATTGTGGAATGATTTACTTCCGAATGCTTCGGTATCATCCCAATCGCTCTTTCTTGGAATTTCTGACGAACTCAAAATTAGCAGTTTTCCATTGGATTCCGCATTTCGTGTCGTTGACACTACAGATATATCAGCCTCTAGAGGATATTTCTTATCCCATGCTCCATGGAATGGAGCTCCTACTTCTCACTAATAAAAGCAAGATACCGGAATTTATTCGGTTTCTGCTACTTGGTTGCATCCAAAGTGTGTTGTCCGCTCACTTTCTCGAGTTGTTCCACTGGTTCTGAAACCATAGCACGAGAATGATTCTACAAAACTCCACATCATTAAAACCGCAGGAATTGTTACAAATTATGTCATTTTAAAATAGGCACTAAATTGCAGAACTTTACACACAAAAATTGCGAGAGGGATATAATCTGAGGCTATTTTTTCATCCTTCATTCGTACATATGCGCATTCATTCTAGAAATATTCCACCTTTAAAATAGGCACTAAATTGCAGAACTTTACACACAAAAATTGCGAGAGGGATATAATCTGAGGCTATTTTTCCATCCTTCATTCGTACATATGCGCATTCATTCTAGAAATATTCCACCTTTAAAATAGGCACTAAATTGCAGAACTTTACACACAAAAATTGCGAGAGGGATATAATCTGAGGCTATTTTTTCATCCTTCATTCGTACATATGCGCATTCATTCTAGAAATATTCCACCTTAGACAATGTATTTCAAGCATATTCGACCACTCGTTAGACTGCGGTTTTGAGAACGAAGTGAAAAAGAGGCTCACAGGTAGTGCCGAAAGGAAAATAAATGCTGATAGATACAGATGATATTTAAGTAATAAGGAAGATACTATAATGCATGGACCTTGATTAACAAAAAATCTGTGGAAAACATGACAAAAACAGAATATGCAAAGTGTATTTTAAAATATTATTTTGGAAAATACTGAAAACATCTAGGAGTGAGTTATAAGAGTGCAAAGGAGATGTTCAAGATAATCTGCATCAGGTAATACTGCAGTAGCTGGCAAAGAATAAGATGTTATCCTCGAAGAACATAAAATTAAGAGCAAATCGATTAGATGCGTAAGTAATGGAATTTTTAAATTTACAGTGAGAAAAAGTTCCATTCTTGGTTATCATTTAATTAGTGACCTTTATTCGACCGAAGGCATTACAAAGGGCTTCATAAATGACAAGAATCACCCGTTTTCTCTAGATTAAAGAAGATGGCATGAGGGAAAATTTAACACGGATAACATTACTGTTTTGCATGAAAAAGCATTGACGAGAATTGCTAACAGAAGGCTGGAAGTGAGATAGAATAATTCCTGGATGAAGAGCATTTCGGTTTCAGGAAAAGAGGAGGAAATGGAGAAGCCATTTCAGCACTCCTTATAGTGAAGTGGGAGTAAAAAAAAAGAGACCAGCCTCCAAATCTGCGGAGCATCATCAATCTTCGAGCAAAGCGTATAGCGCGAGAGGGGGGGGTGAGGGGGGGAGGCGATAAAGGGGGAGATGGACAGCCGGAGTAGGACGGCGGTAGGCGGGGAGGCTGAGAGAGGCGGCGGAGAGAAAGAAAAAGGGGGTTTAAATGGCGAATTGGATTGAAGAAAGTGTCACCGCAGATTGCTTTTTTTCCCGTCCACCTGTGGGAAGCGTAAACGCCGAATGGGGGAACTCCACATTCGGAGCTAATCACTCGAGCGTACGCCCTGCGCCCTTCAGTTTCCCGTCCGCGAGCCTTAATGTTTCAAAGAGTGTGACGGAGCAACTCCACATCTACCCACCTCAGTGTTCTTCCTGGAAACAATCGCAGCCGCTATGACATTCCCTATCTTTCAATCGAGTGAAATCTTATTCCATTCATCTTTTTTCTCCATTATTATTAATTATATTTTTCAGCCTTCCTCGATTTCCTCGGCGATTATAATTCAACTTTTATTTCCCTTACCTAGTGTTCATATTCAAAAGCTGTCTTTCTACATAAACGATGTTCAACTTAGAAAGGTATTCATATTAAACTTATAGACTTGGAAATTATTTTTTCTCAAATAAAACCGCAATATACCTCAGGAGGGCGATCTAAATCAATCGATGTCATTATAAGAAGACATTTCAATCTGGCTGAGATGTTAGTGGAGTATAGTTGACAAAAATATTTCATGCCTAATAAATTGCAAGATAATAAACCATACCCAATCGATAAAAACACATGTAGGTACACTTATTTTGTCACGAATATTGGAATATGAAGCAGGCTTTAGTGTACGAGTAGCTAAAATTATATTACCTTTAATTACGATTAAAATACATCTTAGATAGAGGCAACGATCACATGTGTGCTGCAGTTTGAAGCAGCTTATCAGTATCGCTCATCAACCAAATTTCGTTCAGATTAGCATTAAATATAGTTCACCCTACCGTTTTTAAAAAATGTTTTATATAGTTCACCCTACCGTTAATTAATGAAAAAAAATTGATTAAAATATAGTACTCTAATTAAATTTCCTCTTTCAACTTCCTCTAATAAGTGACAATGAAAAAATTATTTTCACACAAATGAAGAACACTAAGGAACTTCGGCTATGACAAAGGTTGGCAAATTCATTAGTCGACAGAGCCAAATATCAACATTCATTGATATTTCTTTTAGAGCCAAATTGTTCAAACTTTTTTTACTATCCATAACATTGAATCGTGATAATGATCGACAAACACTTATGTGAACAAAGGCCTTGTATCTCCTTGTATCTGTGGTATTTTGTGGATGGGACACACTCAAGGGGCTAAAGAGCTGTATATGGCTCGCGATCCGCGGTTTGCCGACCACGGGGCTATGGTGATGAATAGCTAGCTATACTGTCAATGGAAGAAATAAAATTTATACAGATTAGATCGAGCACAGTGTTTCATTTACAAATCTTAACTTCTCTAGCCCTTGAGCGAGAGGCAGACTCCATAAAGAATACTGTCCTCTGATGAAGTAAGGCAAAATTTGATGTCTTACTGCGTGAATCCCATTCTTTCTGGTAGCATACTTGTAGGACGTGCGGATAGATAAATATTTGATATTTTTCTCCAAATTTATATCGAATGCCTATTTTTCATTTGTCTCTTCCATGACTTTTTTCCTTCATGTTTCAATCCCCGGCAGCTCTCTAACTTTCTGTTTATTCCTCGCCATCATTCCTCACATTGCTTTTCCCTCGCAGCACTTTCTTTCATTTCTGACTCCCTCAGAATCACTCCCCTCAAGCATTAATCTTTCACTTCCCACCTTCAACTTAAGATAAGAGGCAGGAGAGAAAAAAAGTGAGTATGGAGGAAGGAAACTGTTTCTACGATTGCTCTCCAGGGGGCGTCAAGGGCCGCGTGCGTGTTTGCTATTTTTTTTCAAGGATTTTCACGAGGAGGTCTAATGGTGGAGGTGAGAGGAGAAATGTATTTTTTTTCATCCACGCACACACGCCGGCCCCTTTTCTAGACGAGGCGTGATGGCCTCGTGAGAACATTGCAAAGGGCACACAGAGACGTGGGGCCTTCGGAGAGGGCGCTGCCAGCGAGTGAGTGGTCGGGAGACATTTATCTCCCCGCGAAGAGCGAGTTGATTGATTGAGCAAGGAAGTCGCTTTCCGGGGGCGCTAATTCCAAATCTGCCAGCGATCCCATCACTTGAAGAGCAGAGGGATGCAATCGCTGCCCAGACATAATCCATTGGATTTGAAACAATCGTTTCCTGAAAGGGTTAAAAATAGATGCAATAGCGGAACAATGGATAGTTGTACTATCTAGTTTATTAGGATGTCAGTTAATATAATAGAAAAAAGGCTAAAAGTGATAAAAATGAAAGATGTGGTGAGAAAAAGTTGCTGGAAAAACTCCGATTAATTCAGCATCCAAGGAAATTTGAGCGCAATATCACTTTACCTAAAAATCAAGGAATTTGGTCTCATTTCCCAGAAATATATATCACCCTTCCAGTGACATAAAAAAATCTACCCCTTACCACATTACTTTCCAAGATATTTTCCAGAATATGCCAGCCCTTTTATATAGGAAATGGTACGTGAATGCAACACAGAGAGACCTTATATTAAAAATGAGGCATTTCCAACACTTGGGTCCCGTCAAAAATCATCAGTGTGTAGTTTGTGTGTTTTGTCAACTATTTTTGAAAATCAATCATATTGTCATCGTACTAAATTCTTCGAGATCACAGTAAACCTTCCGTTTAGTTGGAGTTTCAAACGTACCGCGTGAAACAAATGAGTCAAGTTAAAGACATAAGATATTTTTATTTGATCACTTACAATTTCTGTCATTTAAAACTATTTCATTGTACCATTAATAATACAATATTTAATTCGTGTGACTCACAGTTGATGCAATTAAAACATATCTATCGATCATGGTCTCTATTATGATTAAGGAACTATCTCGCTCGCACTACCTTAAAGCTATCCTATGACGTATAAATTTAGCAAAAAATTCTCGGGTTATACACCGGGTAAAACTGCTGATAAAACTCAACGTGAAATGTTCCCATAAATAGATTCAGCTCTCATCGTCAGGATTTTTATTCCAAGTCAAAATCTTTATGCTGGGTTTAACGTTAAAACATTGATAGTTGTCTACAGTCTTTTTTGTCGTGGATCCAATACATTTTTACAGAACTGATTACTTCCATTGTAAAGGAGTTTGAATTCATATAAGTTTCCATGAATGAAATCTTCAGGGAAATTTTAATTCTCGTATGATGACGACTGACTTCTTCGTCATGAATTTTATTATAACTCATCATTATATTGATGAAAAACAGAGATATTTTAAGATATCAAAGCTCGAATCACCCCTGTATCGTTCACATTTATGAGTTTTATGGTTCAAAAAAAGAGTACATTATTATCTTGAGTGTCGGTATAAATCCAAAGTATCGAAATTCAATCATTGCCAAGTTTTTATCTCAGACTGGAGCTTATTGATGTACTTGCTACCAACAACGATATCAAGAATATAATCTACATGCCCGACGATCCATAAAATGATCACAGATACTGTTTAAATTCAATCATCGAGACGAAGTCCCGAACTGATAAAATTGTATTTATTCACTGTTTAATACTTATATGTATAGCTAATTTATTTGTTTATAGATGATTTCAAGTTTTGAAAAGACTTGAAATACGCTAAAAGTTATGCAATGAATAATTTGTGTTTTTAGAAGAAACTAACGAAAAATTACAACATTTTTACATTTATAACATAATTAAAAACTTAATGGAAGATTTAAATAGCAAAACAATAACCTCTACCATATAAAAAACACCTAAAGCGCTGGTGCAATTATATTATATCGCAGGAAATGCCTCCATTCCTAGGTTTGGAAATTGTAGGGGCAATCGATGGACCTACTTTAGTCAAAAGTTTTGCTGCTAATTTATGGAATACGTACACCCAATTGTGTCTTGCATTAAGGTTTACGGTGCAGTTTGGTTTACTGGAGAGCCCATCAAATATCTTCCCATAAAAAAAACCACTTCTCTCCTCACTAAAATGAGAGGAAAAAAAAGACTTTTTCCGCTCAAGTAATTACGTAATTGCACCCCTTTTATACGATTTATGCATCGATTCGGCTCAATAAAGTCCCATCGCGTGAGGCTCATTGGCTTAAAACGTCAGAGCGATTGGATGGGGCAGCGAATAATATATATCGTGTGGGAGGAGGGGCGGGGGTGAACAACTCTCACGACTTGACACTAGCGGCGGCGGTCGCAAGTGGGCCCGGGGAAAATCCGAGGTGGGGGGGGGAAGTAGGGGGTTAAGGACAGGGAGGGCTTGTAATCAAACGGGGGTGTGGGGGAATGGAGAATCGACCCGAATAAGAACGATCCGGGAACGGGAGAATATGGGAAGGAAAAAGACAGCGGAGTTAGGGAGGATGTGAAATACGGCGATTGCGTGTCTCAGCGTGCTGGAAATGGGGAGCACACAGTACCTCCGCGGTCGGCGTTATCCCGGCCGGATAGTCAGCTCAGCGACGGAGCGACTGTAGAGCGGTCCAAAATGACAATAACAAGAACTCAGCTCGGACGGTGGAAGCAGTGGGGGAGGAATGACCCTAGCTGTCCGTGCGTGGGGGAGGGGGGATGTTTTTTATGGGCTATCTCGTGGGATAATTTCTCACTAATGGAATGCGTTCCGATGTTTTTATCCTTTCTCTCTTGATTTTAATCTTTTAACTGAAGACTGTTCAAGCGGGAAGGGGTTGCAGGAGAAATGGATGTCTGAAATATGGGTGGAATTTTTATATCAAATGGAGAGAAAGAAGGGAGAGATTTTTTGGAGGTGAATGAATACTACGTCCGTTTCCGCATTCAGGGTTATTTTTTCTGCATGGATCCAAGTCAAGCTCATTTCCTCTCCTTTTCCAGTCCTCTTGGGGTGCCAATGGACATCCAAAACAGAGAGCCAATCCGGCCTGACGGTGGGAAACGATTTTAGCGTGCTTACTCGGCTGAGGCAAAAAATTCCGCATTCATGTTAGATAGAATTTCCTCGCAAGGGATGAGGTATGCATTCCGGAAGATTGGATTTTTAAAAATTCATTTCAAGCATTCCGTTAAGTTACAGAGGTAGATTTTTATTTGACCAAAATTTTCAGTGGACAAACATTTCTTGAAATCTGTAATTATGGAGTGTCCTCACGCAAAATTCTCAAAAGTCTGATTCAAACTTTGATGAATTCTGGAAAATGGAGAAATTGAGAATGAACTGATATCTTTGTGTCCAGGAGGAAGAAGCTCAGCATTAAAGCATTAAGTGCGATTGAATCATTTGACCTGTCATATTCTTTATATCATCGCACGTACGTAAAAAAGAAGAATTCCTATAAATAACTAATCAGTGCCTCAACCTGACTTAAGAGGTGAAAAAGGAACTTTTCGGCCGCTAATTTTGATAATGCACAGATACTAATTTTTTATAATAAAATACAAAACAATTCAGTTATTCTCGTGTGAAATTAATATACCAGGAAACTCGACAAAGGGCGAATTAACTTTTAGTTGTAATTGAACAGGCAGAAAAATGTATTTCAAAACTACAACATCATTTAGAGACCCGTGAAACACCCATAGCTTTCCGTATCGGTCACTATATACAATTGCAGGATGAAATATGAGCCATCATAGACCCTTTTCAGCTACTAAAAGGGAATATCACCCGTAAATCAAACAGGGATTCCATCTTTGAAATAACACGATACGAGCATTCCATTGAAAACCGTATTATATTCTTAAACCTGGAGATATTTAATTCGACGGAAGGATGATTACATATTGCTACACTTGTTTTAAAATTACGGCTATGATCATAAAAATAGTGAACTCAGTGCCGAGGCAAGAAAATCTGAATGTTGAAATCAGAATTGCGAAAATCATCTCATTTTGCACTCTTTTATTTACAAAGTTTTTACACTTCCATGGTACATTCTGGATTTATTTCAACGTAATCTTTATAAATATTTGTAAACAATGTGAAAAGCAAAAAGATCCAGTTGTTATCACTCAAACTTCCGGAACGATAATAGTTAATTGACATCATGATAAGAATCACTTAGACACGAACGTTCCATTGGAGCTAATATTATAATTTAAATTCTGGATGATATCCCAACGTGACCTTAGAACCCATTTAATTCAAGCTTGATTAAACACTCCCTCTGAGCGTTTACTTAGGGAATCCACACTTATATAGATAAGGTTAACGTCAGTATATTGAAGACTTAACACTTGTCATAAAATAAAAATCTCAATAAAATACTCGCTATGAATAAATTATATCTCTGCGTATAGACTAAATCACCTAATGGATATGGTCAATCTGACCTTTGTGTCCCAAAATGCGAACCTCAGCAACGGAATGCGTAGAAATGAGCCGAATTGGATTGAAATTTTGGTATTAATGCTTTTGTATTGTATTTTAGAGGCAAAATACATGACAATCCCCAAAGCGAAACCAATCACCGGTATTGCATGGTAAATAACGGAAATAAGAGATTCGCTGCATCCCGTAAAATAACTAAGCCATTACAGCAGATATGGTGTGAGAGGGATATCAAGCTTGGAATTATATTAACCTATCAGTGTTTTTCAAGTCCACCAAGCACGTATGAATCTTTTATTGAGAAATTTCCGCCGAGTCCTTCGCATGTGAAGCCTGTGCCCTAGCCACCGAGTAGATCCAACCCACGAGAGGTGTTCTTATATCAGTTCAAGGTTCTAACTCCTAATTGGCAATAACCTTTTCTCCTTTTTTTATCCAGTTTAGTTGGAATATTGTAGTTAGTCAGGTAAAGAGCCTAATAATTTCATATAACTACCCATGCACTCATTCACTTATCGACGCGGTAAATACTGTGCATAAGTATGCGAAATCCAAACTTACCTACTAAATTGTTTTGATTGGTGTAAGGTGGCCTCGTGCAATCTTTCGGCAAAAGTAGAATGTAGCTGGCGAAATACATTTAGCCAATTCCGATGGTACTCCTGATGGTTGAATACTGCAGATGTCAGAGAAACCAGAATGGTATTGAAAATGGTCGAATCTGGATCTAGTCAAAATGTCGGACATGATCACGCTTGAATATTCTTTCTTTGTTATTCCCAACAGATCTGCGTCGTCATAATATGAGGATCTATTTCACATATTGCTATTTACTTTGACTCTTTCCAAGAATGATTCATTCCTACTTCTAAATGGATTATGCTATCATTGTATACTTTCACAATCGCTCGTTTATTATATATCAATGATATCTGGCGAGATATTGTGGAAAATCATTGTTAAGTAAAAAGAAAGAAACTTTGAAATGCCCAATCAGTTATTTATTCGTTCAACACATTTCAACGCTAAAATCTTCGTATCGTTGATGAAATTGTTAGCGTTGAAACGCATGTTACGAATAAATAACTAATTGGGCATTTTAAAGTTTCTTCGTTGAAACTTCACTAATTTCTTCCATGTTCCGCGAGTCTTCAAGTATACAAATGCTATGAAAGTTCTATTAAATGATCTATTTAGGCTCATTTAGCCAAGAATTGGCACTAAAAACCATGTCAAGAGAACATTTAAACCATTAAATTATTTACATTCGATAATATGCATGCATTATAACATCCATAGGAGGCCACACTCAAGAAAAGAAAGTTGAGAAAAACTATAAATAATTTAAGCGGTGCGAAGTGACAAAGTAACTTTTAGATATCTAACAGATAAATCTGTTCCGTGGACATTGAAGAGAAGCATTTTTATGGCTAATTGTCGTTAGTTTACACTTCTGATGACATGAAAGCGGCCCAAACAATACCTTTTTTCATAAAAAAAGTTAGAAGTTATTATTTTGCGAAGAACTTTTTTGTGCGAAAAAAATGAAAATTTAACAAGCTCAAAAAAGGGAGGAATCGTAAATGAAGAAAACATCACGGCTGGAAAGGGTGGGTGCATTGTGGGAAAGAATGTTTGAATACGCAAAAAAAGGACCGTATCTTTTAGCAAACACATGCTCTCTCCCTCCCCCCTAATCCCTCGCTGTGGAACAACCTCGTTTCATCTCGTTTTCTTTTTTCGCATGCGAAGCAACAGGACTTTTAACATCCCCTTACTTTTTTTGCGCTCCACAGAAACAAACACGCACATACGCCCTGGACCAGCGGTCCTCATGCGCGTACGTGACACACAGTCAGTCAGGTCAGTCCGTCAGCTAGGCCGCCCCTGTCGGCACCCATCACCGGCGCCGCAGCATTTCGCCATTCGGCTGCCACTCACGTCCGCACACGAAGGGAGTATGCACACACGACACCGCCTCCGCAAAAATGTACGTCCCCTCTCCTTCCCACCCTCTCCTACCCCTCCATTTCCACCCCCTCCCATCCCTCCTACCCACCCTCTCTCCTCGCGCTAGCCTCTCTCCCTTATGCGCTCGTTAAAATTCCCATCCCGCAAATCCGACCGACTTTGCCTTTCGTCCGCGCCGGGTGTGGGAGCGGTTGCAAGGCGGGAGAAAGGGAACGAGAGGGATGGAGAAGGCATAAGAAAGGGAGGGAAACGGGGGCGTGGAGGACGGGGTGCGCTTGGGTCAATGTGGGTGGTGGGCCCAAGCGAAAGGATGCTCTAATAATGTGATGACCACAGTGAAAGAGATGAGAAGCCTCTCCGAGGCCAATGTGTATTTTTTATTTCCCCGAGTAATATATTTAATAGAGACTTTGGGTAGTTCTCTGCAGGGAATACTTGAATTTATTTTCTCCTTGAAATTTGTTTCTCATTTTGTACTGAGTTCCATTAAAATTTGCCTTAGAAAAAGGTGTTGACTTTACTTTATCCTTTGATTACTCGAGCGCGTTTAGTTTTCACGAGTGCGACAGTTGATTTAAGACCGCCGTTGAAATCACATCCCGTTGGCCAGAGGCAAATAATGACGATTTATAAAGCTTTTCTAGACGGTGTCCTGAATATAATGCCAACCAAAGCTTTTAATAATATTACAAAAGTGAGATAGCTAATCAAATCACCAACCCGAGCAGTCATTCGAATACTAGCGAAAACAAATTAACTCTAAAATCCCGTTCAGCCGGTGGACTCGTGGATCCGTGAAAAAGTATTGCTCTGAGACTAAAATGCACGCAATGATTTAATATATTAAACAAAAAGATAATGAAAATCAGTGTAGAGGATTCAAAATGGATTACTCCCTTAAAATGACAGAATTCCTGAAACAAAATTTAAAAAAAAAATGAAGGAAATTATTTGGTTACAAAAGGCTTCTACGAAATTGGATTTCCCTTGTCTCTTTCATTTATGTTTTTTTTGTGTCACATCGTGCTTGAAGACTTTCAATTTTGGTACATTTTCACAGTGAAACAAAAGGTGAAAGTTTCTAGACATGGGAAGACACAACGAATTACAAGCATTTATGTTGGTTTTCTGATGCCAATAAACGTAGCCCTTTGGTGAACACTGAGGTCCAGCTATTGGAGAAGGAATCTCTACCAGTAAAGCAGATAGTCAACAATTTACATTTACCATAAAACTAAAAACTAATATTTCATCACTTGTATACGATGGCCTGGCAATTAGCTTGAAACTATATCCGGCGCCGGTGTACCGTATCTGAGCCTCCCCCGAAAAAAAACTTCGCAGTGAGATGGTATTGTCTTCAATTACGATAGATTTTCCGTTCACTTAGTAATATGCAATGAGTATCCCGATTATCCAAACACACAATTCCTACGAACTCATATGTTATTAGAGTTATTCCAAGACTTCGCAGAATAGACTCATCAATATTTTCTTGCAATAAATATTGCCAATTATCAGCAAAAGATATGGTGATTATAATATTTCTTTACGCTTTAGAAGTACAATTTATAAATATCCCAAAATGATCATGTCATTACAGTATTTTTAGCCCGGTGCGGAGATGATATTACATTAAAATTAGTTTAAATCGAAAATACGTGCAGCAAAAATAAAGCTGATCGATAAAATTGGGATTAATGCCCAACCTCAGACCTTTAATTCTAGTGTAGACTTAATGCCTGTTCCAGCTTCACTTCACCGCCTTCTTTTTGTCTTCAGACTTCTTCCCAAAGGCTTACGCTCCAATGACTACTTTCGATGCTTTTGCTTAGGTTTAGTACACCATAGACCTAGATCCCTAAAATATTCCATTTTTAGTTATTTGAACATAAAACGGTTTCATCAGCTATGAGTCGCTTTGTGTGTAGTTTTGTCTCAACAAAATGAAACAAATTCTTGATTTTGAAGTACTGCAAAAATACAGCTTCAAGTTTTGTTCATCGAATCTATATTTTAGTAATAATATCACTAGTGACGCTGTGATAGAGTCCGTTAAAGATAATAAGGTAGTTGAAATACTCTGACTTAACAAGATACAGGAAAATGTAAAGTAAACCATTTATTCACGACCGTATGATTCAAACATAGGCCACCGTCATGAATTCTTCGGTTGCGTGCCTCCTTACTCCAAGCGGGATAGAACGTGTTCATTAATTGGCTAGATTTATACCTAATGTGAATTATCAAGTTAATAGACGCGTAATATTTAAGCAGTGCTTTAAAAGTTTAAATCAAGGTTAAAATCCCTCCGTGACTTAAAAGATCACTACTGACAGCCAAATTAATTGCGTAGTTTAAATGGCAGTATAACTGCTGACATTTAAGAATATTCAAATCAATTTTCCTCTCTGTCGATACCACGATCACTGGACGCGTACATAATGCATAATGACCAAGGTATTACAGTGGAAACATTTTGGACGGGAAAGTTTCAATTATTTTTTCCCATCGAACGATAGAGGATTTGAAAGAGTGTTAAAAATCAAGTATACATAAATCATCCAAAATGAATATGAATAGCATCTATAAATAGTATCACAATTATATAAAAATTTTAGCACTGTACTGTGTCAAAATACATAAACACATGCAAAGACTCGACCATTTTGTCCTACATACACATTTGTTCTGCAAACTATGAGAGATGACATGCCACCTTGATAAAGAAACATAATTGGACGAATAAGTAGTGTTGGACAGACATGCAAACAACAGAAAGGGAAGTATGCACTGACTCAAGTTAGCGAATGCAACTAGTGATGTCATCATAGAAGAAAACAATGGCTAGGCACGTATATAAAAACACCTGTTGTCGTGCAAAGAATGTGAAAGTGACTATTCATGAAAATGTGGACATAAGTTGTTTACAGGGATGCTATTTCGAAAAAAATTCCCAAGAGTAAAAAAAATACATATATCCACATTTAGGTGTTGAGAAAACCTTATAAAAAGAGTCAAAATATATTTTCAAATAATGAATACTCACACGAAGGGATTATGGGTAGAAAAAAAAACCCTCATCCAGAATGCCACCTTTTAATAATTCTCTTATTTTTGGCTGAGGTATTGGCTATTCAGAGATTTTTTTATTGATACAGTAGAGATAATTCTTAATTAAAGCTCATTTTAAACATATTAGCTAAAACTGCTTCAATTTTGTAAATATTAACAGGATTTCTAGTCTTTATATTGATTTGAGGCTGTCTGGATTTTGAAAATTTATGTCAAATTATAGGTTATTTGAAGTCAGAGTTACTGAAATCTCTGAACCAGAACCTGGCCTAAGTAATTAGTAGCAAAGTAGCAACTGTAAAATTTGTAACTGAATTTATTCTACATGCAGACATTATAAAACAAATGGAAGCTTTTGATGCATATTTTCTGATCAGATTTACGGGTACGCTTAATTTTAAACGCCTCACTTTAGATTAAATTCACAAGTACTACCTTCATTCAGTACTCTGCTTTTATCGGAATGAATTTTGCTCGGCACAAATTTACTCGGGTAATACCCAAAGCAGGGCTGATACTGTTGCTGGAGCCCATTAAATGATTAATAAATATGGGTGCCAAAGCAGGCTCATCCTTAGCAATCATAAATATTGATAAAAACCTAATTGGAATTCTCATTTTGTGTTGTTGAAATGCATATGTATATTATATTCCCCCAAAATAATTAGCAATCACCATTTTTCTATGGGAAGTGAATTTCAAAGATTTCATAATACCTACTAAAGTGTAATTTAGGCTCTGTATAATACTTGGTGTTTTTTAGCTTAAGTAGGTAATTTGATGCATTTTGCGGCTCACTCATAGAGGCGTAATATTTGATCTCAATGATGTTCGTTGGAAGTACCTATAAGTGCTTTGTTTGCATTTTTCTGCCATATGCACGCTGATTTTTAGACTAAGAAGACTTAAAGCAATAGCATTTAAGTAGAAGAAATTGATACTAGCAATAATTCATGCTGTACCTCCCAAGACTCAAACTTCATTCCACATTACACACGAAAATTAGAATTATTCACATTAGATAGATACAAAAGATTCAAATTTGAGGCATGAAAAGTAATTATATTACTTACAACAGCGTACCCTGGAGTGTCGCTAAATATTATCCAACTAAAGTTTTAGTTTTCAATGTACTAAAATCTAGCCTACAATAACTTCCAAGGCCCACAACATATTAAGGTAGGATACTACAAAAGATGAGAATGCATCCATTCTAACAAAGTCTTGGGAGATTTTAATCGTGGATAACCCAATGTGCGGTAATTTCATGTAATTATGCTGTGGACATCACCTCAAAAGCTTTCAAATCGAATAAAGATGCTTGCCACACTTTGTAAACGACACTGATGCAAGCGTTCTCCTGAGATGTTATTACAGTTACCAAGTTTAGTTGCCGCTTTTGGAAGAGAAAATAAAGTGTCGATTTGCCTCATCTAGTACGCTCGGCATGGATGAGGTGAACTTCCTCGTTTCCTCCTCCAATGCTCTTTTCAATGGGTCAGAGGCTAGATTTCCAGATTTTGTAGCTAAGGCAATGGATTCGAATCCCAGTAGTGATTTAAATTTTGTTGCTGGATTCTAATTCTAATAATACGATATCATTAATAGAGTTTTAAGGGAAGTATCTGGCCTCAGACCCCGTTCCGTTTTTAGAAAATTTATTGAAAAATACTACCACCTGAATCGATATTCAAATCCAGATAGCTCGATTTCGCTCCGGGTCCCTTGACTAATTTGGCCACCTAAAAGTCCTCATTCTCCTTGAATTTTGCCAAATTCGAGAGATCTCTGATTAAAGGCAGGCTTCTGTTTTGGTAGTTCCACCGAGTAAGGACAACAATACCATTGGTAAGCAACCCTCAGGGTCGGGATTGTCAATTTTATTCGCCATTTTAAACAAGAACCACGTAGCGTCCACAATAATCAGCTAGCTCAGAATGGCGTCGAATCCTTTTCAATACAATGAAATTGCCATGAGAAAAAAGTCGACCTAGAACGGGAATCGAATCTCGGACCTTTGACTATCCGAGCCAAAGGGCAGGCCACTACGCTATTCATGCTTCCTAATCCTCACAACAGTTTAGAAGGATACGTTTGAACTAAGTGCTAAGCCCCTGTGGCCCAACAAAGTTGGCAACACCTCGGAAAATGGTCTTCACAGCATGAGGACGGAATCCTAAACCAGCACTAAAGCCGCGCTTGGCCCTATATACGAAGTATTCAGACCCACCAAAAAGGGCGTCGTAACGTTGCTGTGGCAGCTAGAGTACTGGCTAACCATACCGATGGCCAGGGTTCCAATCCCTGTAGAGGAGGATGTGGAAACCTGATCCCTACTTGAGTGTCTTGTGGAGGGCACTTCAAGTACAGTACTCCGTCTGTCAGAAGAGACGTTAAACCATGGTTCCTTTGGCGCCTATCTTTAAGAGCAAGCTAATACTGACGCCGGGTTTCTATCCACCCTTCCTCCCTTACCCATCCCCTATAGCGCAAATGGCCTTAGCTGTCGGTCGCTTCCCCAAATATCCTATCTCATCCCGCCAATAATACGGCGATGAAATAAAATGAAATCGCTACGAGAAATAAATTGGAAATCCAAAGGTCTGTGGATCGATTCCCGGTCCAGGCCAATATTTTTCTCATGGAAATTTCATTTTATTTCACCGCCGTATTCGCGGCAGGCCTGAATACTTTGCATCCTTCTCAATACAATTTGCGCGATACTTACTCCAGAAAGGAAGTTCCGCGCATGCGCGGAACTGCGATCGCAGCGCTGCAGTGACACGAAATACAAACGGATCATACTTTCTGGATGTTTCTCGTATGTCCTCTACTGGATATAAACTTCAAAATATTATGTTTTGGAGCTATTTTTATCACAAATTGAACTAAAAGTTGCATGATGTTCGTTGGGAGGAAAACGAAGAAAAATTGTGAAGTAAGATCTGATGCTTTCCCGGCGTGTGAGATTTTCAAAGTTTTCTCAGGCTTCTTCTGTATGGGTGAGTGGGTCCATGTTGGCCGACGTTTCGACGGTCGACTCGAGCATCGTCCTTAGGGTAGAGGTGAATACAAAAAAAGTATTTATTCACAAATATAAATGCCGTTTTGATTAAAAACTACTTTTATGGCGCAAAATCTCCTAATAAAATAATCAAAAATAAATAAAATGCATCTTATTGCCAATATTTTGAGCTATCAGCTAAATACGGCGAAAATAAAAATGAAAATGTGATATCTCCATAAAAATCGCACTGCAGCCGGCTTCCATGGTAATAAAAAGTGTTCAATATCAGGAACATATATTATGGATTTAAATGTTTGGAATTGTTGCCTAGGCTACATGTAACCTAAATTTTCCTTTTTAGTTCACCCAGTCCTTGGCGCCACTTCGAAAAAAGTCTTTTCAGATGGATCGTAAATAGACGTAGTTAATTTTTGTTAGCGTGAGACTGTGGTGAATATTCAATAACGATCGAGGAGATATAAATGACTTGATGCTTTGAATAATACCTTGCTATTTTTCTGACCTAAAAGTTAATTTGTAAATGCTAGAGAGGAAATATCTATTACAGAAAGTGTGTAAGAGGTTTAGGAAACGTCCATCATGTGCCTACAACAATGTGTGCCAGACTCGGAATTAAATTTGAATGCATTAAGCCCGTTCGGCTTAAATAAAGAATTTAGAATGTCTTATTTAAACAGAAATTGCTTCGTACCTGGCTGCAAAACAGGGTATGCGTCTACGAGGACCCAAAATATGAGACTTGGATTGAAAAATATGAATCTGTTCAAGGCGATGGTAAGTGAATTCCTTTTTACCTACACTGTATTGACAGCCAGTGGGAATACTCATGAAGATACCCCATTAAAATATTTAAAAAGTGAATAATTACGTCCCGCCTGTAGTACTACATTTTTCATCCACTTCATGGTGATTACTTGTAAGTAAAACTAGTGAGACGTGTTTATTTACAAACTATTGACTGTATTTACATTTGAACTTCCATCTTTCATCACTAGGCGGCACCACATTCCAAAAATTTGTTTGTTTACGGAACTTTCGACAACAGTTTTTGGCGACGAGATAACAATCCATAATATATATTCATGGAAATATATTCGTGGATGAATGGGCATTTTTGTTGCTTAACGTTAATCACTTTCAGTTTTCAATGGCATATGCATTCTATCAATGAATCATGTTTTCAAAAACATTTGAAAAAGTCGGAATATTCGATATTTCTGTCATTTTAATGTCCATCGTATAGTGGCCCCTTTGCGTGGTAAGGCCCGAAGGGACGGAGACGATGTACAGGTCACCTGCAGGTGTAACAGGAGGAGATGTGGCACAGGTGACGAAGGCGATGAAGTCCGCGGTCAAGGGCACGAACTGCTCTAGGTCGCATGTAGTGGCCCATGTTGGGGCCAATGACGTTGTGGGTCGGGGATCAGAGGAGATTTTAGACTTAGATCTATGCTCCGAGTTCCGCCGTATTCAAGAGCGGATCTGGTACTAATATGAGGCTCACGATATGCAGCTTGGTACCAAAGACGGATCGGGGTTCGACGGTTTGGAGCCGAGTGGAAGGCATAAACCAGAGGCTCAGTGATGTCTGCGGGAGCAAGGGAGCTGGGTTCTTGGACCTTAGGCCGTTGCTGGATTCGTGTCGAGTGTCATTAAATCACTCGGTTGTCCATTATACGTATGAGGCATTGCAGAAGGTAGCGTGCAGGATATTTGAGCATACCCAGCAAGTTTAGCATAGATGGTAAGCAAGAGAGTAGGTCAGTTAGTGGGAACGAATTCAGTGCATTTCCAGAAAGTCAGATAATAAAGGGTACGCAAAATTTAGGGCCTAGGAAAACTTAATAGATGACAATAAATTAGAAATATTTAGGGAAGAGAGTAGGTCAAATAGTGGGCCATTAAATACTTGCCATTCACCAGGATAGCAAAGAATAACGAGTTGATCAGACAACACAGTATAGCTTTAGCGGGACGGAAGAAAGGAAAAACATATAAATCAAAACAACACCCATGAATTTCCAAACTGTAACTTTCCCAATAATTTTGAAAACAGAAACCCTTCAAATACAATAAGGAGACATATTAAAATAGAGGACTTTTCAGTAGTGGTAGTTAATTTTCGGAGTTTAAGAAGCAAGATACCTGTATTCCATCACCTTATAGAGAGAAATAATTCTGACATAATTATAGGAACCAAATGTTGGTTAACAAGCGATATTGCTGAAAGTGAAATTTTTCCAGTAAATTTTAGGGTATACAGGAGAGATCGAGAGGGTCGACCGAGTATTTATCACAGTTAAGAGTAAAATAGTCAGCAAAATAGAAGTGATTCCCGATAATATAATAGAAAGTGTATGGTGTTCCATTCAATGTGCTAATTCGAAAGTAATATACGTTTGTGCCTACTATAGACCACCCCATTCCGATGCACACTCAGTATTAGAACTGGAGAAACAGATCAGGTCCATTAATTCCCATAGTAACGAACGACAGATAATAGTAGGTGGAGATTTCAATACACCATCGATAGATTGGAAAGCTGTACTCATAAGTATGAAGATAGGGGCAAAGAAATCTGCGAGTCATTTCTTAACCTGTTCGCATCATACGCACTACATCAAATAGTAAATGTGCCTAATAGAGGGGAAAATGTTCTCGATTAACTTGCCACAAACATCCCTGAAAAATTTATTAAAGTTGAAAATGTCGATGGCATAAGCGACCACAAGGTAGTACACACAAAATTTTCCCTCGACACTGAAAAAAATTTTAAATTAAAAAGAAAGATTTACCTTTTTAGTAAAGCAGATTTTAACGGATTTATGCGTGACTTAAAGACTTCTTTTGAAAACTTCGTGAACATTAGCAAAAATAGTGATACAGTCAATACATGGAAAGAGTTCCTCCAAATTACGCGGTCACTTGTAAACAGATATATACCTCATAAGCATAAGAGTGAGAATAGGGAACCAAGGTGGTACAACGTGGAGGTTAGAAAATGTTTAAAACGCCAACGAGTTAGCCACGCAAAACTAAGAAAAATGAAGAAAAGTGCAGCTAACAGCGACCTAAAAATACTATCAAACATTATAAAATTTGTAAAGCAGCCGCAAAAACAGCCCTTAGAAAAGCGTTTAGTGAATTCAAGAGAAAAGTACTTGGAGAACAACTAGAGGGAAATTCGAAAGCATTTTGGTCATATGTTAGGGAAGTACAGGGAACTAAAAAGTCAACGGTTAATTCCTTGAAAAACGATAGAGTCAAAATAGCAACTTCCAGTTTAGATAAGGCTAATTTGTTGAATATTTTTTTTCAGAACGTTTTTAATCAATCCAAGCATAGTTTGCACGAAACCATACCAGACTGATTTCAACAACCAATGCCCCCGATCGATATATCTTGTAGCGGAATCGTATCCTTACTAAGTAACATTAGCCCAAACAACTCCTCAGGTCCTGATGAAATTCCAGCTTGTATGTATAAAGAATTAGCTCTCGAAATGGCTCCGTATCTTGAAGTAATATTTAATAAACCCCTCGACGAACACGCGGTTCCCAAAGACTGGAAGATAGCAAACGTGACCCCAATTTATAAAAGCGGAGATAGGGAACAGCCATGTAATTATAGACCAATATCATTAACGTCACTGTCATGTAAAATTATAGAGCATATAATAGTTACGTCAATAATCGGACACCTCGACAGACAGGATTTATTGATAACAAACCAGCATGGGTTCAAAAAGGGACGGCCTTGCGAAACTCAATTAGGTCTTTCTGTTCATGATATTTTAGTTTCCGGAGAAGGTAGCGTACAGGTAGACGCAGCGTTTTTTGACTTTAGAAGAGCTTTTGACAAAGTTCCCCACTGTAAGTTACTCGCTAAGTTAGCATCATACGGGATAGACAGTAATATAGTAGGCTGGATAGGAGACTTCTTACATGAACGCGTTCAAAGGGTGGTATTAGATGGTGCCAGCTCAGGTGAAGTAAAAGTTACATCGGGTGTTCCCCAGGGAAGCGTGATAGGTCCAATTCTATTTCTTCTCCACGTAAATGACTTGAATACAGCAGTAAAAAATAGCAAGCTCCGTCTTTTTGCCGATGATGCAGTAATGTATAAGGAAATTAGAAATGAAGAGGACAGTCGGTCTTTAGCTTAGGACTTAGATGCGATTGATGATTGGTGTGATAGTTGGCAGCTAGAATTAAATATGATGAAATGCGTAATAATGAACTTTTGGAAAAAGAATGTCTTTCCCCGGAATAATTATTGCATCAACGAAAACAAAATATATAACATAAAATCTATTAAATACTTAGGCGTCACCATCACTGAAGACATATCATGGGGGAAACACATCAGGGAAATAACTAGTGTAGCAAATCGTAGATTAGGATTCGTAAAAAATAGTTCTAGGCAAATGCAATGAGAGAGTACGAGAAAGAAGCTATTTTACCATTATCAGTCCTCATTTAGTATATACCGCTAGTATATGGGATCCGTACGAGGAAGGTATGATAAAAGAATTAGAGCGTGTGCAAAGGAGATCCGCTAGGTTTGTTAAAGGCCGCTATGATAATTGTATAAGTGTTACGAGTTTAATAGAAGAACTAGGATGGGAATTACTATCAGAACGCAGGTAAAAATTTAGGTTATACCTTTTAGTTAATTCGAAACTGATTTGTTCACAGATGACTTTAGCAATATATTGAGAACTCCTGCGTATTATGCTAGGTTTGATCAGATTATAATCCCTTTCTTATTATGTAGATACTAACCCTCTAGCTGCATGTGACCCCATTATCTAGCACGTATCCATTAAATATGCTAGTTGCATGTCAATAGTGCATGTTTGGTGGTCTTCACCCCCTGCCACACACCCTCGTGGTGGCTCGCAGGGTATCACGTAGACGTATTGGATTTGACTCACACAGTTATGGCGGTATCTTCTTAGTATTTTTCTGCCTCTTTTAAGGGCACCTACAATGGAAAAATTCTTGAACTAGATGCAAACATGGCCTCCTCGTCTCCAACAAGCGTTGCTCGGGCAACTCATGACAATGTTTCATGCGCATCGGGAGGAATGCCTCGACCGTGACTCATGGCCTATTCACGCGGGAGCGGGTCCGCTGATGTTTGCCTCTTATCGACGATTCGTAAGCGCTCAAAAGGCGAAGCGTGCTTTTTCTCCGTGGCAGGGACGATGAACCTTCGATAGCGAGTCGTGATGAATTAGTTCAAACGGAGAAACAGGAACGCGCCACGGCCATCGGGGATTAGGATCTCCCATTGAAGTAGGACTCGTTGCCGGCAGATGAGTTCCAAGCCCGCTTCCAACAGGCGATTCCCATTCGATTCAGCTCCGGCGCAATAGGCAGTGCAATTCGAAACAGGTCGAGAGGAGAGTTGATCTGCGCTGTTGCGTGCATTTGAAGAGGAAGAAACACTGGAGTCAATCGAAGGACTTAAGCCCGTTTTACTTGGGGCACAACATTGCAAAATTCAAAACTGCGTGTCTTTCTCAGTTTGGCATGCAATAATTTTTGAATTAGAGCAGGGGATATTTTGTCTCATCTCCCGTTCATGCATTCACGCATGCATTTCTGCAGTTCATCGCTTTTCACGACGCAAATTAAAATGCGCTTTCGTACGTACATCAGACTGTGCTAATGCTTCCTCCGTGTAAAACTAGGCTTGACTATGCGGAAATTTTTTCCAAAATTCCCTCCCCAAAAATGATGCCTATGCGTTAAAACTAGCTCTTCCTTAGAATTAATGGTATTGGCAGTAATATGAAATCAAGGGAAATTGAGCTCTACGGCCTCTCAAGATAGAAAAAATAAACGAGTCTCCAATGGTCGTAAAAATGGCACCTCTCGTCAAACATGCAACAAACAACACTTACTGTGTTGGTTTGCGGGAATGAGGATACGCGTATTTCGGCCACAAGGTGGCCCTCTTCAGCGAGCCGAAATACGCGTATCCGACGCTCACCCTCGTTTGTTTTTGTGTTTATATTTTGACCACGCTCTTTTTGAGCGATTTCTCCGAGAAGTTGGGCCCGTCTGTGTGTGTGAGTGAGAGATTTGAGTGCTTGTGAGTGTGATTGTGGTAATGACCAGGCATCCTTAGTAGGGTCCCATTAGCCCTATGAACGATTCTAGGTTATAACCCAGGCATCCTTATCAGGGTTCCATTAGCCCTTGAAAAGGATCCCAATTGGGTTGAGTGTGTGTGTCTGTGGTGGTCACTGGCGAGGAAATAACTTTCCCGTAAACCATCACAGGGGGGTATTCTGGTGGAGAGGCTGTAGTTGGTCCCTGCAGTGGAATCCTCATTCCCGCAAACCAACACAGTAAGTGTTGTTTGTTACATGTTTGACGAGAGGTGCCATTTTTTACGACCATTGGAGACTCATTTATTTTTGCTATCTTGGCAGTAATATGTCGGAATTCCTGCATTATGAAAAAATGAATTACTTAGTTTACCACAGAATATTTATTACGCTCTTACGACCCAGGTTTCATCACTGCCCCACATTACCAGGTTCAGATACAGTAAACACATTGGTTAAATAGTCAAATATGAGAGAGGGAAGGTGTTCTGATGATTTAGCTTAGTGATGAAACCCGGGTCGTAAGAACGTAATAAATATTTTGTTGAATAATTAGCAATTCATCATGTCATTAGCTCCTCCTAGTTCATGCGATATAATCTTCTCTATCAATTTGACAGTCAAATCCGCGATGGGTGCTGATGTGTGGATTGTATATGAATGGCGTAAAAAATATGAAATACAAATATTCACATTACTTTGCAGTAAAACGGTTTTTGTAATCATCATATGATTTGAGCGAATCCGTTAAAGATGCACAAAAACTTTGAACATGACTATTTAGGTCCTGCGGAATGCTACCCACCGGCTATCAGACCTGCCATGGATCATAGATCCGTTCATCGTTTTTGGTGCGAGTTTAAATTTTCCAATGTGCGCTAACTTCAACAGCTAGAATCTGAGGCTCCCAAGAAGTGAGACCATCTGCCATTAAGGTTTCTCAACTGGAAGTCGGTTTTTGAGGGCAGTATTGCGAGAAAAAAATAAATTAGCTAAGGGGCTATGAAAAGGACATGCAACTTGGAGGTAAAAACATCTCCTGCAGTACCATCCATGCATGGAAAAATATGGTTGCTTACAAGCTCAAACCTGCATTATTGGCAACGGAACACAGAGAGGTAATCACTGGGCCATAGTTCAACAATAACTTATTTTAACAGGCAGCACATGTTTGTTTTACATAGTAAATATAATTTGTACATATTAATTGCAGTACAAATACAAAACACTTTGCCGAAAGGAGGACATTTTAAAATGACTTGGGAGGCGCATTGATATGAAGACACTAAGAGAATAAGAAAAATTTACAGAGACAAAACTAGTAATATTAACATGGTGATTAAACATAACAGAGGTGATTTTATGAAAGGCAGTTCTCAAAATTTGTAATACACATGACAGATATTGCCGAATAAAATTGATTTATTACAAGAAAAACCAAGGCATGTTAGGCGAAGACCGAAACAAATTGTCACTGCATTAGTCCTCTGCACGATATAAAGAATGTGACATTCTAATAGGCGAGTCAACGTACATAGTCGGACCTTGTAATATAGGGCCGATTTCTCTCAGCCTCCACTATTGTGCCTCAAGCAGATAGAACGCCGACTCCCCTAGTGTGGGGGAGGGGGTTTGGCCGGGGCCTATTGAAGCAATTGCTCGTGGAAACGAGACAGACTGCAAGGGCGCAGCGTCCATTAGTTACGGACGTAATTATAAGAGTATAGAAAAGGATTTTCGCGTGTTGGAAGACAGGATAAATTCTCGAAGCGCTGAGTATAATGAAGATAGAACACACACATTTCGGGAAACTAGTATATTTGACAGAATATAGCAAAAGCGTCTGATCACACGTTCTCCATGTCAACCATGACATGCGGGCCAACGTCTGCTGTGGCGATATCGCAAGCAGAAGTATGCATACATGAACAAGCATCAAATAGGCCTTCACAATTAGACGCCCAAAGTGGACGAACACTTCTGTAAACGATTGGATGGATATCCTTCCACTCGTTATTACATATGTAACTCCATTTAACTAAAAGAGCTCCACCCAAAACATGCAAGTACTAGCTGCAGGTAGTGGAATGTACTACAATTTCAAAGATTTTTTGCGAACGCCTCAGTCGGAAATTCGGTAAAAATTTGAGATGGATAAAATGGACTGTATTTTTTGCCAAAGTCGGGAAATTTTCGGTTTCTCAGAGGGCAACCTTTACGAATTTAGATAGTTTTAATAATTCAATTTACACACAAATAAATATTCATTGAGCATTTGCTACAGAGTTACATATCTGCATTTAAGATGATTCTGGCGGCCTTTTCTTTGGCTGTTTTCAAATTTACCACTTATATCTTAACAGTTATTCAGTTTTTTGTAGCGAAATGTTTGAACAAATAATTAATTTTTGCAATTTCGTATACGGTAGTGATACAGCTTCAAAATGGGAGACCAAACTATGGCAAGTTTTGAAAAGGGATGATAGAATCCTTGCGGAATGGTACCCGCGCAGATAATGGTAATGGATTTCGGAATGAATCGCGGTGGATAAAAAGGTGGCAGGGGTGAAGAAATGGATTTGTATGGGGATTGACGGACGAGTTAGCAACACAGCCTTCCCAGAATGTCCCACAGTGGCAGCTCGAGATGTTGTCACTGTTCGAGATAACGCGGGCCACGCCATCTAGCGGTGGACTTCGAGGGAAGAGCGGTAGGCAGCGATAGCACCTTGTTCGTCCATCAGAGTCCCTGTATAAACGAGTGTCTGCTTCCTGGGAGGGGGATAGGGAGGCACAGAAATGAACAAATGAATGGAGAGGGTGCGACGGGAGAGGGGCTGTTTTATTTATCTCGAGAGGGAATCAGAACGCCTCACGTGCGTCTTTTTTTATTCGACGCCGGATCCACGAGGTGGACAAGGTTTGCGAAAGCGAGTAGGACTGCTTGCGTCGTTAAAGTAGCGCTCAATGGCATTGTTAGGGCTTACAAAAGTCAGTTGCGAAGGGGGGATGGGATGAGTAGAAGGGTATTATTATGGCAGTGGTCTTTTTATCTGGTTCCGTATCTCAAGGCGGGCAGAGCGAGAGAGAGAAAGAGTCACGGTGCTTATAGCAAGTGACGGTGGAGAGAGTGGGGGGGGGGGGAAGTGGGAGCGTGAGGTAGGAGAAAGAAGATAGGAAGGGGGAGAAGGCTTTCGTCGGGGTTGGATATTGCGTGGAGAGCCACTGTGAGGTATGCGGCTTCGTGGGAATGTCCATGACGAGGTCAGTCTCTAAACACAGGCTGCGAGGGGAAGGCTATTCTCGAGAAATAGAATTGAGTCAGTAGAAAAACGAGGTAAGAAATGCGGTTAAGAAAAGAGTATTGCCTCGTTCAGACTACAATGGTACGTAAGATGGTCCGCTAGACGGTTGGCTGTATTTGTAATGTAAATACATGTTCGTACTCTGGTAATCCTTGGTTCCTAACGCTGTCATATTAGAGTAGTAAGGCTGGTATTGCGAGCAGGAAACGGAAAGTGTGAATAACGATGATAATGAAACAATCACTGAAGTGTAGCAGATGATGTTACTGCAACTTCGTTCAGACTACATTGGTACGTAAGATGGTCCATTCGACGGTTGGCTGAATTTGTAATGTAAATACACGTTCGTACTATGGTAATCCTTGGCTCCTAACTCTGTTATTTTGGAGAAGTAACGCTGGTATTGCGAGCAAAAATGGAAAGTATGAATAACGATGATAATAAAACAATCACTGAAGTGAAGCAGATGATGTTACTGCAATGAATAAGCATAATAGATATGCGTCATACGCTTGTAAAAAATTTTAACGCCTCAAAAATCCTCAGGATTATGGTATTCCTTGAGTCGTTTGCTTGCTCTTTACTCGTTCGTCGCGATTCCGTGGTGAGGGGGGTTCGGGTAACACTGTGCCCCGTTCATACTACAATTAATCGTAAATTGGTCCGTACGACGGAATTTTGAGCGAGGCATTTGCGTAGTGAAAGATAACATGCTGAAATGCATGAATACAAACAGAAAAAAAATCACTCCTAAGGTAGAGAGAAATTAACGCACAGCATATTTCAAGAACTTTTCTCTGAGAAACTTGGCCTCATTCATGCTTCTAAATCCATGGAGTTTCTCGCCACTATCTGTTAATTTCAATTCGTTGTTCCAGATCAAATTCAGTCTTTGTTGTCGTTTCGCCGTCACAAAAGAACCCGGCATACGAGAGGCAGTAATACCATAGATATTCATGCAAGACTCCCGATTGTTCGTAATGTATCGAATGCGATAAGTCAAAGAATTGAATGAAAACTGTAGTATTTGACCACTTCAGGTAATGCGACTGTCGAAAATGTTTGCGCTATAATGACATGTCCTATTTGTCTGTACATTTGTGCTAATAAATATAGTTTTCCGTAGCAATTTTATTGCCTGTATCAATCTTTCCATCTAAAAACCTATTCTTTTGATTGCATTAAGTAGACGAGATATACAATCGCATCATTATTAATGGATAATTATCTCCGTACAAATTTAGCTTGCATATTCAGTCTTTGTGAAATAATATCTCATGAAGCTAGTTAATTTTTGCACAAAATTTCTGTTCATACTAAGAAAGGCATTGAGTAGCTTACTCAAGAGAGATGGCACCAGTGTCAGTGTGCAGAAAACGTCGAGTCCGTCCAAGATTATAGCGAAGTTGGAATAAGCTGATGTCGTTTAGAAAGAAATTTAAACTATTTTTCAAAATCATTTTCATTTAAGGAAAGACCACCATCACAAGTACTTCGATTACATGATTTCCTTCCCCAAATGGTATTGAAAGTGTATACCGTTTGACCTGATTTCCATTACATACGCTTTTACCTTGGGTAAACTAAAAACTTGCTAACTTAAGTCTAGATAAAATATAAAAAGCCAGCTTGAAAAACATATGGTACTCACAAGAAAATACGATGGAGATGGGTTTTGGTGATAGCAGCTCCGTAAGCAAGGGCTCCTGTCTTCAGTGAAGGCAAAGGGGGACTGATCGCGGAGCCACCTTCACTCCCCGAGACATCATGTTGAGCCGGAGCGCCATACTCTGGGCGTTTGTTTTCTACTTCTTCAAGCGAGCGGCACTCTCCGCCATGAACCTAGAGATTTCAAGTCAACCGAGGGCCCAATACAAATCGTCCTTTCACAAGTGTACTCTATCTGACAAATTGGAGACTTCCATTTTCTTGTATTGCTCTAAATGGGGGAGAAATGTAAGGTAAAAAAGACTTGGGGAAATGGGTTTGATGGCTTTGTTGCCTACTAAAGCGACGCAGTTTGATTTTTATTCATTTTATTACGCAACAAGAGTCATACCAAATGCTCTCTCGGTGTGCTGGTAAGTACTGAATGATTCAGCTGGCAAGGACTGAATCTAGAATCTTAATCTTGAAAGTAATAAATTACTTTACCATCAGTTTTCAAACTTGAGGTTTATATATCGAGATTGCCATTATAGAATGCGATGATGACTTCTCAGGTATTAGGAGAAGATACCATTATGGGTAGGTGTTTTATTCAGCGGAAGATTCCCGTAATTCGTTTCTAGACCAAACAATGCAATAACAGCCACTTTGAATGCATATTTTCTTTCAGCGAATTAAATCAATGAGGAATAATGCGGTAGTGTGATAAATTATCATTTATTTCAATGAATATGGGTTAAATTCAGTTTATTTTATAATGTGCCAACAGTAAAAAAATATGCCTCTATTAAAAATGCATATTTTTCGTCTTTGATAATAATTTACTCTTTCCTCATGAAATTAAATATAGTAAATGATATACATTACTAAGGACAGGAGCTCCGACAGAGTCGCTCGTGATCTCTTTTCCCGATATTAATATTCGCGGCTACAGTCTCAGTTCCGCAGAAGGCATTTATGGTTTATCCATCATTGTATCAAAGGAAAACTAAAAACTTGGCCATAGGGTGGGAGCAAATATTCTGATCGGCTCCGACGTGTGGACGTGAGTTTCTTCAGGGTATTCCCACCACTGAGCTGGGGTGTTTGCTTCCGAGTACATTTGACGCAAGTCTCGCTAGCCTGGATGTTCCTCAACCTTCCTTGTTGGCTCTCGGGGGAGTAAAGCTATTCTAACGAAGGTCTTGGCCAGCCATGTGTGCCCACAATCCAAGCTTTTCCTAGCCTGGCCCCCTTTTATCAGGAGCTTAAATTGAACCATGGTGGTTCATTTGTATTTGTGAAAGTAATAGAGCAAATTGTTCTGCAGAATTCTCAAATCCTTTTCTGTCATTGAAATAAGAAGAGTCAAGAATCCTTAAGCATGTTTTGGTGTACTTGATTTAGTTTGTAGAGGTTACACCGCACATCATAGCGCAATACTGTTATACTGAAGTAAAACGCCAGTCTCGAGGCAAAATTAGAACTTAGGCCCCAAGGATTGTTTGGCCGGCAAACTGCCACCAGGTTACAATGGTTAGTTAACCTTTCATTGATTATCTTCCTTTGCCAACCTGCTTGGCTACATTAATCGTAATACGTAAATCAATTTAAGCGATGTTTTCCCACTCAGATTGCCATCAAGGTGTTCCAAGCTCAGTAGGGCAATTGCTAATGCATACATTGGCTAAAACAGACATGATAAATCAATGATCAAGAAATCAGATTTACAACCATCAGACCGGCTATGTGAGTTTGGACTAACGTAACTGTTTATCCTCATAGCCACCAACAAGTCTCACGATGTTGAACGGCAGGCCGCGCAAATCTAGATAAAAATCTTTCCTGAAATTTGGAAGTGTTGGGCGAGAAGAGCTTTTAATTTCAGCACGATAATTGGTAAAGAGATAAACGCAATTTCATTAATGAATGATAAAAGTCTCTTATAGCATAACAAATGGTGCTCATTTGTAAATACTGTTCATACAGAAAGATAAAACAGCTTCTCAGGTCAGCAACTCCATAGAGGTATGAAAGGATATCTTCCTGCGTATTGAAAGCATCATTCACAAGATGTCGGCTTGATAAGTCAAGCAGTCATCAAAGATAAGTAATTACAGTATTTTCTAACCAATTAGAAGCCTTATCATGATCACTATCATTTCTCTCCAGTAACTTATTCAGACAGCAGTCCTGTCAGTGGCATCCAACGTGATCGACGTGACGTGCTTACTTAGGTACAGCCTCGTCGTTCAGCTGCAGCTTATCTTAAAAGCAATCATAAATCGTAAATGAAAAGATAACTGAGTTATTTCACACACTCTTAATCTAAAATAACTTATTTATCATTTAATTTAAAATATTAAATTAACTCCAGCAAGTCACACCTGAGACAACGGAGCAATCTAAAATCTACCGAGGGACAGAACTCTCCTAAACTCTTTGCAGGAGTGACGCATGCTTTTTTTAATACTAGCCTATACATATGCATTCAAACATTGGTATTTTAAATGTACATATCTTTTAATGATATCATGTTATTTCATACAAAACTGATACGCATTTGTATATAATGTCCATATTTGTAATGCATATTTCAAATGCAAAATACAATGATATCATTCGATAACAAATAAAATGTACTGTGCCTAATACCCTGTACCTATCCATTGCAATTACCACACTCAGGGTCCACAAGCGAGATGAGATAACCACGAGTACTGGAATTTATTGCTCATAAAGCAAACCGGTCTACAGAGAGCACATTTTATGATAGAGAACAGAAGTTTCACTTCTGCTTTGCGTGCATGAGCCAAAACATCCAGTTCTTTGACCGGATATGCGAGCAGGTGGTACTTAATTGGAGGAGTTTTAGGGCCTCACAAAATAGATTTAAAAGTTGAGATATTAAGATATACGTATGAGTAAATTTTAATTGTAGTAATATGTACGTTAGAGAACTTGTGGAGAGATTTTTTTAGAAATGATGGATTAACGGAGGCAGTTACCAGCAAACACAAATATAACCGACAAGTCAATAAAATTTCCCAAAATCCGTTTGCACACAAGTCTTCCCATGCTCTTGGTGAGGGTTCTTCCCATCCCATGAAGTGAAGTTGGACTCACTGAGAGAAAATATTCCGATGTAGACAAATAGAGCACTCATGTGGCTTCAAAGGAAAAATGTTGGCATTTGAGGTATCACGGAATGGAGTCCAACTCCTTCCGAGGTCTATAAAAAGTAAAAAAAATAAATAGAATACCTTGATGTATCTCGAAGCACTAGAAGGTTTGCACACTTTTGATATTCACGACAAGAAAAAACAACATCCTCACGCTTCTTCCGGGAGGGAGCAAAAAGAAAAATAAAAAAGAATCGACTCGACTTGAAATAAGGAAGCACTCCCCCCCCCCTTACGCCCCCTCGCGGAGAAATAACACGCAGCACTTGGGTGCTCCGCCTCGCGAAACCAATATCTGGCGAAAGGAATATCTTTGCCTTGCCTCGCCTGGCTGCCGCCGAGAACGCGCCGAATTTATAAGCCCACCCACCCCTTAAGAATCGAAACTCGGGGAATCTCACGAAGAATCCAGATGATGATCACGGCGAAGCAAAACTTTTCGGGCGAGAGAGGCAACATTTCACGTGAAGGAACGCACACAGGTGGGGAGCTCTATAAATAAGTCTACGCCTCCGTGATCCGTGGCTGGATGTGGAGTATAAGGGTGCGGGGTACGTTAAGTTGGGAAGGGATTGGGGCAGAGGGTGAGTTTTAGGGAAATGCTTTTACTTTAAGAGTTTGCTACCGCGTGAAAGATGAGGCTAACCTGCAGAGGAAGGGTTTCTGAATGTATATACGGCATGAATTTAATATGTTTTTCCCCGGATGGGTTACTGGAAGGTCGGGTGCGGCTGCGGTGGTATTGAGTGTGTATGTGTGTGCTCGCTTCCACACATATTGCCGCGCTCCACGCCGCCATCCCGGGAGAGTTGCGGCGGGAGCGCAGAGACTCCGCGGGTGCGGCAGAGCAACAGGCGCCGGGCGATGGGCAATCACCCCTGGGAGATAAACAAGAGAATGCATGAGTGAATGGACAATTGATTAAGAATAACAAAGATGCTCACCATGGCAAAAATACTATGTCATTATTAGGAAAGTACTGAATAAAACGCTCACTCAATGGCCATATGAAATCCTGCCGTGTCTCTGTCATGAATGACTGGTTGTTATACGTTATGATTGGCTCTGAGATTGGAAACCGGTACGTTTCCTGCTTTTATTATTCATGCCCCTATGTATTCATGTCCTTAAGATGAAAGTACCAGCAAATACACAATCACCATTCCTTTGAACCACTTGATGCAACTATTGCTTTGCTTGTCATTTAAAATCATGAGATTTTCTTTTGCTAAATGTAGTTTGATGCCCGATTTTCGATTGAAAATCTTATACAGCTTCCGTCGATAGTTATTTCCCCTCAGGCTAATCTTTGCCTATTGGCCTATTTTGGATACAGCATGAAAGATTACCCGTCTTTGTAGTACCCACGCAACGCGCATATTTCCCATAACATGACTACAGCGCCATACCGGTGAGTTTTGGCACATTTTCCCCCAGTAGACCACAAGAGAAACTAAAGCCTAGCAATACCCTACGCCCACGTTATCTCTTCTCGTCAAGCTAGGGTAGCATCTAAAAAGGCTACATTGAGATCCAGCATTATGTTGCCCATGAGCCATGTGTAGGAGTTATGTGTGATGTGCTGACAATAGGGACGCAAATTTTCAAAAGAGAGCAAGTTTTGTCAGGCTAAGAGCGATAACTAACTTTATTGACTTTTCCAACACCAAAAAGAAATAGGGTATTGAAATAATATTAATTTGTTATGGATAATGGGAGGAGAAAGAAAGGGTCAATGCACGGCTACAATACATGTGGCAACTTTTACTCGACATAGTGTCGCTATAAGAATTTTTCAATACAAGTTTGAAGTGCATAATTAAAAATACTCCATCGCTTCAAAAGAACTCATGTCATACCATCAACCAAGCACCGCTCTACCGATCTCAGAAACATTTGATAAGTTGTACTTCTAAGGATTTTTTTGTGTCCTTTGAATGCACAGAAATCAAGAAACGTAAGCAGGATCGAGGCTATATCGATGAAAGCTTCCTGGAGTATAAGGAATTTGGTGCACAACCAGCTGAAATTATCTTCACTGAGCAGCAGCTGTATTTAGCATGATCACCAGCATAAATTTCAATGCTGTTTTTACCACGAAGTTGCAGTTTAAATAACTGGGTGTACTTAGTGCTTGTCTTTGAACAATACGCGCCATACCCTCCAGAGACCTGATGGAAAAATGACTAATAAGATCAATCCGAACTTTCCACGACCGGCACATTTATACATCAGTAAAGCTCCTCAAGTTTTGGTGAACTTCTTTTGTGGTTCATCGCCGACGTTTCGCCAAATTTTTTTGGCATCTTTAGGGGTTTGAATTCAGCAAAGCTCAAACATAACCAGAGCAAATGTCGGTATGAGAAGTAGAGTTTCAGATAAAAACAATGAAAACCTTATTTTTTTCATTGCTGTAAACTTAATTCATGAGGTCAAAGCCTTGAAGATGCCAATAATTTTGTTAAAACGTAGGAAATGGACTATAAAACGAGTATACCAAAACTAAAGAAGCTTAATTGATATTTTATTGTAAAACCTTACGTACATACACATTTAAATATCAAGTCTTATACTTTTTTATTTTATTTACTTTCACATATTTTTTATGGATTAATTACAGCATAATTTTTAAACATTAAGTAAGAGCTAAATAAATAAAAAAATAAAATTTCTGGATAAAAATGCAGTCACAATTTATGTCCATATATGACGACGTCAGGTCTCATGAGGTTAAAAGTTTTCACCTCTCTCGCTTGGTAACCGCACGCTGGCGCCATAAGTTGCTTCTGGCTGCGCGGAATCTCTGCTCTATTACTAGGGCTTGCAACCCCAAATGCTGTTATTGACACCTCCGGCTCTGTCACCCTTACTTCAGTAAGCGTCACAGCTCGGCGAGTTCAGAAGAAACAAATTGATATTTCTTTATCAGAGGAGACATTCCATCGACGTGAATATCCGTCGGGAGTTTAAATGTGCAAAGAAGTTTTTTTAGTGACCACAAACTACGCCGCACAGAAGCAAAGAAATAACTTATCATGATTCGTTCATTAAATTCACAATCGAACTTTGACGAATAAATAAGATTTAAACGAGATTTATGTCGGCATATTTCGCCCATTTCAGGAGTGACAACTGCCATTGAGGAAATGTGAGTGGTATAGCGTCTAAACCTTGCCCAGAGTCGTGATGTATGGAGAGATATTGGTCAGCAAAATGTTATATTATATCACTGCTCAACTCAAATCAATTATTATAGGAGCCATAAGCTCTCTAAAAATCACATAGAAACGAACAGAGGATTTGGAACAAGGTTTATGTCGGCATATTTCGCTCATATCAGGAGTGACAGCTGTCATTGGGAAAAATGTGAGAGGTTCAAAGTGTATATTTTGTCCAAAGTCATGATGTTTCATGAGATATTGGTCAGCAAAAACCTGTATTAAATCACTGTTAAACTCATTTCAATTATTCTAGCAGCACTGAGCTCACTAAAAATCGTATAGCAATGTAGAGGGGCCATTGTATGTACATTCTAACTCTTTATTTGTTTAAGTTTGTTAAACTTCAAATCATGATAATTGTGAATTCGTCAGGTAGCTAAGGACTAAGACACTGTAATAATGAAGGATGATAAATGTTTTTAGATTATTTGAAGTACCTTGTATTTATAGAAATGTTCCAAAAAGTTCGGGAAACAGACCATTTTAATAATTTCAATTGAAATATAATTCAAATGAAAGTTTATATTATCTCTATATTATATATTAAAATCAATTTATTTTGAAATTCTTTTGAAACTATGAAAATCGGAATTATATTCATTAAAGAAATGGGGATTATTTTATCAAATGGCAAATTCAACTCCCATTTACCTTCAACTCTAAAAAGAACTGGAATGGATAACAAAGAGATTATTTTTGGTTATTTGCATCAGTGGTAAAATTTTGAAATGAAGAGGCTTGTTTTGCACGTTCACTTGATTTAAAGGGGAATATATCTGAAAATTGCAATGGCCAGAGATGCTTTTATCAAAAAGGAAAAGTTTTTGTGTTGCAAAATTGATATTGGGCTTAGGAAAAGGCTGGAAAAGTGTTATGTATGGAGCGTCTTACAGTATGGTTGTGAGACATGGACGGCTTTGAAAAAGGATATAAAACGGATTAACACTAGAACCGCTGGGCTTTGCGAAGCCCCTTAAACTGCGTCTAGGACAAAATTGTCCCATCGGTGTTTTGGCAATTTCTGTGTCTGTATTTATGGTTTCATTTCTTTAGAAAATAAATTTTGTGATGGCGAAAAGTTGCCAGCTGAAGGTTTGATTATTTTAACATCATTCAGATAGAATAAATAACCTCTGGTTAAGATTATTTCATAAAGTATGGCGTACTCTCATCCTAAAATTTGCGCGAAGTATCTCAACTCTAACTTATTGTGTGAAATTCAGTAAATAACATCCAGAGAAAACATTTATCACCTCAATCAATTATATACTAGTAATAAAGGTAAAAAGTTCCGAAAATATTGCGAAAAAAATTAAGAGAGATATAGCTCAATAAAATTTGTAATGGGACAAAAATGTCCCGTTCGCGGTTCTAGTGTTAAGGCATTGAAGATGTGGATCTGGAGAAGGATGTTGAATATTAGTTGGGCAGACAGAGTGAGGAATGCAGAGATATTGATCAGAGTGGGGGAAGATAGAGAAGTGATAAAGACAGTTAAAACGAGGAAGAAAAATAGGCTAAGAAATATATTAAGAAGATATTGTTTGATGAAGGAGGTATTAGAAGGGATGATGGAAGGAAAGGGAAAACGCGGAAGAAGAAGAAAGAAAATGACGGATGATCTAGAAGAGGAGACAGGCTACGCGGGGATGAAGAGGAAGGCACAAGACAGAGTTATCTGAAGGAGAGGCTACTGAAGACCTGCTAAACAGCAGTGTACCAATGATGATGATATCTATAATAATGCATATGCTTAACTTCGGTCTCTACTAGGTAAGTTGTTGCAATTTCTCCATTGAAATGGATAGAAAAGTGATATTTCTACACCTATTTTTCTAATTACCCTATTGAACACCTTTTAATTTCAAGTTCGATTTGCGATAAATACAGCACAAGAGGGTAGTTTTTTGTTATTGTCGCCAAATGGGGGCAAAATCTTCAATATACATCCATTTTATTTGTATATATTTTTATTATATATATTTCTTGGGACTTATGAACGCGAGCGAAATATTATTTTAACTAGAAATCAATGAATTTTGTCTCATTTTAAAGAAAAATATATCTCCCTTCCATTGACGTAAAAAATTCAACCCCTTACTACATTACTTTCCGAGATATTTGCCATAAAACACCAGCCCTTTTAAATGAAAAGAGACCTTATTCAAAAAATAAGGACTTAATAACACCTAGATTTCGTCAAAAATCAACAGCGTGTAGTTCGTGTGTTTTCTCAAATATTTTTAAAAATGAATCATATTTTCACCGCAGTAAACTCTTCGGAATCACACTAAACTTTCCGTTTTGATGGAGTTTCGAACGTATCACGTGAAAAACTGAGTCAAGTTAAAGACTTATTTAGGTATTTTTATTTGATTACTTACAATTTCTGTCATGTAAAACAGTATTATTGCACCATTAATATAGCAATATTTAATTGATGTATCATACAGATGGTTAAATTAAAATGTATATATCGGATATGATCTCTATTATGATTAGCGAACTATCTCGCTCGCAACACCCTAAAGAAACGTTCTGCCACCTGAATGGAAAACTTTGAAACATGGCTCCCTTCTGCAGGAACGATAAGACCTGGCTAGACAACAGCTAAATACCTCACCGCTGGCCATAGATGTACCCGGACAGGAAATGGTATGACAATAAAGGACGGAGACTAGGACAAGGGAGGAAAGTGTGACATTTTTGGCGGGAGGTTAGGGGGGGAGGGGGCAAGGTAGTGATTGCAGCCCCTTCGGCGTCCCACTCCCAATTCTGGTCGCCTGGATCCCCAGAGGATGATGTCAACAAAATATTAAAATGAACAATTGGAAATATGAATGATGCCCGCCAAAGAAAATCTTTTGAATTAAAAACCTAAAATGAGGTGACGAAGGCATAAAAAAACCTACATTAAAATCGTACCCTATTGTAATTCATAATTATGTGGGTAATAATATTGGCTGAATTATATCACGCTAGAATCTCCTTAAGTGTGTCCTTTTGCATTTCATTTGCACATATAATCAGCCTTCATTCAAAAAATTTCAAGAGTATTGAATGTCACTAAGCAGTTGTAAAGACGTAGAATTTGCCTCGAGAATAATTCGGCCTGGACCAGGAACTGAACCACGGAGTCTTAGTTAGTCTTACCAATGTGTCGGCCACTACGCTATCCAGGATTCCTATTTCTCTAGGCAATTGTCGTGGATACAAGGAAACTAGATCTTAGATCATGCAAAGCATAGGTCTGTGATTCGATTCTCCGACATGGTCGAACTTTTTAGTAGCAATTTCAATGTATTTTACCTGATATCGTTTGAATGCTTTAATTTTTAAAGAGATACAGTTGAAAAGAGCTCCAAGTAATGGTCTGATCTTCGAAAGTAATTGAAATAATCTGGAAAATTGTATAAAAACTCCAAAAAGCAATTCAAATGCGCAAATTAAATTCATTTTGGTCAACTTGAGCCACCTGGGTGGGTTCGTGATTCTTCTCCAAAGTGCTCTGAATCACTGTCATCTTTGGCCACAATCACTTCCATCCCTCTTCTTGAAAGAACGACGTTCGAAACCCACAATAAAGGGATAACCCACTCTCCGCAATTTCCCTGCCGACGCCCTGGGCGTAAAGAATCATCCTTAATTCCTTACAAAGGCTTGATTGAATCCTTATCTCTCCGGCGTAAAATAAACTGCACGCTGAGTCGCTTAAAGATGTATTGAGATTTGTTAATGGTGCGGGACGATCTCTCTTTTTGCCGGCACGCAGGGCCGGAATAATGGGCTCGCAGGAACCACGGCGGGCGGGGACAGGAGTGTGGATGAAATTTAAGCTGGAGAAGGAGGAGATAATATGGCGAAGGGAGGAACACACACAGGTGACAGAGAATAATAGGAGAGGCGGGATTATTTTTAACGAGTTTGGAGACAGCGGTGTAGACGAGAGAGGTGGAGGAGAAGAGATAAAAGTGGAGCGATAAGGATTTTAAGAGGGAGTGGGCGAATAAGAAAAGCGGACGCCAGGAGGGCGAACAAGGGGGGGGATGGGCGGGAGGGGGCGCGGTTCTGGAGCCCACTGGGGAATACATAAAACGTCCCCTACACTCAGGGGGGTGGGGAGGGGGGGCGGTGACGCTGAAGAGGAGGGAACCGCCCATGATGAGAAACTTGGATTAACGAATCCCTGCCTCAACGTGGATAAATGGACACTTGCCCTGAATGGGAAGGTCCGCTTCGACGCAGAGATTCTCTTGCAGAAGGATATTATCCGTTGGAGATTTCCACGGAGCCCGCCACTGGGCTTGCTGGTTCCCACCAGCTTCCTACAAAGACGAATCAGCCTCGATTCCTGATGGCAACCGATGTTTTCTAGAGTTGGGTGTGAAATGAGCATCAGATATCGCATTTTCTTCTCTTTTCGGTCTACAATTCATCATGATTTTTACGAATCTGGGCGGAGAGAGGAAAAAATTGAGGGTATTTTTTCCAAGAAAGCAGATTCGCCAGCCATTGAAGTAGGAGAAAAGGTTTAACTGGCGGAGTAATTCAATTACAGAGAGCCATCTATTTTAAGGAGAATCTAATAACAGTCAGGAGCACAAACTTGGAAATAAGGTAGAAGATTACATTTTACCACATTTGGTGCCAACAAATGATATAATAGGAGAATACTGAACAAAATAATACGGAGAATTGCCAATGAAAAAGTTTTCAGAGCTGCTGGAAATAACCACTTCTAGTCAAAGCAAGTGAAAACTGTAAAAAGTGCAATTACAATCACAAATAAAGAAGAGGAAAGATTAAAGAATGTTTTTGATTGAGGAACTTTACTTGAAAGAAAAGGGCTCTTGATAAAATAATAGAAAAAGTTAGTCTTGCTTGAATGGGTTTATAAAATTTAAAAAAAAATACATACATACACACCAACCACGTTGTTCCCTACCGGGGAAGGTACACTCAGAAAGTTTCACACTTAAATACATATTTGACCCCCTAACTCTGCTTCAAAAGTCTTCGAAATTCCGAGAGTGCTTATTGATGATTAAGAAGCAATTTTAAACGTTTTCATGGGCCTACAGCATTGTTCTTCAGAGGATTTTATTTAATTAAAAATCAATATATAAATATAACAACCATTCCAGCCATCGGAAACATTAAATTATTTCATTCCTATCCATGAAAATACATTTTTTAAATTTTCAAAATTATAAAAATATTTTCACTTGCACAATTTGCCAATAAAGAACTGACAAATTAGTTTTGTTTCAACCGTTAAAAAACGGCTAATTATTTTTTTACGCTAGTAATAATTCAGCTAAAAGAAAATTTCGAATAAATATCTGAAAAAAAATATTCAACTTTGTTTTTAGTAAAAAGAATTGAAAAGTACACCTAATTGATAAATAAATAATTTTTTTAAGTATTAACAGGTGTCGCAATCAATTCTAGGATAAAACTATCTTTCAAGCACTCTCTCTTGGATTGTCAATTAGAGCTGATGTATTTTACAACAAACGTGGAATTGTAGGTACGCGGAGGTATTAGCTGACGAGGAATATCACTTTAATTTCTATCTAGTAAATGAAGAGTAACCAATTCATCATCCTACTGTAATATATGTCATTTTATCACATTATACAGGAGATGTTAGTTAATTAACGAAGACAGTGAGTATGCTGCTAGTGTATGGGATCCGTAAGAGGAAGGTATGATAAAAGAATTAGAGCGCGTGCAAAGGAGATCCGCTAGGTTTGTTAAAGGCCGTTATGATAATTGTATAAGTGTTACGAGTTTAATAGAAGAACTAGGATGGGAATTACTATCAGAACGCAGATTAAAATTTAAGTTAAACCTTTTAAGTAAATTCGACACCGATTTGTTCATAGATGACGTTAGATATATATTGAGAACCCCTGCGTATTATGCTAGGTTTTATCAGATAAACAAGATTTGAGAGATAGATTGTCGTACCGATAGATTTAAAATGTCATTTTTCCCTCGTACCATAAGAGAGAACAATAGGCAGCGTAGCAAAGGGATAGGTAGGTGAAATATAGTTAGAGTAGTCTGTAGTGCATGATGTATGTAATAACAACTAATATCCCTTTCTTATTATGTAGATACTAACCATCTAACTGCATGTGACCCTGTTTGTGTAGCATGTCTCCATTAAATATCCTAGTTGCATGTCAACAGTGCATGTTTGGTGATCTTCACCCCCTGCCACACACCCTCGTGGTGGCTCGCAGGGTATTACGTAGATGTAGATGTATGTTACTGTTGAAAAATCTGTAGGCTATATGGACGCCTAAATACTTGAAATATGCGCTCTGTGTACCCTAAATATATAATCCTACCGATGACTCCCGGTTTTAAAATACATAAAAATATTCAATCATAAACAATGAACTTTTTGAGAAATCTCTTAGGGATGTTCTGTATAATAATTTCCGGTTTGCCGATACCGATAATATTCTGATATTTCTACATAATATTGGAAGTAATGAAATAATTTTAGTGCCAATATAACAAAGGTCGACCGTCTAAATAAGATTTAATGATGACAGACACTAGTGAACACATATTTTACAAGAACTATATACCCAAAGATACTTCTTTCGAAATAGCGGCTTCTCTCTATATGGATACATGTTCTAAACGTAGAGCGGGGCGCTTTGGAAGCGCCATTCTGATCTGTTGTAGAGATGCACACTATGCTAATTGCTTTCCCAGTTATCCTTTACAAAGTAGGATAACACGGAGATAAGAGGTTTTGATTAGTGCTTTGAAAGTAGACGATGATATTTAATGACATTCAAGGATCACTCCAAAGTCTAGCACAGATCATTGCTACTAGAGTGACGTACCACAGAATCAAGAGAGATGAACTGAGAGATTAAATCAGGCTCTTAGGAAAGGCGTAAGTAGAAAAGAGGAAAGATATATGCAGCGGGTCGGTCAAACCCCCAAGAGTAGTTCCCATTGTCCTTGCCGTTTTGCGCCGCATTTGCCCGGGGCCTTATCCATTCCGCGTCAGGTGGAGACATGATTAACTTAAGAAAAGAGAAACCCGTGTGCAGGGATGGGATTACGAAGGAAATTAATGAAGTTCATTACCAAGAACAAGGTAACCGGGGAGTGCGCTCTCTTCTTTTCCGGCTTTATTTCACTCGGGGACGCACGTGAATGGGATAATTTCCCAGGGATTCTTGCGCGCAGATGTCCCAATATTTTTCAAAAGAATAGCATTTTGCTAGTTTGTAGCCCCTACATCCCTTTGTGCCAGAAATCGGATTATCCAGGGCTCAAGGAATAAGAAATATCGCTGGCAGCGCTTGAGGGTTAATAAGATCGCTCATTCTACTCCCCCTCCCACTTCCTCACAAGGAGCTACGACCGGGAATCTGTAGGCGCTCGAATTTCTTTCAAGGCGTCTTTCAATTAATATTCCCGCGCCGAGCTGCACTTTGCGGAAATAAAACACCAGAGAAGAGGTAGCAAGGGCACGTTTCGAAGTCTCCATATCTCATTGTAGCCCTACTCGCAGGATCAAAAAAAACGTTGGCCTCGAGAAATTGGAATTATCTTTCTGGAACACCTTGGAACATCTTTTATGAGTCACTGCAACTGGAGAGACTGCGATTCAGGTCAAGAAAGAAGTACAACTGGGAGGGATTTCAGAATTTAGTTCACTTCACTGAACAGGTTAAAAATCAAAGGAGATGCTGCCGATTTATTGACTTGTACCTCTGCGTGCCAATTGGCATCAAGAAATCTCATAAAATCAATTTATTTTAAATAAACTACGTACATGCACGGTGACTCTTGGAGCAGAAATTCGAGAGGAAGAAGGAGGATTAACGGAGGAAACTAAAACTCTTATAAGCTCGTTCAATTTATACGTTCTCAGAATTTCCTTATTCTACGCTCTTATTGAGCAATTAAAAATTTACTGAAGCACAAGTGAACACTGTATGGCTACTTGCAGAGGAGCTTACACAAAATCCAATTAAATAGAGATATTCATTTTTATAACTTTTGGGAATTGTAAATAGCAATAATTAGATTGTGAACTGTGCAACTCAACGTTAAAAATTCAAAATTGACGGAATTAGTCATTATAAGTCCTTCCTGGATTTAAATTCAAACAACGTTTGTACGATGAAAATATGCTTATTAAATAACTGCCTACAAAAATTTTATATCGATCCAACAGTTATTTTTCTCAAATTAAATCAGTAGAGAACTCAATTACGACAATTATAAGGTAGATCGAGCGATATAGTACCCTAGTCATAATAGAGACCATATTCGAATTATACATTTCAATTTCACCAGCTGTAGGACACATGGATTAAATATTGCATCATTAATGGTGCAATAATATAGTTTTATGTGATAGAAATGGTAAGTAATTAAATGAAAATATCAAAGTAAGTGTTGACTCATTTCTTTTGCGCGGTGCGTTTGAAACACCTTCAAAATGGATGGCTTTTTGATATCTCGAAGAATTTACTGCGGCGGTAATATCATTAATGTTTAAAAACCGTTGAGAAAACATACTTAAACATGATAAAGCGTAAACAAATGAAAACACGATAAAACATTTACACGCTATTAGTTTTTTTACGACATCTAAGTGTTGTAAATACCTCATTCTGTAAATTATGTCTCACTAGAGTGCATACACGTACCATTTCCCATGTATAAAGGCAGGTGTATTTTGGTAAATATCTCTAAAAGTAATGCAGTATGGGGTTCAATTTTTGGCGTCATTGGAAGGGTGATATATTTTCCTTTAAAATGAGACCAAATTCGTTGATTTCTAGAAAAAATGACACTGCGCTCAAACTACCTTCAGTAACTTCGGGGACATGGAAAATTTGACGTTAATGTTCAAAGACATATTTTAGTGCATGTGCATGCCTTGAAAAAAGATATTATTAATTACGCAACACCTTCACGACTTTCAAGCGATTATCTTAAGCGCCTTGGATCTGGACCTGTAACTCAAAACCAAACAATCATGGGCTTGCTCTTTTGCCTGCGGGGGCTAAGAGGAATTGATTGCGGTTCATCTTGGTTTTTACGCGGGCAGACCTCTTAGGAGAAGTATAGTGAATTCGAAAACCTTGAAGAGGTAGAGGGGTTAAAGGCAAAGCACACAAAAGTCCATGACGTTGCGAAAGGGTCCGTGGAGTGGTCTTGAATTATGATTGCTTACGGAATTGCTTCCGCGTTGTGTCATTTTTTGACGACAGTTTTTCAAGCGTTCCAGCTCACTTCTTCAGGTCCAAGTGAGCTGGAACGCTCGCAAAACTTTCGTCAAAAAATGACACAACGCGGATGCAAACCCTTCAGCCATCATGATTTAAAAGTCTATGACTTACAATCAATGCCAGATCAATATGAGGATGCTGAACAATAGAACCTTCACACACATGATATTAGCACTTCGCAGTGAAGGGGAGGCGAGAAATTAAATGTGTATGAGAGAGAGAGTGCGTTTTGCTGAAAGGCAGCATCAAGACACGGGAATCCCTCTTCCATCACTCGCCAATGTATTCGTTTATATGCGCGCAAGATACAAATCTTGAATCCCATTGTTATAATTGTTGTAAGCTAACAGTTGCAGTTACCTCTATTTCTCTAAGGGTATGACAACACGGGATGGGATCTCACAGGCTTTCTCAAGTCACTTTTGTAACATTCTGCGATGTGACAAATAGATAGTTATGATGGAAACTTTTTAGAAAAGATATAATCTCAACGTCATGATGACAGATAATAGAAAATAAACGAAAGCATAGATACTGTGGGAAACTTAAGTATCTGAATTGCATAGTGAATCACGACGTAAATATTATTCGGTAGTTGAAGGAATTTTGAAGCGTATTAATGCACGCAAAACGTTTGTAGGATGCTTTTTGGTAACTTAAAGAAATAGATGCTTGCTCAGAGAATAAAAATGTTTGCCTAGGTCGACCTCGCCAAAATCAATACAATTAAAATTTGGGCAATCCGGGACGTGAACCAATTTTCTCCAAGTGTATAAATGCATGTTATCTGAGAGAATGGAGCTTCTAGATAAAAGAAACTAGGAATAAAGGCATTACAACTATATCAGGTCGTCAAAGAAAGAACGCGAGTTATATTTTCTCTGGTGGCACAAAATCTTTCGCCTGGTTGTTACTGTTAAAAGAATTCATAAAAGACTTGTCATTAAAAAGATGAGAATGATAGAAGGTCGAGGAATGGAACCACGGAATAATTCATTAAAAAAATGTTAAATGAGAATGAATAATGCTCACGGGACAGGCTATAAAGTGCCCCACAAAGAAACGAGAGATAATGCTGGATGAACGAATATGACAGGTGAGGACGAGGCATTTTATTATAAAAACAAGATGTGGAGGAATTTTGCAACTAAGGGTAGGAGTTTGAAACATTTCATCAATGACTATGTTACAATAAACCAATAGGCATCAGATTTTTATCTTCCTTACCATATTCGGAAACCACTAATCCAAAAATTAATTGCTTCTTCCACCTACTCTTACACTTTTACTTCAACAAAGTTTTGTTTATGAATCTTTTCAGCAACCTTCAATTTACCTGATATATCACATTCATATTCATCCCCAGACTTCTCTCTCATTCATTAATCTGTACGCTAGGGTTGCATGTATTAACAAATGTTGTGGATAACACGGCTAGCCGCAGTACTACGTACTACCTTTACGGAGTCACTCGCTATCGGGTTCCTACTAAAGTACGCTAAAGTTTTAATATAATATATATATATATAATATATAAAAAAATAATAAATAATAAAAAAAAAATAAATAAAGGCTAAAGTACGAAATTACGCCGAGAAAAAATCAAGGTGGATGGTTTTTCTCCTGTTGGATTTTGCACACGTGTACAAACATTATTTGTGATTTCAACGGAGGCCATCACGAAAGCAAACTTGGTGAGTAGCCAGCCATGTTCTCCTTAAAGTGGTTTTTAGTGAGATTTTTCCATAGTAATAAAAGAGACCACAGTCAAATTTTTTTGGTTTGAGCAACTAAAAATCATGCAGTTTATATGGTAACAATAATGATGCGAAAAATTATATTTATGTCGGCAAAATTCGCAGTTATTAACTAAATATATTCATTTTAAATCGTCATTCGACTCCTCATTTTCACGCCATATGCTGAAAACGCCTTGTCAACCGAATATTTTTGCAATTCGGTAATAATTTCTGGGCTTATTTGAAAAATTAGCAGATAACGTATGCAACTACATGCTGTTACATTTCTGAAGAGAAATTTTTGCAGTTAATTCTTCGTATTCTTAGTGATACCTCTCTTGAGTTCATACCATTATCATTTTTCATGGTAAATGGCCTGTATTCCGTGGAAAACATCTCGAATATTAGTGCGGTAGTGAGATGGTATTTTAGCACCTTTGAAAATAAGAGATATTTTATTTTTTTGATGAGGCAAAATTAATCGAATTTTATGCGAAATTTTATCTTGCCCAGATTACCTTGAGGAGACGGAACCGTTCCTTGGGACACGGACTCGGAGGGAAAAGGGTGTCTTTTGTGCGTGCTGCAGCTCTGAGACTTGGTCCACGAGTGCTTCCGAAAAGAAACAGGAGAAGGGGTGGGTGTTGAAGGGGAGTGAAGCGGGAAGGGGCGGAATTTGATTAGGAGCTGAGAGCACAAATGAAACGAGGGTGCCGGAAGCGAGGACGCGTACAGAATTCTGTGCCGTGGACAAGGGGGTGCCCGACGACTCCGTCCGTCTGTCGCGGGTCTCACTGCAACGGAACAATCCCCCTCACTCCTCCGACCAACAATGCAATTCCCCGCCCTTGGACAATTCTATTTTATGAGACGCTGCTCTGCACTTCCCCGCCCCCTATTTCGTCTTTACACCACGCCTTTTATCTGTATCGCCCCTGTATGATTCGAAGCGGAATGAAATTTGTACCTGTCTGCGACGTCGCGTTAGCTGGACAGAGAGAACTTTAATCAAATTCAGGCGCATAAGCGAAAGAGAGTCAAAAGAGCAAATGTGATATCATTAGCATGATTTTCTCCAACTGATTGTCCATTGTATTATTACAGAATACGCCGGAAAAAATTTGGAGGCAGACGTTGAACCGAATATAATGCAACACCCTCGGAGGCTCAACAATTGTGAAAATACAAGGCCGGGAAAACAATTGTTAGTGTTCAGATACATCTAATCTTTTTAGAACAAAATTTCTCACAGGAATTAAGTATATACAAGCAATTTTTTAACTCTCTGCTGCACAGCTAGGAAATCACTTTTAGAATTCATTAAAAGGCATAACTGAATGAATGTGTACCAGGAATTGAGCATTGGGAGAAAATGGAATACTCTGAAAACAGTTGAAATTGTTTAGGCTAACTATAATAAATTGATTTTCTGTCAAGCCCCTGTAATTACATCACAGTAAGTATTAATCACGTTAACTTGGTTATCGATTGCGTATATAGGGACAATTTAAAACCTCTAAGAAGACCATAAAACATACTTGAATCATGAATTAACAACTACTCTTGAATAACGAGTACAGCAAATTTAATGGATTTCATTGAGTAAATTGTTTCCAGTGAAGTCAATAATGATAATGCATATTCCAGAAAAGCGTTCCATTAGCGCTACGATGGCAAATTTATTTTGGTTTATTTTGTTGGGTAATATTTAGAGACATAAGTGTACAGTGTTAGAATTATGTGAAAGGATACAGAGGAATGGCAATAATCAAAAGCACTAATTAAATAAAATGTATTCATGAAACGATAAAATGTTCCACTATGACATTTAAATAGCGGCCATCGCCATTTTAATAGTGGCTCAGCAACCATCTTACGGTCTTCACCAACATGACTGATAAATCTCTGGTTTCAGAGCGCAAACAAGGATTAAGAAAACGCATCATTGTCGCTCGCAATCTTCATGCAATTTGTGCACGAGAAGCAATGAGGTCAAATCGTCAAGACCCAGACAAAATTAGACAAAGTAATTTTCATCGTCAGTTGTGTAATCCAGCTAAACCACCAAGCCATCTTAATTATACCATTGCTAAAGATTCTTGACTTGATGCGCCTGACTCCTTATCACAATATTTGTTCACGCAATGGTTGGAAAATTGTCAAAGGGAATGTTTATAAGCCGACAATAATAGATTTTTGTACTGTGGCAGTAATTTGGAAAGCACTGCCATATCTCATGCGGCACAATGTGAACATAAGATACAAACACCCTAATTACCCTTAACACTCGATGAAAATTCATCTGAATGAAAACGGTTTGCTGGTGTAACTTACTAACACACCTCATCGCTATTTAACCAGGCTTTGAATTTCAGTCAAGGAAAATGATTTTTATTAATGTCGAATTTCATCCCATTAGTGTATTGATGAAACTTTCTTGCCCAAAAATAATGATAAATTAGACTGCCACTCTCAGTTTATATTTCAACGTGATTATCCCCATTAAAAAAACTATTTTTATGCATCCAAAAAATTTAAAATTAACGCTCTCAATCAAATCTTATTTTCTTCCGAGTCGTGAGGGAATTACTATAAATTCACCAGTCTAACTAATAACTAATATGACTTCAAAAGAAATCTAGAAAATTCTACATTGTATTATACCCAGATTTTTGTTATCTCTGCCACTCATCATGGCTATGACAAAAAATGATGAAACTTTACAGTAGAAGTTTAGACGTTAAATATATAGTAGAACGGCACAGTAGGACAAGACCTGATATAAGTGCAAAATTCCACGGAGGATAACGTTTTTGCATTGGCTGGGACCAAGATCCGTCGATATTGTGCCAAGTTGGCACCGAGTATTAAGTGGGCTGGAGCGATTAACGTATATGTTAAGATTTGTGAGACACTTTTTATATGCTTAATAAAAAGTAAAACGTATGGATTAAGGCGAAAGTGTTTGGCTTCTTGGCAATTTTATGCTATTTTAACAAATTATTTTATGGCACTTGACATAGATTTCAAAATGTGTAGATTATGTGTACACAAATTTCCTCCAACACGCAAAAAAATAATTGTATATTGTTATTATGGATGTTATTATATATAAAGGTGTCATGAAAAATAAAATTCACGTATTTTCATACGGTCTTTGCTTAATTTAGAATTCCTCGCTGTAAACCCAATTCATAGCAATACTTGAGTTGAGAAAAAAATGTTTAGATATAATTCTTGCGTCATATGTACTAGGACATGTATGGTCATATTTAATGGTAACCATTATTAAACCACAAAAACACACAAAACATGACTCGGATTTCAATACATAAGTATCGTCATTAGGTGATGACGATTCCTACGCATTGAAACCTGGGTCATGTTTTGTGCATGTTTTTTGTGGTTTAGTAAAAGTTACCATAAAATATGACTATGAAAACATACCACCAAGTTGACGAAGAAACTGTTTAATTTAAGACGCATATGGTTATTTCATCGAATAAATATATGCACTGAAGTGAGTGTGGTCCAATATTTTTTTCTACTTCCTTGAAAAGTTATTAAAATGTGCACTCAACGACTCACAATTCGCGCTACAACCACCTTTGATGCGAGTGACTCTTAATAGGAATAGGAGTGACACATCACCAATTTATAAATAAAATCGAATTTTCAATCGATAAATAAAGAAATTTAGAGGTAGGGAGTGTTAGGGCTGCAGCAAGAGTTCAAAGAAACTAGTGGCGATCATAACGATTCAAAGGAGGTGAGGCATGATCAATCAAAGGTCAGTTGAAAAAGAAGATCAGAAACAAGTTGTCAACGATAAATTCTTGTTTAATTTCAAGAACGTTTTCGAAGAAAGATGCGTATTTCAGGCTTGGGAGTTGAGCACGCACAATTGAAAAACGACTGACCATTCTAACTGAGAGAATCTAGTTTGTACAGAAGCTGAAAACTCACATCTGGTTTAACGTTTTATATAATTTTGACTAAAATTAATTGCAATAGCAAGCACAGCCACGAGTCGATTAACTAAAAAAAAACTAATAGCAAAAAAATGTCGCTTTAGTAACCTTCAACAATTTTGATGCTAGAGATAGTAGATGGGTCCACGTACAAAGGGTCAATTATCCGCGGCATAGAGCTCCAAACAAATGTAAAGCCTCTCCTTGTTTTTGGTGTCAGAAACAATTGCACGAAGAGAGAGAGAGAGAGAGAGAGAGAGAGAGAGATAGGGCGAGTATTTTGCTAACAAGCCGCCTCCATTATCAAGAGGCTCGCAAAGTCAAAATAATGAGACGGTTAGCGGTAGAGCTGATATTTATAACAATGCGGTGGGAAGAGACTTTCAAGTTGCAATATCACAAAGCCGGTGGTCGTGAACACGTTAATTTATTCCTGTTATTAAATTTTGAAAAAATCACCTTTGTAGCACGATAAGTATCTGATGAAAATTGCGCTCGGAGGAAAAAGTGCTCCGAGAGGCCGGTTTTGAAAATTTCGCTCCATTTTTCGTGGGTGGAATTAGACCGGGAAGTAAAACAACAGCGCCAAAAGATACACGTGATATTTTGACATGAAAATCGTTTATGCTTTGCTTGATTGGAATAATTTCCCCGACATCATTAACGTGGGGGCAAATTCAATACGTGTTTCCCTATTCAATTTTATCGGGTTTGAAATGGTAAAAAATAATATGTATTCGTCCGATGTCACAATTTTTCGAGGAAGTAGCGAATTCATCATCTGACAGTCATTGTAACAAATTTTATTTATAACTAGCAATAAGCCCAAGTTATATTTGCGCTTGTCAATTCATTTTCAAAATGTATGTGATTAAATCGTTATTTTTAATTCAACAGTAATCTATAAAAACTGACTACTTTTTTAATCACAAAATTGTACCGCGTGCATTTTCAGCGATGAAAAATTATCCGATCAGCATTTGACCACGTTGTTTGTTCAATGCTTCAACATATCTCTCGAAATGGAGTGAATTAAATTTTGCTCGTGCAGTTAATTCTTTCGACGAGTTTCATTCCACAAAAGCCTCGAGCGAGCAAGGCAGGGCCTAGCGGAGTCCGTTTGTTTGCCGTTCCTGTGTTTGACGGGTAAGCGAGCCTCGCCTTCCTCTTCAATTCGAAAATATGACAGAAATAACGCGTGTCCGTGGCCGTCTCTTCCTCCGCTTCAAATTCGCATTCGTTTAATTCTCCCAGAGGAGAGTTTGTCCGCGTCGCATGCCAACCATCGGCCTCCAATGATTTTCGCAGTGGAAATGTAAGGAGATTTTTAAACGGAGAACTCGTGAGATCATGATATTTACCAGTGACGTCGAACCTTTCGGTTGCTGAGCCTTTGATACATCTATAAAACTCGATATCTGAAAGTGGAAGAACCAAAGATCGTATACCTACAGCGAGGGAAGATTGTGTGGTTTGGTTGCGAATTGATGTATCTTGAGAGGGGAAGTGATTCACTTTTTCTAAAACTCAGGTAGGTACTGCTTCTGTATTAATTCAAACAGATTTTGAATTATATTTCTCTCAAGCCTCACATAAAAGACCTAGTAGTTATCCCACTGAATGAATCATGCTATAGCAGTAGAGGGATCCTGATTAGCACGGGAAGCTTAAAAATAATTGCACTGCTTAATGTATAAAGGAACTTGGCTGAAGATGAATATTTTTCATTTTTTGCAGCTTAAAAAAAGGTTTCCATACCATATCAAGAATGTTATCATAGTATTCAAGTACATATTGACTAAATAGTACCTACTGAATAAGAAATTCTCTATCACCAAATGTATCGAAACTTTAAATTTTCCACAAAACATTTTTATTAAACGAGCTGCACGTTTAGGGTTCAACTCGAGCCATCTCTTTAATAAAAAATAGCCTCTAGTCTCAACAAACGCCCTCCTCAAAACTTGCATATCATTAGCTAGGAGCTTGCATGGCAAGATAATCGCATAAGAATCAAATTAGGAAATTATCATTGTATAGACTTCAGCTAAAGCTAAACAGGCAGTTCGATTTATTCATGCCATTTTGAGGAAATAGCAAGTTTAAATATATCGGTTCATGGATATTGCTATTCCCGTAGCGGTGAACTGTCATAAAACACTGGTTCTTCTTTTGGGCTTCTCCGCACCTTGATTTAAAAAGACCGACCTTTCCTTCTCTTCACTGGAGACCTCCGAAGGGTTGATGATTGCTGCCAACATGAAGATCTCAGGCAAAGGAGAGAAAAAGCCCTTTTATTAAATCAAAACTCAGCACCGGGATTTCAAACAAATAATTCTCTGGTACTGAGGCTGACTACCTCCCTTCTACGTTTTACTTAAAATCATCTCCTTGATCAAAAATAGTTTTTAGTCTGAACAAGTGCCGCTTATAAAACCTACTTCTCATGCGCTAAGGATTTACACGGAAGAATAATTAAACAAGCATCAATTTGGCAAAAAAAAACAATTAATTGACTAAAAGACACCCTAGATATTATGACCAATATATTAGTTAGCATATGATTTATTTATTTCTTGCTGTATAGAGAAGACTATGAAACATTCACAGTGAGTGAAATTCTTCGCTTGCATTTAATAGCAGCTACCTAGACTTAAATATGGAAAGCGTATCACGCTTAGAGGTATAAATTCATTCATCGGTCGAACAGAGCAATAGCTATGAACCATATTCAATTCATTCATTGGTCGTTCAATCCTAAGATTGGCGGACTGAAACCCTCCACCCCTCTCTATCTAATGCAAGGTTCGTTACTTAGCTCTTACAAAATGCTTTCCTATTTATTTGGTCCATGAACTTATTCTTTGCTGTTCTTCAGCAGAATTTTCCTTCTTTTTCCAACAATTATACTCTTTACAAACCCACTGTGTCACAGGATACGTTCAATCTATCTGGTTCTTCTTTTTTGTATAGTTTACATAATCAAATTGGTGGAAAAAACATGGGTTGAGCGAGTAAAAGTTGTTAAAAAGAGCTCCTTATGAATGCCAGCAAAACGTTGAGCCTTTGGCACTAGTAAAATAAGACAGTATTCTCCAAGATTTTAACCTTCTGAATATTGTTCATTGAACCGTTTATTGAACAACCTGAGTTATATTTTTGGCTATTCCTTTTGAACTGTTTCATAATAGAGGCCATTCCATTAGTAGAAATGAAAGGGGAAACTTGGTGGTTTCAACGCCACGTGGAAGAATAAAATATTTCCTATGCAGACAATGAGGCATGGGAATAGCCGCGAGGTTGGAATATATATGACTTTGGCGGAGTCATCACAGGGCCCCCGGAATAGGGATAGGAGGAGGGGGGGTTAGGTTGAGGATAGGGGTGGTGAATAGGGAGGGAGGGGAGTAGGTGGTTTTAAAAAGTTTGTCCTCATCCGGAGCGTGGTCGGCGAATCAGGGCCTCACGTATTGACCGTGCGCGGGTGGCGAAAATGTGCGGCACCGCAGGGAATACAAATGAGCGGCACTCCTCTCTCCCCCAGCACGTCAGGCCCCATGACTACCACCCCCGCGCCCCCAACACCGTATTTTTTTAACTTTATTACGTGATTCTCCCTGGGCGGGGGAGAGGGGGGACTCGGTTCCAGGAGAAAGGGTCGCAACGAAACAATAAGGGGGTGGGAGGGTTGGTCGGGGAGTCAGCCCTTCAAAGGCCTTTAACGCGAGGGGGTTGTGTGGTGTACGCCGAGAAACACAATTCCCATTTTTAACTGACGTGCAAGTCGGCCCTCTTCTGTCTCAAAGGGTTCCGAAGACCACACAGATGGGAGAGAATGGGATTACACTCGGTGAAAACTCACCCTTGGTGAATAACTCAAGTGTCTATTGCTTATTTTACACCCGTAAAGTATGCCTTAAGCCACTTCTTGAGAGAAACAAAATAATTTCACCATTTTAATCGATGATTCGCTCTCGCAGTAAAAGCTCACATACCCTTATGTTAATTTCTTTATACACTCAATAATTTTCTTTTGGTATATCAATTAATGTAGGAGCATATATTGGTGGCTGAAATAAATATGAAGTTCTTCTCTTATTCTTATTAATTTTATCAACGAAGTCGACAATTTAAAAGAACGATTTAAAAAAATAGCCATCTGTTCACATATAACTGCGAATTCAAGATACTTTTACAAAGAAAATATTCTTTCTTAAATGGCAAAATTCCAAAATCGTTAGAGAGAATTTTCTGGAGCAGCAGAAAATGTTGACATTGTCATAGTTCGAGGGAAAATAAACAGTGAAAATCATATTTTGGCGAGGGTCGTACTCAGATCTCGTTTCTTGAAGGATTGTAGAACCTGAGAAAATGTTAATAAAAGGAAACAATAAACTCACAGGTAGAATTGGATAAAACTTATAAATTATTAATTTTTACGATCACGTCTATGAATTGATATTACCAATTCATTGATGTGAACTATGAATTGATATACGTTAAGGATCAAGTAAAAGGTACGTGTATTTTTATTGCTTGGTAATATGAATAGTCAGTGACATAGGTCATCTTATAGGCTGACAAAGTAAGAATAGAAACCTGTAAAACCTTTTGTTGCTGATGGTAACCGTAGATAACGCCTACAGATGAAGTGGAGAATGAAGCAATTTACCAAAGTGCGGAAGAGGAAAGCTCCATGTGTGGTGCAGTCGAACAGAGAAGATGAGGGTGGACTGGACCCACCGGGGGAGCCCTCCACATGGCTTTCATGCGGAACAATAGGAGGAAAAATAGTACAGTAATAGGTGGGCATGAAATAGCTTGGGAAAAGTCCAGATGCACAAAAAAAGGGGCGTAGGCAAGATAAATCACCAGCAGTTAGTAGAATCAACTATTAATGGTGAATTATTGAGGGGTGCAGTTTTCCATTCTTTGGATAATAACGTCACAGACAATGATTGCGATGGAATGGGGAACTTTCGAAATGTGTGATTTGGACGAGTGAGGGTGACCGCGCGTGTATGAATGCAGTGAAAATAAAAAAAACCTGAGGTAGTTAAGGATACAACTCGAAGCCATTGGAAAAATGGGCATTAGCTACGTCGGAGAATCAGTCACCGGGATTCAGAACGTAGAACAAGGCAAATGGTTGAGCCGATATTTGGTGTGGGTGAGAAATCAGTGGATGAGAGCCGCTCGATTACTACGTATTGAATTACATTCTTGAGTGCATCAATTTTCATTGGCTTGACGGCTGCAGCAGATGCATTCACTTCCAACTCGCTAAGCTCAGCTTCCTCGTATTTTTTTTAAATTGCCTGCGGGCTCACTGATGCTCAACCTTGGTCATTTTGGTTTTGCTGAGTCATTCTTTAGCCCAATGCGTTTGTTTATCCTTTGTTCTGGTTGTAATTTTCTGCAATATCTACCTTTATAGATGAGAAGATAAAGAGACGTGCGAATGCTGGAAAGAAAGTGGTAGGTAGCATGTGGAGCATATCGAGGAATAAGTGCTTATCTAAGGAAAGAAAAAATCGCCGTGTACAAAAGTGTACTTCACCCCACTTTGTTGTATGGCAGTGAAACATGGGTATGTCAAGATAGACATAAGAGTAGACTAAACGCCGTGGGTATGAGCAATCCGAGGAGTGTTTGCAGAAAAAGTAGGATGTATAGGGTCAGGAATAAATGGGTAATAAATGAATGTGGGTTAGATGTTCCAGTAATAGACATATATGAAAGGAGTGTACTTCGTTGGTTTGGCCATGCTAAGAGAATGGATGAGAGTCGAATAACAAAACAGATATATAAGAGTGGAATGAATAGTAAGAGAGGTAAAAGTAGACCAAGAAAGTTGTGGTTGAATGCGGTTGAGGAAATTCTTATGAGGAGGAATATTAGGAGTCTTAAAAACAGGAGGGCGTGTATGAAACAGTGTATGGGGGTAAATGAGGCAAAATATGTCTACAAGGATAGGTCAATATAGAGGAAACTATGGAGGCAGAGTTAGGTGTACAAATATGTATTTATGAGTGAAACATTGTTACTGTGCCTACCTCGGAAGGGAACGTCGTAATTGGTATGTATATATGTATGTATTTACATGAAGAAACAGAGAAAGCGTGGCTGTTTTTAGAGCACAACTGTCTTTCGCCCTTTACACAATTGCCTTTTCAAGCTTTTCCATAAACCTTACAGCACGGCCATTCTCACTAATGGTGCACGTTATTACGTCATCTGTGCTTGAACTTTGCTCCAGTATAATCTTGCTTTTCATTTCAGTACAGTGAGACTCTCATTTCCCTGAAGTCAAATAATTTCTCCAGATTTTGAGGAGTGAAATATATAATAACTAAAATAATATATATAAATAATATTCTTCATGGTCTTTTTGCACACTCCGAGAATCGGTTTTGAAAAAACCTTTTTTAATCACGCATGATCTGTCCAATTAGTATATTAATTCGTTTCAAACGTTCATTTATCAATTTACTGGATTTGACACCAATTTTAGTACATTATTTCAATACTTATATGTAATTTTTACTGCTGTGCTGAATCATGGTTTAAAACACTCGGGGTTTAAATTGATCATGAAGAATCTGTAGCTAGTTGAAGCACATTAAATAACTACTCTTTTTAACCCCTCTGTAACAATCATCCAGTGTTAAGTGCCTCCAAAATACTTAGTAATTTTAATGTATTACTTTGCATGTATAATTTGTCTTGTTATAAGTCCAGCGCTAGTTACAGCCTAGTGGCCTAGTTTTTCTTAGTATGCTATTTAGCAATGCTATAATATCACATCTAGTGAAACAAATACTTGTCAAGTACCACTAGCCGAGAACGACTCATAGCGTATTATGTAGAGGATGATTTCAGATGAGATAATCTATTGGTTAGAGCTTTCTACTACCAAACTGGGCATCGTGATTAAACGGAATAAAGAAGGCTTTTTGATCCAACTAGCTACACCCTCGCCGTTGCATTTTCCCAGAAACAATATGCTCTTGGTGCAACTATAAGAAGCAATGATCATTAAATGCACCTTAATAAGTCTTAAGCCTTGCTTTAAGTAATGAAAACGAAAATTTGAACATTGCCAAAGGGCAAATACGAAATTCATATACAATGTATCACACAAAATGCGATCATGAAGGATTGATTAAGGATTGAATTCAATCCTTCGTGCCTCTGTGGTAACTTTTTGGTGACTTATAGCTTCCCGTTCAAAAAGCTGGATCTCAGTTTATAAATATGTAGGAAGTTTATAAAGAAAAATGAAAATTTCTATTACCTATAATATCTCAATGATCATCACACACTTGATTTTTTCACAGAAGGGACAAAAATTTCGGAAGTATTTAAAATTTTCCTTGCCCATTGCTATCCACCGACGACGAGTCTCGCCAAGCCTTGATAATGGGCGTGCTAAGAAATTCTACGAATTTTGAACCATTAGCGCGCCTACGCTCACAATGGGAACGATATTAATTTTACCTGGAAACGGCGATAATTCAATGTAATTCTTAACAAGAAGAGGGTCGATTATTTCAAACTAACTTGAAAGCTCTGAACACAAGAAAGATCATAGTATAATCCTCTTGGCGCCTAAAAAAAAACCTTTAGTTTACGCAAGTTCCACCAATGACTTTTAATGGATTTTGACTCAAATATTACAATGATATAATATAAATTCATATGCATATTAAACACCCAAAAATATCTTATATTTTAACACAGAAAACCTTAGGCATTTAATAATTACGAAATTTTTCGGGTAGGTATTACTCATCTAAGTTATATCAAATTAAATTATTTAAATCCTAAACTTTGGCAACGACAGAATACACAAGACAAGGTTCCATTATAAACTGAACTAATTAAGTATTTTTTTATTGTTTTGCGAGCTCCAATACGCTTGCTACTGCAGATTAACTTAATGTTTTTCATCGCTGTGTATTCATAAAGTGGGCCAAATCTTTGTTCACGCGGAATTGAATCTGACCTTTTGCATATTGAATTGCAAAGTCCTTCAACTCAGTGAATCAATAAGTGGAGCGCACGCTATTGGGCGCGTTATATATAATGAACATCAGGAACTACAATAGAAACTTAGGCTCAGTATTATGGATAAATTTGCAGTTCTTGCTGCATAATTACCAACCACAATGGTTTTCCACAATATTATCAGTATGTAACAAAGTTAATAAAATCAGCTCTCAGATGGTTAGGCCACACCTCAAATATGCCGCGAGCATTTGACACTCTGCTCATAAAGGTTTAACCAAATAAATTAATAAAATACAAAGAAAATCAGCACTCTTTGTTAAACGATGTTACTAGCAAACATATAGTGTCTCACAACGTTTATAGGGACTAATGAGGAAGCCCCTAGAAACTCTGAGGGTACACGCTAGCCTGATCTCGCTTGAGAAATCCAGAACTGGTGAGTTTCAGAGCGACACTGAGAATATTATCATGACGCGTCACTACATATCCAGGTCTGACAGAAGCGATAAAATACGAGAGATACATTGTCAAAAAGATAGGTACAAAAACTTTTTCTTTCCGTGCTCAACAAGCAACCACAAAAAAACTGAGCTCCACTAAATATACTCCCATAATACACGTCACCATTTCACCTGCCAAAACCTTATCCCTTACATCTTGACACGGCTGAAGTCCTAACATCCCCTGTCACACGTACATGTGGCGGCTCATAGGGTAATATGTACATGTAGATTGGTAGAAGCAATGTTTATTTACATTTATGATAGCAGTTTCAAAGTGTTACATAAATCGAATGAATTTAATGCACCAACGGATTTGCAGGGCCAATTATAAATTTGATGCATTTTTGGATAAAATTTGCCACCTAATTCGGGGGCTATATCTAGAGGGACTAGAAGTAAACCATCCACCGGCACCGTATGCTCTTAACGAAAGATGGCAAGCAGATCTCTACTCTATGTCCAATCGGTCAGATGGAACTTGGCTCGCCTTTGGTGCTCCTCAAATACCAAAAGAAAAAGGCTGAGATGGTAAAAAAAATCCACTCATAGATGAGACCACCGCAGCCAAACCAGCTCCTCCGATTGAAAAGCTAGTACCTACTTTGATTCACTTGGTCTATTCGAGCCCTTCACTCACGTTCCTAAGAGCTGGCTGCTCGTCGTCTCAGCACGTTCACCGCAAAAATGACAGACGCGTCCCTCATATCCTGCGTCGGACCCATCGCCCACTCCGAGTATGATCTGAATTTCTAATTTCAATCAGACCGAAGGAAGAAGATCCAAACCAGTAGATGTGCGTAAATAATCCTTTGCGTCTTTGTCCTGAGCCACAAAAGATAGAAGCCTTCATGTAATGCCACCCCCTTTTGTGACCAGAGCCCCAAAACTTTGAAGCTCGACAGGGGCGATAAGCCAACTTCTGGAAGCGGAGTCTGCACTGGGAGGAAGCGACAAATGCCGATGGCAAAGAGACAGCTGCTTCTTCGGTCAATTGCTCTTTCGTTTTTCTTATCCTGGAGGAAATTGGATATTTTTCCTTAATCGTCCGACCTCCAATCGCCTCTAAGACGGGTGATATGGGCATGAAGAGAACACTAGACGGAATTGGCTGGACTTTACTTATTCTGGACTAAATGAGGCGATACGCCACCCCCTCCCCTAAATCCAACGGTAACAAGTTGCAGGGAGGGAGAGATCCATTTAAGGGAAGGTGGGGGGAAATAAGTGTTAGAGCTGTTTCCCCCTCCCATGAAATGTTGGTGTCGGCAGAATGATCATGGGTGACAGGGAAAGAAAGCAAGATCGAGAGAATAACTCTGATGGAAATTTAACATATCAAAAATACTGCAAAGGTTATAGTTTTATCTGCCATGTGACTAATTGACTGATTTTTCGAGATCTCTTCGAAGTAGTTCCATTTCCGAGAACGACAGTTTCATTATCATTACAACTACCTTCTTCAGGTCAAAAGTGAAGATGCGGGTGTTCAAGTCGGCCTTATCAAGGGACTGTTTTTCTCGTCAATTCAGTCGGGTGTGCTCTCATTTGTTGTTATTTCTTTCTTCGTAAGGCTGGCATGAAAACCTGCATCTTTACTTCAGACGTGTAGAAGGTAGCTGTAATTCTACCGAAATTGTCGTCCAGGAAAAGGGAACTACGCGGAAGAAATTCCAAAACACCTTCAAAGTCGTTTAAATGGCAAAGCGGTAGTCTTAGAATTCATATGATTGACTGCTTTATTTGAAAGTGCGCTCCAAAACTACTCAAATAAATATCAAAATCCATCAGCAGGGTCTCCACCATTTTTGAGCCTGGTCGCGATTTTGAATACACTCAGGGTGCCTAAAGGTGACGCATCGTTATTAATATAAGTATATTCATATAATTTTATCATACAAAGAAAGTGACTTAAAATGTTAGTATGCACTAAAAAATTATCATGCATGAACGCTGGAGAGTATTCATAAACAGCTCATTTGTATCGAATCCATAAAAATGTCTTTTAACATTAACTCCAAAAAGCATTCTATTCTAGGATTTAACATATTAATGGAAAATACATCATAGAACTTACATTATATCTTCAACTCACTAATTAACTTGTGTTATCATTTATGTTTTGCCCTAAAACAAAATCACTGCTCTCGAATGTGCAGCGGAATTGAGTTATATCATAAACGTAATGATGATCCACCTTTTTATCCATCGTTGTCTTTCAATTCAAAAAATTTTTATCCATCGCTTTATTTATTAAGGGTTCCCTTAGACTAAAAGTCTTAGTTTATGCTGAAACTGAAGAAGTAATTCGCATACCTGAAACTTAGAAAAAGACAAGATCATTCCATTTAAATTTATCATAGTATGTTGTCATTGTCATCATATCATTGCATCATTTATGGTGTGTCATTTAAATATCCATTTAAATGATACAAAAAACTATAAGGAAAAATTTTTCATGCTAAAAAGAAATACGTTTTAATGAGAGATATTCAAGTGGAAAGAAGAAAATCTTTATGGGATTGAGGGAGATAAATTTAAACATTGTGGGAATGAATTAAAATGAAAATTATACGACGGGCATTGAAAAATTGAATGTAAAACGTGAGATAAGCAATTCGCAATCTGTTGGAGGAGGGAAATTAGTATTCAGGAGACGTGTTGTGGATGAATATGGAACGGTTTCTGAACTCTAAGAACCAATGAGGACGCTTAGTTAACGTGTAAGGCTATACGGGTGAATTTTGAATTTGATGTATGATTCTGGATTTGACAGACTCACTAAGGTGAGGGAAGAGAAGTTGAGCAGTTTTAAGGAAAAGGGGTGTACCACGTGTAGCTTTATTAGGTTAGCTGAGTTTCTCTTAGCCTCCCGTCGCCAAATGAGAGAGAGATGTACGAATCATATCAAATAAAACGATGCTACTTGACGTTAGCACGTTATTTACCTATTGAATGATTCATATGGAACAATAAATTATCTCCGTAGCAGCATCATTTCTTGGAAATTCCGCCTGGAATTATTAGGATTTATCATGCGTATTCTTTTTTCGTTAAATTTACATTCAAATTACATTGTAAGTACGCTATATTTTAATGTACTATAATAAGACCATGCAAGAGCAAGTTATTTTTTTCAATGTATTCTGCATTTTCATGCTTAGATTAGGAAGAATCGTCTTTTCATATGCCATTGCTCTATGCTCTATTGAGGCAGTCAATAAAATTGTAGTAGAGAGAAAATTGTGTATCACTCTGTGTAATGATAGAGTCATGTCTGGCGCGTGTATTACTCATCACAAATCTCGCGAGTTTCATTTGTATGAAATTCGCTATGCAGCAACATTTGTAGGCAATTCCTCAAGCAGGAGAAAGAAATTTCAGACAGGTTATGATTGATGGGAAATGCGTAAATCCATTTAAACTGATTGATTTCCAATGAAATTTAATTTTTTCCTCAGTTGGGCCCTCCGAACGTTATTTCGGATTGCTTTCAAACACAGCTCTATAATACGAGAAGGAAATGAATCCTTTTTCCGAACTAAAATATGGAAATAACGCCAATAAATCTTTCGAAATCAGCGTGATTCGCGGGAGAATAACGGATAAAATGGGCTTCGAATGAGTTTTTTTGAGTTAATTTATGCGAAAAGGAAAAAAATATTCTCATTTCTATGCTGTCACGAGTAATTAATGTTTCGTTTTATATTCCCTTATTTGAATTTAGCCGCCACTTTGATCTTAATGAGTTTTAATGTGACGAGGTGGTTTTGAGCATTACATAATTCATAACAATTCACGGCTCATATAGAGATCAATTTGTTAGCGCACTAAATCTTTCTTTATTGTATAAATCCATATACTTTGTGAATCGATATTCATATTGTTATGAGACTATTTTCACCCTAGGCAAGCAATCACAAAATAATGTGCTGTACATGTTTAACTTAATGACAACAAAATAGCCGAATAAATCCTTTCCATTACAACAGCCGCGTGAACAACTAATTTATCTTATTTTTATCCGAATAATAACTTCCCTGCGATATCAAAATCACGAATAATTTATGTTCGATTGTATTATTATCAATTGAACACAAATTTTAGGCTTTTATCCTCGAGAAACCTTTTCTATTCAAACATTAAAATTGGAAACCTAACCCACTGCTATCATCTCCAACTCACAACGTGTTGAACAGTGCCTAATACGTAAAACATGCTTCCCTCTTTTTTATGATTATATGCTATAAATTAACCTACGGCTCCTATAGATGAAATGTGAAGAACAATGATTAAAATGAAGCATCTCCGAAACGGATCATTACAATTAGATTAGATTAATAGCTAGAGCTTTTAAGGAAATTAAAGGGGCCCTAACCGATTCTCAGTTATTACTTACTCAATCTCTTTCATCGCTAAGAGGGATTCGTCCCCAAAATGACGAGGCACAAATTTCCACCCTGATTTTGAGAGGGTGCAACGCTCCTGTCTGCCACACCAAGAGGGTGAGGCTTCTGCTTTGGCCGCTGAGGGTAGGTCGCACGCCTCCTATCAAAAGTGCGCCATCGCCATCATCATTGGTCTTTCAATACTGAGATTGGTTGACTGCAGTCATCCATCTTTCCGTATCTAATGCCAGTTCCCCTACTTTCTGGTAGCTCTTCCCATGTACTTTCCTCTTTATTTGATCCATTCACTTATTTCTGGCTCTTCTTCTGGTAGTTTTTCCCTTTATTTTTCCTCCAATTATGCTATTCACTAACCCACTGTGCCTCAGGGTGAGTCAAATCCATGTGATTCTTAGCAATGTTCCATAGTGGCATTTTCCTCTTCTACTCCATTCTATAGTACTCCACGAAAGTCACCATCCTAGCCCGGACCGGGAGCGCCTTAATCGTACGCAAAATTGGTTGACTTGTCCTCAGAGGACAATTTACTTCTGTTACATGTCACGAACACCGAGCCTCGTTAGTCGGTGTTTGAACTAGTTGGAGGAAATCTACGGAACCTTTCCTCATAAGAAGACATGTTCTGTAGATTTCCTCCAGATAGCGATGCTCGCGCCAGATCGACTAATTAAGACATCATAAGCCTATCATTCGGCCATGGGATAACACTTACTACAAGCAATGGCTACTAGCAAATTATTGCTAAGTCTATAGCCTGTAGGGTATACCGAAGGTCTAAAGGAGGAAAGGTTGGATTATTCGCGTCACCATATCATGGCGGAAAACCACGGAGTTAACTTGTTGAAATAAACCAATCACAGATTTTATAATTCAACCATGACGGTTGTTACTTAGCATCCCGATAGAAGGAGAGTTGGTACATCGCCTTATACTTAGTTTTTTACAACTGTATGTCCTATATCGTGCCAATTTCCAGTAGTTTATTTATGCACCGAGATAAAATTATTGTTTTTGAGATATATGTGTCCCTTGGAAAAATTATTTTATTTATACACTGAATTTGGCCCATCAAGATACGGACTGGAAACGAACTGGACTCTCGGTACTTGGAATGAGAGAGGAGTTATGGAAAGGAGCATGAGTTGCTGAATGAAATGAAAGTGAGACGAATGGATGTTTTGTATGTATGTGAGACTAAGCGTAAGGGGCGGTGCTGTTACATAAGATGGCGGTAGTCTGTTATTGTGGTCAGGAGCTGAAGATAATGTACACGGCAGTCAAGGTGTAGGACTCATTCTTAATGACAGAGCTAAGTTGCTAGTAAGGAAGTGCGAATTAGTATCCCCTAGATTGCTCTGGGTTCGCAAGAAAGTAGGTATTAGGAGAGTTGTGATTGTGGCGTGCTATGCACCAGTGGATGGAGAGAGTGACAGTGTGAAAGATGAGTTTTGGGAAAAACTGAAAGAGGTTTTGAATGCATATGATCCTGGTGAGAGAATAATTTTACTGGGTGACATGAATGGGTGGGTTGGTGTGAGACGGGATGCATTTGAGAGAGTGGTTGGGCCTTTTGGTGACACCCGAGTGAATAATAATGGTGAAAACCTGGTGAGTGTGTGCTTGGAAAAAGGATTAATTGTGTCGAATACATGGTTTAAACATAAGAGAATACATATATATACTTGGAAAAGGGGTGATTGTAAAAGCATGATTGATTTCGTTGTGCATGATGAGAGATTGAGAGAGTTAGTGTGGGGAGTAATGAGGGGTGCTGAATGTGGAACAGACCACTATTTGGTACTCTCCATAGTGAATCTGGGCAGAAAGTGGGTGCCAAGGAAGAATGTTGCGCGTAAGCAGTTGAGAGTAAAAGTGGAAAGGTTGCTAGACAGCGAGGTAAGAATGCGGTATGGTTGCATGATTGAGGATGCTCTATCGTTGAAGCAGAGAGAATGGGAAGAGCATATTAGAAACGAGAATAAGAACGATGCGTGGGAGTGTTTGAAAGGAGTGATTGTGGAATGTGCTGAAAGTGTATGTGGAAAAGGAGTGGTAAGAAGAGCAAAAGGGGATGCTTGGTGGAATGAAGAAGTGAAAATTGCAGCCAAAGAAAAGAAAGAGGCGTACAAAGATATGATAGCTGCCAAATCTGAGAAAGAGCGTACTAAGGCATGTGAGATTTACAGAAAGAAAAAGAATGAATGCAAAATCGTTGTGAAAGAGAGCAAAGAAATAATGCGTGCGGATGAAGCTAACGAATTGCAGAGTAATTTTGAAGGTAATAAAAAGGTGTTTTGAAAGTGGTTAAAAAGGTGAAGGTAAGGGAATGAATGCGGTAAAGAAAAAAAGTGGAGAGATCATGTGGGACGAGAGCAATATCAGGGAGTGCTGGAGGGATTATTTTGAAGAATTGTACAATAATATTGCAGGCGTTGAGGATGAGCCTTGTGAAGTGGTATGTGAGAATGTGAGGATGGAAAATGATATCAGTGAGGAGGAGGTAAAAGCGGCTGTGAGAATATTAAAAAAATGGGAAGGCTGTAGGCATAGATGGCATATCCAGTGAAATGTTGAAAAGTGGGTTTAAATTACTAATTTGTTGGCTGAGTGAACTATATAGTTTATGCTTACAGGTTTCTGTTGTTCCAGTGGATTGGAATAATGAATGCTATCATCGTTCCGTTGTACAAAGGGAAGGGAGGAAAGACCGGATGTTATACTTATCGGGCCATTAGTTTATTGAGTATTGAGTGTTCAGTGAAATATTAATGAAAAGAGTGTGGAATATTACTTCCGACAGAATATGGGGTGTGCAGTGTTGGTTTATACCTGGGAGAGGATGTAGTGACCAGCTTTTTGCACTTCAGCAAGGGATACAAAAATGTATGAGTGTCCGAAAGAAAGTATACAGTGCGTTTGTCGATTTAGAGGAGGCATATGACAGAGTAAATAGAAAGAGGTTGTGGAAGGTTTTGAAGGACTATGGAGTGAATGGGCAGCTATTGAATGTTATGATGGCAATGTGTGACAATAGTAAGGCAAGTGTAAGAGTTAACGGGGTTCTGAGTGATTGGTTTGTAATAAATCGGGGTGTAATGCAAGGAATCGTAATGTCTCCATGGCTGTTTAATGTATTTCTGGATAAATATGTTAGAGACGCATATAGTGAAATGGACGGTGTTTTGATTGGAAATGTAAACGTGCGAGTTCTTCTATATGCGGATGATGGTGTTTTGATCTCAGACAGTCAACAGGGATTACAGAAGCTCCTAGATAAATCTTGTGAATCAACAGCGAGAATGGAATTGAAGGTAAATGCGTGCAAGACTAAAGTAGTTGTTTTTGATAAGGAGAATGGGGAGAATAACTGTACGATGAGGGCGAATAGTGAAGTAATTGAACAGGTGGATGATTTTGGGTACTTAGGTAAGATATATGCGAAAGATGGAAGAATAGATGAGGAGATAAAGAGACGTGCGAATGCTGGAAGGAAAGTGGTAGGTAGCATGTGGAGCATATCAAGGAATGAGTGCCTGTCTAAGGAAGTGAAAATTCCCATGTACAAAAGTGTACTTCTTCCCACTTTGCTATATGGTAGTGAACCATGGGTATGTCAGGATAGACATAAGAGTAGACTAAAGGCCGTGGGTATAAGTATCTGAGGAGCATTTGCGGCAAAAATAGGATGGATAGGGTCAGCCATGATCCAGTAATGCTCCAGTAATGGACGTGTATGAAAGGAGTGTGCTTCGTTGGTTTGGCCATGTTGAGAAAATGGACGAGAGTCGAATAAAGTAACAAATATATGAGAGTAGAATGAATGGTGCGAGAGGTAGAGGTAGGCCGAGAAAGTTGTGGTTGAATGTGGTTGAGGAAATTCTTAGGAGGAGGAATATTAGGAGTTTAAAAAACAGGAGGGCATGTATGAAACAGTGTATGGGCGTAAATGAGGCAAAAGAGGTTTGCAAGGGTAGGTCAGTATGGAGGAAATTATTGAAGCAGAGCTAGGTGTACAATTATGTGTTAATGAGTGAAAAATTTTGACTGTGACTACCCCGGAAGGGAACGGCGTGATGGGTATGTATGTATGTATGTATACACTGAAAATTTCAAGTTGAAGGCATAAGTCTTTACAAAAAAATCTGAGATCGGAAATCATGGGAAGTTCGACCGGTTGAGCGTGATTTTTCTTTATGCACAGATTTTTATGAAACTGCAAACACGTTCTCATTCATGATATCTATTGATCGAAAAGTGACACAATAACAGAGTACCAATTTGGTGTTTTTGCAATCCAGTGTTATTTTAATACGTAGTCATATGGCCAATGACATTCATTCTGTAAATAATTTCAATTCAAATGAACAACAGATTTTCTTCTTACCGCGAAATAATAGATTTCGTATTGCTACAACTGTTGCTTATAAATAAAGGTATCACGTTAAGTCTAGCCCTCGAGAATCCATACTAATATTCAACATTGTCTGCACTTTGAAAAGCATTCCGAAAACTTTTCATTCATCTTCATTTTCTACTTTCTCATCTCAAGTCATATTCTAGCACGGTTAGTATTCAACCTCTTGGGATTTTGTACCGAGATAAACAGCACATATTTACATGTATATTGTTGTGTTCAAACAAGCACACACAATGTGAAAACATGCACTCTCATGCTCGACGACACGCTTCACACCTTGGCGGACCATCTGCTAAGCTTCCCTCATGGATCTTCAATACCTACCCCACTCCGTGTTCCCTAAGCTTCCCATGTAGCAAGGGGGAAGCAACTACAGCCTCCCTCCCTCTTTTCTCACCCCTGTCCAAATCTTTCCTCTCCAGTCACTGCGCAGTTGCCAGCTCACTTAACTTTTCGGCGAAAAAATGAAGACGGAAATACTAAGCTTCAAATGCGTATGGCAACATTTTTCTACTAAATGGGGGTGCTAGGATGCGCCTATTTATCTGATTTTCCGATTAAAAAATAATTTATACAATAAACTTTATATTAGGCTTTCACAGCGATGTGTATAATCACAAACAACCACTTCCTAGTTTTCTACTGCACGAAGCAAACTTTTTATTTAGATCAACGTTCCGATCTGCCTACTGTGGATGTATTCTTGAGCCTCAGTAAGAAACAAGAAACGTTTAGTGCATATAAAAATTTTTCTATGCAACAGAAAACCTGGAAGTGGCTCATAATGATAGTTTTTTACAATAATCAAATCAACTTCATTCCTTTACATAAAAACAGATGAGATAACACATACATACAGATTATGAGTCTGCATTGACACAGAAAAACGCTCATGAAACTCGAAACTGTCATGGAAAACAGTATAATTTATCAAGCAAATCCAGAAATATCAAAAACGAGAGAACAAAACTGGAAATAAGAGTTTGAAGGTACTTACTTTCTTGAGGTGGGGCGTGTTTTAAATGTCGAAAGACATAGATAGTAAAATCGATCGAAGGTTAACAAAATGGAGATGAACGATGAGATTAACCAGTAAAAAAGTAAACGCTAAAGCTTCTGAAGCTCTCGATAATGTCATTAGGAATAAGATTGATAATTCACCATAAATAAATTGTAATATTTATGATCTCCATTTTCATTTCCCATACCTCGTCGTCATTCGTGAGACGAAATGGTAAAATAGATTGGCAATATGACTGCGAAATACTACATTTACTACTTTCTAACTATGAGTAAAACGGTTAGCAAAGTAAAAATCCACACGCTTTTTATGCTTTTTTTATTTTACACTCAGGGTTTCCATTAAGGTGAGTGTAATTTGTATCCTCCTCAGTACACGGCAAAAACCGCCCAATAACGTAAATTCTGGTGGCCAATAATTTCTAAAATTCCCTCCTGCCTGCTTTATCATTTGTATTCCAAGCAACATGCCTATTCTCAGTTCGATAGGCACTGCACTTAAAATAATCCGTAAATTTCTTATCGCTGGGGGATTAAATAGCATTGCAGCCTCGCAGAGAGTATCGTACAGAAACGATTCCTACGTTAGACTATCAGCAATACCAATGTCCAAAAAAGGTATTTGAGAAGTTTAAGAGATAAAATTTTTCAATAAATGTTTTTTCATTATGAAGAAAATACCATATTTTTATTGATGAAAAATAATAAATATTTTCTATTAATCTTTTTGACTAATTTGAAAATAAATATATTAAAATAGGTGAAATTACTAATGTATGGATCTCTACGGATATTTAAAAACTTGAAGTATCAATCGATTCTAAGCTATTGTGATAAATAAATTTCTATCTCACAATAGTATATTTGCAAAAACAAAAGGGTTCAATTGTTTTTGCATACAGTATGAAATATGGAGTATATTGCAAGTAAGGTGCAATTATAGTGTTATGTAAGCATATATAGTTGACTTTTAAGAATTTTTAGGCACACAAAACATTTTTACGTCAGTAATGATACGATATTTACTCCACGCTTCTTAAGGCTGCTAAAACTGAAAAATAAAACTTTAATATGAAATGTTCTTTGACCTGGAAAAAAAGGATCCCAAATCACCTGGAGATCTAAATGTAATACAATCAATTTTGGTTATAGATCTTCCATTTCATTCTAAATCTACAGACAGTTGTTCATGAGTTACGCTCAGGAGTGAATCTTCGAGCCAAATTCTTTGTTGCATTTTTCGTATATGGAAAAAAGTAGAAAGTAAATAGTAGAGTCATACAGAGACACGTTTATGAGTACATACTGTGCCGTTAATAACTATGGAAAAAGAAGCGTAAAACAAGATCTCAGAAGAGGAACATACTTCAGAGATCTTGCTCATATATGCTTAACGTTGGGTAGCAGCGTAATTTAAACGGAGGGAAGCCAGAGTTACGACTTAAACAAAAAGGTCTCAGGCCGCAATACGCCACATTTATTTCCACGTGCATATGGTTTATTGCTAAGTTTCCCCGCCTCATCGTCCGGTCACAAAACTCATATTGCCACCCACCACGGACCTACCTCTTTTCCTCCACAGAGATACTCTATATCTTTCAAAATCTCTCTCTCTTACATCCGTTTGTCCCGGCTCACGACATTTTATCTCAGCTTTTGAATTCAAATGTATGCGTTATGCTTATCTCGGCTATTTACAGATAGCAAGGGTGTTGCCTAAAGAGAAGATTACATGATGATATGTTTAATAAGGCTGGCACATTTGTTTGACAATCTCAGAAAAAACTTTCCCATTCATTGCTCAACCTACGAACGACTATCTTTACAAAATAATGGTTTGACCCCAGCAAATGAGAGAAAAGAAATACAGCTCAACGCTTATGCCCAATTCACAAAGATCAAGGAGGGGTCACGAAAAAAATGTCACTGACATCACTTGGTAAAGGTACCTACGGTGAACGAGTTCACGTCCTTGTTTCCACGAAAGGGGCCAAAGGTTTATAACCGAATTTACCAGGAAAATCTCAGTTGTTTACAATTAATAAATGTGGAATCACAAAGTTACTGCTTCTCATTTAATATACCAGGAAAAATATTTGATAATTTTGATTTTACATGGAAGTATCCACTGAAGACTACAATAGATTGCATTAGCTCACAAAATATTATGCAAATAATTACTTACATGTGATACTTATATAAATAGTATAATGAATGAAATTTTGTCATTAGCTATATTAATATTTCATCCTTATTTTACACACAAGAGGAAGGCAAACTGGATGGGACATATCCTCAGGAAATATTGCCTGCTGAAAAGAAATATAAGAAGAAAAGATTAAGGGAAGGACAGAAAGAGAGATAGACGAAGAAATAATCTGTTGACTGATGTCGTGAATGGCAGGAGTTACGAAGAGATGAGGGAAGCAGCACAGGATAGACGAGCATCGAGGGAGCAGTTCAATTGAAATCTGTCTGATGACAGATTTACCTTATAAGAAGAGATTATTTGCAGATAGTTTGCAAATTCCTCAGAAAAGATCAAGGGAAGGACAGAAAGAGAGATAAACGAAGAAATAATCTGTTGACTGATGTCGTGAATAGCAGGAGTTACGAAGAGCTGAGGGAGGCAGCACTCATTGCCTGGATATTTCATTACCCAACAAATTTATCTTGTTCCCTTTTATAATAATTTTACGTGTCACTAAGGGCAGAATTAGGAATTTTACTTTAGCATGAAGATTCTTCAAGCCTCTTTTATTAATGAAAAATGTTTTCGGGATTTACTGCGGATTTTTCGCTCAGCTATTCGCTCCTCTTCCTTTGAGAATCTTCAAGAAAAATGTCAGGAACGACATGTTGAGTTATAAATGGACAATACGCAGCAAATTCCGTATATCCAACTCGGAATTTGGCAATAAAATGCCTGTTTCCTTTTTTTGCAAAACACCGGTATCATCCCTGTTGGCTGGACATGACTGGAAAAGTAATAGCATTTCATCTTACGTTCATCATAAAATACCCTGCGCACAAATTGAGATAAAAGTTGTACCTTGACTGCTTGAAAGCGAGTGAGATGCATATTTTTGTTGCTCGAATCGGGATCCGAGAATTGTCCGCTCCACCCATGGCTGTGAGGCGATGCGGCGGCATACAGGAAGGATTGAGAAATCCACCACCGCCACCCACTCGAGTAATGAATTCATTTATATTCCATTCCTCGCGCTCTGTGCCTCGGAAAACACGCCTCACCTTTTGTCAGCCACCCCTTCCCCCCAGATAGCTCTCCCCCGGCTGTAAAACCACTCGTCTCCCCCACTCCCCACCAGAGGGCGTGAGGCATCAACCGTGAGCATTCCTTCGAATCAAATTCTCCCGAGTCCTGGATCCACTTCAGCCGAGAGTCTTCATCGCCAGAGACATCTGTCCCCTTCACCACCCCCTCCTCCCTATTCCTCTCCCCAACTCCTCCTCCTCTCCTTTGAGAGCCAAACCCTTTACGATTCCTATCGCTGTCCTTCAATCGTCCCCCCCCCGCTCTCCATTTGCAGCCTCATTACAACGAGCTTTTTTAAATTTTTATCAAATGATAATGAATGTAGCATGGGACAAGGAAATACCAGCAGCAGCAGCAATTTTTATCAAATGATAATGAATGTAGTATGGGACAAGGAAATACCAGCAGCAGCAAACAAATCATGCATAGAAATTATTATGCGGGGATCGGGTTGGTGTGGTGGCTAGTGTACTCGGCTAACCACACGGGCGGCCAGGGTTCAAATCCCTGCAGTGGTGGATGTTTTTTAGAGGAACCCGATCCCTACTTGTGTGTCTTGTGAAGGGCACTTCAAGTTTAGTACTCCGTCTGTCGGATGAGATTTAAGCCGTGGCCCTCTTGGCGCCTTTCGCCTAGGCTAATGCCGACGCCGGGTTTCTATCCACCCTTCCTCCCTTATCTATCAGCTATGGCGCAAATGACCTTAGCCGTCAGTCGCCTCCTCAAATATCCAATCCAATTATTATGCACCAACAATTACATACGGGGCAGAAGCATGGACTACAAAAGGAATAGGAATGAGTAGAATCCAAGCAAGCGAGATGAAATTCCTAAGAGCAGTAAAAGGGAAGACAAGAAGAGACCGAGTAAGAAATACAGATATAATGACAGACTTGAACCAGGAAAGTATAAGAGATAAAGTGGAAAAGGCAAGAATTAGATAGTATGGACATGTTAAAGGATGGAAGTAAGCCGATTGCCAAGAATAATAGAAGAACTGCAGCTAAACGGAAAATGACAGAGGAAGACCTAGAAAAAGATGGAAAGAAGGTGTGCAGGTGAGCGTGGAGAAGAGAGGGTGGCAGTGGTGCAGGAAGAAAAATAGTGGAAAGATAAAAGTAGAAGGAAAAGCATCGTTAACACCCAGACCCGGCAGTGGCTGGAAAGGATATGTATGTATTTACAACGAGCTTTGCCGTTCCTACCTTTTGAAAGTCTCAAAGTCATCATAAAAATATCTAAATTACTACCGTGCGCAGTGATGTGTCCAAGGGAGAGAGGGCCCATGGAGAGCGGACCTCTCCCTCCCAGTAATTTTTTTTAACTGGCATAGGAGGAGGAAGTTAAAACTTTTTGCAGAGAATTTTTAGTTCAATTATTCCTCAGTGTGAACCACTTTTATAATAACTTTTGTAGTAAATAAACTTCGGATTTTGAATTCTTCCCGGAAAATGCACTTGTTGTGACCCAGTTATTAGTGGTCGAGTTTTCCTCTATTCAAGATGGAAACAGTTGGATTTCCTCTATTCTTAAGCATGCATTCACTAGATTTATCCATTGTATGTTATTTGGTATATCTCAGAATAGCCAAAGAGAAACGGTCTCGAAAGTATAACCTTTCACTTTCCTTGGCGTAAATAATCACCTGGACGAAAACATCAGTCTTGGATTTGCTACATAATCGCACGGAGAAATGGTTATTGGGGAGTAAGGCCCTGTCGGGCCAATAAAGATCTGTCGGACCCAGCGGGCCATTCACCAATGCACTCTTAACTGCCCGAAAACACCAAATTACTCTACATTTATCACGTTTCCATTCCTCACCCGTGGTCCTACCTCTAAAGCTTATACTCAATGCATAGACATCCTCCCAGTCGTAAGGAAATCCTGGCTACACAACATAATGTGAATCCTCGAAGCGTCAAGAAAAAAGTAAGATATAAATGGCTCCCATTTTCAGTTTCCTCTTCTATTTGAATTAAAACTCCCACCTAAGATTTAAGAGTTTTTTATATAGCACATGTAATGACAATTGATGACGTACTTTCAAAGTAATTGAGTAAGGATTTATAATCAAATTGTCAAAGGCTTTTGCCGTTTTTTAATGACATAGGCATAAAAAAAGGATTTGCATATGCTGAATGAGTTTGATAGAATCAACGTGACTTCTTCGAATGCTTCTCATTGATATTTCTCACCATAGATACAATGATTTATCTAGCGATGTTGTTGGCTGTTGGAACTGAAGGGATATCGATCAACAACTAAGGCCATTAGTGCTACGAATTATATGTGTGTAAGTAGGTAAGAGAACTGTTATTCAGAGATTGGAGGGAAGTATAAATTAAAGCCTGGTATTGGAATTTGACAGCTCTTGGCAAAAGCGACCACAATATATCATCTCATATAACAGAGGGAGTGCCTACTCTACATAAAATTCCCTCCCTTCAGGTAAATATTGGAATTCTAGTGAAAATATTCCGTAAATGTCAGGATTAACACTCAGGCCCTCAGCGTAATATTTCGGCAGGGCATCAAAATGAAGATGAAGACTGTAAATTAAGCATGAATGTGTAACTGCAATGAAGTTTGCAGGAAATTAATTGTGATTGAAATAATTTCGCTTTACTCACGATGTTAATACGCGTCCCTGAATACCTATGATGAGATGAAAATAGGAAACAAGAAAACCACTCATTAAATGGAAAAATTATATCAATGTTCAATTTTTGTGTTTACTTTAATTATGCTGGAGAGACTAACGTTTCACACTCGCCAGAGAAAAATCGGTTATAGAAGTTATATAAAGACTGATAATTTAGTCGGCCTCTTAACTCTTGAACCGCAACAAAAATTTAACAAAAAAATCTTTCACTTTTAAAACAACCTCTCTTTCTAAACGCAAAAAACTGACTGAATGTGATTTGGTCATCAAGGAAACTATGCTACCGTCGTACGAAGCCAAAATATGAAGCACGAGGAAATGTTTATAATGCATTTATGCCTCATAAATTTACATGCATCGTAAATTTTGTGGCTCTCTGCTAGGCACGCTCTCAGTGACCAATAGGATAGTGACCGTTATGCATTGTCTGGGGACACGTACGATTAGATAGCAAGAAATCCCACATTGGAGAGTCCTAGCAGCGCCAAGGAATGCCAAGATTATATCCAAGGTAGAAATAATGTCCGCATCGCTAAGACAAATCTCGAATAATTTTCCGATTGCATTTCCCTTCCTCCTCTTCCTGCCTCAGCCTCCCCAATTGCTCAGCAGCACCCTCTCCGTTTCTTCTCCCACACTCCCTCCCGGTCCACCCACCGACCGTCCCCGCGACCAATATCTCCCGAAGGATCTGATCAATACCCTTCCTCCTTGGTCCTCCTCCACACTGGTGCCGCTCTAACTGGATTCAAAATCTGATCCCTAAACCATTTCCCTCCACACAATCCTCCGAAGGATACTTCCAAATCCTCATACGACTCCTCCTCTGGCGCGGTCATCCAGTCAATTGTTTCACTTTCAACCATGAGATAAAGACAAATATTTTCTGCTGCAGCCGCCGTTTGTTTTTCAGAATTACGACCTCACTGAAACTAACAAATGTCCATCTTTACACTGACGGTGGATGGAAAAATGTGGGTTAGATGCTCTACAACATGATGTTTATGAAATGAGGGAACTAGGTTGGTTTAGCCATGTCCACAGAATGGATAAGAGGCGAGTAACAAAACATCTGTAAGATACTGAACTGAATGGAGTGAGAGGAAGAGATACACCGCAGTAGTTATGGGTAATTGTGGTAGAAGAGATTCTGAAGATGAGGGATATTTGAAGTTTTATGAACTGAAGAGCAAATATGAAGCAATACTTACATGTATAGTAGTTGGGGCGCAAGTGATTTTTCAGCATATGACATTATGGAGAAAGTTATCAGAAGGGAGGCAGTATCCTAGACAAATACAATAATCTTTGACTTAACTAACCCCGAAAATAAATGGCAAAATTGGTGTGTCTGTAAAACCGAGGACTGACAAAGAAAAAAAGACTAAACCAGAAGCAAATTGGACAAAGATTTAAAAGAAATTCATCAACTCCATTTACGCAAGGCGTTGTAATTCTTTAAAATGACAGAAAATTCCTAATAATTCCAGGAATTTCCAATTTGTTACTGAGGGAAATAACCAACAAATGAGGGTAATAGCGCCATTAGAGACAAATGAGTAAGTTAGAAAAAGAAGTTTTATCTGGAGAAAGGATAAAAGTTTGAAAGAAACAAGACAACAGTATTTCACTCAGGACGATCAGCATTCAGAGATCCACAATTTTTTTCGCCTCATCCAATTTATAAGGATTTGATCCTTACCCTCTCCATCGCAACCAATTAATAATTGTTGCTTCCATCATAACAGTTATTCCATATTTGATCGGTCTTTGAACTCGGGAAATCCGGGTGGAAGCCAGCAATCTAGCCAGAACCACTTAAACACCATCCCCCCCCCGAAATTCCTCTAACGAGAAGCCATATTTTCCTTGTAGTAACATATTGTCCTTGTAAAAAATTACCGATAAGTTCCATTTTAAGGAGGTATTTGTATTTCCCACTGGTAGAGAATAACGCAGGAAATTTTTAACAATTCTTTGTTGAAAGAAACACAGTCAGTTCCCTTAATGAAGTAAGACAGAAGAGATAAAAAAGATTTTCCATGAGAGTGGAACTTGTTTCATTGACTGGTTATAAAATGTTAACTTTGAGACCGTGAGTCCATTTTATACAGTGAGTCCAAAATAAAATGCGGGCAATCATTCCTCTTCCGTTTTAATTAAAACTGCCACCTATCCAATACGGTTTACGCAAGCTGTGTTTACACAATGTGAATACATCGGAATATTTTACTTGGGTATGTAATTAAAACAGCTACTTTTGATGTAAAGAGCACGAAAGCACTAAGTTTTAGAGGTAGAATTTCAATCAGAATAAAAAAGAACGAAAACAGCCGGTAAAGAGCCTTAATGTATCTTGCTATTCGGTTAACCTTTGGAGCGACTCCACCTCTATCACTAATTCCTATGCAATCCCTTTTAAATTTGACCCAGAGAAGTAAATTGCAAAAACTAGGAAAATAATTTTGCTGTCACCACCAGACAACTCTATGCTACGAACTGTAAAACAAAGTTCTGCAATTTCATATTTTGGTTAGGAAAAACATCCCTCTGTGTACGCAGCAAATTTAAGAATCAAAAACTTAAAATTTTTTACATATAATTGCTGACCTCGACAGGAACTGAAGATTTGAAATGTCTAAAGGAAAATTTGAATGAATTAACATAAATGACGCATCAAACTGACAGTTGTATTACCGCAACGATTTCAATTGTGAACGAGGAAAAAAGAATGCCGTCAAATGTAGGAGTATTACAATTGTAGGCAACTCTGTGCCAATGAAATCGATTGAATTGGCCTCAACTATTCGATAACTCATTTGGAATGACGATTTGATGACTAAATTTAATGCCCTGATTTACCGCTTCAAACTAACGGTGGAGAGAGTGTGTGGACAACTTAATTTGTAGAGCATATATAGTTATCTAATATAAATCGCCATCTATAAATATCTATTTTTAATGCTGATCTATTTCAACCTTTATTGCTCTGCTCTGTGTAAGAAATGGATATATTAGTGACTTTCAATTTCCATCCTTGGAGCAAAAAGAGCAGAATTTTTCGTTACATTCGAATAAAGTTCCATTTTTGTACTCTACAAATCGGAAGTATTGAACATTGGAAAAGCTGACCAGAAATCACTAAAAGCCTTCGAAACCTGGTGCTGAATGCGAATGCTGAAGAAAAAATGGGCGGAAAAATGAGTGATGATGGAGTTCATAGAATAGTAGAAGAGAAAAGGACTATATGGAACTCTACAGAGGAAAGAAAAACCGGATGGATTTAACACACCGTGAGACACAATGAATTTGAAGGAAAATAGAAGGGAAAGTCCTCAGAGGAAGGCCCAGAGAAAAAGTCCATGGACCAAAAACAGAGAAAAGTACCTAGAAAAGCTAAGAATGAATGGCCACAGCCAACCATCGTAAGATTGAGCGACCATTGAATAAATTGATAAAAATATTTGTTACATCCTTTAATCACATTCATCACAACACTAAATGAGGCAAGCGTCTGTTTTCACACAACCACTGCAAAAGCGATTGAAGAACAAAAGCGAATTAATTTCTTGACTTTCCACCCATTTTCTAATAACAGGCCTCTTTCCTTCTTATTTATCGGCTAATTAGAACTAATGCTTGAGCTTTTGAGTGAAAGGCAGGACACTTTACTCACTAAAGTGAGCCGTTTTGTACCTTTAGCAGTTTGTGTCAGTATTACGTGTTGAGCGTCGTAAAGTGATTCACTCTGGGCTGATAGATAAAATTTCTGCCACAGAATTCTTTTATAGAATTATCCAGTGCATTGTACAACTTTATATAATTTTTCGTGTCAAATTACTCTTTACAGCTAAATGATATCGTAGAAAATGGTTTATTTAGATGTATTTACATGTACATACTACACTGTGAGCCACCACATAGGCGTGTTGCAGGTGTTAGGACACCAGTGTAAAGATGTAATGAATAAGATTTTGGAAGATGAAATTGTGACGTGTATTATGGGAGTGTATTGAATGATGATATTATCTGTGTCGCTCTGAAACACACCAGTTCTTTAATTCTCAAGTAAACTAAGCCTAGTATGCAGCATTTGAGTGTTCAGCGGCTCCCGACATAATTACTTCAATAGCTGAGAAACACAATGCGTTTCCTCGTAGCAATTCTCAACGAAGCGCACAGCTTATCTTTTTTTTGTTGCTAAATATTTGTATCCAGGGTCCCAAATGATCGGGGTGTAGCCTAACTAGGGCAAAGTAGCACCTTTAATTTAATTTTTCATCCCTAGACCTTAATATTATGTGAATGATAAATCCTAGTTTCTTTTTTTTTCTGAGACACATATTTTTTGTGTGTTCCCCACGATATGTCTGAGTCTAAGGTAACTCCAAGATATTCGAATCACTACTAAAGTGTATCATGGTGTATCGTGTATGTACTTCATTTTTCCCTAATGTTATCCTGTAGGGGATTATGGCCATGGTATTTCCTCTAATGTATCTGAATTCAGATGGATGAACTATGTACTTCGACGTTAAAAATACTAGTTCCCGATTATTCGCGGAAGTGACCATCGTTGGCTGAGGATCTAGTTTGAAAGAGCAATCTTATCGTTCTTCTGAATGCTGCTTCAGTCTGCAAATGACAGTGCCTTTAGGCATCTAAGAACGTTAATCTTGCATACCGCCAATTAAAAACTAAATACTGCCAAATACAGATTAAAATACTTCCAAATACAAACTTATATACCGTCAAATACAAACTAACATACTGATAATATATTCATGTGAATTTCTTTTAAATTGCCATGAGAAAAATTCGATCTGGACCGGGAATCGAACTAAGGACCATTGGTTTGCCGGAGCAGTGCGCATACCACTATGCTATGGCAATTTTTTTGGATACAAGGCAAAAAAATTCTTCTAAAAAATTTACCCACCATGTTTGAATATTTTCAAATGGCCAAGCACGGCATGTGCTGATGAAGGATACTGTCTCTTGGTTGTGGCTTCTTTGAAGCCCTCCTCTCATTCTCGTTGCCATATTTGATGGACCGCAAGGGCCTAAGATCTAGTTGCCTTGTATCCACCAAAACTGCCATGGGAATTAGGAAGCCTGGATAGCGTAGCGGTCTGCGCAGAAAACCAAAGGTCCGTGGTTAGATTCCCAGTCCAGGCCGAATTTTTCTCATGGTAATATTTTTAATAACATACTGATTTTGCTATAAGTACGGCAACCCACGGATTATTTCATGAAAACTTTTGTGTCCGATGAAAAATTATTTAAATTAGAGAGATTGGGGAACCTGTCTCGAAAATCAAAGATCCTCGCATCTTTCTGCCCGCTATCTTCAAAGATGTGGCAATTATAATTTTCATAAAAATACCTTTGCTTGAGACCCGCTAATTTTTTGATCACATCTATTTGATGTGCTTGGATATCTTTGGCTGTTTTTTGTCTAGTGATTCTCCACTAATGGTAGTTCCTTCAAGTGTTTTGTCTGCTCTATGCACTTTGTCGTGCTGGAAATCTCTTGACCTGTTGTCTCAGATTAGACAAGGTTTGAGCTGATCTACCTCAAAATCTCATACTAGATTTCAAATATTTCGTAAGTCAAAGCTCTGCTAGATGCATTAAGAGTAATTATAAGCATAAGTACAGGGGCATACACCTTCCTTTCTTTCAATATTTTCCTATTCGTTTCTCTATTACATATGACTTTGCTCTTTTCAAAGAGCATTTATCAAATTTTATACATCCACAGATTTTAAGCTATCCGGGACTAGCCACGTAGTTTCACTTTTACGGAGTCATCCGAAATGCACAATTGTGCAAAATTCCACGATTTTTTCGCGGAATTTCGCACAATTTTAAATTTCCGTTACTGAAAACAAGTTATTAAAATATTTAAGCGGCATTAAATTTTTTGAAATATTTCTTTTGCTGTTTGTTGCTTTTTCAGCAAAACAGTACAAGGACTATTGCTTCCATACTTCGATTATAAATGTAGAGACGACTCTGATATTACAGTAGGTTCAAAATGCCTGCACATATAACTAGCATAAACTGTCTACATGCATGGAGCAACGTGCAAACATGCACTTACAAAAAACTATTTTTAGTGTCACAAATTTTTGCTGCTTGTAAACTACAAATTTATGCTCCACGGGAATATAACGCCACACAGAAAATAAATATTTACAGTGAAACTTTACTTTGCTTTTGTGGGAAATTAATTATATCCGTTCCAGAAAAAATCGGTCGCTTTGGGGAGTGAATGCCTAAGGAAGGTGACCGCGGATGCAGGTGTCACTGTATTTATTATTTTATATTAGGAGATAACAGAATACAATTGCATTGTGAAACTGGCGTCAAAAGTTATATATGATTGCTATAGTTATCAGCTTATGGCTTGACTTCCATTTGGGGGAAGTGATATCGAATGACCTGCGTTATTTTACTATTCTGGTCGTCACAACTTTGTGAACGCTGTGAGAATCAAGCCATCAATCCGCAATTTCCACCTCGCTTCACCCTGTTCTGCCGTTCGGCCCTTCCCTTCAGTTATTGGCCGCTTTTCGAGACTGGACCCCGAGGTCCAAAGCACTCCACACCGCACGCGAGTTCCGCCGCACGTAATGAAGCCACTCGCTGTCGGCTCTCAATTCGAAGGAGAGCCATTCCTCTCTCTCTGACAGACGACTTCGTCGGCCCCACGTCAAGGCACCCACGTCAATGCCGGACCCTTTCAGTTTGTGGAGCTGACGCGTTTATTAAACCCCTCCACTGCTCCGACTAAGGTGGCACTGAGATTACATTTCAACTAAAATCTGCTGTCTTCGACAGATTTCGAGTTCAGCGAAAATGAGTTAGTGTAATATCTTTTGGCGAGCGAGAGTGAATGAGAAAACGAAGTTCGATGAAAACGATTTATTCCGATGGTAAGAAATGGCACGCCCTAAGTTCATTAACACATCGTTCGTTGGTGATCTCTGCCAGGTTCCTCCAGTCGATCCTCTCTCGTGGCGCTCCAACCAGTTAGCAGTAGACAGTAGTCACAAGTTCATCGTACGTATGGGTGCGGTATGGTAGAATATAGCGCATGCGGACTGCATTGGGCGCTTTGGCGACCAGCCGCCTATAGTGTTGCCGCGAGATTCCAGACATTGTCTCGTCTCGTCACAGACTTCAGTCTCGAGTCTCGTCTAAGTTTCAAAACCAGACCAGACCATCGCCACGAGACTCTTGATAGTCTCATGATAAAGCGGTGAGTATCTATGAGTTGAACTAATTTTGACAGTACAAAGACTTCACCGTTTCCAGTCAACATTTGGAATAATGAGTAGCTTTTGTCACATGGAGAACATATCCTGAAAAATAGAACGATGATTTAGGATGCTCGTAGGATAGACAGAGACGTGAAATATGACTGAATGAATGATAATTACGTAGGCTGTTTAGCAGTATTAATATATAGGTATCCAACTTTAATGAATAGTATTATCTTCAGTATCCAAATTTCGATTTAAGACGAATCGTACATTGTTCTATGTTGTAGAAATAATATTTAATTGGAGAAATAATATTTCTAAAAATATATTGTAATTAAAAAAATACATTTAATTATTATCGAAATTGATTGAAAGAAGAAGACAGCTTAATGTTGTACACAGATTTAACACGTTTGACACCACTCATTTCACCTGTTACTGTTGACTCAGGTCAGTGGAAACAGATACGTAGAGTTGGGGAGGGGAAAGATATAGGTGTGCGGTTAGCTCTTGTAATATGGGAGTGGGATTGATTGAATAAATCTGTGGAAAACACAAGGTTGTGCTCTTTTATCAATCAAGGAAATGCTCCACAGAGTGAGATCTTCATTGTTTGATTCTATCGAAATGGAATTCTATTAGAATGGCGTTTTGTTATAAATGACGGGGTCATTAATAGTGATTTAAATTCTTCTTCACTTTGTAATATATATTTAGTTAACTTCACCAGTCGTTTCATCAGCTTGCTCTTAAGATGGCCCACCGCTATGCTTGATCAGCGTGATGTAGGATTGCAGTAATGCGGCTTTCCCTTACACTTCTGTACGTATAACACTCCATTGGAGTGTTTTTTTGGGAAGTGATACATCGCTATAATTCAATATAAGTGTTTTTTTGTGTTTGTATGTGAAAGCGAATAGCAAAACAGCAAAACAAAATATTTGTTAATGAGCATAAAGCAGAAACTCAAAGAAAAATGCGGATTAAAAAGGGGTTCCTATATATTCTTTTACTAACAAACTGGAATATTCAGCAATTTACAATTAATAAAACTGGAAAAATAAAAAACAGGACATTCAACTAATTAAGAAAGCAAAAAATGTAAGTAGGTACTATTTACGTTGAATTTTAAATTTTTATTTCAGCAATAAGCAATCATTAAAATTAATTCTATTTACATGAATGACTAGTCTTCTACTCTTCTGTTGACTTCATTATCATCAATATGCATGATGTACTTATATAAGCATTAACACCAATATATGAGTTCCGAGGCCAAATGTTGAAGCATACAGAAATGCATACTCAATATTGCACCAAAATTATTTATTAACTTGCCTATAATTCTGCACAAAGTGGAGGCAGACTTCTTAGCCGTCTAAGAAAATGGTTATTTACGCAAATTGATAGAGTCAATATTCTATCATGTTAAAGTACCTACCACCATAAAATGTAATTGATATCACTATGTTAAAATTAATCATTATGCCTAATTTGTTCCTTGCTTTTATTGTTAGCTATAAAATTTATTACGTCTATGTACGTTAACTTATGCTATATTGAGCACACTCTGTGTATATTACAATGCCTATAAATAAATTTATATGTGATTATTAACTGCTGCCGAACACAGCGTAACCAACTGATGGCAACACCCATTACAGGTTGCTTCATAGGTGTCTAATTTCACAAATAACATTGTATTATGGATTTCATTGTAATAATAGGTATGTGAAAAAATATAATTATAAAGTAATAATGTATGTATTATGTATGCTTTGAAAATCAACAACCCTTCTCTCATACCATCGTTATACCCCGTCAACCCTGCCTCTACTCCTCCTTCCCTCTGAATCCCTCCTTCATCTCTGGATGACACTCATCGCTGCATTGGCAGAATACCAGCTACCAAATTGCGTTTGCCGATTCTCTCCACGAATGGATTCGGGTCTTTCGGAGCAATTCCTCTTTCATCGGCTCTAGGGCGCAAACTTGACAGACGCCGCCGACGACTTTGGCGTGAGTTAAAAAAAAAGAGCGAGTGCATGCTGGGAATTGCTCTCCACTGATCGGGAGCGAAGAATTTCAAAGCAATGAAACGCTTTAGGAAAACCATTTCTGGCAAAAAAACTGGAAGTGCCTGCTGTATCCTTTTTGAGTGTAATGAAAACTTCCGACCGAATCCGTTCTCAAAAAAGGTATATGAAAAGATTTTAATTCAGAAAAAAATATAAGAAACTCATATACGTTTTATACAATTTTCTCACACTTGAACATATAGTACAGTATTTTAAGCCTACAGAATGACAAAGGAATCATTTTATTTGAAACTAGCTGTTTCCGGCATGCGTTGCAATACCTCTTTTTCTAAAATATCTAATTTTATTATAATATAATATATGTAATATATATATAATATATAATATATAAATTTATTTTTCAACATGGACACATGAAACAAAGATGAAAATTTTACTAATTATATCAAGTTTTATTTGTTATCGCTGCAAATGTTCAATGTGACCTTCATTTGAAGCACCGCACACACCTGCACGATAGGAGATGTACTTAGTAACATTTTCATGTTTGTTTCATGTATCTATGTTGAAAATAAAATATCCTAAAGTCTATCCTAAAGTCCCCATTAATTTCTATACTTTTCATGGTTTGGGCGACAAATATTTTCTGGGTTTAAAATTGATCCCTAAACGAATTTGAGACCTAGTCCAATAAATTCCTCGTACCTACGCAGGAATAGGTAAGGCACAATGGTGGCATGATGGCATTTATCAGTCCAACAATGACGACTCCTAACATTTCAATATGGTTTGAACCCTATAACTGACCGTTTAAAAGCTCTCATCTTACCCTTGTGCAATAGGTTTTGGGCTAAAGTGCAGTGGAAGCCCTGTGCATGTACTCGCCCGAACGAACTAGAAAGCTCTGGAGTTCATTAGTATTGTAATATCAAGTCTAATTACGGCTGATAATCAATTATTACTAAAAATGATGGAATCTCCTCGTGCTTTTTATATTTTTCAGCAGAACGCATGGAATTTCCAAGGCGTTTTTTTGGAAAAAGCCTTTAATTAGAAATGCAGCATACATATACATATTCAAGAGTGATAACTATCGCAAAATTTTCATGAAAATTCATTTCTTCGGTTATGGAAGTTTATTTTCTGTAAAAGTTATGAATTGTTGAATATACTGAAATTTTTAAAGTCAAACTTACTATGCCAATGTTTAACATCAAAATAAAGTCCTTTAAACGACCTTATAGATGAAATTAATATGAATAGCTAATCTATTTTGCCATGTAAAATATAAGCATTGGTTTTAAATATAAGCATAAAATATATTTATTGGATTTGAAGGTATTTTCGCTCATTTCCATGGCGTTACATTTATTGCAAATGATATCCAGTGAGTTTTGCTTGATCAAATAAATTTTGGGTCACATTTATTATTGTTTGTGTTATATTGAATTTTGCATTTTCCTGACATAAGACTGAAGATAAACCCTGTGAAACAAAGGACCCGGAAGGAGTGTGACTGAGGTAAAAATTAAAATTAGATCCCGGCCAGTGACACCAAAAGGCATATGCGCTAGCTAAGAGAAAGAAGGAAATAAACAGGAGAACCTCCAAGGTAGAATGGAACTAGAAATTATGTGTTATGCTTCAGACTGTGAGATCCAGACTGTTAGATCGGTTGGCATAATATTATAATGATAAGTAATCTGACCATCCAAAGAGATACTGACTGAGGGGGGCATGGCACAATCAAGGGACTAAAATTAAGACGTGTATTGCGAGTCTCAGTCTCGCTCTGTTTTATTACTGTCACGAAAAGAGCTAAAGATAAGTTGCGAAATCGAAATAGTGCTGTAGAAAACGAGGTCAAGTAAAGCAATCTATTCCACTGGAGTCATAAAACACCCTCATAGAAATGGGAAGCGAAAGTTTTAGGTCTTCCCTATTGGCATATATAACGAAAGACTTCGGCTGGAAGACTTCGTCAATATGCATATACAGAACTACAAAAAACTGCAAAAAGGACTTGGAAAAACATCAAAATCTGCATTCTGGACTGTTAAATTATGCAAGAACTTTTATCGAAAGGTAAAGGAATTCTTTGAAAACGATCATTTGAGAGAAGTACAGTCTGCTTAGTTGATTTCGGCGTAGCTTTATACGAATAAAACGTGTTCGTATAAACGATGGTATTGGTGAAATTATGAGTAGGCTAGAAAAGATAGTTTAGACGGTGCACACATGCGATCCAGAAATCCAAAACCTGAGTGGCAGATGAGGGATCTTGAGTGAGCAAGTAAATTTGGTGCCTCTAACTACGTCTGTACTCTATTACAGATGCGTGGATGGTACGAAATGAGATTCGTTGAGAAAAAGTTCAGGTTGGGGAAGTTTGATTGGGAACTGTTAAAGACGGGATCACGGGTGAAAAATCGTACGATGGAAAGCAAACGAAACGAATGCTCAGGGATCATGAAGTTGGGTATAAAATGCCAAAGAAGCTAGAAAAGGAGAGAAAAAACTGAGGAGTACTGTTGGAGATGATTGGAAAAAGTATGTATGCCGAGCGGGTGAGGGGAATGCGTGAAGAATGAGGTGTTTTTAGATGGAAAACCAGGGGTATACGCGGTCCATCATGCATTGCTTCCCCTCCTTGGGTACTGCTATGGATTAATGGATTGGCCCTTGTCTTAATTCGCGTTTCTTTTGGGACACCCTCTGATCATGATACTTTTGTATGGAAAATAAACTGTGGTATATATTATTATTCTATTTTGTTTATTTCCCAACTGAATCAATTAACCTTCCTTGAAGTTTTTTATAGGTTTTTTGTCAAATAATAACACAATTTATATTTGTTGACATTTCGGATTGTTTCGGAAGGAAATTGCTTTATACGATGATTGAGTTTGACATTGGTTTGGTTTTTGTATTTTTCACGGGAGCCGGTTGAGGATATATATTTGACGATATCGACATCAATTAATACAGTTGGTGGTTTCCGGCGATACTATATGGAATTTACTAAAATTTTGAAGGAATAGAGTAAACTTTGTTTTTCCACAATAAATTTAATAACTTGCGACCATGGTTTCGACGATTAACGTCATCATCAGGTGAAGATACATCTTGGTGCAACAACTTACATAGGTACTAGATAGGGTGGGGAGGGGACTGTAGAGGTGTGGGGGAGGAAGGTGGAGGGAGGATGGGAGTGGTTAAAAAAAAGCAATAAATACCCTTAAAAATAATTACAGATTAATTAAAACGTCGGAAAGCATAAATCGTTTCATTTTAGACCAAAAAACAACTCAGGGAAGAATTATTAAATACCATTGTAATCGGACTAGTTGTAAGAAAAGATGTGCCGCATTACACTTTATTGAGATTGCGGCATTTCAAGCAGTTTTCCGGACATTTCTGGTGATTCCGGCGTTTTTATCCTACTTTTTGCTATCAACAATGAAATGCAATGCATAATAAAAAAGAACAATAGCAAGTTGCCACGACAATTAATAACAATACGACACGTTTCAACTAACATAGTCATCATGGTAGGTCTAGTACCAGGCACGATACTACAATACGACGCGTTTAAAATAACAGAGTCATCATCAGGCACTAGACTTAGTATGATGACTATGTGGGTTGAAACACGTCGTATTGTTATTAAAACTAGAGGCAAATTCACTTGTTCTTATCATAATGACAAACTTTTACCACAACATGCCTAAATCCTTCAAAAATACTTTACTTTCAAAAATACTTTTTCTTTCCAGAAATAATGTCGAATTCTTCCCAACGCTCGCGTCCAATGCGATTTGACGTCGGGAAAACGCTTTTCAGGAGTATTCCCTTCCCTCCAAACCCGTTAAGTTCCAACGTGACTGCTAGAGTATAAAAATAGCGAATTCCAGCTTATTGTCTAATTAGTTCATAGTAATACCACTTTCACTGATGACATACGTTACCTATTGATACCCACAGATAAGGTACAGCTAACCGCAAAATTAAAAGTGGATGGCTCCGCTGAACCGCGACACGGTCGGAGCCGGAATCTCGGATAATTTTTCTTGCGTTGGCCCTCAGTGAAGAAATCACGCCATAGTCATGGTGATCGGGTGTGGGGTGTAAGACGGCGGAGGTGGGGGAGAAGCGTGTGACGGACGCGAGAGAGAGTCCCAGAGAGCAAAATGAATGAGACTGCGGTCTTCCTAACTAGTTGAACTACGGCAAAATTTCTCTCGAGAACAGAGGCCGAGGAAGACGAAATACGAGTCTTTACACAGCAAACACGAATCGCCCAGTATGCAAAGAACGATGCGCTGAAAAGTAGCGGGTGATTTCGTGGTGTGTATCCTTATGAATCAATACCACTGTGAGCCTAACACTTCTCATTTGGTAATTAATGAACTAATTCTCTGTTAAACTCCACTTTCTCCGGAGAGATATTGTAGAACAGCATATTTAACAATGATACTCAAACGATATCGTACTGTCTACCAAATTTATTTCAAACTTTTACAACACGTGTTTATACTGTCTAGCAGGCATCATCAGGTAAGACTATTTGCCATATCGTTTGAGTATCGTCGTTAATTCTGTGTTACCACGGTCAGACGAACACACTAAAAGTTTAGTATACATTTGAGAAATCATCTCCAAAATATCAGAATATTCGACTCGATTGGGATTGTGAAATGCTGACTGGGGTTTTAATTGAATGATGTTTAAGTTCAAGCAGAACTCCTGGTTGATATTAATCATACTTTAACCGGGTCACTTTTTTGCGTGACTTTTTCTCGTCATAAGACTTTTAGTGCTGTTCCCTAAATGAATATAGACATGATTGTATTCCCTCACATTCATTGCGATAAATAAAGCTTCCCTAATGTGAAGGATTCATACATTTTTACTACTTAATAGTAGCGTGTTCCTCCTTATTGTGACTTTCCTTTCGAGAGAAATCAAACAAATTATATTCATCCTAGTAGCACAGTGAATACTTATTAATAGAAAAATGCTACAGCCATATGATTGATAAAGAAAACTATTTGGAGAGTTTCATTTTTATGCGAGTAAGTTAAACAACATGAGGCAGGGTAACAGGGTTTTCCTTAAAAAATGTGGTTGTTAACTTGTCTTGTACTGAATTGCACGATAACTTTTCTTTGCAGGACTATAAGATATTGCCGAACATTGCACCTTTTAGATCATAATTGAAGGTCAATAAGATAAGTCAAAGTAAGATAATAACGAAGAGAGTGATGGAACGTATGCAATATTTTAATGAGGATGATGAATAACTTAAATGGTAGTATTCGATAGTCCCATTATTTTCCCTTGACCTCAGGGTTGAGCAATTGGGCCAGTGCCTCCCTTAAGCCTTGTTATTTAAAAAAATGCTTATTCTCAAAAAGACGTTAGTTAGCGCCACACCTAAGTTTATCAATCATACCAAGTGGATATCCCATTTATTTATTTCTTCGATCATTTCACCTCTATTCTGGTGGGGAGTTCAAAAAAGTTCAAAAAACAAAATATACAGATAATTCCAGGAGTATATTTTTAATGACTATTTTTAGAGCCGTTGAAGCCAATTGCCGCACCCTTTCAATGGAAATATCACATATGTATTTAATTGTCTCAGTAATTAGATAATTATAAAAAATAAGGTGATATGACGAATCAATTTAAATTTTTATCCACCTCCCGTGACGTTTCGTTTTTTATACACAATTTTCCAAGGCAAATGTATATATTTTAGGTATTTCAATGCCATTTTTCTCTGTATTTCGCAGTCTCTATCATTTTTGCATCTTATTTCATGTGCCATTCCAGGACAATATGTAAAGGTATCATTTTGTTGTTCTTATTAGTTTCTTGGATATATTTCCGTAACATTGATTTTCCCAGGTACCCAGGATGTTAATTGAGGAGATTTGAGTAAAAGTTTTCCCTATTCATCAAAAGAGACCACAATGGAGTTTTATTTTAACTGCCGTAAGAAACACGAAAAGAATATTGTCGTGTAAAAAAAACCTGTGTTTGGCTACAATTTCCAGTAGTAAAATAAATATATCTGTGTACATCTGTAACTATACTCATTTTTTAAGCCACATGGAAAAAACACCTTTATTAACAGATATTTTGTGATTCTTTTAATATAATTGTAGTGAGTATTTGGTTTATAAAAATATTGAATTGGATTTTGGGGAGGCAACCGACAGCTAAGGTCATTTGCGCCATAGGGGAAAGGTAATGGCAGAAGAGTGGATGGAAACCCGGAGTTGGCATTAGCTGGCTTTTAACGAAAGGTGACAAGGGAACCGCGGTTGAACGTCTCATCCGACAGACGGAGTACTGTACTTGAAGTTCCCTCCATAACACACTCAAGTAGGGAACGGATTTCCTCTGAAAAAATCTTCCAATGCAGGGATTTGAACCCTGGCCACCCGTATGGTTGGCCGGTACTCTAGCTACCACACCAACCCGATTCCTTTATAAAAACAATGCGAATACATGTACAAAATACACGCTGTTAAGTTTCTGACTAGATCTATGCGTTAAAAATTCCTCATTAAAAAAAATTCCCTCTGGAGTACTTACGCGTGTAATATCCCATTAAAAATGTCTGGTAATTTCGGCTGATATCTCAAAAAAATTACGGTTAAGTTGCTGATATTTTGGTATGCTAGAAAAGGTGTGTTTGTGGCGTAACAGCTCGCCACCATGGAAATGATTTTACAGGTTGGCAGTTCTGCCTCGCGAGGAATGTCCGAACAGGGAGGATATTGTTGGGGGATATGATTGTTGAGGGAAATTACGGGGAGTATGAGGGGAGTTTTGTTGGGGAGAGGGTCAGAATGCGTTGAGAGGGAATGGAAAGTGTATGTGCAAGTGGTGTGTGGAGGCGTATGGACTAAATCAAGAAAATAAATACGAGTGTCGGGAAGTAGAGAAAGTGGACAATTCAAGGAGGACCAGGACTACACCCAGAAGGATACAGAAGTGGGACATGATTTGGACGGAGGTGAGGAATGAGGAAGGTTGATGTGTAAATAATGTATTACATGTGACACGGGTAATAGAAAACGTTATTCAATATAAACAATAACGTGATTGATGTGTAGACATTTCTATTATATGGGACTCGGTTAAAAAAACGTTGCTGAATACATAATTAACGAGTTATCAGGTATCATAGATTATGATATCCATTTCTTTTAATTTTATTTAAAATGATATCTTGATCTCACTACATCTATCCAGCTCCCATAAAGATCGCGGGTGGCCATGCACGGGTGCAGAGATGCTTCCTCATCCCCGTTCTCCAGCCCCGCCCCCTTTTCGCCGAAAACTATAGCACACTCCCCCCTCCCCTTGGTTGGACCCTCGAGTGATGCGGCCCCCTCTCTCTCTCTTCCGCATCGCTTCACATGCGGGCGGGCCGCTCTTCATCTACGAAAGTGAGGGGGGGGGGCGAGATTGGGCTTTTCCCTCCGAGCGGCAAAGAGCTAGCGGTGAGAGATGCGGGCCGAGGAGGAGGCCCTGGACGGCGGCCAACTATGGGGAAGCTCCGGGGGTTGGAGGGGGATGAACAGCCCACCGCGGGCACTCCCTCGCCACCTCACCCGCTGCCACCCACCCAACCGCCCCATCTCCACCTCCCTTTCAACTTCTTTTCATCATTCGAACCCCTCTGCCGCCGCACCCGCGACTGCATTTCCCACCCCTCCCGCACCCCACCAGCAGACCCCCTACTCAACCGACCCCTCCTCACCGCATTCATGCTCGTCTCTCCAACATCTTTTTTCGTCTCTATTCGTACTTCACCTCCACTTTTACTCTCACTGTCTCACTCCTCCCACTCACTTAGTACGGATCCATCTGTCACCGCCTCAGAATTGCAGCAATCCTGACATTTTGGAGAGCTAATCGGTACGACTTCGTGATTTTCGAGTCTTGACTTTGACAAAATTATGTCTTATGGTTGTTTGAGCGAAATATCATTTTACTTAGAAATCAATGAATTTGATCTCATGTTGAAGAAAAACATCTCACCTATTCAATAACATAAAAAATTCTATCCCTTACCACATTACTTTTGGAGGTATTTGCCATAAAATACCAGCCCTTTTACATGACCAATGGTACGTGCATGCACTTCAGAGAGGCATTATTAACAAAACTAAGAATTTCTGACCCTTAGATGTCGTAAACAAAACTAACAGTGTGTATGTATGTTTTCTCAACTATTTTTGAAAATTTATTATATTGTCACCGCAGTAGGTTCTTGTGTATCATAAAAAAACCTTCCATTTTGAAGGAGTTTCAAACGCACCGCGCGAAAAAAATGAGTCAAGTTAAAGATTTATTTAGATATTTCCATTTGATTACTAACAATTTCCGTCATATAAAACTGTATTATTGCAACATTAATAATGCAATATTTAATTCATGTGTCCTCTAGCTGGTGAAATTAAAACGTCAAATTCGAATATGTACTCCATTATGACTAGGGAACTATCTCGCTCGGACTACCTTAAGGTGATTTGAAAAGCCGTGTATGTCAAGACCTAATCTACGGCAAATCTCAAACTTTTATTGCGACCTATTAAACATTTTTATGGCTGTGGCGTCAAAATTTCGTCACTTTCAATTCACGGTCATTCCAATGCCATACCCATTAACCTTCAGGATTCACATTGTGAAAAGTCAGGATTGCAGAGGCTGGTTAAATATAGTACGTCAGTATCAGTCATAAAATATTGGGACTACAGCATCACTTGTAGGACTCGTTGATTTCCCTGCGCATCAGCTGCAATGTTCTTCTTGGGTCAAATAAACTCGATTGTTTCAGGCTTTACTTAGTGAAAATCCATTTTAAAGAATTCAAAAGATATATGGCACTTTTTCACAGTTTTTATTTCAAGTCAACCGGTTTCGTCGCATAAGCGACATCTTCAGGTGTTGGTGACCTGATAATGTCGCCTATGTGACTAAACCGGTTGACTCGAAATAAAAACTATGAAAAAGTACCATATCTCTTTTGAATTCTTCTTGGGTCTTCCATCGCTTTAATTTTGTTCAACCATGAGTGGGACGAACAAAACTATATGTGGTAGACCAGAGATATGTCATAATCATATTTCTCAACAAACTGATATTTGATTGAAGAAATTCACTGTGAATTTAACTAAAAAGCGTCTTTTATAAAGCAAAATTAGGTTTTCAAGGAGCCACCTTAATTAATCTTACTCATTTTACGTCACTTTAACACCCATTCCAAATAAATGCCTGGAAACTGATACATAATAGGTAGAGGGCTCAGGTTCGAGTCATGATGATTGAGGAAATATAAATAAAATGCAGTGCCCTTGGCGCCTTTCGTTGAGACAATTCTTGTGCCAGCGGTATTTTTATCCCGCCCCGTCTGCCCCATCTTAAACTCTAATCCAATTAACTTTAATCTCACGCTGAAGGGCCAATTTATTGGAAATAGAGTTCAATCGTGTTTACCAAGTGGATGCCGACATTGCTTCCAATATTTATGCTGGATCAACAGTTATTGCTCAATCCCTGCGTTAGAAAAGGAGAAGGATGAAGATGAAACAAAACTAAAAAGAAATATTTTGCGGAGGTAGAAATGTCAGAAAGGGCAGGTGACATTCACGTTGCGTTTAAAATTAACGGGACTTGAGGAAACATTATGTGAGAAAATTATCAGTTGTACAGTAAAGTTTTAATAAAAGTAATAGAAAATTTTTGAAGAAGAGTACTACAGTACAGGGACAGTTAGAAAAATAATCGGGCAAGTGTGAATAAGTGCTAAGTGGGAGCTGAAAAAATTTCAAAAGAATCTGCTTCAACTCCAGAAGGTGTTCCTAATAAATGAGGCGCTAATTCCTAACCAATGATATGGACATAGAGGATAAGTTATATCGTTAAAGATAAAATTGAAAATAGATGCATTGGGCGTACAAATGAAATGTTTACATAATTGAAAAACAAATGATCAAAGGCAAGATTTGTGATATTCGTTTCACAAAACAGAGACACAAATGGGTAAGACGAGAATATTGATTATTAACACAATAAATGTTCAATATTGGATATGAAAAGGAGAGCGTCATAGTTGGTGATGAGTTGGGCTAAGATTGCGACTCAAGAAGCTAAGCAATCATGAAAAAAATAGAAAATACTCAATCACAGACATTGAAAAACGGTGTAAAAAAGCAGTGGTGAAGACTTTTTCATTTTCAGTACTTGCATGAGGAAATTACGTCCACTTACTTGTGAAAATGACCAAAAATGATTTCATATTTGGTTAAGATTCTTCAAATCATAACCTGGCGGTCGGGGAAGGAGAAAAATTCAAGTGCCATAAGTTATGGCAAAGTCGTTTGGCGGGTTGAGGATAATGCTAACACGAGCAACTAGAAGGAATAGGTAGACTGACAGAAGGCAGTGGTAGACGACGGAGGCTGGTTCATGTTATGGAGACTAGTCTTCAAAACCAGACAGACAGAGTTTCATATTGGTCTTCAGTGTTATCACTTTATAGATGAAGTATCGCCAAAATTCTGCTGTTTTTACATATTTGTAAATGATATTGCCGAGTAAATATTTTTCTTTGTTCAAGAAATCATATGAAGTTAAAAGTCGGTTACTAAAAGCAAGTCCTTGTTTAACAACTTACTTCTTCTCCAGGTGTAAAAATGTGCAGTGGGAGAAATGAATATGGGACCTGAAAGTTTTATGCTTATTACATTTTTTTGTCGTTCTAGTTACTGTTTCCTGGATTCCACGGACTTATCAAAGAAATAATAGTGCGTGAAAAGTAAAGGATTATCCTTCAAAAAGCCTTAGCGATCACGGGAATTTCCAAAAATAGGTGCGATTGAGATTTTCTTGTTTTTGAGAAGTTTTACACGCTATCTTATGGGAAATCTAGCAAGCATAGAGAGTTGATAGGTTCTCAATTTTACAAAATCTGTAGAAGCCTAGACAAGGAACTAATGGGTTAAAATTGAAACTAATGTCTGATAGTTTGTAATCCAAAGTATTTGGTAATACTTCTCGGAGTGAAGGTAGTAGAAGGTTGACTCTATTTTCTGAGCTTTTAGTAGTTGAGAATTAAATGTCTGAAGTAAATTTTCACCATGACGGAGATAAAATACTTCCACAAAGTTACTCAAAAAACACTTTCATACGTGAAACGAGTTGTTTACATGTTAAGTTTCTTCAGTTAAAATGTCATTGATAAAATAGAAAGATGAGTTAAGGAGACGTTAAAACCAAAATAAATTTGTATCGGCTTCCCCCTGTTTTACGGCAAGTAAAAGTTACTGTGCTCGCCATTGTAACGGCTCATACAAGAAATGTGCGTATAACTTTTTTGTATTCTGATCTCAAAGACATATTTTGTACTCTAACCTTAATTATGGATATTTCTGCTTTATCTTTCATAAAAATAGAGTTCCCCTTATTTCTAATTTCCACCCACCAGCCAGGCTCTTCGCGCGCTCATCCATTTCTTTCTCTGAGGGTTCCTCTTCTCCGTTCATTTCTTTTGTATTCCTCCCTTTAATGGGGTCTCTGCTCTCTGCCTCCCCCATTTGTCACCCCCCTCCCACTTTAGGCGCACCCTCTAAATTGGCACCGCCCGCTGACGCGAATCGCTGATTAAGGTCGGCCTTCAATACTACCCCGCTGCCGACACTCTGACGAGAACAGCCGACTCCTCTCGAAAATACCTGCGTTTTAGTCCATGAACTTCATTATCCGCGACAAGCTCCTCGGTCACCCAATGTTCCAACTGCTTCCATTCAGCGAGCGCCTCACAAGGCTTCTGCATGCCCCGGTCCCCCGGACGGACATCGCAGCCTTTACCGACATTCGACAAATTATATTGACAAAGCATTTCAAGAGTGACGAGACATGGAGGCACTTTCCTCCTTATTCACACCATTCATATTCGACGAGATACGTTTTCACGAAAATTTGACAAAAATTGCAGTAGATAAATGACATAACTAACATTTACGTGTAAAAATTAACACTTCACGCACACCAAAGTAGTTCTTTTTTAAAGAGTTTGAAATTTTTAATGATAAACCATAATTATCGAATCCTTAAAAGTTTCTCATAACTGTAATACTACTGCACAAAAATAGCAGCTCTCATTTATTGGACGAGCTCAACAAATCTACATCTACATCTACGTACTACCCCGCCAGCCGCCACATGGGCGTGTGGCAGGGGATAGTAGGTTACCAGCCGTCTAAAGATGAAAAGTTATTGGGGTGAAACGGTGACGTGTGTTATGGGAGTGTATTTAAGGGAGCTCAGTTTTTATTGTGGTCGCTTATTGTGTGCGGAAAGAACGAGTTTTTGTACCTATCTGTTCGGCAGAGTCTCTCTCTTATTTTATCGCATCTGTCAGACCTAGAAATGTTGTGAGGCGTCATGATAATATCCTCTGTATCGCCCTGAAACAATCAGTTCTGAATATCTCAAGCAGCTTAAGCCCAGCGTGCAGCCTCTGAGTCTCTAGGGGCTCCCATCTTAATTCCTCTAACATTTGTGTAACACTAAATGTTCGTTCGCAGCAATTTTTTAACGAACAAACAATGAGCCATAAGTAACCTTTCTGTCACATAAGCTGTTTATGTACTATTTAGGCTATCCGCTATACTATAAAGAATAATGTCACGACGATTGAGGTAATGGTGACTATTCTCCAGCCATTACCAACGGCATAGAGGGAGAAGAGTTTCGGTGAATTTCGATTTTGGTGACCAGAAGTGAAGAGCGCGCTCGGTTTACTCGTCCCACGGGTGTGGAAAACCTGTTCAGGGCCGTCGATATGTCTATTGCGGAAAAAAATTCTCTTTGATATAAAAAAGTCGTTCTCCTTCCTTTACTCTTCCCCTTTCCTTCATTTCCCCCATATTTCCTCCTCCCCAATTTTCGATTCCCTTTCATTCACTCCTTTTCATCGCCTTCCATTTTCCACTCCCCCACCCTTACATAGAGATTCTCTCCCATCCCCAAAGGCAGAGAACTTTTCCATTCTTCCCTCCCACCCCACACTTCCATCCCACAACCCACTCCCATGGAGCTCTCCTCCTTTCAGGGAGCCTCCCGCTCCTTCCCCCCCAACCCATTTGCCCCACACCTTTTCCGGCCCACCAGTTCCGGGCATCCAGCCCTCAATATTGGCGCCTCTGGCTTGGGACGACAAAGGGGAAGCGAAAGAGGAACGGGCCCAGGATGGGGCCCTGGGGTACACCCCAACTCTATCGCTCGCTCACGCTCTCTTCACACCCGCGGCAAGGAAGGGAGGGAAGCGGCGCCCTATCGAAACGAGGCCTGGGGGCGAGGAGCGGTAGGCTGAGGGTGGAAAATAGGGTAAATAGAGCGACGTGCTCCAAGACGAGGTTGGGACGGGAAATGGGTGCGCGATTGTTCCCGAGACTGAGGAGGGAATCGTCCCCATGAAATGAGTTTCGATGTATAGAACGGGAGGAAATGGGAAAGCAAGAGTGAGAAAAAAATGGGAAATTAAAACTTCAAGGGTGAGAATTGTATGTTTGGATAAGAACTCTGAAAAAGAAGGCATCATTGCTGGAGAAATGACAAAAATACGGGTGTTTGAAGTGAGATTGCGGAAAATTTACCTAGAAGAGAAGATAACTACTATCCTTAGGGGAGGTAGTAAGCGAGATACATGTAAATGTTTTAGACGTGAAGGCCATACTTACTGTGATTTCACCATTCCATCTTTTTTATTGATACGTATACCATACATGGGATGACCAATTATCGCAATTAATCGTCATATGCATTTTTTGGTGTATCCCATGAGTAATACATCTATAAATCCTGAATGAAGATTTTTATTTGCACAAAAATCGGAAACTAGAATTTTGCAGGATGAAAAACCGACTGATTATAACAATACAGTTAGATGAATTTTAAATGAATCTCAACTCTTTTTTAACGAATTATTCAGATTAAAACAGATACAATTGAACACACCTGCAGTAGAATTATCGCTAGCATTAAGCCCGTTCCGTATTCCATTGAGAGATTCATAGGCTATGTTCATATTGAAACTATTTGTTTCACAGGAAGCAGTCATTTCTGTTGCTACATATTTGAGGTAATTGTTGGGTGATCACTCAACAAAAAGGTTCCAAGAATTTAAAATGGAACTGTGTCGTTTGGAGCAGAAAAATATTTCAAATAGAGTCATTCAGAAGCCTTGCAGGAGTTTAAAAGAGCATTAAAACATAAATGATCCCGCGGCTAAAATAGCGCCATTCCCTTAGATTCAATCATACAATCACATCCAGTATTTCAAAATTTCTCCAGTTGGAGGGAACTAAATGGAAAACTACCTAATAAAATATACGTATTCGATAAAACGGAATTGGCTTGTGCTAAAGCTCAAGGCAGCATTTTTTGTGCGCTTGTCAATATTTGTATCCAGGAAGGTACTTTGCCATACACGACGGTTTTTATATAGAGCAATAATTTACATTAAATGCTAAATAATCACTAGTCCTTAATTTATTATATTTCAGATATTCTCATCGTAACTCATATGGCCTTTCGCATAAAATTTTTGTGATAGATAAAATTATACAAGCACATTTTCAAGCCTAAGATAGAGAAAATTCATTTCGGGTGGACATCTTACCTGCGACCATCCGGTTCGTATCTTGTCGACACAACTTGCCGAAGCAAAGTTTCCAGGAAAAGAAAGATTGACTGAGAGAGCGGGCTAAATAAGTGAAAGTAAATGTCTTAAGAACACGAAGAATTTAAGCAGATGTTCACTTCACAATAACATATCTTGATAAAAAAGATCATAGAGGAAATATTTCAAACCTAAGACCACGTTGTTGTCGTCACAAGATACTGAAGAGAGCTCTAACAGAATGGTAAAACACTAAATTAGAGAGATATGGTTGAACGATATTAGAAGGAAACAGACCTAGAAAAACCAATGTAAGCAATAAAAATTGCATTTCCTGATGAAATTGGAAATTCAGTAGTTCAAAAACGTTAAATAAAATGAGCCGTAGAGAGAAACATATGGCAGAAGTTATGTGCTCAGGAGAGACACTGACAAGTGATACAATTACCAGCCTCTAGAGTTGGATACCATAGAATGAAAAAAGTATAAGGGTCATGTAGTAGAAAAAAGCTCAAGCTGATAGGACTTTATTTCTGAATGGGCTACGACGCTCTTCAGAAGTGTACGATTGGCGAAAAGGGATAAGTTCTTCCAAAAAATTTACGAGGATTCGAGGCCATGGATTCAGGGCGTGTGCCATTGGAAAAGCTAAAGAAGAAGAGGAAGTCTCTTTCGATATCTTTTGTTGGAGGCGAAATCTGGAGAACAAATGGGTGGATGGAATTATATTCCAGTAAGCATAGGAAATGGCTCATACTGAGCGGTCCATGTAAGATATTGGTAAAAAAACTGTGACATAGCGTACATCAGTAAGCCATGGTTTTCAATTCGCTAATTTTTGCATAGATGTATAGTGTAAGTTACAGTGATAAAAATTAAAGAAGAACGTTCCTTCAGAAGTGAGGACAAGGCACACAGGGCTAGGCACAGGTAATTAAGATGCAAGTAATATAATATTGACCATTTTGAACATTTTATATTTTTTGATAAATGGTACTGTAGTCTTGTGAATTGACCCCTCTGCTAAACCTTTTTATTTGGGGATTTGTGGCTAAAGGGGGGGGGGAATAATAATGTATTTAAAAACTTGAATTTTATAAATTAAGGTTAACGTATAAATTTACTCATTCTGACAGATAGGCCATATTGAAATGAATGATAGGGCTTAAAATCTTGTCAAGTAGTCAAATCATTTCACTGATCACTTACTATTACCTTTCCTTCTCCGTTCTAGTCAACTTAAATCGTTTTTCCTTTTGACCCCATTAACCTCTTGACCGTTTACCAAAAAATTCCATTGCTCGAATGACATCTTCTGAATTATATTATGATAAGGTTAATTCAGAAAACATATTTGTAGAGAGATTTCCGCATGAGGTAAGTATGTAAATAAATAAATAATTTATGATCACTCTGGGTACAAGCCCTTAAGAGCAAAATACACAAACAATTGCATACACACACAAAGGTGCTATTACATATTTAGAAAGAAATCATACATTTTACTTTGAAAATTTTGAATTTATTAAGTGTTTTTAGCATATACTGACAACGAGTGCAATATTTTGGTTCATGTTACAACAAATGAATCAATGACCTTGGTGGTTTGATGAGGAGGAAAATACAGCATTGAGGAATTGATTCTGGTTATGACCCTACATGAACTAGGTACAGACTTAAAAAATCGGAACATCTGGTTAGGTTCCTCGAATGAGAACAGATGATGTCAGAGGGAGAGGTAACCTATATCATACATCAATAAGTCTTTGACTCATTTTCTTGTAATTTTGATCCACGATTCGTTTGTCTTGAAATGCAGTTTGAAGCAAAAAACTAAACGCATTACTCTACAATGTACAGCACATACTTTGCGGGAGAGAGGGGGAGAAAATTTCCGAGGAATCCGAAAAGAAGACGGGAGAAATGTGGCCCTCCCCCACGGACTGTTCAACGGGGAGATAACCGCAAAAATAACGGGCAATGAAGAAAGGGAAGGAGGGAGAGAGGGAGAGAGACATAAAGGCTTTTCGGGGGCAGATCGGGACTCTTCGAGTGGGAGAAAGATAAAAGGGAGGGAATCGGGGAGGGAAGGATTCACGAAGGGGCCTCCTGCCGGGAGGAAGAAGGCGAGGACTGGGCACTGGGTCTAGCGAAAAGGGGCTGATTTAGATAGGGGTTGCGAATTGGAAGGGATTACGGAGGGCACCTCCCTTTGTTGGACCCGAGATTGGGAGCGTTTGAAGAGTGTGGATATTTATCCAAGGCCATTAAAGGCGTTTTATCGTTGTTTTAGGAATCACGTACGAAAGCATTATCATTTTGAATTAGCCTACTCCATTCAGGGAAGAGTCGCCACCCATATTACCCGTGCTGTGCTGCGCCGTGGGATGTTACAAAAAGAGTGTCTTGTTTGGTTCCCACATGGTTAACTGCTCATGAACTTAATCTCTAAATTAAATCAAGTCTCAGCGCACTTCAAATGCGCTATGCTGTACAGATCGTTCGTTTAAGTTCAGATTCGGATCACATTTTGCCTTCAACCATGAAATAATTGGCGAAGGGTTGAATCTGCTTCTGTTCTACGGATGTTAGCATGAAAGATAATCTCGGTAAATGCTCGAGAGCGTCGCATAATATTCCATGGTTTATTTTTTCACTTTTGTCTTTCATTTATTGCCGGAGAGCTTCATGGCGCGCATGATCCAATATGATTACAGAGTATAAATACTCCAAAGAGGAAGATAAAAACAATTTCGTAAGCTACAAGTAGCGGAAATTGCAATTATTTGCCACGAAAGAATGTTCTAACTAAATTTTTAAAGCAGCCGTAGAGTTATGAGGGTTAGGGTACATACAGTTTTACGAGTGATATCTTTAGTGAGATAGTGGACAAGGAAATGATTCCACAAAAATTAAGATTTGATTTTTTTCATTCTAAGAACTTCATTTTTGAGATAACCAATATAACACAAAAGTTGGTGAAGAATATGAGGAAAAAAGTCATTTGATTAAATGAGATCTCATTTTGATTAGATGAGCTTACGTACTACTTTTAAGCATCCAAAGATTTCCAAACATTGCATGTAACAAATGATGTGGTACGAAGTCACTCGCACGGGTGCATATACACCAGGGTTAAAATTCGCTATGAAAAAAATCATTGAACTTGACCGGGATTCGAACCCGGATCTCCCAATTGCCGGTCAGGTGTGTTAGCCAGTTACACTACCAAGCCATCTTCATTCAAGGCTAATTTCTAGGGAGGTTTATGCGAACTAGATGTTCAGGCCTCAAGTCTACATTGTAGCACATGAGACAAAGCCGTGCTTACAAAGCCACTGTCGCGATGTCGCTTTGTCTCATGTGCTACAATGTAGACTTGAGGCCTGAACATCTAGTTCGCATAAACCCCCCTAGAAATTCGCCTTGAATGAAGATGGCTTGGTAATGCAACTGGCTAACACACCTGACCGGCAATTGGGAGATCCGGGTTCGAATCCCGGTCAAGTCCAATGATTTTTTTCTTAGCGAATTTCAACCCTGGCATCCAGAGATTGTTCGGCGGGGGTTAACGGATGCCAAACTATTGATGATTGCTATAACAGATCACTCAGAATGGCAACAGCACTAAGTAAATTTGTCGTAATGAGGCAGGGAATCTGATTTTCTTGATTTCCTACCGATATTCTTCCAATTGGCCCTCAATAAAATCAATTCTTGGTGTAAAAAAACAGATGGCTGCATCATATTCCATTCATTGAAATTATCGGTGAATACAAAAGTTAGCCCGGTCATGAAGATTGATACTTGCATAAAATACAAATAATATTCCTTTATGACTAGAAAAATTCTTAGTGGAATAGGAATTGTAATCATCAGAAATATTCGGCTTCAAAATTTATTGAGTGGCTTGAAGAATGATGATTTTCCTTCAGATATTCACGTTTTATTACAGAATAGCGCATTTGGTTCGATGTACATGCAATAGGACTAGTGGCGGAGAGAGTGACTGCAAGTGGCGAGGGTAAAAGAAAGAGTAGCAAGCTTCTGTAGAGTGCTTCAACAGAGGTCATTTCGCACTTGCCATCGGCCACATTCAGAGAGAAGCAGCAACACTCGAAATCATTCAGAGCATAGCCCATCCAATTGGAGCCGATTCCGACATTGCCGCGCTTCAATGATCGCGCGGGAAGAAGTGTTTCCATGTGCGGTTGGCCGTTTGTTAGGCCCAGAATTTATAGGTAAGCCGTGTCGGTTAGCTATCTAATGCTTGTTGTATCTGCTTTCATCACGAGGTATTAGGCTTAATCTTCTAAAAATTGAATGGTAAAGAGAGAAAATTGTTTGGCCTGAGGTTGAGCATGCCAAGGGCACTAAAGAGGAAGAATTGATAGTGGAAGGAGTAAAGGAGAGTGTTTCGTCACATTTATATTCATTTAACTTCCACATACGATACACGAGAGAGAAAAATTGAATATTTAACAGTATTCACAGAAAAAATGGATGAAGGTTTGGAAATAAGTTGTCAGACTGTGTTGTAGTATAATTAATAAAATTCGATGTTATCAAGCTACAGTTTTATGGAAATCCATTTTATTAAAAATCAAAATGACTTGGAAACTTCTCACAATTTATTATCAAATGACCGATAAAATCACAAAGGCGACTTCTCCAGGTAAATGTTTCTGTCCATTACTGAATATACACAACTCGGGAGAAATGGGAGAGGTAGGCAAAAGAAAGGTCTCCCCATGCGTTTTCCCCGCACTCCAATCTTTTTGTCTTCCTCTCCTTCTTTCCCAAGTTTTATATTTCCTGTACCGGACTGAAGAAATGCACCTGAAGATGTTGCCCAAGCAATGAAACCGATCCTCTAAAATTAAAACTGCGTGCAAAAGTTTCAAAGTGATTTTGATTTTATCCATATTTTTAAAATTTAATGACGTTTCTTAAATTGAAGGAAGAATGTATGAAGGAAGGCATATAGGAAGGAAGGAATATAAATGTAAGATTAAGCGATACTGATAGCAAAGGATTGCACGCACGTAATACCGATCCGCCGCTAGCACAAATGGTAGAGGGGTGGTAGGGGGTGAGGAGTGAAATGTCAAGGAGCAGGAAAAAAATTAATAGGGAAGAAAAACAACGAATACTATCGTTCAGGTATGCGATTAGGCCAGAGCAGAGGAATACAATAACAGAGAGTAAAATTTTCTTCACTATACATCGAAAAATAGGCATTTTTAAGGAAAATAGAATATGGTAAAGGGTATGAGTACATGCTCGTATGAATTGCAGCTCAAATCGGCATCACAAACATGGTTGCTTCATTAAAGAGAATGGGTAAACATTTTGGACCTCCATCATTCATTGGTCACTCAATCCTTGAATTAGTTGAGTACAGCCCTTCATCCTTCCCAATCTGATGCTAGTTTGCCTACTTCTTGGAAGTTCTTAGGTGTTCTCTCCTTTATTGACCGTATGTATTTATTCCATGGCCTCCTTCTTGGAAGTTTAATATTTTTCCTTAAGTTCTATTATTCGTAAAATCCTTTTGCCTTAGAATGTGCCCAATCCATCAAGTACTTCTTTCCTGTATCGCACACCATAATTTTATTTCTTTTTCTACTCTTCTGTGTACTTTATCATTTTATCTGTCTATTTTATCTTCAGAATCCTCCTCAAGCACAAGGATTTGAAAGTGTTCAGTCCTTTCTGGTCATCTTTTTCAATGGTTTATGCTTCCAATCCATAGAGTGCCAAGCTTCATACAAATGTTTTCACATACCATTCACTCGTTTGCAGTTCTATCTTCTTTGAGCACAGCAGTTGTTGGGCTCCTCCGAATGGGATGAAATCTCACGGGAAGTAACATGACAGGATCTGCGCTTTCTTTCCGCGATCAACGGTTGAGGCGAGAAGAGTAGAGCGTGGAAGACAAAGAGCCTTCAGTATATGGTGGGGATTTGAAGGCCTCTCCACTGCCGAGGGTCGGACGAGCAGGAGGTGGTCACGAGATGAGCCAGCGGAGAGAGGAAAAGGGTTACCAGCGAGAGAGGGAGCCCTTCGGGCCGATGGGAAAGGGCCGGAAGGGGCAGACGAAAAGGGTTCGTTCGTACTTCGCCCGGCTTGAGAGAAGTGGAAACGGGTCCGAAATAGCAAAGAGAGGGGAGCGCTTTCATTGTCCGACGAGTGAATGTGTGCGGGTTAGCTCCGCCCTTGACTTGGCCCCAGTCCAAACAGATGGTACGAAGCCATCTCACTCATCGCAAATCATACATTTAGCAAGAGACTCCGCTTTGACTCGCGTAGGTCAACGCTAAACATCAACGCTGCACCACGGTATAAATCAAGCTAGTATCCAACGGAGCTACACACAATATCTTTTAAACGCTGATCCCATAATCCTTAACCCTGTAGGAGTGAAGTGAATTTATTGGGGCATTAGTGGTGACGTCGATCTCCTGGACCGATTAAGATATAAAAGTTTAAAAAAAAACTCTAATGCAATCTCTAAAAATCAGCTTTTAAACGTGAAATTAAATAAAAAACATTTTTAAAAAATTCACGACAAAAAGAGATGATAATTATCCTTTCATTCAATCTAGGTCAGTCAGTAAAATGAATAGACTAGGACAATATTTTTCTCCAGCAGAGCAAAAGACAAGGTAATGGCATAAAAAAGGATTAATATCCGTTATTTGACAGAAATTACTTATCAATTTGGCATATCATATTTTACCAAATACACCAAAATGTGTAGTATTTGAAGATTTGAAGGCTAAGATTGTGACCTACAGTTAGTTGGACCTTCGTGGCAAATTGTTATAATATGGTTACACGACTGTGACTTTTTGGCCCGCATTTTAGAGGAGCGGTATAAAATAGGAAGGTAATACAGAGGATGTATTGCGAAGTTTCATACTTCGTCAGCGTCACCAGAAGATTATATTGCCAGTCTATGAGGTCGAGCATCACCACTTTAGGGTAAGGAGAGAAAGAAAAAAGATGATAAAATGATATGTCAATGTTGATTACAATACGTGTGCAGCTGACTTGGATATTTTCAATCACAAATGGTTATACAACTTTGGCATTTTGGCATAAAGCAGACATTTGTAACAAGGATTTATATATCTTTTCAAATGAAAGTTAGAACCGGCAATTTAGTTTTGTAAAAAGAATAAGAAAAGAGCTTACACTGTACATTTTGAGATTCAAAAACATTAAAGGGGCTATATATTCACTCAAGAATATATCTTGACCTGAGACAAAGAGACACAACGTGGTTATATATGATTTTAGATTCAGGTATGTTTTGTTATACATTTAATTTTAGAATCAATGCATAAAATGAATGATTTAAAATTATTGACTCTTTGCTCAATGGCATGGCCATACACATAGTTATACCACAGAGGCGAAATTCGTTGTGTCACTTTTAAAAGTATTTCAGGAAGATTACTAAATATTTTTATTCATAATGATTATCGACTATTTCCACCGAGTTCTGTCTAATACGATTAACTTTACAGTCTTTTGAAAGAATTACATATCACATTCTTATTGTCTCGGTTATGCTGTCAATTCTCTCTATACAAATAAGATACAAAGCAGGAAAAATGTATCTAGAAAATTTAGTTACTGATCTCTATAAGACTATTATTGATTATTAAAATCACAAACATAAATGGCCATTCTACGGTATTTAAACATTCACAGTTAAACTATTGGCTCTGTATAGTAATCTTCCTAGAGTGTATAGGAAATTTTCAAAAGATACTTTACTTTTCAGCTGGTTGTATAAACGTTATGACAATTTTAAATGGATATCTCCATTTACTTTTAATAAATTTTGATAAATGATCAGCAGATGGGTTTTTTATTACATTATTAAAACAATAATGCATATACTTGTATTGAATTTAATTTAAGCATAATTATAATGCAAGCAGGTTTTGACTAATTTTTTATTCATACAAATATTTTGGAGGGTTGGTCTTGTAATATTTAATTTCATCATCTCTAGCTAACGTTTCGCAATTTCATTTTTGCATCATCAGGGTTTGAGTTTCAACCATTTACCTGAATTCATGAAAGGAGCAAATTTAATACAATGTACTTATAATTGGTGGCATTTTTTAAATTTAGCCAGCAATGTGCATGAATTTATGCAAACTACTTAAACTCAAACCATGATAATGCAGAAGTTAATGAGCGAAGCGTTAGCAAGAGGTGATTTATAACTGATTAATTCAAGACCATTCCTCCAAAATAATTGCATGCTTAAGAATAATGTTTTTTTTAAAGGAAAGAGTTATCGAGAAAGAGTAGAGGAATACAGTATCCAAAGGGAATTGAAGGAATATTCTCTCTTGTATGCCAATATCTCTCCCCCTTCAAAATTTTGAACCGGTATTCGCATTCATTGGTCCCCGCACCGATTCAATTTCTCATTCGTTTACGGACGTATGGACGATAAAAACGAACAGAAGCACGGAAATTACATAAAGCAGACGAAGGAGAGGACACGAAGAAAGCCTCGTGAGAAATTGAGGAGGATTGGAATGGTGAAGCTTGGAAATATAGTGGGAGTGGTAGGAGACGTGTGGCGGAAAGGAAGGTGCAGTGAGGAGGGACGTTGGGTGGTGCGGTAATATTTTTGTGCCCGGGATGGTCGGGCGGGTGAGGCGAGGGATAAAAGCCGCCGCGCTTCAATCCTCCCCGAGTCCTCTGCGAACACAAATTTCATCCCCGAAGCCCCTGCCGCCCGGCCGGCCCTTTCAGCAGACGTCGTCGGGGGATCCAGCCAATAACTCCCCTCTCAATCCCCGATCCCGCTTCCCGTCCATCCCTTCAACGCTCGATTCCTCTTTCTTCTCCCTCTCCAAGCATTGGGAACGTGAATCAGACGCGGACTTAAGAGTATCTCTGAAGGAAAAAGCAACTACTATTCCACCATTCGCAATATTCTAACGCGTATTTAATTTTGGCGGGAATTTAACTCAAGATTGTTACGCCAAGAATGGATGTAAAACTGGAATTTTATTCATATAGTCAATACCTTCAGAAAAATACCTCTAGAATATTAACGATCAATTTTTACCTCTCTGTGGTACTTGTCTTGTGAATTCAGCTTGTAATCACATGGTGTTTACCGAAGAATGTTGAAAATACTATGATAAATACCATTTTTCCACGTGTAATATAAATGAAATTTTTATTAAAAAACTATTTTTAAGAAGCGAGACATTCCATAAATTAGATAAAAAATAAAATAGATACCTCTTGCCGTCTTACCAGCAATCTTATCAGCTAATTACTTAAAAAATTGGGTTGAATAAATTTGTAAATTTCAGATAGGTGACTTTAATAACGACCAGTTTCGTCGCTGTGCGTCTCCATGTTCCGATCCTGTGCTCCAGGCTCCGTGCTTCTGTGCGACACCTGATGGTATCGCACATCGACGAAACTGGTATTTATTAAAGTCACCTATGAGAAATTTACAAAGTTATTCATTTTAACATGAAGCAATTCCACCAAGTCACGCCGAAAACCATTCAATCAAATATTGGAGTCAAAATATTGCAATTCCATAGTAATGGCGCTAACGTGTACGTCTATTACAAAGTCAGTCGTTCGGTATCGATTGCATTCTCCCTTCTGTATAAGCCTTCGCAACCATTTCCACCACATGTCTGCCATTAACATGCCATTTGATCATTTACTCCCATGATACACCCAAGGAAATCAACGAAAAAAGGTGTAATTCGTCATTTAGAATGCAAATACACTGCCAATTAAACAAAGCGTTGAAAAATCTATGGTTTACTTGAGAAGAATACACTAAAATGAGCATATTAAGGTAGGTAGTCCGAGTGAGACAGTTTCCTAGTTAAAATAGAGACCATATTTGAATTATACGTTTTAATTACACCAGCTGTAGTTTGTAGCATCAATTAAATATTTCATTATTATTGGTTCATTAAAATAGTTTTAAATGACAGAAATTGTAAGTAATTAAATAGAAATATCTAAATAAGTCTTTAACTTGACTCATTTTATTCGCGCAGTGCGTTTGAAACTCCTTCAAAACGGAAGATTTTTTGTGATACCCAAGAACCTATTGTGGTGACAATATGATTTATGTTCAAAAGCACTAGAGAAAACATACAAACTACACACTGTTAGTTTTTTTACGACATCTAAGTGTTAGAAATATCTCATTTTGCAAATAATGTCTCTCTGGAGTGCACGCAGATACCATTTCCCATGTTTAAGGGCTGGTATTTTTTGGGAAATATCTCGGAAAGTAATGTAATAAGGAGTTAAATTTTTGGTGTAATTGAATAGGTGATATATTTTTCTTTAAAATGAGACCAAGTTCATTTATTTCTAAGTAAAATGATTTTTTGCTCGAACTACTGGCGGACTTTTTTTACGCTGCGAAGACCTGTATCGAAACTCTTATTTGTATAGAAACTGATATAGCTGTATTGCGTTGCTATTACATTTCCAGTCCATAAAAGTTTTTATCAATCTATTGAATAAATATTTGATGTTAGCAAACATCAATATTTTTCTCTAATTATAAACTCAATCGTTTGCTTCGCATTTTTCATCTGAACGTGATATAGCTGAGTTCAAAATCACTCAGGGATGTGAAAATGATCTCTTTATTCCAGTCTCTGCCCTGCATACTTTTAATATTTGGCCTAAGCCGATATTGGAAAGCACATTGAAAGTTTTATCTCCATCAAATATTCATACTGCATCTTACACTTAGAGCGTGCATGTAACGGCCGAAATGCATGTGCGGTCTCGCCATTCGATGCTTGTCCATCCGCGTACGAAACAGATTTCATCCACTCCAATGGTTTTCATTTTTATTTATAGCTCTTCACGTATTCATTCCTTTCTCAATTTCCTTTGATTCAATGTTGAACAGAAAATTCAAGGCCGGAGAGCCCCGTGGAATTCCAAACCCAAATCTGGAAACCTCATGTTTTTTTCTGCCATTCATTCCAGTACCACGTGATTTTTTGAAGGGATATGTTTTTGAAATAAGCTGGAAAATGGGTTACCAGGACGGTTACATCAATGAAGCATCTGTACGAGGTTACATAACTTGGTTAACATAAAGACCATTTGCGTAAATGTTTCCTCGCTAGATTGAGAATGATACGAAAATGCCTTATTCTCTATGCTTGATATTCTTCAACACGGTTCAGCGATTATTGTTTGCACAAATCCATATTTGAATCGCGCTACATCTTCAAAAATTTGGTTAAATATTCCCAACTCAGTATGCTTGCCCTCTTTTAGGCAACGTTCGCACAATCCCTCAAATATCTGTTTTGCGTCCTTTTAAGGTAGTTCGAGCGAAAAAATCATTTCACCTAGAAATCAACGAATTTGGTCTTATTTTAAAGAAAAATGTATCACCCTACCACTGAAATAAAAAACTAAACCCCTTTCCCACATTACTTTTCGAGATAATTGCCATAAAATACCAGCCCTTTCACATGGGAAATGGTACGTGTATGCACTCCAGAGAGATTTTATATTAAAAAATGAGGCATTTCTAACACTTAGATCTCATCAAAAAATCAACAGAGTGTAGTTAACGTGTTTTCTCAACTACGTTTGAAAATAAATCATATTGTCACCGCAGTAAGTTCTTCGGAATCATAAATCTTCCGCTTTGGAGGAGTTTCAAACGAACCGCGTGAAAAAAATGAGTCAAGTTAAAGACTTATTTAGATATTTTCAATTGATTACTTACAACTTCTGTCATATAAAACAATATAATTGCACCATTAATAATGCAATACTTAATTCATGTGTCCTACAGCTGGCGAAATTAAAACCTAATATTCGAATATGGTCTATATTATGATTAGGGAACTATCTCGCTCGCACAACCTTAATACCTTTCACTGCTTTTTTATCACTACCTTGCTCTTTTATTGCCTAATCAATCCATGTTTTAATTCTGTATCAATCCAATACTTTCCTCTAGCCCTGATGTCGGACCAGGCTTTCGAGAGAGGTCGACCGTGGAGGCGAGCACCATTGTCCAACACAACGAAGGCTACCACTTCCTCAGCTCCAGGATTAGTTCTCTCTATTATAAATTTCAGTCTTTCCTGAGAGTGTATAGCTGGAGTGGTTTTTCTTGGCTCCATTAAGTATTTTATACGATACCGTATTACTTAAGAAGTCTCCTCTTTGTGGTCATACACCTTTCGGCAGCCGTCTCCTTAAGACTCACTTATCTTCTCCCTCCTAACCTTCGGCCAAACTAGCGTCAAAGACCCGAACACTATCCAAAAAATGAGGGAAAAAAGCCTGAAATTTTGTATTATATTATTTCATTGAGCTATAGAAAAATAAAAAAAAATGCCTGATCTGAACATTTACCTGTGCTTTTTTTTCTCTTCACAATCGTTAAACAAACTTTTAACATTACTCATTTCATGAAAAAAAAATAAATTGAAGATTTAATGTCACTGAACTCGTAAAATTATGTACCCGGATTGGGTCTCGATATTTATCACTTTTAAGCTTTGCACCTCTAAACATGCCAGAGAACCTAATTTAACTCATTTAAAATCCTTTATTGCAAAGTAAGGCAGAATGGTGAACAGTCATAGATCTATTGAGTGAAGGCATTTTCTTGATCCTATAAAATTTCGAGTCTACCCACGTTTAAAAGAAATAATCATAACTTACTCATTCTTGAACTGCATGAGTTTATTCTCAGTTTTTATTTTATCATGGGTAAAAGGTACTTATGTTGACTTTGTGGTACTCTGTGGTACCACAATTTTTATGCTCCTTTCCAACTTCAGGAGTCGATAATGGCACGCTCAACTCTCGATTTGATGTTTATCCTGGGTTGTGAAGAATATAGTTGCACGCGATAAAATGGGCGATTTAATGAGCGGGGAAAGTTTAGAAAAGAAAAGAAGTTCGGAAAAGTTGCTGCCATTTCCAGTCATGTTGAGATCAAAATACGAATGCACTAAGTCACCCATCTGGAATACTTCTGGACAGTCAGACTTCTCTGATGTACAGGTACCCGTACGGAATACTTCAGGTGTAAGGTTTGTAAAAATTTTATTGCAAGTTTAGGGGACAATAAGTATTAACATAAGTTAGAAGATTTTGCTGTCCTAATCTTGCTGTGAAACTGTTAATAATATATTTATTATTTTCTTTACTTATGATGTTAGTGAAGTCTTAATGAATTTTCCTATAGATAAGGTGTTTGGTTATATTTCGATGGCTGACTGTGTCATAGTAATGAGAGATTTGGGAATAACATATCAGATTAAGCATACAGAATATCTGAATAATTTAAAAGGATCACTGAAAAGTTGCAGCCGTTTGATACTGTAGTTCAAATCAAAAACCGAAACTTAATAGACTCACGAAGGTCTGAGGTGAGGAAGACCATTATTTAACTGGAAATTTCTAGGAGCCAAAAAAAAAACCTGTAGATGTGACGTAATAGTCCCCGAAAAATATCAACTTTGTAATAGTGTTTGTTAAAGTTTTCCCGGCTGTAGCGTCAACATTTTGTCAGTCGAAGGTTGAAAATTCGATGACCTCATCGAATAGGGTCCACGTTCCGAGCTATGAAATCGGCGCCTCAGCATCGATGGCAGCTTATCCCTCACCCTGGGGTGGAAATGGCACAAACTAACCGATTGCAGAATGATTTAGGCTTTAAAATAATGGCCGCGACTTCACAACTTGGTTTGGTGCGAATGACCTTAGTCGTCGAAGCACCCTAATCACCCAAATACTACCCCCCCACAACTTGGCAGGAAACTGATAATTTTTTGTTATGATAGGAATTTTTACTTCTATCGAAGAGTGAATGGAATACATGACAGCAAAACATAAGTAGCGGGCTAAGATGTTTTATTGACCACGGCTGCCATTGACTACTACGGTTACTTTTATTGCAAGTTTTGTAACCTTTCATTCTTTTCTCTCTAGATTCATTTTCGCCACTCTCCTTCACACGCTTCCCAATGAAGAGAGAAAGGTTTTCCATTATTTACTCTCCAATATTTGACTCAAATATCCGGGACCCTGGTGTTTCCAACCCCTTGAGATTTATCTCCGAATCTCTCATATCCTCCTCGTACCTCTCAGCCATCTTTTATTGGAAGCCATTCATTTTCTGACTTCACCTTTTCTATTCATGTCCATTCTTACTCTATTCGACGGTGAAAAGAATATAGGGCCTAAGATACTGATTCCGAGCTCCAAATCTCGTCGGGAAAATAGGAAAAAGTTAATCACACAAAACATGCTAGGGTGTATAACTTTTCTAAATTGATACTATCTCAATTTCCAGGAGGGTATTTAAGAAAAACATTCAAGACGGGGATATTTTATTAAAATTTCACTGAAGAGGCGCTGCCGAAATATAACTCTGTAGTGGTTTACTACGGACTAATTTGATCCCAGATTTAAAAAAGTGCTAATCATTTGATATTTCAACTAGACCATTGTGGAATTATTGGAATCAAGCACCCTGCCTCATTGGTCATGAAGTTATAAATATATGATCTGGTAATTAACTTAATGGTTCAAGACGTAACTTTGTGGAATGGCACTACAGACATGACGAAAAAGAAAAGTCTCTCTGTATTTTCCACACTTAAAACTTTTATTCCTGACCCAGGTTTCGATTGCCTTGCAATCATTTTTAATGGTTTGAAAATGATTGCGAGGCAATCCTTTTCCTTTGAAAAGATTGACCATTGAAAATGATTGCAAGGCAATCGAAACCTGGGTCAGGAATAAAAGTTTTAAGGGGAAAAATACTAAGAGACTTTTCTTTTTCGTCATATGATCTGACAACTTGATTAAATCATCAATCAATCATCATATCCAACTATTTTATCCTAATTCTCTGCATGAGCTCGCTTGGATTGTCAAGCTCCCTGTAATTAACAAGAGTCTTTAGACTAAAATATAAAAAATCGTGTCATGTACGCATTCCGAAGGAGCGGGTACTTAATTTTTATCCATATGGCGATCTATTTTACTTGCCAAGGGTACTTTCTACGGCTTCAACTTCCAAAATTATCAGTTTGAGTCTCATAAATGTCATAATTAGTATTTTCCCAAGTTTCAAGGGATTAGAAGTTAACTAAGAACTTCATTTTTAAGTGGATTGTTCCAATTTAAATTGAAATAGTTACTCCGCCTTATAAGAATTGAGTTTATCCTTGTGGTGAGCATTTAGAAAAACTTGATTGCATTATCATAAATAAATTTTCAAGCATAATTATGCAAATCATTATTTTAAATTAAATATGTACAATACAAACACGTCAAATTTCAAAATAAATGTTATTATCAAATTAATTGCAATTTTTTAAAATGCTTAAATAGCATTTTTTTAAACTAATATAGTAGCAGTACTTTTTTCATGCTGATGTTTCATAATTCTGTCCATAGAGCATTAAATGAAAAATGGAGAAGCGTCAAAACCTAGTTAAAACAATCCTTATGTACACATAACCACAAAAATGGCGGATGTAATTTTAAGTTATCCGGTCCAAATTTTATCCACAAAAACTATGGTAACGGAGGAAATCACCCATGTCACGGAACACAAATCAAAATGTGAAATAGATGCATTAATTGAAACTACTAAGTGAATAAGGCTTGTAAGGATTAAACAACTTTTGGTCACATTTTAAATCCTAATTTGTGATAAGAGGAAAACAGTAACAGAAAAATCTAGTGAGGTAAACACATTTCCCTAAAACTGTCTAAAAGTCAGCATATTTCCTGGAGTTAAGGCATTTTCCTGAGGCTCATAGCGGAGAAAGGAGTTAAAAGCTAAAATAATTTTTAAAAATTAAATCTTACGCCTGCGTTCATTTAACGGCATTTAGAATGTCAAATTTCTCTACGTAAATGAGTTTATTACTCTTAAGTCCGTTATGATCGTCATTAGAATTCGGATTCCACGCTTCTCACCGCTTACGTATCTTCTTCAGTGCGGAGCTATTAACACGGAATTTTCCGCAGCCCTTGGAATCTATTCGGAACAAACACCCTTGCATTAGAATGTGGCTCCGACTGCATGGATTGCTGCGGTGCTAAGCTCATGGAATAGATTTCTTCGAAGATTACATTGTATAACTCTTACACTTTAAATTGGCACTCTGTTGTAAGAATAGTTCCCCCGCTAAGTGCGCTTCGTTCCTTTTAAAGCTCTCTTGAAGAACTTTTCACGGGAAACGAGCGACTCAGAGGCTTAAATGGCAATAGCACTTGCCTCAACATTATGAAAATTTTGCTAAAAGTTCTCTCTTGGTTTGCTAAAAGTTCTCTATTTTCACCAAGAAATTTGCCAAAAAAACTTGTTACTTTAAACCGTTACAAATTATTTATTGATAGTTTTTATGATCGTCGAAGCAGAAAGTGCACAAAATATAATCTAGAAAAGAAAGGAATGCTTGAGATTCTGTCACATAGAAGGATAGGTAGGATGGATTACAAGAAATTGAGAAAATTTCAATAAATAATATGCTTATGAACTAAAAATTCACTTCTTTGGATGGCTAATGAACTATAAGTTTGTACTTTAATTAGAATTCGAAAGGCAGTCCTGGAATCAGGCTGTGCTCTGTTCCTTTCTGATAGTTCCCATATTAAATTAGAAATTGTTTCCAACCTTCATTTAGAGGTGCCATGATCTCACAAATAAAGTTGTCGTTCACTTTCCACAGAATTTTATTAATACCAACCAAGGTTTCGGCATAAGATATATCATTTTCAAGGCAACAAAAAGGCCTTGAAAAGGACATACTTTATGTCAAAACCTTGGTCGGTTTTAATAATATTCTGTGGAATCAGTTTTGACGTCTTGAGGTTAAGTCATGTGGAAATAAAACTGTATCTCCTTGCCTACGTTTCGACGTATAATGTACACCATCATCAGGGCTACATAAAAGAATACAATAACCATGTGCAACATCAATTATTTTATTCTTTTAAATAGCCCTGATGATGGTGTACATCATACACCAAAACGTAGGCAAGGAGATACAGTTTTATTTCCACATGACCTAACCTCGAGAGATCAAAACTGGTTTAATCTAGGAGTTCGTTATAAAAATGTTATTCTGTGGAATGTGAACAAAAGCTTTTATTTTGAGATCATGGTATATGTACTCCATTTCTACAAAATTTTGCCTGTTACGCTAAACTTAAATCATGTAGAGGGTTCTTTCCCATTATACATCTATTTCATTAATAAAAATTGATGCACCCAATATTTGATCATTTTGCAATATTTTTCACAAGAATAACCAATTTTATCAATAGAAAAATAAAATTTCACTGAATTGCCAACCACCCGCGACTGCAATTCTAAAAAATACCGTAAGATTAAAGCCGTCAGTTCCATCTCACTTTCTAAAGCGGCGCGGCGTTTTATCAGGAGACTTGTGACGTGACGAATGGGACTCCACCCTTTTCCTTGCGTGTGCCACTTGCTCCAAAGTTAGGCCACATTTTTACCTGAAACGGAGAGATGGGTGGAAAAAGAAAAATGCATTTATTTATTGTTTCAAGCAACCTGACGAAACAAAAAAGTGAGCAAATGAGGCCACATTTTAACAATTCTATGACACACAGTCGCTAAATTCACCAGTGATGCCGACAGGGGTAGGTACATAGCGTCCAAGTTCATCCAGATTCTGAAACCTCGAAGTTTTTATCATAATTATAATAAGGATACTAAGAAGTTTTTGCGTAACAGAAGTTCGAAAATTTGCACTGCTAGAATCCTTAAGCCGATACATCCTTACGCGATACATTCACACGTACGAGTTAATGTACGAATGCATGAACGCGTGAATGAACGCGAAAGTTCATCGTGTAAAACCACGCCAACTTGTACAAATGCAACGCGTGAACAGGGAAATAGAACCTGTTCTTTTTAATTCATGCCTTCGTTCATGAACTTGTACACAAATGCGTACAGGTTAATATATTGTGTAACCAGGCCGTATACCGTCTGTTGCACTACAGTCATCATTGCAGTTTTAATTTCTAAACCATACATGTTTGATCTTAATTTATATAGTTTTCACCACCACCCTCCCAAACTTCAATCCGCTCACACTCATTGTAGACCCACCCTGAAACAAAATCTAGGCTACGCCACTTATATGCACAACAGACCTTTCAGTACACAGCCAAATATTCGGCCAATTATAAAAAAACAGTCAATGCCGGCTACAAAAGTTAATCACGTGAGTGATAAGGCCTAGAAGGTGGCACTTATTTGCATCATACTGTCGTAGAAGCATTGTTATTTCTTTAAAACGCATTTTACTAAAATAATACATTTATTCAATTTACAGTACTAATAATGCTAAAAAATGCTTCCAAACATGCTAGAGCTTTGTGGGGTAGGAACTATCCGATTTGCTCATGCTCTCGTATTCCGAACATTTGAAAATAATTTGACTCTCTTCATTTTATTCAAGATAATCATCATCGCCATCATTGGTTTTTCAATCCTAAGATTGGTTGACTGCAGCTTCACTCTTCAATTTCTAATGTAGGTCCCTTACTTCCTGGTATTCTTCCTATAAAATTTCCTCTTTATTTGGTCCATGAACTTATTCCTGTGTCTTCCTCTGGGGACTTTTATCTCTATTCTACCTTCAATTATGCTTTTAACAAATCCATAATGCCTCAGCGTGTCCCATGCAAGTGGTTCTTCAATTTTGTATAGTATTCCATATGATCCTTTCCTATTCTACTATTCGATACGCTTAATTATTTCTAAAATTGTCCGTCCATTTATCTTCAGTATTCTCCTTCAGCACCAGGTATTGTAGGCTTCTAATCTCTTATGGTCTACTCTACTCTTCTGATGGTCCATGCTCTGATTCATACAGTGCCTCGCATTACACGAATGTTTTACACATTTTTTGGTAAAGAATTTCGTGTTATAATAAGTACTGAACATTTTTAAATCTAGTATGTGGGCAACAAATATCGTTCTTGAGTATCAAGCCATATTATTTCATGTTTAGCATTCAACTATTGATATATTTAACTACAGTATTCATAGCATGACATTAAAAAACTTAAATTTCTAATCAAATCGACTGTTTTTATTCATTGGAGGTGTCTTAAACACATAATTTTGGTATCATCTAAAGGAATACTAAGGACCATACCGAAGTAGTCGTGGGTTTAATCCATTGTGAACTTAATGAACTGTATTAAAATGCATTTTAATTTCTTTACTGACATGTAAATTGGTTGCATGCAATCTGTTACCGTGAAATTCACTTATACTTTCTTGATATTAGCTAATATTTTTAAAGCATTTCATACGCGATAACAGATGAAACTATTCTAGAATGCCTCTTCACTTACTGAGTTTTGTATTTCTTAGTAAAATATCCTTTATCTTCATTTTATATTCTTCGATTATAATGGTTATGTATAAATAAACATGAGCTCAATTGAAATAAATATGGCTCCGTAATCCAGGTGAAAACTAGACTTTGGTCATTTTTAAAGAACTACGGAACTTGTCGCGCAGTTACTTCAAAGGAGTCACCCACTAGTGATCACGCAATGGTGTGAAATTCCAAGTGGAAAAATCATTCACCTGATTACTGTTTTCAATCATTGCAGGTGTCTTAAACACATAATTTCTGTATCATTAAAGAAATACGAAGGACCATACACTAGTTGCCGTGGGTTTAATCCATTGTGAACATCATAAACAACTGTATTTAAATGTATTTTAAGTTCTTCAGATTAGTTAATATTTTAAAGCATTTCACACGTTTTAGCAGATAAAACTACTCTAGAATACCTCTTTACTTACTGAGTTTCGTATTCCTTGGTAAAATGTCCATGATTAGTATTTTATACTCTTTAATTATGATGATTATGTATAAATAAAGATTTTACAGTTTGCTGATAATTGGTTCAGTCCACGTGAATGCTTTTTCCACAATGAATGTCACGAAAATTCTAGAATTTTGTGACTCATAATTGTCACTTTTGATTCAAATCAATAATTTTCTTGCATTTATTAACCGCCGTTGGAATTAAGATATTTTAATATTTGAGAAAAAAGTTGCTGAAATAAATGTCACAACGTCTACTGCCGGCTGTTATTGTATGGTCACACAAATAATTAATGGGTAGAATGCCTAATCACTATATCGCTAATCTATTATATTGGACAAGGTGTAGTAGAAGTAAAAATCTTAATAGTTCAATCACCACTTGGAAACGTCATGACTGAGTCCTTTCAAGCGACATCTTTACTCTCTGTTTCACCTCACCCCATATTGTCTCCTCCCACAACCATTTCCAACTCCACCAACACCTCTTCACACATGAGCTCTTCTCGCTGCAATCCCATCATCCACTCCTCTTCACGCCGAAAAGCCCCCTTTCAATTCTACAATCGACTCCCTGCGACTCTTCACACATTGATATTTGCCGCCAGCCCATCGTCCCTCCTTATCTTCTTTTCAATGAAAGAGAGCAGCGTGGATGGTTTTGCGACGAAAAAAATTTCCTTTCTCTCTCCCAATGGCGATGGGATTTTGAAGGGAGGGCTCCGTTTTATTCCGAGACTTACGAGAACGTTTCGCTATCATTCTTTATATCTGCTCACTTCTTCCCATTGCGGAGAAACGTTACGTACACTTACAGAATAATAGAAAGAAAAGTGGCGTACCCCGAGGAAGAGGATAGCTAGATGGATTGGCCACATCCACACGCCACACGATGAGTTCGTGACCAGCATTACGGACGTGGAAAGAGAATGTCAGTTTTCTTCCAGAAATACGGGTTGTAATGATGTTAGCCAAAATAAGAAAAGGATTTGATTGATGCAGTGCCTTCAGTAACCTATGAGGAGCTGAGTTCTTTCCATTCCGAGGAGCTGGGTTCGAATTTCTGCTGTCGTGGTGATTTATCGAGGAAGTTTCGAACCGTAGATCAGATGAGACTTTGGGGGAGTTACTGCTGAGAGTTTCTAAGGCACTTAGACCGGGTTGGTTCTTTGTGCCAGCCAACCCATCAGTGGTTATCCGTAGAGTCCGAAAAATTCCTGTTGCAAGCAGGTTGCCTACAGGAATTTCTCCTACTTCAGTGGGCTCTAGGAATGGTGAGCTTAGATACTATTTTCGAGTCCAAAGTACGGCTGGACATTTGCAGAGAATATGGGAAGTAGTTTCATCCACTTCCTCACATCACCTGCTCAAGGGAGCGTCGGTAATCCTCAAAAGATGTAGATATCTCATCACTTGATAATGTCCCGTGAGGAATCCCAATACCGTTTGCATAATTTTGAGCCTTAATTGGGTGTTATGTAAAGTTCGCCGACCGTTGGATGAACCGTTAAACTAAGGTTCCTATGGTGCCTTCTGCTAACAGATAACGGCGGAATCACAAGGAGTGACAGAAACAGGTATCAGCGTTATGAAGCAAAATTCAGGTGAATCTGACCGCAATGTCTCTTATTTCATAAATTATAAAAAAAGCGAGTATAGCATATTACTTAGCTTGTCTGCTACGTAGTAGATTAAAACATTCAACGTTAACTCACTAATCCATAGACCTAGTTTTTCCTAGGAGTCATTTCATTAGTGCAAAATACATATTAATGTCCACAAATACCTGGACAGACTTCATTGGACCCGAATGGGAATAGTAATGGACAGCTTTTAGAGTCCATACAAGCGGGTTCGGGGAATTTTGGCTTTGTCTTTATCGGAAATTTCTTTAATATGTACCAGAGGCATTTTTTGCTCTATTTAAAGGGATCACTTCAATAAAGTGGTATTATTTCCACGAAATGCACCCCAGTCTAGGCACAAATCGATTGAATCCATGAATTTTAAGCACCAGCAAAGTAACGCCAATGACTCCGCGGAAAAAGTCATTAAATCAGAGCACATAAAAATCACCAGAAAATCATAAAAATATATGATTTTCTTTTTCAAAGTGGTGTTTCCCTTAAAGCTCAAATTCAAGTAAAGTTATTATCATGCGTTTTTCATCGATAATTTATCCTTAATTTCCGATAGAGCTCTGACATCATCAAATATGGTATTCATCAGGAAACGGCGTCCTTCCATCACTACAAGAAACCTGTTTTCATGTTGGTCACGGGGAAGCTAGAATTAACTGTTTGTCTTTTTTTCTTCTTTCCTCACAAATAATTTTTTTACATTAAAACATTATTCGCTCCTCATTAAAGTGGCCACTAACTTCAATCGCACATCCCTATAGTAATTTGGCTATAGCACCTATTTCTTCAGCTGAATTTTAATTTAAAAAGATAATATGATTTATTGAGGGCCGGAGAGGGATTATTTAGCGCGACTGAGTAAATAAAAGGATAGAATACGCGTTGGAAATGGAAAAAGAAGAAACATTACTGATGAAAGGATTTAATTGAGATTGTGTGAGGGTATATAAGGAGTATTGAGGAGTTTCGCTATATTAAAGAAGTTTATAGAGGAGAAAGTATTGCACTATGGAGGGTAAGATTGAAGAAAAATGTGACTTTTAATAGAAAAACTGACCAAAACAGAGAAGCTAAAAGAAACACACGACGACTTTAAGTAAATATACCATTGAAAAAATTGACTTCATATTACGTTTCTTCCTTGGAAGGGAAAGGTAATAGGAAACTTCGATGAAGGATCCCCTTGACTGGGAAAAAAATTTATTCACCAATGTCCACGGATATTAAGTTGTCGGAATATGTATGACGAAGCAATTATACTTACGTTTCAGCTAAGTCTGCTTGGAGCCCAAGATATAACATTTATTACCACCTGCCACACAAAGGGTTATAAAAATTAAACCTATTTTTAGCCTCATAAATTTCTTGCCATTTTGCCAGACACACTTTAATATAGTTTATTCAAAGAAGATTTTGTTTGTGAAAAATGTGAAAAGTTTCCATTTTGTAATTAAAAAACAATAACATTAATTTATATCGCTTCACTACCCGGGTTATGGCAGTATTACTGTTTATTTCTGCATGTGACCCAACCTTCAGGCCTTTGGGCTCACCCAAGATAATAGTGCAGTTGACAGGAACGTAGTCTATCAGTAAGGGATGGGAATCACGTGACTAGAGAATCCAAATTGGTTGTCTTTGTAAAAATTATATGATCGTTTGAAAATTGCTTGTTTTCCTCTCCTTACTTAGACAAATCAGTGTATTTCAACTGCACTATTACCTGCGATACACTCCAATATTTATGATAAATATTATTTTTAGGTTATTTAATATTAATTGCGCATGATTTTGGTGCCGTGAACTTAAACAGTAGTTTATAAAATGACGATATCGGCCCTTACCGCATCGTAGGAGGGCAACACCTGAATTGAAGGTAATTTCAATATCAAAATATCATTTCATATTGAATTTAAAAAAAATTGGCCGCATTTTAAAGTAGGGTATACTACCGTTTCAAAGACACATAAATGTTAGCCACTTCTTTTACCACTTCTTGGGATGTCTGCAAACGGACACCAATCATTCATGCGCATGCACTCCAGAGAGAATAAATTTTAAATATTGGCAATTTCTCACGCCTGCACCTTGAAGCCTCGACCCATGCAGCCTTGAAGCTGCATGGGTCGAAGACTTGGTCATTGCTAAGGCAGGATGTAGGTAGACTTGAGGCTTTTGAGATGTGGGATTAGAGAGGGGAGGATAGGATGAGTTGGGCGGCAAAAAGGACCAATGAGAAGATATTGGCGATGGTTGGAGAGAATAGAAAAGTAGTGGCGAAAGTTTAGAGTAGGCAGAAGGCATTGATGGAGGAAGTTTTGAAAGGAGAGGAAATATCGAAGACAATTGTTGAGGGGAGTACAATGAGGAAGAGAATAGAATAGAATGGAACAGAGTAGAATTTCTTTCAAGAACCTAGTCCTTCGAACTCTAGGTTCTACAAAATTATATTTTAAATAATCACACTCTCTCAGTTACTTTTACATAAATCACAGAAATACAATCACAAAAATGTAAGAACATTAACATTGTGGATAATCTACCAAATGAAAAAACAACAGAATGGCAAAAAAGAAAGAAAAAAATATAAAAATAATAGATTCACTTTCTCAGGTGCTACATTACATAGAACAAATAATGATAATAATAATAATAATATTTGGCAATATATATAACCAGTAGGCACGTAAGCCGATACACTTTGTAACTCACTTGAGGTGGACGGTGCACCAAATATGACAACCCTCGTCACCTACCTCCATCGCACCTACCTCCAGCCCAGTAAGCATTACTTTACTGATGGATTATTTAATTCGGAAATTTTGTCGGTATTTTATTGCGCAATTTATAATATTATTTTCAATAACTCTAATTATGCAAAAGGCACAAGTACAATTTTTCTCTGAAACTGTCGTTAGGGGCGAGCCTAATTTCCAGAGGTATTGTTTTCCAAATACGGGTTGCTTGTACCAGAAATGAGTTACGAAAAGAAGTAGTTTGGTGTTTTGGTAAGTACAGGTTGCCAAGTGGGGCGCGGGTAACTCTTTGTTTGATCTCTCCTCAAAATATGAATCGTGCATAAAGATATTTGGGTGTTTTCTTGGTTGTTATTTTACGGGTCAGGTTTGCAATGAAGTATGTTCTTCTTGTCTTAGCTTTGAGCAGGTTTGCTTTCTCATAAAGCATGGTGATGTGGTCATATTAAGGTATATCGTACATAAATCTTACACACGCATTCATGGTTCTCTTTGAATTAGATAGGGAAGGGTGGAGGTCTGCATTCAACCATTCTTAGGATTGAACGACCAATGATGATGGTCACCATATGACTGGGATAAAGTCTCGTTTAAAGAATACCTTACAGGAACTACCGCCTGCATTAATACCTTCCTGTCCGTGACGGCGTCCGTGCGAAATCCTCCAACTAACTCCCATGCCATTCAACAACCGCAGCTGGACAGAGCGAACTCTAGGACCGTCAGTGTGACCGTGTGTGGGTGTGTTTTCCGTCCTACCGACGCAATCGCCGACTCGACGCGAACGAAATTCCCATCGTCTTCGTGTTTGTCTTTGGCGGGAATCCCTTCCTTCCCTTCCCCGGGACATCCGCTTCCCGCCCGCCCGCTCTATCAAGTTAGTTGGACGCAGTTTTGGAACGGGGAAGGGAGGAGGGCTGTGAGGCGGGGAGTAATGGGGGGGGGGGAGCGGGAGAGGGTCAGAGAAAGGAGACATACGAAACTTCTCCCCTCCTCGCACCCCGATTGACCGAAATCAATGGATCCCTTTACTTGGACTTCTTCATGCTGACGACGTGAGAGAGCCAGCCATCTTTCTGCCCTCACGGAGTAAAAGGAAGCGGGGAGGAGGAGGAGGAGATAAGGGTTGGGGGAGGGAGTCGTCACAATCGACAGAATAGCGGTGATAATAATCGCTTGAAACGTCTTTCAATCGCGACTGAAACGTCGGCTACATCGTTACCGCGCATGAAACTCGATTTCGACGTGTCCGAACGCCGCTGGAAGTTTTATTTTTTCACCTATATCCTTTCTTTCTTCCTTTCTTTTTGCCCTTCGCTCGCACTTCTCCGCCCGCAAACCCCCAGCTAAACGAGTTCATTAGAAGTTAGGAAAGATCAGCACTTCGGTTTATAAAAGAGCGACTCGTATAACTTTCGGGGAGCCAGCGCTTCGGTGAGAATTTCCTTTTGCCAACTCGGCTGCAGAGGCACCGAAAACGGAAATTAAAGGAGAGTAGAGTTCGGAATTGCTATCAATTGGGTAACTCACGATTTAGGTCAAAATTTAGAATCTTTTCAAACATTACTACCTATTGCAGCTGCTCATCTTATGCGATAGGTTACCTGTGTTTGCAAGTATCATTTTTATAGTTTAAAAAATCATAAATTTAAAAAAATTAAAAAATCAAAAATTGGAGCAAGCAAAAATTCCTAATCAACCAGAGTTGCATTGAGTCAGCTTTAATATACATTTATTTAATTACTGACAAGGGGAGTGTCAGATAGCCGGGTCTCAGATTTTATTCAAAGTTTGTAGTTGTACAGACTGCTGTATGTGGTTCATGAATCACCCCACATATAGGGTTATATAACCAATAGTTTAAACGAAAAAGGCCTTTAAAAATTTCAAAATTCCCTTTAGGTGGGCCACCCACATAACTGACAAGCTACGAACAATTTTAATATTATTAAGAATTATGCTTAAATAGTAAAAATATGAAGGCAATATTATAAAATAATTATAGAAAATGGAAATCATGTGTATGAAGGAATGATGAAAATACGTCGTGAAAAGATAAGGAAGTGACATAATAAGAAGGCTGCCTTCGACCGAAAAAAGATACTAAGCCTGATGTCGTGTATGCAGATGAAAAATTTGCCTCGCGAAAAAATAATATTTCGAGTCAAAATAAAAAAATCTTGAGTGCATTTTAGGATGCCGTAAAAGAAAAACTAAAAAAAGAGCGGAAGAAACATACCCCGTATTGGAATCGAACCCGTGTCTCTGGACCAGAGACGAGCACGTCAACCACCCGTCCAGCTTGTCAGTTATGTGGGTGGTCCGTCTAAAGGGAATTTTGAAATTTTTAAAGGCCTTTTTTGTTTAAACTATTGGTTATATAACCCTATATGTGGGGTGATTCATGAACCACATACAGCAGTCTGTACAACTACTAAACTTGAATAAAATCTGAGACCCGGCTATCTGACACTCCCCGAAATGCAGTCATTAATAACAATTATTTTCAGCTTTTATTTTATTATGATATTAATTTCATACTTCTGCTGAGGTAAAAAAATATAATTTGAACATCGTCTCCGATTTGGTTCGGAAAAATTCTCTTTCAAAAATACCGTCCAAATATAAATAATTGTCGTTCCATCTATTTCGGTTATTAAAAAATGAATCAGAGTCAAGCTTTTGTTAATGAAACTTTAGGTCCCAATTTCATGCTACCTCTTCAAATAGTGTGACCGCAATTATCTTAGGATTTCAATCGTTGCATCACACCGTTTTGTGGATTCCAGCAAAATTAAAAAATAAAAAACATCTCTCCCTCTCTACTTCACTCTATCATGGAGGAATAGTATGAAAGTATATCTGCTTAGCAAATTAATACTTTCTCCATATTTTTTTATTATCAGGGTTGATGTGACGTCCAAGAAGAAAAGGTAGCGTAAAATGCGGCATATCATCTAATCCTGGACAACACCTTTTTCCTGATGTTTACTGTTCCACAGTCATAGCCAAGAGATATACTAAACGCATGAAAAGAAGAGGAAACTTGCAAGAAATGTTTTTCTCATAGGTTAAGGAGTGTACATTTTCGAGTTGACTGAAAATAAATTCACATTTCTTGCGTCCACTTACGTCGCCGCCGAAGAACTTAATAAACATTAGATCTTGCTAAAACTTCGTCCGTGTGCACTTCACAACTCGTGGAATGAGCGATTGTAAGCTCACAGCAATCAATGAATCATTCCCTCCTTCCGACAATTTCCCTTTCACATTTTTCCTCCCCCTCTCTTCGATACGGCGCGCGCCCGTGTTTTGTTTGCGCCGCACCCCGCACAAGGCTTTTTCGTGATCCATCGGTCGGCAAGTCCGTCTGTGTTTTCCGCTCAAAGTGACCGGGCTCGGCGTCCGTAGTCTGCAGGCACTTCATACGCTCGTCGGGGTAAGCGCACACACGGATAGCGTCCGCGGTTTAATTTAAAACGGCCCCGCTTTGAAGTCGAGTCCGCGGAGATTGAGTGCTCTCTTTTGTCGTTTTTTGTGTGTGAAAAGAGGTTTACCCCCCATTCCTCTCCTCTTATCCCTCCCCGCCAACCAACCAACCAACTGCCAACCAGTCCGAAATGGAAACAAAAGAGATATCTCCCTCTCTCTTTCTCCGCTATCCTCTGATGCCGGGCAAAAGAGTCATCCGCTTTGATGCCGGTGGCTCCGCCGGTGGACAAATGTCCGAAACGCTGGGGCCATTCTACCCCGCCCCACTCGCAAAAGGACCGAATCACCGAATAAGATTGAGGTTTCGATTCCCATCCGCGTGGAGGATGGCGAGTCGAGTGTGCGAAAAGGCAACGCCGGGGCCGGCCAATCCACTCTGCAGCGGGAAAGAGGAGAGGAGGAGGGGATGCACGCGAGAGAGGATTTTGGAATTTGCGGAAATCAAATTCGGTGCATTACAATGGAGAAGCGAGAATGGGCCAAATTTACCGCTGAAATTGAACTTAAAAGACCGCATCGGAATTTCTAGGGGTTCTCTAAAATAATTGGTGGTTAATATATGCTAAGCACCGAACTTGTATTTCTATAAAAAACGTAATAATTTCATGGCATGTCACCTAAATTGAATGAAAATGAGAGATTCTATTGCAAAAAATTAAAATATTACGATAACGAATACCGAGAACAAAAATGAGAAAAAAAAATTTACTGGAAAAACATTTTATTCTCCTCTTTAAAATGAGGACACAGATTTAGCTATAAAAATTTTAACTAAAATATTTTTTAAATTTGGATTGTGCCGAATTAGGCAAATTTACGCCTCCGTTAATGCGATGAGATGACTCCAGAGGTTAATGAAAGATTAAGAAGCGAATTTAACATTCCGTTTAAAGACAATCATCCCTTTTAAAAAAACCTAGAATCTAACAGCAATTAACGACACACACCCCGTGTATTTTATATTGTCGAATGAATCCAATACATCATAACATAATAAATTTCAGCTACTTAAATTCCCATGCAAGAATTATGTGTGATGATATTGAATAAAAATGTTAACATGGGTTGTGGATGCGGCAATAAGTGCCATTGAAAAGATTCAACGCACGAAATTAGGCGATTTATTGACTAAAGCACAAGTATAATATTTCCTCGCTGGTTTCTGATTGCTATTAGCAGCCACTAGGTATTATAATGTGATGTCAAGCATGAATTTCCATCAGGTATAGGTAATAGTTCTTACAGTATCAAATGTAGGTCTCGCAATACCAGTTTTAATTACAGTGGCTCTCAAAGGCAGATTGAAAGATATTGGAAAATACTTAAAATATATGCCACGTAGAAAATATTACCTTTGTAATTACAGTGAACGAGAACAAACTATAACCGTTATATTTATTTGAGATCAAAATAAGCCCGCGGTGAAGGAGGAGAAATATACTTACTCGCCGGTTTAGCCCAATGAGGTTTGGGAACGTCATATAAATGAAGCTGAATGGCACGAAATGTAAGCATGAGAAGGAGAGGGGCTTGACCAAACGGAGAAGAAAGCTGTAAACAGATAAGTGATTTGGTTTGAAAACCACTCCTCATTTTCATTAGTAAAACTGGGTTAATTTTCTTCAGGGGAAAATGGAGACCACGCAACGAATGTATATGCAATATCAAAGAGCAATGCCTGTTACACAATTGCTCTAATTGACATCATCCGATTCAGAAATCTCAATTTGTGGACCCAATGGAATCAAACATAGGGTTGCAGTACGAGAATAATGAACTAGATCAAGTTGCCTTCTCCGCGGCGTAAGAACATCGGCTTCCAGCAATCCATTAAGAACCGATTTTGCCGCTAGCCCCGAGGGAAGACGCGTAAGAATTCAAAGGAATGAAGATGGCTTTCTTCCCTTGCACGAAAGTCTACGCCTCGGGCAATAGACGGAAGAAGGGAAATCTTTCAAGAAATAGGTCATTCCAAGAATAAATGTATGATGAAATCATACTTAACTAGGAAGCCTGCGGTGAGGAAAGAAATGAGTCTTGAGTTTTGAGGAGAGGACGGAGCCAGGGGTTTCGCGGGGGAGAAGGGGTGGGTGTGCGAATCCTCGGAGATGAGAAGTAGAGCAGTCTAGATATTCCTCTCCTTTTGCGCGAAGCGACAATTCTTACTCATCCTCAATAGCGGCTTGCCCCAAAGTCATTCAAAAACCAGAAGGAAGTAAAAGAGATATAGAGATGAACATTTTAACGGGTCTAAAGAAACAGGAGTAAAAATTGCATTGTTTTACATACATACATAGCAATCATGCCGTTCTCTTTCTGGGGTAGGCTGAGTCACAAAGTTTCACTCATAATTACATATATGTACACCTAACTCTGCCTCAATAATTTCCTCCATACTGACCTATCCTTGCAAACCTCTTTTGCCTCATATACCCCCATACACTGCTTCATACACGCTCTCCTGTTTTTAAGACTCTTAATATTCCTCCGCTTAGGAATTTTCTCAACCACATTCAACCACTACTTTCTCGGTCTACCTCTACCTCTCGTACCATTCATTTCACTCTTGTATATCTGTTTCGTTATTCGACTCTCATCCGTATACTCTATTATAACTTACTTTGTACACGCATTGTCATTGTTTTAAGAAATAAAAAATGCAATTTTCATATAAATAATTTTTTAAGAAGTAAAACTCCCGTAACTTTGATTAACCATCTCCCTAAGGTCCGGCCTACCGTGCGGCTAAATAGCTGATCATCTACGCGTACCTCAACTTCAAGTATGTAAGTCTACAGAAACAAGTCGAGACAGAGATATTTATACTATCTATTTTTTAATTATATAAATATAAAGAAACATTTAAAGAGTCGACTGTGTATTACATGTATTTAAAACACTCGAGGGCTGAGGACTAACGCCGACGCGCTCAACGGTGACCGGGCGTAAAGGCACGTTCACAGCCTGCTGTGCGAACGTACAAGTACGTGTGCCGCAGTGAAAGGGTTCAAAATAATATAAATGCATCTCATTATTTTTTAGTAATCAGCCATCAAAAATTAATGTCAAAATGCGGCAATTTCAAAGACATGAAGTATTAGTCGGTCTTTGGCCATAAAAAATTCGTTAAAAAAATTGAAACTTTTGTGATATAATATTGGTATTCAATAGGGAATGTATTCCGACAGTGAAAGCTGAATTTTAAAAATAATTTGGATATAAATTTGGAACTTAGTTTCTCTTTGTATAATATAAAAAAATAATTTTGATATAAATTTGGAACTTAGTTTCTCTTTTGACTCGACGCGGTGAAGTTCCATAAGGTGGTTGGTGTCATTTTTATATGTGCCTTACCGCGGCCATGGGAAAGAGGGGGAGGTGTGGAGGTATTGTAGAGGTCGTGACGGAATGACAAATGGTGAGCGATGGTATACGGAGAGGGCACTAGATCATCAACATGAAGTCTACAACCGAAATATCAACCATATTGTATGACCTTGCTCTTTCCTTTCTTTCCGATGGATAGCACGACGGAATGGACGAATTAGCAGATGTGAAGCAAGAATATGCACCATCTATTTGAAATTTAAGGCAATTGACTCTTGACATCACATTGGCTACTAAATGCTATACATTCTACTTGATATTACCATAGTTTTTATCTGTAATGCAGATTATTTTCAATACAAATAAATAAACAAAAATTGAAGGAAAATCCACATTAAAGAAGTAAGTGCAAGGCGATTTCTATTAAGTTGTCGATGAAAATATAGTAGCATTGAAAAATTAATGCGTTAGCCCGCAAGCGCTGTTGGATAAATGGGATTTAAAATGAAGATAGCGGACTGAATTCAGCTTCTAGCATTGGTCAGCATAGCAAGCGCTCTCTCTATATACCTCAGTTGTCGTGAGGGGGTGGATTGAGAGCAGTAACAGGATTCCTAGTGAGATCATCCAGTCCTTCCGCGTTCTCATCCCTCTTTTTGCATCGTCTTCGAGGCACCAATTTGCCCTTTGGACCCCTCGTATTTATATGAAAATACAGGGGGACCGCACGACGGGCGGAGTCCTTTTCCTTGATCTATCCCTTGCCGGTCTGCGACATGGCAAGACCCGCACCTCCCTGTCTTCTTTACGCCAGTCTGCAACATGGCAAGACCTGCGACTCCCTGCTTAATACCCCGGGGTACTCCCATCAGGCTCAGAGTGTCTTTAGTAAAACGTAAGTACTAATAAATTGCGGCCAACCAAACCTTAGTTGTTCTTCCTCCCTTAATGTCCACGACGACACAAATTTTACCTTGCGTACGTGATTTCATTAGTGGCATCTATTGATACAATTGAAAATTACACTTTGTGATTATTTAATTACACATTTTAATTTTGCTTTCAATCTGCAAGATGATATCTTATGTTGCTAACAAATATTCTTGTTGCTATAACTGTTGCTAACAAATTTCAAGATGTCACGTCGAGTTCAATATTCGAAAACAATATATTTCAGCATATTTACGTCCAAATTTCAAGTAGTGGGCCGAAAACTCCTGTCATAAAATATGCAAAGTAAGGAAAAGAATAAAATATTGTATTCCTTTATCATTTCAGTTCTTCCACTATTGGCAAATTTTGCTCACGCGTCCCGCGTTGGTATGGTCTGACCTTTGGATGAGCTGAATCACAGCTTAAAACCGGAAGGGACTGATGGTGACACATCCCGAGAAGGCCCAAATTAGCGCAAAATCAGTCGTTCAAAAATCATCCATCTCTTCAACTTGGAGCACAGGTTGCAATTAACGGGAGTTAATTGGTGGGGCCATAATTAATATTCAGATGCTTGCTTAGGGTACATGGCATACAATTCATGTTTTCGAAGTAAAATATAATGATTACGGTTTATGATGGACTTCCCTATATGCATCGTTATCGGCTCCTGTGGTTGGATGAGTGTTAATTACAAACATATTATTCGGATAACCTACTGAAATATGTCATGTAAATGCTATGTATTTCAATACTCTATTCCTTAAATCTGCCAATTTTTGCGAAATTATTTTGTTAATTTAGAGTTCACATTAAAGAGATAAACTAAATAAAGTGTTTAGCAACTTCTTTGGTCTATTGGTAACCACCCTTGTCCGGATTAAACACTTTATGTCAAAATAATCAGAATAATATTACCCATGATAATGGCACGAATGGTTTAAATGAGTCGGGAGCTTCTACTAATAAACTATTATAACTATGGGTTTCACTAATATTACTATTCCAATGACAAAATAACTGAAGCATACTGGTAATGATACCGATGTGTTGAACCCGGTAGGGGGTTCTTAGCAATAAACTAAAGTAAAAGCAAAAAGTTTTTTTTTTTAATTTTATCCTGTAACTAGGGACCAAAGAGGGAACCACACCTTGTCATCAAAATTTTTCTATATTTTGGTGTAACCTAGCCAGCAACAATGGTGATAACCTCTTCATTCCGATTACTCCTAGAAATACTACGTTTTAAATTTCGTAGTTGCTACTACCACTCCCAAACTCATGGCCAAAATGAAAGTGTTATCTCTTTAATAAAAGAATCTCCTCTTAACTCTATCCCAAGAAAGCCCGGCAAAAGGGAGCAATGCCATGTCAATCCCCATCTGTTTCTTCGACATTGAAGAGATTACACATAAAAAAATCCATTTCATCCAGGTTCCATCAGTTACGGTAGTTGATGCAATACTCTATCTTGATCTTCTGAGACGATTGAGGAAGATCAAGAGCAGAAATGCTCCGAAAAATTGGCTCATAAACAAATGGCTATTCCATCGAAACGCAAGGTCATATACTGGCTTCACAGTGCTTAAGTTTTGGGTAAAAACAATTTACTGTATTTTGTTGTGGATAAGGTTTATATTCAGTTTTTTTTAAATCATTCATCCGCGGAGAATTATCAAAAATGTAGTTTTGGCGAGAAATTTCCTCAGATATAAATCTGACCCCATTTGAATTATTTTTTTATTTCAGCTGCTATACGAAATTAAATGAAGCGCAGTAATATAAATGAGGCAAAAGTGTTCTTAATGACTAAAATTTCCGCTAGCTAAGCTAATGTAAATTAAGTCTTCATATTGTATTCTATTTTTCACACCATACGGTGAAAATGCCTGCAAGGGTGTTTTAGTTGCGGTTTTGGTAAATCTACAGCGGAAAGGAATTGATTTAATTTTAGAAATAGCATTAAGAGTACACAAACTACATACTGTTTAATTTCTGGCGAGAAATAAGATATAGAATATCCCCATATTCAAAATAATACGTCTCCGAAGCGCATATATGCACAATATCTCGTAGGAAACGTCTTCTATTTTGAATGTGAGATAAGTGACTGGCACATTAGTACCTTTGGTAAGTTGATATGTACTCCTTTTAAATGAGACTAAGTTCAGTGAATTCATCGTAAAATTACGTCTCAATCACATAGCTTTAAAACTGCAAGGCCCTGAGAGAAGGACTCCATTCTTGGAACAGAAAGGGAAAGAGACAATTGCCTGAGGAGTGGGAGTGTGGGGAGGAAGACATTAAGGGCTGAAGAGTGCGGAGATAGAGGAATTCCGCGCGCGCGCCCCATCACCCCTTCCCAACCCTTTCCTCCTCGGAATGAAATCCCGTCGGAGAGACGAATGCACCGCCGCTCGCGTCAAAGGCGAATGGGCGGTTATTAGGTGACAATGGGTCGTGATGAACGCCGCGACCCTCAAATTAAGAAAGCCTCCTTTAAGGAGGGAGAGGGGGAAATTAGCGCTCAGCTCCAAAAGACAAGGAAAGCAAATCTATCGAATTTGTTCTTTAAGGTGTTACCACCCCCTGGGAATTAACTGACGACAGTGTAGTCATAAAAGAGGATTCCAAGGAAGCGTGTAGACTTCATTATCGCAGCTGAGGACTCAATGCCACGCGGAAATTACGTAGATTTCCGAGGGAAGAAAGAACTGAATGGTTTACGTTAGGATAGTCGTTTAGTGGAGTATCTAAGGTGAAGTTTATTCTATATCTTTGTGTATCTCAGGGCACAAAAAAGAGAAAAATTCCACATTTGTAGGGTAAAATTTTTTTTACCCTGCAGTAGTGACTTGACTTTATTGGGACATGAGTGGTGACATCGGTATCTTGGACCGATTAGGATATAAAAGTCGAAAAAAAGATATCAGTTTTTTATAAAACAATCTCTATACAACAGAATTTAAATGTGAAATTAAAAATATTTATTCACGCTTTCCCAAGAAATAGAGATGATATTTCTTTCTTCTAGGTTATTCATTAAAATGGAGACTCGTGTGCATTATTTTTCTCCATCAAAGCAAATGAGCCGTTAGAAGTTATTGGTGTTAAAAGAGTTTTACCACAATTACCACATTATTATTACCACAATATGACAGAAATTACTTATCCATATTTTTAACATATCATTTTACCTAGCACAAAAAAATGGTAGTATGTGAAGACAAGAGCAGTGGCACACGGTCAGTTGGACCGCAGTGGCTGTTGGTAACAATATGCTTACTAGAAGTGATTTTTTTTTATTTCGTACATTGGAAGAGCAGTAAACAACTGGAAACTAATAAGAAGGATATACATCAAAGTTTCATACTTCGTCAAGATCAATAATATTGTCGGTCTGTGAGACCAAGCGTCATCAATCTAGGGTAGAGTCTCACAAAAGGGAAACATGGCAGCAGAATACAGATGTGTGTCCATCGCATATCAATATACCAAGCTCTCTCATTGAGCAATGGGTAACGGAATAAATTATAGTAGAATTGGGTATTTCAATATACTGGTATTGCATAAGGGCATGCAATACCTCGAATTCGAAAATATTTTCAGCCATATACAATAGGGAAGTGCAATAATAGGTGTAGCATCTTCCAAAGAGTTTGCCCGATTCCTAATGCCTGCAACTTATCAATTGAGTAAGTTAGGCACTCTTATGTATAAGTAGCTGGAATTCATAGAGGTTAATTTATTCTAAAACAGGGTTCTTCAGCATGTCATCAGAGAAAGCTGGATTTTTATGTGAAAGAAAAAGTGGCCTTCCGCATTTTTTTTAGCCTTACTTAGCATTTAAGATGATTCATTACTCCAAATTTTAGTTGCAACTCTTATGGCTACTGAATTTTGCTCTTTGGCATTCATTCAAGCCTTATACGTCAGTAGCTACCTTTTCTGGAATCTCTCACAGATTTAGTACATAAAATTCAATAATAATATGAGTTTTTATGAACTGATATTTTAGGGGAAGTCGGAAACAATGTAATAAAGATTGCAAATTGAGCGAATTCTCAATCCGCGCAATGGAACACACTTTTAATTTCAGGGATCAAAATGAGAGAATTTTATAAAGTCGTGGTGGTGAAAAAACCTTCAGGAAGTTGGGGTGGACTAGTGGTGAGACTACTGCCTTGGTACATGGTATCTTTGGTGGCTATTACTCTAACGTACTTTAAAAAATGGAAACTCTGATAAGATCTAATTATTGCCTGACGGAATATTCAGCGGATACTTATCAGGCTAATCGGCCAAATATTGCGGGAATTAATGACGAAACTAAGACGATTTTACTATTTAAAGGGTGCACCGTTAAATAAATAATGACATAAATTTAATTACTTCAGTTCCCGTCATTGGCATTGAAGAAACTGAATATGAAATATTGATTTTGCTCATATTTTTAATCAGCAATAAGGCTGCAATAAATGGAATGAATATTGCTAAAATAGACGCAAATACTAGCCAAGAGCTTAAACATAATTCAACTTATAACCATTATTGTTTACCTCGCCAGGATAGTATTTATAACACTCCTCTGGATTGATAATGGATGTTATTGTGGCTATCTACTGAAATATTTCACATCACGAGAAAATGGACGGTATTTTGCTAAATATATTAGAAAATTAAAGTATTTTGTACCAAAAAATGGCTAAAAAATTAGGGAAAATTTTTTACTTCGATTTCGACATACATTTAACCAACATAGCTGTTGTTGTTGTTGAACAACCAAGTTGAATCATATGCAATGGGCGCATTGAGTCCAAGTAAAATTATTTAAAAGTTCTGTCCTTTCTTTATGTATAACATTTTTTAATCCACGAAAGACTAAGAGGATATACTGACGCGCGAGGAATTCACTTCGGAATTTCATAATCCCATCTGAGAACCAACTTGGAGCGGAGATGCAATTTTCGGTCGATCTCAGGGGCCGTGAAAAGGATGCCAGCAGTTGGAGGGAGATTGAGATTTACATTATAGAAGGGGAGAGATTAAAAAGAAAGGAGAGGAAGAATTGCGTAGAAATGTACAAAAAATACACAACGGCTACTGCTTGCTTTAACCTGCTAGAAAATTAATTACATTCTTTCACTGTGAATGAAGTTTGCCACAATTATTAATGCAACAACTTTATCTAATTTTGAGTGTCCTGTGTATTATATGAAAGTATTAATGTTAATTAGACATTAAACACAGGTACGGTTGAATAGTCTTCGTCAAGTACAAGATCAAGATTGAATTATGATGTTTGCACTCCGAAAATTCATTTATTGAATAGAGGGCTTTGGATAAAAGCTATGAGTAGAGGGCATGCATGAACCTTGGAAAGGTGACATCTCTAGTCCCTTGCGATAGATGTTTAAACAAGTAAAGTTTTACAAAATTAAACGATTTACTGGTTTATGAAAGCCTACAGTGAGGCACTACACTGAGAGAACAGGTTTGGATGCTACACCCTAAACTCTTTTGGGCGGGGAGGTTTGGATGCGCCATCAAGAATGATATGACGTCAGAACTAATTATTTGGATGTGAGAACCAAAGGCAAAGAGTGTCACACCAAACACGTCTAATCGACGTCCTTAGGATGGGAGACACAAAGTTGTAGGTGGTGCAGTCTACCGATTTAGGTGCAAAATCAAAATCTATAGCTGCGCGCTCTGGTGGCAGTCTCAGGAAGCTCTAGCACCCGCCATTCCGTGTTCAGCCGTGCAAGCCGTCGACACGTGTGGACTTGTTCTGGGCGAAACAGGCGAACTTCGTTGTGGCCCTTCTGCCGCGTCTGCTTCACTGTTTTCCTGCTGCTCGAAGAGATATGGACGAGGGGACGAAGGAATTCCTATTGAAGGCTGGACTTGGAGCCTAAATCCAGGTGTTCGCTAGTAAGTTGCACTAAAATTGCGCGGCCATTAAGTGTTAATTCTCATGCCTACACTACCAGCCATTGCTTATGAATTCCCTTTCAGATTCCCATTGTTATCTCTATGTGCTTATTACAAACAAAGTTCTCTCTGAGATCATATTTTGTATTATGCTATTATCATATTCTAATAATAGTTTTATGTTGTTGACATACAACTTTTGATAATTTTGTTAATTTGTAATGTTTTGAAATATTTTGTGCATTTTTTGTAATATGCTGACGAATTATGTGATAATAGATACCTATCATAACCACAGAGCCCAGTTTTATCGTTATTCTAGTTGCACCGTCCTACTACCCTATTTCCAAAGGGGTTGAAAAAGAAAAATATTAGGGCAGTGGGGTTTAAGGGGAGAGTGAGTGGTAGGGGCACATGCCTTTGGACTGATCATCTAAAGTTTTCATTCGGTTTCCAAACGTTTTTCTGATGAGCCACCCAACACTTTCGTTCTCACACCCAAAGTACTCGTCCATCTTCCTTTGGATGCAGCACCCAAAGGAGTAGGTGGCACATCCAACTCCTCATCACCAATTCCGTTTGGATGACACATCCAAATGTATGGGCAAGTCCTTTCCTTCACCTCAAGTTTGGTTGTGACATCCAAACCTACGATAATCATATCCAAAGTGTTTTCTCAGTGTAATAGATTATTTTTTTCCTGATATTATGCTAATGGCCATTCAAACCAATTTCAAAAGAATCCAAATTTTCTTTAACATTACAAAGACATTTAAATATATAATGGCCATGCAGATTTATTCATTTATGACTTTGATTTTTAACCATATTTATTATTGTAATCATTACTTGACCAGCGGGATTCCATGACAAAAACGACGATGCATAGTTTTAAAAACAATGGACATTAGCTCAATGTAAAAATGCTCATAATTCTGACCTATGGGATAGGACTCTGTGGTAAGACAAAGGAAGAAAGTTAGCAAGGAGACTGATATGAGGCTCTGGTGTGCCGAATAAAAACCAACCCTAGCGAGTAATCACAATAGGAGCCTGTAGGCGTTCAAAATTTCGGTGAGGAGGCGAAAGTAGAAGGCCTGATGGATAGATAAGGGAACAAATTACACATTGCTTGCGTTGTTAGGGTAGGATAAAGAGTAACTTTAGGATACCAATGGAGAGGTAATAAGTTGGATGGAACACAGTAATGAAGTGAAATGGTGTACTGAAGGCGGAAATATAGGGATAACCTTGGGCAATGGGTTAGAGAAAGTAGAAGCCTGGTATTTTTAACGCTATACAGCTAGAAAGGAATGATGCAGAATTGGTGACGAAGATCACATTATAAAGTATTGCTACTATTGAAGGGGTAAAAGAAAAGTTATCCCGATTTCTCTAAATCTTTCTCACACGGTAGGCAACAAAACAAAATTGCTAAAGACTAATTCAGTACTAATAAAATCGTTTTCAAGAAGACGCTCATCAAATTAATCCAGAGAAAGGCTTGACGCATCACGATAAATTAGTTTTCTATCAGTTAAACGTTTCATTCTTGCATTGCCGTCATTTAGACGTCATCCACAATTTTTCACTTTCATTTCACATTTGTTCTTTCTCGGAAATTACTCACGCGCATTGATCCTTCCAATATTTCTTTCAAGAGGCGGTTTTGTCGGAAAATGTGTCTCATGAGTTAGCCTCCTTAGAATTTTCATCGTGAAACTTTTCAACTCTTTTTACGACTTCTTCGAAAATGACAACGTCTACTTGTTTTCCATGATCTTTCAACAGCACATTGCTTTTAATGATTCTCATCTACTCAATTTTCCAGTATTTATCGTCCAATCTTCACCACCTTTTCGGATCATATACCGATTATACGTTTTTAATGGGAAATTTTTGATTTTCAAGTGTACGTTGCCTAATATTAATGGACATCTACATCTACATACTACTATCTACATACTATATCTACATACTATCTGCACAGCTACATATGCATACTATCCGGCGAGCCGCCACATGGGCGTGTGCCAGGGGGTAATAGGTCACAAGCCGTGTAAAGATAAAAGGAATAGGATTTTGGGAGGAGAAATGGTGAGGAGTATTATGGAAGTGTGTTTAGTGGAGCTCAGTTTTTACTGTGGTCACTTATTGTGCGCGGAAAGAACGAGTTTTTATACCTGTTTGGCAATGTATCTCTGTCTTTTTTTTATCGCTTATAGCTTCTATTACGTCGCTCCTCTCAGACCTAGAGATTTAGTGGAGCGACATGATAATTTTCTCTGTGTCACTCTAAAACACACCAGTTCTGAATTTTTCAGGCAACCAATACCTAGCGTATAGCCTTTGAGTCTCTAGGGGCTCCCTCCTCAATCCCTTTATGAGTTGTGAGAGACTAAATGTTCCCTTGTTGCACCTTTTAACGAAGCGTGCTACTTTTCTTTGTACATTATAATTTTTTTGGTTAATTTTTTATGTCAAGGGTCCCAAAGTCTTGCGGTGCACTCAAGGTGTTGCCTAACTAGAGCTAAGTTGTGTCGTTATTAGACTTTTTCGTCCGAAGGCCTTCCTATTATACGCTTAACACAATCTAGTTTCCTTAATGCTGTGTCGTATATGTTTAGTATGTGTGTTCCCCACGAAATACCTCCTTGCGGTAGAATGTCCTCTTGCTTCGTTTTACTCGGCTAACTACTTTGCTTGCTTCTACCACCACTCTTTACAAGACTTCTCTGATTGCAAATCTTTTCTCCTCGCTAACAAATTTACAAGTTTTATGGTGAATGTGGCGTCGAGGTTTCTTCTACAATAAAAATTATTTAGTTTTCCTTGCATAATCTTCTGGTCGTAATTCTTCTTGGATCTTTCCATGAAGTTCAGTGGTCTCATCAGATAATTTCCGTCTTCTCTATGCCATAGAAAATCTTAGAGTGATTTTTGCATCACGCACTTGGTGTATAACTCGGTTTTAATTTGCCTTAATTTCATTAGTGCCTTATGTCATTACAAAAACTGTAATCCAGCGTGAAAGTGAACATATTTCCCTCATTGGGAGAAAGCTAATTTTTTTCACTATGTTATCACGGTGGTCTACGATAGGTTGTCTGAAAAAAGTTCGTTTCGACTTCTTCTGCTTCTTTTCAACTCATTATTATTCCCTGAGTGTGATTTTTTTGGTACAAACTTCTGGAATTATTTCTCAGAACACAACACACGACTAGTATCTCCATTTTTCCCTTCCCTCCTCTCCCAAATCAATCATTACTCCCCTTTCCAACTCCCCTCCCATCCCATCCCACCTAGCCCCACCCCCTCTCACAAATCCTCATAAATCTCTCCTACGCTGACGATAGTTCTCACAGGCGGTGGAGGAACCAAATTATCTGGTGAGATTACGAGATGATAACCGTTAGTGTTTCAGTCAGATTAAGGTAGTTTAAACGAGATATCATTTCAACTATTAATCTATGACTTTGGACCCATTTGGAATGAAGATATCTCACTTTTATGAAAATATCAAAACAGTGGCCCTTTACCGCACTAATTTTGGAGATAAATGCCAACTAAATCAGCCATTTTACATGAAAATTGGTACGAAAATGCACTCTAGAGAGACATAATTTTAAAAAAATGAGGATACAAAGACACAGATCTCGTCAAAAAATTATAAGTGTATTTTGTGTTTATTCTCAATTATACTTTACAATTAATCCTATAGTCACCGGAGAATTATTATTCAGAATCGCAAGAAAAACCTTCCGTTGTGAAGGAGTTTCAAACGTTCCGCGAGAAGATAAGATTCCAGTTAAAGACTGATATATTTTTTCATTTTATTAGAAAAAATTTCATTAATATATAAGTATTATATATATATATATATATATTATTTTTACAGTATTTTCTTGCTACCTATGTTTGTTTGTGCATGCTAATTCAACCGAAATCAATGCGTAAAATATGAATATTTTTCCATAATTACTCTTGTATTGGTAAACATCTCGCTAAAACCACCTCAGAATGCTTGTTCGAGATAGCAGAAGACTCGAATAATTCAAAGACTCGAGAGATTTTCTCGTGAAAAAAAGAGGTGGTGCATGAAAACTATGGTAGGTGGTTCTGGGGGAAGTATAAAAAAGGGAGAGGAGCAGGAAGGAGAAGCAAAATAAGGTGGGCGTGGCTCCCGGAACAATTGAGGACAGGGGGATGCTCTGGTAGGGGGGCGGAGACAAACAAGATTAATTTGTCAGATTCCTCACTGAAACCTGTCACGGCGGAAGGCCTGAATATTTGTCAGGGTGGGACGTGGAGCATTCCTGGGTTGATAAAGGTTTATTTGGGGGAGGTTATGCCCGCGAAGAACGGAGGGGGGTGGAAATTTTCTCACCGGCGTCGGAATGACAGGGTGAATATCGCCGACGATGAAAGTCTTTGAAAAGGCGAAGACGTTCACGTTGCCAAGGGATCCTCGGAACAAAGAGCGAATTTGAGAATCAAGTTTAAACAAAAGGCGGCTCCCGGAACAATGAAAGGTTCACTTGAAAATGTGGAAATGTAAATTGCGCTTTCGTAAGGTGCGAAAATCTATCGTCCGTGGCTGAGTTGGATTCCTTTAAAAAGCCGACAAGTTTAAAAGGAGCTAAAACTGCTGTCGACGACAAGAGGTTCATAGTAGTGACTGTCAAACAAAATAAATGCCTTTGTTTAATGAACTAATTGATACAGCAATGTAAAACTGAACCTGAGTTAAGAAGAAAAAAACGTTGATGAATGAAAAATTATCAGTATTGTAGATCAAACTGCTGAAGAAACACTTCAATATGCGAAAATGCTCTTTCAAATTCCTTGAATTTTTATCACCAGTTACTCGGTAGTCAGGAACTAGACTCTTAGCACAACATTTGGAAAATTTTCCAAATATCACTGCAGAGGAACTAACCCCTCGAGTTGTTAGTTCTGAGCAGTTACTTCATAGGGTTCATGAAAATCAGTAAGGAGAAATGAGATGATAAAATGTCTTACTACTCGATCTTTGACCGTCAAATCGTCCAAATAACCTAAATAGCTTACTTACAAGGGTTTATCACTGGAATAGATGGCTATGGCAAGGCTTCATCAAACTTTCCCCTGACAACTGACACATCCACCATTCCGCTTTCTCCTATTCTCTTGCTGCTTGCCAAAGCACGGAGGGGTAGTCGTTTAGATGATATAAAGTATCATTATCTATCTTCTGTTGAAAATTTAAGAAATGTGGAAAACTTTTTAAACAAACTAGAGTTATTTTGCAGTTGTGGTTTCTGCTTTCTGCTTCTTTTAGTACAACAGGTTTTTGCTAGTAATACAGTTTTCTGAAAATTTTAAAAATAATAAAATATGTATTTTCATAAAAAATGGATTTTCTAAAAGAAAATTCATACCGGTTTCAAGTGGTTTCGTTTCCTTTTTAATTCTTTGCATGAATTCTTCAATGGCAAATATCTCCATGGATATAGTCTTCATTACTTCTCAATGATCACCACATTAATAATGGCTATCACTTTTTTTGCTCAGCCTGCAGTTATAGTGCAATCTCTAGGTATGCTTGAAATATCATCATGAATACATGATCAAAATTAATGTTCAATGATACCCGCGCCCGTTGCCATTCTCTAAGAAATTGCTACATCTCTTCTGCCAAGAAATACGCTGAATAATACTTTGAAAAATACCCACCAGGACCGGGAACTGAACCACAAACCGCTGGTTTTCCGAACCAACCACCACACTACCCAAGGCAATTTTGAAATGAATCGAGGGAAACGCAATCGCATCGAAGCCAGCAGGGTCCTTCAGGAACGAATAAAAGATGATACAGACATTCTTCCCAGCCGATGAAATATGATTCTATGGGTATGATCCCAAAACCAAACCATGATCTCCTCAATGGAAGAATTTTCTCTTAACTCTACCACAAGAAAACCACACTCTACCACAAAAAAAGGAGCAGTGTCATGTCCATGACAATCTGATTCTTCGACAATGAGGGGGTTACATATAAAGATAAGCTTATTCCTATTATCTTGATGAAAATTTCTATTGTGATTTTCTGAGATAACTGAGGAAGAACAAGAGCAGAAAATATACGTGAAATCGGCTCAAAAAAGGTTTTTATTCCATCAAAACACAAGATCTCATGCTGGTTTCACAGTGTTAAACTTTCCAGTAAAAACTGCTTGTCTATAGCACTCAATTCCCCATATTTGCCCGGCTTAACCCTGTGCCTATTATTTTTATGCGCCAAATTAGCATCATTAAAAATGCTTATGACTGTAGAAAATTGAGGATACTGAAGCGGAATCGCTAAATCAAATCCCATCAAAATCAAAAATCGAAATTCACTCTGAAAAATGCCACAGGGGTGGTGAATACATAACCAATTGGACTACTTAGAAGGTAATGGGAATGAATTAGGTATATGGGGTAGGTAGTTATGTAGCATGGAGTAGATGTTTATAAATTCATGGAACTTTTGGGTAGCTTCTCTTATTATATCCCTATCAATCCCTTCTTCACACAGCCTTCATAAAATACCAACGTCACATAATGACACTTCAATACTCATCGGTATTGCCAAGATTCTCTTCATCTCTCCGCTTTCTAATTTTTTCTTCAAGTTTTTGAAGCAAAATTACGCGGCCTGGTCTCATTGCATTCAATTTTTCGCAGAGATTAAATAGTCTCTCTCGTATCCCTACTCTGTTTCCTTATTGAAAGAGAAATTGTACTTTTCCAGTAGATGATATACTTTGAATGACTCGCTTCACCATCTTAAATTTTTTCAGTAGGAAACCTTACGTGTTTACGCACTGGCATAGAAAAATAGAAGGGCAGAGATACGGAAACGAAGGTGTAGGAGCACAAGGGTTGGGAAAAAGAAAGAAGTGCTGTTAGTGGAAAGGGCGAGGCGTACGTTCCGGGAAAAAGGAGCGGCAGGGAAGGAAAGAGTTAAGAGGTTCTTAATATGGAGTTTTATTTGAACAGTGATACCAGCCACACCCACCTATTTCCCCTAACCCTAGGTCCGATCGCCATAACCAATATTTACAAGTAAATTGATACCAAATGGACAATACTTACAGTTAATTAAGAAAAGGGTAAAAAATAAAAAAAACACTGTAACTGGAAACCAACGCTTGTGGTCAGGCGGATGATGTGAAAAATGAGACGGCATGGTAAGCATTGGAAAAGGAAAAGGTCATAGGGCTCAATTTGAGGAATTGTACACCGTGGTCAAATATCCATCTTGACCATATTGTTTGGTATCAAAAGCCTCTAATAAAACAATTTTTTTTATTATTGCGAACAATGCTCACCCATGAAGAGAATTGTAACCCAAATTTCGGCCAAAACTCGTCATTTTTTTCAATGAACCATGGAACTAGCCGCGCAGTAACTTTAACGAAGTCACCCACTAATGATCACACAATTGCGTGAAATTTGTCCCATGCCACATACCACAAATTCCACTATTGTGTGAAGAAGCCCCCATGAGATTCACTGTGGAAGAGGACGCCTGGGTAGCTTGATTGGTTAGAGCACCCAGTGAAAGCGAGGGATCTGGGTTCGATTCCCAGTCCAGGCGAAAGATTTGTCCACTGTGAATTTCACACAAAAATTTTCAATGTATACTATATAAAATTAAGCAAGGCGCGATGCGTTATTATATAGCTCACTGGCACTGAGGCTTCTGGAAAAAGTAGAGGGCACCACCAACAATAATGAATACGTGAAGAAATACCGAAAAAGCAAAACACAGAACATAACCAACATCCAGGTTTGAGAAATATGTTTCGTAACATGCTCATAATAACTTTTAAAATGTAGATTCCAAGATGAATAACAGAAATGGTAATTTTCCACCTAGGTAAAATTTAATTTGACCATGGATTCTACGTCTACATCTATATAATACCCTGCGAGCCGCGGCATGAGCGTGTGGCAGGGGGAGCTAGGTCACCAGCCGTGTAAAAATGTAAGTTTTTGGGAGATAAAATGGTGATATGTATTATGGGAGTGTATTTAGTGGTGCTCAATTGTCATTGCGGTCACTTATTGTGCGCGGAAAGAACAAGTTTTTGAACCTAAATGTTCGGCAGTGTCTCTCTCATATTTTATCGCTCCTGTCAGACCTAGAGATGTAGTGAGGAGTCATGATAATATTCTCTTTGTCGCTCTGAAAAATATCAGTTCTGAATTTCTCAAGCAACCTAAGCCTAGCGTTTAGCCTCAGAGTCTCTAGGGGCTCCCACCTTAATCTCTGTAAAAGTTGCGAGAAACTATGTATACGCTTGTAGCAGTTTTTTTTAGCGAAACGCGCTGCATTCCTTTGTATTTTACTAAATTGTTTGGTTTGGTTTGGATGTACTACATCATTGAAATCATTTACATGTACTACATCATCAACCTTGTAGAAAATTTTCTAATATAGCGGGTGAAATACATTGAAACTCCCTTATGGAAATAACCATGAGAAAAATTCGGCCTTCACCGAATATCGAACTCGGACCTTTAGATTTCCGGACCAATGCGCAAACCACTTCACTATCCAGGCTTCTTAATTCTCGCACCAATTCTTACATTAATAAACACGTCATAAGTGCTGGTGAAGGATACTGTCGCTTGGGTGTGGTTTCTTTGAAGTCCTATTCTCCCTTGTGTTGCCATCTTGGATGGATCGCAAGGGCCTAAGATCTAGTTCCCTTGTATCCGACAAAATTAACATTAATCTGATGATGATTTAGTATATACGTGGAAACTGTGGTCGACTTAAATTTGATTTAAAAGGAAATATGCCAAAATGAAAAACACTCGATGTTGTACTGTCCACTTTTATAATAATATTCAAACGAAATTACACATGTTTCGGCACTTTTATTGGCCCTCATCATCATCAGGGGCCAATTAAAGAGCCTAAACACGTATATTAACGTTTGAATATTACTAATAAAAGTGAACAGTACAACAAAGAGTGTTTTTCATTTCGATTATGCAGTTCCACAACATATCTCCCGAAACTGTTGACTTCATTGGAAATGTACTATTTCTTTTAGTCATTACTAGCTGTGCCCGGCATGTGTTGCAGTGCCTCTATTTCTTACTTTTCTTCCAAGCCTCATTGTTTTTAGCGCATTTTATCGTATGCTAAATTAGAAAAATAAAATACTTTACCCTTCAGTTTCCATCGATTTCCATGCTTTTCATGGTTTGGCCCACAAATGTTTTCTGGGTTCAAAATCAATCCCTAAACGAATTTGAGACTTAGTCCAATGAAATCCTCGTACGCAATGGCAACAAATGCATATGCATACCATATGCATTTGTTTCGCAAAAATCATGGTATGAGTTTCCACTCCATACCAATACTGCAGTTTCCAAGTAAGCAACATATTCTATGGTTGAAATAGTGCACAAGCAAAGAGACCGCTGTACCAGATCTTATTCTATGTACAAATAAATTACGTACCTTTTAACACAAATTATATCTCACCGACATGATTCTGATGCACGTAATTGAGCATCTCGTAAACGATCTGCTTAGTTACTTGCTTGTCGTCCTCGCATCTTTGAGAATCTCGCGTTCCAACGCTCATTTGTTGTAACGACTCGCGCTCCACCAATCGTACAATAAAGTTTATAATTTAGAAACCTTTGCGGCCGCGCGCACAACAACTCACCAGAGTATCATCGCAATCTGATGAATGGTGTTGGAAAGCATAGAAGACGAACAAACAAACATTCATATTTATATATTTGATAATGAAATTCCACCCCCCCCTCGCTGGTATCTCTATCTTGTCGTGATGAGGGGGCTTGCGTGCCTAAGTGAACCTGAGAGCTATGCCGGCGGGAGCGAAAGCTCCTGGTAGGGCCACCCAAGCCGGACAGGTCAAGGGGGATAGGCCAGACAAAAAGAGATACCCTGGTCCTCCAGGTTGGGGGTTGGGCGTGGGGCTAACAATCCCACACCGTAAAAAAATGTTCTGTTACGAAACCCATAAAGAAGCCTCGGAATACGGACGGATTTAAGGATAATGACACTGGCAAACGATCAGGAACTCGAAAACGGAATGCAACATTGACCTTAGCTACATGGAATGTAAGGACCATGCTGAAAGCTGGAAAAATGGCAGAGATCGCTGAAGAAGTATTGAAATATGGGATGGATGTAGTGGCGTTACAAGAAATAAGATGTAACGGAAATGGAAGAGTGGATAAAAAGGACTACTCAATGTTCTATAGTGGGCCTAAACTGAGAACTGGACAATGTGGAACAGGGTTTATCCTTAATAACAAAATGAAGCAAAGCTGCTTAGGGTATGAACCTTTGGGGGATAGAATGTGTAAGATAAGGCTCAAAGGACGTTTTAGAAACTTATCTATCATCTCAGCTTATGCACCCACAGAAGATGCTAATGATGATGAGAAGAATGCCTTCTATGATCAACTGGATAGAGAATGCAGCAAGATACCTAAATATGATGTGTTGATTCTCCTATGAGATTTCAATGCAAAAATAGGAAGAGAGGACTTCTTGCAGCATGTAGCTGGAAAACACTCTTTACATACCGAAACAAATGGAAACGGAATGATGCTAAGCCAGCTGGCAGAAGCTAAAGGGCTAATAATCAAAAGTACCTGTTTTGCTTACAAAGATATTCATAAGGGAACATGGAAAATGGCAGGTACAGGAGTGGTCAACCAAATTGATCACGTTCTGGTTTCCAGAAGACATGCATCTTCAGTCGTTGACATAAGGTCTGCAAGAGGCCCGAACTGTGATTCAGACCATTATTTGGTAAAGGCCAAGCTCAGGGAAAGAATTGCGAATGTGGGACGTATTAAAGGACCCAAGAGAATACAGTGGAGCGTGGAAAAGTTTAGACAACCAGCAGCTGTAGCCCAATACCAGGAAATCCTGGGTAAGAAACTGGAAGAAGGAGCAGAGAACCTGAGTGTAAATGACTCGGTAGAGAGAAAATGGCTTAATATAAAGAAGGCTATGGAAGAGGCTGCAAAGGAGACTATAGGAGAAAGAAAGAGAACAAGGAATGAAGAATGGTTTGATAATGAGTGCAGAAAAGCTATAGAAAGGAAGAATATAGATCGAAGGAACACTATCCAGAAAGAGACAAGACAAAATGTCGAAAGATATAAAGAAAGCAGAAGACAAGCAAATAAAATAATACGAAAAAAGAAAAAAACAGTGCTTAAAGGGGTATATGGAAAAGATTGAGGAACTGAACAAACAAAATGAAAGTAGAAAGTTATACCAGGCAATCAAACGGATGACAAATAAATTTCAACCAAGAACAAACGCATGTAAGGATAAGAATGGGAGGTTGGTTGGAACAGAGGAAGAAGTAATGGAAAGATGGGCCGAGTACTTTAAGGAATTGCTGAATGTCAATGAGATAGATGAGGAGGATGGAGAAATGTTGGACATGAGGGTGGACACCAAGATTAGCAGGCCATCAATTGAGGAGGTGGAGGAGTCGTTAAAACGGCAGCGGAATGGGAGAGCTCCAGGGGAAGATCAAATTGTACCGGAGTTAATCAAGTATGGAGGAAAAAATTTAACAAAGAACCTACATAGACTGATATGTGAAATATGGGAGAAAGAAGAGATGCCTGAGAAATGGAAGATTGGTTTGATTTCCCCTATCTTCAAGAAGGGAGATAAATTGCAATGCAGCAACTATAGGGGAATCACATTACTAAATGTCACTTACAAGATACTTTCTTGTATACTGCAGAGGAGACTTAACACGTATGCTGAAGTAATCCTTGGTGAATACCAATGTGGCTTCAGGCCGGGAAGAGGAACAACCGACCAAATCTTTGTAATGAGACAATGCATGGAGAAATGTTATGAGTACAATATTGACCTACATATGCTTTTCATTGATTTCCAGCAAGCTTTTGATAGTGTCAATAGAAGAAAAATGTTGAAGGCATTGGATGGATTTGGAATACCAAAAAAACTAATTAAGTTGGTAAATATGACTATGGAAGGATCTCAAGCTAAGGCCTATATCGGGGGCAAGACTAGTGAAGCCTTTAAGATAACAACTGGAGTAAGACAAGGAGATTCTCTATCAGCAGTACTATTTAATCTGTGTCTACATGAAGCCATGAAAGAACTGGGGTTAGAGGGAACAATTGTGCATAAATCTACTCAGGCATGTACCTATGCCGACGACATAGTTCTAATGGCACGGAATATGGATTCTCTGAAAGAAATATTCAAAATTTTAGAACAGAAGAGTAAGAATATAGGGCTCAGAATCAATGAGAAAAAAACGAAATACATGAAAATGTCGACCACGGAAGACAGAAGATGGACTCAAAACGTTACATTTGGGCAGTACAACTTTGAAAATGTAAAATATTTCAGCTACCTCGGTACTAATTTAAATTGTAAGAACTCAATGACAGAAGAGATCAACAAGAGGATAATGGCTGGAAATAGGGCTTACTTTGCTAATATTAAGCTCCTGAAGTCAACTCTTCTATCTAAGGAGATGAAATTCAAGATCTATAAGACACTTATCAGACCGGTCGTGACATACGGAGCAGAAACGTGGACCATCTCCGCTGGAAACGAGCAAGCTCTGCGTATATTTGAACGGAAGGTTTTGCGAAGGATATATGGCCCCGTGACAAATGGGGTAACTTGGAGGATAAGAACAAACAAGGAAATAGAAAATATTATCCGAGGCGAAGACATAGTGAGATTTGTGAAGACCCAACGGTTAGCTTGGCTAAGTCATGTAAAAAGAATGAGTGAAGAAAGGATGCCTAAGAAGCTTCTACATGGAAACATGGATGGAAAGAGAAAAAGAGGAAGACCGAGGAAAAGATGGATGCAGGATGTGGAAGAAGACATAAAGGCTATGAGGATTGTCAGATGGTGGGAGAAAGTGCAGAACAGGAGAGAATGGACAGGCGTCTTGAGGGAGGCCAAAGCCCATACCGGGCTGTAGTGCCGAGGAAGTAAGTAAGTAAGTAATGAAATTCCACCATATCACATATGCTACTTCTCGTTTTGTGAGTTTTATGGCTAAAGTACAAATAAGAAAAAATCCTACATTTGTATCGAGGAGCTTCTTGAACGCCGCAACCATTCATGTATCTGTCTTTACTACCTCTGCAAAAAAATTGAATGAGGAGCCTCGAGATGGATATGGACCCATGCGTAGCAGTTTTGGATTTGTGTTGGTATGGTTTTAATGAATTCACACGAGTGGTTACATAAATAAACGAGAAATATGCTCGAAGGGATAGCGTTCGAGACCATTCAAGCGCACTCGTCCTTCTTGCAAACTTGACGTGCTCATCGGAGATTTTCGGAGAAATTTGACGGACATGCCTGAATTCCCAACGCTCAATTCCACTCCTCTCTGAATATCAGTAGTATTAAATGTTGCTTCAGGAAACGAATGTTTGGCTCATTCCCGGGATTTGAAAAATCATCCGTACCTTAAAATCAAAGTGTACATTTAATTTAAGGTAGTTTGAACAAAATATATTTTCCTTAGAAATCAATGAATTTGATCTCATTTTAAATAAAAATATCTCACCCTTCTAATGACAATAAAGCTCAACTCCTTACCAGATGACTTTCGGAGATATTTGCCAAAAAATACGTCATTTTACATGGGAAATGGTACATGTATGAATTCCAAGGAGACATAATTTCCAAAATGAGGTATTTCTAACACATAGATGTCGTAAAAAAATAACAGCGTGTAGTTTGTATGTTTTCTCAACTATATTTTAAAATTAATCATATTATCACCGCAATAAGCCCTTGGGTACCACGAAAACCTTCCATTTTGAAGGAGTTTCAAACGCGCCGCGCGAAAAAAATGAGTCAAGTTAAAGACTTATTTAGATATTTTCATTAAATTACTAACCTTCTCTCATATAAAACTATATTATTTCACCACAAATAATGCAATATTTAATTGATGTGTCCTAAAACGGTGAAATTAAAACGTTTAATTCGAATATGGTCTATATTATGACTAGGGAACTATCTTGCTCGGACTACGTTAACCGACAGTAGGCAAAGTGGTAACTTAACACAAGATCTACTGGACTTTGCGGCATACCTTTCAGTACCAATAAAGGTCAATTTGAACCCTCAGAAATATTTTATTCCCCACAGTAAATTTGAGGTTTTTGTAGAGACAATTTGCATATTTATTGCCCTGGTGGCGGCGGTGTAAACTCCTCGCCTGCTAACCTGAGTGTCGCGGGTTTGAATCCCGCCTGGGTAGAATTTTCACTACCCACGGGTTTTTTCACTGCGACGGGATTTTGCACTTCAAATAAGTAAATTGTAAGAGAGGACTATAAAAGACCTATATTCGCTCATAATAAAAGACGAATTATTGTTATTTTTTTATTTTAATTATTTTTTATTTTGTTCACTGTCCCGAATACAGCACATTAGGCCATTTTACGTCGGGTGAACAGCAGTAACAACGGACGAGACACAGACATCCATGTCCTGGGCAGATAATATCCTACCCAGGCGGGACTCGAACCCGCGACCCTCGAGTTAGCAGGCGAGGACTTTACACCGCCGCCAATGGGGCCGACAAATTACTTATTATAAATATTTTTTTACTGTTGCTCATCATTTTTCAAGAATAAAAGTTTCTAAAATTACGGACTATAGTTGGCCGTGTCAACAAACAAGATGTGGTGCATGAGGATTTGGACCCGGGAAGGAAATCCCGGATCAAAATCCTCATACGAAGTTTTGAGTCTTTCGGGCCTGGGTGCAGCCATTCATTCTTGGTAACTTTCATCCGGCTGTTTAACTGTCTAAAATTTCAATAAAGGGGAGTAACAATTAATTCCATAATGAAAAAACTTGAACTAAACAGGGGATAGATATCCTGGGGTCAAAATGACACCTCTGGTACTAATAAATATAAGGTAGTGAACATTGAAAACTATTGGTTATATGAGGTTGTTGAAGAAGAGAGAAGAAGTACTTGGTAAGCTTTGAGATGTGGCTGTGGCGATGAATGGAGAGAATTGGAGAATTGGGTGGAAAATTAGAGTTGGGAATGATGGGATGCTGAGGAGGATTGGAGAAGAGAGGAGGATTTTGAAAGAAATTAAAAAGAGCACAACTAATTGCATTAGGCATATTTTAAGGAGAAATAGTGTTCAGAAATTAATTCTTCTAGAAGGAAAATTAGAAGAAAGGAGAGGAAGAGGAAGGAGGAGGAACGGAATGCTGACTGACAGACAGATCAAAATAGGAAGGAGCTACGAAGAGATGAAGAGAGAGGCCCAGGACAGAATGCTGTGGAGGCAGTACCGCTGTAACCTGTCCAAGAACAGAATCGCAATGATGATTATGATGATGAGGTTCTTATTTTTGCATTTTATTTTCCTTCTATTAAAAATCTAAGTCAACAACTGTGCAGACGCTGAGATTATTTAGTCAGGAGTAATGGATGGTCAAAAATGAAAAATGGTCAAAGTGATTCCACCAGGACTAGCTTAAAAAAATAAGTAATTCATTAGATATTGGCGTTTTTTCTCTAACTTCTTACAAAAATAACACTACACTTGGCAACATCGCTGCCACACAGAAATAGGAACAGTGCAGCGTCTCTCCGATCGGAATGTTGGGCCCGCAAGGCGTTCCCGCGAAATCAAACAACTATTCGTCTGAAAGTCTCGCCGTGATGAGCTCAAGGGATTTCAGTGACGTCGAATAAAAATCAAGGTGGCGGAATCAAGCCATCGGGTTGGAAAGCCAGTAGGACGGGAGTGGAGGAGGGGAGATGTTGGGCGCGGCGGAAATCGCTCGTCTTTTTTTTCATCGCCTTTGCCGGTTTCATGACTACCGATGTGAAAGAATCAAAGAGAGGCAGAATAAAATGGCGCGATATCTTTCGAGTTGAATAAACAATCTTTCAAATGGCCTGAATGCTCACTCGATGGTGCATGAAAAAAAGTATCACATTGGCAAAACGAGGCGTCAAACAGAAATTTCATTTCACCGGAGAGGGACGGAGTGTTCTGGAGAGGAGAAAAAAATGCCACGCCGACAGCCTTTGAGTCAATGGACCGCGTCTGTGTAAGTGCTCTTGTCCATTGGATACCCCAAAGTATTCGACGAATGATCGTTCATCAATACTTTTATCGTTCCATTCGATAAAATTCGAATAAATTGGAGATTTCATTTATTCTATTTAGCACATTCCTTAATATTATGAAAGTGATCAATATACCACCGAATACATTCGTCCTTTTCGGTAAAAGCCAAGTTTTATTTGCCAGGAGAAGACTTTAATAAGTAAGTTATGAAAAGCTTTGTTAAAATCTTTCATGTTGAACTTCCACTATCCGTGACGTAGCACACATATGAATCAAAATAAATTACAATTTCCTTTTATGAAATAGGAAGATGGAATGATGAATATGTAAATTCATGAATTATTAATATTTTAAAATTAAATTGTATGAGATTATTATAAGTCGAAGTAGACAAGACCTTATGCTAGAAATGTGCAAACAAGAATTATGAATTTATTCGGTAGTCGTGGAACATATAAAAACCCTATTTTATAGTATTTTTCCAGCTTTTTAAGCCGTAACATTGTATTTTGTCACTTTTTCCCGGAATCTGATGATATTATGGTCACGGAAATAAGACAAAGTTATTCTAATGCCAAGCTTCGAGAAAAAACACCCATCTGAAGACGTTCCTTGTGAGGAGAATGACGTCGCATGACCACGATATAGTGAAAAAAAGGTTTCCCGGAAAAAATAATGGCATTTAGTATGCAATAACGATAAGGCGATCGTCGGTATTGAAGCACCTTCGTTAATATGTGCTGAAACCAAATAATAGCCGTCATTAGAGCCGTAAGGGCACAAGCGCTTAGATAAGACACTTTTAAGAGACGAGGTTGAAGGTGGCGGCAGACACGTTGAAAGCCCCCGCGCGACTTAATGATCCCTGTGTAAGTGCACACCATTAAGGGCTCTTAGCACGATACCTACGGCCGCTCCACACTGATTGATCGGCCGAATACGTTTCGCTGTCGCACAACTTGGTCACCTGTTGTCCAAACTCATACCTACTCATAACGGGACGCACCAATAACATTCCCCTCCTTCCCGCCAACCCCCAGAAAACAACGACCCCCCCCCCCCTCTTTTTACCCCTTCCCGCCGGTAGCCACCGCACTTCGAGCGCGGCGCTGGTGTCGGAACGGCAGCTGGGGAGGCCGTTCTTTTGTGTACCCACTGCGAGGCGCCGTCGCTCTCTATCCTGCTCCCTCCTTACCCCGTTCTCCTCCCCCCTGCAAACACCGCCCCCCCCCACCCGTAGCCGGAGGACAAACATTGGGACCTTCAGGGGCAGAGAATTTCAAGAGGAAAAGGGGCGCCGAAGGTCCATTAATGTGCTTTTAAGCCCGTGTTTAACTTATGGAAGCCAAAACTCCTCCCACACCAATCCACCTGACCCGCGGAGCTCCACTCCTCCTTCAACACTACAAGGCTTACACACATAAATGAGATCCCCTTTTCTGGGACTACTCAAACCCTTTTCCTCTCACAACTCATCCCCTAGAAACCCTTCCTTCGAACATTCTCCCTTCCTCGTCTCTCCATTACACTTTCCTCGGCCACAATAACCGACTGGAGTGCAAACAAAAGGCCTATGGTCGCCAAGGTTTCATCTCTCCATCGGCGTACCGCAAGGATCAGGCTTGTGGCCGCGCAGTTTGGAAAACGCTCCGTTAAATACGATTCTCTCTCTACACCCCCGGAATCCGACGCACTTTTCATGTAGCACCACCTGATGGCCGCGACAATGCGTTTCAAAGCGCAAACGACAAGGGCTTAGGACGATGAGCAGTGATGTGTGTTCCACTTCCTGTTTCCTAAGTGTGAGATTCAAAGATCGTAGAGAGATGACTTCTAGGATCCAGAAAATTCAAAGTAAGAGCTCAATGGACCTAGCAAGTAACCAACTTTGGCGAGAAAATCACATAAGTAATAATATTGCAAGTATTACTCTGTGATTATTTGTGCGAATTATTAAAACTCCGTGATATATTCTTTAGAATTTTTCAATTATCAATTCATTAGGCCAAATATGATATTGTTGCATGGATAATAACAAATATTTTTATTAAAATATATAGTTGATAATTTTTCTTACTTTAAAATTGATAATTCTTTCAATATATTTCTCTTTAATTAGGCGGTCAAGAGTAATATATATCTTCTCCCATTAAAACTAAATTAATGTGATTAATACGTAAGTTTAACATTGTATACATATAAATATTGCGAGAACTTGTCAACACGTCATCATTGTGCAAGACAAAAAGCATCAATGGAGAAAATGATAACCCATGATAGTGAATTCACTGTCGTTGAGGCCGAGAGTTGTACATGGGAAAAACATTTTCTTGGCCTAATTATCGCCGAATGCACAGTCCAAAAAGGTGATTGAGACCCTGTATCCTGAGTAACATGTCAAACCATAGCACCTTTGAGCCACCCGTATATGAGCCTCCCCGGCATGAAGGTGCGAATAGTGACATTAGCTAGACTGTAGATCTTTTTTATATTCTCTACGTTCTTATTTCTGCGGGATGTAAATATTGATGTTCGTATTTATGCAAAATATTTTGAATCTGTAGTAGCAGCCTTTCTATCCCTTGCATGTTGGAACGATTGACGATGGAATGTTTCTAGGTTAGTAAATTGTTAATTGGCGCGTTGCATGTGTAATACGCTGGTTTCAATGTAGTTTCGGTGTTCTGCCGTATAATTCATGCATGCCTGGTGTGAAAGCACCCCCTGCCACACAACCTTTGGGTGGCTTGTAGGGTATGACGTAGATGTAGATGAGCCGCGACCAAATGATGATTAGATCACATGGTAAGAAGCTATTCGCAGGCGTATCAGAAGTGGGTAGTTCGCGATCGCCTAGGAATTACATGACTTGGTCCCGGTCTGTCCTTTCCACACGTCGACTGCCCTTCAGCCGATGAGGATTCAGCGGAGAAGCCTCTATCAACTCCGGGGATGGAAGAAGTCACACGCCCGGCGAAGGCAAGACGGTGGACTTTAGTGCGGAGAAGAGGCTGGGGAAGAAGGCTTTGTAAGGAGTCGGGAGGGTATGAGGGTGAAGAGGCGAGGGTTTCCATCACGCAGGTCACAGCAGGGAGGGGGGGAGGGCGAATGCTGGCTCCTCACCTCGGCAACTCCACCCCTCCCTCCACCATCGTCCTCAGCAGCTCCGGGGGCCAAGCATAGTTCCCTGAAGAACACGGTGTTTGACCACCTAAAGTGCTTGCTGTTTTCCCAGCGGACCGCTTTCCAAATCTCTCTTCCCATCCTTCGCATTCTCTTTCTCCTCCATCTTCTCACTCTCCACTCAAGTTCCTCTTAAGTCAGCATCCCCTCTACGCACCCCAACCCATGTCATCCAATGAACAGCCTGCCCTACTTTCTCACTATTCTCATCGTAAATATCCCCTATAACATGCCCGATAGAACAAATTATCTCAAAAGATTTTCTGACAATTTAAAAAAATGAATTTTCTCTTCTTTTTTTTCAGTTTGATTTGAACATAAAAAGAAAATAAATTAGGAGTAAGGACTGATGTTACAAGTGAGCTCCTTTGAATTATGTGGTATTTTAAGTTAATTTTTATTCACTTTTGGAATTGGTTTTATGCATAAAAGTTAGATTTGAAGATAATTAAAATGGAAAAAGGAATCAATTTCAATGCTTATAATTAGCTGTCCCATATTTATGTCAAATGCTAAAATATGGAAAAATATTTTGAAGGAGAATATACCGCGACAAACGGTCATAAAACCGAATGCCTGCCAAAAACTTCTTTGATCTTCCAGGATTAGAAAATATTTCCGTATTCCATCAATACCCGTTACAAAAATTCATGATTTTGGGTGGTTGTGTTTGAACCGTCTGAGGTAATCTCAATCACGTAACAAAGAAATCACGTGGTAAAATCACTCAGGGTTCGAAATTTTGGTGTATTTGAATCTGCATCTACATCAACGAAATACCGTGCGATCCATCACTAGGGTATGTGACACGGGGTGAAACCACACTAGGCATGCAGCACTCATCCCAGTTCATACCAGAACAGCGCACGTTCCCCCGAGTGCCAGCGCAGGCCAAAAGCAGTCAGGGCAACGGTAGGCAGTCAGACCACAAACCAGGAGAGTGATACGAAGAAGAACATGCTACCATGTAGCACACTGTTCAAGATATAGCTACTGGTTAGTATTATTAATGCAACAAATAAATAGCACTACAAGTTACTAAGATCCGTACGAGGAAGGTATGATAAAATAATTAGAGCGTATGCAAAGGAGATCCGCTAGATTTTTTTAAAGGCCGTTATGATAATTGTATAAGTGTTACGAGTTTAATAGATGAACTAGGATGGGAATAACTATCAGAACGCAGGTTAAAATTTAGGTTACACCTTTTAAGTAAATTCCAAACCGAGGAGGATGCAGGAGTATATCATGTCGGCGATTGCATACGAAGTTAGTATCTACGATTCATGTTAAGATACTGAATACTACTGAAAAAACCTATTTAACCTAGTCAATATTCTAGAACTAATCTATAACAACTATTATGGTCCCTTATTGCAAGCGGAAAAAATGACATTTTAAATTTATCGATTCTGCAGTCTATTTCCTTAATATTATTCCTGTGATCATTCCTACCATAATAGTTTGGCCCTAGAAAAATATTTTGAACGTCTGGCAAAAAATAGTCTACATCAAACTTTCGTAAATGATTTAATCAGATTTTAGAAATCATTTCTATAAATCTGACGCAGCCTTTCTGATCGAGTTTTTCTCACGGTAATGTCGCTAATGGATACTTATATCACTATTACAAACACGACTACAACATATCAGCCACTTAAGTCAATACGTCCTTGTTTATAAGTCTCTCCAAAATCTCAAACCGTTCGTTGTTGTGCTACATAACCCCTTTGTTATGCGACCGAGATTATCTCGCGTGGTCCAAACAGCACACTTGACATGGAACGGTATACTGTTGCTTTTTGATTCACTCTCAACGGAACATAGTGAGCTTAATAGAGTGAGCGTGAATTTGAATGAGACTTCATCTCTCTACATTTCTGTCCATATGCGCTACAAAATTTTTATTAAAATATATAGTTGATAATTTTTCTTACTTTAAAATTGATAATTCTTTCAATAAATCTCTCTTTAATTAGGCGGTCAAGAGTAATATATATCTTCTCCCATGAAAACTAAATTAATGTGATTAATACGTAAGTTTAACATTGTATACATATAAATATTGCGAGAATTTGTCAACACGTCATCATTGTGCAAGACAAAAAGCATCAAAGGAGAAAACGATAACCCATGATAGTGAATTCACTGTCGTTGAGGCCGAGAGTTGTACATGGGAAAAACATTTTCTTGGCCTAATTATCGCCGAATGCACAATCCAAAAAGGCGATTATTCCATTAGAGATAGCTCCTACAAACCTTTAATTTCATCTTCGCTACTTTGACTGATTGGATGATTGGCAATTTGGGGAGTCTACTGGCAGACGAGATCATTTGGAAGGTAGGTAAGGGATAAGGATCTTTTGGGATTAGAGATAGGTTGTATAGCAATTTGGCATCGGCACTAGCCTACTTTTAACCATCGGCGCCAAGGGGACCTCGATTTGACATTTCATCCAGCAGATGGATTACTGCACTTGAGGAGACAAAACATTCGAGTAGGGTTCGGGTTTCCTCTAAATAATATTCTCTTCCACCGGGATCGGTATGGCATGTCACTAATCTAGCCACCGAAACATACTAAATTCCCAAACTCAAGTTAGTCAACAAATGTAACAATACACATTGTATGGATAAACGTAACAGTCCTTTGTTAGAAACATATTATTACAAGAATACGTATGGTAAAAGGTTGCTAAAGTATGTTGTACCTCATACCTTTAATTGAATGCCTAAGACTCTGCATAATCTAAAATCCTTGGCCGAAATTAAAACAAAAGTGAAACAATGGTCAATTAGCGAAATTGTGAATATGTAATAGCTAATAACAACCTGATATTTATAAGTGATAATAATTTTTCCTATTTTGGTTTCAATATCCCTTATAAATTTAAATGTTATGTTATTGTCATTGAATTATTTTTATGAAATTAAAATTATAATGTAATATAAATGTAATGTAAGCAATATACCAGTAGGGTAATTTTTATTTAGACTATTAAATGTTATGCTTGTAATATGCCACTACGTAATACAATAATGGAACCTTCTGACAAGCCTTATGGCTTAGAAGGACCAAGTTTTTTTAAATGCAAATAAAGGCATTCATATACTAAAAAAAAAGAAAAAAAAATCTTGTCATATACTACAATATTTTTGGGCGATATATTACAACAGTTATTTCATGCCTGTAACAACTAAATAAAGTGTGATAAATTCCAATATGATCTCGATTATGGCTATGGATAAATTTTGCTCAAATCCCGTTCACTGCGGAAATCATGGTATTCGTGAGAATATTAAGATAATAGAGTTAGGGAAGTAAGCTTGAGTTTAAAATGTCATTTTTTTTGTGAGCGACAAAAGCCCATAACAATGGGATTTTTTTATTAGTTGAATGAGATTTTTAACTAGGTTTTCATGATTGGATCGTAGCTAGTTATTTGACTTATTCCATCTTATGTGTGTCCCTTTCAGCTACCGAGTGCTAATATGGGGTTGTGAAAGGTCTTATCCGGAAAATTATAATGGGCCCGAGAGATTCCTCAAAATACAGGTTACACTGCACATGTTTGCAAGTCTCCGTTGACGATCATCATTTGATGTGAGACCACCAACGAGGGTGGAGTGCCCAAGGGAGGGGGGAGGAGGAAAGGTCACAGGAATTCGAAAGTCTGTAGGCTTTGCGGGCGGGGGGTAAAGTGAGTCTGGGGTGTGAAAAGGCTCGTCTCTTTGGAGACACACTTCCCCCCATCCTTCGTTTCTTTCAAAGCCATCCCCTCCCCTCCTCCACAACCGCTGCTCCAAGAAACACATTCGCAAAAAGTTGCCGCCCCTTCTGCTCCTCCCTCCTGCCTACACCCCTACGCCACCCGCGGTGAACTGATGGATGTATACGCGTGCGTTACCGACCGGAAAAGCTCTTCCCCGAACTACGACGTTTCGTCGGCAAATGCGGCGACACCTCCAGGAGGGATGTAAGGATGGAAGAAGGCCTCCGGGGCGTCGCGTCGGCTGCCGTGGGGCGAGAATGCACTTTTCGCTCCGCTGCCCCCGTAATTTGCTTTGCTCGGGGCGGCTGCGGCGGCAGGCGGTGTCTATTCAAAAGGAATTCCCATTTCATTTTCACCTTCCCCTCGTCCTTTGCGCGCATTCATCGACCTGTCGTGCAACTCCTTGTAAAAGCCGTGTGCCGGGAGTTGTCGCTCATTTGTCCACCTTTGGTGGTGAGAAGTTTGGCTGCCTCTGTGTCTTTCATCTTATCCGAGGTTCACAGGGATTTAGTCGTTTAGTTGAAAATCTTAAATGGGCAACATTGAGATGAAAAGAGACGGACGCGTTTGGTGCGATGGAACGGGCATCCTTATCTAAGAATGTGTCGCATGACAAAAGAACATTGACAAAACATTACTAATGAAACACTGCTAGGTAGTCATAACGACGGGATAAATTTATGCTCACGATAGAAATAATTTTTAATGCGTCAAAAGGCCTGAGCTAGAAATTCATTTGAATGTTACCTTTTAATTAATTCAGATTTGAATCGGGTTTTTTAAAAATTGTTGAAGAAAATAAGCTAATGGTTACCATCTGTATGAAAAATGACTGGCGAAAGAGAGCCAAAATCGATATAAACTCATGACAGAGTCAGCAGATATGGATAGATAAATGAAAGCCAAAGAACAGCAAGGGAGAGGTTATGGAGAAGAATAAAAACATAGGGGATCGGGTTGGTGTGGTGGCTAGAGTATTGGCTAACCATACGGGCGGCCAGGGTTCAAATCCCTGCAGAGGAGGATATTTTTCAGAGGAAACTCGATCCCTACTGCAGCGCCTTGTTGAGGGCACTTCAAGTACAATACTCCGTCTGTCGGATGAGACGTTAAACCGTGGTCCCCTTGGCGCCTTTCGTTAAGAGCAGGCTAATGCCGACGCCGGATTTCTATCCACCCTTCTTCCCTTACCGATCCCCAATGGCGCAAGCGACCTTCCTCTGCCCGTCGCTGTCCATCGCCTCCCCAAATATCTAATACCAAAAAAAGAATACCTTCAGCAATCAGAGGCCCTAATTTTTAAATCATAACCATGAGCCAATCGATGCAAAATGAAGAGAAGCCAAACTGGATGTGCGCATTATTTTTAAGGAGCATGATGTTATGTATTTGATTTATGTGTAATAATTGTTTATTAAGTTGGTTTAAGTTTTATTCTAAGATTTAAGTTAGCTCGGACTATTTTTGTATGCTTATTTATTTGTTTATTTTGGTTCTATTGTTGTTCGTTGCCAAGAGGCACCGAACGTCATTAATGAAGTAGTGAACCAAGAGGCAAGTCACTTAAGACTTATTATTAAAAATTAACACATGACACGGTATATAATAAGTTAACAGGAACCATGTCATCCACACCATGCTGAAAAGGGGTATCCTATATGTTTGCAGAAGCATTCGCCTCTATGTCACTGCAAAAATTTTTCACGGTTAGTATTGCAAAAAATACAGGTATATCATTTCAGCTATTTACAGTGCTGTGAAACTCAAGAAAGATATGGCCGTGATTGTCTGAACAAACAAATTTTTCATCTGTTTCTTTCAATTGATATAAGAAAGATGGCCCATTAAGAATGACCGAATTAATAAATTTCAGCTTCATTCCCCTTGTACAATAATACAACAGTAGAAAGAGCGACAAAGCAAAAGAAGCAACAACAGAACAAGCGGCCCCCGTTGCTGGCCTTTGACACTTCAGAACGTGGACAAGTCATTCATTGGCTCTTTTGGCATAATTGGGTATTATAACCGGAGGGAAGGTTTAGGACCGGAATTTTCCCTATACTTTCGGCGAGATACGCGCAAAAACCACCGTCAGGCCACCAAAATAAACGGTTGAGTAAGTAATTAAGTAAAGGTGGACAGAGCTGAGATTATATTTGGGTAAAAGGTGCCCATTTGGGTGGCACATATTTTCAGAATTGAGGAAAGTAATAAAGTAATGTTTTCCACATCTAAAAATGATCTTTGCAGAGTGTTAATCCACTCGTTAAAAATCGTCAATCTTTGTCATTGGGAGACTTAGCCACATAGGCACTAAATACATATGAGCTAAATATGCATTTTCCGGGCGGTAAAAAACTAATGTAAAATACAAAATAGAAACACTTCAGGGCAAAAATTTCGTCAGTTTTCAAGTATCATTCTGCGTTTCAAATATAGGGTCCTGCGCAGCCTGAGCCCACCCAAAACTGCTGTAGAATTGTCCGCACCATTCCCCTCCACTACCTTTTTCCTTTGCCTCCCACACCTTTTTCCTTTGCCTACACCGGTGCATAGTGCGTCACCCCTCTCCCTCCGTTCAGAGGAATGGGAGTCGACGAATTGCCTCTTGAACTTCGATATGAATTGTCATAATGCATCGACGCATATTTAATTTCGAAGTATTTCTACATCTACATATACATACTACCCCGCGAGCCACCGCATGGGCGTGTAGCAGGGGTTGGTAGGTCACCAGCCGTGTTTAGATGTACAATATTTGGAGGCGAAATGGTGACATGTACTATGTGAGTGTATTTAGAGGAGCTCAGTTTTTATTGTGGTTGCTAATTGTGCGCGAAAACAACGAGTTTTTGTACCTATCTGTTTGGCAGAGTATCTCTCTTATTTTTTCGCATCTGTCAGACCAAAAAATGTAGTGAGGCGTCATGATAATAATTTCTGTATTGCTCTGAAACACACCAGTCCTGAATATCTCAAGCAGACTAAGCCTAGCGTGTAGCCTCCGAGTCTCTAGGGGCTCCCACCTTAATCCCTCAAACAGTTGTGTGGCACTATATGTTCGCTTTTAGCAGTTTTTAACGAAGCGTACTGTTTTTCTTTGTATTTTGTTTTATTTTATTTGATTTAATCATTATGATCAGGGTCCCAAATGCTCGCGGCGTATTCGAGGCGTGGCCTAACCAGAGCGAAATAGCATCTCTATTTGACTTTTTCATCCGAGGATCTTCCTATTATACGCTTAACAAAACCTAGTTTCTATAATGATGTGCTTTATTTAGGGTCTATGGGGCCCTAGTTCCCGACAACTAAGGGTGAAGAAACTATAACACGTGAGTTATCTAACACTCGTCAAAGATCATTTTCAGAGTGAAAAACATTTTTATCAATTCTGAGAAATATATACCACCCTAGTACATGTGTTACTGTAACGTGCTGGAGAAACTTATTAAATAAGGGCTATGAACCTCAAATACAGGACATATGAGTTTTCAAGGGACAGAATAAGCGTGTTTGAGACTATATCGGGTAAAAAAATGATTACTGATGTGCTTAGATGGTAGTTTTCCACCATTATTTTTTATTATTATTATTGTTTATTTAGCCTGGGTTGGATGAGACGGAACCGTCCCCTCTTCCCCCAACCCAGTACATACACAAACACCCATGTCCTGGGCAGGTAATGTTCTACCCAGGCGGGAGTCGAACCCGCGACCCTCGGCCCGCGACCATGTCCTGATAACCAGATACATTTCCACACACCTTCTATCAATTTCATTGCATAGTTTCCCGAACAAATCTTCGTTCATTACCATATTTTTCACGAAACCATTTTGCCCCTTCTCCAGAAATTACTCCTTCCATTTAACTCCAAACAAGGTTTTCGACAGTTTTCCACTCAAACTCATTATTTCCTCTTTCAATTTATTCCAGTACTATAGGACGCTCAGATATTATTTTTGCCAAAAAGTCTTTTCAATCCATTCCTCTCTTGCGAAAATCAACAAATTCCTCTCTGTGATCACTTCTTCTCCCCAGGAACTACTTCTCTTAACAGTTATTCTTCTTCATTGTTTCTCCATCGCACTGAATGTTCGATTTCGCGAATACGAATGAGTGTTTGTTTCGCGAAACAATTCCCACCAAAAGCAAAACGACTCACAAATACACTTTGATAACAAAATAGCTACCTTTCCCTTTAATAATTATTTTTCACTTTAGGGATCGGGTAGGTGTGGTGGCTAGAGTACTGACGAGCCACAAGGACGTCCAAGGTTTAAATTCTTACAGAAGACATTATTTTCAGAGTAAAAAAAGGGTTTCTCTCCTTTCTTCCTCGTTTACCTGTCCCCAATGGTGTAAATGATCTTATTTATTGGTCACCTTCCCAAATATCCAATCAAATCATTTTCGCTAATCCTCACTTTTTTCACGGCTGTTGTCTAACACCCCCTTCCACACGCCCTACGGCGGTTGGCAGTGCCAATTGCTAATAACGATTTCCAATTATTTCCTTCACTTGACCGTGCGAATTTCATTTTTCATTTTTTTGCATGTTAAAAGTTTGTGCAAAAACCGTTATCCATCCTATCCTGGAATATAAGTACCTCATCTAGTGCGAGATGTATGAAACTAGGTGGGTATATGCCTCTGAGAGGTTATACCTAAAATTATGTCAGGTACCGTAGATCGTCGTTTCGCGGCAGGAGGGAGCCACGAACCGGGCATGCGGGCGATGCACAAAATCCCGTCGCTGTAACGAACCCATCGAATGAGACTACGTTTTTAATGCATAGTTACCAACCCGGCTAACTTCAATTAGCAGGCATTGGTGTCTCTAGGAAGGAAATCGTTAAGATGAAGCACAATAATCGAGGATGGGAAATGGAATAGAGACGGATACAACGTTACTCTCTTCGAATATCATTCACTTAATAATATAATTAATCAAAGCTCTTGATATTATGGCCTTGATTCTAGACGAGATAGAATTTCGTTTTATGGTAGGATGAAATAGTAAAAATGAAAAATCTCCGAGTAGAAAATTTTTCTTAAATTCATTAAAGCATGAAAACATAGATTAGGAGTCTATTTATTGCATGAAATGGAGTTATAAACTTTAAAAAATTTGAAATTTGCTATCTTTTTTCCTCTAATGATCTATTCTTTGAATTATTTCAACTTCACTTGATAAAAGTGTGCAAATTAAGAGGTTTTTTCATTTTCATTTCTGAGGAACTTTTGCATTGTTGCCGTGGCCTGAATTAGGTTATGAATGCCATACAGGCACCAACCAAACATGGGAAATGAACTTCCCGCGACGCGTAATCAAATGGCTTTTAACAACCAAATACACTCGTTCTTCATGATTTACCGCAAACTGTGATATATTGTCTGCAGTTGTATAATCTTGTGACCATTTACTATGGTATATTACGAATGGATTGAATCGAATCTTTAATATACTTACGAAAGATCATACTTTAATATTCTCATATAGGACTTAGCTTTATCCCTTCTGGGTCAAAAATCACAGAATTCCCTCTTTATATATTTCAAAACGAGTAAATGGGTGCTTGCAATCTGCAAGCAGGGAAGGAAGTGTTATATGATGATACTCTTTAAATAAGGAAAAAGACAATGAAAGCTCTCAAGTCTGCGTGCTACATGCAAGCAAAGAAAAGTAAAATTCTCGAAAATGAAATACGCGCCCCATGAGGTATGGATACCAGACAGTTCTAGTACAAACTTATATTTTATGTCATCCGGTTATAAACGACTTTTCAAAATACTATGATCAGTACACCGAAACGAACGTGGAACCACTGGAAGATCGTCATAACCTCATTTTACGGCATATAAGACGCTCTTCTACGTTACATATTTCAGTTCAGTACAGCATACTTAATAAGAGCTCACATGAAGAATTTTACTATATAAATTCGATCGGAATCGAAATTTTTAATATTCTAATTTTAGTAATGAATTTTTTCTCTTCCATTCTTCTACATGGACTGCATGTTTTTTTAAGGGAAACTACGATATAATGAAGCTTGGTTGGTAGAAATTGGTCATCAAAGCTACGGTAGAGGCCAGGAAATATTTGAAGAAATTATACCCAGTATTTAGCAGTGCGAAAAATGGCATAGAGAAGACTAAATAAGATGCACTTAGGATACCTAACTCATGTATGTAAAGCTATCGATTGCAATATCTCGAAGCCTAATCGACTTTTTTAACTTTTCCGATTTTACCCCAAATCGACAAATAAATCTAACCCTCCCCTAAAACTGGCCCACCTCGTTGAGTTCCAAACCTCGAATCGACACTCGGCCCGGCGACAATGGAGAAATATATCCAAAGCTACGAAAGTGAAAAAACTTCTAAAATCCCAGATGAAACTTTAAAAATATCAGTTTAACGGTAGGTAGGAATTGCAAGAATGAGATTTTTCAAACAATCAGCCTCATATTTGTGAAAGAATCAGTCTTGTAGCTTTCATATTTTAGCGAACGAAAGAAAAAAGGTCTACACTAGAATTTTTCCCATATAATCCCATGTAAAGCTATCGATTGCAATAAATCGTAGCCTAATCGACTTTTTTTACTTTTTCAATTTTTTCCCAACTTGACATATTATTCTTACTCTACCCTGAAAATTTCACTTACCTTGCTCGTTTATAAATACCCCAGGAGTTTTGATGATTAGTCAGTCAGTCAGTCAGCCAGTTTTGTAGCTTTATATATATTAATTGATATATATATATATATATATATATATATATATATATATATATATATATATATATATATATATATATTAATAATAATATGCATATAAATGAAGTTATAATAACCTCATCACTCACCTCATGTATACTTACAAAACTTATCTAGCCATGTCCATGGATTAATTAATAGGCATACACTCAAATATATAGAGAATTTTTTGAGAAACATATTTTGAATAATTGTTTTGGAAGACAATTTAAAGAAAATTATTTGCTAAGTTTTGAAACAGAGGTTAGGGGAAATATGTTAAACAAATGGCAGAATCAAACAGCTGCGGTGTTTTTTAACAATCAGTGGAACTGCAGTGGTATTCTGTCGATTTATATCTACTACCCAAGCATGATAATTATTTTCAATCTCAAATGAAATGTAGCTGTAACAAATTTGTATTGGTAGAATAATATCTCAAAAAGGAATATAATTTAAAAAATCATCTCATAAACCTGGACTATTAAAAGGTTAGGCTAAACTTAATATTTTATTTACTTCGATTTTGTGCACACACTATGGTAGTTGAGTGAAATGTCATTTCACCTATAAATCAATGCATTTGGTCTCAATTTAGAGAAAACTATTTCATCCTTACGAAGATGCCAAGATATCAGCCCCTTACCGAACTACTTTTCGATATTTTGGACGAAAAATACCAGCCCTTTTACATGGGAAATAGTGCGTGTATGCACTCCATGAAGATCTTATTTTAAAAACGAGGAATGTATAACTCCTAGATCTCGTCGGAATATTTTCATTGTGTATTTTGTACATTTTCTCAACTATTTTAACAATTAATGGTATTGTCACCGCAGTAATTTCTGCGGGATTAAGAAAAAATCTTACATTTTGAAGGAGTTGTATACGTATCGCCCGAAATAAATTACTTAAAAGTTAAAGACATATATCGATATTTTAGTGTAATAACTTCGAATTACTGTCAATTAAAACAACATTATATCACCATTATTAGCGCAATATTCAATTCATGTGTCCAACAGCAGGAGAAATAAATACGTAAAATTCAAATATGGTCTCTCTTGTGACAAGGGAATAATCTCGCTCAAAGTACTGTAAAGAGTTTGAAGGGTTTTTAAAACAACCTGCATAATGGTACATACATACATACAATGGTACGCTTGGGAACTGCATGTCCATTTCACAAGTTTTCTATAAAGTTGGTGGAAACATGGTACAAAAACACAGTGGTAGGAAGTGTGGCTGATGGGAGAGGGGGAGAGAAATCATGGGGGAAGGGGAGGGTGTCTGCGGGCGACATCGGTATGTACCTTTTTTCAGCTTGGCGTGGTTTCAAGAGTGAGGGATGAACCCGAATGGGACTGAGTGGAGGAACCTTTACCCCCCCTTTACCTGCTTCCTTGTCCACCTGGGGTCCCTTGGGGTGGGGGGAAGCGACATGTCTCCAAGGAGAGCGTCCCAATGGGCTCACCCTCCCTGTCCCCCCCCTCGCCACAACCACCCCGCCACCCCCCCCTGGGTCCCACTCGACAGTCCTCAACCTCCGTGAGACCGTGAACCGCTCAATGAGCAAGCTCACGAACGTCCCTCCGTCCCACTCCTCGAAACCTTTCCATAGGTAAGGCGTGGGGCGGAGGGGCGAAAAAAACTCACTTCCTTACCTGCCCCCGTTGTGCCGTCGCTCAACTGATGGGAACGCAGGTTCCTCGCATCAAAATACACTCTATTAGTGCTAAGAGTTCATTAAACATGGTAAATGAATGAAATAGTACTCCGAATCAGTAGTTGTGGCCTATTGATTTGCATTTTACAATCTTTTTTTAGACTCGCAATGAATTAACATGGTCTTAAAATCTTGCAGCTGTAATTTCACTCGCATTCCGACGTCCTACAGTTCTGAAATTTTTCACTGAGATAGAAGGTTACAATATAGTTAGATTGTTGGTTAGGGAAGCCTTCGATAGGAGCTCGGGCACCTAGACCTTGAGTGGTCCATTGTGCCAACCCCATTTTTAATCTGCCCACCACATGCAGACAGAGGACAAGAGCGCTACGGTGAAGGTATACAATATAGTGCTCTATTAATAATGTCATCGATCCTTTTGCACTTTCATGTAAATCCTTTATAAACCTTTCCCTTTCGTATCTTTCACCCAAGTAGTTATTCCCCTATTTCTCTTTTTTATATTTCAAAAATTTCTGCTTCTCTCCTGTAGTTAAATTTGCTTGTATATGTCCTTAAGTTTTGTGTATTGTTACATGGCCACTATAAAATGGTACCCCCTAGCTGTATGTAGTTTTTTTCTTCAAATAAACAAATGTCATAAATTCGCGTTTATTTATATATATTTTAATGTATCTTCAAAACTATATCAGAAAAACAATTACATAAAGCGAGCTTTATAAAATTATAAGCATTTATTCTACAAATCTCAAAGGTAGTCGAGGCTTGATACATCACATTTGCCATTAGCTTAAAAAAAACTCTGTGCAAAGAAAGAGGTGAATAATAATAAATTAGTGGCGATACTACTTTCACTAAAGCATTTACGTCACAAGAATGACATTACCACGTCCTACATCCTCACTAATTGCTTTAAAATTTACAAAATGTTGCGGAAAGGAAAGTTGATGGCAGGGTGGAACTCACTTCAAAAAATTACTCTAAGAGATTCAAGTGAATCTTAGTGAGAAATATAATATGCGTTTTTTAATGAAATATATAGTACTTGAGAAAAAGGCACAACACCATTCCAGCTCCCGATCACACTATGGATTAATAATAGCACAGGAAGTGATGCCCGAGAGAGAGTTTAACATACTGCTGCCGTATCGGAAACTTCATCAACAGACAGAGCAAATGAAATGCAGTGGTAGATGCTTATATGCATGCCTCAACGTCCTCAACGCTTTGTAGAATTATTCTTAGCTTGATCCTATTTTTGGGTAAAATATTTTCAGCGTTTCAGCGTAGTATAGACCTGATATTTAATCACGTCAGATTGAGTCAACTGCTCCAAGGATTGGTGTCCCAAATGGAAGCGAATCCCTGGATTGTCTGCGCGAGCCCAACCCATTCCATACGATGAGAGAACGTAAAGTATGATTAGAGCGCGTAGCTGATGCCGAACAATCGACTCTCCATATTTGAGACGCAGTATCTCCTATATCGGACTCAAATTAATGGTGCAATTTGAGATAAATAAAAAAAAATGAAACGAGCAAACAACGAGAACCAGAGATCATGGAGAGATTTCCGATAAAAAAACTTTAATCATGCGCTAACACATATCCTCAAACATCTCACACAGCTGTCTTGTATCTGTAGGAGCAGTGGCAGAGAGACTTGTCGAGTTACATAGGAAGATTATTAGACAAAAGAATTAAAAAAGCATTCTTTCATCCCTTGAATCATGTCGTACTCCTGGATAAGTAAACATGTCATTGTCAGAGTACGCTTCTGAAATACTGCCTTGACGGCTAAACGCTATATACGGCTTTTTAAGAACAAAAAAGCAAGATTTCATTACAGCAATTCAGATTCAGCTGTGTAAATTTTGACTAATTAAAATTATCAATTCTTTTATAAAACATATTTATAGGCCAACCTTATGTGTTGTGTGTGTGCGTGAAAGGGATAGCCTTTATTTCTGAATGGAAATGAGTTTTACTAATTCCGTTTAAACTAAATGGACATCCTTTGAAAAAGGACAATGATTGATTGTATTAAAAACTTGAAAACTATAAATTAATGCGTAATTATTCACTAAATTGTACCTACATTAACATTGATATAGCATCAAATTGACAATCAATGCCTAAATATAATTTCAGGCTGGGAAAAACGCGTAAAACATTGCCGAACGAAATAACTCTAATTGCTTGCTTATAAAAACGAATCACAAAATTACCTAGAAAAGATTCAAATCTTTCTTCACCGAGGAAATAACGTTTCACATGACATAGACGAGAGAATTTGATTCCTGTGATAGGACTGAAGGCACACGTACGTATTTCGTCGACGGCATCGAGTCGTCCTAAAGAGCCGTACGATCTCAAGTTTCCCACCGGGGCCTCCCGTCAGGAGATTATAAAGTGGAAGGCAGTCGACAGTCGACGGTTAACCGCGTCGGCTTCACAATTCCCGAGGCCCAGACTGCCACTGATCCTCCCATTTTGCTTCGTTCCCCGCCCTCCCCCCCCCCCCCCCCCCCCAGGAACCCCTGAGCCCTGTCGTCCGTCCTCCCGTGCTTTTCCGCTCCAAGGGAGTCGTCGCCAAAGGCCCGAGGCGGTCCGGTCTGACGACACGGTGGGGATTGGAGGGAAAATGCAACGGGACCGCTCCGGGATTATAACCGCCGATCATCACAATCCTCGGAAGATCCCGGACATCTTTCAAGCTGGCGGGTTTCAAAAGAACGTCGCATTTTTAAGATACTCCCCATCGATTGTGAGGATTTTGTGTCCAGGTGGTTCCGAGTAAAAAAAAAGATTCGAATAATAAGGACCTGCGAAGAGACTTAGTCGCGCGCAATGGCGAGGTATGCGCTAAGGATAAGCAGTTTGAGGGAGGCCTGTTTTGCATGAACAGGCACTCATCCAACCATCAAAGTGCCCTCTTCGTGTCCAATTTCTCATTTAACGGATCAGCAGCCAATCACGTCTCAAATGCGAGGGCTTAAAGGTGACAATTGCGAGACAGAACGCGCAACAGTTAAGGCATTCCTTTGGACCACATTATTCAGGGACAGGCATATGCTCTTCTCAGCCGAATACGACGTTAGAGGTAAGACAACAACAAGCAATTTATACGCAACATGAACAACAAGGAGTATCACCTCGCTCTTCCTCATCATTGACATGCGTGCATGTAAAAATTTTGGATTAATGTAACATTGTTAGGCCTCATCTGGAATATGCTGCCAGTGTATGGGATCCATACAGGGTTGATATCGGAATTAGATCGCGTGCATTGAAGAGGAGCTAGGTTCGTAAAACGATGCTACGATAAGTTTAGTATTGTGTCTGGATTGTAAGAAGAATTGGGATGGAAATCGCTATCACAGCGTAGATTAAATTATAGGCTTAACCTCTTAGCTAAATTTCAAGAAAAATATTTCTCTGACGACGCAAAAAACATACTATTAACCCCCTTGTACTACGGCAGATTAGATTGCTCCAATAAAATTAGAGAGCTAGATTGTAGAACTAATAGGTAAAAAATGTAATTTTTTGGGACCATAACAGCTGTGATCGTCGTCATGAATAGTGCGAATAGTGAAATTAGATAGACTGTAGATATTTTTCTTTATATTCTCTACGATCTTATTTATGCATGACGTAAATATTGATGTTCTTAGTTATGCATGATATTTTGAATCTGTAGCAGTAGTCTTTGTATCCCTTGCATGTTGGAATGATTGACGACGGAATGTTTCTTGGTTAGTTGATTTTTAATTGGCGCGTTGCATGTATGATACGCTGGTTTCAATGTAGTTTCGGTGTTCTGCCGTATAATTCATGCATGCCTGGAGTGGAAGTACCCCCTGCCACACACCCTTTGGGTAGCTTGCATGGCATGACGTAGGTGTAGATGAACATTTTTTTCTTGATACGAGTCATGTAACTAATAACGATTATCATACACTCCAAAGCAATCAAACCTTTGAGTCCAGGAGCCCTCGGGTAGCCTACCAGGCCACGTAAGTCAGCTAATCTATACGTCATATTAGCGGACTCTGTCGTCAACTTCAGGATGATTTTATTGAGATATCTTGCGTAATAACTCGTTGTTTTCCCCTTCATCGCATATTTTTTTCCGACTTTACAAGCTGAGTTTGTCTCTCTCGTTTGTACTCTTGCCACAAGTTTGGGTGAAGGCTTTTTGGATCTTCTCTCGGTGGATACAGAATTTCCTGCGGACGCCCTTCGGTAATAATCGTCCCGGAAAGTAACTGAAGGAGCCATTTTATATTTTAAAAATATACTATGCCTAAATAGTTAACCGAAATAATTTTCGAACCATAAACATGCAAAAAAATTGGAAGATATATTAAAGAAAGATCAAATGTTGACAAATTACTAAAGCAAAAAATGTGTGACAGGCATAAAACGTGCCATATCGAGATTAAATATGTACGTTATTGTCTGTTACTTGCCTCATCTATTGTACGTATTGCCCGCCCCACCTATCATATACTTTGTGTAAGACAGCCATCGGAATTATGGAAATTTATTTTAGTTTGTAATTTCTAAGTAATCTACCTTACATTGGTTGCCTGTAGCTACATCAAAAACAGATTAGTCTATAAATTTTTCCTTCTCCAAACACCCCACGCACGACGACATACACTTTCTCCTGACATTGTGCGCTACAAATTGTCAATCGATAGGCAGGGATAAAAATTGCACTCACCGCGTCGAATTAATTTCTAGGTGTCTACGGTGCAACTACCGCAACCTGAAACCTGATACTATTATCCCTGGTGAGAAAAAGTTTACCTTGTTAAATTAATGAGAAAATTAATCATTAATCATGAGTAATTACTCATGACAACATTCCCTAGTTTGACAACGTGGGCAGTTATGGAAAATACAACGAATAGAAACTTAAATGGCAAAAGTTAAAGTGTCTTCTCAGTTAAAAAATATCGCGGTAATCCGGTTTTCTGAGTATTTCATATTTCGGTCAATCTGGGCACAGGTAACGTTTGCTGACAGATTTCTAAAGAATCTTAGATCATCTACAGTATAAAACTGGGTTTATCTTTTCCAGAAGAGATACTCGACATGGATTTGAATTAATTAGAGTTATTTGTAATTGGTTAATGGGCAGAATTTTCCGAAAGTCATTGGACATTTATCATAGTTAAAACTCAACAAAAAAATTGATTCGTCTAGGCTGATTTATGCGATTTGGAGAATTATTCCCGCAGATACCGCGCATAAACTATGCTTCGTAAATGGGGTACTGGGTATGCCCCACTTAGAAGTAAGGCATCTTAGTTTATTACTCTAGCTCGGCCTCATTTAGAATTCACCTCCAGCGTTTTGAACCCGTACTAACTCGGCATTTATCCTGAGTTAGAACGTGAGCTGCAAAAATTGGCAAGGTATGATAAAGTTCGTTACTATGTCATTCCAGAATCAAAGCCCATACTGAATAATTGGATGAAAATCTTTCTCTGGCCGAGGATCACAATTCACGGATTTCAGAAAAGGACATCGCACTCTCCTTCCGATGAAGAATTTCTTACTTCTGGCTGTGAATGTATTCGTTGATGATAACTTAGATGCTGATGTATCAACTATTTTAAAGTAAAAAAATTGATGATAGTAATGTTAAATACCACCTCATAATTAATTGCTTTTTTTAATGAATTGCTACAGTTTTAACATTCATTTTGCCCACTAAAAGGAAAGTGATCTGAACTCAAGAAATACCGTTTTTACGGCACTCATTGGGTCCTAAATATTCCGGACAGTACATTCCGAGTCTCCTCCCTGGGTTAAAAGCACACCCCCCGGTCTAGAAGCTCTCGCTTATCGCCTGGGAATAGGTGGCAGTGGGAAAAGGAAAATGGGAAGGGGAAAGGGCTAGCGAACCACAACCCTTGCGAGGCCGACACTATGAGGCTGATTGACGTCAAAAGGACGACAATGGGCCTCCGCCTCCCCGCAGTCCTCGTATCTGTTGCGTTCCCCCAACAACGTCAGACGAGTCCCCGTCAGTTTCGCTTACGCGAAAACTTACAGCACACCTTTTGAGAACCGGAGGAGCCCGTTACCCAAAAAATTGGGACTGGGTATCCCCCGACTCCCTTTACGGGTAGGCGTCGTGCGGTCTACCGGAGTACGTCATCAAATCAGGAACACACCGGACCAATGGATGGTCAATGCGGACCAATTATGGTCAAAGCGTAGGTTACGTCATCTCAATACTCCCCGTCTACCCCTAATATTCCGGAAAATCAATCTACAATATCTTGTACCGTACCAGTTTATTTTTCACGTTACATACTACCCCATTAATCATAGTATATTTAAAATGAATTGCTACAGCTTTTGAAATCAATATACCCACTAAAAGGAAAGTGATCTGAACACTAGGAATATCGCAATTACGGCACGCATCGGGTCCTGAACATTCCGGATAATCAACTGTCAACAGTATTTTACTTTGGTGGAGTAAACTGTGAATTTCGTGCAGGGAGTGGTGACCGATAGAGAGGGTGGGCTGTAGTTAGGTGCGGTGGGCGTCTTCGGTTAGGTGGGTGTGGTAGAGAACCCAGGGGGGGCGAGAGGTGGTGCGGGGGAGGGGCAGCTGCGACGGACGGGAGTGGCATCATGGGAATGCGCCGACCTCAGGAGAGAGAGGGTGAGTCTTCGTTGCTCGGTTTGAAGAGGGAGGATGTGAGGAGGGGGGATGGAGGGTTGAAGAGGACGGGGGGGTGAGTGGATTTCTTTGCTGTGGAGGCGGACGATGAGAAGTGAATGGTTGCTTTGGTGACGAAAGTAGGTGGGAGGGGGGCAGGAAGACAGGGAGGGGGGTGGCTGCTGGGGAGCTTTGAGAGGGCATCCGTAATGAGCGCAGAAGAGGACATCCTCTCCTCATACGACGACGGATTTTCAAAAGGTTTGCCACCGTGCGTCAACCTGCGCCTTCGAAGACCGATGAGACCAAGATGGGAACCAGAAGAGCAAAAGGCTGGAGTGTTTACGACAAACAACGATTGCCTCTTCTTTTGTGGCGTGGACTAAACGTCTCTGATCTCAGCAGATATATATTCGAAGATAAAATTGAACTTTTGAGCGGGAAAATTCGCCCATTGTTCCTCAATGGTGATTCGTTTTACCCGCCTGTATCTTCTTGTGATCAGCTTAGACCGACCTCAGACATTTTAGAACTTACAGGCTACTGTAACGACTCTAGTGGCTCTTTGAAAACATTTAAAAATGAGTGCTACGCATGAAATTAATTATCATAAACTGTTATCGATACGTAGGTTGGTTTACTGCCGCTCTCCACTGTCTTCTACGCCAACCGCTTCATCCCTCATGAATCATCCAAATTTACACCCTTCAATATTTTCCTGATGTTTATCCCATTTTTGGTCTCCCTGTATTAATCTACGCATTGTTTTATTCAAATGAGAAGAAATCAAGAATCATCATGAAACATTGGCAAAAAAAATAGCGCAAGTGAAAGAATTTCGTTATCTGGGATGGAGGATCACCAGCGATTTAAGTAATAAGTAAGCCATTGTTAGCAGAACATCCCCAGAAAGTAAGTTATGCTACTAGAATAGGAGTCTGCTGACGGTCAACAATTCAAGCCACGGAGTGAAGAAGCACTTTATTAAAACATATACCCTTAGAATATCATTTTATGATACAGAAGACTGAATAAAAAAGGCAGCTGAGAAAAGGAGATTGCAAGTCATAGAGATTCTTCGTGCCACCGGAGAATGGTAAAGATAAAGTGGATGAAGAAAAGAGCTAAGGAAAAAGTTCAACAAAGAGATGAGGAGAAAAGAACCATGATAAAAACTCGGCGTTGAATAAAAAACGAACTTGAGGGACAAATTTTATGACACAAGAGCTTTATAACAGGCATAGAGAAAGGAGAAATAAATGGGAAGAAATTTAGATGAGACTAAGAATGAAAAACATTAAGCAAATCTCAAAGGACTGCAAATTTAACAATTATTCGTATGTTGAAATGATGCGTTAAAGGAGATGAGAGTAGAATGGAGAGTTACTGCATCCCAGTTTGTGAATTGATGACAATTGATGGTGACCAATTCAATCTCTTCTTGAGCTCTTATTTAAAATACAATGGATGTTCTACTCATCTCTACAAATGCACACCAAAAACTTTAAGCTGGTTCCACTTTGTTTGAACGCTGTAGCTCCTCATTAACCGGAAGTTAGTGTATCTATTACGGCACATCATTGACTCTTATCCCAAGAGAACCGTATTGCCAAATATAGTTACTAGAGCCGACCCTAGCTATCTACATGTCTCGCATTATCGGTCCTCTACATTTCAAAACTCATTTACCGTTGCTTCCTCTCAAACTTGGAACAAACTACCAAAATCAATCAAAGACTCCTCATCAATGTCCAAATTCATAAAGAAACTATACTTAACTCTTACTTAACTTAACCTAATTATTATAAATTATTTATACCTAACTAGCCCAACATAAGCTATATTTACTCATTTCAATGTTTTATAATCATGTATGGGCTGTATTATTATTGTATATTTTTCATTACTATTGATTTCAAAATTATTATATCAAAATATATATCCGTGTTAGCATTCAATACAAAGTATAAACTTGCCTTTTCTATTCCATGCTTTCTATCGTGTTTCGTTTCCGATTTTCATTAATTCACATGGCATGTTGGGTTCTGTTTCACTGTACTTTTTTTCCTTTTTTTCCTGAAATTGGTGCCTTACGTACTAAACTTAACTGTATGTTGAGCCAAAATGTTTCATAAAAATTGTTTAAATCGGATGTAAAATCTGAGAACAATAAATTATATATTATTATTATTATCAAATGGTTTGAAATACCCACTTATTCCGTGGTGGACACATTATGCAATAAGAAACATCACAAAATTTAAATGTAAGTGTAATTTAATGCAACATTCATGTATATTGACCCAAAATGGTTTCAAATACACGGAAGTCAATTTTTGAGTGACCGTGGGTGACTGTGCACTGTTGTGAGCAAGCCTTCGCCTACGGAAGGGGTGATTGGGTCGCTCATGTTGAAAGAAGGGGTGAACGGAAGGAGGTGTGTTAGGATAAACATGTGGATAAACAACTCTTTGACGGAAGGAAGACTAAAAGGCGAGGAAGGGCGGTGGTTGGAAATACTCCACACTTCTAGAAAGAAGAGGTTTCAAATGAGACGCTTAACGAGCAACGCATTGGAAATTGGAAAATTGTAAGTGATTCATGCGATACGTCAGATATTAAAAATAATATATTTCAACGCGATTAATTATAAATTTCGAATTCTGCGTCGGAAAGTCCAAATATAACGTGCTATAATTTAGAAATTGAATAAAACAGAACTAGTTTCAAGTCAATTTCCGTCTATTCAGTGAGTTGTAACGCACAAACAGGCACATTCATTAGGTATGCGGTCCATTATTTCTTTCGATCACTTTAAAAAATTATCAGCCATACACTCAATGACCCACGATTACAGCTCCAATCATTTTAAATGTATTTCAATGTCTTTTCCCCATTGGTCCGTTACTTTTTCTACCCAAAGCAAGATACGAGGTACTAATCGCAAACTCGACTCTTACTTTCTCCTCCTTCGGAAACTTGATTTTCGAGACACATAATTCTGCCTTCCATCCCGTAAATCCCTCCGTCTTCACTGATTTATCACATCTCCCTCCCCATGGATGAGGCTCACTTGTATGAGAGTACTGTAGCCCACAGTTTACTGGAATATTACTCTACTTTATAGTTCTCAATTTATCCCAGGCATTCAGAAATATATGCATCCCATAATTGCCTGAAGAGTCGGAAAAGAGATTAAAAATGTACGATTAATTTGCAAAATGGCTAACATTAAAAAAAAACCGCTGACTACATATATTAAAATCAAAATATTTCACGAATGAGAGTTCCCAAGGACTCTTCTCGCATACGATTCTTATCTACACACATTAGGTAAAAATGGTATTTTATGTCAAAATCATGGTCAGGGGCAATAAACAAGGTTATGTTGCACAAATAAGATAGTGTTTAATGTCACACATACACAATTAAGCCTTGAACTAACATAGGTATCCCAAATGGGCGCCAAGACTAGCACCAAAGAGATACACCCTAAAATTGCTCTTTTTCATCTCTTGTCCAGTAATCTTCCAATTTTCCTGCCTCACGTCATTGCGGGAAAGTGAAGGGATGCTAATTTCCGAATAAGACTGTGTGCAATCGATTGACATGAACCGCAGTGGGGCTATTTTACTTATTCTTCACATCACACAAATGTCATACCTATACTGTGAATGGAGTAAACATTAAATCTTCAGATTCAGTAAAATATCTTGAAATTACCTTAACTTCTAATAAATCGTGCGCATTACACATGCAAAACATATGTGGTACAGCATTAAAAAACTAGGCTTTGTTAAACGTATAGTTGGAGGGTTCTCGGATTAAAAAGGCAAAGAGAGATACTACTTCACTCTGGTTAGGCCACACCTCGAATATGCAGCGAGCAATTGGGACCATGGTCAAATAGATTTAACCAAAAAATTAATAAAATACAAAGAAAAAGCAGCGCGCACCGTTAAAAACTGCAACGAGCGTACATATTGTGTTACACAGCTGTTAGAGGAATTAGGGTGGGAGCATTTAGAGACTCGGAGGCTACTCGCTAGGCTTAGGTTGCTTGAGAAACTCAGAACTGATATTTTCCAGAGCAACACAGAGAATATTATCATGACTCCTCACTACATCTCTAGGTCTAGCAGATGCAACAAAAGCAGAGAGAAACACTACCGAACATATAGGTACAAATCTCGTTCTTTCCGCGCACAAAAAGTGTCCACTATAAAAATTGAGCTCCACTGAATACAATCCTATAATACATGTCACCATTTCATCTCCCAAAAACTTGAATCTTTACATGGCTGGTGACCTAACACCCCCTGCCACACGCCCATGCGGTGGCTCGCAGGGTATTATGTAGATAATGATTCTTGTCTTGAAATCAACAAATCGAATATATTGAACAAAATTGATACCCACTGCAAACTGTAGCTAGCCATCATTAGGGTATGGATGTGCAATGGGTATACTGAAAGAAGCGCGAAATTGCTGACAGAACATGTCCAATAGTAGTCAGTTTAATAATAAGGATAGGTTTCTCGGATGCCTCAAGAATTTGTTTCCGGCGGTCATTAAAACTGAAAAACCATTAACTGCATAGCATTTTCAACAATGAGTTGATTGCCCAGTCTCAGCTGTGAAATGGAACACATTATAAAGAAAAATACACAACGCCGAATTTTTTCTCGATTAACTTATCGCGAGAATCTCAAGCGATTTTGATCCATGCTCGGAAATATGTCACTCATTGCTGTTAGCAGCATGAAACCTTTGCTATGATGAAAAATATATAAGTGAGCGAGTAAACGGGAACGACATTGGCCCTTTTTTTTATAAATTTTCTTCATTGGCTAGCAAAAAACGAGGTAGAGTGAGGCTGTACCATAATACATGTGAAATGGCATATTTTATGACGCAGCATTGGCATAGAAAATTAAAAAATGAAATTAACCAAGCTCTTGTTCCATTCGGCTCTACATCGAAAGTAAATTGGTTGCTCGAACTGACGTTCTCTGATTACCATCTTAAAGATATCGAGTCTTTTCAATTCTTCATCTCCACACGTATCAAAATTAACTATGTTAAGGAACCTAATCATATGATACATGTCCAGATGGGTATTTCTCAGAATGCTGCGTTATAAAATTGACCACTGTGACATGGAACTTCTGCACTCTATATGCTTAGCACATATGTACTTGCCTTTACATGAAAATATCAGTTTTTTGTATTTCTGAAACACTAATTTGTATTGAGACTTTGAATAAAAAAAAAGAGGACTGGATATGACCAGATATAAAAAAATATCAAAACGAAATAATCAGCTTTAATACAATGAAATATACACGCACGTCTTCATAATTTATTTATATAATCTGGTGGTTTATTAAAGCATGTATAATGATGAGAATAAGTTCTCATTGGATTGTGTGGACATCGTGTAGAACTCTTGCTAAATATTCCTGGTCAGTTAAGAGCACTGGCCACGCAAACAGATAGGTTTATCTCCTTTCAGAGTATCTACCCTTAGTATATTCACATCATACCGATAGAAAGATATAATTTTCATTGGGCATTAAGTTTGCTCGGTAAATTTCATTTTTCAAATATTTTTGACGAGAATAAGGGCACTTGGTCCCACTGCACCAACAGCTTACTCGCTGAAATCAGTTAATTTGCTCTATTCACTAGCTAATAAGATATTACACCTTTCATGCCGAATCTTAGGTCAAAACCTGCCTATTGACTGTAGAATAATTTGTAAATTTATACTTCAACAGTACAATAACTCAACGAAAGTTTTCTATCACGCTTTTCTGAAATTCTTGAGTTAATCATATGGTGCAAATATTCGGGTGCAAATTTGTTTCCTGGTCTTTTTTGTGGTGTTTCATTTGCTCTTTACTTACCCAGAGAGTTCAGTAAGAGTAATAGAATGAGGGAGATACTAATAATAGTATTCCCTGAAATTTCCCTGAATCATAAGATATTATTACAGAAACTGGAACATGCTGGTGTACAAGGTGTAATATTGAGTTGGTTTAAAGCTATCTGTCCATGCGACAACAATGTGTTCGAGTTGGTGATAAAACGAGTAGTTATGAATTTGTAAATACAGGTGTGCCACAAGGATCCGTGTTGGGTCCTATATTGTTTCTAGTATACATAAATGATCTATGTAATCACGCATTTAGTGGAAGTGTAACTGTTTTTGCCGATGATATAGCCATAAATTATGCGTCAGCCAACTTGGAGTGTGTTGAAAATAGCATAAAAGAAGACTTAAAATTTCTAAGACAGTGGTTTGAATTTAATGGTCTCCAAATGAGTAAAAAACGAAGTTTTTACATTATGATCTTTCTAAATTAATTCCTATGATTGGAACTTAGTATACCATCAAGGAGATTACTCTAAATTATCATGTAACTGTCCGGTAATCGAACGAGTCAATGAAATAAAGTATCTAGGAGTCACCATAGATCAACAATTAAAATGGGACAGTCACATGTCAAAAGTTTCTGGTGCACTAAGATACTGCCTGGCAAAATTATACTAATACGTAATAAGAGTTCAGTTCATTTCCGCAAAACCCTTTATTGTTCACTGGTTCAGTCTAAGTTAAGTTATGGATTAGTCTGCTGGGGGGGAGCTTATCAAAATGTACTCCAACTACTGTACTGCAGAAAAGAATAATAAGAATCATTGCTGGTAAATCAAAATATCATCATTCTTTCCCCCTATTTTCAGCATTAAAATTACTACCGTTGAGACACTTATATGTCTATAAAGTCCTTAAATTATTTTACCTAAGAAGTGGGAACAACCAATTAAAAAGAACGAAACATAATCTCAGAAATAAATTTTACGCTCATCCAATCAAGCGAAAAAAATCGCTCTTTAAGAGATCATTCTTGTACATGGGACCCAAGGTTTACAACTTGCTACCAGAGGACTTAAAATCCGGAAATTATACTAAAAATAAACTTCTCAAACTAATAGCCGAATGGATTCTAACTCAGCAAAGTGTAGAAAATTTCTTTAATATTATCGTATGAAGTTGTTTTTTTTTTTCTATTTATTGTATTCCATTTGGTTCTTTCTGAAATCTATTGTAAAACTACTTAGTATATATAATTGACCTGTATTGTTCAGTTAAAAGCAATAAGCAGCTATATATTCTGGGATGGTAGCCTCATCACAGATATTTCTTAGAGGCTACCTAAAGCTTCCCCTTATATGGAAAAAAAACCTGTAATTCATTTGTGATGTTTGTTTTTAGGGAAGTAATAAACTTATTATTATTATTATTATTATTATTGTAGCAATAAGGAATATAGCAATGTATGAATATGCAATAGCAATGTAGGAATAATTAACGACCGTTTGTACACGACTAAATAATACTGAAAGCATTTATTAACCATTATTATTAAGAAGAAAAATTAATCATGCGCTTCTAGATGATTTTTCAAATATTTTAATTTATTAAGATCAACTGAGTTTTTAGGCCGATGTGGATCAAATGTGTAGGTAGATCAAATGAAATATTCATGACATTTTATATTATGAAATATAAAGCTTTAAAAGAATGTATCTCCTAATTATAACCAACACATTAACCCATTAAATTTTACACACAGAGAGAATACCAACACCTTATAACTGGCACGAATTACCACCTCCTATTGTATGCGAGAACAATTATTAAAAATTGCTCCGCATAACTGAAAAATGCTGCTGTGCATAAATCCACTTATTTAAAAGGATTCAGGAAACGCGAATGAAATAATATAAGTCTTTCTAGATTTAATGAGCGCATTGATCCAAATAAAAACTGTAGACATTGTCAATAGCCGTCTCCCCCTCCTCCACTCCCATGCAGCATTTTCCAGTAAATCCATATTCAATAAAAAATGTGAACTTAAGCAACCAACGCAATTGGATATTATTTTACTGGTATCATTAAAAATATCCATTCTGCTTTCATGTGATCCGATTTTAAAATATAAATATTTTTTAATCAAAATGTCATGACCCAGTTAAACACGGACATACTTAATGTAGTAATTATTGAACATTGACATAATGTTACAGGCCAAAAACCTTTATATGCAAAATCAACTCTTAAATGTGAGAAATATCGTGTGTTCTGTATTTTCTTTCTCACAATACGTCTATAAATCTTTCACTGTCGCAGCAGTTTAGGTGAATCGAGGTGCACAGGAAAATGCAAATTCATCAACGCAGTTCAGAAGCATGGAAAAATTTATGTCTTATCGAGACCAGAATAAATAACGTAACTTCCAGAGATAATGACAGTTGAAGCATGAAAAGGATTTTGACTCGCATGAATAATCACACCTACGAATATATTACTACCGCATAATAAGAACTAATCATTACTCACCAAAAAGATTCAGGGGACTCATTTGGACAAAGCAATTAATATGTAATGCCTTAGATCGTTAAATAAGATCTCAGCGTCCCACTGAGCGGGCCAGCAACCGTTCTAGTGCCGAAAATTGCTTTCACATCGCCCGCATTTGCATAGTATTCGCGTTTTACTCCGAAAAAGAAAAGAAAAACTTTTCACCGAACAGATATGAAACTCTAGGATTCGGAGTTTCTCTCGGTAAACACCGATTCCACGCTTGATTACGTCCAAATTCCCGTTCAAAAAGACGTCTCGGCTGAGTCCGCGATTGAGGATTTCGAATGGAGAGAGTGAGAGGGTGGGGGGGGGGCTGAGGGAAGAACGAGAACCCTTTCCACGTTTGCACGGACCCTAACAATCTCCGCGTTCCCTTTTTATTTTCTCACTTTTTTGCGTCTCTCTCCCTAGTTCAACCCACCCTGCTGCCTCGCCTGCCGAGGGCAAGTACCCCCCCCAACTCACCCCTCCTCATAGGGCATCCGGAACGAAGGATGGGGCCATGCAAGCAGCAGTGCCCTCCTACTACTCTTTATGAAGCCGACCCTCTCGCAGAGAATGAATCGAGGGGGAGGAGGTCTTTCCTCCTCCATTGGGGGTCACGGGCGCATGTGATCCCCATTTGACACACCCCCCTGGACGCAAAAAGGACAGCGCCCCGGTGACAGACGAACAGAGATAGGTTGGCCCTCGCACACAAACACAAGCTGCATGTGACCTCTCTCCCGTATCCCAGGATGCTCCTCGGGCCCTCTTCCATTCTCCTCCGACCTTCTTTGCGTGCCTTTTCCTTTTTATACGTGTATATATGTACTCCTCTTTGCCCTCTATGCCTTTCCATCACCACCTCTCCCCTCCCCGTTCCTCCCCCGATGCCCCTCCTCTCTGCCTCAGTCCCATCGATGTCTTCTTCTTCTTCTGCCTCTATATAGCAGTCGCAGAAGAACCTGGCGCTGCGCCGTGGACGATTTTCCCTCTTCTATTCTCCTCCGACCTTCTTTGCGTGCCTCTTCCTTTTTATGGGGTATATATGTACTCCTCCTTGCCCTTCCCCTGCCCATGTTTTTCTTTTCTCTTTCTTTCTTTCTCTACGGCTTTGCATTACCACCTCTCCCCTCCCCGTTCCTCCCGCGATGACCCTCCTCTGTGCCTCGGTCCAATCGACGTCTTCTTTTTCTTCCTCCTCAATATAGCAGTCGCAAAAGAACCTGGCGCTGCGCCGTGGACGATTTTGAGACTTGGACCTCAGAACTTTCAAAACCCTGCCTAGCGGAGAAAGAAGGTGGTAAATTGAGGAGCGTCAGTGAGCGAACCTTTTCTAGTTGCTGCCAAACTTAGCGCCTCGGTGAATTTCATGAGTCACAGCTACTTGGCGCCCGGTTTGCTGCACTAACACTCCTTGCACGTGACAAGGAAGTGCACAGGTAAAGCATGACATTGATGAAGCCAAACCACTTGCCTATTAGTCTTGTGTGTGTGTGTGCCTCGTGCCTCTCTCTTGTGCGTTTCGATGTTCTAGAGCTTCTTAGTTACTCTAAGTTCCTTTCGCATTTGCGGTAGGATTAATTTTTAATACATAATGGTGGTTATATCCTTAAAATTGCTTAGGTTCATATAGGTATTCCATGCCAGACAATTCGTATTACAAGCGTGGCAGTTAGGGGATAAATTATATCCTTTTGGCAAAGTAGCTTGGTTCCCCTGCCTCATTCTCACCCGTTCCCTTTTCAACCCTCCTCTCCGTCCGTTCACTTCACTCCCTCTGCTTTACCATTCCCCTACGCCGCGCAGAAGTGCGCCAGGATCTTTTGCTTATGCTATATTTCCCACCATCTCTCTCTCCTTTTATCCCTCTCCCAATTCCCTTCTCTTCCTCTTCCACTTCACTCTCCTATTTTGCTCCACAGCATCGAAGTGACGCTCCTGTTGCCCACAAAACCTGCTCGATATATAAGATCTTTCACATTCTTCCGCATAAAAACCTCCAAAGCGAGCGCTCTCCGTGAAGGAAGACTGAAGGAAGGAAGACTACGCCGCCTAACTTTCACTCAAAATTGAAAATTTTATCTCCCAGTTTCATATCAACGCCAACTTTCTGAGTACATGAAAATTGATTTATAAAAACCGCGGGTCAAAAAAGTTCACAAAAACTTATGCGTCACACCTTTTACTTTAATAAAGCCATTCCCAGTTGATTGAGATACTTTCGCTGACACGGTTTAACCTTCTGGCTTTTCAGTCAGAAAGAGGACGACTGATGCAGCTTAACGTCTATCCTTGAAGATTTAATACCTACAAGAAAATCATTTTATGGACACTCATTTCGATGAAATCGTTAAAGAAAACTCTACGTAATAAGTTTTTGATATAAAACATTATATTTAAATTATGATATAAAAAAGGTACAATACCAGTGGAGCCATATCAAGTAGAATTAACGGATTGTGTTCATTGAGTCCATGACCGTTTTTTATCCTCACTTTCCACATATTACTCAAATTCTAATGGTCATTGTAAATATTATTTTACTAATTGATTTTTTTTATGCATGTAACGAGAGTAAGTCAAGTAACCTCATCAAAATATTCGCGATGCACGCTAAGAATAGAATTTCGTCCCTCCTCTAATAATCAAGACATAATGAGCTGTGAAGTCAAGAAGAACAACTTATTACTTAGTAGGCATAATGAAAACAACAATAGCACTTTTTCATTGGCCTACAATGACAATTACGAGGTGTATCAACTCACACAGTCATCATCAGGTACTGGCCATCAGTACTGGTCTAGTACAAATGATGACTCTATGAGTCGAAATGCGTCGTAATTGTTATTAAAAACCTGTGGAAAAGGGCGATTACTGTTTCCTTATGACAAGTTTCCTCCTTATTATGCCTAAATATTAGTAGGCAAGTTACATAAGCCTGTAGGTCCTTGTAGGTAGGGTTTCAGCTGAGTTTTGGCAGTAAAGATAAACGTTTAGCAGGTTACTTTTGCTTCTAGTCCATTGGGCATACATAACCAAAAAATCTGCGAGTATAGCTGCCGCATAAAATTTGTGTTGCTTTTGCTTGAAACATCATTTAATCCTCTCAATCTCTTCAAACGGTAAATCATGAAGAGATATAGTAATAGCGACTATTTTTACTTGATTATTCAAATTGAATAGTCCTCATTGGCTGAGGCCCCTCCTTCGTGCGAAGCAAATACTTGTAAAGGCAAAATGCTTTCAAAAATACATTCAGGAGATTTGGGCATATGGAATACAAATATTATGAACACGAAAAAACAAATACATTACAGGTCCCCGCTTAGGCTGAGTAGATACCTTGAAATTAGTGCAATATTGCGAAGACTTAAGGAGGATTATTTATCTCAGGCATGCTCAAAAACCCAAATCAATTCAATACGTTTTCAAGTTAGATCTCTATTATTGAATTTTAAATATTGTAAGAAAACAGGTTTTCAAAGGTCTGGTTCTTCCTCAATAGACTGCTAAAACCAATATATTTAATTTCGATTTAATGAAATCAAATCACAATGCAACGCCAGTGTAAAAATATTGTTCGGTCATTGGTCATTAAGTGAAGGTAATTTGGTATTAAACTGACGACGTTTTTATTTCAATTTCCGCCCAAATAGTCGGCCACGGTGGCGGTGGGGTAAAGTCCTCGCCAGCTAACCCGATGGTTGCGGGTTCGAATCCCTCCTAGGTAGAATATTATATGCCCAGGACATGTGTGTGTGTGTGTCTCCTCCATTATTGCTGTTATCCACCCAACGTAAATTGGCCCACTGTGCTGTATTTAAGATAGTGAAAATAAATAAATGAAATAAATAAAATTATATACGCCAAACACTCATATAACACACACTAGTTATTGAGGCACCAAATACTATGTTTTTTCAGCTTTGGCCATCGATTATATATCACGTCATCATTCTGTCTGACACCTGTTCTGTCATAATAGATTGAATAGGGACAGACAATATACTGATAGGCAATATAATGATTGAGGGATGATAGGGGAATATCTGGTAACAGTTCAGCCAAACATAAGACATCGACTCCGAAAAGAAATTTCCTTCCACTTTACTCTGTAACAAGCCATTATTCATCTAACAAAAAAACCCATAATGGGTGTTTGGCAGGGGGTGATAGGTCACCAGCCGTGTTAAGATACAAGGGATAGGATTTTGGGAGGAGAAATGGTGACGTGTATTATGGGAGTGTATTCAATAGAGCTCAGTATTAATAGTGATCGCTTACTATATGCGGAAATAATGAGTGTTTTAATCTGTCCGGCAGTGTATCTCTCTTATTTTGTCGCTTATGTCAGACCTAGAGATGTAATGAGGTGTCATGGTAATAATCGGTGTGTCGCTCTGAAACACACCAGTTCTGAATTTCCACATTAACCTAGCGTGTAGCCTTCGATTCTCAAGGGACTCCCACCATAATCCCTCTTAAAGTTGTGAACTACTATATGTTTGCTCTTAGCAATTTATGACACTTTTCTTTGTGTTTTATTAATTTTTTTTGGCAAAATCTTTATGACCAGGGTCCCAAATGCTCGTCCTTATTACCTTATTTCTAAGTCCTTATTTCTTTAATGCTGGGTCGCATACATTTTGTATTTGTTCCCCAAGATATATCAGACGATAAGGTAATTCCAAGATATTTTACTGTATCTGAAGATTTTATGTTCACTGTTTACTCCACCCATGGTTTAGGTATGACATTTGTGTGATGACTTTTGCAGGAAGTAAACTGTGGTGCATTTACTGATATTTAATTCTTACCCCACTCCTGGCACCTCAAATGAAAGTTGTTAAGGTCAGATGACAGAACTTCAAAGTCCGCGTCTTTGCTTATTTCACTATAGACAACCGTATTGTCTGAAAGTAATCTTATAAATAAAATAAAATATGCCCTATGTATTAATTTTTAGCTGAAATGATATCTCGTAAATACGAACTTGGATGAAAAATTCAAACCCTGACCATAACGATTTGACAAAAGTTATTAAAATACAAAGAAAATCTGCGCGCTTCGTTATAAACTGCTACGAGCAAACATTTACTGTTTCACAACTTTTAGAGGGATTAAGGTGGACGTCCCTTGAGAATCGAAGGCTACACGCTAGGCTTTGATTGCTAGAGAAATTAAAAACTGGTATGTTTCAGAGCGACACAGAGAATATTAACATGGCGCCAGACTCTATCTCTAAGTCTGACAGATGCGATAAAACTATACACTATCGAACACATAAAAAAGAGATACACTATCGAACAGATAGGTACAAAACAGATAGATACCATAAAGATAGGTACAAAAGCTCGTTCTTTTCTCGCACAATCAGTGACTACAGTAAAAATTGAGCTCCACTAAATACACTCCCATAATATTCATCACACCTTCAAAGCCTCATCCCTTATACCTTTACACGGATGGTGACCTAACGCCCCCTGCCACATCCCCATGTGGTGGCTCGCATGATAGTATGTAAATGTACCAAAATTGGTATAGCAATATCTTGGATTTTATTTGGCTACATATTTATTGTTTTTCTTGATTTTATCTCGCGATCTCTTTTCTTAAATACCGGCCGTTACACCAATTCAAATTTTTTCCCATTCCGTGCGCACCAAATATTTTGCCTTTTCAAAAAAAATGCTGCGGATGTATTTATCAGTTTTTATGAATATTTCCGAAGTCATTCAGAAAGAATCAAGTAATAACTCATGAATATAGTGATCTCGGATTCCCCATTTGATGTAATACTGGACCGACGTTTCTACAATGAGGCCTCATGCCATCATTGCGAAGGTGAATGAGGAACTCATACCAACGCAATGTATAAAGTTTACAATTCACAAAACATTTTCCTTACCTTAAATAGTATGACTTGAAAGAAAAAGTAGAAATTTATAAATAAAGTTTAGTACTAGCAGAGACATAATATTACCTGCAATAACAAAAATTTTATGCGTAAAAACACTCATTCTTGGAAAAATACTTAAGTTGAAATCCGTTGAGTGAAAAGTTGATTTTCTCTTATCACTGTGCGCTTTTTGATACACGGCAGTGACTATAATACAAATATAGCCTGAAGGAGACATCCACCGAAAGCAGGAAAGTGATTGAAGAGTGATGAATGTAGTGGACGCCGAGAATTTAAAACGAAATCCTACGAAATCATGGGAATTGATTTTCTCCATGGAGATTTTGCAAAATAAGGAAGGATGGTCTTCCTGCCAATCAACTGGGATATTAAAACCCCCAGAAAATAACAGTTGAGGGAAAAATGCATGGAAAATATACGAGGAAAATATGGAGGATAAAATACCAGGGGTAAATTATGAAAATGCCAGTTTTTTTATTAAATTATTAAGAAATTCTATAGTTTTTCAATTTAAATGGAGATAAAGTGGCAGAAAACCACGTTCAGATTGATATTTGCTTATATTTTACTTATTTTAAGTACTTCGTGAGAACGGGTTTCGAGCCCCCATCAGGGTTAATATTTTTCCCTCTTCTAAATTTAGCATGCACTTACAGCTATATTTTCAATTTAAAATCCTTGTGTACTGTTCCTCAGGCATCCAAGTGATGAACGTTCACTCACATCATGCCTCTCATGTAAACACACTCCGGCTATCAAGGAAAAGCGCTCGTGAAATGAAACTTAGGCGATGGAGTTGACCCAAGATTAAACTCGCTAAGAATTTAATCAAGTCGTTTTCCGAGAATCCCGAAAGATGAACTCAAAAAATTTCTTATAATCCGAAAGACTCATTGTTTAAATTTAATTTATTTATGACTGGCGTTTTCCTTAAAACTTTCGACTATTTTTATATCTATAAACACCTTTAGGGGTTGAGATGGTTCCACTTATAAGCAATCTCATTCTTTCTAAGTACAAAATGAAGAAGTTTGTACTGATAATCAAAGACGACGCACAACTCAAGCCACTAAGTGCGGCATCAGCCAAAACCCACCCACTCACATAAACCCAAATTATCCTCTCCGACAAAATCCAACTCCCTTGAAAACCCATCCAAAATGGGATTAGCATGCGTGCTCTCTTGGAGAGACCGTTGATTCTGGAAGCTTTCACTAGACCAAACTGGAACAGGAAACTTAAACCCGTGTTCACCATGACATTTATTGGATACCCAGATCATTCTTGCTCTTCAAATGAGCAATCAGCAATTTAGGTGTTTACGCGCATCTTAACTCCTTCAAGCAAAGATTCCTAAGCATTTTTGACAATGTTTCGAATTAGGACTAAATTAACTCATTTTTAAATATATATTTTCTCTGGTTATTCATCAATTTATTCCTTTCTTTTCATGCATTTCTTCTTTGATTACGTAATTATTGGCGCTGTTTCTCACTGAAAAACATATTCCCGTATAAAACGTCAAATGTACGAATTAATTTCACGATATGTCAACCTTAATACCTGTTTTCTCACACTAAAAAAGCCCTATTACATTTATACTTTAAAAGTAATTAGATCAAGATGTTTTTTATCTAAAAATCAATTAATATGGTCTCATTTTAGAGAAAGTTTGCCCACCTTTCCAAAGGTACTAAAATATTAGTCTCTCTCCATAATATTTTCCGAGATACCTCCCAAGAAAACATCTGCCATTAATCCACCTATTTAAAAACAAACTATATGATCAATTCAGTGTCTATTTAAGAATTGCAAAAAAACCTTCCGTTGTTAAGGAGTTTTAAACGAACCGCGATAAAAAATTAGTCGAGTTAAGAATTACATAGATGTTTTATTTTGTAACTCAGAATTTTGTCATATTAATGTATATTAATAGACCAGTATTTATCTAATGCTTCCTACAGCTGCTGAAATTAAATTTAAACTCAAATATGGTCCCAAATATTATTAAGTAGTTATTTCGCTCAAACTAACGCAACATTAAACTTGATGCTCAAACTTATACGCTGCTCCTCTCACGCATACTAGTCGGCATCATCGGCTGAGTGATTAATCATACTTATTCGACCATAACTGTGTTGAAGAATATATCCCCCTTGAATTCTCATATTCTTTCGTTCTCAATATATGCTACCCTCGTTCCTTTGTAATTACTGAATACATTGGTGTTAAGGCACTGTAGCATTAATAATGGTCTAAACCTTTGCTGAATAAAATTCGTGCCTGAGGACTCGAATACGGTATCTATTCTTCCATGTATAAACCTACCTGTTTGGCAGAAAGTGCACCCAGATTTATCAGTTAAACCCAGAACACAACTTAACTTGCCATTTTTACATCAATATGCCATGTCTTATCAACAAATTTCCTCTACCTCTGTTACTCAGGAAATCATTACGTAGCTACCCTAAGCACTTCCTTAAAAATTCATCTTTAAATAATAACCTTTGTGAATCTCTCATCTCTTAATCGTTTTCTGGGCTTTGGTCTGCCTCATGTGCGAATGAATTATTATGTATTGTGACACCCACGTAGGATTTGAATGACCTCATGAAAACCGGCCCTGGTGGGCTGAACCTGTGAGTTCTCAGGATTTGTAACAAAAAAAAATGTTATTTTCTTTTGCAAAGGCGGTTGATCTGATCTCTCGTTGTATCCCTCAGCAGTTAATTCTGGGTGACACTGTAGCCTCTCCTGACCGCCTTTCTTTTGTATTGGGAGCAATTTTACCGCCATATTTCTTAAGGACAGTCGTTGCCTACAGAACTTTTGGCCCAGATTCTTCTATTTGACCTAACTAAATGGGATGATTCTTCAAGAAACTTAGTTCATCTCTCTCATTTAATTAGGTGTAAGGGTCATAGGGTCGCGTAGATCCTTCCGCAAAGTTCTGGTCAAACCTGTTAAACTGACACAAATAAAATAAAAAAACTTGGGGAAAAGAGTACAATAATAATATTTTCTATCCACCAAAAAACATTCAAATTTACACTAAATATTTCAAGGATTTGTGTTAATTGTGAATTCATTCACAATTTCAGCTCTTGATCTACAGGCATGCTTTGTGCATGCTGGTGTATGGTGTATAAGAACGATTTGTAAACAAATTAAAGATGTGCGCAACAATATTCGTTATTCCAATTTATATTACAAAGTTCTGTATATCGGTATCAAAATAAAAAGAAACCGATATACAGTAAGAATATTATTTACGGATATACTACAAAATTCAGAGGTTTATTTTCTATGATGCACAATTTAATCCGACTACAGCCCCTTAAGAGGTTAAGAGTAGTTGAGAATGCACATATTTCTGGTTTTTCCATTTTCGCATCTGCCGCATATAGCAAAAAAGTAATGTACCGCATAAAGCAAAAAAGTAATGTATACATCACATCGTTGGAGATGGAAGGGTTGCGGAAAGTAGAGGCGTCAGCATTCGAAACATTGGACGCGGATGGTCGATTGATTAGTGAAATCTTAACTTTGATTTACACAATAATATGCCGCCATCTAAACATCGTAAATTATCGTAACACTACTATTTTATAAATGGACGCACAAGTGGACGTCATTGAACCGATATTGCTATATTTATTTTGAGTTATTTCGAATTGACTGACCACTTTTAAGTGAGGATTTTCCTCGGGAAACGTGAGAACCAGACAGACTGTCATCAATTGGTCCGTAAAGGGCACAAGACGAAACTCTACTAAGACCCTCCTTCAAAAAGGGAGAATATTTGTCGGTTGTCTTTCTCCTCTTTGCTCCCTTCGGCGTACTAACGCAACGCCGGCTGCTCCCAATATATATATATTTATATATATAATCCCTTCCGCAGAGAATGGGATAGGGGTGAGACTGGACGAGGAAATTTCTTTGTGACATCTCGAATGGATTTTACTCAGGGTTTTGTGCTCACGGCTCGGAAGATAATCGGCTTTTGTCGGCCGCTGAAGGGTGCTCGGCCAGAAGGAGACCCGGAGGGGTGGGGGGGAAGGGTTGAAAATGAAGGAAAGGGGGATTATGGGCAGCGGAGGCGGGGAAGGGAAAGGAAAACTAAACGGAAGTTCATATGTCTCTCATCGACGTGAAGTTTTCGAAAGAGGAGAAAGGGGAAATTATTCCACGAGCATATTTCATTCAACTTATAATCCCGTATGTGGCCTCGGGGGCCCGAAGTTTTGGCGGGTTTTAGGTCGCCAGCAATGATTTTGATATTGGAGTGGAAAAAAACTTGTTTTAGTTAGACGAGCGAGGTATCACTTCTTAACGCTCGATTAGTTAGTTAGCTAAGTAATTAAACATGAGAGCTTATTTACAATGATACCGAAATTCATTCATTAGTTGTTCACTCATAAGATTGGTTGACTGCAGCCCTCCACCCTAGTTCCCTTATCTCCTGGTATCTTAACTTCTTTCTATCTATATCTAACTCTCTTTATAACTACCCTTAACTTTAGATATATCGTGGGGAACACACATACAAAACATATGCGACACAGAATTAAAGAAACTAGGTTTTTTTAAGCGTATAATAGGAAGGTCCTCGGATGCAAAAGTAAAAGAGAGATGCTACTTCCTTCTGCTTAGGCCACACCTCGAATACGCCGCGAGAATTTGGGACCCTGGTCATAAAGATTTAAGCAAAAAAAATAACAAAGTACAAAGAAATGTAGGACGCTTCGTTAAAAACTCTTACGAACAAAATATAATGTTACAAATGTTAGGCTGCTTGATAAATTCAGAACTGATATTTTTCAGAGTGACGCAGAGAATATTATCATAAAGCCTCACTACATTTCTAGGTTTGACAGATGCGATTAAATAAGAGAGATACTCTGCCGAACAGACAGGTGCAAAAACTCGTTTTTTCCGCGCACAATAAGCGACCACAATAGAAACTGAGCTCCTCCAAACACACTCTCATAGGACATGTCACCATTTCACCTCCAACACTTTTACATCTTTACACGGCTGGTGACCTACCACCCCCTGCCACACGCCCAGGCGGCGGCTCGCGGGGTAGTATGTAGATGTAAATATCTCTTCCTATCTACTTTCCTCTTTATTTTGTCCATGAACTTCTTCCAGGGTCTTCCTTTGGGGACTTCAATTCTGTTCTTTACAAACCCGTTGTGCCTCAGGGTGTGCAATTCATCTGGATCTTCTTTTCTGTATGGTGTTCCATAAATTTCTTTCCTCTTCCACTCTTGTACACACTCCATGATACCAAAATATTAGCCAATTTTTGGATTGCTTTGCGAAAACTTGCCAAAAAACACAAGCCATATAATATGATATACCTATAGAAATGATCTAGTGTAGCGATAAATGGGTAAATTATGAAGAACTGGAAAGAATTAATGAGATAAATCAGCTGTATGGGACCAGTCTTAAGGAAAGAGTGCCATCTGAAAATAATATTGGAAGGAATGATTGAGGGAAAGATAGGAAGAAGAAGAAGACTTAACATGTTAATGGATATAATGATGGGTAGAAGCATGGCCGTCTTTATAAAATGAACCGTCTACCACGGCCGTGGTAGAAGGGATATAGAGATGAGGGAAGCAGCACAGACAGACGCATGGAGAGGGAAATTTAGATTAAACATATCGTTAAATTTAATTTGACGAAGAAAAATGTTCTCTTGAGTATATTCTTGAGTCTAGAAAGGTAGAATACAGAGATTGCATCAGGAAAAAAAGGGGTAGCAACAAGTAATAATGCTTACTTAACTACATTTTTGCAATAACTAACTGCAGCAATATTTAAAAAATTTGAAAAAATTCTTCGGTAGTCAAGACATACGTTTTTAAAAAGTATTTTACCGGTTAAGGTATGTTTTGCTGAATGACAAAGAATCTCTTCCCGGTTTTCTACTAGTTCAGGGTCCTAACTCACTCAAGTATATCCTTTTTCACCTCAGCATACGATCTACCCGTCTTCATCCAGTCAATGAAACCTATTCTCTTTCTTCCCCTTCCCCGCATGTCCAACTTCCTTCCCTCTATCACACTCTTCAGCAACCCATCGCCCCTTATTACATCCGCCAGCAATCTACTCTACCGATCTCGAATTTTATTAAGAAGATACTTTTCTCCGCCCACCATCTCAAGCACTTCCTCAGTAGTCTTCCTTTCCGTCCATCTCACCTTCTCCATCCTTCTCCACGCCAACATCTCAAATGCCTGCAGCCTATTATCGTCCGCCCTTCTAAGGATCCACGTCTCTGCCTCATACAACACTACGCTTCATATCTAGCTCTTCGCCAGCCTCTTCTTCACATCCTTATCCAATGTCCTCGACATCTGCTCCTTTACAATAAAAACGCCTCCTAAGCTAGCTCTCCATCCTTCTCCACGCCCACATCTCAAATACCTGCAGCCTATTTTCGTCCTCCTTTCTAAGAGTCCACGTTTCTGCCTCATACAATGCTACACTCTATATCAAGCTCTTTTTCAGCTTCTTCTTCACATTTTTATCCAATATCCTCGACATCAGCTCCTTTGTGACATAAACGCCTCCTATGCTAGCGCTATTCTCTTCCGTAAAAACGGTGTCAATATCAGATAGGTTAAAAGCCTTCAGTACCTTTGAATGTTTAGTTAACTACGGAAGGTTTCAGTTAAATTAAAAAAATATTATTGCGTCACCAATTCTAAAATATATACTTCTCGCTTCTAACTGCTGCTAAAATTTTGATTCGAAATTCAAAGTTGTAACTATTATGACCAGAGCAAAATCTATTTCCAACCACTCAAAGGGGTTCCCACCACATCTGCAAGAGTCAGACCAAGCAAAAAAGTCCACACATTTATATATATATGGTCCAAAAAATCATACTTTCGGTGATGAAATGCGTAACTTAGTGAAAGTCAAAATTATGGTACAATAATTCCCGCAACTCCTTGAATTAACGAGGATAACCCAAAATAATGCCCTACATTTTTCTCGGAGACGATTTATTCTACAAAAACTACATTTTCACATATAAACGAATGTTGCGATATTTATTGATTCTATTTTCCACATGATCTCTTTCAAATTCTATTGTCTTCCATCAGCAATTAACTAGGTCGTGTGCCCTGACAGTACCAGTCCTCGCTCTTCTCTTAAGGTGGCTTTACACGGTACAATTCTTTGTACAAACGAATGTATGAACTCTTGCATGAGAAACATTGTACCGTTTAAATTGGCAAATTGTATGATTTTCTGAATGACTTCACGGAAAATAGAACCTGCTCTATTTCCATTCAGTTTCTCGTACATATTATGATACATTTTTTTGTGCAATAAAATGTAACGTGTAAAGCGGCTTTTAGAGCCTTGTTTTTACCACGCTCATCACCTCTTTGTCGTCGAAAGCAGTGGTGTGGAAAAGTACTTCGTGTCTTCATTCAATATGGATCAGAAAAGAAGAGAAATGACGAAGCAATTTACATTTCTTCACGTTTCTTTTGTGCCAGACTGATATTTGCGAGACTTATCTTTCATTCTGTCCTTTAGAGAGTCTACAAGATTGGTCAGAGCACTCAGATTTAAGACACTGTAGCGTCGTGAAAACCTGACAGGGCTTTGCAATGGAGATGCGTCTTTCAATGACCATTTCAACGCAATAATTTCTATTAATAGGGAGTATTCATTTAAAATGTGGGACATAACTTTTTGGATAACCCTCATATTATTAAAATATGTATAAAATTTTTCCAAACATATGACGACTGCAGCGCCATTTTTGTGCATCATCATTATTCTTTCTGCAATTACGGCAGTTAATCGTTAACAAAAAAAGAGCATCTTAAGATACCTATATGTTATTTTTATTCGATTGCTCGGATTTTTTCCATTTTAAAATATAATTTTCGGCAAATTATTTCATTCCCTGTGTTTCTGGCATTGTCTCAATAAGCACTATGTAACGTCAAGTCCATTTTGCAAGAAAAGAAGTGCTGGAAGGTGACATATTCCTCTTCAGATTAGAGTCATCACGGTTTTCTGTAAGTGAGAACAATAGCAATGAAATCAAATACAAGTAATTTTTTTATCCACTGCGGTGACACCAACTCGAGCTGAAGTTGTATATTTGAAACAGCGTAAATAAATTGCACCCTCCTCTATTTTTCCAAAATGCCGATGAGATTTGACGTAGTTTGACCGAGATATCATGTAACCTAGAAATAAATGAATATAATCTAAGTTTAAAGAACAATATTTCATTCTTCCAGAGATACCAAAACCACAACGTCATACCACAGGATGTGCCGAATTTTCAGCACAAATTTGGGCATAATTTCGCCGCGGACATTTTCGCTCGCGGACATCGTTGCGAGCCGAACATAACGCGAGATGTTCTAAGTGCGGTAGGGAGATTTCAAAGTGCGCACTGTCGGCGATATTGCGCGTTGTCGGCGATATTGCGCGACAAGAACAAGGTGCCCTACTTTTATAGTGAACTCGCATCAGGCGGCATCTTTTCGGAACTTTATGGCAAGAGTGATCCTCTACGCCGCCGTCTCAACCAATGGCTGGACGAACAGTTCCCCTACTTCCCCCTTCTCCACTGATCCAGAGCTACCTCCCCTCCTTTGACTGCGGTGACCGGGCGCTTCGTCGCAGCGGCCCCCTCTCCTGCCGGCCACCGGAGTGTGTACCTCGTCAGCACCCGTCGTTCGTCAAGTTTCGGCAGCTAGCCTGCGGGCCTCGTTGTTGTGTAATCCTAATTGTAATTTAGTATGTTAAATATACTGTGACTGTTGGAAATCATTCCGTATTGGTCATTTTGACTCCTTTCCCACTGTGTCAATTCGTTATTCCGCGACGTTCGTCGCAAGGAGTTTCCAAGGCATTTGCCAAAAATTTCCCAAGTTTCGCGGCATCCTAGGCTTGGGGGACGGTGTAATATATCAGCGTGCAATCCAACCCCAGTTATGAGTTACATAAATTTAGGGAACTGGTTTTGAGGAAACGCCCAAGAACTTGAAAGCACCAAATCGCTTCAAGTATGTTGTAGTTATGTCTCCTTGCATTTCCACAGCAATCGACGGAAAAAAGCGAAGGAATAAGAGTATACATGAACCAATGAAATTCCACGCATGCCATCGGAAAGGCATGAGGCTGAGAGTTAAGGATCTATTACTGAGTAAGAAGTAAAATTACATACGATATTGCAAAAGGATTACGTTGCAGGATTGAATGTGTTTCAGAAAATGTTTACCCCTCTCACGTGCAGCGGACAATTCGTTAAAATAACTTGGTTATCTCAGCCTCATTGCCATAGTTGATTCATTAAAACTGAAGTTCATACCTAGAAATAGTGTAATCGGTGATTTTTCAGGGAAGTGGGTCAGGAGAGAATTTAATGTCATAACCTTTTTAGTAAGAACTAAAAATCTGAGAGATCTGACAATCTGATAGTTGTATGCAATTTAATACGAGTACTCGAAATTAAACTTTAAACCAATAAACTATACACCTTTATAAATAGGTTAATGTTGACGGAGAGAAATTTAGCAGACATTCACGGTTTTTTATACTGAAGCACCAAAAACGTTTTTTCCTAAAATATAAACAGAAATTCCACTCATGAAAAAAAAATTACAAAAATTAGAATTTTATAAGCCATACAAAAACGTACCCTTAAAAAAAGAAAATAAAACGGAAGTGGTTTATTATACCCTTTGGAATGCTTTCTCACCCCCCAAAGGTCTATTGGTGTGTTCCTGGTTTCCAATGGCTGCGATCTCTCAATTATAATGCTGTGTGGAACACCTGCTTTCTTGAAATTAACGGATTAGGTGTTTTCTGGCTAATTTAATTCACAGGAGTATATAACACGAGTGAAAAAAGACTTAAATCTGTTTCCTATGATCCTTTGTTCGGATAACGTGTTATTTGTTACTGAAAAAGTTTAGATTTCACTGGAAATTTAATCTATTTTTGAAACATAACGCTCGCAGATTTCCTGGAAAGGGATGTAAGAAATTTCAATAAAAATCATGACGCAGCAAGGAAAATACTCACTCATATGTTTCGTATGCTTTCCCAGGTTTTTTCTCTCCGTCGCAAAATTAAATTTGTGTTCACTATTTATTATAATACCAGCTGCAAACATTTTTTGTCCCCGTATTAACAGTCTGTGGAGGACCTTTCACCGTATGAGGACATGCTCAACTTCGATTTTACACAGACGCTGGATATAGTTGCACTGAGCATAGGCCTGTAAATTAAAATTATTTTAGAATTCTTTGCCTAGAGTAACCTGTGTCCCCATGGTCAATGGAGGAAAATGAAGAAGCCATTTGACGATTGTTCCTACCTTAATTATCCCAGGTATGTCAAGAAAATCCGAATACAAGGATTGGAAATGGTAATCGTCTTGTTTTGCGGAATGGAAAAGTTATCTGGTAAATATGGATGAAATACGTACTTGCTTCTAGAGACGTCTGCATGTTTAATTATTGCCAATGGCTGTTGGAGGTGACCAACTAGTGGTATAGTTAAGAGTTAAGAGATAGTGGCTTCAGTATTTCTTCAGTACTCCGCTGCCTCAACATGTTCGCATGTCCCTCCTTGCCTCGTATCGTATGCTTTGGTTTTATTGTGCTTTTCAGTCTTTTACAAATAGAAAGCGTTTTTTTCAATCGCCTTATAATACACTAAGCAATGGAAAATGGCAAAAATAAAATACAGATAAGATATGGAGATACGAAAATTTGAGGTTAGGAGGCAATAATTTTCGAAAGGTGTTTCAAAAATGTTCACAACTTGTAATAGAGGCGGTCAAGGGAAGCCATTATGCGACGTAAAATATGCTATCAAAATAAGCAACGGGAAACTACATCAGCTCTCATTATAAAGAACAACACCAATTTTGAAAAACAAACCCTGAGGTTTTACCAAATAACGTGCAGACAATGACTGAAAGACTCATAGAATAAATAGTGTTGAACAAGTCAGAGAATCGGTAGAAAAGAAATTCACTGGATGAGAGAACTAGGCAGAAATTCAGTAGGTGGAGACGGTAATTGTTGTACAAGGTATAGGTAGACGTATATGGAGTGAAAAATACTGTTTTAGTGGTAGCTCCAATTTTTAGAGGAACGAAGAAACATTAAGACAGTAATTATTCTACGGTTGGGCCTCGGAGTCGGTGAAAGATTAGACATAATTTTATAACAGATAAAGTTGCTGAGGTGGGGTTCGCATTGGAGGAGAACAGAAAAAAAGAAATAAATTACGGAGGGTTTTTCAGTATTCTACATTAGTTGTGGAGTCATATATCATTTTGTTATTCCTTTTTCGTCGGCTGCTAGCGAGGTTACAGATGTAGGTCCTGAGTGAAGGCGCTGGCGTGCAGTCGTGCTATTATCGTCTGTTTCGACACTCGACCGAGGCTAACAGTTGTTCACTAATCTCCCATGAATAGCAGTCTCTATTTTGTCACTTAGCAGCAGTGCGACATTCCTCCCATATGCAATGATGTTCTCTCAATCTCCTCTCTATATTCTGGCCACCCCCTTAGTGACTCACCGAGCAACAGCCATCCCCTGCTGCCTGCTACTCTCCTAGTCCCGTCTACTGCCCGAACCAACTTTATTGTATCCAAATTCATTTTATCCACTTTGCCACACAATATTCCTTAAGCTTATTTTTATACAAATGTGGGAGTTTTATACAGTCCACTTTTGATCATTTACCATACAAGGACGTTTAAGAACTTTCAAATTGGTGCAACTGGCAGTAGATTAGACGACGGAAAACTATTCCAATGTGGAACAAACGTAGCAAAGGTATAACTATTATTGATGGCTCTGAGGTCAGAGACACTAGTAGAATATGTGTTACTGTATTTAGTCCAGAGACAGATCTCATACATTTCCATTCACTCGGTCATTGCTCATTGATTAGGATGTTCTCATTTACTAAACTTCCTAAACATGAAAAAAGGAGTTATTATTTTTTTTCGTTGCAGTACCCAACAACACTAGAATCATTTATTTCAGAAAATGCGTTCATAGAGAAAGACTAATGGGGGTATTCTGACTTAATATCTTAGCTAAAGCGTCTCCGGTCTAAAAGTATTCAACCTCAAGTCTTTCAGTTTTCAACTTTTATTGAGGTCTAATTTTGTGGTTAATCCATTCATGACCAATAGTATGTATCTCAAATCTCTTTACCAAATAAAATATCCTGCTGATCCTGCTTTATAGATAGTAATTACTAAAAATAAAAAAACGACATTTTCATTTCTTACAATTCTGGAGATATTTTAAAATATTTGGCCGAAAATGGAAATAAACCTATTTTATGAAAATGAAACCACCAACCTAATAGGCCGCCGCTCGTAAGAAATTTCGGCACGATCCAAAATTTGTTAACTCCCATTCCTAAAAAATGTGACGACATACCCATAGCATAAGGACGGATAATGTTAGGTATTGAGTTTGATTCCTGCGCGGGAAATGGACAATATTAACGCTTCCGTATTTCGCTTCTAATATCGACAGACATAGCAGTTTGGCGTTATGATGGTTGAAAATATTTGCCTAGAAAAAGATTAGCGTTAAAGTTTGCTCACGTGCTTAAATTAATGATACCGTTCGATTAGGGAGAAAAATTGCATCAAACCGACAAGGCTATTTTTTATTTTAATGCTTTTCACTGAGCCATGCGGGCCAGCTCAAACATTTCGATAAAATTCAATCATATGTGTGTAGATGCAGACAAATTTTCCTCTAAACGCGAAAAAAAATATTTTTAAAATTATTTTCGCGATTATAAACGTGTCGTACTCATTCCAAAACTGGAAAAAAATATTTCAATATCTGTAGTTTCTATCTGTAGTTCATATACCGCGCCGAAAATTCACTCACAACATGCTTTGATTACGGGAAAAATATAACAGAAACTATTAATAATTTTTTATACTACTTGTGAGGCAAGTTTCAACATACAAACTCATGTTCTTGAGAAAAGTCAGACCCAAAGTTTTTTTCTGCACTTATTTAAAAAAATATGAAAATGTAATCTCTGTGATCCACGATTGTGGGTACCGGTTGCAACCTCCAGCCACCTAAAAGTGTCTAAAAATCTAAGGAAAACCTCAATTTGTGAGTTATGGTTTGCGGAAAGCCAATGACTTTAACATTTTCCGTATTAGGCTTTTCAGCGAGATTATCATGGGAACCAGTAAAATGACTAGTTGGTCCGAACATCCTAAAAGTTGCAGAAAATCTGGTTCAACAGGAAATCTACGGCTTGCTGTGTCGCAACGAAGTAAGTTGGTCGAACACGCGGATGATTTATCAAGTATCAGAAGAAGAAAATATTTTCAGAGAGAATAGCGCAAATATAAGATTCCGGAGAGCGAGGCTTTCGGGATATTGCGACAACTCAGCCATTCGTCACGCGGGAGGAGCGCGGCTTCGCCGGGTGCCGCGGATTGCCGCACCTCGCTCCGCACCCACCCACCTCCTCTCGAGATGGATGCGCTTATAAAGCGGAAAATTCTTTTCGAGTTTTCATCCGCACCTCCTTCCACCCAATGGCCCATTCATTTCATTCTCCCGGCATTCGCTGTATCCTTGCGCCCTCTCGCACGCCGAAGGACACTAAATCACTCCCCCAAAAGTCCATGGGGATATCCTGCCTCTCCGCGGTTCACCGTCCGGACTCCGGAGACAATGGCGGTTAAACCAGGCGTGCGGAAGTCAATATTATGACGAATGCCCTCGCCTCCCATTATTCTTGCGTTGCTTTATCATCCGCCTGTGGCGCCGCCTTTCGACGGAAGCGGGGACTAATTCGTTCCGCGGAAGGGAGTCGCGACACGTGCGATGAGATGCGGCAGTGCAGAGGGAAGGCCCTCTGTCGACGGAAAGAGGAAATGACATTAATCAACTGCCCCCTCCCCATGCCAACGCGAGATGTCAGTGAAGTGGATTGTTGGGGTGGAGGACGCTAAATCCCACCCTAAATTGTTATCACCACTCGCTCGGGTGCCCTCCAGTCCACCGTGAGGACAACGATCGCAGGGCGACGACAGAAAGCGATTCGTTTGATGCATGCGAGTTGATCAATCAGCAAATGATTCAATGATTTCTCAGCAATCTCACGAGCTGAAGAACTACTTGACAGAGCAGAGATTTCCCTGCTAATTTTACTCCCGAAGTTAGTAATCTTAATAATCGTTTCTGATAGCAGTATATTTTACCCCAAATTATTCTACATTAAATGCGGTATTGACTGTTGGGGAGGTGCATATAAAAATACAACGGGCACGTTGCTGTTTTTACGGAAGAGGAATGTCCGTGAGATAACGCATCAAAATCGCTTCAATCTCTCCTTCCCGTTCATCATTAATCTGAACATATTTACGACCTTTCAACTAATACTTCTACAAAGCATTAAAGAACTTTTATTTGAAAAGTAAAAATTTGGAACGGCTACTGCCAAACACTCATGAATTTAATATACGTGAAAAAAAAGGTTTAAAGCTTCCATAGTTATCAGTGTAGATGCCTCATTCATCCATGGGAGTATTCTAAAACAATCCAAACAAATTTTTATTTTCTTTCAGATAATTTAAATTTAAAAAACTGGCAAATACTTGAGAGAAAAAACTTATATTAAAAATTATAAATGATACAAATTTATTTTTCCTAACGTTACTGATTACGTTGAAACTCAACGTATGCACTCAAATACCTTGATTAAATGTATTGTGATACCGCTTGCGTTAAGTTGACATATTTTTGATTCCTAAAATTGATTGTTTCGATGCCCATTAATGTGAATTCATATATGTGTAAGAATGCACAGAAAAATCAATGAAACAATATAAAGCATAAGTCTAACAAGGTTAACATGACTTCTTCAAGAAAGCTCTGCACCTATATTGCTTTACAAGTATATTATTCTGTTAGCCTGAGAAGTGTACAAATTTTGTTACATAACACAAATAAATTTATCTATCTATTTTGTCACACCTACCGGGACTTTGATAGAAAAAATTGTTTATTATTAACTTTTCTACTATTTTTACCTCATTGAAGTCTTAAGAAGTTCAAACTAAGCTGCATATCTGACAAATAACTACTGAGTCCTCTATACGATATTCAGCAATCACCTCCGATAAAAGGATGAGACGCAGACGGATTCCATTATTTCTGTTGAATTTGATGATGTACTTGCATATTATTCACCTTTGAAATTCATCGACTGCTTATTAATATCAGACGGTGTAGGAAGTAATATAACCCCTGTACAAACGTTTTTCACATTCCAGAGATACACAACTTTCATTTTCCTTTTTTCTGTAAAGCATACGGGTATAAAGAGTTATTATTCCTGATGATCTTTATTCTCTATTTTTAATGGAATGCATATCACAGACTTCTCCTTTTTCGTGTTGAACTTGCGCTATCAAGAGAAAAATAGAGCAGGATAATTTTTCCACAATCACATGTATTTTATTTTAAGTACTCTACCGGTACTAGATAGGTATTTAAGTGTTATACCGGTAATAATGAAAGTCAGAATATTTCATCCCTGTTTTCTACACTTTCAGGGTCCCGTCAATCTCTAGTACTTCCTTTTTAGCATCAGTACACGCTCTCCATTACGTCCATGAAACCTATTCTTCCCCTTCCCCGGTTATCCAACACCCTTCTCACTAACCCATTCCTGGGTCACCCATCGCCCCACATTACTTCCTCCAGCCACCTACCCTGCCTTTCCTGGAGTTCCCTCGTTCATCTTTCTTTTCGTCCTCCATCCTTCTCCACTCCCACAGTTTGATTTCCTCCTGCCTATTCTCGTCCTCCTGTCTGAGGGTCTGCGTTTCTGCCCCAGAAAACGCTACGCATTGCTCTCTGCTCCATTACCTCAACATAAATGCTAAAGAGCATTTATTTTCCACAACAGTTTTATATACATGCTTCTCCAGCAGTGTTTTTCCTCTAAAGGGTTTTTATGTTTCACTACCGTCTAAGTTTTTTCGCACTTAATTTTGCATGAGAAGCTGTAGAGAGGACGTATTTTAACTTACGGTAAGAAATATAAACCAGATGGTGAAAATTGCACCCGTTTGGGACAAAGTGCTACTCTCATCATGGCATGCACTTGTCTAATTGAAGCCACAATTTTGACCGACTTTGCATCGTGAATTCAAATTTGGAATGAAAATATTTGGATGACTCGAGCACAATTATCCACGAATTTTTCTCATGTACTAAACATGATATTGCAATAAATTGTTAAGTTTAAATAGACTATGATAAGGGGCTTAAGAAATTGTTTAGAATTTCGGCATGAGACCTCCCGTTTGACTTTGGAAATGTTGAAAATATTTCTTTTCAATCCATAATTTAAACATGGACATAGGCACAAGTATTCACAAATATTATCCCGAATAAACAAGGCAATGCAATAAACCTTTTATGAAACATAGGCAATACTTTGAAGCTTTAAAAATTGAATTGTTTTTGCACATTTTTTATTTCAAGAAGGTTATAAATACTCAGACTCCATAATTCGAGTATGGAGATAGACAATGATCCAATAATATTTTCCATGGTAATAAATATAATGCAATGAATCTTTCAGAGTTTATAGGAAAGGCCATGCGGCTTGGAAAACTGGATATTACGACCTTGGTTTGAGGCTAATTGACGTCAGGAAACTCTCACTTTACGACACCCCACTCAAGGCAAAAATCAGCTGCATTTTGTTGCCAAGTCTCCAGCGATTTGGTTCAGTCAGCGCTGAGAGAAGGTCTGTGAGAAAAAGTTGTTCTATTTTCGTCTTCACAAAAGCATATTATCACAAAAAACCACTAAAAGAGCTTATCAAAATAGAAGTTGGCTATCTTGTCGAAAAAAACTATTTGGGCAGTTACTCAGCAATCTTATAATAATAATAATAAACTCGTTTATTGTTCTAGGAGTGAACTCCTTTGGAACATAGAAATGAAATACAGTGGTGTGCAAGACAATTAATATGTGAATAAGCCAATCAGGAAACAAAAAATGGAAGTTATCATATAAATTGCTAACAATAGACATGTACAAAATTATCATTTAGCAATGTAGAAAAAGAACTGAATTTCTTCTTCTAACAGAAAAACGAACATTAAACATATCATTAAACAAATAACACAACTTTTAAAAAGAAAATTTAGCTTAACAAATGAAAAGAAAAAAGGAACTGAATTGCTTCTTCTTACGCAACAATGGACATTAATCACATCAATGAACTGATAAATGAGTTACATGGTCAGCATTCCGGAAAGTAAGTGTGTGATAATCTTTCTCTTAAATATTACCAGTGATCTTATAAAAGAAGGATTGATATATCTCCCTCTGTTTCAGATTTTAAAAGACATATTATTTTGTGCAAATATAAACTTTATATCCTGCAAATTTCCCAATGATTTATTTATACACTAGTATAAAATTATCATAAATAAGATACAGGACCCCCTTGGCAAAGGTATAATACCTATATTCTGAAAGTTTCCATTGTTGAAGTCCACTGAAAGTTGATGACATGAAATTACCAAAAAATCTGGCGTAGGAAGCCATGATAAATTGGACTGGTTAAGCGGGTGTGATACGTTACCTAATTGTATGATCACCATTTTAACTTTTATTCGTTGGCTTATATACTCTACGCTTTCTTTTCGTTTATCTAACTGACTAAGAAGCAGCGAACCAAATAATTAGCTCCTGCCGTCCTCCAGGGGAGGTTTTGTCTCTGAATCACTCAACGAACATTTTTGATACAACCGTGTCATTTCAAATGAGGATTTTCAAATGTATAAAGTGACCCATAGCCCTGGCTCTGGCCAACATTGCTCCTATGTATTTAACATTTGCCCTCACATTATCCCATCATTTTTATGTGGTTGGAGCGCGAATCGTGAGTCATTGAGTGCACTATCTAATAACTTTTAAATAAGATGAAAAAATTACTGGGACGATAACTTAAGTACGTCAATTTAGACGCTGGAAATAACGATACTTGTTAATTTTTGGAAGAATTATATTTTAAAAATTTTGTCTTATTAAAGCATTGTCATGCCTCGAATTTATGGCGCGGAATTTAAAATTCAAAGAAAAACTGTAAATAAGAATAGGTGTTCTTCTTTCACCAGGAAATATTGATATTTATAACCAATCATTATGATGATATTGAAGGTATTATTTCTCGTTAAGGAGAAATTTGTTACACACATCATTGAATTATTTCGAAATATACGACAAGTGCCATAAGGACACGTCTTAAAATAGAATTAATTTTCCAATGAAACATACTGGTTACATGCAGTTTTTTTAAGCTTCTATCTATATATATTAATGATGAGTTCACATGCAAAGTTTCAAGCAAATGTGTAAATAAACGGATATCGCTCCAACCACCTAAACTTTGGCCCTCCTCTGCTTCATCCAGGTCTTGCTTCTCTCAAAGAGCTTTGAAAGCAAGACCTACAGGAATTTGAAAACGAGGAAGACCTAAAGTTGCCACACCTTGAATACACCGCGAGTATTTGGGGCGCTAGTAATAAAGATTTACCCAAAAAAATTAATTAAATTAACAAAGTAGCACACTTCGTTAAAAATTGCTGCGAGCGAATATATAGTGTCTAACAACTCTCAGAGGGATTAAGGTGGGAGGCCCTAGAGATTCGGAGGCTGCACGCCAGGCTTGAGAATCATAAAATCAGTATAGCTCAATTGCTAGAGAAATTCAGAAGTGGTATGTTTCAGAGCGACACAGAGAATATTATCATGACGCCTCACTACATCTCTAGGTCTGACATAAGCGATAAAATAAGAGAGATACACTGTAAAAATGATCTTCTTTCATTCAACTCATTCTTTCCGCGAAAAATAAGCAACCACAATAAAAATTGAGCTCCACTAAATAAACATCCTATAATATATATTATTATTATTTCTATTATAATAGATGTCACCATTTCATCTCCCGAAAACTTACATTTGTACATGGCTGGTGTCCTAAAATCCTCTGCCACACGCCCACGTGGCGGCTCGCAGGGTAATATGTAAATGTAGATGTAGATTGAATTGGATAGATAATAAGTGAACAAATTTTGAAAGCAGAGGAGTAATGTAGGCCAGAGCCTATATGGCCACAAGCAAAACTTAATGGCGCACATTTTGTCAAACCTCGACACCAAATGTGTCAAAAATGACTAATTAAATAAGTATATGCAGTTTTAACCCTCTAACACCCAGCATGACCTAGAGGTAACATATAGAAGAGTTTTATTTTTGTCTGTGATTAGTTTTATTTACGTCTATACGCCTTTGTGACATCAAATTTTACATCTTGGCAACGAAAATATCTCTCATTTGTAACTTTTAGTTCCTGATTCTACCACGAGTGGGGTAACATGTGAAACGACTGCACATGTTGGACAATATAATCGGTGTATAGAGGGTTAAGAGTTTGATTTTAGCAGCCCAAAACGTCTTTTTTTTGCCAAAACGTATTTTTGGCAGCAAAAAGTTTTTTTTCAGTCTACTCCTCTCTCTCTCTCTCGAACCGCTGTATTTAATTTGCTTAATATCGCAGTTATACGCTTATATTACAAGCCCTCGAGCAGTAATAACGCCAGCTATATTTTTGAAAAGGAACTACTGGAAAAAATGCACCCTCGCAATGTCATTGTGCAAGGAGTGAGAGACTGTAGAGTAGATCATCGAAGAGAATTACAACACTGGGGACTAAACGAGTTTCTCTCTGCATATGGCACAATTATTTTTATTATTCAGGATTGTTCTGGTTATTCGCCAGTTTAGGCATATTGGTGAACAGCCTATCCGGTGGTCAATCGTTTCCGGTCCTGACCTGATGATGCTGACTGGAATGTTGTTGAAACGGTTTTCCATCTTGCCAAAACGCGGTAAAAAACATAAACATATTTATTTTACTGCATAAATTATGCACCAAAATACATAACAAACAGTGAAATTAGGCACCCCAGAAGATATATTCTTTTGTAGGGGTTGTCATTCAATGAAAGTATGACATTGCTCGGCAGTGAGTTTTTCAGCATCAGAGTAGAAAAAAATAGCTCTTTTATGAATCATCAAAATGACATGTATCCATACAGTTCAAGTAAAAGTAGATGCATAACCTTAGTAAACAGATACAAAATGAAATAAGAAAATGTACATAGAATATATCGAATATATAGAATAGAAATAGTAAATAGAAAACATACAATAATAGTGAATCATTCATAAGCACAATATATTCAAATCGAATTTATAGAAAAATAGAATAGTATAAAAAATGCACTTAATTAATGGAACCTTTGCCTTAAAGAAACTCAAGTAATAGTCTTTAAGAGAAATTCTTTATCCTTATGGCGAAACAACCAGCCTCTCAATTTATTAGTTAAGGCAGCTCGACTATTACAACAGTGTAATTCTTGCCATAGCTTAGTTTAGAGATTCGGTGCTACATAATTGTAAAAGTGTTTGTAAGCTTCGATTTTTGGTTTATGAACAGAAGTAATTTGGCGGCTTCTTTAAGTTTTTGTGCAGGGACATGGTTTATTTTTGAGTCCACTGCGATTGTAAAAAAAATTCTTAAGACTTTAAAAACAAAAAAATGCCTAATTGGGATGATTTTTAGCATTAAAAAAAAACGCGAAGGGTCCTGAATAACAACAAAACCGCGGAAGCCTTAGCGGCAGTTTTTGCGATATTTGATAACCAAGCCATTGGTATGGACACGTGTGACAAAAAAGAGCTCGGTACATCACCAATATCCTAGCAAACGAAGTATTATACTGATTTTATGATTAAAAAGCCCGTGTTATCTACGCAAATAGGGTATTATTATAATGTCCTCTTTCAAATTTATTGGGCAATGATTTATTTATACTGCTAATGTGAGAAATAAATGAATGTAGGTTAGATGCTCCAGTAATGGACATGTATGGAAGGAGTGTGCCCCGTTTCTTTGATCATGTTGAGAGAATGGATAAGAATCGAATGACGAAATAGATATATATGACATTAACAGAGTAAAATGAAGGGTGCGAAAGACAGAGGCAGGCAGAGAAAGTTGTGGTTGAGGAAATTCTTAGGGGAAGGAATATTAGGAGTCTTAAAAACAGGAGGGCATGAATGAAGCAGCGTATGGGGGTAAATGAAGCAAAAGAGGTTTGCAAGGATAGGTCAGTATGGAGGAAATTATTAAAGGAGGGTTAGGTGTACAAATGTGTGTTTGTGAGTGAAACTTCGTGACTGTGCCTACCCCGGAAGGGAACGGCGTGATTGGTATGTATGAGTGTAATGAACTTTATTGATATCCACTTTCAGTCTTCTCTCTCTATCATCTTCTAAGATAACAAATGCAAAATAGGTCAACTTTCCGATAGCCTCCAGAGTTAATCAATTGGTATTGCCTGCCCTCTTTCAGATCCTTTCCGACACAGCAATCGTCTGTCCCATTAGCCCAGCCATTTCCATCGTCGAATTTCTCACATTTCAAAAAAATCTCGTCGCAAGGTCATATTGTGCACCGTCCCTCAGATATTTCCTTCCCATAGTCCTCGTCCAGGGATCCGATTTGAGAGCTTGCTTATGGACGAAATATTTTGCCTGGCGGAGTTCCATCACGCCGTGTTTATGAGTACAACAATCCACTCGAAAGAGGAATTTTGGTTTCCCGTCCGCTTCGCATCACTTCGGCCGATTTCGCTCCCATCTTTCTCACTCTCTCGACTTCTTCTGACGTTAAAGAAGACGATAAGAAACGTTAATCTTTAATATGCCTTATCAGTAACTTTAGCACAATCCAGAGTCTCTTAAAAAATGTCTCTAGGATGGATGGATTGGATTTTTGGGGAGACAACCGAAGGCATTGCATTAACGCTTACTGGCTGATGTGATAATTTTGCATTTTACGATGTTGTTTATCGATAAATAACTAAAAATTGGCATTTATTTACTTCTTAAATGTGCATTTTCCTTACTTGCATTATTTATTTATTAAAATTAATGACAATAAACATTCTTGGTGAGAACGATGAGAAAATCGAGTAGAACCCCTAGCACTGAGCCACCAATGTATGTTTCCAGAGTCATTTGCTTAAGAGTTTGAACAATTGGTGAACATTCTTGCTTTGCATTCGCTAATTCCTTAATGATACTTATCCAAAATTATTTGACAATCCGTTATCCAAAAGATAGTAAGAAAATAGCAGGGATAGCCAATATGGTTATTTCGGTTGCCCGGCAACAGTTTGATGACGTAATACTCTCTCCATCTACCTCAATGTTCTGAGCCTTTCAGATGGATTAGCACATGGCAAAAAAATTTTGCGCCACCAACCTACGAGTATTATCTATGCTCCCAAAACCATGTTTTGCTTGTTGAACCATCAATCTTGGGCTTTGTAGTGTCACTTATCTTGGGGTTACTTCCGAAATGAAAACGTCCAACACCTTCCTGATGAGAACATAAAACAGGCGAGGAAAGCTTCATACGATATATTTATAAAAAATTTCATGACAATGTTGATAAAATTTAGACTGACTTGTTAATATAAAGACTTGCGCTTGTAAGTTGAAACTTACAAAGGCGCAGGTTTCTACAATGATATTTATACTAATCTGTGTTATAGAATTGTTCCTGCACTTCACCTTAACATTTGATTGCAAAAGAGAATTGAGTTTTTATGAGAATTATATAAACAGAGGATTCACCGTAGATAAGAGGCTAAGGATCGGATGCGCGTCCTCAATGGCGAACAATTCCCACAGTGGCAAGAATACCTGGAATAAAATATGGAGGCGCGAAGTAACTTGAAGTTTCCTGAAAACCTTACAAAAGACATTTACATATGGTGGAAATGGAGCCTGGAAAATAAATTCACTACTAAGATCTAGGAGACTACAAAATAATCGTACATTTGAGGTATCTTTTGTGGAAGAAGAAACGTCGGCAAGCATTGAAAAGGAAGGAAAGACAAGAAAATAAAAAAGAATTTAGAAGGACTGGAAAGATAATTCTTCGGGTGGGGAATGGCATATTTGAGAAAGTGGATGGAGCAATGAAAAAAGTACATTTGGTAATGAAGGCCCTTGAACAGAATTGTGAAGAAATATGCTTGGATAAAGAATAATGAAAGCGATGAATTTATGTGGAAAACAGATAGAATATTGTACACTTAGAATTTACTGATAAATTTAGGAATAAATTTATGGATCAATTTTAGGAGTATTTTAGGATATGATACTCTTAGGAGTTATGGATAAATTTTAGGATGTATTAAAATTAGACTCTTTTAAGGAAGTTTCCGATATGTCATTTTACCTATAAATCAAAACATTTGATCTCATTTTTAAGAAAAATGTATCACCCTTCTAATGACACCAAAAATGTAACCCCTTACTACATTACTTTTGGAGATATTTGCCAAAAAATACCAGCCATTTTACATGGGAAATGGTACGTGTATGCACTCCAGAGAGACATTATATATAAAATGAGGAATTTATAACACTTAGAGGTAAAAAAAACGAACAGCGTGTATTTTGTATGTATTTTCAACTATATTTGACAATAAATCATTTTTTCACCGCAATTAGTACTTGGAATTCACAAAAAGTCTTCCTTTTTGAAGGATTTTCAAACGTACCGCATGAAAAAAATGAGTCAAGTTAAAGACTTATTTAGATGTTTTCATTTAATTACTTACGATTTCTATCAGATAAAACTATATTATTGCACCATTAATAACTCAATACTTTATTAATGTGTCCTATAGCTGGTAAATTTAAATGTGTAATTCGATTATGGTATCTATTATGACTAGGGAACTATCTCGCTCGGACTATCTTAAATGCAAAATCAGAAAGTAATGCATTGTACTTAGGCACAATTTCTGACACTCATGATCAATTTCCACTCAACTTTTTCATAATATATAGAAACCAACTCAGACTTAGATTGATTTTTGTCTCACATTTTGGAATGTGAAACTTGGAAAATATCCAGTTCTTCTGGCTCAGCTGTTTCGCCTGCGCTAATAATCTCGACGGAAAATACAGGCGCTCTTGTTTTCGCCTCAAAAGGTGAACAGGGCGCCCCATTTGGGAAATAGCTGCGGGTGAAATGGCCACCGACCTTCTCCCATCCGCCTCCACCACCACCAACACAACCCCCACAGCCGGCCCCCTAACCCCCGCCCCCTCCCACCGTCAAGGCCTCTCACTATCCGCCCGCCTTGGCCGCCAGCCGGGGCAGGAGAGCGCTGTGATCATTGCGCGCCGCTTGATCCTCAGCTGTTTCCAGGCGAGCGCTTGAATGATTTACAGCGCAATTTCAGCGCACTGCGGAGGAAATGCAAGGCGCTTGGTGCTCAAGGAAACAAGTCGAGGGCCATTATGTGATGGAAGTCGGAAAAAAATGAAGGCATTAATTGAGCCAATGAATTTTCAAAATATCCGCGTTAAAAAAATATTAGTTGATAAATGATTAATGCTCCAGTATGGTGAGCGAATAAAATTTCTTGAAATATCAATTTTTTTATGTGTTTCTTTCATTCTGTATTAAGATGGCTCTAGTCTCATGGTCAATTATTCCATTTTATCCTTAAAGTTAAATACCGCATCTTTGAAGTGCGTTTCATAAACTGAGAAGAAAATTGAATAGTGTTACTTGGCTGGTTTCACTTTGATTCATTCTGAAAAAAGGAGATTTTAACATGGGCTATTATGGAGATTGCTCAGATTGCAACAGAAAAATTTCAATTTGAAATGGAGAGAATATTGAAGCGTTTAATAAAAAACTCTTAAGAGAAAGCGATAAGCCCTGGAAAATAGAATAATGATAAAGTATTCTCATATGATACTGATTTTCATTCATTCAATTGACACAAATAAAAACGCACACAGCAATTGCGGGATGGTCAGTGTATTCTGAAGGAGAACACGTGATATTTTTGGTCATAGTGATCGGGGATGGGGAAGGACTTCCAGATAGTTCATGCTAATATTGTCTTTTTTTACAATATTACAAATTCTTATTGCATTACATGATATAATTGAATGGAATCCACAAAAAATGTACAAATTCAATACCTGTAATATAAAATCAAACTCATATGTAAGCAATAAATGTACGCTATCTAATCAACTTTACAAATATTAACTTTAATTTTAAATGGAAAATACCGGTATTAAAACTGTTCTTGCCGCGAGCAGGATGTGAGATAGTTCAAAACAGCCCAAATATTGTTACAGAACAACATTAAAAAAATGGGAGAAAACGGTATTTACTGGTGAGGCCATTGAGAGGTGGAGGATCGGGAGCGAGAGGGGGAGGGAGAATTTGGAGCACGTCTTAGGACAAATACCATATACTGGTCCTCTCCCTCTCTCTCACCTCATTCTCTTACCACCTATTGTCTTAGATTATTTGCTAATTACTGCTGTAATTCATGCTAAAATGTAGTAGTTTAATGCAAATGGCGCGGCATTCGGCTCCTAAGGCTGGAAAAATGTGGTCAATAAAAAATATGACCGTAAAATAATCTGACTATTAGTACGTTAATTTTGCTTTTCAATAAGTGACCCGTATTTTCACTGAAAGCTGGGGGTTTTAAACGGACATTTATGTTTTTAATAAATTTAAATAAATTTAAAACGAAATTAACATTTTAAAATAAAAATGAGCGTATTCTTTCCAGAGCCACCTTAAGAAGTTTTATATAAAAAAGAACACTTTTCCGTTCATTATCGCGCACGCTTTAAATTATCGAAGTTTGGTTTTTCATACTCGGCTGGCATTATGACCCAAAGAAAACTACGCAGAAATGTTTCTTGGGCGTTAAACTAGGCAATAGTCTTCATAAGGACCAACGTTCCGAAGAGCGACTGGCTCTTCATCTTTGGGCCTTCTGAATGCCGTTTAATTCGGCCGCTATTCGGTGTAATCGATTGCAAAACAAGGAAACTGGATAAGAGGGCAGTGCAAAAGACCATTATTCAATGTCTTTTTCTCTATATCACCATCATATTGGAAAGGATTCATCGAATTCTCCATCGTACTAATATTCCATCTATTCATCAGCCACCACCAAAAATTTAGAAATCGACTAGAGAAGGCGATAGATCACATCGTTTTACAGACACCAGGGGTAACCTAAAGCCCATGTGAGCTCGGGGCGCAGCCTCAGAAGCCATAATTGAAGAAAAAAAGCATCAGGGAAGAAAATGTAATGCAATGGGAAGATGTAGTAATACCTATTAGAAATGCACACTCACAGAGGCTGTTGAGATCCTTCTTGAACCCAGATATTTTGACTAAGATACATGTTTTTAATGAAGTATTTCCAGGAAACCTCTTAGCGAATTCTTTAAAAATAAAAGAGCTGAGAATAAAATCAGTCAATGAAAACTCAGGCATAAGAATCAATTGGAAGAAACCAAATCCAAATAGTTTTGAATAACTTTAGACCAAATTTAAGTAAAACTAATTTATCATATGTCGCCTAATTTGAAACCAAACTTCTTTAAGATACTTTTATAGTTAAATAAAAGGCCAATATCTACTCATATTAAGGTAGCTCTGGATTTATATCGCGATTCAAGACAAATAGGTAGTTACGTACTTTTATTCATTCATAGTAGGAGCGTCTGAAGAAATTACAACTTGGCTGTTTCCACATGAGGTTTTATTGTTACCGACCATGGTTTCGTTACAGAGTAACATTATCAAGGTATTCTGTAACTCTGTAACTAATACTCCTACTATGAAGGATTTCCACGAAGTCACGCCCGCTACCATTACTTAAGTCATTCAGTTTAAAAAATCCTTTCTATAATGATATGGGTTACCTTTTTTTAAACCGAAATGAGGAAAGTAAATTCAACGAATATATTTATAGTAGCCACATTTATCCAACCTTAGGAGGCAACGGCTGCGCCGTTGGCATGGAACTGCCACATTTTGGCTCCAATTGCGGCAATAATTCACTAATTTATAAAATTAGGTGGTAAAATGTTCATAATTTATTTTTAATAAACTTCTCCAGACTATTTGCATCTTAAAAATCCATTTAACGAGAAGCAAGAATATGCTTTCTCTTTCAAATTTATGTTTTTCTGCTGTGACCTCGCTGAATTGCTGTAAAAATAGCGTAGAAACCCTAATTTTTTCATCAAAGTTTATAAAACGCTCTTCAAAGATGCTATATTTTCCAGCTTCCAAAAAATTTGGGATAAGTAACTCTGAGGTCAGAGCCACCTTAAAGTAATTTGTAATGAAATAATCTTCCCAAGAATATTGGACGACTAGAGCACTTCCAGATATCCGGTCGTGACACCGAATATTAATTAAAAATTTCACCGTGAGGAGCATCCTTCGCGGTAAGGTGATTTCTTGCTCGTGAAGTACCCAGGCCTCCAGAATTATTCGCCTCCATTCCTCTCTGCTCTCGACCTTCGTCCTCCATCTTCTCCCTCCCAATCTCTGCAGTTTATCCTTTAGATTATTCAACCATCTTTTTCAGAGCCTTCATTGCCTTCTCCAGCCTCCCGATCTCCAATTAAAAACTTTTTTCAAGACAGTTGTTTCCAAAATTCTTTGAAGATGTCCTGCTCATAACATCCTTCCTCTCTTTATATCATTTATTACGTCCAACTCTGTAATATCTCTCAAGTTCCTCATTTGTACGTATCCTCAAAAAGCCTTGCTCATTTATATCGCCATAAATCTTTCTCAGCATTTTTATTTCCCATCTCCTTAGCCTCTCTTCACCTATCATAGCCATTGTCCATGTCTCTAATCCATAAATTAGCACCAGGGTTGAAAAATGCCATGAAAAAAAATTTGACTTGACTGGGATTCGAACCCGGATCTCCAAATTGCCGGTCAGGTGTGATAGCCAGTTACACCACCAAGCCATCTTCCTTCAAGGCGAATTTCGAGGGTTCTGACCATCAATTTGGAGGTCCGAGTTCCAATCCCGGTCAAATCAAATGGTTTTTCATGGCAATATTTGAACCCTGGTGTATATGCATCCGTGCGAGTGCCTTCGTACCACATCATTTGTTTATGCAGTGATTGAAAATTTTCCATAAATTAGCCTTTACTTCAAGATATTTTAGTTTAACATTCCAAGTGAGGCAATGGTTCACCCTTTTTGGGCAGTATTACTAAGACTGCCGAACAGATAGGTACAAAAACTTCTTTCCGCGCACAATAAGCGACCACAATAAAAACTGAGCTCCTCCAAATAGACTCCCATTGGACATGTCACCCTTTCATATACTAATATTTTACATCTTTACACGGCTGGTGACCCACCACCCCCTGCCACGCGCCCATGCAGCGGCTCGTGGAACAGTATGTAGATGTAGACTGGAGGTCGCATGAGTATAGAATGAGAATAAGGCGAGAGAGAAGAAAGAGGGGAGAGAAAACGCCGAAAATGACTGTGAAACAAATGTATTGGCATGGTGTGAAATATCATTTCCTTTCGCTGTCCAACAGTTCCCTCACTGGAATTCCTCAATATAATTTGATGGCATAACGTCAGATTATTCTTGAACGCTCAAGTGGAGCGCGTGGGAGAAGAAAACCAAGCCCGGAAGTGATTAATGAACGCGGAGAAATTTCTCTCTCTAGGCAGTTGAAACGTCGTTTATGTTCACGGATTTTAAGATTGTTCTCACGAATGATCGATGCTTTGGAGGTACAGACGATTAATGGGGTATTGCAAGACACAGTTAGATGAGCCGTATTTTTATGGAGAAAAAGGAAAAAAAATCAGTATTGTGAATCTCGAGCTCGGATGTTCAATGACGATAAATTCTCGTGAATAGGTTAAGGTAGTTTGAGCGAAATATCATTTTTCCTAGAAATCAATAAATTTGATTTCATTTTAAAGAAAAATATATCAAACTTCCGTTGACATAAAAAATTCAATCCTTTACCACATTGCCTTCCGAGATATTTGCCAAAAAATACCAACCCTTTAATAAGTGTATGGTACATTTATGCACTCCAGAGAGACCATATATTAAAAATGAGGCATTTCCTACACTTAGATCTCGTCAAAAAATCAACAGTATGTAGTTTGTGTGTTTTCTCAACTATATTTAAAAATAAATCACATTGTCACTGCAGTAAATTCTTTAGGACCCCAATTAACCTTCCGTTTTGATGAAGTTTCAAATGTATTGCGTGAAAAAAAATAAGTCAAGTTAAAGACTTATTCAAATATTTTCATTATATAACACAATTTCTACCATTTAAAATCTATTTTAAGGCACCCTTAATAATGCAATATTTAATTCGTGTTACTCACAGTTCGTGAAATTAAAACATGTAATTTGAATATGGTCTCTATTACGATTAGGGAACTATCTCGCTCAGACTACCTTAAGGACGGATTTGTTTCGATGTAAATTTGGATTGTAAGTTTAACATTTTATAAGTAAAAGTATATTTACCACGAAATTTATGGTAACTTTATTGACTACCATATTGTAACGTTATTAACTACTATAGACTTATGTATGCAATATGTATTCACATTAATTACAACATTGGTGTGCGAAAAAGAAGGGGATATACTTACCGATGAAATGCTAAGTTTTTTTAGAAAAATTTCCAAAATAATTCCGTGACTATAATCATATAATATAGTAGCACAGGCGTTGGTGGTAGACATATTTTCGCTAATGGACTTCTTTATCTTGATTATAACTATCCTTCATGGTGGAAATATAAAATTCCAAAACATTGGCATGGAATAGGTTTCTTGATTCTGGACTTATAAATGAGAGTCTATCAGCAGAGAAAAGGTAAATTTAGGAATGGGGCTGGAATTTGGGGGTTATATTCTATGTAAAGGAAATTGTAAAATTCTCAAAATAATCGAATATATATAATACCCATCGTATGTACGAGATATCATCAATATTACTTCAGTTTTCCATAGAACTTCCAAATGAAGGATCAAGTACACATTTTTAAAACTATTTTTACGCAAAATACGGGCAATAAGTGTCATTTTAAAATAAGATTCGCATGTGGCGCTCAAAATAGGTTGCAGGGATCCCAAGTACAGGCAACGTATGTGGCACTAGAATGGCGCTTAAATTAAAACACAGCTGAATCGAGAAAAATCGAGATTATTTTTAATTTTTAAAATAATCTGACCAAAATTTGCATCATGAGTAACTATTTCGTGATGTCATTCGTGAGAATCGATAGTTGGGTGATAGGCCATGAGCGAGTAATCCTAGCCTGCCCGTCTATTTTTTCCTTTGTAACGCCTTGCAGGATTCTCGAGGACTTGGCCTAGGCTATATATTTCAGCTCTACGAGAAAATAGCCATAGAACTATGACGGAATCGACGTGCTGTGCAACGAATCCCTCGGAGCTAAGAAAAGAGATTACTTCTATTGCGGTTGAAGATGTGCCGGCGCCGTAGATTTAGGCTTCCCGTGAATCTCATCACATTGTTACATAGCCACAGATGAAGTTGCATGCATGCTTTTCTTTTCAGTATTTCATTCAATTTCATTCAAAATAATGCTTTGGGAGGATATCCAGTTTTTTAAAATATTGGTAGTGTAGTGTTGTTTTTAGTTTTTAATAAATTAGTAGTGTAGTTTTTAATAAATATGCAGACACTTTACAAATGATTATTTAGTAACAAAAGAACAGTTTGGAGTTATGAAATCGGTTAGGAAAGCTGTTGATGCGACCGCAAAAAAAATTAAATATGAAAATCCACCAATGGTCTACGAAGTAAACTAGGGCTAGAAAATCAGAAGGAAATTAATTATTCTATTTGCATTGATTAACCCAATAGGTAATTTCTGCTAGTTAAAAGTGCAACAAAAAAATTATTTACACTACCATATGGTGGTCGCACTGTTACAGCAGAAGGATGCAAATAAATAACGGTAAATTCTTGAATGACGTAAAACAAATGAGTTTCGACTAAAATGATTTGAAATGCTCAAAAAGTTGATAGCTAAATCAATCTTTAAAAACCATAGTAAGCGTGAAATATTGCTGTCATAAACCACTGAGCATAATGGTGGATATCATTTAGATAGTGATCAAAATTAAGCGGAAATAAAAATTGAGAATCTGTCAAGGAAAAATGGTACTAAAAAGGCATATAATGGACAATGAATGTATAAAAGTAAATGGACGTTGGGGGTCCAAAAATAATAAGAACACGAATAGCAGGTAATACTCTTCAGAGTTTAAAGAAGTGACGGTTAACGAGTCAGAAAAAAACTAAGCAATCATGAACCTAATTACAGTGAGAATTGCAGGACTGACACCTTTAAAATACGTAAAAATATTAAGTGGCGTTACACAAAATATTATAAATCAATTTTTGCATCAAGAACGGGCGATGTACGATGCAAATTTTTCTTGGACAGGGAAGAAACTTGGCAGGCTCTTTGACAAAAAGAGAGAGGCAACAAATAAAATGAAGTGTACATATTACTCATGCAGGTAAAAAATCAGATTATGAAGTTTCTTGCACTCATAGTTATCTTAAACTCTCTAATGAATGAACTCAAAATATCCCTTTGTAGTTATTTTATAGAGTTGAATAATAATGCCCTCTGTGGATAAATAATTTTGTCGCGTTCGGGCTGCGAGTTATCTGGTTAAATACAGAGCAGAAGTGAAAAGAGACAAAGGACAGGAAACTCAGGAGACCGTTGTGAGATTAGTGGAGAAAGCGGAGACACACTTATCTACACCTTTCCACCCTTGGAGGAGCGGAGTGGGCCGACTTCAGTCACCTGCCTCAACAGAGGGCGGCGGTAAGAGGAGAATTCCGATACGGGGGTTGAAGGAGGAAATGGGGGGGGTAGTGACCCTCCCTCTCACTATCGCACCTCCCATCCCATTTGCCATTATCACCCTCTCCTCAGGCAGGGGTGGGGCGAGAATGGCCGCTCCTGGCCGAGTCCATCGGAATGCGAAGAAGTCGAGTGAGGAGCGGTTTCCGCGTCAAGAGTGCTCTTAGAACGGCAGACACCTGTCTCGCGAGGAGCGGGGAGAAATCGAGTCGGTATTTATTTATTTTTATTTTTTGTAGTAGTCATTGTGCGTTAAGGAGATGACAAAAAGTTGGATGGTGACCCCTTCTTGACCTTTGGAGGACCGGATGCCTCAGGGCGGAGACAAATGTTCGCAATTGACGTCGACGCTCGGAGACGTGCGTCCGAGTCGATTTTTGTCCCATTATCAATTTTTTAAGTCGCAGCCACATTGAATCCCTGCACGCTGGTGATAAAGCACGCCGGAAGGAATTATAGTACGGCCGTAGAATAGGAGATCGGAAGGCTGAAGAAAAAAATACAGCATTATAATTTCAATCGCAACACGCGGAAGGATATTCAAATCCATAAAAAAATAAGTTGTTTACTTTTCCACAGTTACTTACTGTAATAGAAATTATCAGACAGTCAAGAAATCTTTAAAATGATCTACTTTTCCCGCATTACCGCTCATTCCTTTCCCACAAAATTTTCCTTCTCACAAGCCCCCAATCTATGTCACAATGCCTTCCCCCAAAGTTAATTTGATCTCTAAACCCTCCGAACACTCCTACTTAGCTAGGGGGTTTGGATATCTAGGTACTCTAGATCTGGGATCTGGTTAGCTAGGTACTTAGCTAGAGGTTACTATCACAGCAACCAATAAATAAATTTTTCGTAAACAATTGTACCTGAAGATGCAGCAAGCTGCAAACCGCGTTGTACCGTTACAACAAACAACTGAGAAACTACGATACTAATGTTAAATATGGATTCGAGTGTAAAATACTCTCACGAAGTGATGCCTGAAGGCGTAAAGTTTAGACGTGGAGGGATGTTAACAATAAAGCAAAGCATTCCAAAATACGCAGCAAAAATATTGTTCACGTTTGTATACATAAATAAACTTAAATTACATACACTAAAATAAACTAAAACTTTCATTTTGTATCGTTTCTGGTACGCTGATGAAATCACAGCTTCGTATTCATAAATTTCGCAAAACAATGAAATGAGAATTTTAAGGTTAACAGGATGCCTTATTCATAATATTTAGAGTAAAATTGTTTTAAAAGCAGCTTTACGGGTTAAAAATACCTCAGCCGTGACCAGTAAATCGGGATAAGCGCAGGAAAGACTAACTGAAGAGGGTAAAAAAATTGCACCCAGGTAAATGATACTGAAGTGAGTTGAAACTTCAAATCACTTCTCAAGTGAGATGAGGATAGATCATTATGTGCCCGTGGTCAAAATTTTTTGCTCTTGACTAGAGGTTATTATTTCAAACACACTTCTTTTTATAGATGAGTATAAGCTGTCCTCTTCAGAAATGCAAAAGATTGAAGCTATCAAGCAAATTGGGCAGGAAAGATATTCATGCCCGAGCAGTAATTTTGCCACTAACTGCATCGCTTTAAAGGAAAAAATGTCACATTTTCCCTAGTTTCATGTAATAAAATCAAAGAAACTGCATCGACTGTGTACATTCCTCGCCATTACCGGGTTGCAATACCTTAATTGTATAATGCTGCGTAATACGGGCTTGACTACCTTAGGAGGATAAAGAGCAAATTCAATTTATACCCTCTGCAGTGTAAAGAATTTTCGAAATTGGTTAGAATCGGCTTAACATAAACAATCTGAGGTGTGGCGTAAATAGAGCACTTAAATGTTAGAATGTTTGGATCACTTACTTGTAAATTGGAACAGAAAAAATTAAATTTAAAACTGGCGGCACTCCAAGTAAGGTAATACATTTAAACTTAATGCAAATATAGCACCAGGCAGTGCCAAATTAAACTTGAATATTGAGGTGTATTTAGAGGGCACTGCGTCATGAAATTGAAGCCTGACAACAGATATGACAACCATATTGTTCAATTCTTACTTTCTAAGGATTGCACCGTCGCATGGACGAATTAGCAGATGTAATGCAAGAATATCAACCATCTAATTGAAATATATTTTCTGATTAGTAATATGTATTATAAAAGACTTTATAATAGAAATCATCAGAAATGCGGATAATTTTTGATTGAAATAAATAAACAATATATGTAAGGAGAACGCATATTATAGAAATAAGTGCTTGTTAGCGACAATAATAATAGTAAAATTGCAAAATAAATGCATCAGCCCGCAAGCGCTGTAAAAAGATGAGGGCTAACGAAGATGGCGGACTTGCTTCAGTTTCTAGTATTGGCCAGCATAGCAAATGCCCTCTCCATTTACCTCAATGAACTTAAAGAAAAGGAAGAGGTGAAAATATCATGCACGTGGTCATCTCTAATGAGACAAATAACTGAGGCTAAAGTTGAAGACACAGTGAATGTATTTTACATTGAAAAAATGACTGTAGAACACTTGACGAAACCAAGTAAGTTTATGTGTTTATTTCTGGCAGATGAGGATATTTCTTTCAAAAAATACGTTGAAATGAAAGACATAAGGTTGAAGAAACAGAGTATGTCTTTAATACTGAACAAAATGACTGTAGAACACTTTACGAAACTAAGTAAACTTATGTGTTTATTTTCGGCAGATGAGCATATTTATTTCAAAAAATACGTTTATATGAAAGACATAAGGTTGAAAAAACAGAAAATGTCTTTTACATTGAACAAAAGGACTGTAGAAGACTTGACGAAACTAAGTAAGCTCATGTGTTCGTTTCCGGCAGAGGAGGATATTTCTTTCAAAAAATACGTTGATATGAAAGGCAAGATTTGGACGTAGACCCCTCCTTTAGACGGAGAGAAAACTAAAATGTGTTATTACAGGAAAAAAGGGTTGATCACATTAAATGGGGCGTTTTATATAGGAACGCCCTTTACACTACTGTCCTCCAACTTGAAGAGCGTCTCACACCTCCCCAACTCAAGCAATTCTCTTTCCTTCTCGAGGCTGAAACAGCAACTCGAAATAAGTTGTCAACCATGTTTGGGTGTATTTTATTATCCTATGCTATTCGGAGTTCAGTTCCAAAATGAAGATCCCAGTTTAATTTACCAAAGTATGAATTATTCAAAGGTGAGAGGGCTATGGTCCAGCGCAGGTAATACGAATTTAAAAGCCGGCTAACGAAGGTATCATCTTTTCGAAAAACGGAGAGATCGGATCCAAACAGGCAATTTCCTTCGAAAATACTTAACCCTTTCACCATGACCACTTGAGATTGCCATCGAAGCGGCAAACTTTACCATTTGGAATTTACGAATACCTCTTCACATCTTTATATTTTGGTATTAAAAAAATGGCATTTGTCAGTCAAAATATTTTATATGAGGAGAGCAATGGAAAACACCAAATTAGCTTTTAACAATAGTGCAGGAATTTATCAATACCAAATAGACAGCTTCTCTTATTAGGGGTGGATAATTTTCTATGTTAGACGCAATGTAATTATAAAATATCCAATTTGGATTATTGTTGCATTCGACGACTTATTTCTGAGAAAGTTACTATGCTGTCATTAAACGTTAAATAACCTTGGCCTAGAGATATTTTGTATGAAAAGAGTGACCTAATCTTTTGAAAAAATTGAACTGGAAGTCATTCGTAACTTAGATCTGAATTGGATAATGGATGAAAAGACAATTTTGGTATTTGGTGAAACAAGTGTTAACTCATGGTCGGTAATTCACACGATATTGTAAGATGCTTCGAGTACTGTAAGTAAAATCTTTACTTAGATAAAAATTATTAATAAAAATTGTCTAAGATGCGAATGCTTTTAGCTTTTCATGCAACCAAAGAACGTGATCATAGAATTGTTGGACATAGATGAACATTTTTTATGCCAAAGTTTTCATTATTCCATGGATAAAGTTTAATTTTGTTATAAATGTTCTTTGATTTATTTTTTATCTCTTTTTTTATTATTTAAGATTAAGTTTTACTTCTCTTGGTTACTCTTGCATCTGTCTCCGCACTTTTTGCACCATTAACTTCATTTACCGCGAGTATTTGCTTCGTACCTACCACTGACATACATTAAGTTTTCGTGCAATCGTGGTTCGAGAACCAATCGAGTAAGGTTATTGGTTGGACCAGCCTCTTTGGCGAATGCTTTTAGCTTTTCATGCAATCTAAGAACGTATGTTTAAAATTCATGAACATATATTTCTTTCAGCCATCTTGTTAGTTTTGATATTTGCTGTGAACACGACAATTTATGGGGAAATTTATTTAAAATCCTTTGCCCAAACTTGCTGACGTCTTTACAAAAATAAGAAGCAATATGTTCGAATAATAAGCCACAATGGCGTACTGAGGATTAAGAAAAAACGCATTTTTATAACTCGCGCTGGCAGTTTGGGGAATTATATAATTTTGCTGTCAATTAGTTAACATCTTCACCGTCAACTAGTAAAAATAATTTCGGCATATCTCTGCACAACTATAAACTATTTTCATTGATTAAAATATATTTTTAGTCGAAATATAGAATCAATTTTCACCTTGAGCATGTAAAAACTGCCCAACGCACTAACTTCAAATACATTTTTGCAATAACAATTCAAACTTCACATACTCACGAGGTGGCTCCATTTAACATTTTTGCTACAACTACTTCCGTCGTGTTGTTACGTTGTGATGAACCGCGCACTCTGCTCCGGCGTTTACGTCAGCGGTACTTGAAACCTGTCCATCAGTCTTTTCAATACCTAAGTATTCGCATGATGGGAGAAAAGATAAAATCTCAAATCCAAGATAAAGTTCTCTCGACTTCACTTGCCTTAAATAGGGGATTTTCTGGCAGCCGGAATAAGTACTCTCTACAACATTAGTGAAATAATTCCATCTTTTGAGGGAAGGGGGTGGCCCATCGGTAGCGTGTGCGACTCAGGTTCCAAGGGTCACCGATTAGAAACAGAGGGTTGGAGATTTGAGACCAAGTAACGGCTAGTGACCATAAATTTCCTGACAACAAAGGCGTAACAAGTTATTTGCCACCCGATTACTGATCCCATTACTGAGTGACAGCAGTCTCATCAGTAGGGATCCATGACACAGATCATAAAAATCGGACGGATCCACAGTTTCAGAATTACGAGGCAACGGGAAAACGGCTACCTTAAGTTTCCCAGAAGATTCAACCTTGCATCCTTAGAATCCCTGTAATTTTTTTAATTGATGATAAGTGTAATATTTATGGTAGTCACTGCAGTATTAACAGACTTAATAAAAATATTCACAAATACTTGAATTATTTTTTTTCATTCAGTTATTTTAACGCAACTTTCATTATGGCAAACCAAATATCATGATATCAAATAACCGAACCTCAAACCTGCACCCCTCGGTTTCTAATATGTAACCCTCGGAACATGAGTCGCACACGCAATAGCTGGGCCACCCCTTCCCTTCAAAGGATAGTATTATTTCATTAATAATTTTGCGAGTACTTGTTCCGGATGCCAGAAAATCCCGTATTTAAGGCAACTGACACCGAGTGAATTTCATCTTTTATGTGATATTACTCCTATCTTGGTTTTCGTTGATATAAATAGAGACATCAGCTTCTCTTATAGCCCAATATTATCTTACTTTAAAAATGGATTGAACTAAAAAAGTTTGGTTGGCACATGAAATATTTTCGTGTTAGAAATTTGACCTATATTGGCACGCACTCTCAATAAAGTTGCCCACCCCTGGACTAAAAGAATGTATAGTAAGAAACTAGAACGCAGTAAGTCAAAAGCCCCCTATGGAGCGTGGAACTCCATGAATTGGGGATCATTGGAAAATCTGACCAGGGAAAAATAAAAGTTTTTGCGACATGGTATTTTATATCATGGTGGCAAGAGATAATGTAAAATAATGGATGGAAAAATATAGAAGGATAAGCCCCGCGAGGACTACGGAAGGACAAATGTAGGTCATCTAAAACAGAATAAAACAGAAGAGAAACAAAGACACAAAGGAGTAAGAAGAGGAGAAGGTACAGAATATGTAGTCAAACAATTTCAGAATTTAATGACGGAAAATGAAGACGACATGGTGTCAGTTAAGGTAGCTAAAAATCATGTGGACGTAAGCGAGGAGAAATGAAGATAAATACTGATTATTTTGAGATTAAAGTTCCACTTGGAACGACATGCGGCAAATAAATACTTATAACACAGCCCCTATGACTCGAATGATACGTAAGACTTAAATTTCAAGTGAAAAAAAGAGGATGATCTCAAGAGAAACACCATAAGATAAGTTCACGGGGAAATTTAATAAGGACGAGCTCAATTCGAATTACTTGGACGTAACATAGTTAGTTCAACGGGTTGAAAGCAGAGAAGAATTAAGAGAAGCATTGAACCATCTTGAGAGAATGAAGATTTTTTTTAACGAATGATAGCATGATATATTCAAGGCGCCATGGATAAGGAAAAACCTTGTATTGCACACATTTAAAGATGAATTTACCGCAATTCCTCAACACTAGATGTACCCGATTTTACGGAACACCTGTAAAAACCAATGAGGGTCAATTCGAACCCTTAGATATAATTTATTTTCCCAAAGAAATGTGACTTCTTTATTGAAATAAAATACTTATTGTTTCGAAAATACCTAATTTATTCATGTGCACTATAGTGTTGGAACTAATTTTGAAGTTGGAAGGACTAAAATTTGCCATAAAAATATATAGAATATGCCTCACGAGGACTTGAACTTGGACCCGGGTCTTCCGTCCCGAGTTCATGTCCTTATGCCAATTCCATGTCTGTCGGGTCTTTATGCTGCAAGTCACCCTAGGATACTTTCGGCGGCCGAAATGCCGATATTACATCGAAAGACATAATGCCAATTAAACTCGATTCCTTGATAACAAGACCCAAGAAAAATTGGTAGAGATACCTTGGGTTGTATATTTTCCTCTCTGGTATTAATAAGGAGAATGCAATGTATATTGGAAACTACTGCTGCAAAGCGATTCTTATTCCCACGCTATCTTCTCCTGCTAAAAGAATGTAAGTGAAGAAATGGACAAGAGTTGGAACGATTCAGTTGGACTTGTCAACTGAATCGTTCCAACTCTTGGGACATGGGTATTCAAAAATTTGAAGTACCAGAGGGAAAAGGGGATAAAAGTAAGGGGAAAAAACTTTCATGCACCCCTTTGGTACTTACAGGTAGAAGATAACGTATCTATATCAAAAGCTATTTCTGCTATGAGGTTCTTTTTTCACCTTGCATTCTCCTGCTAACAAAATAAAAATAAAAAATATCCAAGAGTTGGAACGATCCAGTCGAAAGTAATGGATAATTAAAAGAGAAAAAGAGGTCAAAATGACCCCCCAAGTACATCTACTGTTATATAACCCTAGTGAATGGGACGTGAGAATAATAAAGAAAAGAAATTTTGGAGAGGACTATTCGTGTAAACCCTAGGGTGGGGGTCATGTGGACGGGAGGTGGTGAGAGCAGATGATTTCCTGCAAGGTCATCACAAAGGTTTAAGCGGCTTACCCCGAGGGAAATGCTGGGAGTGAAGTCGTGGGGTGATAACATTCTCCAGAACACAGAGAAGACCGCCGGCTAACCTTCCCAAATGCCGTCGCCACCGTATCGGGCCCAGACACATGTGCGGATTTTCACGGAGGCTGCATGGAGTGTATATTGGGGTCGAGCGACGCTGTGAGGATAGGCAGGGAACAGAGTGAATGGAGGATCATCGAAGACGGCTGGCCTGCGGAAGTAAAGAGAAAGAGAACGGAGAGTGGTACCAAATTGTCCTTTTTCTGCATATATTGCATCACGAACAAAACAATAGGGTGAGGGGAATGACGCAGAAAACACGAACTAGTTTTTGCGAGTTCTCTAGTCATAAGGGAGACCATATTCGGATTTTAAGTTTTAATTTCAGCAGCTGTACGAAGCACAAATTAAATATTGCACTGTTTATGGTAAAATGACACTTATATTTGACTGATATTCGAAGCAATTTTTTATTGAAATATTAATCAATCGAAAACTAAATAAGCACTACGGCTGGAATAGTTGGGTCAAATATACAGAATGGGAATCAAAAGAATGCCAAAATTAATTCTTAATAGCAAGATGGAAGGGGTCAGGAAGAGAGGTAGACCGCAGAAGAGATAGCTACAGGATTTAGAAGAAGACTTAAAGGCAATGGGAGTCACTAGAAGTAGAGAGAAATCAAGAAGAAAATCTGAATGGAGCACATCGTAGAGGAAGCAAAGGCCCACACCGGTCTGTAGTGCTGTGGATAGTGATGATGATTCAAAGCAATTAAATAGAAATATCAATGTCAGGCTTTAACTTGACTCATTTTTTTCACGCGATACGTTTAAAACTCCATCACAACGGAAGGTTTTTTTATGCGATTCAGAAAAATTAATGCGTTGGCTGTAAGATTTATTTTTTGCAAAGGCAGAAAATATTTTGGCTACACACTGTTAATTTTCTGACGAGATCTAGGTGTTAAAAAGTCTCCATTTTTAAAATAAAGTACCTCTGTAGTATATACACCTACCATTTACCATGTAAAAAAGGGTTGTCTTTTTTCGTCAAAAACCTCGGAAAATAGCTTCATAATGGGCTGCTGTTTTGATATCATTGAAAGGCTGAGATACTTTCCTTTAAATTGAAACCAAATTCATTAATTTATAGGCGCAATAAAATTTCCCAGAAACTACCTAAAACTCCTAAATATGAGAAATCGATGAAAGTTAGGTTGGTAGGTGCCTCCTAAATTCACAAAACTTAGGCCTAATCAGAATTTTTCATCATGGTCAGCAGGAACCTTGTGATATAATATTGAACCACTAGGAAATGCTACGAATGAGGATATTTGGCAAGATTCATGAAGAAAAAAATATTATATATTCAATCATTCCATGGTTTCAAGAGTAATTTAAGTTAGTAAAAATTCGTTTCAAGGAGACATAGAAAGTTTATACTCACAATTGATAGAAATACACACAATAGATTTCGTAGCTTATTAGTCATGAACGATTTTTGGTCGGTGAAGCAGCAGACCACTGTTTTTGGTCTGTATTGCTTTTATCATTGCATTTCAAATATAATGTTCATATTTCATCTCTCACAGATAATTTCTAACGAAACTGAGCTATGCATTTGTTATTTACTAATGTTTCATTAATATCTAGCTTATTCCAGTATTTCTGAAGTAATTATAAATGACACATTCGTTTAGCTTTCCACAAATTCTACAGTGAATAAACTGTCCAGCAGAAAAAAATGTTGAATAGAATATCATTGAAACCCTGAAACTAAGCGTAATAAAACGGTGATTATTGAGTATTTGATATCTATTTTTTCATCTTTAATATTTCAAGCGTACCCTTGGAAAGAGAGTGGCTCCGTTAGTGAAAGAAATGATTTTGAAATTAAAACTCAATTTCAGCCCCTGGGTCAATGTGGTAGCGTCATATTGCCTAAAAAAGCTAATTCTTGAGAAACAGGAATATCGATCAGCAACACAACAAGAGGGGATGGAGAATACTTATTAACCAGCTGGACTCCGGAACATACTAAAACTCCAGGGGAAAATGAACTGTAGCTGTGCCGCCACATATAATGCCGACACCAACTACAAACGCCGAAAGTCTACCTATTAATATACGTATCCAGATAACTCTGGGCACAGAATCCCAGAGAATATTCTAAGTACCGCAGTTAAGTTAGGTAGTACTAAGTTAAGAAAACAGATAAATTTAAAAATATATATATTACCATACACCGATGCGCTCACTAGAAATTTAAACTGGCTAAAAGGAGACATAAAAGATAGCGAAGTTTCTCCTTTAAGATGTAATAACTACGGATAAAAGTTGCCCCACAAGACAGAACGTGAAGTGGTTAATACAGTGAAGCTTCACTAGAAAAATAGAACGTAAACATTTGAGGAAAAGTTATAAGCCTTGGTAATATAAAACGAACAAAAGGAATCCCAAGCAGCTCTACATTTAAAAGACCACTTAGATCTAACTAAGGCGGAGAACAAACTGGAATATCACTGTTCACCTCAAAAGCAAAAAAAATCGCATGATAAAATGTGTTAAATATGCTTTCTTTTGTCTTATAAAGTTCAGATAATGACATATATTTAGCTATAAAATTCATACCCTTGATGCAAAAAGCTTTTTGATTAATAAGGCTCCACTACCAAAGAAAAACTACTCGCGTAAATCAAATGGACACAAAATAAGCAACCATTCGAGACGTATTTAAATTTCCACTTACTGTACGCAACACACTTATGGATTCAACGAAGTTTTTCCACCCAGTTATATTCAAATAATAAAGCTTCTGTGTTTTTTATTACTCAGCATACTTCTTTTTTTGACTTACTTTCACTTAACTCTTGTTAAAATCTACGGTTGATGGAAAAGGAATGAATAATAAATGTCAGTGACTCAACCTAACTCTACCAATCTAAAACTAAATAAAGTAACTCAAAGTATTTCCTAAATACGTATCCATATCACACCCTCTCCTACCTTACTGCCGAATAACTTTTAAGACACTGTATAACGAGCCTATTTTTATTTCCTCCTAAAGATTTTTTTTACTTCATTAGATAACTTTTACTGTCATGCTTCTTATAAATTTCGCCTGGATGTATATCATGTTGAAGGATTTCATGTTTTCTCAGCGGATGATGTTGATGAGTTTTCCTCGGGTTTCCAAATGAGTCAGGAAAATGGCTTCCGACGAAGTTTTGACGGCAAACTCTGCTATCGTCAATCAGGTAGTTATGTAGCCTGAGGTCGGTTTCAAGTGCCTCCTGACTGATCGATATGTTCCCTCATATCAATTTTGTTCTGGCTGAATGTATTATATTATTCTCATACATAAATCAACCAATTTTATTCTAAATATCTCTTAAACCTTACAGAATAAGCAAATCGACGCGATATTCCTTGATTTCAAGAAGGCATTCGACAAGGTTCCTCACAAAATACTCATTTATCAATTATATTCATGCGGAGTTAATAAAAAAATAGTGAACTGGATAAGGAACTTTCTCAGTGATCGAAAACAAAAAGTAGTTATTAACGGTTTTCGCTCTGATATAGTTGAAGTCACATCCGGTGGTCCTCAAGGAAGCGTGATTGGCCCTCTTTTATTCATTATTTATATTATTGACCTAAGTTCTCGAATTATTAGTAAATTTTTATTATTTGCAGACGATTCAGTAATCTACCGTAAAATAAGCGAAGACGAGCACTTGGAAGTTCTGTCATCTGACCTTAACAACGTTTATTTGTGGTGCCAGGAGTGGGGTTTAGAAATAAATATTAGTTCATGCTCCACAGTTTACATCCTGCGAAAGTCATCACAAAAGCGCTATACCTACACCGTGGGTGGAGTAAACATCAAATCTTCAAATACAGTAAAATATCGTGGAATTACCTTAACCTCAGATGTATCGTGGGGAACACACATGCAAAACATGTGTAGCACAGCATTAAAGAAACTAGGTTTTGTTAAGCGTATAATAGGAAGGTCCTCGGATGAAAAAGTCGAAGAGAGATTTCTGGTTAGGCCACGCCTCGAATACGCCGCGAGCATTTGGGACCCTGGTCATAATGATTTAACCAAAAAAATTAACAAAATACAAAGAAAACAGCACGCTTCGTTAAAAACTGCTACTAACGTACATATAGTGTTACAAAACTGTTAGAGGGATTAAGGTGGGAGCCCCTAGAGACACAGAGGCTGCACGCTACGCTTAGGCTGCTAGAGATATACAGAACTGGAGTTTCAGAGTGACATAGAGAATAGTATCATGACGCCTCACTATATTTCTAAGAATGACAGATGCGATAAAATAAGAGAGATACACTGCCTAACAGATAGGTACAAAAACTTGTACTTTCCGCGCACAATAAGCGACCACAATAAAAACTGAACTCTTCTAAATACACTCCTATAGTACGTGTCACCATTTCACCTCCAAATATTTTCCATCTTTACACGGCTGGTGACCTACCACCCTCTGCCACACGCCCATGCGGTGTCTCGCGGGGCAGTATGTAGATGTAGATGTACACCATTTAATCAGTCTTACTCATAAAGTGTAGTCTTATCTACGATGGCTAAAGTCCTTTTCCAAAATTTCAACGTCATTGTTCCATAGTACAATACATTTTTAATTTTATCGCCATCAGCATAGTGAGAAAACTAAAAATTAAGTGGAAAGATGGTAGACTACAAATATGCATAGTAGCTGCTGCAGTCATTACCCGAGTCTTGCTTAAATCTCGTATCAAGTTGGAAATGCTTGCTACCTAAGGAGTATTATTAAAAATAAAAATAAATTTGAGACTAAGACCAAGAAAAAATATCACTTGCGAAACAGATAATTCAAAATAAGGTTTTATAAGTAAGATTGCCATAAGTAGAGAGACCAGAAAAAATTCCATCAAAATGTTTGTTGGAGTAAAACGTTAGATGTATTTGAAACTTGGATAATCAGAAAAGAGGAAGGATACAATCTTGAGGCGATGGAAATATGGATTTTGAAGAAACTGACGAAAACAAGCTAAGTAGAAAGAAAAAGTAATGATAAACTGATTTAAAAGTGAAAGGAACTAGACCAGTGTTGAATAATTAAGGTAAAAGAAGGGAAAATGATTAGACAAATGATAAGGCATAATCGATACCTAAAAAACTTATTTGGAGGAAAAGTGTTGAGAAAAAAAACCAAGATGATGTCCCGGAGCTTCTTTTTTCAAGAACAAGGAGATAAATGTGAACTTGACATTATATGCTGACTTCAAGTAAGCAGAAATATAAAGACAGGAGTGGCTGCTATGACAATGCTTTGCTGTATTAAGTGTTTGATGACTTATACTTTTAACTTAGGAACTGTGCTGGGTATTGACACGAGTGGAGATCTTACCTACCAAGTACCATGCACAGAACAGACTTCTATAGGGGGCCTATTCTCAGAAGTTTAAAAGATGGTTTATTTTCAGCTGGTAGGTAAAAGAACAGCTACATTGGGAGCAATAATTCAAGAGGTTTACCGTTTACCGGTTACGTTTACCGTTATACATCACCTGATACATCCCAAAATTTTGATCAAAATGGGACATACCCAGCATATAGTTACAATATAGAAGCTGTAAGCAATAGGTTTTCGTTTAATCTGTGACAAAAACTTTTCTTTCACATAATTATTTAATAAAATAGTCCATTTTTGAATGCCTGATCGTAAATAAAAAAATACCATTCCATAGTCACCATAAAATTCTCTCAATTATTTTAAATATTGAATTTATTGGGAAGTTATCGAAGCCTCTAATACCACGGGATAAACGTCCATAGCATTATTATACCTGATATGAATAATAGTAAAAATTTACAAAAATTCAAACACACCCTTTTTCCCCTTTTCCAAGGCTTTGAAAGCATTGATTCAAATCGCATTGCAGTAGCTTGTTTCCGAACGGGAATATTCCTGACCTGAATACGTTCAGTAAGATAATCTTCCAGGTCACTGGACAGCCGGAATAGGCACTCCGAGAGGCACACAAGTGGAGGCTTGTTTATTTACGAGTGTTCAGAGATGCTGATGATTTAATTTCATCCATATTAATTAAACATTCACGGTTCTATAGGTGCCTCGTGAATTCACCGTGGATTCCCGAGTTAATTTCCAATGCTTTAGAGGTATGAAAAGAGTGATTTCCTATAAGGCGTCCTTACTGTTGAGAAAAGATATTTAATTCTGTCGCAAGGTCTAACTCATTTATAAGACATCGAAAGAGATGAGATACTGTGATCTTTTTTTTCCTAATGGAACACGTTTCTTCCTCAAGAATAGAAGACATACTTCACAAGAAGAAACATTGTGATCCTTGAATATCTCAAGAAACTTCGTGGAGCGCAAACACCTGCTGTATCCTCCATTCAAATTGATTTCCAGAACTTCGAGTGACGAGGGTATTTCAGCAGTAATTCTTGACCTAATTTTCATACAATAGACAGAGGTAATCGATAAATAACTAATTACCCTATGAAAGCTCATGGAGTGCACATACGCATTATAATAGTGAGATAATTTTCATGCTGAGGAAATACCAACAGGACGAGAGCAAATATATTTTGATCGATAAACTTTTGCTAATCAAGAGAGAAGAATAGCATTACTAAATTACGAACCAAAATTGTAAATGTTACAGGTAATGTAGAAACAGAAAAATCACGCGATACTGAGACAAGGTAGAAAGCTTTAATCCGAGGGGGAATTCACTTAAAAAAGACTGCAGGATTAGATAGGGAACAATTTTTCTGATGGCAAATTTGATGAGAACATCAAAACCTTCCTCACAGTCATCTTTCTGTAGAGGATGTAGCAGAGGCAATACCCATAAAGGGATTATCGAAGGGAAATTAAGCCTTATTTTTATTGCAAGCATCCAGATTTTCATCAGTTAAACGGAGGCTCCTTTCACATCACGGCTGACGTTCGATTAGAGCGAAAAAAAGCGGTGATAATGAAAAAATAACACAGGGAGAAGCACACCAACTGAGACACACGAAGGGCGTGGAAATGCACGTGGAACAGAGTTGCCAACTTCTCTGAAACATCAACCCTAAAAGAGATGCCCCTGAAACCCAACCCACATAATACAGACCCAAGGTTTTTCCGGTGCAAATATTTCCGAAGACAGTCTGTTACTTAATAGTTATACTTTCTCGAGCAAATTAAGAATGCCACAACAGTTATCAATTGGAAAAACTTAACGAGTATGCTGAAAGTACCTCGATCATATAATTTTACGTTTTTGCGTAGAAATGTTATTAAATATCGATACTCCACAAAGGTAACAACATTATTTTTTACTGAAGAATTCAATTTACTTTGTAGATCATATCTGTATCACTTTTGACATGAAACTTGGAAGGAAAAACAATAGGTTTTTATTTTTGTAAACAATAAGTAGTTTCTGTTGAGAACAATTTTCAAAAAATAATGAGACTTTTATCAGTTATAAAAATTAAGGCAAATAATGGGTTACAGTTTTGAGTAAAATGTAGCATTGAAATTGACGTTCTGATGAGAAAAAAGGTCAAAAATAACCAATCTCTGATTTCAACATTGTTCGGGTTGCATCCGCGTCAGTTGTCATTTAGCACAACAGCTATCCTGCTGGCGAAACTGTTGTGCTAAATGAAAACTGACGCGGATGCAACCCGAACAATGTTGAAATCATTTGATCAACGCCGTGGAAACCTGCGAACTAACATAATCAATATCTGATTTTTCGAAGTTAAAACTAACAATATCCCGCAGCATTATCTGGTGTTCTCAGAATGTGTCTCCTAATTTTGCACAGTTTCAATAAACTGCGCCAAATACTCGTCGTATAGTTAAAATCTGTGCATCCTTATAAAAATCTATGTTACCTAACGAAATAATGGGAAGGATGAGAGGACTCTATGAGTTCTAATGTTGTCCTATAGAGGTGGGAGAGGGGAGTCAAAAAGTGTTTAAACATCATCTAATGTAATAACTGAATGGGTAATCCAGGAGTAGCGAGAGGGTGCTTTTAATATAAAGTAATTCTACTTGTTTAAGTAACAAATTAAACTTTAGTGTAATATATATGTATATGCTATCAGCTTTTATATGTATATGCTATCAGCTTGAAGAAATGGAAGAATATTAAGTTGTCTGCTGGTAAATAAATTTAGCCTAAATTTAGTCTCGAATAAAATTTTCAGAGGGCAGACTCATTTAAGCAACTTGGCTGATACCTAAGGCAAATGGATTACCATCCCACATTTAGCAATCGTTTGTGAGTGTATCTACAAATTTTCAGGTCTTTACCTCAAAAGAAAGCAGTTTTTGCAAAGATTTTTCTGCTATAATATCACTTTTTGCAGTAAAACGTAAAATTTCGTAACGCATTCTCAAAGTTTTGCTCCGTCTCGGCTCAAGTCGCCCGCAGTCATATAAATCATAGCCGCTGTATTATAAACACTCTGCAAGCTTCCTTCATTTGGTTACAAAGACATCATTGTGGTAGCCCGAACTGCGACAAAAATCGCCCGACTAGGCAACTCTGGTTGGGAAATCTTGGTGGATGGAGAGATGGAGAGACGTAAGTTAGGAGTGAGAGAATTCTAGGCTGAGGGAGGGAGGGTGAAGGAAGTGTAGACTTCTTTATTGCACTGGGGTAATCCCTTTGGCCACGCTCCTCAGTCGTTCGTCATTGACCTGCGGAGGCGAATGTGAGCGGCGATGGCGGCGGACACCCAGTGGCAGCAACGACTCCAAAAAGGGGTCACGCGGTGGCAGCTTTTAATTTATCCTCGCCGGTGGGCTTCCTAAACCTCTAAACACGCGTGTCCGACCATTCATTCAGTTCCTCTCTGCGGCCCACTCGCCCTGCCTTTTTGCCGCTCTCACCTCGGTGGCGCGGCCCACCTGCCATGCCATACCCTTATTCTCGCCCTCGGGGATGAGGGTGGGGACGACGACAGGGCCATCACCGAGGCGAAAGGGCCGGCCGTGCCATTCTGGAAGGGCCACCAGGGCCGCCCTGTTTAGTCACGCTCCGTATTACGTGCCCGGCCACCTGGGAGAGAGGCAGGGCCGTGGAATACAATTGAAGAGGTCGCTTGTGCTCCCTTAGCATTTCATGGAGAGAGGAATGCGACGAAATCATTTTTTTAGTTGCAAAAAACTCGCATCCTGCATATTCACCGATTTTTTACAAATGGATTTGTTGGTCAGTTTTTTTACTGTCCCTTTAGTCCCCACTAAATTATCATTAATGGACTATCCCTCCTTCGATATTCTCAGTCCTTTTCTTGTAGTTTGGTGTCACATAAACTCCTCTAACCATCTGTCGCCCTTAACTGCCGGTCCACATTCAATTTCTCTCCCTCAGAGAGCAAAAGTCGGCAATTCTACCTGTAGTATGATACAATTTCTTAGTGCTGTCTCATTTTTTCTTTGTTCTGCCCTAAATTTCAAATGTACCACATGAATCATCGCTCCCCAAAGCTATTCGTTCATTATTTAATCATCCGCAAGCTGTTCTACCTAATTACCTCTGAGCCATCACCACAGCATTCAATTCCATCTTTCCACGGTACCTCTCAAAGAGCTATTGAGTCGACACATTCCTTATCTTCTAACTTTTTTGCCCTTATCAGGGTCCTAAAATTTGACGTGCTCATTCACAAGCGGTTCTATTTCGAGGTTTTTTTCCGCTTTACATTGGCCTAAGGCGCGAAACAATTTAAAGAAGTTTTAAAGTTTCAGAAAACTCGTAGAGACCTTTGTTGCTTCAAACACACTGAGGTTACAAGTATATTTAAGAAAATTTTTGCATAAACAATCGAGAATATTACAATATTTAAAGAAAACTTGACAATATGACAGTTTTGAAATTATAAATTTCAAAACTGTCATATTGTGAATTGCAGGAGGTAGAAAAGTTCCCCGAACTAGTCTGTTATAGAATCACGGATCGTAGGCATTCTGGGCCAGCACATAGACCACTGAGCATCTCAGTAGTCAATCATTAATCTCAATACATTAATTTATTCGTAGTAATTAAAACATTTTTTTCAAACTTTGTCAAAACAATTCTATAAAATCTTAATGGGCATTGACCGGAATATTTTCCCTTAACCTACCGGCTTTAGTGAAGAGAAATTCATACAGAGTAAGCCGTTGTTACAGTTAGTCTAGTGGGAGTGGTTTTGTCTTATTGAAACTTTCGTAGAAGCCATGTAACACCCTGCACGTGTGTTCAAAGAGAAATACAGGAGGACTCCACGCTGGGACTCCACATACCACTTGAGCAATGAGCGAAATGCCGCTTAAGCAATGAGCACAGCCAGAGACCTCATCTCGGCTTGACACCGCTGCATCTCTCAAAGCCGAACATTCTCGGAAAAGCACCTCCAGTTCCTTCCGTAACAGGATCGTCTCTCGAAGGTATCCACTTACCCCACGGCAGCGTCGCTTAAAGCTTTAACCTTTGTCCTTGCCACGAGATGACGCAAGATGAATTCCGACGCGCGCATCAATAGTTAATACGAAGGGAGACGGAAATGTATACGCGGTCGCTTAATCGGTCGGCGGGGGACAAGGGGAGGTAGGGTAGAGTTGTGACACTGGCTGCCTGGCGCGGGGAAACCCAACTAGGGGCGACACCTTGAAAAATGCGTCAAGCTTGGCCTCGGTCGCCTTCCCTAGAAGAGAGAGGTGAGAGGAAGACGTGCTCATTCCATCCTGCTACTCATGGGAGCAAAGAAAGCAGAGAGAAGCAAGCGTCTTGGCTGCCAAATATTCGTCCACATCCCGTGCAGAATTCTCCGGATTGCCATGCAATAACTACGAAGTGGGTTCGTTGCATACCACCAACTTCAGTCGTTTCATAAATGGCCTGCCGTGCAACAGCATAGGTGAATGGACTTGGTGTGGCAGTTGTTTCCGTTTTTTTTTTAAATTTAATATTTGTGGAAATGGGTTGGTTTTGTGCACCCAATTGTTCCAACAGCACCAAAAAAGGGTCTCGAGATTTTATTTTTCTTCGAAATTCCGAGAAGGCGTGAAGTAGAAATGTACCGTAGGAGCAATTGACAACCACCATTATATTCCATCCTTTTTCGAGGCATGCTTGTAGATTCTTTCAATGAATTGTGCTGTTTAGTTATATAGTTACTTATAAATGTTTCATATCTTAAAGTTTGCATATTTTTAGGTTTGGTGGATGATAGATATTTTCTGCAAAATGCTAATCGTTGCGAGTCACTTGGAGAGGGAGTATTATTGAGATAGCTTTCCAGGTGTCTCTGCTTCTGTATAACCCTGCGCGTCTTTGAACCATTTTCTCTATCACTTTGATGAGTCGACCCTCATCGGGTCGAGTAGCTAATTTTTCTGAGTTCTCAAATCCCCTCCGCCCTTTACATTTTCATAGCTAGGTATTTCCTTTTCCCTCAATGCAGCCTTTAGTATTCGAAAAAGAAATCACTCTTTGTTCTTCTTTACCTGCTTTCTACTGTTTTCTGAGGCAATCTTCACTAAGCCTGACACTATCCCACTGGAGAATAAAAAATATGTTTTCGGAAATGAAACCATCTAGTGCATGAAACTATAATCACCATATAATACGACTTTTAATGCTTGTTATGAATGCATGGACGTTAATTAACAGAAAACTTGGAGAGATGTGTATGGATGTGCACGCTGGGGTGTAGTATATGACTACCTCTGCTACTCTTATAAACTATTAATAATTAAGGAAAATAGATAAAACGAAGATTTATAGACTTGCATTGTATTCATTTTGGGATTCATAGTGTTGGTTGCTAATATTAAAATGGTTCACCTCTCATGCTTAAGGCGACGTATCCTCTTTTATACATGACGACTCGTTTTCAAGTAAATGTATTTTAAATATTTGCTGTAGTTTCAATTAGCTGGCAATGCTAGTAGTGCATTGTCGGATGTAAGAAACTCAAATTTCCGAAAAGAATGAGAAAGAAATTATTAACAATTGCGGAGATGTAAAGAAAAAGTTTTACAGGTGTTTGGTAGCGTACAAAAATACCTTGAAGCAACTGAATATAAAAAGAAGGCCATCATTATTTACGTACAGATTCTTTGATATCGTCCTACATTTAAATGTTCGACAATTTGTGCGTTTAATTGCCTTTTTCGTTGAATTTTATTGAATCGTTGAATTTCGTTGAATCGTGAAATATATTTATTATCTGTTTACAGATCGATAAACTAGTTACCGTGAAAAGTAAATGAATATTATTTTAGGGAAAATATTTTGAGCAAAGCTGGTAAAGATTGAGATATCATTTTCTTACAACTTCATTACTCGGTCTACATGTATAGTTCTTGAAGTCTCACGGTTTCATTGGTGGGAGAAATAGGCTAGAAGAGTAATTTTTTAGCCGCAATTTGTTTATCAAACCAAAATTTCGAGTTATATTTCAGAGGAGACACATGCTTCGATTTAAAGGTAAGATTTAGGTGAAATTGGTGGAAAAGAAACTTAAAAGACTTGTGATTTTCCTCAGGAGAAACCATATTACTCTCAGGCCTTGAAAGTACTGCAAGTTTCTCGAGCTTGATAGCCCCCCATTGAATAGTTAGCCTTGAAATTCGAGATACGTTATGTTCCTCTATGTCTTATCAAGGCATCTTTTAAAGGATAAATCCATTTGGAGCAAGCTTGATAAATCAATAAAATCAATAAATGGCCTCTTCCACGCAAAGCTCGGCTTTGATGGCGCAATATCTCCTTTTACGAGTTCTGCTTATTTCTGATTAATTGACGCGTTTCTTCTGAGAATCAATCTCCTCTGTTTGATATTTCTGGTGAGAAAATATCCATCCACCATTCCCAATGCCTTTCTTAATTATTCTCCTAACTTCTACATGACAACCTGAAATACGTTTCTGCCTATTAGGACTTCAGGCCTTTAGTCAATCCGAAAAACGATCTATCTTTGTTTTTAATTACTGCATTGGGGTATTTGGTCTCATTTATGTTAACATCACCGTGACTTTTCTTATCCGCTATTTCTTAAGCTGAATATTTTGGAATTTACACGGCACTGCATTATAGGGGTTTAAGCATTATTTCCTATCCTTTTAAAAGACTTTTACCTAGTTTACACATTCCTAAATTCTTCAAGAAACAATCTTATTATAAATAAAACTCCTGTCCTCCTCCTGCTAGAACTACTACCCTAAAAATACATTCGCAGGGAAGACATTCCACCTGAATAACCAAAGGAATAACATATAATTCAAGCTTACAATGCACAGATAATTTTTTTTTATAATGTAAACTCCCTCGAAATATTTGCACAAGAGGACGGCTATATGAAATTGTATCCTAAATCGAGGATATTGCGAAAATAACTGAAACTTGTTAAAACCCCTAGGGCTCTAGAACAGTGAGTTCCTACGTTTTCTGATTTGTGTATCCCTTAGCTGTAATGGATTCATTGCCAAAGTATCACTTACAGTTGAAGAAGAATTAATCATTGTTACTCCAATATCATTGACTTACATCTCTCTGACTTTTGACGGGCAACTATTTTATCGTAGAAATGTGCACAAAATTTAGCCATTAATATGTAGCTTCATAGATCATTCTACTTATGATAATCCTTTATGCTTACAACTCCCCAGCTTTTAACCTTTTAGCTGGCAAAGTATCTCTATGTAAATAATAATCGAAGATAAAAAATTGGATTAATAAATCATTTAGCCAAAATTGCGGCAACTGAACTATATTTTGAATCATCAAGCCATGACTATGCGTTCCCGGAGTGACTAGAAATAAAAAAACGTCGGAATTGGCTTAATAATTTGTTTTTTCCCGGCCAAAACTGCATAATAAGAATGGTTTAAATATCAGGGGCTAAAAATAAGAGGAAATTCTAGAATAAAAATATTAGTATTAACTCTCGGAACCATACGGGAGCATAAGAAACACTTTTTGAAAAACCATGCGATTTTTTTGGAGTACCGCGTTAGAAGAAATGAATGAACCACGATCATCCTAGCTCATCACCCTGGGTAAATTTTCTTGGTGACCTTTGGACAGAGTTCATCTCATGACAGCGTGGCAGACTCAGTCGAAACTGATAATAGCGTTTTGTTTAAAATATTTTGTGGTGACTGTACGTGCATTAGAAACAAATCAAGAGCTCATGTCCATAAAACATGACAAGAAATATGTGCTCCTTTGTTCGAGGATATTTTCATTAAACATTTGAATTAACGAATACGCAAAAAATAAGGTATCGTGAAGAGTAAATTACTTAAAATTCTGTGGAGTTGTGAGTGCATTATTTGAAATTCTGTGAAAATTCTACAAAGAATAGAGCTAAATTGGCTACCAAAGGCATCCTTTTTAATCGCAAAATTTTTGGATCAATATACTCGTTCAAATTCTGATTCGCCCAATTATTACAGAAACATAATAATTTTAAGAGGCGTGTTGAAAATGTGACATTTTCTTGTACCTAACGGAGAGGAAAAATATCAACTCTACCCCTGAATTACGGACTTGAATTTAATTTAGCTAAAGAATTCACAATACTCTATTTTATAATGTCTTTTTTTCATATTTCAAAGTAAATAGGTTAAAAAATTCCTTAAATTTAGAGTAATGAATTACCAACCATATGGAGCAAGAAATGATATATTCTAGTTATAAAATATGTGGCCAAAATAAGTGGCAGCGGCGATATATGCAAATAATGATACGTTTTCATGAAAGTTCCTTCAAAGGTTAAATTAAAGTGATGTTCTTAATAACTTTTTATTCACCCAATTTTAATAACCGCAGAAAAGTAGTTACTCGTCATTTCAGTTAAACTTAACCGTTCATAATTCAGTGTTATCCGCCTCCTGCTCATAAAAGCACTCACAATACGCTAATATTCCTTGGAACAACATCGCCAATATTTGATAGAAAGATTTTGGGGAAGAGAAATCAAACCTTGGCAATCTGTAAAGCGTCACGTACTTTTCCGATGCATCTAAACAATTATTTTCCTAAGCTACTACCTGAGGGTATTTTCCGTAGATTTCTAGCCTCCCTCTCTCTATGTGATCTCTCAGCTTTTTGAACTCGCACCCTCCTTTTAATTTTGAACACCCCACCAAAATATGTCATAATTCTACGTTATTCGTATCAATTATGTAAGAGCCAAGATAGTATACCAAGGAGGGATTGTCATTTTTGAAGTCAAAGCAGAATCTACATCATTTGACCGGGTTTTCACTCATACTTTAGCGGTTGCTTCGGCACAGCCTATATACCATGCAAATATTCAAGTTGAACGCGGTGTCGTCACTATTTTATAATAATTATTAAACTAATTACACTACGCAATGCCAAATTAATTCCAGGTAATTTTCATTTATTAATGCTATTGTAACCTTTAACCCCAGATCATTTTAAATTTTTTCCGCTTTCCCTTCACCCGCCAAGCACTTTGTTCGGTCGACCACTCGCACTCATAAGGGGATGTGCATTAACTACGTTACCAACTTAGGAGGGGAGGGGGTCGCCTAAAAACCTACCTCGGGTAACGAGGGGGAGGGGTTCACTCGAAGTAACTCAGCTGTTACAATGCGCCTGCTTACCCTTCTTACTCGTCAACATCGCGTCGACAATACTACAGAGTTTAAAATGAGGGAGGCCGCGTCTTATTTCCACCTTTATTTGTCTTATTTCAACCTATCCCTAAAAATAAAATCACTCGATAAATGAGATATTATTTTTTAATTAAAAGTTTCATTTATGGAGAAAACTTTATTGTTGTGCGTTTAGATTTATCTCATGAGATGGCCATGGTGACAACCAGAGAGTTAAATATTTAGAGGACAACAAGGAGCATTGTTGAGAGAGAGACTGAGATGAAAGCTTGGAAAAAATCTAAGTAAGAAAACTATATTTGAATAATTGACTCAACAAATGATGGCAGCGGTAAAGTGAGAGATATAATTAATGAACAAGAGAACAACCTTGTAGCAATGGAATCACAAGGAAATTTAATTTGCGTTGGATTGTTTCATTTATTGTTTTGTAAAAAAATACAAAAGGGAAAGATGTTGTACGTTTAGATTCATGTCATGAGATGGCCATGGTGACAACCAGGGAGGTAAATATTTAGAAGACAACTAGGCGCATTGTTGAGAGAGAGGCTGAGATGAAAGATTGGAATGAATCTAAGAATACAACAATTTTCCCCTTTTACATTTTTTTTACAAAACAATAAATGAAACAATCCAATACAAATACAACAGTTATATGTCAAAGGGAGGAGGGGTTGGGAATAATACTACGATTGTCAACGAAGGGAGGAGGGAGTAATAAAATCACCGAAAACTGTAACTTAGTCGTTTATGCACGATCCCTATGTCTGGAAATCTCTGTCCTAGATCAATGAGTGCGCAAACTATCCCAGCCGACCACGTCAGCTCACAGAAAGAAAATAAAACTTCGTCTGTAATGGTCAACGAACAATGTAACCTTGCAACAGAGGGTGCCGCCTCCCGCCTCGCCTACCGTTTTCAGAAGCAACGCGCCTACCTTCCCCCCTCTCGCCACACACAGCGCGTGTGCGGGCGCCTCCCGAGGCTCCCTGGGAAGACGTGGGGTGACCTCCCTCGGCGGAAGGAAGGGGGAGGACGGACGTTGAGCAACTGCTCCACTTGTATCGCCTGACAGTTCCATCACTTGTCGCGAGGGGGCTCTACCTCCCTCCCGGGCCAAGGGGGGGTCGCGCGTTCTCCGCCGAAGAGCAATGGGGGTGGCGGAAAAGTCGCGGCGGAGGTGACTTACGCCCAAGAGGTGAGACCTCCGGGGGTGAGCACTCAGAGATGACGGCGAAGATAGGGGCGCCCGCTGGGTCTCGGACGCTCTGTGCCACTGGCTTCCGTGACGGCGTCATTAAGTCAGCAAAGGTCGAATAATGATATCAATTTGGGAAGGAATTTCAAACCCCTCGGGCTATGCAACAAGGTGTAGCCCGAGAGCTTGTTCTCTGACAATTGTCATTTCCAGGGACATTGAAATTGTCAAGAAAAGGCATGTCTTGGTTAAAAAAATACACATAACAACTAAATTGACTTGAAAATGAAATGTATTTGCTAAAACCTTGGAAAGTACCATCTAATATCCTTTATGAAGAAAGTAACCGTATAAGTGAATCCTTAGTGCAAGGTACAAAATGAAGTTTTTAGTTATTACGCTCAGTAAAAGTTACATACATACCAATCACACAGTTCCCTTCCAGGGTAAGTACAGTCACCAAGTTTAGCCTAACTCTGCTTCAATAATTCCCTCCATACTGACCTATCCTTGCAAACCTCTTTTGCCCCGTTTACCCCCATACACGGCTTCATACACGCCCTCCTGTTTTTAAGACTCCTAATATCCTTCCTCCTATAAATTTCCTCCACTACATTCAACCACAACTTTTTCGGCCTAAACTTCGATGTCTGTATTATGCGTGAAAGAAGTCCAACTTGATAAACACTTAAGGGATCAAAGAAGTTTATTAGTAAATTGGTGCTCATTTTTCTGACTGAAATGCCGTTCAAACAAACAGTCGTCCTTCGGCAATGAAGTGGATTACGTTCTTATAGCAAAAATCTTATAGCAAAAAATAACAAGCTGTTGAACGCAGTTTTCATATATACATATATCTCCAAGACCTGATTATGTGTCACCTTTAATTGTGATTGACCCCATTGTGACCCCAAGAGGCTTCAAGAAGACAACATCTGCATACCTATTCGACTTTGAATAAGAAATTTGTAGTCTGATTGGGGACAAGACAGCATATCGCTCCTGGGACTTCATAAAAAAGACAAAATAATACAATTCCATAGCATATCGCTTGATATAGGTGAAGGACAACAGGGATTCCAATTTTAATTACATGCCAGGCAGGAGTAAGAGTTTAACACTTCGACTCCATGTCCAAACTTTTGATAGGTCTTTCACATACTATACGTTATTTAAGGTAATGCGAGCGACATAGTTTCCTAATCATAATAGAGACCATATTCGATATATACGTTGTGATTTCACCAACTGTAAGACAAACGAATTTAATATTGCATTATCAAAGGTGCATTAAAATAGTGTTACATGACAGAAATTGTAAGTAATCAAATGAAAATATCTCAAAATAAATAAAATATAAGGTCTCTCTGGAGTGCATACACGTACCATTTCCCATAAAAAAGGGCTGGTATTTTTTGGCAATTTTCTTGGAAAGTAATTCGGTAAGGGGTTGAATTTTTTATGTCAATGGAAGGGTGATATATTTTTCTTTACAATGAGACCAAATTCATTGATTTATAGGTAAAATGATATTTTGCTCAAACTACCTTAAGGATTGCGGTCAACGACATCACCTAATAAGTGGATAAAAACATGTTACGGTAAATAACATTTAAAATTTGACACCAAAATTGAAAACTTACGATTGCATGATTATGTATGGTAGGCTCCCCGAGATCTGCATGTTACAAATTTTTCCTCTAGGTCTCCAGTAGTAAAAACATGAAGATCCATTTTCATGTGTAACATGAAATTTATTTCACCCTTATCATTCAGCCGGATGCATAATAAAACAGTTCTTTGGTTTTTCTTTGAATCTAGCGCAACATTTTTATCTCCCTCTTAATTTTCACGTCCCATAACATACCCCTCCCAAGCCTTTTCTCTTCCATCCTAATTTTATTATCACCCATTTCCTCTCTCATCTCCCCTCATTCCTTATCCTTTTCCTCATCTTTATTTATTCCATCCGCCATCTTCCCACTCACTCCACTCACTTTGCTGCGTGTAGAGCCGGCCATCCAACCCTCTCCCCCCCATCTCCTCAACCTGCATCCCCCAATATCCCTGAACCCTAACCGTGCACCTCCCTACCCACCCTCCCCCACCGTTCCTCCCTGCCTCAGCTGGGCCTCGCGTCAATCTCTCCGTATATAACACCGCCTTCCAGCCTTGAAGTCGATTTCACTCCATTTGCTTCACTCTGGCCCTGCCCTGCACCCTCCCGCACCCGCCCTTCCATCCCGCTCCGCCAACCGCTCCCTTCCCATCCACTCAGTATCGCCTTCCTATTCGCCTTGCCGTCGGTTCCCTTCCGCTCCTCTCCGAGGCCCCGTTCCGCTCCCTCCCTTTCCACTTGTGGAGCGCAAAAACGCGGAGATGAAGGAGAAGTCCCTCAAGGCTCCATCCTGGGACCCATCTTTCTTCCTCCCGCGAATGGACGCCATAAATCGAACGCGCTGTTTTATTTCTCGGGGAAATTCGTCGTGCGAGAAAGAAAATTCCGTCCTCATCTCTTTTCGAGGGTTTAGCTAGGACTTTGAGCCAAAAACTAATATAGAGTCGGCAGCTAGAGGAGCAGTTTGAAATTTAATTGATAGTTTTAAAAGGAGAAGTTTCAGATTTGTATTTTATTCCCTGAATAACCCCGGAAGTTATGGCACAGGGATTATTAAACTATAATTTGGCACATAAATTCCATGGATTTATTGGAATTGAATTGCTTACTTGATTGGATTGCCACACTTGGATTCCATGTTTTCATTTCTTATCGAAGCCCCTATGACCATTTTAAAATACCCACATACCTGAATTTTACTCCTCATCTTAGCAATAGTGATTAAAACATTTGTAAGAGACAAAAACAAATGATTTACTTTTGTTTCAATTTGTGATTTTGCCCATTAATAAATAATTTTTGATGAAAAATTCATTATAAATTTGAAAGTCAGCATTGGGAATGATTACCGTTCACATTATATTTTTATCAATACATCTTCATCGTATCTTAGTTTTAATTTAAGCCTAATGGCGATACAAGCTTTTCTTCCACAAAATCGAAAGTAAAGTATTATTAATCTTCATTGTACATGCACATGGACTCATTTGAAAATTCGGCAAATTCGTGTAGATTAATGTAACTTAAAAAGGCGCTGTAATCTAGCCACGGGTCTTTTTTTGCCGGGCCAACGCGATTTACAATTCCTTCGGCAGGTTAGTATGACAGAAGTGCTTCGAGGATAAAGTATTAGATTGCAGCAGCAAGATTATTGCAAGAATGTTTAGCAAGTCATATTCCTGCATTCCATTTTTGCTATCAAAAGTTTTTGGACTTTTAGTCCGTGGAACTTTAAATTTGTCATTTGCAGTTTTATGCTTTAGAAGTAGTCGGAAAAACCCGCCTCTTTTAATAAGTAGTATAAGATGATGTAATAAGTAGGCACGCATTAATTTAATCTCATATTTACACTTGATAAACACTTTGTGAAATTCTGCAAAATGATTTAATAAAGACATTTTACCCAGCAATATACAAGCGGGTTCATTCAACACAAGACGTTTATGTGCTGTGTTGCGAGTAGCTAACCGATAATTTAGCTACCCTTTGGCTTTCCTGAATGTTATAATATATGATGGCTTATCCATACATTATATAGGGAAGTTTCATTCTCAATCTGTAATCAGGAAAACGACAAATAACTTCATGGCAATGGGTTTGTGTAGGTGAGCAGCCATAAAACTAGCGAGAGGATACAGCCCCATTAGTTGCTGGACAGACATGGGCAATACAAGATTTTAAGATCTTTGACTGGACTCAATCTTTTTGCTGTGCATGATCACCGCATAACATTTTGACTTCCTTCAGAGAAGTTGGTGAGCTTTTCTTACCCTTCAGAATGTAAGCCTGAAAATATCGGGATCATCGGAGAGAAAGATTTTTTGCTCAGAATAAACTAATTTTTCGACAATGAATGGAGAGATTCATACAGATATTGAGAAAAATAAGATTAAAAACAAATAAAAACTAAATAAAACGACAAATTAGTAGTTCTAGCTTATGAGAGAATGAAGGAAAGGGGCACGAGGGGTAGCTTCACTGGAGTGACGGAAAGGTTAACTTATGCGGTTCTAAATACATTTAGTTGAATCGAGAATTCCAATGAGTTATAGCTTGATCTTAATATAGAGGCACTTAAATTACTGTAAGTGAACGATGTGGAAGTATCCACCCATGCAATTAGTTTAAAGTATACACTATGACCGTTTCCAATTTTGAATCATAGGTCAAAATATCCAATGAAACAAATTTTCAATAGAAATTGCCATTTTTTATCAGAGAATATGAAGCAACATTTTATGACGTGAACTAAGATCTAACTCTTCCCAGAGAGCACATCCTTGGTGTGGTGAGAGAACTTTTGTGCCCCAATAACCCGTAGAGCTGATTTGGAGGGAGTGATGCTTCTAGCAGGGCCGGGTAGACACAAATAGAAGTCTTGATGGCAAATCAAACGAATGCTTGGGTGACGATCAGTTTGAGTTTAGAAAAAGGAAGGGAGCAGAAGTCCCTGTAGGAGTGATGAGGACGCTAGTAGGAAGAAACCTAGAATAAGAGAGGAATGACTATTCTTGCTTTGTAGATATCAAGATAGCGCTTGATGGGGTGGACTGGACGAAATGCAAGGACATGCTGGAGACATTAGGAATTGGTTTGAGGGACAGACTTCCCATTTAGATTCCGTACATTTACAGATGGCATAGGATAGGGTAACCGATGGAGAACCAGGATGGACTGTGATAAGATGGGGAGTTCGGCAGGGATGCCCATTATAGTCATTAGGGTATTTGTATTGGGAAGAATTGGTAAAGGATGCATATGGGGAGATGTAGGAATGAGTATAAGTAGGAGAGTATCTGGTATATTCCTGGGATTCGGTGAGATTTGATAATGATCAAGCACTGCTTAGCCACCCCGACACGGGGATACTGTCAAAGAAGAAGGCGTTATGACCGCAGCGTGAATGGTATGGGATGAAGATTAATCACGAGAAGACGAAATTGATGAGATTTTATCGAAGTAAGAATGAGAGAAAGCTAGATATAGGGCAGAGAGGGAATAAAAAGAACATGTTGAGAAGTTCATGACTCTTGGTAGTATTATGGAGGAAAATGGCCTTTCTGGTTAGGATTTTTCTGTTACATTTTCTGGGTGAAGGAGCATTTTTAAAGTGATAAGAATTGATGGGAAAGAGTAAAAACTCTGGTAAAAACTCTGTGATGGAGCGTTGCGCTATATTGTTTGGAAACTTGATCATTGCAAATGGAGGATGCATGTGCAGGACTTGAGGCGTTTGAGATGTGGGTTTGGAGAAGGATGAAGATGGTAATGGAGAATAGGCCAAGCTTATAAGACGTTCATGAGAAAAAGACAAATGCTCTCTTGAAGGAAAATTGGACTAAAAACCAGGAAACAGTACGCAATAACCTTCGTGTTGAGCGTGGCGCTCTATGAATCGGAATCATGGACCATTGGAAAAGCTGAACAAAAAAAGAATAGAAGCCTTCAAAACCTGGTGCTGGAGGAGGGTGCCGAAGGTAAAATGGACGGAAAAAATAAGAAATAATGAAATGTACATGAGAGTAAAAGAGGAAAGGACCATATGAAACACCATACAGAAAAGAAGAACCAGACAGATTGAACACACTGAGACACAATTTGTTATTGAAGAACATATTTCATGGTCAACAGAAAGAAAAGTCCCCAGAGGAAGACCCAGAAATAAGTTCATTGATCAAATAAAGGACATAGGGAAAGCTACGAGGAAGTAAAGGACCTAATATTTGTTTGGAAAGGGTGGAGGGCTGCAGTCAACCAATCTTAGGATTGAACGACCATTGATGATGGAGATGGAGAGCTGGGCGATGATGATGACGAATGAGGAGCTAATGTACATGGTAGGAGAGGAAGCTAGCGGCGTAGCTTTGGAGGAGGCAGAAGAGATGGATGGAGGACGTATTGAATAGAGAGAGAATGTTGAAGGGGGCAAAAGAGGGGATATTACTGGGGAAGCGTGGAAGATGAGGGTAAATGATAAAATTCTGGACGGAATAAGGAAGGAGTAAGAGGTGGACGATATGTTGACGTTGAGGGACCTGATGGCGGGACATCTGTGGAAGGAAATGAAACGAGATGACGAGCCAGTATTTGGAATGTGGAGATATGGACTACCCAAAATCATACTGAAGAGCGGGTAGAGTGCTCAAAGTGATTAAATAGATCCAGATTCAAACCAATCCTGGGTGCCACGGATTAGGAACAACATCATGTATCATTTAATATCCTAATGCAATATAATGCTCCATATTTTATTTTAAGTCATGGTAAACCTCCAAAAATATAGGTAAAGTTTTAGCTTTCCTTTATCAAGCACGATTTATCAATTTTATCCTACTTTCAGTAGCCATGTAGGTTCTGGTACTGTAGTTTATTTTTAATTGGAGGGAATATTGTACTGTCGCTCCAGAATAGGTAAGGCTTTTGTAAGTGTGAAATGAGGCAGGTTGAAACTCTCATATCGCAAGGATTCTACCTCTATTCCTCTTCTATGCTCCAAAATATATACCTGTCGAACCCTTCTCACCCCTATCTCCCCTTTTCACCCCCTCCACATCCCCTTTGCTGTCTCATCACCTCCCTCCGCCTGTATCCCCTCCCTCTATAATCCGCTCTTCCTGCACTTCAAATTACCCCCGCATCTCTCCCGTATCTACCCTCCCCTCCTTCCTCTCATCCCCTCGCCCACCCTCTTGCATTCCCAACCCTCCTATCCATTCCTTATCTGCCACCCTCCCTATCTTTCCCTCTTTTTCCCTATCTCTGTGGAAAGAGCCTCGGATTATCATCTCCGCTCCCATCTGAACGACACAATTCGCATCTCCCCTCTTCGAGTCCTGGCCAATGCGGTCTGAACCTCCACTTCTCCGCCCACTTCCCCTTTCCCTCCCCCTCCCACACCCCTTCTGAGCCACCTCGAGATTGCGTCCCTTGCACTCAACAAGCGCGTATCTACCTTCGTCCAGGTCAGATATGGCCGCCTTCCCAACACCCGAAGCTTCAGACTGGACGAGAATTTCCCCTGGTCACCACAGAGATCATATTCTTACTCTTTTTTTGAATAAAATAAACTGATGGAAGGATGAAATAAATACTGAAGCATCAACCGCGCAAAGGATTAATTTATATAAATAGATTCCTCAATAATTAAATTATTATTAAATTAAAATTAACTTTTGTTAAACGTATAATAGGAAGGTCCTCGAATGAAAAAGTCGAAGAGGGATGCTACTTTGCTGTGGTTACGCCACACCTCGAATACGCCTCGAGCATTTGGGACCCTGATCAATAGATTTAACCAAAAAAATTAATAAAATACAAAGGAAAGCAGCGCGTTTTACTAAAAACTACGACGAGCGTACGCATCTTTTAGAGGGATTGAGGTGGGAGCCCCTGGAGACTTGGAGGCTACACGCTAGGCTTAGGTTGCTCGAGAAATTCAGAACTGATATTTTTCAGAGCGACATAGAGAATATTATCATGATTCCTCACTACATCTCTAGGTCTGACAGAAGCAATAAAATAAGAGAGATACACTGCCAAACAGATAGGTACAAAAACTCGTTCTTTCCGCGAACAATAAGCGACCACAATAAAAATTAAGCTCCACTAAATACACTCCTATGATTCATGTAACCATTTCATCTCCAAAAAACTTACACCTTTACACGACTGGTGACTTAACACCCCCTGCTACACGCCCATATGACGACTCGTGAGGTATTATGTAGATGTAGATGCTGAGGAGGGGAAGCCGCAGAGGGAAATTCGGAGGCAGAGTAAGTGGATGAAGCGTGTAATTGGCTGCGAGCGGATGATAAAGGTCTTGGATACAGATAAGATGCCGAGTAAGCAGGAGAAGGAGAGAGAGGGAAGAGGCCAAATGAATGTGAAGATGAAGCATGGACGCTTGCCGAGCCAAAGAAATGAAAGGCACGAGGCGCCATACGTGCCTTATGCGCAGAGTTCGCCTCTTGCCTTCAACTATTTTGGCTCGGCAAATGCCTGCGTTTTAAGAGTTGTTTAAGATTTTGCATTTTCTTAACCCAGCATAATTATAGCCTGGTGACGTTTACTCCATTCTTTTATGGAGGCTAAGGCAGTAATTGTGAGTCATTGACAGCACGTTTTAATAACTTTTCTAATATAAAAATGATCCTGGACAATATTTAATTAAAGTGCAGCTGTTAACGTGATGGAAATCACCGCGCAAACGATAAATGATGCAAGGTATTGAAAAAACTTGGCCTTTTTAAATCATTTTTATGACTTTGGTTCAAACAAAGCGAAACATCATATGTAAATATATACCTATATGATGGAATAGTACCTTAATATTTGCTACCATCCACTACCAACGCGAGAAAATTAAAAGTTTCATTTTAGTGAAAATTTGTATGCATGTCATCATATTATTCCAAAAGATTAGTCTGGCGCATGGAATCGGGTTGGTGTGGTGGCTAGAGTACTGGCTTACCATACGGATGGCCAGGGTTCAAATCCCTGCAGAGGAGGATCTTTTTCAGAGGAAACCCGATCTCTACTTGAGGGTCTTATAGAGAACAGTTCAAGTACAGTACTCCATCTGTCGGATGAAACGTTAAACCGTGGTCTCATTGACATCTTTTGTTAAGAGCAGGCTAATGCCGACACCAGGTTTCTATCCATTCTTCATCTCATACTTGTCCACTATGGCGTGAATGACCATAGCTGTCGGTCGATTTCCCAAAACCCGATCCAGTCTAGCGCTATGTTACTGTCTTCATAACGACACTCCAAAGTAGACTGTGGCTACGTGTAAAATAATATTTAATTGCCAAGAAACCATAATTACTTAAATATAATACTGTCTTATTGAACCATAATAAGACAGAAAATTATTTCACTCAATTGTAGAGGCTACTAATACAACTGAGTGACGTTTTCTCGGGTTTCCACCCGAGTGAGCTATCCTGATGACAAGGGCAGAGTCGTACCTCGAAACATTGGAGAAAATGGAACAATTCACTCACACGGAGACCCGAGAAAACTTCATTCAACTGATTCAGTGGAAATGCGCCGGGTCTTTCATTAATATGTACAGAGTACAATTTCTGTGTTTGAGCATTGTACACCTTGATAAAGTTAAATAAATCGGTAGATAAACAAATATTCACCTTGCATATAAAACAAATACAAACCACCTTAAATTAACCAGCAAGAGGCGGTGATGGGGCGAAGTGCCGAGTGTTATCCTTTCCAAAGAGATCACATTAAGGTTTCTCGCACCAACCGTCTGGGCTAGGGCCGCTTATTCCTGTCACCCTACGGACGGTCTCCCTCGTGCTGAGCCATCGATGACCATCGGGCTGCACCCATCGTAGGACGACAGACGACTTCGACCTCCGCTCCTTTTACCTAGCAGGAGCCTGTCTCCAAATGCTATCGGATCCGCAAAACCCTTCTTGGGGTTATCATCCCACCCCTCAGCTGAAAAGAATGTGAGCCCCTAGAGTCGTAAGAGTCTTAAATTCAGAGCCCAGGTATGCAATGCCCGAGAATCAGAGCTTTTCCTTTCGCCTCTAAATCTTCTTTCGTTATCATCCGCTAACATATCGGTTGAACGCTTACATCTTCATTTCCGAGAACCAGTGAAAAAAACAGAGGTAATACGAATATTTCAACACATATTTGGTGGTAAGGATGTGAAAGTAATAAAGAAAAGACACATTTTTCAAGTAAGGCCACATTTCGAATACGTCACGAGCTCTTGGGATCCAGAATGCAGAAGAATTTAGTCCAAAAAATAATTATAAATAATGCTCTTACATGCTACAAAGGAACATTCAACAATACTCATTTTTAGATTTTAGAGGTATTAGATTCGGAGTGGCTAGACACTCGGCGGATACACACTAAGCTCAGTTTGCTTGAGAAATTCAGAATAAGTAGTGTTTCAATGTAATAGAGAGAGTGTTATTTTGACGTTACATTACGACTCTAGGTCCGACAGAAATGATAAAATAAGGGAGATACATTGCCGATTACATTGGTACAAAATTTAGTTCTTCCCGCGCTTAAAATTTACTACACTAATAAAACTGAGCTCTGATCAAAGCACTTTACCTTCCTGCAGCCACTTTTACAAGGCCGGGGTCCTTACATGCCCAGTCACAAGCCATTACGGCGACTCGAAGGGTAATATGTAGATGTCTTCCTTGCTGCCGGAATTTGTCTTGTCTAAATATTATATTTTACAAAGAAAATGAACATAGCATAAAAAAAGCTGAAAAAAGCTCATAAAACTCATTATTTCACCACTTTTTGCTTTCATTACATCAATTAGAACACATGTTGAAGGTACATTTTTTGATTAAAGCTTTATCGTTTGGCAAAACGCATACTTCTACTAGCTAAGAACGCGCGAAAGTATTAAAAACTTTGAAAATAAACAAACAATGTTAACCTATTGATGTATTTTACATACTATTTATTCATTTAAATCAACCGCTTGCTACTGAGACACCAATGATTCAATTTCAAACCACTTTCTTTAGTGCGCAGGTCTGAAACAGAATTCGCACAGCTCTACATCCGAGAGCATAAATTGATTTTTTCATGGATATATACTCAACGTTTTTAAAATAAAATGAAGATTGAAAAATTCAGTGTCATACCATATTTCTATCTTGCGGCCAGGAAATAGAGAGAGAGGAAGACTTTCATTTTATACTGAACATTTATGGTTAGCAAATTTCTAACTTAATCGTCAAAGCCCGTAATTTGAGCTTGCTTTGGGATTCAATCCCGTGGGCCAAGTTTTTAGCCACTACGCTTCCCCATTACCGTTCTCAATTTAACAACAAAAAAAACAGCGGAATATACGTATCGTACATATTAATAATTCACGTCGCATCTATTTTAGTGACCAATTATTTCATTAATCTCTTTTATAAGTCAACTAGGGTGCTATAATTGAGGCATTATGTATACGGTGAGAGTAACTCAAATCAAACTGAGGGAAATTTAATGACACTTAATTTATGAAAGGATATTTCTATTATACATTCATAATCGAGCTGTTTATATTTTATGTTAGTTTGAACATTTAATCGTAATGGAGACGAATCAAAAGCTTATTAAAATGACGTATGACAAGCACAGAACGCTCCCTAATTTGACACTAGGTACAATTCAACAACACTTTAACTATAGATATGACACTAATTAAAATATTTTGCACAACCTGGGGCTACAAGTCGAATGAAAATTGGAGCTACTAGTTGACTGTTCTCATCGCTTTGCGTGGGAATGGCCACGAGAAAAAATCTATCTTGACCGAGAATCAAACCATAGACCATTCGCTTGCCGGGTCAATACTCAGGCCACTACGTAACCCAGGTTTTTTAGGTCACAAGGTAACCCAGGCGGCATTATTAAGATCATTATTGTCTTACTATATGTCTTATATAATGTCTCATATAATGTATATAGATATTATGTATGATATTTTATTTTGGATATAATATCATTAATTCATTGGTTTTTAAATCCTAAGATTGGTTGACTGAAACCCTTCTCCCTTCCCCATCTGATGCTAGTTCCCTTACCTCCTAGTATCTCTGCCGATGTACTTTTCTCTTTAACTGGTCCATGAACTTATTTCTGGGTCTTCTTTAATGCACTTTTCCCTCCATTTTACCTTCAATTATGTTCCTCACAAACTCATTGTGTCTCAGGGTGAGTCCAATTCATCTGGTTCTTCTTTTTTGTGTGGTGTGCTATATGGTCCTTCCCTGATCTACTTCTGTATAGTTCATCATTTCTGATTTGTCCGTCTTTCATCTTCAGCATCCTCCTCCAGCACTAGGTTTTGCAGGCTTCTAGTCTTTTGTGGCCAGCTTTTCCAATGGTCCTTACCGTAGATTACTACGCTTCACACTATTGATTTCACGCACAGTTTCCTGGTTTGTAGTCCAATCTTCTTTAAGCACAGGAGTCATCTTTTTCCCATGATTGCATACTATGCTTGAAATATCTTATAGGTTTATCTTTAAAATCATTAGACTGCGCCCCGTCTTTAACTCATCTTTGGGCACAAGTTAAAGTTTCAGGCTTCTCTTTGTGGAAAAGCGACACATGAAAAGATAACTCGCTTTGTACATTCTACACTGTCTCCGACCATAGTTTCGACACATTTTTGTCATTAACAAGTATTTGTAACCAGCAACAGGAAAATAGTTTGGAATGTACAAAGCGAGTTCTCTTTTCAACATCTTTGGGTTTTACAACTAATGACTAATATTCATTCATAACAGGTCTTCAGTTCAGAGGTATAGAGAACAAATGGTGGAGAGGGAGAAATTTTGCACAGATCTGAGATTTTTTGTCTGCTTGGCATCAGTAATGGATGTAAATTATTACCATGTCGAAAGCAAGATCCGTCCTACCATCTGATCGCACAAACTAGACCCTTCCTATACGTAGAATTGCAGTTTTTGAGAGGTAACGAAATTAATACATGACTGCAACTTAGAGCAGTAAAAATCTATCTCTATAATTCTCATTTTATTCACCCTAAAGTAGTGACGCAAACTATTGGGACATAAGTAGTAACGTCAATATTCTAGGTGGAGTATTTTTTTAAATGGATTTATCAGTATTATCTTGTATGATCTCTAAATATCAGCCATGAAGCGTACATTTTAAAGTATATATTCAACACTTTTGCTAAAAAAATAAAAGATAATAAGCCTTATTTATGTTTAGGTTATATTGTATAATATGTGCACTGGGACAGTCTTTTTATCCTTCATTGGATAAAATAGCCATCACCATGTACTGGTATATAAAACTGAATTCTCTTCCATTATATGTAAGAATCTACTTATCCACCGCATCGCATTTTTAGCGCATCAACTTGCATGGCAAAACAAAGTCAGTGGTAATTTAAGATACGAGGGGTGACGCATCGTCTGGCGGACTGAAAGCAGCTATATAGAATGTTTCGATGTTCTTACATGGAGTGATTTTTTGGATTTTATATCTTAGGAATATAAAAAAATAGGAAGCTCCTGAAAAGCATGAACTGTTAAATTTCATACTTCACCTACGTCACCAACAAGACTACTTGTCGGTATATAACACCGCCCGTCACAACTCCAGGTTTAATGATCCCAGTCTAAAATACAGAACTGACATTTTTCAGAGCGACATGGAGAATATTATCATGAGTCCTCACTACATCTCTAGGTCAGACACAACCAAACAGATAGGTACAAAAACTCGTTCTTTTCGCACACAATAAGCGACCACAATAAAATCTGAGCTCCTCTAAATACACTCCTATAATACATGTCACCATTTCATCTCCCAAAAACTTTCACCTTTACACGGCTGGTGACCTAACACCCCCTGCTACACGCCCATGCGGCGGCTCGCGGGGTATTATGCAGCTGTAGATATAGAAATGTACTACTTGAAGGGTGAAACGTCAGTTTAACACCTCAGGAAATCCAGAAGAAAAATATCGGCTAGCATATTCTGACACATTTCACATAAATCTGCACAGAGTTCATGCATTATGGGAAAAATATTTTTAATACCTAACCATATAAATTTAAATTACCCAGGTGGAAAATACTCCTCCCCTCCCCCCATCCAGTGGAGAGGATTGTTTCGGGCGAATGATGGAGTGGGAGAGGAGAGACGCTCAAATTGTCATTTGGGTGGAAGTGGTGACCCCTTGTGATTGCGTTCACCCGAGACAGGCCGGGCCATTAGGGGACCGTCACTGCAAACTGTGTGCCGCGCATTCGCCAGGGTAGGCTCATAAATTGCGCGAGCTAGGGCGTGTGGCAGTGGATCATTGAGCGGAGAGGAACGAAGGGAGCACCTCCACACACACTGGACTCCGCGATACCCGCCTGGGTCCGTGGCAGGGGGTGATGGGACACGAGAAATGAGCGGGGAAAGGAATCGGGAGGAGGAATCAGAAGAGAAAAAGGATGAAAACTGAAATGAATGTCCACTAAGTTTTTCCATGTCTCCCTCTTTCGTTTCAAATGTCACAAATGTTTTGCGACAGAAGAAATTTTTGTCCATTTCTGTTCGGCAGCGTGTTTCTCTTAATGTGTCACTTTTGCCTGCTCTATGGATCTAATGTTGGTTTAAAAATAATTCTCGGGTTAAACTAAAATATATACCATGAACTTATTATCATAGCATTCCAAGGGTCTCAAAGATTTATTGACCATATTCCCAGTATAAGTAAAGACAGTTATTATTCACGCGAAAAACAGGTACATTTTTATACTCGGTCACGAAAAGAAGACTGTATTTATCAAATCTGCGTGCACAGACAAACTAGCACCAATAATTACCGTAAGTACTATAATATTTGAAGTAAATATCATTAAAATTCCATAAATGACGTAGTACGCACATGGGTACAAACTCGAACACTAAATTTGAGGAAAATCACCATGCCAAGCAATCATTTTACTCGTCTGAGATTCGAACCCGAAGGTTTTATATATACTTCAGGTGTGGTAGTTACACCGGGCAGAAGCACAATAACAGTTCTTCTTTTAAACTTCCACTCAAATCCACCTTACATTTTAATGGCTTGGCAGCGCAAATATGTAACTTTTCAACAAATTCGACAGCCAATCGGGAGATGAATTTTATCTCCCAATCAAGAATCAGAGAGAAGAGTTTGTGGTCGTGAAGGCAGAAGAGTCTTTGCTTTTCAAAATTTTTGCCGATGAGATGGTATTACGGGCAAAGAAATACACGTATTTTAGAATAATTTCAGAAGAAAGCTGATTATGTTAGTATGATTAGCTGACGATCAGGCGCTAGTCTGTCGACCATCCATTGGATCTCATTCATCTCTTTAGTCACAACAGAACATGAATGTGATAAAATAAGAAAATATCAATTATAAGAAAACATTGGCCATGCAATTTTCTGACGAAGAATGTTAAGCCAGTCATAAAATTAGGAGAGTCTATGCTGGAATTTGCTAAACAGTTGAACTACTCAGGTAGAACGTTGATGATAAATGAGTACAGAGACAAGACAATAGAATTAGAGTTACTATGCTGAAAATTTTATTCAGCACTTGAAGAGAGGCTTTGTCCGGGATCTTACTTAAAGATAGGAAATGGCTGGGGGGAGCTTATGAAGTGTAGCGTTTTATGGAATACAAATGTGGAGTCTTAGAAAACAAGGATAAGCGTTTGAGGCGTGTATAGAAAGGAGAACGGAGGAAACGCAGGGGTTGAGCGGAGATATATGGACGAGCATTCGCTTGGTAAGGTAGGTGAGGAGAGCAGAAGTGTGGAGGAGATCAGGGGGAGGCAGAGTAGGTGGTTGCAACAGGAAATGAGGGGCGAGGGGATGTTAAATGCCGCAATTAATGGAGAATATTTTGCGTAAGTGGAGAAGGGACAAAAATAATAGACTGAATGAATGGGATGATGAGAGGCAGCACGCATGCGAGGTCGAATACAAATCATGTAAGGAGATGGAGGATTGCTTATATTAATACTTACTCTCTTACATTTCAAATTACCTTTGCCGGTAGATCACCCTAATAAATACTAACCCCTTTAATTTCGATTATTGAAGCTGTAAAACGTTTTAATCTGGGTTCGATATACAAAATACGGTTCGCATAAGTCAACGATGTTGAATCCTTCGACTCGAAGAATCAACATCAACTTTTAATTCCACTTAAAACCGCAACTAAGCCAGACTAAGTCAAACCAATGCTCGTGGTTTAACGAAATGAAGGTTTATATTCTATGCAATGCCTAAGTTTCCCCTCCGTTCTGGTCTCCCTGAACTTTATGCTTAAAACGGCTATGTAAACTTCTAGAGTATATAGTTCAACAGAGGTGGGGCAACAGACTTCGGATGACGACATATTCGCCAAGTTCAGTATCCCCATAATACTGTGATTTATATATGAAATAATGAGATGGGACGAATTTTTTTCCGATGAGTGCATGCTTCCCATTTTCAAGTGAAATGTCTATATTTGTTTTAAAAGACGATACCTGGAGCTCAGGTACTTCAGAGCAGCCGATATGATTTTCAACGCTCCAACATGCCTATCTTTCCTTTAAAAGGGATGTATGGGACGAAAATACATTTACTTACCAAATCAACCCAAGCTTTCAAAATATTTCAGTTATAAGATATGTTATTCACAGTGAAGGTGTACATAAATACGTCTTTGTATGCCTAATACACTAAAGACAAACGCCGGATGTTCAGTATAGTGGAAGCGGCATCACCTTGGCTCATGGCCGTTAATAGGCATCGCCACATATGGTACTTTAATAATTCCATGGAGGGGCTTATAGAGGGAAATGTGAGATGAGTAGGATATGAAGGAGGATCACCAAAGAGGGCAAAATATGCAACGTACCCAGGGGGGAGGGAACGAGATGGCGGTGGAGGGGGCGTGGCAATCGGACGGTGGAGGAGCAGCGGGTGGAGGGAGGCCATTGGGGGTGATAATTAAACGGGAGTCCGACAGAATGAGTTGCACGAAATTGATGGCTGGAAGTTGGGGGGAGGGAGGGCGGAGAGTCATTGGGATGAGATGAGAGGGCGAAAATAAAAAGAAATAAAATAAAAGTTGAGCATCAGAACCCGCCGCATCGGACCTTTCGGAAGCATCGATTGGAAACTTGATTGGCATACCTTAATGGAATGGTAAAAATTCCGCCTTCTCGCGGGGCCACTACTTATGCGTCTGCGACTAGAGATATTGCATTGTAAGAGCTCACTCAGCCACGGTTGCTTATCTCTCTCTCTATATCCTTCCTTCCCGTCTGCCGGCGAGATGGAGAATGGGTAGGGATACGGGGTGAAGAACGCGACTCGAACAGGGGAAGAGAGGGAGAAACGGGGAAGGTGAAATTGTTTCGCGGTAAGAGGACAGAAGGATCGGGCGAGGGCAGTAATGGCGAGAGAGAATCGCCACGGGGGGCTGACATCCGACGAGATTAACTGTCGCAGTCGACCGCTGACGAGGACGACGCGCTGCAGAGGCGAATGGCACTCAGCTTCCTTTTGAGCGGCCTTCAGACCTCCTCCGATGAGCTACGCTCCACCGACACCACAGTTCAGACCGAGAACAAAGAGATGGACTCGACGTCAAAGCGAGACCTTTCGCAAGGAATTCGCATTGGTAATTTAAAGTGGGATGAAAATCTTTTTCACTGTAACAAACATTACTATCATCACCATCAGAAGTCATTAAGTGTTACAAAAAGCTGATATCGCTTAACCTCTCTATTTCATTTTTTTCATCCTTAGAAAATTCTAGTTGTAGCATCCTTCTCTAATTTTCATTTACACTTTATAAACTTGACCTTTCTACATAACTACGCCAATCAGTCATCATCCTTTGCTTTAGGGAGTTAGTTATATTATAAAATTTGAACAATAAGCATGTCTTCCTACTCTGAAGACGTTTTAGCCCTGTTAGCAGACTTTATCCGTAGCCCTTCGCAGTGCTCCTTTTAATATAATTTTCATAAATCATTTCAGCATTATTCGTCGTTTTTTCTGAGTAAACTGAGAGGTTCATGGACAATCACGCTCTTTTAGATGCAATAAGTGCTAAAACGAACTACGCTAGAATTATGATATGCTTGAATCGTCATTATGACTGTAACTTTCAAGAAATATCTTTCCCTGCATTTCTTCCAACTGCAAACTGCAAGACGAGAAAATGAAACATTTCCCCAAGGCAGGAAAATGGAGTATTTATTAAAAATTCCCAGATATTATCGATCAAGCGGACTTTGCTCAAGTGAGATACCTCCTGTTCTAAGCTCGATGGTATGGAGCTATAAATTACCTATTGGTACTTAAACTACTTGAGAAAACCAAATAATAAAACTGCCTGCGAGTAAAATGTACTTATAAAATGATTCTCGTAGCTATAAGAGAAAATTCTGGAAAATGTTTTTTCCACGGAGCCAAAACTCGGAAGTCGACCTGAAATATATGTGAAATTTCAAAATATCACGCCATATAATTGAAATGAGCAAATAAGTATGACTAATTATTTGAATATTTTGTCCTAAGGATCTTTCGTCGATAAGTAATTTTCTCTTAAGAATTTTTCACTCGCAATACTAACACATGATTGCAGTATTAGTTGTATATATAATCTCACTCTTAGACATTTCCCCACTAACAAAACTGGAGCTAACACTGGGGTCTTTTGAAAAAATTCCAGTTCTTTAGTTCATTTTTCTCGTTTGATGCCCATTTTTAGATATATGGTTATACGAAAAGGCATCATTTTGCAGGTAAATGTATCTCTTGATCAAATTCTTTGGGAACTTTACTCCAAGAAAACTGCAAGAACGGGTGTAATAAGAGAAAGAGCGACAAAGTCACAGAACGTGAAGATTGAAAGCTGAATCCCAATGATCACAACGAGTGTAAAATGATGAAATGTGTAGAGAAAATATGTTTGAGCGATGGTAGGAGTTGATTTATTGTTGAACAGGGAAACATTTGGGCCAAACGCGGGAGGGAAAAGATGAAAACTTCAAGTACTACGATGAGATAGAATTCATTAACAAATCAGGATTATTTCCTTCAAAATTGTATAAGCAATGTGAAAATCACCAGAGTTTAAATCGCGCAGAAATGGCATTGAGATTTTTCATAAGCGTCAGCTGATATAATAAATTCAAACACTGTGGAACTTGCTGCACAGCATCATTAGTGGAATAACCCGCTCATAGTCATACACTTGCCCAAATGAGACGAATGATTTTTTTTCTCTCTGAATTTCACAGAAGATCGTATTAGAATGTTCTCAAACAGTTTTTACAAATAATAATCAAGTCAAATATAATGGAGCTTAAATCGTGGGATATTAAAATGTTCTGGGAAAAAGGAGTGCTTTTTGGGCCGGTCGTTCTCCTATCAGAACAACCATGGGAATGCATAGTTAGTATTTCAAAGCTCACGGTTCTTAATACCTTCTCAGGGTACCAATTAATATATAGTGTATTAATGTATAGGTCAATCATTCGCTTTCCAAAGACTCAATACAAGGCAAATTACTACTCCGCAATCTAATTGCAAATGATGATTCATACGTGATAATATACTCCAGATTAACCGCATGAAGCTATTAGTGAAGAACCGTTAAGGAAGGAAAGTTTACGTTTATTTTAAGATGCTACCGTTTTTATACACGTTAAAAAGTTAGAATTATGTAAACTACCTTCTAAGGGGAGCTATCTAGGTTGATTAAATTATCAAATCTCACCGACGTCCAATTAAACCTTCTCAGAAATTAGTAAAGGCAATTTCCTGGAAAGTAGGCAAAGTTTTAATGGGGCACGGTCCAAATCGTATTATTTACATCAAGTTTTCTTGACGGTGCAATAATATTAAAGAAATCTCCTTAAACTGCTTAAAAGGTGACAAAATTTTAAATAATAATTGTTTAAAGCATAGAAACTGTGGAAAATCTACGATTCAAACATTTACATTGCACGAAAAGCCTTGCAAATTGTGAAATAAAATGGAGTTTATAACTTCAACTCCGCTGAAAACACACATACCTCACAGCATAGTATTTCTGTGGATATCAAAGTACAATTTAAATGTAGATTTTACGAGTAAACCTTTTTTTTAAAGTTCAAAATAAAATATTTCTGCAGCAGTGAGTCTGTCTGTTTTCTAGTCAAAAATCCCTAATGGGATAAAATGACATATCAAAAATCCTGAGTGTTAATATAATATCATTTTTATTTATCCAAATATTTAATAATAACATTTACATCACCGCATATTTAAATAACACACGACCCGGGTTTCAACGCTTAGCCGTCATCTTTAAGTCAGTCCAGTCCATAATTTTATAGAAATATCAGTATAATCCTCCGCATGAAGATGACGTTTCAGGTAGTTTAAACGAAATATCATTTTACTTAGAAATCAATGAATTTGATCTCATTTGAAAGAAATATATATCACCCTTCCATTGACACCAAAAGGTCAACCCCTAATTACTTAACGTTCCGAGATATTTGCCATTAAATACCAGCCCTTTTACATGGGAAATGGTACGCATATGTACTCCAGGGAGACATATTAAAAATGAGGCATTTTCTACCCTTAAATGTCGTAAAAAATCAACAGTGTGTAATTTCTCAACCTTCTTTGAAAAATAATTATATTGTCACCGCAGTAAATTCTTCGGAATCACAATAAACTTTTCGTTTTGATGGAGTTTCAAACGCACTGCGTGAAAAAAACGAGTCAAGTTAAAGACTTATTTAGATATTTTCATTTGAATACTTAAAATTTCTGTCATATAAAACTATATTATTGCACCATTAATAATGCAGCATTTAATTCGTATGTCTCACAGCTGGTGAAATTGAAACGTATAATTCGAATATGGTATCTATTATGATTAGGGAACTATCTCGCTCACACTACCTTAAGTGTTGAAACCTGGGTCTTGTGTTCTTTAAATATGTGGTATGTTAAATGTTATCATTAAATCTTTTTAAGTATAGAATGCCAAAGGGTTACAAAGGAACTTGTACTGTTAATTTATTACTGCTATATTTCTTCACGCGGATCACGCAGAGGACCAAATTACAAGTAGGATCGCCTTCCTAGAGTCAGAAACTTTCTCCAAGTCAGGATTAAAACGTAAACAGCAGAGGCCGGAAAAGGGTTCATTTGCAAGGAGGGGAAGCTTGGCTGTCAAAGCCCACAGTGCTACCTATTATCAACTTCGGGGAGAAAATTGAAAATCAAATATTCGGGGGCGTAGAAATAAGTTTGTTATCTTGGAAATCTCACCATTTCCGGAGGCAAACACACCGGAGAGAGAGAGCGTATTTGGAGACGTGCTTCGAGAGCACGTTCCAGGAAAATCGGGAGAATAGGGCGGCCTCTCGGGACGGAAACGGGAAGACTTGAAGAAGGAGAAGGAGTTGGAGAGTAAGGCGGATTGAAGACAGAAGGACAGGAATGGAGAGGAGGAGGGAGAGGGAGATTGGGACAGCCGATAGCATAGTGTGGATCGGGGATTAGAGTAGCGTGGCAAGAGGGTTGGGGACGTGAGGGTCGGATGGGACGGGGAGGAAAGGAAAGGAAGGCGCTGCAGAAAAGATGAAAGATAAAGACATTTACGGAAAAGAAACAATGTACTTCGGAGGGGTCGGATTTAAGGCGATATCCCGAGAGGAGATGGGGCAGGCTATTTGATACAAAAGCTCGGCTCCCTTAAATTGGCCAGATTTCGCCGGCTCGAGTGAGGGATTCCTCTTTCGCAAGAAAGCCAATTTGGGCGCACAATTATCGGTAAATAATACACCCTCGCCATCTGTAGCTTTTTAAAGGAAGAGAGAGCACTCCGAATCATCCCACGCCTCACGTCTAAAGATATCCTTTCTGAACATGAGTAGAGGTTTTAAAACCTTCGTAATATAGCAAGTAAATTGAAGGAGATACTAAACCAAGTCAAAAATACTTCGTTTTTTTGTTTAAAATGGAAATATGAGCCACTTCATTGTTTGAAAAATGTACAAAACTATTGACATAAAAGACGCTATGTAGTTTCCTGAGCCATTTTAAATATCTTCAATTCAATCATTATTGAAGACAGAAATTCTATCTCGGTAAATACGAAAACGATTAAGGATAGGGTACGCAACGCTTTTCATTTATTACTAGTGCCCTGCGGTTGATTACTTGCCACTGCAGTGCTACATTACAATAAACAATTACCAATAAACAATACTAGAGTACAATAAATGCGGTTACAATCTTATGATGTAGAAAATGCTACTAGCTAATCATTACAATGATGTGTAATAATTCAAATTACAAATATATCCACTTATCTCGACACTTAGTCTGAAATCCTCTAACAGAAATGCATTGGTGGTACAATGTTTTAGGGAATTATTATTTTTGTGGGTCACTGATACGTTGTTCTTTCCATGAAGAGACCTGAAATACATTGCCACTGCAGCACTTAAACACAAGAGTTAATGTAGACTGTCATTTTATAAAACTCTGCAACGTGTAAATAAGAAAAAAGTTATCAACATTTCAATCACTACAACAATCCACTCAATACTCGTCAAAAGCGAAATGTTATATCTTAAAATTTATCGACTGAGCTCATGTACGTATAGGGGCTATAGTGTATTAGTTAATTTATCGGAAAGAAGAGTGCATGAATTCTTTATCATGCCTTCGCATATGAGTACAGTACATTCTATGGTGTCAGGCTCAACTATGTGGAAGTTGATTTTCACAAATGAAAAAATAACTTAGGTACCTTAATCACCGGTACTTGACGATGATACCGTTGTGTCGACACATGTTGTACCATGAAAAAATATAGTGGAAGAAATGTTATGGCACCGTCGTGGGACGTCACACATGAATATGGGCCCTTGCTAAGGCGTCGAAATGAGTTGAATAAAGACACAAAGTTTGGCTGCAGTGGTTTGTATTACTTTTAGAGATATTCACAAACACATAAAGACTTGGATATATATGAAAAGGGGTCAAACGGAGAATCGTACACGGGGAGGAAGAGTTGAATCTAAAGAGAGAGAGAGAGAACTAGGAGCCAATAAAGCTTGCGGATCTTACCGAAGGAGTGGATCTTGACAAGGGATGCTGTGCGACTTGTCGACCGACTGCTGAACTGCTTAACTCCTTAACTTGACTAGCTTTTTGGTGCTCGTGGTTTCCCTTTTTATATGGATAGGTACAAAACGGATAGGTACAAAAACTCGTTCTTTCCATGGCGCAATAAGTGATCATAATTTAAATTAAAATTTTATGATCATCATCCCGTCTTCTCTGAAGGAGTGGACGGAATATTTTCCCCGGGAGCCCTCCACGGGACCCCGGTGACACTCATGAACAAGTCTAGAGCAATAAATTAGAGAAATAATAGAATACCCTAATCATAGCAAAAGGTAGAGCAGCAAATTCTGGGATGGGGAGATGGAAGAAGAAGCGAAGCAAACATGACGAATGACGAACACTTTGAAAGTGAAATCGGGAGGGAATCTCTCTCTCTAAATCCCGCACACAACAGAAAACCAAGTTATTTTTCCAATTAGTCAGAAGAGTACGTTTTATTTTGATGTTAATTCAAACGATTCCATGCGTCTTAATTCTAGGAAGTTTCTAGCCTGGCATTCCCATTATACAGTCATTATTCGCAAACAAATTTAAGTTCTTATTCAAAGTGTTCCATTCATGCTTTTACAGTTGGTAGCTCTCTTATCACGCTTTTTATGCCTGTTCTTAAAGGTAAAATCACTCTTTGTTCAGCTCTCCGACTGAGGTTTCAATACCGACATTTCACTGGCCTTCTCTAAAAGTGCTCTAGCATTCTGTGATTCATAGCATCATATCATACACACACCTATTTTAATAACAAATAAGCTTTTAGCATTTAAATACTGTTTTGTTTGCAACTGCTACGAGTAAAAATTTAGTGCTTCTCAGCTTTTAGGGGAGTTAGGTCGGGAGCCGCTAGAGACTCGGAGGCTGCCAGCTAGGCTTAGTTCGATGGAGGAATTTAAAACAAGTGTGTTTGAAAGAGACATAGGGAATATCATGTTTTTGCCGCACAACATTTCTAAGTCCAACAGAAGAGAAAAGAGAGATACATTGCCGAACGGATAAGTTCAAAAACTCGTTCTTTCCATGGCGCAATAAGTGACCATACTAAAAATGGTGATATACTTTTATTTCACCACCAAAAACCTTCTCCTATGCTCGGCTGGTGTTCTATCATCCCGTCACATGCCCATACGGTGGCTCGTAGGGTAAAATAAACATTCAGATTTTAAATAAATGGAAATGGAACCATAAGGTTTCAGAGGCTACATTTAAGTAGGACTATACGAGGCATAAACTCGAAAAATCCCTGGCTAAGACGTCAAAGACCCCGGTTTACTGCAATTTAAAATGGTTGTATTTAGAAATTTCGTGTATGAAACGTCGAAATTTCTCCAGTTTCGAGATTCGAACAGTACGAGGGCATACAGTCGTTGCCATTCAGGACACACAGCCCTTCGACAGAGAGAGCACACGAGGAAAGCCGGGGTCGAGTAGGGAAACACCGGCTAGCTTGCTTACCGAAGGCGACGGATATCCCATCGTATACTTCCTCTCCCGAGTTCCATTCTGACCCCTCTCTAATGGAAAGAAGTGTATATTTTTTTCAAATTGGAATTTCCAAACACCGATATGGAAACAAAAAACTGGCTCGCAAAACTTTTCCCTCGGTGTGACGAAGATCCGAGCGAATGAGAAAAGATGGGATGAGGGTGGAAGGAGGTGGGGTGGGTGGCAGCGGGTGCCATCGGTGGTGCTGAACAGCTTCGAAGGCGTATTATACCCGGGACTGAGCCACCCGTCGTGAATGAGTGAGAGTTGAAGGTGATGCAGAATGTTCAAACGTATATGAATTTTCCCTTACATGTCCTCATCAGAAGGAATGAGAGGTGTTATGCTGAGACATGAAAAATGAAAATAAAATGGGTTGCAAGAAAAGTAATGGCACTAAAAAATTAAACTTGGTAACCGTTAAACTTTATCACAATTACATCGCTTTAAACTATACTTTCAACTTTCGACAAGCGTCTTTTTTCTTGACACCGATACATATTTTTCCACCAAGCAACCAGTCACTGGACAAAAACGAGATAAATTACTGATATACTCAGCTAATAAATTAGTTTATTCTCGTTAGCCTTTTACTTGAATAATTTTTCACATCATATGATGAAAATGCCATTGTCAATAGTATTGACACTGATTATCGTGGCACTGAATAAGTACCTGTATTCAATATTCTTGAACATAACACAAGTGGTGAAACTCTCTGTGAGTAAAATGTATCTACGAAGGTGTTAAAGCAATTATAATTAAAAATTCATTTCAGAACTTCTTTTTCACTCGAAACTCGAAAGTTAATCATCAATATATGTATAATTTTAAAATATCACATCATTTCTAATGACTGTGTTACATGATTGAAGACCATCAAATAAGTATGACTCATAATTCTAATCTCTTATCCAAAATATCTTTCATCGAGATATGATTTTCTCTGGGGAATGAGGTTAGACGTTTAGATAAAATTTTATCGGTAAAATATCTATTAACGCAACGCTTTTGGAAGTTTGCTCCAAGAATATTGCAAGAACTGATATTTAAGAGAGAAAGACATACAAATTCATAAAATTTGAAGTATGGTGACTGAATCCCAAAGATCAGCAGAGACCTGACAACTATTACTCGGGCATATTTTTAGAATAAACGCGTCGACAAAGATCTCATTTAAGCGGCCATCGGAAAAGAATTAGTAATCACAATACATCTTTAAGTAAGAGCTTACCCATGTGGATTTGTTGATGCTGGAAAAATGGCGCAAAGACGTTTGGGAGGATAAAATTTGTCAGAAACAAGTAAATTTGCAGACAGGCTAGAGACTTTCCTTGGCAGTGGATTTCAATTTCATTGGGTATGAGCCAATATCGGCAAGATAAATCATTTATGAATCATTTACCTTCCTTTTTATTGCATTTAGTTGAAAATCTGCTGCGTGGCCCAAAAAAACAATTGGCATTCACAAACGTTTCTCATCCTTCAATACTCCATAGCACTCGATGGATTCCAAACACAAAAAACATTGGCATGTTTAGTTCCTAGTGTCAGAGCCAGGTTAATAAATACAATAAAAAAAGCACAAAAGTAACTCAAGACACTTCCGAAATCATATGGCACCAGTGACTGAGAGTTCTCAAAAAAGGCAGCTATTCAGTGCACACGATTACCAAACCATACTAAATGCACAGCTGGGATTGAGTTGATGTGGTGGCTAGAGTACTGGCTAACCATACGGGTGGATAGGCGGCAAAGGAGGATATTTATGAGAGGAAAACCTACCTACTTGAGTGTCCCGAGGAGGGCACTTCAAGTACATTACTCCGTCTGTCAGATGAGACGTTAAACCATGGTCCCCTTGGCGCCTTTCGTTAAGAGCAGGCTAATGCCGACGCCGGGTTTCTATCTACCCTTCCTCCCTTTCCTATCCCCTATGGCGCAAGTGACCTTAGCTGTCGGTCGCCTCCCCAAATATCTAATCCAATCCTTTATTCAGCAGATATGTCAATAAAATTCAAGATCTTTCATCACCTCAACTCGTTCAAATCTCGAACCCTAATGAAGTTTTGATGAACTGCGAGCTTAAATTGGTGAGTATTATAATCAAAACATTACAATCAATCTTCGTGGGCTGTTAATTAAATAGATCAATACAATTAAGTTTCACAGTGAAGGAATTTTAAAAAATGTGCTATTTTAAGCAACCACCAATTCATCAGGCCACCTTTACTTTCTTGTGCGTTATTATCGATTTTGCTAGTAAATATCCTGTGAAGGCTGTTTGTTTTGGGGTTCAAGTGGTTTTGAATTCTAAGGCATTGCTCATGCTTTAGTAATTTTTATGTCTCATTTGCAGCTTGCTAGTCTGGTATTATGCAGCTTGGTGTGGATTTAAGGCACTGGAAAAATATGTCCCGTGAGTATGAGTCCAGACTTAGGAAGTACTGTGAAATACTTTTAATCGGTCCACCATCTGCATACATACAAGGAGCACGAACTAACCGGCAGGTTCTTAGCGTGTTCTTTTATAATATGAGAAAAGATGAATTGCTGAGAAAGTGCTCATAAGGCTGTGAATCAAATTCTCACATACATATTGGCTATTACCCAGAATCCTTCACGTTCAGCCTATAAAAATCATTGGAATAGTGTAAACAAGTTACTATGTTCTGATGTTTGTTTACATGTGGCATGATGTGATGAAAACAAAAGAGGGAAACTAAGATCAACAAATGTTCAGGAGGAAGACATTGACTGGGAAAGTGGATTGATTTTTTTATATCTCCACCTGAAATGTAATCAAAAGAATGGAATGAAGAGTAAGAGAGGGAAGTCATGAAGAAGAGAAAAAGGATGTTGAATAAGCTTTTAAATTTTATGTTGGACCAGGCCAAAGACGTTTTTTGGAGAACACTTGCTGGAGTTGATGTCTCGCTATGACACAGATTTAAATACAAGGATTTGAAGAACCAAAGGACAGAAGATCACTCTAACGTTTAGAGAATGAACTTAGCAAGGAATTCACAACACGCATGACACCTGGTAAGTCTGATTTCCAACCATTACGTTTAGCAATCTTAATTGAATTCTTGGCGCCTATGCACCTTTCTTTTATTTACGCGGCAGATATGTATAATTTTGAGTTCTCAGAAGGCAAACTAGCCCCTGATAGTAAGGATGTCTGTCTCAATATCTAAGAAAAGCAAATGAAACAGAATTGAATTGCATTTTACTTCGCAGAGGTGTAAATGGAGCATAGAAGGACAGCATCAAAGAATCTGAGGTCCTTGTGAGTTCATTCTAAGCCTTTGGAGGAAAATATATCCAAAACGAGTATGAATAGAGAACTTCTGTGGAGACAACGGGACAAGGTAGGGGCTAAATTAGCTGAGTGAGTGAAAGGGATTTTTTGCCGGGATCCCACGCTTAAATTGCTTTGGGATGGTAAAATATAACCGGTAAATATTCTCCCTAGGCAGTAATGATACCAAATAGAGATCGAAAATTATTTTTACGTGCGTCAGAACCAGGCAAATGCTTGCAACCCAGAGAAACCCGATAGCACTGCTAAAACCGTACCAAACGCGGTGTGCTGGACCGTCAAACAGTGGAAAATTACGAATAATATTAAAGCATTGGTTTTTGACACAAAAAACGCAAACATAGTTTGGCATCTTTTCTAATTAATGACTTCATCCGGAGGGTAATTATTGAACTGATATGAGACAATATCGCCGATTTCTTTAGAAGGCTTAAAGATAGGTGCATTATAGTGGACTGAGCGCGGTTTCAGTATTTGTATTGACTCACGTAGCCGCAGTCAATGACTCAAACGACCTCGATCGCATCCACAAATAGCCCACCGAGCAGGAGAAGCGACACTTATCGAGTGAATGATGATCTCTCCTCACGCATCGCACGCCTTCTTCTCCCGCGTATCTGTCTCTGTCATCGAACTATGGACTCTAGTGCTGCGTGCCACACGTTGCGTCCGTTGCACGTACGTAGAGTGGAATGCAAAAGAAGGTGTGGTTTTGCGTGCTGAAGAGTGACCTAGTGGCTTCCCTTCAATTTCCCTTCCTGCGAGAGGAAAATAAAGTCTTTCCCTTTATGTCCATTTCTTTTCCCCCTAACAGGCTCTTAAACGTCGCATAAAAATCACGAAGAGCACAGGAAAAAGGAAACAGCCAGATGAACCGTACTGTATTTTTAATGGCCTCTTTAGTACGCATACGAGAGCTGAAATTTTTTCTCCCGCGATTCACACAAAAACAACAGACATTTATAAGACAAAATTACAAAGCTACTTACAAATTGCATAAACTCTCCTACTGAAAAAATGAACAAATTCTATTCTTCGTGCGTGGCAACAAAGGAAGTAGAATCAATGTGTAAAGAAGATTTTTATCTCTCGCCTTCAAAAAGCAGCACAGTATAATTAAGAATTGAAAATGGATTCATTAAAAGTATTTAAAAGGAGTTAAGTAGACGGCAACTGAAACCAGGGAAAAATCCAGTTTCATCCATGGGAATTACAGATAACCAAAAAGGTCTGTTTTCATCAATCAAATAGTGATTACTATCGAGTCTGAGTATTTTATTCTCATTTATGGAGGAAACGAGGCACTAACTATAACAACCACGAACGGATTTTGTAATTCAGTTTCGTGTATCATTCACAAAAATAATGAAACCCGTCGACTGTAGCACGTGAAGATGCAGCACACTGAGATTTTATTCAGTTACTCATTCAGTTATTCAGATCATTTTATTCAGTACTGTAATCAATTGGCATTGCAAACTTTGCTCCATTAAATGGAGCACGTTTAGCTTTAAACAGTGCTCCTAATTTACCAGTGGTAAACTTACCAGAGGAAGTGGTAGATGTGGTTAGCAATGACAGAATTTAGGATGATCGAGTAGCGATAGGAAACTGTTTCTATAGCTTTTATGGATAAAGAGGCAATTTATGTTTAACAGAGATGACTTTGTTGCAATGATACTGGAAAAACAGAATTAGTTTAGGTCAAGAAGAAAGCTTTACTTTGAAATTCAGTTCATGACTAGCTTTTCCGAAAGTTACATGGTCAGCAGCTAACAAATGTATGCCAATGAAATAGGTAAGAGTAAGCTCTTAGCCTTGGTAGTGTAATGCAGAAGTATGAAAGTCTTTTATACAATGGGGATCTATCATGCTCTGCTAAAAATTTAGATGACTAATAAATTCAGATTCAGAAAATACCAAATGAGTTGGAGGTCAGTACTTATTCTAACGCCCTAATTTCTGGCTTACAGCTCTGCTTTCCCTCCTATACGTGGTTTCCAATTAGATCCATCTTGAAATACTGCTAGGCAAGAATTCTGTGTGATGATAACCGATAGGCCTTGCTCCTCCTGAAGCCGGGCAAGAGACCCCGCCCATTGGGCTGAGTCCAATAGTTACCGAGAATCATTTTCGTGCAAGTAATGTCCATGATTTCAAGATTTTACTTTAATTTAGTGGGTTTTCTGTTGCCTTCTTAAAAGTATTTTTTACGCGACACCATCACATAAGAGGTCGCCTCACTGAGATTCGATGTTTTTTGCAGCCACCTTACTGGGGAAAAAACGCTTCGTGGACTACCCCGTGTCTGTCTCCTAACCTTCGACCTATCTGGCATGGGTGGCCCTACCAGGAGCATTGCCTCCGCCAGTTCAGTCCTATGAGTTATTAAATCACACAAGTTCTTCTTCGACGACAAGGTCGTAGTCCTTGGGAAGTGACTGAGATACATATAAGGTGAAAAAATACGTAATATCCAGTGAATTTAAGCAGCCGTTGGCCATAGCCCTTTGATTCTTTTCTGACACCATTGGTAACGCGGAATTGGCAAGTCAAGCAAGCGCAAATAGTTGCGACCCTGAATGCGAGCTTTCCAAAGGGACTGAAAGCTAAAGTGACATCGGAGCGGGAGGCTGCGTCACGTAGCGCACCAACGGCATTTGCGAGAGAATTGATGGGGTGGATTGGGGGAGAGATGTAAGGGGGAGGAGGAGTGGTTTTAACCCTTTCCCGGGGCGCGTAAAAATAATAGCCGCCACTGATAAATGACCCTTATAACCTTCGTTGGGCCCACCCGCCCTCCCTCGCGTCCATTCTCCTTGGCTATTTGCACGATCCATAACGGGTTGAGGGGTGAAATGAAGTCCCACCCATCGGGATTCCCATCCCCTCCCCCTTACCCTCCCCCTATAGTCCCTAGGAGTGAAGTGAATTGCACCACTAACATCCCCATTGGAGCGGACAGTCTGCCGCGAGTGAACTCAGTCTGTACTTTTTGACACGCTGAAAACTGCTGCCGAGGTTGAACTTTCTTGACCCATTCCAAGCCGAGCCACTTTTTCCTGAAGAAGCCGAAGTCATCCAGTCTCTTCCACCTATTGCACCTCCAAGAGAGGCTGATGGTCCATGCATAATGTAGAGAATGTTAAGTGGTGCATAGTACATCAGGTTCTTTTGCTTGTGCATTTTATTGTGTGAATATATATGGGTAATTGAGTTAACAGCCCCTCTGGAAAGACACGTCATTTTTGACACAATACACAGTGGTGATAATAGGAAAATGATGAATGTGCATTATTCAGTGAAACTTTTGGGAAGTGTTGCATTAATTGAAGGTGGATTTTCATCCTCTGTCAAAGACCCAGTTTTGTTTCCCAGAAATTTTTCTTTTGTGTTACTTAAAGAGCTGTGCGCAGCCTTTGAAGCAGTAATTGAATTTGGAGCTCATTCTTCCATTCTCTGACATTGGGAGAGAGCTGATGATGCTTTCCTACATTTCATCTCCATCTAGTTCTCTGTAGTTATACTTCTGTCTCGAATGGCATAATGAACTCAGTAGCTGTTAGCATACCAAGTGGTACGCATCGTTTATTCTTCAAGATCTTACCTTATAAGTGTGGCTTTGTGAACAGTATGTTCGCCATTTGCCACTGACATACATGCCTTAAAATGTGAGTGCAATTTGTGCCAATTTGACCTGTTAGAACCCTTGCAATATATTTATGAAACTTTTTTTTTCATTAAAAATTCATGATTAGAGAAATTGCTGATACATGGATGAAGTTGACCTCTATGTAGTGATATTTTTTTTGTTAAAATAAAATCATTGTTTTATATTAAAAAAATCCAGTTACTGTGGGAAAAAGAAATGATCTGAAGCTAGAAAATTGCACTCGCATAAGTTGAAAAAAAACACGCATGCGGATTAGGCCTGCTAGGTGGATAAATTACGGGTAATTACGATCAACGTAACTCTCCGTCAATATCCCATCAATTTGGAATGCATTGAGATAGACGGCAGTATCAAAGATAATTGTCGGCCGTTTTTGTAATCAGCACTCGAAACGGTGGCAAAGTCATCATCATTGGTCGTTCAATCCTAAGATTGGTTGACAGCAGCCTTTCACCTCTCACGATCCTTTCCTCACATACTGGTGGATCTTTAAATGTACTTACTCTTTCTTTTTTCCATAAACTTATTCCTATGTCTTCCTCTGGGGACTATTCCCTCTATTTTACCTTCAATTTCGTTCTTCATAAACGCATTGTGTCTCAGGTTGTGGCCAATTCCACTGTTTTTTTCTACATAATACTCCTTATGGTCCTTTCCTCTTCTACTCTTCTATAAACTTCAATATTTCTTATGTTGACCATCCAGTTTATCTTGAGGATCCTCCTCCAGCACCAGGCCTGGAAGTACTTTACACCATGAATGCTTACTTAGCTGCCGTATTTCTTCGCTTGATTTCCATTGTACTTCTTCCGTCACACTTTATGACCCTTCCCATATTGGCGAAGGAATCCACTTCCTCTTCCCTCAGTGTGACTTAAGCATTTAGCGCTTGAATTTCACATTCTAGGATTTCTTTCTCCGTCTAATTTATTTATTTTCATGCTGTATTCTTTGAAAAGTTGGTCCACTTCGTTTAATGACCTTTAAAGATCATCGCTATTACCCGCCATGACTACAATATCGTCTGCGAAGCGGTGCATGTTTATTTCTTCGCCGTTAAGTTTAATTCCAATCTCTACAAATTCTCTCTGCCCAATCCAGTAATTGAGGGAAAATTTAATGATCTAAACCCAGAAAATCCCACTCGCAAAAGTATCAGGAAAATAGCGTGTGCGGCTTGGTGGCTAGATTATAGCTGGATTGCATTTACATTACTGATCGTGGTCGCTTGCGTTCATTTTTCCGTCGACAACTCATCAAGGTTGAATGTATTTCGAGTGACGGGAGTATCAGAGCTGGCCGTTTTTGTGAACGGAGCTCGACATGGTAGCTATGCGTCTGTTAGCTTTCATATATGTAATCAAAGTATAAACATTCAGAAAAATTCCGATCAATAATGCTTCGTGAGATCTAGCAATTTTTCCATGTAAAGTTAAACATTGAGATGGACACTGGAAGTCAAACTTGTAATAGCCGAAAAAAAGCTTTTCTCTTATTAGCATCCGCCATGGCATGACGGAAAGATCAGAGTTGGACATGTATTTCTGATCGTCCATTAACGTTCGCCCATCGTAATTTTCTCCATTAAATTACAATAATAAAAATTTGCAAACTTAACCGTCCGTTTACGCCACGTCAAGGGAACTTTCTTTAAAATCCTGTCCTTACTCACCTTCCATCTAGGGTGATATAGATTGAATTTATGCTGAGATGCAACTATTTTGGCAAAATCTCAATCCCTTCTGGGATGAGGTTAGTGAGGTGGCCAGCGTGCATGAGCCTTTAATCCTGGCAGTAGCGGAGATTATCCTGTGGAGCCTCAATCTCCACTTAGTGTGCAGTGTGGAGAGTACTGCTTGTATAGTACTCTGTCCGTCAGAGGAAACGATAAACTGTGGTCTCCTTGCCGACTTTCGTTAATGCCCTATACATACGCCAGCACAGCGGCTTCACAACTGACGTGGGAAGCAGCTAACTCTAACTTCTCCGGGTGAAAAACCAATTGCATATCTACAGATATGAGCTGCTTCCCGCGTCCGTTGTGAAGCCACTGTGCTGGAGAAGTGCTGGCGTGTGTATAGGGCATTAACGAAAGTCGGCAAGGTCCATGGGAATGGCTCTGATAAGAATTACAACACGTTAAATTTTGCCAGCAACAAGATAAAAAGTTTGCGCCCATTTTTAACTTCCTTTATTAGTGAAGAGAGAAATAAAAGTGCGCGATGAAGATGAAGTGAGAGGCAGACTTTGAAATGAAAGTTTTGAGTATCGATTGAATAAAGTCGTGTGTGTTTAAGCCATTATTAATACAATTTATGAGAATTATTATTCCATCTCTTATCAGTTACACAAAACAAATGGGGATAATCAAGGGCATTAGTTCTCGGTCGCCTTCCAAAATAACCAAGTAACCAATGAATACTATAATGATATGATTAGAGGATGAAGAATATCATACAATACAGCAAGGAAGATAGAAATTTCAATGGACAGGGACTTGTAAGGAGAGACAATATGAACATAGTCTGGTGGTTATCATTTTATCTATTTACACGTACGACAGCATCAACATTTTGTGTACAAAGCACTACATGGGCAGTTTAACAGAATATAAACACACATGGACTAAAATGTAAATGCAAGATTCACGTAATTTTATATACGCAGAGTAGCATTACGGTCAAGTGGTACATCGATGTATAAAATAATTTATGGAAGTCGGACATTGCTACTATTAAAACATTTGGCCTTGTTACTATTAAAACATTTGGTCATGAATAAGTTGCAAGTTCATGGGCTATTCGAAAGTGAAGCTGGTTTATTTAGGAAAAATGATCAAACTATCATAGTTCTGGCGCGCAATAATTCCGTTTTCTTTATGACTCATGTAGGACTTTTCCATTTCCAATTATCTTGATAAATTTGAAAGCTACAGCAAGAATTCCGTTTCGTGAGCCTGTTTTTTGGCGCATAAACCGCGCAACTAATCCATTCAATATTTTGCGCATTTAAACGGCTAAAATATCCCCTCGTGTTCGCGTACCGGTTGGATTCATATGAAGTTTGATATGATCTTTGGCATCAAACTTTCACGCTGAAAGTAAACTCCAATTATATAAAAAGTGTTTCTTATTGACTGGTGGTCAAGTGGCATGCTGAGCAAACGGGAAATATACGTCGTTTCCATGGAATTTAATTTTATTTATTTAATTTTACAAATCCAAATACAACACATTAAAGACCTTTTACATCGGGTGATTAACATTAATAACAGACGAACAGCAACACCCATGTTCTGATAGGTGAAAAACCACTCAGACGGGACTCGAGCCCACGTCCCTCGGATTAGCAAGCGAGAAATCAACCCCGTCGCCACTGGGGCCAACGAATGAAATGTAGATAGAAGGGAAATTATAGTTAAAATATAGTGGCAGAGCTGATAAATCATTACAAATAACACATTGTATGATAATCGTTCGTTGGAGTACAATAGTATGACTGCAGCCTTAATGAAGTCCAACTCTCACCATTTTAAATGTATCAGATTCCACAAATATGACGTCACATGGTATATCTCCCTTCAGTGGTATGTTCGATATATTGGTGATTTTAGTTTTAATGGTACAGCATCGTTATCCCTTTCAAACTACCGGAACTTAAATTAACTATGATCACAAATACATTAGATTCAAAACAAGATTGTCTAATTTTATTGCGAAAAAAAAACATTTTATGCAAAAACACACGACAAGCTTTGAATTAGTTACGGTAAAAAATGGCGAAGTGTCAAACGGGAGTGGGATTTGGTTGTTTCCATGGTTACTCTGAAGCGTCTCTATGAGCAATAGAGCAACCGGACTGGTGTACGTGAATGATGGGACGTGCATTGCCTCCGTATCGTAGAGGTGGGAACAAGAGGACCACTCCTCGTTTTGAGATTCGGTTTGCCAACCACTGCTTTGTGCGCGTGCATTGGCGATATTGGAGAAACACTGAGCTTTCCTACCCGTGAAGAGAATTTCAATCGATCGTCTCTCAGGATGCAATCGGTTTCGGATGGGAAATGGCCGTTTCAATGGTCATCGCTTGCCACTCGCACTGTATTCGTCCGAAATGATGTAATGAATTTAAAAGTTAAACCTTTGTTGAGAATACGACCCGCTCACACATCTGATACAATGCTGGTTTACTCAACCACTATCAGGACGTCATCCTTGTAAACACACATTGGTGATAACTATGTTAATCTTATTTTCAGTTAATGTATAAGAATTTAACTTGTCATTTTCATTTCTGTATGCCGTTTTCAACGAGAGATTTTTTCCATGTTTCCAAGGTTTAGACCACGATAAAAATCATCCCTGCATTTTTGCGGGATTTCTTACGCGTAAACGAATTTCTTACGAGAAAACATTTTCGCTGGTAGGCCACATTTACCTGGTGACGTTGGCAGGACAGTCTAGAAAATGTCGACCCAAAAACAATTTTTACAAACAAAAATAATTTTCCACGTTTTACGTGGAAGAAATCCCGATAAAATGCAGAGATCATCATTACATCTCCTAGGAAACCTGAAAACCAATATGACTAAGGTCGTTAAATGCTTAAAAAAATGTATGGTGTCCAAGATAAGGAGTGAAAGTTTTAGCCAAGTTTCCATTTCAACCATCAGCTAATCAGATATTTCACCCGAGTTTAGCAGTCAACTATTTTCTGCTAGCCTGTTTAACCACAACTATGTCGCCATCTTGGGCTCTATTATTAGGCTTTAGAGATGTTGGTGAAATAATACTAATTTTATTAAGTGTTGAACGGCTAGAAAAATTTGGATCAACTTTATAAAGCCCTCAAACTAGATAATTTGATGGTCCACCAATTTTTCGGCTTACTATTGCATTATCAAGCTTTACCACATCTTCCTAAAATAGAGTACCACGAGTATGTCCGACCACTCATGAAAACAATGGAAATGCTGTTTTAAAAATGGATGTATGAAAAAGGAAATTTGAAAATTTGAAGTAGTAATACTAAACGTTAGAATAAAAATAAATATGACGCTTCAGCATTATAATTACAAGCCTTCATAGCTCACTAGGTTTTTACCGGCGGTAAGTTGGGTAGTGTGTGAGCGTAAGTCACTTGACCTATAACCTAAACCTAACTAAATGGATGGGGTATGTATAACCGAATGTGTGGCAACTTTCGACCATGAAGAAAAGGCAATCAATTTTATAATTTGGGTTCTGAAAGCACACGTAGACCCTTGGTTGAGACGCAACTCGTCTATTTCCCAATTACAGAACACTTTCGGCCAATCATTTTGATTATAAAATAATATTGGTGGTGCTGAACCTCGAAAGAAATTTTTCCCATGGAAAAATTTAGAATAGAACCATATATCCCACTTTCTAACTAAAAGGCACAGAAAGGAAGCGATAAATGACGCGATAAATGATGGAAATAGAGGAAAGAGTTAGAAAAAACTTTTAAAAAAGAGACAAGTGCTCCATGTCGAGTCGTTTGCGGGCGGAGGAATGTATCCGAAGGCGAGTGGCTGAACAAGACGGTTTTATACGCATTCGCACTTCATCATTTGCAACAATAGGTCGATTGTCCGCTCAGCACCTTTCTCAAAGGCCATACACTCCACTATCCACTGTCTCATTTCGTCTCCCCGCCCAGTATCGGACGGTGAGAGGCAACAGCGCCACCTCTGTGCCCTCAGCAGGGAAAATAATATGAACCATTCGCCTGGCGCACGCATCCCTTGGTGTCTTACACCTTTCCGAAGCGAGAAAGTGAGTAATGTTTCCATTATCGGATGCGAACGAGGGAAAGAAGAGGATATTGTGAACGGAGGGAGAAAAAGTGGCAGGCTAAGTTAAGAAAGAGATAGGGAGTTTCTTTCCCTGGAATGCCTTACCTTGTTGGCGGAATAAAGAAATCCCAATGGAGAAAATGGCGACTGAAAATGATTCTGGAGGTTCTATGGGGAATACGGGAGTACCTACTTGTGAGTAGCTGCTTGGTAAGATGCGAATTCCCTGGAGGGAGCGCTGCTTCAATGATAGGGCATATACGCAAATCCTAGTTAAGTCAAGTTTATTTATAAACATTTTTATGCATGCTACTATGAATTGCTAGTAATGTGTACTGTATTTATGGAACAATATTGACGTTTATTGCTTTTTTAGTTTTTTTTAGTGCTATTGAAATATTGAAATACCCCGCCATCACCAAAGAATTTCCAGATAAAAGCTCAAAATGGCGAAATTTCAAAAGTTAGTAGTGATGCAGCAGAGTTATTTTGTATCCAATTACCATACTTTTCACGCTTTGTTTCCTAACTGAAGGACACAAATCTAGCACTGATCCGAAATAAATTCGAATTTTGAAGAATAAAACCCCAAATTATGTCATCTGTTTATATGTTTATAAACACCTTAGCCACATTTCCGAGTCGTGATAAAGGTTTTTTTGTATTTTTTCTGTCCTTTTCGCCTCAAGTCATGCAAAATATCTTTTCCGGAAAAAAAGACTTGAAGCACTGACAGCACGATATGTAGATACGTACTAAACCTTCTCCATCTTCAGTGATGACAAAAGCAGTAGAAGTTGCTCAATAGAGGCTTGATAGTTAAGATCTATTCCATATACATCTTACGATTTCACCATTTATTATCCGTTTCAAGATGTCTGCCAACTTAAGGGACGAGGAAAATGAAGAAAATTTTCCCCCTCAGGTAAGAAAAGCAACAAAAATTACATGATCGTCATACAAAATTATACGTATGATAAGAGAAATAATAGGAATGACCTTATAAAATGTGAAGAACACTGTAGAAGAGGAATATGGGCTCTGATTAATGCTCAGAAAAGACTACTGAAGAGCTGAGATTAGAGCATGACGTTATGGGTAATTCAACCGTGGATCCAGAGGGGATTAGATAATCAGGAGCTTGGCATGCAAGTGTAGAGGATCGTGAAGGAAAATTAGAAAAAAGAACAAATTTTAAGCTATCCGGGACTAGCCACGGAGTTTCACTTTTACGGAGTCACCCGCAATGCACAAATGTGCGAATTTCCACAGAGAAAAAATCATCCGCCTTGACCGGGATTCGAACCCGGATCCCTCGATTTCCGGCCGAGTGCTTTAGCCAGTTAAGCTACCGAGGCGTAAAAAATCCACAGGGAAAGAGGACGCCTCGGTAGCTTAACTGGCTAAAGCACTCGGCCGGAAATCGAGGGATCCGGGTTCGAATCCCGGTCAAGGCGGATGATTTTTTCTCTGTGGAAATTCGCACATTAGAAAAAAGAACGTGAGTCACAACTGCTACTCGATATAAAGTTTCTGGAGATACTGAAATGTCGATAGGGTTGATGGATGCATAAATATAATTGAAATAATAAAATATTTATGGTGGATGTTCAGAGTAAAACTGAGTAAAGGAGGGTGGAAGGGAAGAAAATGTTGAACCTGTTCAGATGGGATAGACATAAGTGCCATATGGGCGAAGGAAAGGATAATCCAACGAAACTTATCTCCATTGCCATTAATCACGTCATCTTACAGTCGTTACCTCTCCTATTTTCTCGCATCGTCTTGGGACGACTATTTGGAGATGATGTAGGTACAATTTTATGTTGAGTTACTAAGAAGCAAAGTTTTAAAGACAGGTGGAAGATGCGGAGCAAAAGTGATCGATATGCTACCACCGTTGAAGGAAGAACGTGTCAAAGTGAGCAAATACATGAGGCACGGTATGCAGCATTTTAATGATGAGTTCAATTGGTGAAAAATTGCTTCAGCAAACCTTTGATGTTTGGTGCATATTCATTCCACCTCTTTCAGATAGTGATGTAATAAAAGCTTTTTTGCCTCAACGCCTGCCACCTTCATTAATAATTCCAACGAATCAATTCGACCTAGAGCGTTAAATCTGTGGGCAGCAGCAAACTCACGACGCCACAAGTTTAGCAACGCTGCAAAACGGAACCTTTTGGTGTCACCTAACCAGAGGGACTGGTGTCCCCCTCTATGTACCGAGCGGGGAAGATCAGGAGAGGGGAATGAGGATCCCGATCGAGTACTTTTCTTCAGTTCAAAGCCTAATATAAATTATACTTTTTGACATTAATTCAATGACAGGAAATCCTCGGTACACGTACTTGTACGTGATTAAATTAATTAATATCATAAAAAGGAAACTTGCATTTCAAATACTGAACGTGAGTGTGGAATTTATTTTAGAGCCTTTTGTGGTTAGCTATAAATAAGAGATAGTATGTGGAAAAATGATTTATATGCTATGTCATTGATCTCACAAGGCGCGCCGCATATTTATTTCAACATAAAATTATCAATATGGATTCAAAGCAGAAATAAGTAACTAGGCCTTCATATTTAAAAAGCTTATCGTGCAAAACTCTAGAACATATCAAAGAGTAAATTAATGAATTGCCTTTAGCCAAATTATGGACGTATTAATAATTTGTTTTTAATCTCCTTGGAATAGCCCGACGCAATGCCAATTATATTTATTAATTGAAAGAGCTCATAACAGAGGTTATTGGAATGTATTCGCGCCTAAGAATATTTCAATAAGTTATACCCTTTCCGATAATTTATATGATAAGACTAACATAAAATATTACGTGAAATACTTTAATGCACAGATATCCTCCTCTTATATTACCCAGTTGGATAAAAACTAATGACGTCTGAGATATTGGATCCCTATTTAAATATGAATATTATTTCCGGTGCTTTTAGATAATATTAAAAGGTTGTCGTCGCGCATTTCATAAAAACACAAAAAATATTTAATTCACCAAAAAGGCATTAGTTTAGAAAAGTCGTGTATTTCCTTCTCAACCCATACACCATTATTAAAATTTGGTTTCAGCATTTCGTTTTAAAAATTTCTAAAGGTCTTCCGGCATTGCAATGTGATAATCCATAAATTTCAAAAAAGCCAAACTATTAGTATTAAGAGAGACAACTGAACGTTCGAATGTTTTTGGCTAATATTTATTGTCTTAGGTAATCACAAATGGTACATTTGTGATTCACTTCTATTAACTACAGAATGTAAAGAGCTTCCAAAAAACAATTTTCAATGCAACATTTCCTACTCCAATGAAAAATTATAATTAAAAAATAAACAACATTTCCCGAAAAAGATGATTATCATCCCTAGTTCACAAATTTTCCTCACTGAGGAACTCTGTAATGAGGCGTTTTTGGGCCTCAAGAAAATAGCAATTAGCTGTGGAAGCTGTAGTAATTGTATTAACTGAATATATTTACGTACACTCTGAATCTAATGCTTCAATTACGATTTTAGCTAGGTAAATCAGCGGCGATTTGTCTTGGCAGCGAAATGGGCCACTTCATTATTTTACGGGGCCACGCTGCAAAACTGTGATTCCTTGTCCAGTATCGAGTTTCCTTTTGGCTGAATTCAAAAGGTTTCAAACCTGGTTTTAGCAGCTGATATATTTCTGATATATGAGGCAATATTTTGCTAATCAAGAGCATAAAAAAACTTCCAATGCGTCCATAAGATGTTTAAAATACTTATGCTTAATTATTTTGTATAAGTTTATCAGTTAAATTATCATTTAACTTCGTACCTAATCGGAATCTCTCCATTAAAATTCCTTTAAGTGAGTACGTTAAACCATCAGAATGGCTGCATCAGGGTAATACAAATTTGAGGGTTTTTAAAAAGTTATGCCCCACATTACTTTTAACCTCCTTAATAACAGGAATCGGTGCGTTGAAACTGTCATCGGGCAATGCATCTTCATTGGTCGCAAAGCTATATCGGCGCTGGCGTGTCTTAGTTCTGAAAGGAGATCGGGTTGGTGTGGTGGCTAGAGTACTGGCTAACCATACGGATGGCCAGAATTTAATCCCTGCAGGGGAAGATGTGTTTCAGAAGAAACCCGATCTCTACTTGAGTGTCTTGTGGAGGGCACTTCAAGTACAGTACTCCGTCTGTTGGATGAAACGTAAAACCATGGTTAAACCGGTAAAAGCAGGCTAATGCCGACACCAGGTTTCTATCCACCCTTCCTCCCTTACCTATACCCTATGGCGCAAATGACCTTAGCTGTTGGTCACCTCCCCAAAAATCCAATCCAATCCTAAGTTCTGAGTGCTCTAACCGACTTTCCGTACTCTACAGAGGACATACTGCAAGATTAGGCTTACAAATCCAATTCTAGTTCTTACTAAAGTCGTGAAAGAACATAAATTGCTTCGTAATATTTATCCTTATCTAACCCATTTTGAATAACGGCATTAAGCACTTTTTCTCAATACTACTTTGGACAACGAAGAAGTGATTAACATAATGAAAACCTGGCTCCATAATGAGAGCAAGAACTGATACCGACTGGGCAAATACGCCATAGTGAATCACTGGAGGAAGGGAGTAGAACTTGAAGAAAACTGTGAAAATATAGAGTGAGTAGATGAAATATATTTCTTTCGTATGTGTTGACTTAATTTTTGAAGAACTAATCATGTTTAAGAAAAATAAAGGGGACATTACCATTTTGTCAACCCTAGTAGTAGACAACCATGTAAAACTGCTGGTGTACCCCTGTTCGGACCCCGTCTTAGTCTAAATTTCACAAACGCAAGTTTCGAATGAAGGCGAAATAATTATGAGGCTCGGCGAATGAGTGGGAGAGAGAATTTTTAATTCACATGAAAGGTGGGAGAATGTTACGGTGAATGCTTCGCGCCGATGGGGGAAAAAGTTGGTCGGTGGAACCATTGTGTCCGTTAATCCATCGGGAGGCCCTTAGGTATTATATTTATCGCCTCGCCACTTTACCCTCTTCCCCAACGCTCCTCCTCGTGGTCAGCCACATCCACATTGAATCCATCCCTTCCTCCCTCCCCCCCGCCCTCTTCATCCATCTCCAATCCCCCTTTTAATTCCGTTCCCCATGCAAAAGCTCCCCATCCTCATCCACGAGTGTACGGGGGCCTGAGCGCACCCATCTGCGGGGACGTGAGCCGAATGCGCTAGCGAGGGCCGATGCTGTTCCTCCAGCCAGGAGGGACCATGCAACCCCCGGCGACCGCTCAGACTCGTCGCGTCGATGGGAAAGGCGAGCGATGGGTGCGAGTCCAGCGAGGAATGGCAGGAGCTATCTTCGTGTGACTTTGAGGATCGTACCCAAGGAAATAACAATGGTGAGGTTCGTCCAGTACTACATCTACATCTACGAAATACCGTGCAAGCTACCACTAGGGTATGTGACACGGGGTGATTCTACACCAGGCATACAGCACACATCCCAGTTCAAAGCAGAAACGCGCACGTTCCCTCGAATACCAGGCGCAGGCCATAATCAGTCAGCACAACGATTCGTAGTCAGACCAGAAACTATGAAAGTGATATGTAGAAGACCATGAAATGGACAATGAAGGACATGTACTTGAAGTTACTTACGTGTGATTTATAGCAAGAATAGAAAACTAACCCATACCACTTCAATTAATATTTCATCATCTAAGTAGTGCCATCTACATTTAAGACGAACTGAAATATCAAGGACTACTGGAAATTTAATTTTCGTACACTGAAAATTACAAAATAGCGTATTAATATTGGTAAATCTCAATTTTTTAATTTTGGTTTATTATGCCTATATAACTGTCATGCCCAACGCAGTCAACCAAGAAACAAGCCATAAGTGCTTATGCAGTTTCTATCAGTAACACATGATGCTATGCATGAGCTATATGATCAATCCGCGACATTTTTCGCCGGAGAAACTAAATCCAACGCATAGGCGTCTAGTATGCAGAGGGTTAAGGGTATTCCTTCGCCAAAAACGCCTATTTATTTCTAACTCTGCCGCAACCTTTGAGAGATCTTCGCCTACCCCTCCATTACCCACGCCGTGCAACAGTGCAACTGATGGCGCACAGGAAAATGTGCTACATGGGTTCAGGCGAATGTTCACTGTGTTGTTATGTAACATAATGTTACACATTTTGATAATCTTCCTTGGAGATGAAGGGCTCCCATTTACAATAAGTGCAAAGGTTCTATGAAATATTTGTCGCGTCAGGAAGACCACCTGATTTTCAACAAATTCACGTTTCCGCTGTGGTTAAAATAGCCAAATAGTAAGCAGGAAGCGTAAAGTGACGACGTTTATTGTAAATATTAATCCTCTCTATAGAGGATTGCGCAAACAGATTTACTTTTAATTAGCCATACGGAGTCGCAAATAAAAGCGCGTAAACGTCATCTGAGCGCTTGCGGCCGTGGTATACAGCCCCATTAAATCGGTAAACAAACTTGACCTTGGATGCTACCAGCCTTTATTGTGAATACACCTCTGCATGCTTATTACGATGGACAACTGAAAACTACTTCTACAAGAGTGGGGTCGGTCACCGGAAAAGTATACCTTATGCAGCCGAGGCCGTTCTCTTCCTCCACGGCATTCTTAAATAAAACGAAGCAAAATTGACTTCAAAGTGTTTTCCATGGATGACATAACAGCCTTATTGTCATAAAAGCGGAAAAAATTGAAGGTGCACTCATCAATTCTATTCATCAGCATCAGCCTGTGGTGTCTTATTTTCAGACGAAGTTATCAATAACTTACAAACTCCAGCATACTTCGGTAGATCAGATCATGTAAATAAAATACGGGAAATTGATTGTAGAAAAGAAATGTTTAACATGATGTTATCCCGCGATTGATAAGAGACCCTAATAGCTGCGATTAGATTTTGAGGTAGGTTAGTTGACAGTGTATCTGATTAATTCATATGCCCCCTAATGCATGTTTCTGAATCTTCCGAGTAGTACTAACACAATATTTAGCAAGTTCCCTTCATGACTCTTATGTCATGTTTACATTGCTACATCATAAATTATTTTTGTAGTATCTGTAGCATTTTTAGCATACACATAGAGTGGTGTATGCTGGTGAAAGTAAATTTCTTCGCTGTAGTTCATGTTGGTGATAAGTCACTCCCTTCCAAATACTCTTATGATGGCATACAGGGTAGTAAGTAGATGCATTTGTCTTGATTGGGGATTTAAACTTAATCGTCATAAATGCTATGCAGTATATTCATCATTTAATAGGTAACAACACTATATCTATCACGAGAGTAAAGTAAATGTATGGATATCAGATGTAGTGAAAGTTTTGGAAATTACTGCAACAGGTCTAACCTATAGAAATATAGATGAAACGTTGGTGGGGGTTCTTGATTGAGACAAAGATCTATGTGGTACGTTGTCGGATAATCCTCAGGTCAAAAATGGAAAAAGAAATGGCACTGCCCTTTAATTTGAGCACACCTGTTTTTGCTGTGAGCATTAGGAACTCTGCACAGGTTGGAATCATATGCAAAAAGATATGGAAGTTAATTGACTAAGCACTGGGAAGAAAACTCAGGGAGGGAAGAAGAGATTATCATGGAGGCTGGAGGTACTAAGTAGGGATCTACAAGGCATTTAGAGGCTAGATTCTGATTCCACAACGCTAGAAAAGTTCAGACTATGTGAAAGGCAAGAGTGTCTTGGAGGACATTTCAATATCCCAGCACTACATCTGCAGCACTGAAAAATGCGAAAAAATAATGAGGGTAAAGTTCTTGAAGCTATTCACTCTTTCCACGCAGCACGTATATAATTTTAAAGGCCGATTATCAAACTAACACACTCCGTTGACATAACGGTCACTTTTATTATCCTTCCTCTTCCATTTTCATTTTCCTTTCTTCTTCAGCGCTAGTTTACTTGCATCCCCAGGCCACACATCCAGATGGCGTCTCGCAGGGTGATATAAAGATTAAGATTTGTTAATAACTATACGATTTCTGTTCTTGTATATTATGCTGCTTCATAAAGTTATTTTGCTAAATACAAAACTCACAAAAAATTATTTCTGAAAGCAAAATAGCTATCCAATAGTATTTTGTTCTGTAGTTAATGTTTAGAAATCCTGATTATTTACCTTGAAGGTCACTTTATTTCGTGTATTAAACATTTTCTAAGGAAACTAGATTTTCTTCAAGGTTCAAACAGGTATTTGTTATTCAGCAGAAAATCAATGTCTATGATTCTTCTCATTCCTGGAACACTGAAAATGTCTCCGCTTATACAGAAGATTTTCAACGAGAGAGCGCATGGATGCCCATGGGAATGGGGATAACGCAGTCTCTAAAATCGTGGGGAATGAAAGGATGTGTTCCAGGCGACTGTATGTTAGGAGCAGATCGCTTTTGAGTCGCTTGGCAGTGGGTAGCATTGGAGATTTTGGGCAGGGAGGAAGGGAGAATGAGACTGTATCGGTAGGCACTCCCCCCAAATTGGAATTCCCACGCCCGGGAGTTGACCAGAGAAACAACGGAAGTCTAGGATAAGGAGGAGCGAAGTCTCCAATATGTATTCTAGGCCGTAACACAACCGTCTAGACTTTCATTTAGCAGTCCTTGGAAAAGCGCGGAAAATGCGACATTCTTCTTAGGATATTCCAGAAAGGCGGGATATTATTTCTTCCGCAAAAAGGATTTAAAGGCCATTTTACTTTTATTGGCACTATACAGGCACTTGAAAAAGCATCAAAACTTTGGAAGCGAGGATTTTTAGCAAATTTTATGACTTATTTTCATTAATCGAAAATGTAGATCCGATTGATAAACAGGTCCTGACACCAGATTGGGAGCAGAAAAAATACATATTTACGTAAGGTAATAAAAGGGATTAAATAGAATAACATTTGTTCCTCATGGTTTGGTGATCAAAAAGTTTAAAAGGGTGTAAAGTCCTAGGTTGAAAAATACGAGTCCATTGCTCAATGGACGTCAGTTAGTTAAGTGCCTATATGAGCGCTTCTCTGCTATCTCCTTAATGACAGGAAAGGTTTTATTTCGTCGGAATCTGATCGAGATAAATCGAAAACAGTTTTTAATTAAAATGAGCCTTTTTAGCCTTCGTGCTCATAAACAGTTTTAACCCTCTGTGGACGAGCGAGTCAAATTTGTTGCATTTCAAAGTCATTGAAATATCTGCTTTCTGAGAGGCTTTTCCATTTGGTTGCTGTGCTACGCAGAATTTTAACACCTCGGATCAAATGTGGGGAGAGTTACGTCTCTATCGGCGGTTTGTCAAAAAATTTGAACGGATGAATGTGTGACCCTATTTACTGACGATGGTATGCCTGGTGGAGCTCTGAAATAAAGAGTTACAGCTGTCATATGAAGAAATAATTGGAAAAGTTTGAAAAAGGTATGTAATCAAGGTAATGTTTAAGTATACCTTGCATGTAAATTATTATGTGAAGTATTATTTTAATTTAAATGTACACCATACAAATACGTCACAGTTCAAAATAAATTCATTCGTTCATATCCAAATCCTGTTCCACTCAACGTGGGTCTAGGAGTTCACTAAACCTCGCCATTGCCCTCTATCGTTCCATAGCTCTTGTCCCACAACTTCACCCCAATGGAAACCTCTTGCCTACACGTCCCCACTCACTTCGTCAATCCAACGTCTCCTCGGCCTTCCTCTCGGTCTTTTACCTTCCTCTACTGTGTTTAGCATTACTTTTGGCACTCATGTTTATTCCATTCTTTTAACATGCCCTAACCATCTAATCCTATTGTCTACTATTTTTGTCTAATACTTTTTATATTTAATTGCTCCCATATGATATGTCAATATGTCAAAATAAATATTATTATCAAATAAATTGCAATTTTTAAAAATGCTTAAATATCACTCTTTAAACACTAATAGTGTAGCAGTATTTTTTTCATGCTGATGTTTCATAATTACGTCCTTTGATGGTTAACAACGCGCACCAGTGGTTTAAGAGTTTCTACAGCTATCTGTTACGATCAACTATCATATTTAAAGAAAATTTAAGGGACTTGTAAAGCCTCAAATAACATAATAACCTTCTGTTAGAAATTTTACCATCAGATCTGGAAGGGATTTGATAACTTTAGGACTATTATTTACATACAAACGACGACTTGAATTCAGGCGCTTAGTCATTGAGGGAGTTGGAGATGGCGGCCAATGCTAAACTGGGGCTGCTGCAACATTGGGTAGCCTGTACGACTTCTTTGTTAACCACGATTTTTCTTCAGCTCATAATATCTTACAAGCTAATATTGCTATTTTACGATGTTTTACGTCGATAACCAACGAGAAATTAGCATAAATTTACTTCTTTTATGTGAATTATTCTTACATTTATTATTTATTAAAATAAATAGTCATCCGTATTCCCGATAAAAACTATGGAACAAATCAATTGGATTGGATTTTTGGGGAGGCGACCGACAACTAAGGTCAGTTGCGCCATAGCGGATAGGTACGGAAGGAAGGGTGGATAGAAACCCGGCGTAAGCATTATCCTGAGCTTAACTAAAGGCACCAGAGGGACTACGGTTTAATATCTCATCTGACATGGAATACTGTACTCGAAGTTCCCTCCACAAGACACTTCAAATAGGGATAGTTTCCTCTGAAAATTATCCTCCTCTGCAGGGATTTGAATCCTGGCCGCCCTTACCGTTAGCTAGTGCTCTAGCCACCAGATCAACACGATCTCCGGTACAAATCGTGTAGGATTCTTAGCACTAAGTAACCAGAGCTTGTCTCAAGAGTAACTTTCCTTGAATATCGAATAGATGGTAGATATTATCGCTTTAAGGTAGTTTGAGCGAAATATCATTTTACTTAGAAATCAATGAATTTGGTCTCACTTTAAAGAGAAATATCTCGCCCTTCTAATGAAACCAAAAATTTAACCCCTTACCGCATTACTTTTGGAGATTTTTGCCAAAAAATACCAGCCCTTTAACATGGGAAATGGTACATGTATGCACTCCAGAGAGGCATTATTTACAATATGAGGTATTTATAGCACTTAGATGTCGTAAAAAAACTAGCAGCGCGTAGTTTGTATGTATTATCAACTTTTTTTGAAAATTAATCAAATTGTCAGCGCAGTAGGTTCTTGAGTATCACAAAAACCCTTCCGTTTTGAAGGAGTTTCAAATGCACCGCGCGAAAAAGTGAGTCAAGTTAAAGACTTATGTACATATTTTCATTTGATTATTTACAATTTCCGTCATATAAAATTATATTATTCCACCATTAATAGTGCAATATTTTATTGATGTGTCCTACAGCTGGTGAAATGATAATGTCTAATTTGAATATGGTCTCTATTACGACCAGGGAACTATCTCGCTCGGACTACCTTAAATCCTCTAATTCGTTCTCTCTCTCTAGCTGTCAAAAACAAAGAAATAAAAGAGGAGGAATAAACAATATAGTTGTTATTTAGGTTTTTAGGCCACAGTTTGATGACATAATTCCCACTCCATCAACCTATTTTTTTAGGTTAGAATACCTTTGAGTTTATGGGAGGCTCACCATTCTGCAAGTGAACCTCGAGAGCAATTGACGAGGAAAACAATGAGGAGGGTCACATCCATTTCCGCGAGGAGTGGCTCTGGGAATTGCAAAGCAAAGAGAAATATTTTTCTATCTGGACGGGCGAGAGTTTCCACCCGCGAGAGCCTCCGGAAAAGGGGTAGCAGGTGGCAATGCGTGCCCCTGGGTTTACCGAGTACGCCGCGGGGGTCGTGCGGCGCTGTCTCCGCATTTGGAGGAAGAGGGTTGTGGTGGGAGGGTTTTCGAAGGGAAGGCGTATATCGTAAGTAAGACTCGTCCGACCGATTCAATTTCCTTCTCGCTGTGCGGGAACTCATTTCCCAACTCCTTTTAAACGGAGATATCCAAAGCAGGGATGTTTACAAATACATGCCAGGGGAGAATTCCGTTCTCCAAATCCAATGCACTTTCACCTTATTATCCCACTCAGGTGAACGCAGAGTTTTGATATGGTGGGAGTCATATTTTTGTATGAAAAACAGAAATAAAATGACTAGCGCCAGAATTGAAAAACCAGCACACAGAATTACCACACCATTTTCCCCTCCTAGAACACGAACGAGTCATTCAGTTGTTTTTCATAGCCTAACTCAATTCTAGAGCATATGAAAAACCACACACAGATTTATCACGCCATTTTACCTCCCTAGCACACGAGAGTGTCATTGGGCTGTTTTTCCACAGCCTAACTCAACTCTAGAGAATATTTTCTAACTATACAACGGCTGGTCCGGAATCTATTGGCAAGAACAAGTATATCTCAATAATATGCCAAAGGCATCGCAACCACATGCTTATTAACGGCCCTAAAAACAGTTTTTCTTTGTAAAATCAATTTTCAAACATCATATTAAATATTGAACCAATTTATTGTTCAACTTGGTTACATCATTTGCATCTATCTAATCTATATTTTCATATCTGTAATCAGTTTAATAACGTCATTCATATCCAATTCCTATGTACATTATTTTTGTGAAAGAGTGCGTAAGTTAAATATGTAAATTTTTATGCGCATGAGGTATACAAGGCTTTGTTTCAGGCAATTGATATGATTTTCAAGAGACTGATGCAATGGAAAACTTTAGCCAATATCTACAAATTTCTCTCTCCAACCATTATTTATTAATTTCACGTGATATAAAATGGTAATAATTGGATATGGGTTATTGACGATTCAGTGGATACCTAATTATTGTACATACCTAATTGGGCAGCTGAAAATTAAATGATATGAATGTGTAATACAGGTTACAATATAACATTACTACATAAATTATTTTTTGTATTCATTGGTATTTTATTCCATTAATTAGCTAAGTAAATTCATCAAATTCAAAAGTAATGATTTTGAATTTCTATTCATTGCTCACCAGATCATTCAAGCCCTCGCCTCTTGCAATTTAGAAACTGTAACGAAAGTTATTAAAAGTCTTTCGAATTTGCTCCTATGTGCAGTGATTGAATATTGTAATCGGTTAAAACGCAAAGTTTTCCAACGGAATGCTTGACCGGAAATTTATCACCTTCATAGAGTTTGAATGGGCGAAAAAAAAGTAAAAAGGGGAGAATAAGATGTTAATTGATAGGGTAACTAAACATAGTTTGTCACGTCAAGATCTATTATTTTTTTGTTACAAAGATTAATCATTTTCATGAAAGCTTCCGACTCTCACTTAATCACATACGACCATTTTTTTTCTCTTCCCAGAAATCACGCGCGGTGAAGAGTCCTCGAGATCCCCGCCATTCAACCCCTCCCCCGAATCCTCCTCCCCACACTCAACTCGCCCGGGTCTTCTTATCTGAGCGTCTTCCGCGCTCCGCGCTAACGAAAAGGAGGGAAGAAACGAGGAGGAGACGTCCTTGAGAGGGGAGGAAGGAGGAGCTTTCCTCGGCACAAGGAGACGAGTGCCGTCTGCTTTCCCTTTTCGTATTTTTTCTGCCGAGGCGCATATCTCTCGCGCTCGCTCGTTCATTCGTCCCTTCCTCGTTCCCCTTTTCGAATTCTCTCCCTTCCGACTCATTTCCTCCGTCGTGGAGGTCATTAGCCGACGATTCCGCGCCTCTTAGAGAATGCCTTCTCTCCACATTCACTCTCGTCCCGCTCTCATCAGAGGGCTCCACTGCTCCTCCCGCCCCACCCCGGAGATCAGGTTGTCCCCACACCCGCTACCGCCGTTCCCTGCACACAGCCTCCCTTCTCCGCCCCCCTCTTTCCCGCACCACTGGGGGAGAAATGACGAGGAGATGGCGAGAGAGGGAGAGAGAGAGAGAGTGACAGAAGACCCATTTGCGTCGCTTTTTAAAAAGTGGGAGTCGAGGAGAGTCTCGCATTTCAAGATTTTTTTCGGGAAGTCAAAAGAGGGTTTCTTTTTTTATATTTATTTTTTCCCATCCTCCCTCGTTTGGTTTGTCTCCTGAGGTTCCGGGCTCGGATCGCCGAGGAAAAAAAAGTAAGTCATCTTCGGTCCATATGGGGGGAGGTTTTGAGGGAAGTAGAGGGTCGGGCGTAATAGGCTAAGGGCGGGAGGGTCGGGGTAGAAAAGACCTCTTGGTGACTGGGGATCTCACAGTGCTTTCCCCAGCCGCCAGGCATAGGTGTGATTCCTCGGAAATTTGTAAAGAGACTTCAAATGAGTGATTTTATCACGCTTTTACGCAAAATGATTAAATTATAAACATTCGCACTTCTTATTTTTTTTACATTTTGGGCAATTTGGTAAGAGAGTTCAAATGAGTGATGGTGTCACTTTTTTGCATAAAACGATTAACTTTTAAATATTCGCTCTCTTTTAAGAATTTTTCATCCTTGAGCGTTGTAAATTGCAGGTTATCATTTACCTTTGGAGATCTCGTGCGTGCGCTGTTTATAGTACGCAGGGAGGTAGAATCTGCAGAGGACAAGTTTATATTCCGTTAGAGGAGGAATTTTTCGGAGCTATCTTGATCTCTGCTTGTGTGTTTTCAAAATCGTTCCCTACGAATATTTCGTTTCACCTTGCAGCTGGGTGAAATGAACGGACTAAGGTCTCTTATGATGGAACTGCCAACAAATACTCAATCACAATCGTTTACGATGCTGCGGTCCATTCGAATTTGGGCCTGTAAATTTAAAATTCGTCCCGAGCGCTGTTTCCTCCAGCAGCGAACTGTACACTATGCATGGATGCAAAATGGATCGAAAGCATGGATCATTGAAAAATCCAGCCAGAACACAATAGAAGCTTTCGAAATTTGGTGCTGGAGGAGGATGCTGAAGATAAAATGGACGGAGAAAATTAGAATGATGGGGTTCACAGAAGAGTAGAAGACGGAAGGACCATATGTAACACCATACCGGAACAAGAACCAGATGGATTAGACACACTCTAAGGTACAAGGGGTATGTGAAGAACATACTTGAAGGTAAAGTACAAGTAAGGGTTCCATGGAGGACCCAGGACCATATAAATAAAATAGTTCATTCATGGACCATATATAGACGTAGCGTAGATTAAATTATATGCTGAACCTCTTAGCTAAATTGGAAAAATATTTCTCTGACGATGTGAAAAACATACTGTTAACCCCCTCGTACTACGGCAGATTACATCGCACCAATAAAATTAGAGAGATAGATTGAAGAACCGATACTTAAAAAATGTCATTTTTTTCCGCATACTATTCGGGACCATAACAGCTGTGATCGTCGTTACGAATAGTGCAAATAGTGACCATAGCTAGACATTAGATATTTCTCTTTATATTCTCTACATTCTTAATAATGCATGATGTAAATATTGATGCTCTTATTTCTGCATGATATTTTGAATCTGTAGTAGTAGTCTTCGTATCCCTTTCCTATTGGAACGATTGACGATAGAATATTTCTTGGTTAGTAGATTTTTAACTGGCGCGTTGCATGTGTGGTATGCTGGTTTCAACGTAATTTCGGTGTTCAGCTGTTTAATTCATGTATGCCTGGTGTGGAAGAACCTCCTACCACACACCCTTTGAGTGGCTTGAAGAGTATGACGTAGATGTAAAGGGAAAAGTATATAGAAAGAGCTACCAGGATAAGGGAATTAGCATTAAATAGGGAATAGTGAACGGCTGTAGTCAACCAATGTTAGGATTGAACGACAAATGATGATGATGAGATGTAAATTGGACAATGCTGACAGAAAAAGTTATTAGGAATACAGCATGCACTGTTAAGGTTAGGGTAAAGTAAAGTTAAGGTTAAGGTAAAAGTTACATTGGTAACGGACAAATGAGTCAGAATGCAGAGGAGAATCTAATCCCAGGGTTCCTCGCCAGCACACGTTCAGCACGCCAATCTCAGACCCTTCACTAAATAAAGAATACACGCCTCTTCTCGTTCCGACTTCTTGGAGTACTCTGAAGTTTTACTATTTTAAATGCCTAATCTCAGCCGTTATATCCTATTGATTTCTCAATCCACACGGAAATATTACTGTTGTGTAACTAGTTGCCTTTATTCCCTAAATGCAGCCAGTAATAACAACCCTTCCTCCCATACCATACCAATTATTCAACCGCATGCGTTCCACTTCTGCCCGTCAGAATTGAGTAACTCAAGTCACATCGTAAGTCGCAATGTGAGGTATGCTTTGCCTTGCAAAGCCAAAAGGCATTAACTGACAAAATTACATATTTTGAAATTAGAGTTGATGTCGTCATTTTCAACCTTGAGGATTTTAAAATTGTGTAACGACAAAACCGTATCTGGAGCGGCTTGCTAGATATCACGTACAGTTTCCGCCGTATCAACAGTAAAAAATTTCAGCTTTTTTTAGGATATCAGTAACTTATTTGTTTATGTATTTCTTCCAAAAAATCTCGTTAATTTGGTTCCTCTATCATTTATCTTCATTACGCGTTGAGAATCTAAGCACCAACTGCAATTTAATTTCTTTAAAGATGGACTAGATGAAGAATCGAAGACTCAGAGGCGAAAACTTATCATGGAATAACTTAGAACCAACAGTGGTGCGATTACTGTCTTTTAGCTCAGCAAGGCGGAACTGTACTTACCGTACTTCGAATTGCATTACAAGGCACTGCTTAAGGTGGCTTTAGCTTGAGTATTTCTGTCAAGACAGATACTTAGCTACACATTCTTACTTATTCTGATTAAAAAATCCTGATTTCGCTAATGAAATGAGTAACTTATTGAAAACCAAAGCTACGCTTCAAAACATGCATATTATTCCACGAAGGTACTTTAAATACCCACGTTAAGGCAGCCTTGGGAGCCAGCTGCAGCGCCTTTTACATGAAACTACTGAAATTTGGCTTCATTTACGGTAGGAAATCGATCAAAACTTGTAAAAATTAGGTGGTAGAAATCCTAATTTTAATCTATTTTTCAGGAATTTTTTCTTCTAATTAATAGCTTTAGTTATAAGCTAGAATATATTTTTTAATAAATTCAACAGATTCAGGCGAGATATCGTGGAAGTTCTTCATAGTAAGACAAAGTAGTAAGAGAGTAACTACTCTCTTACTACTTTGTCTTGTACCTGATGATGGCTCTGTGAGCCGAAACGCGTTGTACGCATTAAAACAATTTTGTGGAAAAGTGCAATTGTTTCTCTTACATTATATATTTTTTAGTTCAAGTTGATGTTTTCTACTGTAATATGAGCTATCATTATAAAAATCAATGCATTAATATCTATTTCAAAGGCTGAAAGATGGTAAAACCAGCCAGGAAACACAATTTTATATTCATCTCAGTTTAAAGAGCGCTTCAGAGATGATGTATTCAATTTTTCAGAATATCTGGAATAAGTGCCTCCGAGGTCAGGGCATTAATTCTTTAACCTAATTTAATATAATTCTTTAATCGTTTCCGTTGCTGCCTGAATAGTGAGTTCCATCGCATGAACAAGATTTTGTAATATGCTCCGAATAATGCACTACCGATTATTATTACGCTTAGCCCAATATTTGAAAATAAAATATTTAAACGTGATTTTTTCCCGATTTTTTTTTATTCCAAGCCGAAAGGTCAAGTCACAACATGCTTTAATTTAGGAAAATTTAATAGAACAATTTTTGGATGGTTTCCATTGCTGCCTGAATGGTGAGTTCCATTTCATTAACAAATACACTTAAGTACTGTGTGGTTCAAGCGTTTTTCAACTTACGTAAAGACTTGTAATAAGCACTCAAGGATCCGCTAATACCGCTCAAGTCACCATAAACAAGTAAGAGGGTCGCCTCAGAACGGCACCAGAGGGTACCAGAATTGCGACAAACTGGGGCCTGATTCTCAGAGTTTCAAGTCTGCAAGTTAGCAGTCACAGATCTACGTAAGCCAGATTTACAAGTCTGTGTATCACAGATAACGGAAACGGAAGACTTATAAATAGTTCGCAAGTGTAAATGGGGAAGTCAAGTCCACATTTAATTTTTAATTTATGCTTATGATATATTTTGAGAGTGTACTTCGCCATGTTTCTTATCTAAGAGTCAGTTCCGCGTTTCAGGGTGAATATAAATGATTGAACATATGCCTGAATGTAAGTATGAAGGTATAAAACCTTTAATTTCATAATGTACTTTGAATGATCCCAAAGTTTTCCAAATATTCGTTTATTTCGTTTCGCTAGAAGTATGAGCTTGAAGTGGTAGTTATTTGTAAGTCTTACATGTCAAGATATGATGTTAAGCCGGTAAAATCTTTCTTAAGCCACTATTTACAATTGTTTAAAATTCACAGTGGAAAAATCATTTGCCTGGACTGGGAATCGAACCCAGATCCATCGATTTTGTTACGAGTTCTCTAAACAATTAATCTACCCAGGCGTCCTCTTCCGCTGTGAATCTCATGATCTGGGTTCGACTTCCAGCCCAGGCGAATGACTTTTCCACTGTGAATTTCACACAATTGTGTGATCACTAGCGGGTGACTCCGTTGAAGTAACTGCGCGGCTGGTTCCGTGGTTCTTCGAAAAAAAAACACTATTTACAACTTTATTACTTAATACTCTAACAAGAAGTCGTGGGAATTTACTGTATGTTGACTTTAACATTCGTAATGAAGCTTATTCTTCGTTTTTCTAGATATTAGAGCACTTACTAGACATAAAATGACAAGTACATAATTATTAATAAATTGAAGAATGTGAAAAATTTGAAAATTAAATTCTTTCCTCTTTCATACTATGGCTTAGCAACTTAAGCCCAAAAACCATCAATCTCAGCCCTAATTACTATATCGAGGATTCCCGAGTGTGCCGCATAAAGTGCTGTCAGAAACCGCGCAACTTTATAGGTTCACCCAAGTTGCTACTTGAGGCACTGACCACTTGGGTTATCTTTAAATTTAACAAAGAAAACTGTAATTATCATTTTCTTTCTAGTAAATAAATAAATCCTTAATATCTGGAGATACAAAGAGTAATCTTTGATGGCGGATGTAAAAGTCATGATACAATATATTACCACGAAGTTTTGTTAGAATATTATGTTAAAAAGTAGTTAATAGTGTTTCAAGAAAGATCAAACCAGCATAATATGATACCTGGACAAATAAGATAAATAAATAAACAATATTACAATATCATCCGTCTATAAATGCGGTGAAATAAACGATTTTATCGCTTGATATTCGGTGTCCCCGTCAAACTTGTCTCCACTTGGGATCTTTCAAAGTCAGTTGCGAGTTTAAACTGTTTCCGAATATGTTCAATCATTTAAATTTACCCTGAAACGTGACACTGAATTTTGGTTGAGAAGCATGGCAAAATACACTTTTTATATATCGTACGCATCAAATAATAGTTAAATTTGGACTCGATTACGTCCACCATTGTCACTTGCGAACTATTTACAAGAACTTTACAAGTAAGAGACTTGTAAAATCCGACTTGTGACATTGACTTGTGACTTTTAAAGTTGTAACTGTGAGATACACTCTATCACAAAACCCCCTAAATAAATGGCTAAGAATAAATTCTATTTCAAAGGGGAGGAAGCCTTAGTCACCTGCTGTATTATCCTCCGCTCGCCCAGCCAGCCATTTAACGATTCAGCCCGCCTGTCCTGGGGGTGGGAGGAGTTACCGGTGCTACCGGAAGCTCTCCCCGCGAACACTTCCGGGGCGGAAAAATGGGACAGGGTGAATCCCGACTCTTATCCCGCGAGGATTTTCTTCCACGTTGAAGCGGGTCGTGTGGTGCGCCTGATCTCCTTCGTGCCTCCTTCCCCCAATAGCTCCCCCCCTTACAGCGGGCCTCCTCAACGACCCTCTAAGAGGCAAAGAAAGTCAGCCAGCCCACTCACTCGATGTCTCACACTTTTTCTTCCTCTCCTTCTTTCTGAGGGAAGGATAGGCGATGCGGGGAGAGCACTCCAAAGGTCAAAGGTCTCCGTGATTGAATGCTTTTCGTTCAAGGCTCTTCTTTAAGGAGCCACTCAATGCATATGCACTCTTCACTCGGCGAGCTGCTTCTGGGCTGGGTGATTAGAGACACGCTATATCATATATTCTTGAGAACCCACATTTGTCTAAAAATATGATACCGTAAAATGCAACCATGCACTATAAAATTGCTTGGGTAGTTGGTTTAAATTCTACCATGGCAACAGTCACGTATATTACAATACTCCAGATTCTTTACCAGCTTTCCGTTCAATAAATATTTACATTCCGTGATTTGGAAGCCATTTTCGTTTATTTTTTTTGTTCTTTCCTGTTATATTTACGAATCAGAGCTATCTAATTTGTTATTAACCGGAACACTTAAATATTTCAAATCAGTTTCGAATTCATGACCGCCTACCTAAAAGTGGCGAACACTTGATATTGCACGTGCAGAAAAACGTAAAGATTGACGAAAAATGCATCTAGGTTCGGTTAATAATTCGATGAGAAGACAGTTGATGATTTCAAACCTTTTTACTGACTGTAAACAGAAAAATTTAAACCAAACTCGTACAAAACGATTTTGAAAAAAGGTTCCTTGAAATCCTTTGAACTAAAAATAACCAAACAGAATTGGTTGTGACAACTCCCTTTGCGAGTTTATAAGCCGAAAACATTTGAATAATTACCTCAGAAAGATTAATTAAGATTCAGTTCTTGGTCAGACTTGTTTTAATTGGTCCCTTATCTAATTATCTAACCAGAGCTTAATAAATACTAAAAAATTGCATTTGAAATAAAAAATACTTTTTCAGGATGAATTTTAAATAAAATATAACAATAATTGAATATTTATATTCTAAAACCAATAAAATATATTCCAAACTATCAAAAATTAGTAATAAAAACAAATGAAAAATCATAAAATATTTATTGTACATTAACACGTCTTAATTAATACTTGTCTTTTTTGACCTGACGTAGTTTGTTTGTTTTTTGTAGTGATAAAACGGCCACTCGCTATAACCTTGGTTAAAATGTAAACTTAGGGGAGGGGGGAGCAAGCCATTTGAACTTGAGACAATTGTTGTTTACAAGCGATTCGAAAAATCGGGCAAAAAAACGAGAATAACATGTATATGGCCAAAAACCACGATATCAAAGGATTGAAATGGTCCATTGGTGAAATTAGATTTGGGTTGGAAGTCATTCCTGTGTAAATTATCCATTTTAAATAGGGTGTAAATAGATTCATTAATACACATCATACATCATTATTCAAAAATGCCTCTAACAGGGAAGAGAATTCTGTTGTATATAAATTGGAGCTGATTCAACCATTTGCCAATAAAGCCTTTATCTAACTGATCATGAAACCTGACTAAAGATAACTAAAAAATAGTTTTAAAAAAGGAAGAAAAAGTAAGTATAAACAACGATTAGCCAACCACTTTACTACAGCTGATAAAAAACTTCTAATTGGAAAAGGCTTGAGTCAAAATTATTAGCAGACACGCAATAACTGAAATTCTTAAGCTCGTGTTCTTTTCACAAAATATAATGTCCTGAAGTTGAAACTCATATATGACCTAATTTCCAGCTGCACCTTTTCTGAATCCCACATCGAAGCCATGCGTTACTGTCCCTAGCCCATTTTATTCTGATCATATCGGGAAATCAATTACAATTTTTTCCCAAATACTACAGGATAAATCCATATACGCTCTTTTTCAAAATACCTGCTGCAATGGAGTAGGGATTGCTGCTCTTCACCTAGAATTCTGCCCAAGTGCAGACTGTAACAGTATGATGGAGGCCGTCCCTACCCACTTCAATGGATTTAGGCAAATCAATGTACTAAGCTTCATATCAATAGCACTGGGTACACGACTCAAGAAGTGGAATTCAAATAAATTTCTCAGGAGTATTTTGAGTATTAAAAACACTGAATATATCTAATAGATTTACTTAAAATGATATAATTTGGAAGTAAATTAAAATATAAAATGCTAAAGTTATTTCCATCACGTGCTTAAAATACATTAACGTGAAATACCACCTAGACTTGGTCACAACTCTGGGTCAATCTCTAAAGGCGCATATTTTACAAAAATTATGAGATATGAAAGTGTATCTCGTGGAAACCGGTTTTTGTTATCAAATTATCTGACAAAGTCCATCACTTTTGCCACACATTCAGTTTGCGTACTCGATGGCCGACGATTAAATCAGTTGCGAAAATATTTGGGCCTATTAGGAATGAGTATCATGTGACAGACAGAATCTGAAGAAAAATGTTAGTTGATTCCTAAAATTTGGAGGATTTATTTATTTGATACTCAGATTCATTTTAAATTTTCATCAATCTCTATCTTTCATACGATAATATAACTCTACCACTAAAAATTGGGTATACCGTGGGTTATCGACCAAAGGCGAATCCTATTACATAAGACACTAAATCCGGCATTACTCTGTGAAAATCGGTTATATTCTTCATAATGAAAGAGGTCTCTTCATCTGACTCCGCTCTTTATATCTCCAGCCAACCCAGGATTCAGCATATCATGACTTTTTCAAGGGATTTGAAAACCATGAAAAGGGCATCATATGCTAAGACCCGGATCGGTTGGAGAAATGAAGTGCGGAATCAGATAAAGTAACCCTTTTCATTTCGAAGAACGCAGCCATTGTAATTGGCAATTATTCAACATAAGCATCAAATTCTACCTGTCATACGATATTCAAATAATTAGGACATCGATTTAAGGAGCAAACTATTACATTTTGACTCACCAAAATATGAGTTGACTGTGAGTGCTAACGTACCATACATCGGGCCCACTGACAGTTAACTACACAGAATTGGCCTACATACTTGCAGGCAAAGTAACTGAATGAGGGGGAATATTGGGAGAATTATATTAGTCTCAAATTAGAAATAAATTTAGAACCCAAAAAGTTGGTGTATACAATTGTTTAGTCAAGATTATAATTTCATTTCCCCACACAATAAGCAACCTCCGCGTATTAAGTCTACCAAAACTAAAGCCATTAGTTCCCCTATCGTAAGAATTTCGCTCGGATACTCTCAACAATGAATTTCTCAAAAATTAATGTTAGTATTTCAAATATGAGTTCCAAATAATAAAACTGTAAATTTTCAATTATATGCCTGTGTTCTGAAATGTGCCTGTGTGGCTTAGAGCTTACAGAGAGGTTGTATGAATCTCTGCATGAGTCCACTGCATATCTAGCGACTTAAAAAGATAATACAAATCAGGCCGTTCCCTTCCGGGGTCGGCACAGTCACATAGGTACACTCATAAATGCATATTTGTGCACCTGATTCTGCTTCAGTAATCTCCTCCATACTGACCTGTCCTTGCAAACCTCTTTTACCTCATTTACCCCCATAAAATTCTTCATACATAAATAGCCATCTTAAACTCCTAAAATATCTATACTAAAATAGCCAAAAAGATAAATAGCCATCCTTAAAAAGATAATACAAATCAGTTAGCCGGATGAAATAATCATTGAATATCATATAACTTAAAAGTTTTTTAATTTTATTTTTGGAAAATGAAGCCTTGCTGAGGTATCATTATTACTTTCGCCTCCAGTAAAAAAAATGAGAACACAGCTCAAGGGATTCACAAATTCGGCAATAACTTATCCACAATTGATCCCGCGATATATTTTGGTAGCGCCATCAAGTTCTCACTCTGTAATATTTCGTGATAACTTTTGATTTGTAAGTGAAAGAGTCTCATTTGAAACTTCAAAATATCCATAAACTCTTGTAAGCCAGTATCATCCCTGCTAAAAAATTCCTTAAAAGCTGTTCTGTAGAACGTAAGGAATGCTAAAGAAATTGACTCTTTTTCTTCAGAATTAGTTCCTTTTCTAAGGACCTGTACGGAACATGAGAGCCTGACTCTACATTACATATGTTCTGTAGAGTTATTTTCTGCAGAGCGAAAAAGCTCTTTTCAAACTGTTCTGTTGAACTTCAGCAACTCTACGGAAATATGTGAGGTGTCCGTTGACCCAGTTCCTTTTCTAAGGACCTGTACGGAGAGTCGTAGGGAGTTCTACAGAACGTCCTAGGAAATTCTACAGAACGTTCTAAGGTATTCTGCAGAACATCATAGAAAACTCCGTAAAATGGCGTTTCAATACTTAATGGAATATCTACATAACTTTTTAAGAAATTCTTCAGAAGTACTACAAGGAAACTATACAGAATTTTTATCAGGGATTATAATACAGGTAAGATGATAATACACTGCACAAACAACAATTATTACAAATAAATTCAGACTTCACTTTGTAGAACCTCTCCATATCGGAAATCAAAAACTATTATGTAATGGTCCACTAATATTTTTATTGTTTACGACCCGGGTTTCGTCACGTAATGACATATTGATGACCTGAAGATGCCATTACGTGACGAAACCCGGGTCGTAAACAATAAAAATATTAGTGGACCATTACTTAAAACAATTATTACAATAAAATATGAATCGACCGATGAAACAGATGATTTTTAACCTTTTAACGCTGGATTTAAATGTCCGAGAGTCTCTTCACTTCTTGGAATTTAATCTGGCTCTTAAAATTTTTCGTGCTTCTACGGCAATAGCCATCACTATCGCAACTAAATTCAAAAATAAAAAGCATTAGTTGGATAAAAAATTTGATACACCTTTATGTTTAATATTTTTGCCTAGATCAAATAAAAAAACCCTTAGATAATTCTTGTAGAAGCGACTCGAAAACCCTGGGCTATATTTAATGTCTTGCGCATTCATATCCACATATTTATTTGAAGTAAATCTCTTTCGATGAAGTACTAATGTATTGAGATAAAATTTTCGCCACAGATTGAGCGATGTAATTAATTATGAACGTCAAATTCAACCCTCGCAGTATCACTGAAAACCTAAAGTCTAATTGGTATGCCTCCTTTGAATTCCAGCGACGCAGCTGAATCGGACCGAACAATACAAGAGGACTCTGGATTCTTCTATAGTGTAAGCTTTTACCATGCGTGTTATATGAAACTCCTACGAATCCGGATTCCTCATCGTTACGCGAGCAAAGGGATATTGTGACGGATATACAAGAGGAATTGGAAAAACAAATGTAGAAAGTACTGGAAACATTTTTTCCTCCGTCCGATCATTATTGCAACGACAACGAAAAAAATCGCGAGCATCATAAAAGTAAACTCGTCGGATAATTCCATTGTGAATGATTCCCGAGGATTGCAAAGGAAAGGAGGATGGAGGGTGGGGGGGGGGTGGGGAGAAAGAGCAAAGGAGGAAAGAGAGGGTTGAAGTGAATCGGATAGCGTCGGCCAGGATATTCCTCCCTAATGAGCACATACGAAAATCAACCGTAACTCTTGATTCAGCTGGGGTTGAGGGGGGGGTGGGCACGTAGTCAAGGGGGAGGGGCAATAGGGGGTGTCGGGGAGGGGTACGGTATGGGGCGGCAAACGAGAAGTTTGAGGGAGGGGTTTGGCAGAGGAAAGGGAATGCGAGATGGGAGTGGAGGTAAGACAGCTTGGGGTGGATGAGGAGGGGGTTTATGGAAAGGGTAGGGGTTGTTTGCACGGACATATAAGCAATGATAATTGAAAGCTCAAATCCCTCTCGGCCGCAGAACAAAGACGCACACGGAATACATACGCTTTTGCTCTGCCAAAAGGAGGGGATGGGTCGCCATACTCCTCTCTCCAACCTCCCCCTCCCCCAACCTTTTCCTCCCCTCCTTTCTTTCCCTCCACTCCCCCGCCTTGCCCCGTGTGTGTGAAAAAGTGTTAGCTTGGCCGGTAAAGAGGTGGACAATTTGGTTCGAGCCAAGGAATAGAACAGAATAGAATTAGTTTTATTATGCTCTAGGTTTTCCCAGCAAAATAAAATACTTATCAAATTCTGCTTTGAACTAAAAAATAACAAAAAATATAAATACCTGGCCAACATCTCACAGTGATGAAAAACAAAAAATTTCACATTCACAGAAATTAACACTAAATACAATGGGAAATATAATACATAAAAATGGAAAATATAGTATCAATCACAGAGGGATAACAAACGAACAATAATTTCTCAGTTCATTTTGGAAACATACAATTCTATAACAGGATACAAATTTCAATTATTGGCATATATGCTGTTGATAGTTATAATTAAAAAGTTTTTCCTTAAAAACAGACTGCGAGGAAGAATTTTTTATAGATGAGGGAAAAGAGTTCCATTGATTAGAATCAGAGATGAGAAAAGATTTAAGGTTTGTATTTGTCCAGGGAAGGAATATCCAACAGGTAAACGAGTGATGTATCCTTAGGTGAATCCTCCGTAAAATAACTTAAATATTGTAATATCTATACCTACTTTAGCTTCTATAATAAAAGCAGCAAGTCCTCTTTTTAATATGGCTAAAAAAATCCTACCTTTTCGTGATAACTTTTTCACAAATTGACGCTGAAATTAAATAGTGCTGCAAAGTGAGGATCGGTAAAATCATGGGCTAATTGTGAATTGTCTACCTAATATAAATTTAATTTTGGCAAAAACTGTAAACGAGAAGGGATAATGCTTAGGAAATCTACGAAAAACAAGTTTTTATGCTCCTTTCATATTGTTTAATCGAGTTTTGGGAAATTACTACAATGGTTGAAGTAAATATGCGGTGATACTATATTAATAATTATATCAATAACTTTGAAGTCCCCTGAACCCTGTTTCAGTAAAAAAATATATAGGCACTCGATAGAAAATATTATTTTAACTCCTTTCATTATAGTTAAAATATCTATTGGAAAATAACAGTAATAATTAAAGTCTTAATGCAGTAATATATCAAAAATAGTGCTGCCATATTCCGTCCATCAGTAAAAATCTTTATTTTGAGTTATCTTTATCTTGAACTTGAAATATATCTTAAACTATGAGCATATTTTCTCCCTTAACTTTACTATTTAATACTTAAGGCATGAAAAGAGTGAAAGGTAATTTTTTTTCATAAAAATTGAACTCATTACTTGCTTTGACTAGCAACAACATGGGGAACTTCTAAGGTATGTAGAAGCAATTATTGCTTATATACAAATTCCCGTAAAATTAGCATACGAGTTTTTAATAGTCATACCAATTATATAAAAAGGCTACACGTACATGCGCATGTTTCATTGGCTGTGCAGAAAGAGTCAGATGTGCGCCAATAGATGGCAGGATAGATTCCATACACGTATTCCATGAATGACACATGCGGTTTGCGGACGCATTTATCAAAATAAGCATATACCTAGACAAACTGCCGAGTAAGAGAACCGCCTGATTTCGCTAAAATGCAAAAAATCAAAGAATCCATTGATGTTTTTGATAATATATGTTCTTAGCTATTGATACCCATAGCAATAAAATGTACACGTTTAAAAATATATTTTCAGTAAAAATATAAACTACACATTTATATATAATCAACAATTAACATTACTTGATACATTTGACTATTTCGCCAATACCTTGGCCTATTTTAGCAAGTGTTTTAACAACTCCGTGAGTAATGAGAGAAATAAATTTGTACCTTTTCGATTATTTAGCAAATTTGCCAAATAGTCATTGTGGGATAAAGATAAGTCTTATTGCACATGATAAATATTTCAAGTTCTTTGGATCAAACTGATACTCTACTAAACGTAAAATAATTCCATTCTTATCTCCAAATGTTTCTGAGAAGTGTACAGAGACCATTTTTATAGGAAAAAACATTAAAATGGAATCTACCAGTAAATTTTTAGTGCCGCGCAGATAACTAAAATCGTCACCTATAGTAATTAAAATTATATATATTTATTTGATCATTTCAAATCCTGCCGTTATTGTGAGTTTCTCCACAAAAACAAATTAACTTATATAATGTGTGGCCATAATTTTTTTTCGACCGCTTCAAACGTCATCGACCGCGATAATCATGCTCCGTATCTGCATTCAGCAGTTACGGAACATAATTATCGCGTTGTAAAAATCTTTTTAGAGTTCATCCCTGGCCATGAAAAAAGCTTTACCACTTTTATCTGTAATATTAATCATAAAGTAAGGAGTATCCCTCAAATTTCCTTATGAATGTGAGGAGAGGTTCTTGGAAATTTTTGGCATACGGAAAACCAATGGAAAAATTGACATGCATTACGGTCGTATTATGCCTTTTCTCCCTTAATGGAATTACTATGCATTATTGTGACTTGAGTCTAGCTTATATTCCAATTTAATCTCACTAATATGTGGATGACATGACCCTGCCACGATATAATACCATAGAGGTCTACAAAAGCATAATAACTCGATTTAAACATGTACTTTATAGTCATTACTTAAGTGATTCCTTTTATGTCATAGATATATTGCTCATGCAATCTTACGAAATTGAATGTACTAAAAACTATTGGAATTCAATGTACCTAACGGAAGGTTAGACGTCTTAGATGATGGAAAATATAAAATCACATTCTTATACCCGCATTAGTCATAATTTGAAAGATAACGCTCAAGTTTCTTTCAAGCAAACGCTCAAGAGCAACTACTCTATCGCATGACAGTCTATCACCATGGAAAATTTCCTCATAATCACGGCAGTTTTAAGTGACAGTCGGAAGTCAGAACAATATATCTGAGACAGACATGATAGTAAAATGATAAACATAAATAGACAACGGACGAAATAAAAGATGCCGTCAACGAAAATAAAGGATAAGTGTGTCTAAATTTATTAAAGTGGATGAAGTATGTTTAGAATTTTTTTAGCGCGAGTTTCTGGCTACTCAAAATGTAGGGTACGAAAAGGTAACTAAAGTTCATATCGATTTCAAATATACTCACATCTAACATTAAATTCATTCAGTTTCGTAGAATTCGAAATCTCTCCTCCAAAGAATGATCTTTTTAGAAGGAAGTGTTCATGGAATATGCCTGTAGATCTATTCTAATGATACACCTCTCTCACTGTTGTTTAAATTAGATGGAGAACATTTAGAGCTCGTCGTGATTTCCGATTCATGTAGCATACATGAAATGCTTGCAATAAAGTTATGTATAAGCGCATGTATTTCATACATACAATGAACGCATGAAAAATATTTCATACAGTCAGCACTCTCATCATTAGTCGTGCAGTCCTATTGGATTACTATAGCCCTCAGTCCTTCCCTATTATATGCTAGGTTCTTTACTTCTTCATATCTTTTCCTATGTACTTTCCTCTTAATTTGGTCCATGAGCTTATTACTATACTTCCTCTTGGGAGTCTTTCCTCTATTTTTCCTTCAATATTCACTGACCCGTCGTACCTCAGAGTGTTTCCAGTCCATCTGATCTTTCATTTTTGTGTTGTTATATGGTCCTTTTCTATTCTAGTCTTCTGTTAACTTCATCATTAGTCTCTTTTCATTAGTCTCTTTCATTCTTATTTTTTTCGTTAATTTCATTTTCAGCATCCTCCTCCAGCACAAGGATTTGAAGGCTTCTTGTCTTTTCTTGTCAGCTTTTCCAATGGTTTCAAGACTTCACTAATAATTATTTCTTTAAAATCATGGCTTATATCCACTACAACCTATAAATTACAATTTTACACTAATAAAACCATGCCTTAGGAGGTGAAAATCTTGTCCGGGTGGGATTTAAACCAACAAACCTTGTATTAGCAAGCAATTAGTTCACCTCTCCGCCACTGGGGCCGGTAAATGGTATTATGTGTATAAGTATTTTTCTTCTTGGTTGATATATTTATATCAAGGAGAGTATTCTTGAAGAGAAAAAATGATAAAAACACAAAAAACCACAGTCCATTAACTTTACAGAGTACATAATTGAGTTGAATGCAAATCATAGGTACAGGCGACATGTGGCGGAACTGCTCCATAATGATAGAAAAAAAACCACTTGCAGTTCTCCACAAGTAAAAGATTTAGCCCGATGGTTTTTGTAATACAGCACCATTTTCAGGAGATAAAGTAGCAGCATCTGAAACTAATCGTATTGAATATTTTACTTAGGGATGGCCGCAAGTATTTTGCTTCTGGCATGATAGAGTCGAAAAGTCCAAAGATGTGCCGCCACAAGCGACTGAACTCTGTACCTGCCACATCAGACGATAAAGTTAAAAACCTTATCCACCACATATGCATGCAGAGTATTCTTGGATCCATGCAACTCAATATCCAAGTTCGGCTTTCAATTGAAATTGTGAAGAAAAACTTCGGTATCCTTCCGTTTTGAAACTACTGAACGGCAGGGAAAATCTCATTCTTCTGACTCAAAATAAAAAAAAGATTCCACGACCAATTAAGTTCCCTCGGAGGTTCATAGGTAGGCAAGGGCCATTCTTTGGCCTCTCTCCTTCCCTCAGACCCTCAATAAAAAAGAAAGACTCCACCGTAAAGCAAGCCGAGTAGATCGACTCCCCGTCCCCCCCTGTAGATAAAAAGAAGAGGCGAGTGGAAGAGGATAAAAAAAGGAACGGCGATGAAGAATAAAAGTGCGAAAGCGTAGGAGGAGAAAGGGGGTGGGTGAAGCGGAAGTGGTAGAGGGCCAGTGGAGGGGGGGTATGGCAGGGGGGGTAGGGAGTGGCAACCAGGGAAATAAGGGTCTCTTTCGAGGGGTGGAGAAATATATATATATAAAAGGACTGGCCACCGCCGCGATGGTGGGATTGTTCAGCATTCAGTTCGGGCCGCTTCCTCACACCTCCTGCCACACCCCTTGCGAGCGGCTCTCAGCGCCACCTTCCATTTTCGCACCCCCTTTTCGCGCGGAGAGCACTACACCCCCTGCTCCTCGCCTCCTACCACACACAAAAATATCCTCTCAAACGAAGCCTCCGCCTTATCCCTCCCTAACCCCGGGATCCCCGACTAACTCTTATTTCAACCCCCACCCCCACGCTTCCCCGCCCCCAATCTTCACCTTTGAAGAGGAGGCGGTTCGGATGGGGGACCCCCTGCCACCCTCCGCCACCGAAGCCAAAGCGCACTTTTCACCCCCGCCGTAACTCCTTCATCCTCCCCCTTTCCCGCCCCCAATAACCCTCCCTCGGCCCGTTCAGTCCCTTCCTCCCTCCTGCGCCACCTTTGGTGAAAAAAACGACCTCCCCCAACCCCAAATCCCATCAGCCACCCCTTATATCCCAGAGGATTGGAAATCCCTCCCTTTGCCCACCCAATCGCACACGCCATGTGCCAGGGCCGACAACCGAGCCGACGTCTCGGAGAACATGAATCGCCACTTTCTCTTTTATCTCTCTCAAATATTTTTCGGAGCCAATATGGCAACGTGTGCGCACCTCCGACTAAAACATTCTTTGCATGGGACGTCAAATATCAGTTTTGGATCGGATGAAATTGCATAGCATGGTTATCCCACCTGATCATCATGATGAACCTATCGCCGTCTAAAGAAACTGGTTTCTACTAAGTGTGAAATTCCACAGGGAAGTACATCTACATCTACGTAATACCCTGCGAGCCACCACGAGGGTGTGTGGCAGGGGGTGAAGATCACCAAACATGCACTATTGCCATGCAAGTAGGGTATATAAGGTAGACATGCTAGAAAATAGGGTCATAGTTTATTAGTTACTACAGTAGATTATTAGTTATTACAAGTAATTGCAGTAGTTATTACAATAAAATGTTAGTTACTACAGTATAGTACAGGTTAAAATCTACATAATAAGGAAGGGATTATTGGTAGTTATTACATGCATCATGCACTACAGACTATTCTAACTATATTTCACCTACCTATCCCTTTTGCTACGTTGCCTATTGTTCTCTCTTATGGTACGCGGGAAAAATGACATTTTAAATCTATCGGTACGACAATCTATCTCTCTAATTTTGTTAATATGGTCAAACCTAGCATAATACGCAGGGGTTCTTAATATATATCTAACGTCATCTGTGAACAAATCGGTTTCGAATTTACTTAAAAGGTTTAGCCTAAATTTTAATCTGCGTTCTGATAGTAATTCCCATTCTAGTTCTTCTATTAAACTTGTAACACTTATACAATTATCATAACGGCCTTTCACAAACCTAGCAGATCTCTTTTGCACGCGCTGTAATTCTTATAAATATTCATACTTCATGACATTTACTCGAGCCCGGACACTTATATACCTAAAGACCGATCTACCTTACATCTATCTCGTGCAAAATATTGGGACATATACTCGTAAATTCAATAGTCGGATATTTACATAGACAAAATTTATTAATTTAAAACCAACATGGATTCGCATGGACCAAGTATTCCAAGAACACAATATGAAAATAAATAAGACAAGGACTAAAATCCTAGTATGCGTTAGAGAGAAGCTGAATTTAGACATAACCCTGAGAGGAAAGAAATTAGAGCAGGTGGATTCCTTCATCTATCTCGGAGGTACCATCACGTGGAACAGAAGAAGTACAAAGGATATCAAACGGAGAATAGCCAAAGCTAAGAAGGCGTTCATGGGAAAAAGATAACTTCTGTTCTCATAGAAGATAGGACTACCCACAAGAAACACTACATGAAAACGTTTATGAGAAGTGTGGCACTTTATGGATCGGAAGCATAGGCGAGTGGAAAAACTGACCAGAATACACTAGAAGTCATTGAAACCTGGTTCTGGAGGAGGATGACGAAGATAAATGGACTGACAAAATAAGCAATGATTTAGTGTACAGAAGAGTAAAAGCGGAACAAACGGCACAATATACAGAGAAGAAGAGCAAGATGGATCTGACACACCCTGATACACAATGGGTTTGTGAAGACATATTTGAAGGTAAAATAAAGGGAAAAGTTCCCAGAGGTAGACCTAGAAATAAGTTCTTGGACCAAACAAAAAGGATAGTACATAGGAAGTGATACCAGGAGGTAAGGGAGTTAGCATTAGGTTGGAAAGGTTAGAGGGTTGCAGTCAACTAATATTAGAATTGAACGACCAATGAATGAATGAGAATTGATTCGAAAAAGCCAAGTACTGTGAAAGTCAGAGAATCCTCTTTCTTCACAATATTCCTTCCTCTGGAGAAAGACTCAATTAGGTAGACACAATATTTTTAGACTTCAAAAAAGCTTTCGATTAAGTTCCGCATTCAACGTTTCTCGTCAAGCTGAAAGCCTATAGAATATATCACGATACAATATGCTGGATAAAAGATTTCTTAGATATAATGTGGTGTCCCAACAAGGGTACACAGGAGGTGCATAACTCAGAAGGATCTTACATATCGCACCAGGAACAGGGAAGTTCAATAAATACTCCGTTATCATAGATACTATGGTAGAGCCAAACTGAAATGGTAGATATGATCATTGGCATGATTAAGGAAATAGACTACAGAGCCGTTAGATCAAGAATTTCATTTTTCCACGTAAAATAAGGGACCATAATAGATCAGTTCTAGGATAATTTGACCCTCACTTGATAAAGTAGGCTTTTCACTTGTACTAAATATCGCATCACTATAATTAGCAACCAACCCCGCATGAAATTTCCGGTACTATACATCTTTTATATGATTAAGTACCTTGTAGTACCATTTATCAGTTACATTAATAATATCAACCAGTAGTAATGTGAATAAAGTACTGCATGGTAGCAAGTTCATCTACGTAGCATTCTCCTAGTATCTGGTCCGACCGCGCATTGTTTTTCTGACTCCTTTGGTCCGAGCCGGGTATTCAGGTGAACGTGCATGGTTCTGATATCAGCTGAGATGAGTGCTGCAGACCTGGTGTGTAATCACCCCGTGCTGCACACCAGAGGTGGGTTGCACAGTATTTCGAGATGTAGGTATCGCGCCAAGTACGTTTGCTGTTAAGTTACCTTCTTCTCATTGGAAATTTTGAAGACTTATAAGGAACAAGTGGTTGCTTCGTACTGCTTAATTGACATCATATATCCAGCAAAGCTATAAAACTTGTTTTTATAAGGCCCTCAAATTTCACGATGGAAGGAGGATGACTTGGTGAATAATGAAGCCGCATGATTTTTTTCATCTGTTAAATTCCGGTCTTATGTGTAATTGCGGGGTATATTTTTAGAGTAATCACGTGGCTAGCGGCGGGTTTCTGCTGTTTTCATTTAGACTGACTAAGTTTTTATTGAGCCAATGAATGTGTCATAGGCTACAAAGGTTTCCTCAGTAACCCTGATTGCTGATATTCCTACCAATGCTGTATATTAACTTATTTTTCCGACATTGGTCCATCGGGGTCAATTAATTTAATACAACATGTCTCATAGAACACAGACCAAATAAAGTAGTCATTATCTCTTGAGAAAAACCATACACTAGTCAGCGGGCAGAGGGAGTTGGAATCCATGCTCGAGTGAATATAGAGAGAAAAATTAATTCATTTCCCATCGTTCCACGTGGATAAAATCTTCTCAGGATCTTCAGTGGGTCAGAAAGTTAACGGTTACGTTTGAATATGCGGTTCTTGCAGCGTTGGCAGGTTAATGGAGTTACGCGGATGTATGGTGTTTTTGAATTCACTCCATGACCTTTAAGTGCCTTGACTCCGAAGAGTAAAAAATGTTGTGTATTATGGATTTAGGGTGAAATACGTTATAAAAGTTTTTTTTTAAAGGATCGACATTGGAGTGCATGGGTTCAGAAGATGAGAATTTTAGCCAGCGAAAATTTCTGTTATATTAAGTATCGAAATCTTAATGTTTGGCTAAGTAAATTTCAACCAAATTCTTAGTGGATAATGTGATAATGTTGAAAGGGTGTGTTTCCTGCGACCGTACCTGGTTATCCTATGATAAATTTCAACTTACAGCGAAATTTAGCTGATAGCAACAATTCAAATAAATTCTTTTTAATAGTTCAAAGTAGACTGTACCTGATTTATAATGCTTTACAGTCAATCTAATTTCTGAGATAAATTTAAAATTGCTCATTTAAGCATATGTGCCTCTCTCAAAGGAATAGTTAAGGGTGAAGCGGCTTTTATCAGAGGAGCGGGGATGGAAAGATTTGAGAAGTACAATACTCTACATCACTCCCTTCTCAAGTTCTTGCCCAGAAACTTCGGCATTTAGACCAACTTTCCGGATTGAATCGAAAGACTACTCATATAAATCAGAGCCTGTTCCTGTGGTGAATGACCTAAGTGGTTTATTTAGATTTGTTGCTTACACGGCCGTGTATTGCTGTCACTATGTTTCAAAATATTAATTATCGGTAAACAAAACTTTACTTTGAGAAAACGGATTTTCCGCTAATGAGGTCTAATGTTGTGTTCACGGGTATAAAACAAGAATTAATTGACAAAAACATCTTATTCATCGAGAGAAAAATTTCTCCACCATTCAATGCAACATGTTAACGTCAATGTGGTGTTATTTACCACGACAATACTAGGAACGTTTTCCTAGCAACAAAAGTATTCACATACATTTACAACTAGTGCTCCCATACTTTCTGCTTCCAATTTTTTAATATTTCTATAAGATGTAACAATTTATTTTTAAAGGAAATAATGGGCTGGACACCAGTGAAGCCTGGTGCTGAAAGCTTTAATGGACGCTAGAGGATATTGTACCTTTACATTAAAGTCACGAACCTCCTGGGCAGGCGATGACGTTAAATTACAGGAGAGAATGCATAGAATCATCAACAAAGAACAATGTTTGGACAGTGTATTGCGCGGACGAGGGAAGCAAACTGCTTGCTGTAATTTTCGTCCAACTTTCCCCCAAAAAACGTTTCCTCGGTCCTTCAGCTCCCCCACATTCCGCTCTATGGCATTCGACCATCCCCCACCACATCCACCCACACAAACCCTGTCGCCTCTCTTATCCACCCTCCTCCCGTCGTTGTAAGCCTCGTCCCCAACCACTCAACCCCTCCTGCCCGTGAGAGAGGGAAAACCGACCCACCCCCCCTTACTGCTACGCTGGCCGTCCCTGCAGGGGCAGCAACCAGCCACGCTCCCCGAGTCCCACGCGCCACCAGTGAGGGGAAAGAATGGAACCAGCCTCTCTCACCCCAACGCCCTACGACGCTCCCCAGGCGAAACAATCCCGCGAGGAGGAGCAAACAAGCGAAGGCTGCAGGGCACGCGGGGTGGAGAGGATTGGCGGGAGGGGGGGGGGGTAGGGAGTTATCCCGTGGGTATTCCACGGGGGTCTCCGCTACCCCCATTGCTACGCACCCCAGCTATCAGTCGAGGAGGGTGAGATTTTTTGGGGGTTTGCGGTGATGGTGGGAGCCGATTCGGGTTGGTCAGGTGACGCAGAGAAGGGAGGGGCGCTCCCGTCACAGGTAGATACGGAGGACGCCAGCGCCGCCACCGTCCACAGGCTGAATCAGTTTAAACCTACGGAATTAATGGCCAGGAAGATCGCGATATCACGAACAATTAATTACGTGCACGAGGGTATCGAAGGGGCGTCAAAGGTATGAACCAGCAACTTTCTCAATTCTTTTCTTTCGTTCCTTTCTAAAATACAGGTTAAGGTAGTCCAAGCGAGATAGTTCCCTAGTCATCATAGAGGCCATATTCGAATTTTACGTTTTAATTTCACCAGCTGTAGAACACATAAATTAAATAGTGCATTATTAATGGTGTAATAATATAGTTTTATATGACAGAAATTGTAAGTAATTAAATAAAAATATCTAAATTGGTCTTTAATTTGACTCATTTTTTTCGCGCGGTGCGTTTGAAACTCCATCAAAACGGAAGGTTTTTTGTGATACCCAAGTACCTATTGCGGTGACAATATGATTTATTGTCAAAAATAGTCGAGAAAACAAAGAAACTACTCGCTGTTAGTTTTTTACGACATCTAAGTGTAAGAAATTCCTCATTTTGTAAATAATGTCTCTCTGGAGTGCAAACACGTACCATTTCCCATGTAAAAAATATTTTTTTGGCAAATATCTCCGAAAGTAATGTAGTAAGGGGTTGAATTTTTGTGTCATTGAAAGGGTGTGATATTTTTCATTAAAATGAGATAAAAATTCATTGATTTCTAGGTAAAATTTATATCGCTCAAACTACCTTAAGAAATAACAACTTTTAGTATCGCGATACTTATCCTTCCGGTAAATATTCATTGAATATTTGAGAGTGAAATTAAAAAAACATTCTCAATCAGTCTCAGCCATTAGGGTAGAAGGAGACGGCGGTTGCCATGGTGGCCATTGCTAGAATCTGTAACGTGGGCTTGTCCGCCATCTTGTTCGCCCTGATTTTCCTTAGTGCTCACGGGGCTGACGTACTATTTTTGCAATTTTGTGAGGTTTTCTATCGAAAGCTATGAAAATTTTATAAGTATTAAAATAAAAAATGAGAAAATAAGATCTTGTAACTCTACAAGAATTTTCATAGAAATGCCCTCAAAAAATCAGTGTAGATTGTGTACCGGAATCGAACCGCAAAGCCTTGGCTGGCCTTTGAGACGGAAAAACTTAGGAAGCTTGGTTGATGTGATCGTCCGCAAGTTGCTCCGGCCAATCATATTTTCTTGGTTGAAACAAGCTCCTGGCTGTGGCAATATCTACGTATTTCATTGCCGTGTTTTCGGTAGAAATTAATGTATTCGCAGGGTTTTCAGGGTCACAAGTTAAATCAAACGAGGGAAGCTCGTGCGCAGTGTAGTAGACCATCAAAACAGCATCAATAGAGGGGTAGGCAATACCAAGAAGGCTTCAACTTCTGTCGCAGCTACTCAGATGATGGAAATCTCTCTTCAGCATAAAAAGAACATGTCAAGTCTCAAACAGATACATTTTACAGCTAGAAGTACTGCCATAAGCTTATGAAAACTCTATACATTACCACACTGATATTGAAAAAAGTTTTATTCATATAGTACCTCATTACAATAGTGAACAGAGAAGGTTATATTCCAATGTAACTTATACTCTAGTAAAGAATTTCTTAAAAGAGTATTTTGTATTCATGAACTGAAAAATTAATGATAAATTATACTTTTCCAGAATGATACTTTGTTAAAACCATAGAGGAATATACGGAGAAGGCGCTTCCTATGCTGGCCAACGCTGGAAGCTGAGGCCTGTCCGCAATCACCGTTGACCCTCATTTCCCCATAGTGCTCGCTGGATAACGCACTAATTTTGCAATTTAACTATGTTTTTCTTACAAACATACTAGAAATTAACATGAATTTTCATCTATTATACGGGTTCTATGTATTTATATTATTCATTTAATTAAATTAATATTAATCCTCTTTCCCTGTAAAAACTTGGTAAAAGCAAAGAGAACCCACAGCACTAAATAGTTAATGCATGCTTCAAGATTTGCTTGCTTTAAGGTAGTTTGAGCGAAATATCATTTTATTTAGAAAACGATGAATTTGGTCTCATTTAAAAGAAAAACATCTCACCCTTCTAATGACACCGAATATTTAACCCCTTCCCTCATTACTCTCGGAGATATTTGCACAAAAATTCCACCCCTTTTACAAGAGTAATGGTAGGTGTATGCACTCCTGGAGACATTATTTACAAAATAAGGAATTTATAACACTTAGATGTCGTAGAAACCAAACAGCGTGTAGTTTGTATGTTTTCTCAAGTATATTTGAAAATTAATCATATTGTCACCGCAGTAGAATCTTGGGTGTCACAAAAAACCTTCCCTTTTGAAGGAGTTTCAAACGCACCGCGCGAAAAAAATTAGTCAAGTTAAAGGCATTCTGATATTTTCATTTAATTACTTAAAATTTCTGTCAAATAAAACTATATTAATGTACCATTAATAATGTAATATTTTATTTATGTGTCCTACAGCTGGTGAAATTAAAACGTATAATTTGAATATGGTCTCAATTATGACTAGGGAACTATCTCGATCGGACTACCTTAAACTTCCAAGAGATACTAAAAATTCATACTTTCCACCCGCAAATTTGTCCATTTGTATGTATTGTAGAGTATGAATTTTTAGTATCTCTTGGTGGTGAAGGTGGTCCTTAAAGGTGATATGGGAAGAGTAGAGACAACCAATACGGTTGTTATTTAGGTCGTCAGGGCACAATGGGATGACGTGATGCCATCTTCACCTACCTCAATGGTTTTAACTGACGAAAACTATGTCCAGGGAACTTATAATATCACGAACCATCGCGTTCTTGAGTGTATCAATAGGGACATCAGCGATATTAACCAGTATTTTTCCCAATATTATTTCGTTTCCTTTACAAATACTGGTATCACACATTCTATTTTCATAGCTGTGATGCGTATCCAATATAGATATGGGTATTGCTGATAGTCCTCGAGGATACGTTCAAAATGAAAAAATTCCACTCTTTGCGAGCGTTTAGAATCTGAAAGATTCACTTTTTTTTGGTTTTGGACCATTCCTTGAGAGCTATCAACAATGAATACAATTCTTTGGCTATTAATTCGCGATTTTGCCAATTTTCGTTGACTATCAGCTTATGGAAGGGATACTTGAGTTAGGCTTGTTACTGTTGTTTGCAAAAACAAATTTCAAAAATCCATTTCAACGGTTATATGATTATAGAAAGCACGTACTGAGCTACTTTAATGAAAATTTATTTCCAGCAACACCGAGAACCGTTGATCCTTCAATATCTTTCCTTAAACTTACTAAATAAACTTATTCCTTTTTAGTTTGGAATGAAACAATTTAACGGAATCACAAAATTTTATATAAAATATTTTGATGACGATGTATTTTTTCAATTTGCTCAATTTGTAACGAAGTAATCAAAATTTTCAATAATTATAAATCGCTCAGGAACTAGTTTTTTTTTAATCAAGCGGTATACGTATTGTAGAGCTAATATTTATACATCCATTCAAGATAGATCAGCCCTGATAGTGCTCATAGTGTTTGTTGTCCATTGCTAGATGATATCGGCCCCGGTGGCGGTGGGGTAAAGTCCTCGCCTGCTAACCCGTGTGTCGCGGGTTCGAGTCCCGCCTGGGTAGAATATTATCTGCCCAGGATATGGGTGTGTGTGTTCGTCTCTTGTTTATGTTAAAACACCCGATGTAAAAGGCCTTTGATGAGCTGTTCACGGGGAAGAGTATAAATAATAAATAAATTTCATTATCTGTAAAAAAAAAGCTGAAACTTATCAAAATTTCAGGCGTTACTTAGTAAAATTGTACTATATTCATGATGTTAAGGATAAAATGATTCATTAATAATTTCCATCCAAATTTTGATGCTGACATTTTCATTTTGATGAAAAAGGGCGTAAAATGGATTTCTATGAGAAATTTGAAAATGTGAATAGCCCGGTCTATATTTGTAAATATGTACTTTCTACGACTCAACCACCTCTTATAAATTTAAGTCTCCCTTCACGTTCCTTTAGTCACTAATTTGGCTTTCCTTGACATTCAACTCCACTGTTCTTTTTTACTGGTACTGTTCACTCCCCCCCATTGTTTACTTATTGTCGCTTCACCGAGAAACCCCACTTAGTAGGTTTTCTCCCTAACCCTCGCCTCCGTCATCCCTTATTTACTTTCCTCCGTCCCTCTCTTTCTTTGTATTTGACTCAGGGGTGCATATACAGTAGAAATATTACTGAATTAACTTTTAAAGTGCCGTAAAATGCCAAAAACACGGTCGACTTGCATTTAAAGGGGGTGGAAATTAAAACAGAGTTATTCTATTCTTCCCAATATGGATAATTTTAAACTTTCTGACAGAAGCACATGAAAAATCCAAACTACGGATCACTATCGGTGTCTACTTGCAAATGAGGACCCAAGTGGAAGTTTGCACAGCATTATTTCACCGCTCCGCAACCGCGTTTTAAACAGCCTTCACTCAGGTAGTCCACTATTAGGAATGAACGGCGTGGATATAGAATTTCAGGGCTCCGTAGAAAGCATCCTCAAAGGTTGCTGCCCTGGAATGTCCGTGTTTTCCCGCAGCAAACAATCCTCGTTCAAGTTCACATTGCAGAATTTGAAGGGTATTTACGGGGCCAATTATGGTCCACGGCTTCATCATGCATTGTTGTTTGCAGTCTTGACTCTTTAACCTGTCAGAGAGACCCAGGACTCTGAAAAGCAGAAAATGGGAGCACAACGAAACCAACTGAGGGATTCTTAGTCATCAATTGAGCTAATATTACGCAGTTTCGTTATGCATTCTATCGTGGAGCAGAAGTCTGATAGCCCTCCCTTCCCTCCTACTTCCCGATGAAAATACGGGGAATGTGTCGGCTCTGGAGATGGTGTTTGTTCGACGTGGAATTTCGTTTAACCACCGCCACGGGATAGACCCGGGATGCAAACGCTTTCACCTTAATGCATATTTCATTCGCCGCTGATACAAATTAGATCACATCGTTGGACCAATGGCGCAAGGCGGCAGCTTATACACGGGACTCAAATGTTCCCATGGAAAACTGACTCAGAGAACTAATAATTTCCCTTCTGTATAATGCCGTTCGGCCAAAATGGCTATTGGCGTCCGTCACTTGATAAAAGCGAGAGCATGTGAAACGCCTGTTTAATGAAACTACATATGATGGGGGATTCAAATTTTCTCCTTCCGGCAAGAGTATTGAATCTAAAAAAAACAATCACATCTTGCAGAATTAGTGTTTTTGAATTAGACCAAATTTTATTATTTTTTTAAATTAACATTTTTAAAAAAATATATATTTTTATATTAACACTTTTAGATTTCCTGTGTAATTTTGAAAACTGATGTCACTTTTTTTAAATTGGAGGAATCCTTGGTGAGTTTGGATGTTAATTTAAAACAGGTATTAGATATTTTAAAATGAAATGATGAACCATGAATGTTATCAAAATTAAAATGAAATAGGAGGTATTTCCAAATTGAATCGAGTCCAATTCACTTAACTAAAAATAAAAAAAACGAAGTTACTAATGAAGAATTATTTACTTTAGTGATTGAAGAAAAAAATGAGCACCTATAAGACACGTAAATGTGTCTGTGTAGATATTGCGGGGTAATTCACGTGATGTTTTACATGATGATGATGCATTTGATTTACTCCCACATAATATTTACAAGTATGAATACAAAAATATAACGGGAGCTTTAGGTGGTCCTCCTAAGATCTGAAGTGAGCCACCAGCAGATACAATGAAAGTGTACCATTAATAATAAGTAGTAACATTATTATAAGTGGCAGTTACAATTCACAATCATAAAAAAACGATTAAAAAAGATACTCAACATTTTCACAAGAAAATAGCCAGTCTTTGGTCAGTTATAGTGCATTGGTTATAGCTTCACATTTTTTTATTTCAGCGGGTAGTGTGTTAAATAATTTGGGCATATTGCCACTTGTGGCAAAAAAACAATTTTATGACTTTAAATAAATACAAATGCCTCAGTGGCAACCATCTGAGGGTCACAAACAATTGAAAGGAGTGCTCATAAGAGGTTTTACAAAGTATGATACGGATTATATTTTTGTAAAACTGGTGCACACTTGAATGTATTAAAGTAAGCACAGCCCCAGCAAATTATGCCAAAAGAAATTTTGGATTTAACAACGGCATGGTGTACATGGCTAAAATAATCATCAGCAGCAGTAGTAAATCGAAAAATTGGTGTGCTGTTTGCTGTTGCGGTTGTTTCCAACATCTTATCAGCTAACTTCTTCTTTTGTCTGATCTATTCCATTTTTGGTCTGTCTGGTTAATGCTGAGGTATCGGCACGTTATCATGGTATCACGCTCCGAATCATGCTGAGTGTTCAAAAAAAGCGTGGAAATTTTTTACTGTTTTCCTCTATTGAAGATAGATCTCCTTTGATTCCACATAATGATAGTCGATCCTCTCCCACACTAATTTATTTCCTTATTTCCGAAAAGTTTTATTAGCGATGCATTATCATTGCATATAAGTGTTTCTTGAATAGTTTCTAAAGATTTTCGTCATAATTTAGTGACATTCAAAATTCATCACTACTGTCAAAAGTACTACCACAAAAGCAGTGGATCGTGACTGATGCGGGAAGATGTAATGACGTGCTCTGATTGGCTAAAATTTCGTCCCTTTAGCATGCAAGACTTAACTTAGAAGGTTTATTTGGATTCAATTCACCTTAACACATTGTTTTCAACAAAATTTAGCGTTGCAGAATGCACCAAAAAGCTTTACCAATACTAATTATGTTTTTGTAATACAATTTTCACTCAATTTCTTTGCCGACCTCCTTCACTGATGTTTATCCCAGCCAATTTTATTTTCATCATTCTTCTATAACGCCACATCTTCACTGCCTACCGCCTCATTAGTTCGGAAATTATTTTTTTCTTGGCTTCACCGCCATAATATTTCCTGTAAATCGTCAGGATTCCCTTCAGTGTTTCACTTATCAGGCTCTTATGCGTTGTACCTTGAGATTCCATTGTATTGCATACCACATACCACTATACATGTAAATTAAAAGAAACGTCACCCACCACCAAGCAATGTTCTTGGATAAATGGTTTTATTTCAATGAATTTTAGTTCTTATTTTTACAGATCAATATATTGTTTTAACATTTTGACGACGTTTTGTATTGCATTTTGATTTTAAAACTAAATAATTTCACTAAGAACGCTGAAATCATGCAACAAAATATAGATTGAGGTGTCTGTTATGGGTCTTGGGATAAATTAACGGATATCAGCTAAAGCCAATCAGAAGGGAAAACAACTCCACAATGTGATTAAAAAGGTGTGAATTGGATAAAAATCATGCCTAACTGAAATATTTTAGTAGAATTTAGCGTTAAATTTGTCAGAAACGATTCAGAGACGAATCTGTATTCAGTAGTTATAGGTAGGGCATTGTAGTCTGTAATATATAAGAAAATCGGTTGTAATTTTGCACATTTCTCCCCTTTACTTGGATATTAATTCTGCAGAAATAAATTATTTTAAATGAAAAACAAAGTTAAAAATATTAAGGAAAAATATCCTCGCTTCCGAATATTATTCAGAAGATCCTATCAGCATTAATCGTATTTTTGAGAAAATATTGCTTCTCAAGGGTTTAAATTTTATTTTCCCTCTTTTCATAAAAAAAATTACCTTTTTATCCCGAGGCGTTTTTCCATCTATTCACATCAGATTAACCCAGTTCTTCGGAGAAAAAAGTCCATCCTCACTCCATTACTTCGGATTTTGCATAGGAAGCCCTTCCGTCTCCCTTGAGGGTCCGAATTCGCGATTATCTAGGCTTCACGCGCGCACCGCCTCACAGAGCTGGCTGCTCCATGAATGTCAACACGGCCTTCCCAACATGCATTCCCTCTCCTCATCCTATGCCTCCCTCCAATCACTACCCTGAGTCTTCTGTAATAGTCTTTACTCCAACCGCCGAACGGAATCACTGCGTCTGCAATCATTGCCTAGGAGCAGAAGGCTGGTGCCCTGGGCATCATTCGCTGTGGAAAAAATCAACCTAGATTACACAGCTCGACGCGGTGCATTTGTAGTACTCACTTGCGATCCGGAGAAAATTCAGTTCAGCGGCCCGATTCCTAATCTAAAGCTTTGGGATAAAACGAAAATTTCGCGCCGCGGTGCATCCCACCCTTTTTTTTATGAGGTTTACTCCAAATATGTAAATCAAGCGTTACAGACAATTTTTCAGCAAACTACGACTCGGTCGGTTTGCATCCGGTATTCAATTCCGAACTCAAAGCGCAGAAATAATCACCGATTTGGACCACGAGTAAAAAATTTGGTAAAAGCGGCGAGAACAATTAGCTTTTGTGGCTTCACTTGCTCACTAAGAATACTTAATCTATATCACTTAAAGATTCTCATTCATTTTATTTTTACTTTGATGAATTCATCAGTGGGCTATAGTATGAGAAAATACGGACTCAAAATTTTAGTATATTGATTAGTGTATATTGATGATGCCCTCATAAAATTGTGTTGAAATAAAGCTAAGATATTTGAAGAAACATGTAATAGTAAAGCAAGGCGTGATGGAAAACTGAAAATAGTTTTGAAGTGATAAGTGCGAGGAAATATAGCAGAATATAGAACAGGAATTAGAAGAAAGCAACTCAAAGGCTTGTGTATGTTTACAATGATATCAAAAGTATTTATTTAAAGATTTAAAAAAATAAATTGTCAGAATAGGTATTATTAATATGGAAGAGCTACTAGAAATGAACCCGAAGAATTTTCTGTAGATTGACTAATGACAAAATTAACACTATTCTGAATATGTAGCTAAATGCAATTAATTGAAAACAACTGAAATCTGAAAAATTGTCACTGGTGCTGATTTGGAGGGAATAATACTGCATAATAATTCAATAACTACCTTCTAGAAAATGCGGCACCGTGGAAGACATAACAGCAGAAGCCCCGGGTTCATGAATCCTTTGTGTCGTGTCACATCCATGACTTCGAGAATAACAATGGGAAATCTAATAGCACTTTATTTTCATCATACTCTCAGGCTCAGACTATTAGTTTTCCCTCTTCCGTTCCTTTTGCAGGTGCCTTGTAATCTAACACCTCATAACACATGACAACTTTATATAAAGGCAAAGTTAGTCCTCAATATGTATTTTGCGGTACATACTCTTGCTTTTGACACAATCTTTGAAAAATTGAGGCAAATTTTTCCAATTCGTTAAAATTTTTAATTCCCTGGGAAAACATATGCTCAAGAGTCCTAGAACTTGTACCAGATGCAAGCATTACCTGCTAAGAGTAGCATATAAAAACAAAATATAAATTTACAGTTAGTCGTATTAAAACGGAGTTTTCCTAAATAAAGTCCTGCAGAAACATTTAAAGAACTCTACATTCGTACCTCATGTCTCCAAAATAATTTTTCATATGGATAAAAAGGCCAAAAAAATTCTTGCGCCTTCATCATCAAAGATGATAGTTTTATTCTCAGCCTATTGAGTATAAGACGAGCAGAGATATCAGTTGCATAATATGATTCACAGAAGAGATGATTAAAAAGCCTCATTTCAGTGAAAATCACCAAGTACTCATACCTTCGATCATTAAATAAATAAATTCATTCGAAAATAGGAATAACAAGTTGGAGAATCCCAGTATTTTTCTGAAACTGTTAGTATTATCTGTTTAAGACGATATTGTAAGCATAAAAAATTAAGGTGGTCATTTATATCAATTAGTCGGTCAGTACCATCCAATCATCAAACATAATTCCACGTTTGGATTGTATTATACAAAAAATAAGATTCTAATTATAGAATATTGACCGAGATATAACTTTTCAAGAGATTGAAATGGAATTTCATCAGTATCTTTATCTACAAATTTTGGCCCCAGCTAACAAATTGAAGCGAAATATATATCTTCCAAATTCTAGCTTCATAGGTGTAAATGTCTGTGTTTGTTTTACACATTTTACTTACACACATTATATATTGCAATTCTACCTGAGACAAGTGAATAATAATAGCTTGATTGGAATATGGGAGAGAGAACGCGGATTTTAAGACATTTCTGGTAATGTAGCTCAATATGGGTAATAAGGCGTGTCAATTTGGAGGGCAAAAATAAAAATTCGTGATTTTTGTGAATGAGGGGGTCACAAAATTGGCCTTTTGATGTAATATAATATACCAATTCAAAAGATTTTTTTCTTTTTTACAAACATTTATCTTGGTAAATTTGCACTTGATTATAATTTATACGTACATTTTGGAAAAAATAGGATAATTTAATAAAAACTCCAACAAAATTTGTTCAAAAGTGGTTTGATGAACTCAAACACTTTTATATTTATTTTTCCTCTATTATTAAACACTAATAACTTACGAAAAAAATGTTTAAAGTTTCAACCAACCATATTCATCAAATCTTGCTTCGATTCATTCCTAAACATCGTTTTTCTGCTTGTTTCCTGGCCTCTAATGAATCCTTCTCGATTCTCATGAGTATACACTTTTTTAGAAGCCTCTGTTACTTGTTTCACACATTTCTCTATGGACTGTCCATGATATGGCCACTTTGGAACTTTCATTGGCTCTTCAAAAAACTTTCTTATTTCTTATATTTGGAGTTTACAAGTAAGTGGAGGTTCATATACTTTTTTCTAGCCAGTCTATCAGTTCCAAAAGGGAAGTCGCATTTGGATTGACTGCAGATGTTATCCTAGGCTGCACAGGTTGGTCTCCTGCTATATTATCATCTTCATTCCTTAATTCAATTATCTTCTGCACCCCTGCTTCCTTTCTTCTTGGTATTTCGAGCATAAAAGTGTCTGAAGCACCATTTCACTAAATGCGAACCACGATACACGTTGAATTATTGGCAAAACAATATCTGCTACTGCCTTCTTCTAAGATTTTAGGAGCTTCAATTGATGTGGAGAGGTCCTTCAAAGAATGTGGAGAGGTCCTTCCACCAAAAAGAATTTCTATTTGATTTTAAACCAGCAGGGATAGTAAAAGCCAAAAATGTATTCCACAAACACTTTTATCACCTTCAAGTTGTTGCCCTTAATGTCGTGCTTTGGAACCCATATGCGACAAATCCTATTTGCAGTTGTTAACCACCGAGAGTGGCTTACAGGACCAATTTATAATAATGCTAGATCAGTTGGAAGTACACCTGTCCATATGACCTGAGTTATTCTGTAACCATAAGCCTGATCCGTAGAGAGATCTTTGACAACAGTGTCACTCAATGGAACCCAAAGGCTCTGTCAAGGATATTCTGACAAATGAAGCATTGATTTCAAGTTCTGTTGCAGTTTTAAGCATATTACCAATCAAAACACTCCACTTGTTATTTGACAAATTTTTTCATCCAAATCTGTGATCTAGTGCCGCAAAGGTAGCTCATTAATATGAAGAGCACAAATCAACCATATGAGTCTACGATTCAGCTTTGCCTCAATCCAATGCACAACTCCTCCTTCCCAACCAGTGATAACATTCGTTGAGTCACTACCGATAGCCTGCAAACTATTATCAATGCTGTTTTCCCAAAAGAAATTTACAAGATGGTTAGCGATAACTTCAGCATGTTTCCTTTCCACTAAGCCTTTCTCTGGAGTAAAATGGCAAATATACCTTCCACCTGGCTCACTGCACACAGTGTAATGCTCTTCTTTCACAATACTTGGAAACTGATGACTTGAGTTATTTGCTTGTAACAAAACTTCTGTGGAATCTTTGCGTCCATCGAAGAAGATACATTAAATAGTGCCTATTCGGCATAATTCTTCATCAAGTGATTTCATGACTTTATCTTGTGCCCTTTTAACTTCATTGTGATCAACCACAAGTCTCCTGTCTTCTTCAGTAATTAATCCAGCATCGAAAGCTGCAGCTGTTGTAATGGCAGCTGTAGCACGTACACCGACACTATACCTAATACTTTGCAATGCAACATTGTGCAATTGTAATGTATTGTAATGACTTGTACTTGACGTAGAAAGTACATCAGAATCATCACATGGAATCTGCAGAGGATCTTCAGATACTTCAACCCAAACATCAGTTGACTCTTCATCTTCGTCGGAGAAAAGTACTTCATTTCTTGGTAACGTTAACTCTTCCTTCCGTTTCTGCTTATATTCAGAAATTCTTCTTGAATTATCTTCTTTCCTCTTCTGCTTTTTAGTTTGCCTTCCGTGCTCAGGTAGATCTGGTAACCCAATTTGAAACTCTCCAACAGATCCAACCTTTCTCTCTTTGACTTTTTGTAAACACTAGTTCTTTGAGAGGGAATTCCATATCCTTAGTACAAGAGCGGAAGATGTACACTTCATGTCTACAGTCAGCACCACCTGGATATGGACCCTCAAATTCTGAACATAGCTTAATCTCACACTTGAAATTGAGGATGTCAAAGAGCTTGTCTAGAGTTGCTATGCAAGCTTCTTTTACTACCAGTTTTCCTCTGCCAAGTGATATGTATTTGGCCTTTTTCCAGTTTAATTCTATCTTGTTCAGGACTGTGACAGTTTTCTGCAAATTTTACATGAAACGTGAAAATATCACGAATTTGAAGTAGCTATTTACCAAGCAAACCAATGTAATTGCCATTTCTTGTTAATATAATTGTGAATACCTAACCAAAACACAACTAATTGTCCCCCTCAATTTTGGAAAAAGAAAGTTAAAAAAATCAACCCGCCCTACTGGGTATTTTGAGTGCGGTGGCTCCCTAGTCATAATAGAAATCATATTCAAAGTATACATTTTAATTTCAGTGGCTGTAGAAGACACGAATAAAATATTTCAGCATTAATGATACAGTTAAATACTTTTATGTGACTGAAATTCTAAATAATTAAGTAAAAAAATCGATATAAATATTTAACTTGACTAACTTTTTTCACGCGGCAAGTTTATGACTTCTTCACGACGTAAGGTTTTTTGTGGTCCAGAAATAATTACTATTTGTTTTGAAAAATACTCACTTTTGATTGTTTCATGAGACCTTGGTGATGTAAGTTCCTATTTTTTTAAACAGTTTTACTATGAAATGCATGAATGTACCATTTCCCGAGTAAAGGGGGTGGTAATTTTCGTCAAAATTCTTGGAAATTAGTTCGGTTTGGGGCTGATAGCTTTGTATATTTGGAAGATTGTGATGATTTTCTTAAAAAATAAGACAAAACTCATTGATTTCTATATGAAGTAATATTCCGCTCAAACTGCCTCAACAGCTCGGAAATGATATATTGAGAGCGGGTTAAAAATTTTGGTTGTTTTCCGGAAGATAGACAAGATACTGCTCTTTGCCCAACCTCCAATGCATGAACATTTCAAACACACATGTAAAATAGCGAAGAAATAAGGGAGGATTGAGGTAAATATCTACTGATACTTATGCTCAGTAAAAAATAAAGAGCATATTTGAATCCAAGTAATGCGAGCTATGCCATTCACTCAAAGCTATTCAAAGACCGAGATTGACCGCTTCAATACCCATGGATGCCTGTTGATTGACTCTTAACAAACAAACAGACATGGATGTAAATGAGAAATGAATTTCAACACAGATGGCGTGGAATTTTAGCTTCCAAATGATCAAATCCTGATCAAAAAGAGAATCGAGGCGTACCTAAATCTTTTTTTTCTCTGCTCATTTTTTTTTAGCTAGTTAACGTATTTATATTCGAGGGAAAACTGAACTTTCTCTTCCACCGACGCAATCAATTCTCAAAGGAAGGATTAATTGCGAATAAACATCGATTTTGAGGCATATTTTCAGTCACTCAAAGCATTTAAAATCTTGCCTTGCGAATCAGCTCAGATGTGTCCCTGCATACCAAATGCAGTTAATCGTCGCTAGTTAAATTATATTAATTCTGGGAACGGTGAGAGACTGCACTTCTATCTTAATATCGTTATTTTTTTCAATAACACTGTTTTTATGGATATTTTTACGCCATTTCACCATAGTTAATATTTTTTTCGTGTTTCATCTGCCTCAAAAAATAGCTTTTAGAACACACAGAATCAGCACAGACGACCTACAGAAAAATACTGAGTGAGCCTTAAGTTAGTATGAACTACACTTAATTATGAAAAAAAATTCAATAAATTAGGGTCATAAAAAATAAATGTCATTTTTCTAGTTGTATATATATATATATATATATATATATATATATATATATATATATATATATATATATATATATATATATATATATATATATATATATATATATATATATATATATCATCCGTTGTTCAGCTATCTATTCAGAGATATTGGTGGAAAAAAGTTGTTTTCAAAGAAAATACTGCTCTCTAATGGGACGTTATAAAGAAATTAGGTGGTTTATGATGCACAGATTGCCTTGGAAAAGTCACAACATGTACTACCGATGTCCTCTCAGTTATTTCTGAACGTAAACTATTACTCACCAAAATTCTTTTTATAAATACGTAAAAATAAATTCAGTTGTGCTGTGTCCAGCTCTCAACGCGCAATAAAAAAATCACGTTGTATCCTCAAAAAATTCCATAGAGATTGTTAATTAGCCAAAGGGCTTGGACGTAAAAACAAAGTTTTTTGTAATATAAAGACATCTATAAATACACAATTCTTTATACAGTTATATAATGCATAAAAGTTATTTTAAATACCTCCATTATAACAGCAGGAAAATTTAACTGAAACTGCCTTCGTAAGAAAATTTAGAAAATTGAGATAAGGCGGAAAGGGGGAATATTTATGGGATTTTTGGCCCTGTTGCGCAATGGATTGCACAATAGAGCCTAGCATCACAGGGATATTTTTCACTTCTATGCACAAGATTGCCTTACTGCATGTCAGATTACTCAAACACGTCTGAGGGCAGCGTATTAAGAGGTGATTTTTTACATACATACATACCCATCACGCCGTTCCCTTCCGGGGTAGGCACAGTCAAAATGTTTCGCTAATAAATACATATCTGTACACCTACTCTGCTTCAATAATTTCCTCCACACTGACCTATCCTTGTAAACCTCTTTTGCCTCATTTACCCCCATACACTGCTTCACACATGCCCTCCTGTTTTTAAGACTCCTAATATTCCTCCTCATAAGAATTTCCTCAACCACAACTTTCTCGGCCTACCTCTACCTCTCACAACATTCATTCTACACTCATATATCTGTTTCGTTATTCGACTCTCATCCTCTCAACATGGCCAAACCAACGCAGCACACTCCTTTCATACACGTCCATTACTGGAGCATTTAACCCACATTCATTCATGACCCTCTCATTCCTCACCCTATCCATCCTACTTTTTCCGCAAATACTCCTCAGATAACTCATACCCACGCCGTATAGTCTACTCTTATGTCTACTCTGACATACCCATATTTCTCTACCGTACAACAAAGTGGGAAGAAGGTGATTTTTTTATTTATTTTAACAGCCGAGTTCATATTTTTCATGAGAAATCTAATCCAATATCAAATGAATGTCTTTTGTATAAATTCAATTAATTGCACATCAAAAGGCGTATATACTTGTTGAATGGAGACTTTCACTCAACTCTTATTTCCCACCAGGTATGCTGGTCAATAAAATTCTGATATTTTCTTCATTTGTTGTGTACCGAACTCAGAGGATGATGCAGGACACGGAGGGAAATTGAAAAGTATACCTTAGAGTTATAGTTTTCCCCAGGTAATGAACACCCTGCAGCACCAGGAAAGTAAATATCAGGTAATTAAAATTACTACGGGGTTATAAAGTTTTCAAAAATGGATGCTAAAAGAGCTCTTGGGGGATATAAAGCAGATTATTTCATTGAGATAAGGTCATTTGCAGTGCATATGAGGAACTGAAAGACTGCTAACTTGGATTGTAAAGACAAGAGTTTGATATCAAGAGGCATTTTATTAAATGTAGAGAAAAGAAAAGTGAAATAAGAAGGGGAAACAAGTTAGGAAATAAAGGATTTAATATACATCTACGAAACACGGTGAAATCCAAAAATAGGGCGTGTGGCACGGGGTGACTCCACACCAGGCACTCATCACACTTCAAATCAGAACCATGCAGTTATTTTCAGCCACAAGGTACAAGCTTTAAGCAGTCAGGACAACAATGCGCGGTCAGACCAGAAACTAGTTGAGTGATGTGCATACTAACATACTACCATGCAATACTAGTTCTGTAACAACTAATGGTTACTGTCTGAAAAAAGCAAGATACCTTAGTTTGAGATGCTCTACCGTCCAAACGAAGAAACCAATTTTAATGAAGTAAAATTTATAAGAGAGCTTATTTATTTTTTAGTTGGATAATTTACTTTTTAAAAATCCTTTGCTTATCAGTATTTCTTGTAACTAATTTTTTCTTAAAAAGTACCCGTTTTTTGCGCGTGAAATCCAGTTGCCCAACTTTGAGCGCTTGGGATACCCGTAATTTTCATTTTAATAACTCGCAAATTTGATATAAGAAAGCCAAATCTATTTCTAACTGTTTACAGGAAACAAATTGTTTATATCTCAAAAATTAAACAAGTCGTTATAGACAACGAAAACTCTGCTAACTTCGAAAATAATGGCTCAAATGAAAATTTATTGAAACTGCTGTGTGCTTTATAATGTAAGTAATACGGGTACTTAAATTATGTAGAATCAGTATCATTAGTATACTCAACTTTGTTTATTTAGTGGAATGTTTCGCAGAGCGTACTGGTAGTTCTGCTGCCGTGGAGAAGAGAGAGAGAGAGGGGAAAAGAGCTGCGTGGATGCCACTCACTTGCAAGTTGCGCGGTTGATTTAAATGTCAATTCACGTATGGAAAAAGGGCGTGTCTATTCTAAGCGTATGTCCTTTCAAGACATCTTAGTAGTATCATTAATGCGATTGATAAATAGTTCCATAAGGTACTAAACCATTCAAAAAGCTAAATTGTACCGGAAATTTAATGCGGCATGTTGTGACTAATGACGGTAAGTTTGTAAGCACAAGTACAACATATAACTATAGATGTTGATATCATTAATGGAAAATATCATTCGTACAGAAATGCCATTGCAGATGATTGGTAATATCAACATCTACATAATGCCCTTATAGCCTCCACAAGGGTGTGTGGCAGGAGGTGAGTTATCACGATATGGTATGGAGGGAGAATGGATTCCGTAGGAAAGGGTAGCAAACGTTTGGCAAATGTTAGTCCATGATTCCTATAGTGCTGGCCTTCGTTTGAAGGGTTAAGAAAGCGCCATGACAGCTGACGAGGAAAACTTGTGCCAAGGACACGTGGAACAGTGGGCCAAATTCAGAGGCGGTGGAGGGAGTTAGGAAGGGTCTCTGAAGTGAGGGATTGAAGGAGGAATGGGAAGTGACGTCTATGGTGGGCATTGTAATGAGTCTGAAGAAATCGTAGAGGATCCGAAGGGCTCAGAAAATGGTTCTCAATGTTGGTAAAAAAAAGGATAGAAAAAGGGAACAAGGGTTGTGGTCAGCAAAATAGCCAATCTGCTCAATGAGTTGGAAGGCAAGGTTATCGTTAATTGGCCAAAATATTTGGGTCTGTGGATATTTGGAGAACGCTAACATGATGAAAGAAAAAAGGTGGGGTGACAGTAAGTAAGATGTGACTTTTGAATCTTTTCCTTGAAAATAAGGAGTACTGCGGTGAAAAACTGGGCCGAACATACCTTTTCATTAGCCCTGATGACGGTGGCAGAGAAGACCATCGAAACGTTGGCAGTAATGGCCATCCTAAACCGGCTGATAACCCGAGAAGACTGTATTATTTGCCGTAATTCAGTCAGTAATATTCGCCGGGAAAAAAACGAAATCCTTCATTAGTGAGGAATCATGTTACTACGTGTATCTTATTTTCATTGGTGTAAGTGTGCTACTGCTGAATATTGTTTGACCGATCCATCAAACCTTTAGATGACATATTTAAAATACACATGATGATATGATGTATTCCTATTTTTTGAGACCATGCAGGCACTTAGCATTGGACTCGGAGTTTTCACAGTCATAAATGGCCCTTGCTGTCACTCCATCTATTTACTTTGATCATAATAGCGTTCTCCAAATATCCACGGATACATTTTATTAGCCCTAGTAACGATGGCAGAAAAAGGCATCGAAACGTTGGCAGTAATGGCCAACTTGACCTGTCTGATAACCCGAAAAGACTTCATCAATGATTCCTCACTTTCACCAAGAAAATGATAAATGACAGGAAAGTGGCGTGAACTAATATTCAGACACCCTTATACTCTAGAATCGGGAATGAAGTCGTATCATACCCTTTTACATGGTATTTACCCTTATACGTGGAGTGTAGTGAGAATTACTCTGCATTACATGACACAAGAAAGTGAATTGATTATCAGAGGATACTGAGTTTGTGAAGAGTAGGCTATAGCGCAGAATAAAGTCTTTGTGGGATGATCAATCTGGATACGAATTTTTTTCAATAATGCTCCACTTCATCAAATGTTTCATCCAAATCTTGGTCTCAACAAATCAATCTCCATCCTTCATTTCTACTTATGATCCAAAATTACGGATGAAAAGAGCAATGAAGCATCACCCAGCCATATCCAATGCAAAAGGTTTTCTTGAACAAAAAACCGAATCACGAGAAAGTCATATACGGCTACACAGCTAATTTTGTCAAGTGTGAATATCATGTAAAAGTCATCTCTGGGCCTTAAGTAGCCGTCATTGCTTCCGCTTAAAGGAATAATAAATCATTAAAAAACGTAGTTTGTAAGTACTCCTTGCGAAATTGAAAAATTTTAATTCAAAGGACAAGAAGAAAATAAAAGGAAGAATACTCTAAAAACTTTGCTATGAAACTAATTTGCGGGACAAGAGACTTTCAGAGCCCAAACCGAATGTGAAATATGCTATAATCTAGAAAAATGTCTCTCCATGTTAAAAGAGGTCCATGCACGCCTTAAGCGAGACATTTTATAAAATGACTTGCCCAGTGGTATTTTATTGGCCTAGTACTTCAAAGCTCTAGCGTCCTAATTATTTCTGTGGAGTTTGAGTTTTTTTTAAGAATACTTAATGCGAAGGTAGGTCTTTTTTAATCAGCCAAATGTAAGTGCGTAGGCATGCATGTATCGTTCGCTCCTTTTCTGACAAAATAATAAATAGAACGGGTGTCCTCTACCTCAAGCGTTTTGGTTGCCTTTTTCAGTAAATGTCATTTAAAGATTTTAAAGTTTTAAATCAAATAAACGGAATCAAAAATAGCGAAGAAACTGTCTATTGCGTAACTCGGTGGAACTCATTCATAATGAATGAAAAAACGCTCAGCTTTCATTTGAAGTTCTCTTAGTTGGTTAACGGATACCTTTTAGATAAAGCCAGTGTAAAATATGGATGTGTGTTGACAATATAATTGATTTAATTTATTAATTTAAGTTACTTAAATCACTTACTGTGTCATTATTTAATTATATTATCAATTTTTAAATTAAGACATTGTAAATTCAATGAACTTTAACAAGAAAATATTGTGCATGAATAATCCTAACCACTTTTGACAAATATCGAGGCCTCAGTGTCTGGTCAGGATTTTCTCTGCCACGCCTATGTAGTGTGCCAGAGGTATTAGGAAGTTCAAGGAGGTCATGTTGATGTTTATGACAGTATTAATTAAACTGAAACACTTAATTCAGTAAATGTACTGTTTTTGAATAGTAAAAAAGCTCCCGGTTATGATTCCGCACTTTATTTGAAGCAAAATGATCTAGGTTTCCGCATATAATGCCATTATCAGGATCATACACCTTTTAAATAATGATAAGGTAACAGTAAATGCCTAAAGCTCGGAGAAGGAAGCTTGAGTGTAAAATCCGAAGTACATTCGACAGTAAGCGTAAAAAATTCATTGCCACCAAGGGAAATTATTTTATAGAGAATTTGAGAGAAGTGCATATATTATGACCGCAATTAAGGCAGTATTTCATTTAAATAGGGCATTGAGTCATACGTGGAAATGTTACGACTGCAGTATAATTTGCCGAAAGTTGCCTCGTTGCCGAAAGAAAGAATCTCCAATACCATTGCCATCTCCGGGAGTGTTGAGAGAATAAAGAGAGAAAAAAGTTGTTGCTTCATAGTCTTTTGAAAAACAACACCCGAGTTTTGAAAAGTGATTGATTGGTACCTTTCTATTGAATCCACATATTTCTCCTATTTAGACTTCCCATCGAATTACAACCAATGCATCTGCTCTTGAGAGTGGTAGTATATTGCTACAAACTTCGCATTGCTTATCCCAGCAGCTACTGTAGCTAAAGTGATTTGTAAATCGTGTTATACCTGTGAAAATTCAAAAAGGATGTTTTAAAAATTACAAGTAACTATTTATTTAACCACACTTAAAGGTAAACAGTCAAGTATTTCATAGAATTTTGTGACTTTTTTATGCATTAAAGGTATAATTACAGGCAAAGGCCGCATCAGGAAGTATTTGAATCTAGTAGGTTGATACGAACATCAGGGGTAGAGAAAAGACATTTGAAAGAATATTTCACCAAATAACTCAATTTTGTTTTCTCCCAATAAAATTTGAACATTAGTTACTTAAATTCTGTTAATAATTTTGAGAGCGTGCTATTTTCCAATGTGCAATGATCATTAATTAGTTGTCTGGAGCATTGAGAAGTTTACATCATTCCAAATTGACGCTAGTTTTGTAATATTCCCCACCTTAATTAACTATTTAATAGTAAGGTGATAGTTTTGTACATTTCTTAAGCACCTTAGAGTCAGGTATTAAAGTTAAGCTGACGTTTCCAAAAATATCCTGATTATAATACTCATGATATTCATGTTTTAGCAATCTGCACCAAGAACATAGTTGAATAACAACGGTTTGAATTATTCTACCCTGCCAGCAAAGTATGAGTTCATCTATCCTTAACCATCGACTTCACATTCCTGTCGACTGATGAGTCATTCGCTATTTTCTATTAATGATAAGTGTCTGAATGTATTCATAATAATTTCACAAAAATAATTTATACCATAACTATTATTCTGAGATGTCAACTCCTGGATTAGATATTTGGGGAGGCGAACGACGGCTAAGGTCATTTGCGCCATTGAGGAAAGGTAAGGGAGGAAGGGTGGATAGAAACCCGGCGTCGGCATTAGCCTGGTCTTAACGAAAGGCGCCAAGGGGACCACGGCTTAACGTCTCATCCGACAGACGGAGTGCTGTACTTGAAGTTAAGACACTCAAGTAGGGATCGGATTTCCTCTGAAAAACATCCTCTTCTGCAGGGATTTGAACCCTGGTCGCCCGTATGGTTAGCCAGTGCTCTAGCCACCATACCAACCCGATTCCCCGTCAACTCCTCCTTGGGCATAAACAGCATAAACATGTACTGAAAACAAGGAGGATTCGAAGTTCTGTTTAAGATTTCCAAGGCCAGCAGGTATTCTTTCCATTTCTTCTTTCGGGCCGCGAATAGGCCGCGTCGTTTTTTTTCCGACAACGTTTCTCCTCTCCTGGAGGCGTCTTTAGGCCTTCATCTTTGACCTGAAGACGCCTCCAGGAGAGGAGGAGAAACGTTGTCGGAAAAACAACGGCGCGGCCGAATCCCAAACGGAGAAATGAGTCTTTACTTTGCTACTCGGTGATAAAGCCATTTTAGGGCCTTAACCTCTCCAACAATGTTATCCCAGCCATCATAATCTATTGTATGTTTCCTTCATCTTCTCACTCTCATCTATTTCATATCTGTCTTTACATCATCTAACCTACTATTTTTGGGAGCCTTATACTCAGACTTCTACCATCTCTTTTGAATGAATAGGGTAAACTTTGTTTTTCCACAATGAATTATAATGACTTACGACCTTGGTTTCAACGATTAACGTCATTATTAGGTGAAGATGCATTTGGTGCAACAACTTAAGTATCTTTACCTGATGATGACGTTAATCGTCAAAAAAATGGTCGCAGGTCATTAAAATCGTGGAAATTTTGTGGAAAAACAAAGTTTACCCTATTCATTCAAAATGTTTAGCAAATTCTACAAAGTATCGCCGGAAACCACCAACAAATTCTATCACCTAAGTGTCCTTGGTGTATCCTTTTGACCAACCTGTCGTCAGACATACTCTCCACATGCCCTAAACTTCTTAACATTTCTTCAACATCAAGAATTCTGACATGATACAGGATGTTTGAATAGTTCCTCTAGTTCTCTGTTCTTTCATATTCTCCAAGTTTCATCTTCCTATGTTGCTCCAAAAATCCATTTTTGTACTTTCCTTTGCCATCTAATAAGAATTTCTTCTTCTGCACAGGTCCATGCTTAAGAGCCCTGCACAAGCAGAGGTATAATCGTACCTTGATAAACCATTGATTTCAAGTACCTAATTAAAGTTTAAACAGTCTTAGATTAGTTTAAATCAAATCAATGGTTGATAAGCTACCATAAAATATGCCAGTGAAATATCGTTAAACCTATAATAAAAATGAGCCGCAAATAACGAAAAATTGATTTCTCTTTAACCATCTAAGCTGTTTGAGGAAGAGCTCTGAAGCCTATTAGCTACTTCCTTTCGAGAACATTTAAGACACAAAAAGTGGAAAATATATCATACCCCCTCACGATAAATCCCAGAACATTTCACGAATAATACGCGAGCGTTACAGCTATTTCTCCGCCTCACAGGCATGAGGAGCTACGCAACGGATAGCAATGAAAGCTGACGTGACAAAAGGGTCGAATCCGACAAGAGAAAGTGTCACATAAAAGGGCTAAAATAAAAACAGAACTGGGGTTCCCCATGGCTAAAATATTTGCGTTTATTTCAATGGATGATCATCCAGCTCGAAGATTACGCCCGCATGCGGGCGCGTCCTAGACACCTGGCGGCGCCACATTCACAATGACGGTGGCACCTCCCCATTCCTCACCCTTCATGGATTTCCATCAAGCCTTCCCGCCCACATTGAAAATTACGTCGAGAGACATAACAATCCTACAATCTAAAATAAAGTTGATTGAAAAAACTCTCGTTCGAGCGTATTCGCCAGATTCATCGACTGATGACATTTAACGACTTCAACTCATTTTATCTAACTTTGCGATAATGCGATATTATATTTAAATATTTTATAGCTATTTTATCTTTTAAGGTAGTGCAAGCGAGATAGTTCCCCAATCATAATAGAGACCATATTCGATACATACGTTTTAATGTAACCAGCTGTGAGTGACACGAATTAAATATTGCATTATTAATGGGTCAATAAAATAGTTTTACATGACAGAAATTTTAAGAAATCAAATGAAAATATCTAAATAAGTCTTTAACTTCACTCATTTTTCTCATGCGGTATGTCTGAAATTCCATCAATTCGGAAGGTTTATTGTGATCCCGAAGAATTTACTGCTGTGAAAATATGATTAATTATAAAAAAAGTTGAGTAAACACACGTACTACACACTGTTGATTTTTTGACGAGATCTAAGTGTAGGAAATGCCTAATTTATAATATAAGGTCTCTCTGGAGTGGGCACTCAAAGTGAGGCAAATATCTTGGAAAGTAATGCGGTAAGGGATCGACTTTTTGGTGTTAATGGAAGGATGATATATTCTTCTTTAAAATGAGACCAAATTCAATGAATTCTAGGTAAAACGATATTTCACTGAAACTGTCTTAATGTTAGTAAACCATATATAATTTTAAATTTGAATTTTTGCACGCAATATTGTTTTTAAACTTGCCTGAGACTGTAATAATTTTGAATTAAGTACCTATTTTCATTGCTTTCTTGCATAAGAATATTTCTGTCCACCTATTTGTTCAAACTTTTAAATGCTTTGCGAGAACTACTATTCCAAAAAAAAGCAGTTAAACCCTTAAAGAATAATCATCTAAAAATTTAAATACGGATTGATGATATCAAAAATTTTATTGTTTTTTGGTTCAGTGTAAACAATTTTGCGTTTTCGCGCTGTTGAGTAAAAGCAATTTTTATCTACCTACCTACTTTTATCTATTGAACATGGAAAAGTTTTATTCAGCCTTTTTCCTTATTTTATTGGATTATTTTTAATAATATTAAGAGTTTTTACGCAACAAAATGCTTGTGAGAGTAAATTATCACATTTAGCCAATTTTTGCCGGCCAGCTCTGGTGGCGGCGAGATTAAGATTTTGCCTGGAAATTGCACTTCCAAGGTGATGGCAGTATGAGATCGTATATATATTAAATAGGTAGTAAATAGCATAAACTGTTATCCCTAGGTTCAAAATTAATATTTATTATTTTGTATAAAATATTGATGACACCTCGGTCCAAACCCGCGGTGTTTTGTTTCACAGGACGATGGCACGTAGTGTGAAGTAAGTGAAGAAAATTAGAAGAGAATACTAAAGACCTTATATTGGTAGGAGAGACATTGAGGCATCAAAACAATTGAGTGGCGAAACTCAATCGTGCGGGAAACAAAACGCCACGGGAGATAACCGCAGAAATAAAGGATTTGACTCTCTCTCTGGATATTATTTTCATTTACTTTTTTCGGCTTCGTTAATTTTTCAAAGAGAACTCCTCGATGGACGCTCTCGAAATGGAAACGAGAGTAGCGGGGGATGGTTTTAGGTTTTGTGGTGTCCTTTTTATGGCCCTAAAAAGAGGGAGAAGGTGTCGAGAGAAAGAGAGAAGAGGGGGGGGGGAAACGGAGACGAGATTTGGAAAAAAATGAAACAAAAGAAACGCGAGAGCCGTGAGACAGATTGCGGTTTGAAAGAGGAGCGGAGATGCGCGTCCCGAAAAGAGAAGGGAGAGTGGAATGGGGAGAGGGGAGGGAGGAATGGATGGATTAAGGTGGAGGGGGAGGGAATGAGGGGGAAGGGAGGAAAGTAAACCGGCGGTGACTGCAAATGGATTTACGCACGCATGCCTCTCGTCCCGTCAGGAGATTCGGTGGGCGTAATTGGGTGAATTGATGAACCAAGCACGGCGCTTCGCACTCAATGTTGGACTCGGCAAAGAATGCCAAACGGACTGAAAATGGAGAAGCAGTTCATCTCTCAAAGCCAAGGTACGTTCAAAGTCACTCCCACTGAGCAAAAAAAGAAGTTAATGGTGTAGCATTAGCCTTATCACATCTGGAGAAAAAAATTATGCCACGTGAGAATTTAACGTAAAAGCGCATTCCATGAAAGATGCAAAACCCAAAGCGATAACCTAATATTATCCTTAGGATGTATGATTTTCCTTTCAAAAAAGTCACTTGCGTAACTAATTCTTAAATAAAATTATTGTTTGTCTTCGTTCAGAGTAGTACAAATATGGCTACATTATGCCATGTTGTAGTAAATACCTTTCTTTTGCTTTAAAGCTATGAATGGAAATTTCTCCCTGCTTTCATTCAGAAAGCTTAGTATTCAATCATAAGACTTATACAAACAAATAATAACTGGGTCATTTTTGCTAAATATTCTAAACATGGGGAAAAAAATTTAATACATTAAATTAATAGTTATTGCTTGCAGAGTTATCTCTCCAAGTGCGACTACAAAGGAGCAAAATATTTTATTCAATTATTCATTGCACATGTCCTTACTAACTTTTGTACCCCTTCCAGTAGTTCCCACCCGGAGATCCGATTGGGGGACTATTTTTACCTTTGGAATACTTTCCTGGGAGAAGTGCCATCACGTCTTATATATAGTTAAAATGCAGGGCTGCATACTCTAGAGAGACTAACGTGGTGGTTTCCTCATTGGCTTTTACTTCGTAAAGTTGGTTGGCAAGCCAGGAAAGGGTCCGTTGCTTGGTCTTGAACCTAGGACCATCCGAACAAGAGTCGAATGCGCTACCACTGGTTGAATCTGGACCCCTTTTTAACCTCATATGCGCTGAGATTTAATCACAAGCAGATGTAACTTTCATCTAGGAAAAGGCGCGCGGGGTGTATCAGCTATTGAATGCGGTAATATTTCATTACTGCATTCAAAATTGACTTATTACCAACTGACACTAAAACGTCGGTATTACTCACATCAACAGCTATACAAGACCAAACTGTGCGCGTTAAGTATCAAAATTATGAACGACCTCCTTTAGAGCCATAAAGCGCTGAAGATAAAGTCATTAGCAGCCCACCTTCAAAACTTCTTTTATTCGTCCAATAAAATGTTTGAAGAGTATTTAGAACACGAGTTTTCTCTAATGTACTCGGAGGAGAAAAAAATATGTTGGCATTTTATTATTTAGCTGGAAGTGGTGGTGGATTGGAGGCATGAAAAGATAACATGAGAATGTTTTCTTGTAAAATAAATTTCATAGAATCCGTAGGGAGAGGAGCCAAGCGTCAGATAAAAAATTATTTGGATACAAACCAAAGATCCATATCGATAAGAGGTGTAAAGGAAGGTGAAGTATAATTTGGAGTGAATTATAAGCTAAATGTTTATTAGGATTTCTCGGGAATAATAATAATAATAAATTTATTCATTAACACTAGGACGCCCGGACTTTTCAACATCATTCAACGCCCAAAGCGAGTCATTTTGACCCACTGTAATTAATGAAATTATCCTCACTTTGCGCTATTAAGTTTAGATTTTTACAGTTTTTACTACAAACTGACACTCTTTCACTTCACATTCATCGATTATTTCACTTTATAACTTTCATAACTTTGACAATATCGATGATTTATTGATCTACCTATAAACTTACGACATTTCTGTCAATTTATCGTTTTTTCCATTTTATTTCATTTTTCTTGCTTATTGTGTCATAGCTCAATATACTACGAAGAATTTTCACATTATTTAATACATATCTATTATTTTTCAAAGTTTGGTTGCAATAACTAAGTTCAAAATATTATTTTTCGGTCGAAGCAGGAATTTTCCCGAAAATCTACCTAGTAACTAACTTTGGGATTCTTATTATTTCAGTGATGCACATGTATAAATCTGATAATCTGATAATAGTCCATATGTCAGTAAGGAGCAATATTGTATTTTCTGCAGTCTAAAATAGTAATAAGGTACACTGCCAACGAATTTATTACTAAATATGGCATGAATCGACCGGACGAAAAATGAGAAGGGTGGAGATACGAAGTGGAAGGAAGGAATATGAGAATATTTTTGAAAGGTGATCCAGGCATGGAAGGTAACCGAATGAGGAAGATAGGACAAAGTGGGATGGACAACATATGTAGCAGAATAACTAATAAACACTAATAAAAAAGAAGTTTTGGTGGTGATACAAAGTGCAAATACATATCTGGGTCAACATGACCCGTATGGGCGTTCTAGGTAAATTCTAAAAAAACTAATGTACTGATTACTCCAGGAAGGTGAAAAGTTTTGGACATAAAGCCATGTTAAAATGAATAAAAGTCACGAGAGGAAATCCTTCTCTCATTGAAAATGAAATTAAAAAACGAATTTAAAATCACGTTTGGGTCAAAATGACCCGCCTGGGCGTTCTAGTGTTAATCTAGGAGTTTTACTCCTGTAGAACAAGGGTTTTTTTACATTATTTTGGAAAAAAAAACAGTAAGATATAGAAAAATAATTATACAGTACTCACTTATTCAGGAACCAAAAAAATTGTTCAGAAAATTATCAAGAAAACTCCTGAGAATATTGCTAATTGCAAATTTGGACTGTTGCATAATGAAATGGCTGAATTGCTTCTTTATGATGTGAGATGGGCAGAAAACATAAAATAACAACGTAATCGCACAACAAATAATATGAAAAAAGTAAATTGTATCTTCGGTCAAGAAAAAGAACAGCAAACATAGATCACTGATCAAGAATCACTTGAAAAGAAGTGTCTGAAAAGTTTTCTCTTAAATATTCCCAACAATGCACTGTCTTTCGCTTGTTTTGGCAAGTCATTCCACAGCTTTGAGGCAGCATCTGTGAAGGACTACTGAAATGTGGATGTCTGTAACAAGGAGGCATACAAAAGATACGGGTCTTGTCTAGTTACTATATTCATGTATTTACATCTAGGGGAAAAATATCTTTTTCTCCTCAACCCTAATTTTGGTGGGCATTCATACCTTTCATTTCATGGCAAGTCTCTTCATTTCTGCATATCTCCTCCCTCCTACAATCCCAAACAAGAATTCCTGCCTTTCTAATATCCAGCTGCCGCTCACCGTTTTAGTGTCAAATTGTATTGATATTAACATCTACATCTACATACTACCTCGCGAGCTGCCGCTTGGGCTTGTGGCTGGGGGTGGTAGGTCACCAGCCGTGTAAAGATGTAAAAGTTTTGGAGCTAAAATGTCCTATGGCAGTGTCCTATGGGAGTGATTGTATGGAGGAGCTCAGTTTCTATTGTGGTCGCTTATTGTGCGCGCAAAGAACGAGTTTATGTACCTGTCTGTTCGGCAGAGTATTTCTCTTATTTTATCGCATCTGTCAGACGTAGAAATGTAGTGAGGCTTCATTATAATATTCTCTGTGTCACTCTAAAAAATATCAGTTCTGAATTTGTCAAGCATCCTATGCCTAGCGTGCAGCCTCCGAGTCTCTAGGGGCTCCCACCTTAATCCCTCTAACGGTTGTGTGACACTATATGCTCGTTCGTAGCAGTTTTTAACAAAACGTGCTGCTTTTCTTTGTACGCTGTTAATTTTTTTGGTTAAATCTATTTGACCAGGGTCCCAAATGCTTGCGGCGTATTCGAGATGTGGCCTAACCAGAGCGAAGTAGCATATCTCTTTGACTTTTTCACTTTTTTTTTTCTGACCGAGGACCTTCCTATTATACGCTTAACAAATCCTAGTTTCTTTAATGCTGTATTTCATATGTTTTTTTTAGTGTGTTCCCCACGATATATTGAGTGGAAGATATTCTTCAACGCGCATTCCACCTTTTTCTCTAATTTTCCAGCTCCCTGACAATCACGTCTCAAACCCTTCTTGGGTACCAGTACATTACCCTCCATCCTGCCTTAAATTTTTGTCTTGAGCTCATGGCCGGAATTCTTGTTGTGTGCGAGAGAGTGGTTTCGAGTGAGTCACATGACGTTTTTTCGGACGGTGAGTAAGTTTAGTACTCCCAAACCGGTGAAAGACAGTTGCATGTTTCGTAAAAACAACACGCTTCCCTCAAACTTAGCGAGATTCTCTTCGCTCATTCAATATCTCAAAATTATTTTGACATTAGTTGAAAAGCATGCTGAAACAGACTAAAATAATCACGATTTAGCCAAATAGTCAGTAATGATTAAATTGAAGAATCATAAATGATTTATAATCTTTTATTTTCTATGAAAATAAATAAAATTTTTACGGTAGACAATATATATAATACTGTAAACCTTCCTCCGTGGCCACCTCGCTTAAGCGGTCAAATTTCTAAGCGGCCCATTTTTTCAGGAACGAATAAAACGAATTTATAATAAGAGCAATGCGATATTTCAACCCTTGGGTATTTATCTTCTCAAGCGAAAATTATATCATTAACCGGATGTTGGCCGCTAAATATAGATTTCAAGTTATCTAAATCTAAAATATTTCTGAGCACTGAATATTGTTGATGAAGTCAGTGTAATGCACATGTAATGTAAATGATACTAGAATTATATATTTTAAATATCACCTTAATCAGTCCCACCTCATTCTTATGACTTGGGTTTATGGCAGGGAAATCGAATTTCAAGCAAAAATTGCATTTCCATACATGATTTTTATTCGGCAATTGGCCTTCATACACGCATACCGGCCTGTATTTATTAGGAGCCGCAAAAAAATTACAAAAGGTATTTTTTTGCATTTAAGAGAAAAAATCTGCATATTTTATGGATTTATTTCGAAACAAATGTCATGTGCTATAAGACTACTTGCTAAAATTGTAATATTGACAAGATAAGATAGAAATGTTTCCTAGATATAGATTAAGATGCATATACAAACTGATGATGAGCAGGGAAGAAAGAGAGAGAAAAGAGATGAAAATATTAGATAAGGAGATGCATGTATAAAATAGTTTCGTGTATATCTGCACACAAACGAAAATCCAACCACCAAAAGGCTCGGGGATTGAGAAGCCAACGAATTCTAAGATTGTGACTGGCTCTCCAGCCCAAACCTCAACGCAACCAGAGCAAAAAAATTTGGAGGCAGCAGCTCCTGAACCCAAACCTAAAGCCGTACCGGATATGGCCCCATCTAGCCCTTTGTCAAACACACTTATATCTCTTTAACATCATTTATGCCTTCATGAAATCTTTTATGCCCCCCTCAAAGGTGTGTGGCACAAGATAATTTTCACCAACAAGGACTATGCAATTCCATAATTAAGTTCACGAAACTACAAAAGTTTAGTACTGGGTGAAAACCTGTTTATAGCAGTCATGAACGTGAGTTTTCACAATTAACCCCTGTATCATTATGATATGCTGACATTTCAATAGAAATTACGCCTATTTAACTATTTTTCTACTCTATCAGTTCATAGATATAGTTACGAATGTAATATGCGAGACGTGTTTCAAGAAGCGCGTAGAATAATTACGAAAAAAATTAACTACCCGTAAATATTTCCTATTGATAACTCCCAATAATAAGTTTCAGTGACAGATAATATGTTCTCATATGCGTCGTGAGAAAATTGGCATTTTTCTGTCCATTTTGATGCCAGCCAAATTTAATTATGACGGGATACCAAGTAGTGTGTCGGGATACATAAAATATTATTGACGTCCTGAGAAAAAAATCGACATGGAACTCACACAAAAAAATCAAGTCTAATGTTCAACCAACGGTTTGAATGCAATATTCATACCATTTGTGTCGTACTTGTGTGTCGTGTAGCATCAATGGGATCTCCACGACGCACAGTGGTCCGAAATTGGAAAAAGCCGGACAAAAGTCCAAAATGGCTTTTTTTGAGATAGAGACTTGAAACTTAGCGTAAATACTCATATCTGATCCATTTCTTTCCTCCCCCCTGACATCAACTCCGAGGAGAGCAAGGAAAATGCCAATAGATTTAAGAGAACTGCTGCTTTTAGATGATTGTGAAGAAGATGAATCAGGCACTAGTGACGAAATGAGTTCATCGGAGGATTGAAGGTTGAAATTCTGTACCTAAATGAAAAGATACAATTTAATAACTTAAAAAAAGCACAGTAATAGGTGACTTCCAAAACATGTATTCCTTTTATATTCTAATTTATGGTTCCGCATTAATTTCATTTGTAAGTTTCAGCTGATGCTTGGTATTACATTGATGCTATTGTGTTTTTTAATTTAAATATTTCTTTACGGATTTAGAAAACAATTTTCAAACTTTTTGCCAATGCATTTGTTCGATTTGCTTTTGAATTTGCATTTATCAGACATGTTGCCTCGTATATTTTCTTTACGATGGACGACCGAAAGTGAAATTTGCCCTAGTCAAGTTAATTCTTAATTTACTAATTATAATAATATATAAATCATGAATTCAAAAATATAGTAATTTTCGTTTTCTTTTCCCTAAAACAGTCCCCTAGTGTATGAATCTTGGCCAAATTGAAAAGGGGAAACCCTTGTGGAAGAACCCGTTAAATACCGTCAAAGGCTGTGCGTCGTCATAAAACGCCCCTTTCCACGCCACCCACCTCGGTGAGGATGGAAAGGGAAAAAGAGTATCGGTTGTTGCCTTTCCCGAAAACAGTTTATTTCTCTCTCTTTAGCATGCCGACTTAATCTCTTAACCCAACTTCATACCCGAAGCATATTTCTTATACGTGGGATGGTTCCGACAAATATCCAATCCCTAGCATCTTCACTAGAGTAATGCGTTAAATGGTGTAGTCGATCGATTCATAATCCTGGTAATATCCTCAGTATACTGTTTCAGGTCAATACTGACTACGTGCCGTGCTTTAAATGACGATTTTTAAGAATAAAGTTTCAAAAAACTTGAAAAATCGACCGCAGTTACTGAGCCTCAGGGTCCCGCGTCGTGTAACTCAGCCTTGACGCGCGATCGAAAAATCGCTCTCATTTCCTTGGTCGCAAACTTTTTTCCAAGACTTCTGCTTAGTATTCTTAAGAAATCTCTACTTTACACTGTGATGTAAATTTCCCGAGTTATATATTTCGTAAACGAAAGATAATGTCTACTTTATGTCAAATTTCACGTGAAAAACGGGGACGCCATTTTGTGTTGCAAAACCAGACAGATGAGAGCCAAAATCTTCAAAAGTCATAGAAAATATAGGCAAAGCACCAGGTCAAAGGAATATTGCGTTTTTTATTCCATAAAAATCATACCAACGCAGCACCACCTGCTTAAATTCAAAGATTTTCGAAGAAAAACGAGATCGCGCGTGTTTTTGAAAAATTGGTCATGTTTGGGCTACTGTATCTCGGTAACGGGTCGTGTTTATATAAAATGGAATATAAATCTATAATTGGTAATCATTTATGAGTATTTACGCTAAGTTTCAAGTCTCTATCTCAAAAAAAGCCATTTTGGACTTTTGTCCGGCTTTTTCCGATTTCGGACCACTGTGCGACGGCGTTTTTTTAATATTGCCGATCTTCGCTGCACGCCCTATGAGTTTTCAAACTTAGAATTAGGATACATTGATAGACATTTGGCGATAATATCGAAGGCAAACTTGACAAAACGAACTTATACTAGTTTTTATTGGTTATTTTATTCTTAAAATCTAAGATGTTTATGTAGGTTTTTGTGTACTTTCGTGCATTTATGTGAGCAATGATTTTAAGAAAAATGCAAGAAATTAAATATTTTAGAAGCTAAAAATAATTGAATGTCTCCTTCTAGCAATTCTTAAACCTAGTCAATTATTTTCCTAAATTGGCAATATAAATATGCTCAATGTGGCATGAGAAAAATATTTCACCTTGTAATTCATGAATTTGGTCTCAATTTAAAGAAAAATATTTCACCCTTTCAAAGATACTAAAATATTAACCCCTTACCGAACTACTTTCCGCGATTTTTGACAAATGACGAATACCAGCTATTTTACATGAACAATTCTAAGTGCATTCACTCCAGAGAGTTCATCTAAAAATGAGGAATTTTCAACTCTTAGATCTCGTCAAAAATCGAACGTCTGTAGTTTGTATGCTCTTTCGACTATTTTTGAAAAGAAATCATATAATCAAGGCATAAACTTTTTTTCAGGATCGCAAGAAAACTTTCCGTTATGAAGGAAGTTTATATGTACCGCGCGAAAAAAATTAGTCAAGATTAAGACTTACATAGATATTTTTATTTAGACGCTTAGAATTTCAGTCACTTTAATGAATTTAATTTTACCATTAATAATGCAATATTTTATTGATGCTTCCTATAGCTACTCGAATAAAACCGCATAATTCTAATTTTAGCTCCATTATGACTAGTAAACTATTTCGCTCTAACTACTCTAAGTATACTTGTATTAGAAGAGTGAATTGTTAAGTATAATTTTTAATCGCATGGGAATCCAAGCACAGGCCAGTATTAGAAGTGTCCAAGATTTATTATAATCATTAGACGCGTTCGGACCATGTTAGACCACTCGAAGTACAAAATTAGAGGCGTTCTTTGGCTTTGGCTTTGCCTTTCTGTGCGAACGTATCTCTTTGATTTCGATACATCTGTTCGATCTTTCCAAATGGGCCTTCCCTTTTTCATCCGACCGGATGGTTCCGGTCCTCTTACGTTTCTCTGATTAAGCAACCATCTAATCATTAATCTTTATGGAAAAAATATTTCTATCCTGGACTTCTTGCGGTGTAACCTCTGGTTCTTTTACGCCTTTTTTTAATTTCGGCAGTGTAATTCACTGTCTCAGAGTTTGTCTCACTTCGGTTTCCGTAAAACTCCATAATTTGGCCTGTAAAATCTTGTTGGTTACATTTTCTTCATGTGCCCTTAGAATTTCAGACAGCTTTTCTTAGGACGGAATGTATGTCTGTATATTTTCAAAATTCATTATTTCCTTCAAACCTTTTTGTGGTTGGTCATTGAGTTATATTTCCAAATTCACGTATTTATGATTAATTATTTTGTCATAGTACACTGACCAAATCATCTATCTTTATAAAGTCAACCCTGCTAAAAAAGTCTTTATAGTTTCCTTACAGCACTTCAACAGAATTTCTTAAAAAGTTCTGTAGATATTCCTGAAAGTATTGAAACACCATTTTACGGAGTTCCCTACGACGTTCAGCAGAATACCTTAGGATGTTTTGCAGAATTCCTTAGGACGTTCTATAGAATTCCCTGCGGCTCTCCATATAGGTCCTTAGAAAAGGAACTTGGTCAATGGAAATCTCACATATTTCCGTAGAGTTGCTGAAGTTCTACAGAACAGCTTGTAAGGAGTTATTTTGCTCTGCAAAAAAGAACTCTACAGAGCATGTGTTCTGAATAGTCAGGCACTCATGATCTGTACAGATCGTTAGAAAAGGAACTATTTCTAAAGAAAAAGAGCCAATTTCTGCAGAATTCCTTACGTTCTACAGAACAGCTTCTAAGTAATTTTTTTAGCAGGGAATGGTGGAGGAATTTCTATTGTTTATAAGTACTTTTGCAAATTCCATTGATTGTATAGTTAAAGATGACGCCTGAATAATACTTGTAAACTGGAAGGGTTATAGAAATACTATGGTTCACAATACCTGCAATCATGGAATGTTGTGTGCTAAGTAATAATTCTCTCAGTCCGCCCGGGACAGTTGGCTGCGTCACGTCGCTCCACACTTGGCTTGATGTTTAGCCAAGGGAAAGCAAATCGTTGACAATTACTCCCGTCGCGAAACCTGATTAGACCTCGTACATCATCACGGTTGGGCTTTCCCAAGGCTGGGTATCGCATTTGCCGAGATAATAGCGCGCTAGCGGGGGGGGGCACGAGAGAGGGAAGATGGGGGGGCAGAAAATTCAGCAGCACGATTCGAAAACACAGGTCCACCGTATAGCTTATCGCTTCGGTAGCCTATATCGAGCGATCAGCACACCTAACCGAAAAAACTATAGTAGGGGAGGGGGGGGGGAACGCGCCCAGAAACCCATTGCATACGCACACACTTCACGTGGTCTGACCGAAATGGGCTCGTGAGAGGGCTGAGGGGGAGAAGAGTGTGGGTGAGTGAGTGGGGGACAGACGACGGGGGAGGCGTGTAATTAATCACCCTTTCGTTGCTGTGTCAGTGGGATGGGAGAAGCAGCCCAGGCTATCAAAAGGCCAAGCGAGGGGTGCGCAATCATTTAGGGGAAGCGATGGAAGGACGGAAGGGGTGCAAAGGGATCCACGGGCCTATCCTTCCAGTCGCGTTATCCTTTTTTATTTTAGAGGAGGCTGGTTCGCGATCTCGAGATTCTAAACCCACGCGGAATTCCTCCTCTTCCCTAAAACCTCACGCAGGACGTATAAGGATGAAGAAAACGTGATATTTTTTAAGAGAACTTCGAAACCGGCTGAGGAGTAACTTTAACGGAATTACCGGCTCATGGTTGCACACTCGTGTGAAATTCCTAGTGAGGACCTAATTCGCCTGGGATGCTGTTTCAATCTGTCTCGTAGTTTCCCGCGACGTTTTGAATGCGATGATTTCTCCATCTTTCGGGTATTCGCCGCGTTGCTTGTCATGATTGACGACAGTTTCGCCCGGATTCCACCAGGCGTCTTCAGGTCGAAGTGCCGCTGTCAGCGTTTTGGCCGTGCTTATATAGCTCCTCGAGCTCCCGCGCTGTGCTGTGATTGGTCGGTTTTGGGAAAAGTCTCTTCCATGTGTTTGTCAGGTGGTATCCATCGTCCCTATTGAAATTTCCAGGCGTTTTTGCAATTTCAATTGATTCTCTTATCAGCCTGGGATAATATCTTTTTTCTTTTGCAATTATCCTAGCTTTGTCGAAAAGAATATCGTGTCCGGGTTCACTCCAAGCATGCTCGGCGACTGCTGACTGGCTAAATTTCTTATTGAGGGTCGCCCTCTTGTGCTCCTGCAGGCGGATCTTCATGGACCTGCATGTCTCGCCGATATATGATTTCCCGCATGAGCAAGGGATGCGGTATATCCCTTCATGGAGATTCGGCGGTATCTTGTCCTTTGGCCTTGGAATGATTTGGCTTATTTTGGATACGCAGTTGAATCTCGTGACAATATCCTTCTTCTTCAGGACTCTGGAGATCTTCTCGCTTGTGCCGGCGATGTATGGTATGATGGCATGAGATGCGGACTTCTCGGGTTGTCGTTCCTCCTGGTCTAGCGTCTGGTGGCGTTTTTCTATAATGGCGGCCCTTTTGAGGACCATTTCTTTCTTGTACCCATTCATCTTCAGGGATGTCACGAGGTGTTCCTTTTCCTTTGTCAAAGATTCTGCATCCGATAGTTTGTAAGCGCGATGCAGGAGAGTCGCCATCAGTGAAGCCTTCTGAGATGGATGATGGTGTGACTCGGCGTTTAGGTAGCGGTCAGTATGCGTGGCCTTCCTGTGTACTGCATGGCCGAGACTCCCATCGATCCTTTTCTTCACCATCACGTCCAAAAACGGGATTTGGTTGTTTCTCTCCGTCTCCATCGTGAATTGTATCGCTGGATGCTGTGAGTTGAGGTGCTCCAAGAAGATCTGCAATTCCTCAGGTCCATGGGGCCAAATTACAAAGGTGTCGTCCACGTATCTTAACCACAAACTGGGCTTCTTCCCGTGGGATCCAATCGCCATTTGTTCGAACCTTTCCATGTATATTTCTGCTATCACTGGGGAGAGGGGCGAGCCCATAGCCGCTCCTTCGCGTTGCTCGAAGAAACTCCCGTTCCAAAGGAAGTAGGCGCTCCGTAGGCAGTACTCAATGAGTTGTGGATAATCCTCCGGTATTCCAGATGTTGTGAGCTCCTATATGATATCTAAGGATTCCTGAATTGGAATGTTGGTGAATAAGGATGTAACATCGAAGCTCACTAAGATGTCATTGGAGGAGACGGTGATCTTCTTCAACATTTCGACGAAATGGGTGGAGTCTCTCACAAACGACGAGGTTTTTCCGACGTAAGGCTGGAGTGACTGTGCCAGGTATTTCGACAGCCGATAGGTGGGTCCGTCTATTTGGCTGACTATCGGTCTGAGAGGGACTCCTTCTTTGTGGACTTTAGGCAATCCATACAGTCTTGGTGGCTTGGCGGCCGATGGGAACAAGCGTTTTTGCTCTTCCCGTGGGATTGACGACTTCTTGATCAGTTCCCGGGTGTTCCTCTCCGTTTTTGCAGTAGGATCAGATCGTAGTTTCCTGTATGTTGAGTCTTCCAGCATCCGGGAAATCTTGCTGTCGTACTCCTCCTTCTTCATGAGGACAGTTGAGTTTCCCTTGTCCGCCGGGAGAATGACAATGTTCTTGTTCCTGCGAAGATCTGCTAAGGCTCTTCTTTCGGCTCCCGTGATGTTCGTTTTGGGTGGCCGTGAGTTTCGGAGAATACGGGCAACATCTTCTCTGACCTCATCAGCGTCTCCCTTTGGAAGCTTCCGTATGGCGTGCTCCACTTCTGTTACGATTTCTTCCTTAGGTATTTTCGTGGGTGCGATGGCGAAATTCAGTCCTTTTGACAAGACTGAGATGTCAGCTTTGGTCAGTTCTGAGTCCGTCAAGTTGATGACTGCGAGGCCCTTCTCAGGGCCATCATCCAAGCTGGTAGGATGTTGCCGATTGGATAATTTCTCAAATTTCTTTATCTGCGTCTCCCTCAAGGCTACTCCAGTGTTGCGGGATGAGTCGTGGGTTATTTTGTCGATCGTGTCCCAGTCAGTAGCGTTGAGAGTGGCACCCAGTTCCAAGTGAATGCGCAGAAGTTCTTCCGAGCACAGGTGGAGGGAGTAGCGTGTGTGTCGTACCCGTTCCCTGAGTAGTGCCTCACTAGTTCGGCGAAGAATTCTTCTGGCCGCTCTCGTATCGATGTGATGTTTTACTTCAACACAGCAAGGTAGAGTGTTGGTGTCTCGACAGCGTTGGAGGAAGGCCAAGGAGGAGAGGAGCCTCCCCTTCTTCTTGCGCAGCTTCTCAAATCTCCGTATTTTCCTGTGTATATCCTCCCCGTAGAGGCGTACAATGTTGTCTCGTAGTTTCCCGCGACGTTTTGAATGCGATGATTTCTCCATCTTTCGGGTATTCGCCGCGTTGCTTGTCATGATTGACGACAGTTTCGCCCGGATTCCACCAGGCGTCTTCAGGTCGAAGTGCCGCTGTCAGCGTTTTGGCCGTGCTTATATAGCTCCTCGAGCTCCCAACATCTGGAATACCGGGAACATCTGGAATACCGGAGGATTATCCACAACTCATTGAGTACTGCCTACGGAGCGCCTACTTCCTTTGGAACGGGAGTTTCTTCGAGCAACGCGAAGGAGCGGCTATGGGCTCGCCCCTCTCCCCAGTGATAGCAGAAATATACATGGAAAGGTTCGAACAAATGGCGATTGGATCCCACGGGAAGAAGCCCAGTTTGTGGTTAAGATACGTGGACGACACCTTTGTAATTTGGCCCCATGGACCTGAGGAATTGCAGATCTTCTTGGAGCACCTCAACTCACAGCATCCAGCGATACAATTCACGATGGAGACGGAGAGAAACAACCAAATCCCGTTTTTGGACGTGATGGTGAAGAAAAGGATCGATGGGAGTCTCGGCCATGCAGTACACAGGAAGGCCACGCATACTGACCGCTACCTAAACGCCGAGTCACACCATCATCCATCTCAGAAGGCTTCACTGATGGCGACTCTCCTGCATCGCGCTTACAAACTATCGGATGCAGAATCTTTGACAAAGGAAAAGGAACACCTCGTGACATCCCTGAAGATGAATGGGTACAAGAAAGAAATGGTCCTCAAAAGGGCCGCCATTATAGAAAAACGCCACCAGACGCTAGACCAGGAGGAACGACAACCCGAGAAGTCCGCATCTCATGCCATCATACCATACATCGCCGGCACAAGCGAGAAGATCTCCAGAGTCCTGAAGAAGAAGGATATTGTCACGAGATTCAACTGCGTATCCAAAATAAGCCAAATCATTCCAAGGCCAAAGGACAAGATACCGCCGAATCTCCATGAAGGGATATACCGCATCCCTTGCTCATGCGGGAAATCATATATCGGCGAGACATGCAGGTCCATGAAGATCCGCCTGCAGGAGCACAAGAGGGCGACCCTCAATAAGAAATTTAGCCAGTCAGCAGTCGCCGAGCATGCTTGGAGTGAACCCGGACACGATATTCTTTTCGACAAAGCTAGGATAATTGCAAAAGAAAAAAGATATTATCCCAGGCTGATAAGAGAATCAATTGAAATTGCAAAAACGCCTGGAAATTTCAATAGGGACGATGGATACCACCTGACAAACACATGGAAGAGACTTTTCCCAAAACCGACCAATCACAGCACAGCGCGGGAGCTCGAGGAGCTATATAAGCACGGCCAAAACGCTGACAGCGGCACTTCGACCTGAAGACGCCTGGTGGAATCCGGGCGAAACTGTCGTCAATCATGACAAGCAACGCGGCGAATACCCGAAAGATGGAGAAATCATTGCTGTTTCAATCGTTCGAGATCATTAAGGTATATAGAGAGGGAGCATACTATTGTGACCAGTGCTAACATCTGTATCGTGGACGTGATCTCTTCACCATATTTTTTACCCCTATTTCATTTCAGCGCGTAAGGACTCACAGACTAATTTTATAATTATAACATTTTTTCCATCGATAACTTACTTCAAATCAGCAAGCATTAATTAAATAAATGATTTAGTACTTTCCCGGCGAATATTATGTGTGAAATTTTCTCGGGATTCACACCGGGTTAAATTTTTGGCTGCTGCCAACGTTTCGATGAATAACTCTTCCATCGTCATCAGGGTAATCATACCCGGGCCGCCTCTGTTCTCCCATATCTAGGTTCTTGGACGGTTTCGTCTGAATGACCATTGTTGTTACTTCTTTCCGTTATTATTTTTTAAATTAACGGTTTCCACCCTTGATTTATTGAGTACCCCGAGTCCCAATTTAAGTTAATGGGCTGAAAATGTATTTCTATGGCATCCTTAAATAGCCTTTCTCAATAACCATTAACCTTGTATATGACTTTCGCATCACTAAAGAAGATGAGATCCTTTAGGCTATGCTCCGCCACGGAATCAAAGCACCCTTACTTTCACCCTTGTGTGTATACCCGGATTTTCTAACACTAACGCATACCCAGGTACCTGGGTACCCAAAAAGATAATAAGAGGAATAAACATTATCTACATTTGAAATATTGTTTGCTACTATTACGTACTTCGAGCTGCACATCATTTGCGACTAAGTAAAGATAGTAGTGGGGGAGAATGCACTTGGGGGGGGGGAAATAATACGCTTGCAGCTGCTCTTAAATAACAATTCATCAAGACTTTACCGGCAATCTGCAAATCTAACTATTGGTGAGCAGCTTAACCCATATCGATGATGAACGAGGTTTGGCTTGGCTAGCATATTATTGAATATATATTATTGAATTAAAATATGGTGGATTTGCGATGCCGAAAATGGGTATTCACTTCAAGGCATTATATACACAGGAAAGCAAGGAAACATTCGAGAAAAAAATCAAGGGGAAAGGGCAGTAAAAAAGCTCGCGGTGATATATAAAGGTAGTGGTAGAACATAACCATGGACAACTTTTTTACAACATTACCTGGTGCAAGGCTTCTGCAATCATGGAATATAACAATTCTTGGTACTGTTAAAAAGAACAAGCCATATATTCCGAAGGCTATTGCCACTTCGAGTGATAGGGAAGTGTACTCCACCATTTTTGGGTTTTATGAAAATGTAGCACTCTGCTCATATGTACCTAAAAAGAACAAAACTGTAACTCTGCTATCAATGATGCATTATGACACGAATACATCAGGTAATGAAAAGAAAAAAAACCAGAAGTGATATACGAATAATACAAATAAAATGTTGGTGCCGATGCAATGGACCAAAATTTCGGCCTCTACACTGCCCGACGGCGCACGTCAAGTTGTCCATTTGCGATGTTTTATAATATGCTAGATATTGCTGTCCTTGCAGCTTATATCATACCTATATCATGAAAATAATGAGGATACTAAAAAGAAAAGATCAAGGTCGACTTTTCTTGTGGCAATTGAGTGAGGATTTAGCAAAGCCATTGATTGAAGATCGTGCTCAAAATAAGCAAGTAATGAGGAATTTTTCAACAAAAAATGCAACTGAAGGTACCATTGGCAGAATATTGAGATGTCAAGTATTTCCACTCCAAGAGGTAGAACTGGTGGAAAAACTGTGGTTGGAATTTGTGAGGTAGGCATACAACAGCCGAACAGATTACGTAGAAAGACAAGAAAATCTTGAGATTCCTGTAATAATCCTATTTGCAATGAACATTGTGTGACTATAGCATTTTGTCCATTATGAAATAAGTAATATTCAGTGCTAATGTTCTTATGAATAAGAGTTTTCTTTTTTCACAAATTGTAAGACAAGAGAAGCAAAATAAAATGTTACTTTATGTGTTTATTAAAAATTTTTGAAACTCAAAGTGTTTTATTTATTTTTGCATTCCTTTTGCATGTTATATGCTCATAAATAGGAATTATATTAAATAGTTACAATTTTAAGATAAAAAAATGAAGAGGGTAAGTATGAGTACCCGGGTTCCTGGCCGTGCCTGGGAAGGTAACTTTTTAAAATAGTAGCCAAACATATAATTTCTATGTTTTTTACACCGTTCTTTTCCTTATTATACAGTTAAGAGATAAAATCGCGAGGATCCAAAGGCTTAAGGCAAAATATGTACCACAACATTGAATTTTTTACGATTTTTGGCTATTTGGGTACCCGGGTGTACACACAAGGGTTAATATGCATTCTCCTTACGTATGTTACTTATTTATTAAAATAGATAATAATTGAGCTTCGTTGAAACTTATAGTAAAATCGATTAGAATTCTCAGCACTAAGTAGACAATGCACATTTTAAGTGTTACTTGCCATAAATGTTAAACAATTGGTGGATATTCTTTCTATAAACCCGCAAATTCGTCCATTCTATCGTGCTATCCATATAAAAGTAATGGAAAAGCAGGAATAACTAATATGATAGTTATATCGTCGGTCAGGCTATAGTTTGATGACGTAATGCCTTATCCAAACACCTAAATGTCGGTAATATTTCGCTACGTAACTACGGAGTTGCGCGGTAAGATGACCAAGAGTTCCTGATTTTGATGTATTCAAACCACTCTTAAAAGTGCCAAGCAACCTTCCCCGATTGAGTTTTTTCTGCAGGGAAATTTTTACTGAAGTAAAATATCGCAATTAGAATAAAATTTATTGTCGACGGACTTGCTTTGTGAAATTTTTCCATGGTTTGGAATGAAATAACTTTGTACTTCTCCACAGGGTTCATTATCCTCATCTGGTTTCAACGCAATAGCATCATTTTCAAGAGGTTGAGTAACCTCTTCTAAATGACGCTATTGCGTTGAAATCAGATGAGGATAATAAACGGTGTGGAAAAGTAAAAAGTTATTTCATTCCAAATCATCGCAATTAGAGACGAAATAAACACAGTGACAGGTACTTAAGTAATCCATCCGAGTGGGTTAAACTCGCAAAAATCTTGAACTACTCGTTGTTTTCCCTCGTATGATAATGATATTTATACGTAATAAATTTAAGCTTCACTTTGTGGAACCTCTCCATATCGGAAATCAAAAACTTTTAAGTAATGGTCCACTAATATATTTATTGTTTACGACCCGGGTTTCGTCACGTAATGACATCTTGCAGATGTCATTACGGCCTAAAGCCGGGTCGTAAACAATAAAAATATTAATGGACCAATACTTAAAAGTTTTTGATTTCCGATATTTATACGTGGTATAATGGCATGCAACACTCATTTAGTGATAATTAGACTACATATGTATAAATTGGTTTTTTAAACAAAAAATGCATTTATAATGCTTATTAACAAATATAAAGGTGTTACACCGATTCAACATAGTATATTTAAATAAAACTTACCCTTTACTTTCGAATACCAAGATGAAATATCTAATGAAAACATGTTTACATTAATTGAAGATATAAAAAAAATACTTGTGTCATTCTTTTCGTTATTCTCATTTATATCAAAATCCACCTCGTCAACAGATATACATCAACAATACGTGGTCGTAGATTTTTTAGCTCGTTTGTACATTTATGCACTCAGTATGACCCACGAGAGCCCATCCAGGAACTTCAATTAATACGATTTAGTGGTGAATTTAAGTTTTTTTCGGAGCGAAAAGACAGTAGCCGCAAGGATATTCATCGGATAGCTGTTTCAAACATAATTAAAATTGAAGAGATCAAAAATTATAGAAAGTAAGTAACGTATATAACCTGAAAATATCAAGAGCTAAAAAATATTATGGAATTCTTAGGAAGCAACTCAGCAATTCAGGTATTTGGGATGCTCATACTATTAACTCTGATAAAAATATTGCAAAAAATTAACATTTTTGAAAGGATATGGGAGACTAAGTTAAGATCTTTGAAAAATAAAACCAGGAAAGAAACCCGCACTGAACTTAACTAAGTGAAAACAGTTCCCATGGCTCTGCATGGCTCAGAATGTTAGACAGCAAGACAAATAGAGCAATCAGAAATGAAATTTTTGGAGCTGTGAAAGGGTATAAAAGGTTAGTCAAATTAAGGAATACATCTAAAAAAGGATAAATGGGTGCGTAGCTTATAAAATATGCTTTAGTATATTATACAAAGAGATGGAAAGAGCGTGTACTACGAATACCTAAGGAAAGGTATTAAAAGCAAGCTTTGGACCAGTTACTTAGATAAGTGCCGGCGAGCAAAGGATGAGATGGTAAAGTGAAATATGCATAGGCTTAAAGCCTAAATTGAAAAAATAGAACACAAATAGGATTCAAAATGTTATAGATCACATATTATGAAATCTTATTCGAATATAGGAGATGTACTTATGGAAAAGAAGACCAGAACAGAATATAATCTTTAGAATCCTAGTGCTGGAGGAGGATCCCGAAGATAAAATGATCGTACAAAATGATAAATTATAAAGTTTTTAGAAGAGTAAAAGAGAAAAAGACCACATGGAGGACTATTCAGAAAAAAAATAGATTGGACACACCGTGGAGAAAAATGAATGTGTAAAGAACTAAATTATAGGTAAAATGGCGAGAAAAGGCCGGAAAAATTCCCAGGAATAAGTTTATGGATCAAGTAAATAGTTGAGTACGTAGGAATAACTGCAAAAAGGTAAGGAAACTAGCATTAGATAAGAAAGTGTGAAGGACTGAAGTCTGGATTTGGATATTTGGGGAGGCGACCGACGGCTAAGGTCATTTGCGCCATTGGAGACAGGTAAGGGAGGAAGGGTGGATAGAAACCCGTCGTCGGCATTAGCCTGCTCTTAATGAAAGGCGCCAAGGGGACCACGGTTTAACGTCTCATCCGATAGATGGAGTACTGTACTTGAAGTGCCCAACATAAGACACTCAAGTAGAGATCGGGTTTCCTCTGAAAAACATCCTCCTCTGCAGGGATTTGAAACCTGGCCGCCCTTGCGGTTAGCTAGTACTCTAGTAACCACTCCAACCCAATCCCCGGTACAAATCGAGTAGCATTCTTAGCGCTAAGTAACCAGTGTTTAAGAGTTACTTTCCTTAAATATCGTATAGATGGTAGATATTCTTGCTGTGAATCCCCTAATTTGTTCTCTCCCTCTAGCTGTCGAAAATCTTGTGTACCCTTGCCCAAAACAAACCTAACGTTCAGGACGTTCCTAGCCAAACCTAACCCAACGTTGCAAGCTTAGATGATGAATAAGAATATTATAGAGCGTACGTAAGGACCGCACCGAGGGGACACCTTGAACGTGTTTTCGAGAAATTACTGCGACGGTTCGGAGGTGGAGGACGAAGAAAATATGGAAGACACACTGCTCCTTTGCATCCTTTTCTACCTCTCTTCTCCCCCCCCCCACCTATCCCCCCCGACCACTCAACCCTCCCCCGAGTGAAGAAGAGGCCGTGATTTCCCTCGGAAGAGGGCGAAAAGGAGGAGAATCTTCTTCTTTAGGGTGGGGGAACGAGAGGGGGGGACGTTAATGAGCAGGAACGCTTAAAGTGAGAATGGCAACGGGGAGAAGAGGGAAGGAAGGGGTGGGAGGTTGGGGGGGGGGGTTGAAGGAGGGCAAAGGGAGGGTTGGGCAGGCGCCCTCCGACCCCCTTACGGCCCGAGGGAGGAAGCGCGCGCGATGAATTCCAGAATACCCTCTTACGCACCCCGACTGTCTTCTTTTTTTTCATTGGGGACGCGTTAAGAAAGCGCACCCTAATTTTTCTCTTCATTTAGGAAATTCTGCGGGAGGGTTTTTCCCTGCAGGGCCAAAGTATTTAGCGGAGAAGTTTATTCCCTGCCCTTTTGAGCGTTTTCAACCATTCCGGGGTCTCTCGTAATGAGAAAGGAGAGAAAAGAGGAGAGACCAGAATTTACGAAAGGAAAGGTCCATAAACGACAATATTTTATCAAACCTCCGGAAAAATACGTTATTGTAACGAGAAAAAAAGAAAGTTCTTATTTAAGGACACTACTTTCATGGGATAAATTAAAAATTTTCACTCATATACATTCATTTGGAAATAAAACCCATTAGCCAGCTCAAAATTCTCTGCAGAAGACACAAATGATGCTAGCTCTGCAATATCTTATTCGAAAAACTCCGCAACAGAGATTTCATGCTAATGATTAATCTAAATATACATTTTTTTAACCTTCTAGTTAAATGTAAAACTTTCTTGTCGGCACTGTACGAGATCAAATTTTTCATTCAGTCCTGATATGTGTTCAAGACCTGCTTACCCTGCAATTGCATGTGGCTCCCATCGACTTTCAATAGAAATTGAAAGATTCCATTTGTGTGATTTGGAAAAAATTTAGATCTTGGATTTCAGCAATAAACAAAAAAAACAACAGAAATAGTAGAGGCCTGTGATTCATATGACTATTTAGGCATAAAAATACACAGCAGTGGAAGGAGCGCAGAAACGATTAAAGATAGGATTAATAAAGGTAGAACAACCATTAATATGTTAAATTCAATATCATGGAGCAAAGATATATCAAATAGAAATAAAAGATACATATACAACACCATATTTAAAACCATACTTACATATGGGAGTGAAATATGGCAAATGAATTTGAGTGACGAAAAGAAACTTGTAGCTACAGAAATGGACTTCCTCAGAAGAGCAGCCGGAAAATCCAGGCTTGATAGAGTAAGAAATGAGAGAATTCGAGAATTTATGAAAATGACAACAACCATCTGGACGAAATCAAGTCAAAACAACTGCTGTGGTACGGACATGTTCAGAGAATGCTCAAAGAAAGACTGCCCCGCACCATCATGGAGTGGAACCCCTATGAAAGGAGAAAGAGAGGAAGGCCACCTAACTCATGGAGAAGCGGAATAGCCAAAGCCATGGCGGAGAGAAACCTGCAAGAAGGAGATTGGGAAAACAGAGAGGCCTGGAAATTGGATGCCGAAAAGCGCAAGCAAGCGCTCTAAAGACGGATATATATTTTATATATAAATATATATCTATATATATGGAAAAAAGATAGATCTTGGATTTCAGCAATAAAAAACAGAGTAAAATTCAAGAGAATAATAGAATGTGAGATTCGTCCCTTCTATCGCCTTTTAAATGGATACCAGAGACAAAATACATAAAAGAAGATTAAATTTGTTTAGTAATAACCTCTAGTGTGAAGAACAGATAACATATAATTGGCTACTTTCTAGACTAGAAAGGGCTTTAATCGTTGTAATAGATTTTGTAATATGATGATGCAGGTAAAATTAGCTGTCTTGAGTGAATAATTAATGATGTATTCCTAATGGAATGAAAAAACAGTAAGTTTTTGATACCATTGAAAAATTGTTTACGAATACGAGTCGATTTTTGAGCTATGACGTCATTTTTATGTCCAGTTACAAAGTATACACGGTAATAGTTCGATATTTAGGCATTTGATATGAGTGAAAATCATTTTACTGTAGCCAGGCGATAAAAACGCGTTCATTCAATAGCGAATTTATATGTAAGGAAATTTTGAAATAATTTCGAAAGTCAATCACTTTGTTAAATTTATTTAAGCCAAACCATTAACTACTAAGTCGTTATGTTATATATATATATAAATTTCACTACGCGAGGAGCAACACTGAAGATAATAACTGTGCCAATCCTAAAATATAGTGTTTCAATCATTAGAATTCCGCTATTAGTGTAAACGTAGAATTTCCATCATGTTGGTCTTAAATGTATAAAATCATTATAGGAAAAACGTTTGTAAAATCGGAAAAACGGAAAACCAAGCTTAAGGAAAGAATATAAAATTTGGCTGCGATACGTTCATCAAACATACACTGCATTTAGGCAAAATTTCTCCGATATTGTGACGGAATAGTTGTCTAAAGGCGATTGCATAACTACAATCTTTATTTTTTTAGAACAAGAAGGACACTCCTGGTGAGTATCTGAATGGACAAAAATATTTGTTGGATTGCGGTCAAACTATTGACCTCTATCCGATTCTTACGCCCAGAATTCTCTTCTTTCACTCCTAGCAATTAGGTCAAAAATAATTTTACCTGGGCTAACTCGAGACATTGATTACGCGAGCGCATTTGTTATGCTATTTATTCAAACACATCAGAAGCAACTTGGGCGTGTAAATATTCTCCAAGAGGAACAAAAAACTGAAAACATTAACGATTCGTGTGTTATTTGAGATGGATTGCTTCATTTCTCATTAAGATTATTCTTGAGTGACCTCCTTGACACAACGAAGAGGATCTAAAATAGAAATTCCAGAAATAAATGATAAATGGCGATAAATTTAAATTATTTACTAATAAAGGCAGAAATAACTTTTTACAACTCTTTGTACAAGAAAAGAAGACTTGTAAAATGAGCTAAAGGTAGTTTGAAAGAAGTGTCAAATCAACTGAATTTCAATGACAATGGTCCCATCTTGAAGTAAGATGGTGCAAATGATAGCTAAATATCAGCTACTTGCCACCGTGGTTTTCGAGTTATTTATCGAAATATATCAGCCTATTTGTACGGAAAATAGTTCTGGTGTATACTTCAGAGAGACATATTTTTGACGAACGAGGAATTTCTAAAGCATTGATCTCGTCAGAAATTTAAAATTGATTATTTTGTATGGACTATTTAAAAATAGATCCTAAATTATCCGCGATAATATTTGCCAATTCGCAGAAAAATCTTCGTTTGAGGTATTTTGCGATTGTTTAGCTAAAAAATTATTCATAAAGTTATTGAAAATTTCAGTCGTGTAAAACTATATTAGAAAGTTATCTGTTTTTACTTACAATATAATCAGATAGTATGTTTTTTCCGACATTATAATGTTATGATAAAAATATATCCTGTCTTAAATAGTAAATATTTATCTGTTGCAGGCTTTATAAAAAACTGTTATTTTACAGTTAGCAATGTCAGAAAGGCATAGGCCATAAACTTTGTAAGGCCAATTGTGTATGTAACTGTATCAATATTAGTTATTATAATATCGCGGTTTTGTTCTTTTCGTAACATTCTATCCCCGAGGGCATGAAGCAATTTGACGAAATTTTATGCTGGTTATAGCTGGTTATAGATGGGATGAAGGAATATGGGATGAAGATAAACCTAGGAAAGACAAAGGTGATGCCAGTAAACTGTGAAAATTATACGAGTGTGAAAATAAATGAAGGTGTAATAGGAAAAGTGAAAAGACACCGGTATCTAGGAATGATGGTGAAAGACGACTGGAGAAGTATTGCAGAAATAAAAGCAAGGATAGCAATGGCAAAAGAGGCCTTCAGCCAGAAGAAAAACTTGCTATGCAATAAAAGCCTGGATCTGGAGCTGAGAAAGAGACTAGCTAAATGTTATTCATGGAGTGTTTTTATGTATGGATGTGAAGCGTAGACATTAGGTAAGAGGGAAAGGAATAGAATAGAAGCTTATGAAATGTGGATATGGAGAAGGATGGAAAAAGTAAGATGGGTAGATAAGATGAGAAATGAAGAGGTTTTGAGCCAAGTAAAAGAAGGAAGACCGCTTCTAAAGGAAATAAGGAAAAGGAAAGGAAACTGGCTGAGCCATGTGATGAGAGGGAAAATTATAATAACTGTGGCAATTGAGGGTTCAATTGAAGGAAAGAAAAAGAGAGGAAGGAGAAGAATTAAATTGGTGGATCAGGTGAAGAACATCAGCTATGATGAAGCAAAGAAAGAAGCTCGGGACAGAAGCGGATGGAGACAGCAGTGGTGTACGGGACCTGCCAGCAGGCAGAACACCAGATGATGATGATAGCTGTTTTAGATGTTTTGCAAAATTTTTTTAAAAACTCCAAAAGCGATATTATCAAATATTTTCCAATAGCCTCTACATTTTTCTGGCAGCTGTTGAGGTTAAAAAATAATATTCGAATATCATTTCTATTATGACTAGAGAAAAACCTCGCTCAAACAACCTCACATTATTTCATGTGCGCATGTTTTACTTGCACCAGCGAATATTATTATTCATGATCAGTCAAGACAATATTTGAGAATTCGTATTGACATTAGAAGTAAAGGCACTCCTGATAGTACCAACAGCGGTCGATTTGACCCCCAAAAAACATTTTCTTCTATAGGAATTTTGACGTTTTTAATTATGTCGATACGCAAATTGTTTCAAACTTAATATTATATTATTTATTGTGCATTATCTTGCAAGGGTAAACGGTAATATCAACGTAGTTTAGTATGCCATTTCAATGTAAAGGATGCGGTGCATGAGGATTTGGGCCCGCGACTTCCATCCCCAGTCCAAGTCCATATACAAAGTCTGAGTCTGTCGGGTCTTAGTGGGGTAGCAAAACTCCATTCTTTAATAACAAAACACGAATATAACAGGATATAGATACAAAGAGTTAAAATTCGCTATGAAAAAATCATTTAACTTGACCAGAATTCGAGCCCAGATAGCGCAATTGCCGGTCAGGTGTGTTATCCAGTTACACCACCAAGCCATCTTCAAGGCGAAATTTCGAGGGGGGGTTCAGGCGAACTAGTTCGCAAAAAACACTCCCCGTAATTTGTGGTGTAACTGGCTAACACACGTGACCGGTAATTGGGAGATCCGGGTTCAAATCCCAGTCAAGTCAAATGATTGTGTCATAGTGAATTTCAACCCTTGGTGTCATTGCACCCCTGCAAGTGAGTTTTTAAAATATCATTTGTGAATGCAAATAGGGGAGAGATAGCTGGAGGCTAAATAATAGCTGCTACGAGGCTCTAATTTTTGCACTACATCCTCATTATAAATAAAATAAATCAAAATATATGTGACAGCTTAAACGATTGTGTCAGGAGTAATGTGTTGCCAGTAATGATAAGTGGTCAAAATGACCCAATTTGTACTATCAGTGTTTAAGATAAATCCAAAATATCAATAAAAGTACAGGATAAAGGCTTTCATGCATGCATGTTGGCCATCCATATGATTATTCCCAGGAAGAAAACAATTTTTTATCTCATAAACATGTTTTTGTTAGCCCGTCAGCACAAAACTGATTTTGTGTCTTTGTCTTAGCTCTTATTGACATTTTGAATTTCTCTTAAGGTAGTCCGAGCGAAATAGTTCCCTAGTCATAATAGAGACCATATTCGCATTATACGTTTTAATTTCACCGGCTGTAGGCCACATGAATTAAATACTCCATTATTAATGGTGCCATAATATAGTTTTATATGACAGAAATGGTAAGTAATTAAATGAAAATATCTAAATAAGTCTTTAACTTGATTCATTTGTTTTCGCGCGGTGCGTTTGAAACTCCTTCAAAACGGAAGGTTTTTTGTGATACCCAAGAACCTATTGCGGTGATAATATGATTTATTGTCAAAAATAGTTGTGAAAACGTACTAACTAAACGCTGTTAGTTTTTTACGACATCTAAGTGTTATAAATTCCTTATTTTGTAAATAATGTCTCTCTGGAGTGCATACACGTACCATTTCCCATTTAAAAGGGTTTTTCTTTCTTGGCAAGTAAGTCCGAAAGTAATGAGGTAAGGGGTTGAATTTTTTGTGTCATTAGAAGGGTGAGATATTTTTCTTTAAAATGAGACCAAATTCATTGATTTCTAAGTAAAATTATATTTCGCTCAAACTACCCTACACTTGTCCGATTGGTGAATTTGCTCTTTCTTAAATTAGAAAATTCGTCTATTGAGATGCCTTGTGGTGAAGGAATTGACCTACTCCCAAATGAGATCCTCCCGGTCAAAACCAGCTCCGGTGGACCGCCTTCTCCACCCCACCCCCCCAACCACCTCCACCGGTGCATTCCCGCAGAGCATCGTCCGAAGCGGAGGGCAGAGCTCGGCCAGCGGCGACCGACCGACGCAACCGACCATCACTGTGGCTTCCCCGGAATGGAGATTGGCGGGGCGCGTCGGAACAAACCAGCGCCTGCGGCAGACCGGGATTATTGGCAGGGGGTGGAGGCTTGGCAGAGAGGATGGGGAAAACTTGGAGCACCTTTTGTAAGGATAGTTTGGGCGCGATTTTCCCCAATCATAATAGAGAATGCGATCTAATTTTTTATTTTAGCAGCTGTAAGAGGCATGAAGCATTTCATAATATGATTTCAATAAAATATTGATATATTTAAGTGAAACATATTTTACTATAAGTGAAACTCTCGATAATTTTATTAATTAATAGATTTGTAAAAGACTTTTGCTTGACATACAATTTTTCATCACACCTTAGTGAAAATATCTGTTTGTCGTGGAAGCCTCACAACTATGGAATTCTAGTCCAATAGATTTGAGGAAATCTCATTCGTCGGCAACTTTTCAATTTAAACTGTAGGAAATTTAATTTAAAAAATGTTTTACAGAATATTATAGTATTTTCAGCAATAAATTTTCTAGATTAAAATTGTTTTTCTTCGTGTTCCATTCATGTTTTTTGTTTTGACTGCTTAAAATGCTTTTTCAAATCTCATAAGTTTTGTAACCTTAAGGATATTTACCCTTTCATTGTCATGTATTATCTCTATACCTATCTTTGAATTCAAATGCAACAAACTTACGTTTATTGTCTTTCACAGAGGGTAGTTGTTTTTGTCAATCTTTTTATTATTAGATATATTTTATTTCATGATTTGGGCCAAATCAAATAATAGTTTGTTAACTCCCTCGCTTCTATTTCATTTTAACTTATTGTTGCTCTAGGAGACCTGTCCCAGAATATAATAAAAGTTTTTTTTCATTCTAAAAAAAGTTCCTTAACAACATATGGTTTTCCTACGATTTAGTAAAAATTACCGAACTGAGTTATTTCTAAATTTTTAAGAAATAGTAATGATATCATGAAAATTACACTCTGAAATTTGTCACGATATATATGTGTAACAATTTCTCTTTTTTTAAATATAGTAATCCAGGAGTGCATGTTCGCATGGAATCACATCAAAAACAGCCGCAATATATGACAAATATTGGCGCAAATAAGTGCAGTAAGTGGCTGACATATTAGAACTTATGAAAAGAAGGCGTATTTTTCTTGAAAACGAGACCACATCGACCGAATTCTTTGTGAAATCATATCTCGCTCAAACCCCCTAAAGGGTTAGGGAAGCAGGAATGGGGATGGCTTGGGAAAAGGAGGAGGGATGGAGGAACTTCGGAAAATGCGAGAGAAAGAGAAATTGAACTCTCTACCCTTTCCGTAAGCCCTAAGGGAACGTGGCACGGGGTGTTGCGCCATGAAAAGGGTATTGGGGGAAAACTGAAAGGAATGCGGGGAAAAAGAGAGAGAAGGAGGGAGAAAAAGGGATGAAAAGAGAGATGTGTTTTTGGCGGATTACCGTTTCGCTTGTTTTTGTTGCGGTCGTGAGTGTTGAACGGAGAAAAAGAAATTCTCTTACTTTTTCGTGTGACGCTGTATACCGCTTGTTCCGTTTCTTTTGTCTCATATTTAAATGAAACGTTGGGCCGAAATGAACTCTCTCCCAGCCCACCTGATGTTTGTACAGTTTTAATTCAACCATAATATTGATGGTAGCATTAAAACTATGAGCCATAAATTACTCCCATTTTCGCCCTTTTTTGGCCCTTAAGGAAGTTTGAGAGAGATAAAATTGTGTGAAATTCACAGTTAAAAAATCATTCGCCTGGATTAGGAATCGAACCCAGATCCCTCACTACCGCGCCGAGTGCTCTAACCAATTAAGCTACCCAGTTGTCCTCTTCCACTGTGACCCTCATGGAGGTTTTAAGGAGTTAATTTTTCTCACAGGTACCGTGCATGTACGTAATTCCAGAGATGCCCGTATGCTGTATCCCACTTAAGAGCACTTGGTGCCTAATTGAGGGAACTGGGATCGATTCCCAGTCCAGGCGAATGATATTTCAATGAATAATTTTACACAATTGTGTGATCACTAGCGGGTGATTCCATTGAAGGTACTGTGCGGCTAGTTCCATAGTTTTTAGAAAAATTGAGCGAGATAGTTTCCTAATCATAATGGAGACCATATTCGAATTACACGTTACAACACCAGAGTTGAAATTCGCTATGAAAAAAATCATTTGACTTTACCGGGATTCGAACCCGGATCTCCCAATTGCCGATTAGGTGTGTTAGCCAGTTACACCACCGAGCCATCTTCCTTCAAGGCGAATTTTGAGCATTATTAACTGTGGAAATACTTTTATATGACTAAAATTCGAGTTTGTTAAAGAAAAATATCTGCTAATTTGAAATTTTTTTCTTTGTTATTGAGAAAATTTTTTCTTCGTTATTAAGCTCCATTAATTGTCTAATTTGAACAAACGTTTTTTAATTTGTTAATTAATTCACTTCCATTCCATTGTATTAATGTTGCTCTAGGGCCTGGCCTGAGCATAATAAAGATTTATTCTATTTAAAAAAAATATTCCTTATCAACATACGGCTCCTCTGAGATTTTGTGAAAATTACCAAACTGAGTAATTTTTGTATTTTTTAGAAATAGTTAAGATATTATGAAAACTACACTCTCAAATTTGTGACAATAGACATGTATAAAGCATTCCTCTATTTTAAAATATATTTGCTGGTTTAAATACAGTGAATAGTTACAAAGAAAACGTATTCTCTAAATTGAAAAACTATTGCAAACAAAACATTTTACTCATTTTTCTAGCGCGGTACGTTTAAGATTCTTTAAAAACGGAAGATTTTTTGGTGATTCTGAAAATACTACTATGGTGACTAAATAATTTATTTAAAAAAATAGTTTAGGAAACATACCAACTACAAAATATTAATTTTTTACGAGAATTAAGATTTTTTAAAAAGTAGTATCTCACTGGAGAGCTTACACGTACCAATTCCCATTTAAAATGGCTGCTGTTTTTCGTCAAAAATATCGAAAAGTAGTTTAGCAAGGAGTTTATATTTTGGTTCCATTGGAAGAGTAAGCTGAAACCAAATTCATTGATTTCTAGGTGAAATAATTTTTTGTTCAAACTGCCTTAATTCAATCCTTATAATTAGTTGTTGGATCAGTCCTCTACACAAATCACCTCGATGAATGCCCAACCGAAAATATCTGCAGTGGTCTCATGTGCATCTAAGTATTAATTTTATTCTCGATAAATGATAAGGCGTAGGCCAAAGGCATAAAAAGTTCCCCATTTTTTACTTCTTATGGGCAAAGAATCCACAATGTAATAATTCCTATTATCTTAAATAGACTTCCATTAGAGCTACAAAATATGAAATCTATATATGAAGTTGAAAAGAAAATGAAATATTGGCTTTTAAATGATGTTGGCGAGGATTTCATTTGATTGTATATTTCGAGGGGTGTGTACATCCCATATTATTAGGTGTTGTGTGGCCTCTATAGTACTATACTGTACTCTTTTGATTGTAATTTTAATAAACTTTTTATTGATTTTGTAAAATGCTGTTAAATATTTTAACCTAATGTGACAACAGCTTTTTACAGATTATGATTTTATGAAAAAAAAGTTAAACTAATATATATGTTCATTAAAATTGTACTTTCATCTATTTTATTTTTATTGCCTTTAATTTTTACTGTTGTAAAATTTGTTCATATAACAACTGTATGTTTTGTAATGGCACCTCCAGACAAGCCTCTAGCTTAGGGGGACCGAGGTGGTCTATGTTTATAAATAAAAAAAATCACTATTGTAAAGAAAAATTAAAATTAATTTAATTACATAGTATTCTTTAATCGATGAAACTCTCATGCAAGACGTGGTCACTGTTTTTACTTTCGCTTCTACTGCGTCTGGTGATCCTGATAACGAACAATCTGTTACGCATGAATTGAAGTGCCCTCTACAGGCACCCTAGTCATCCCATCAGCTACTAATACGTGAACGTATTGCCAAATATGAATTTTTCATGGAGTGAAAAACTACATCTTTTTACCATAGATAATGATAATGTCGTCTTTATTTCTGAGCGATATTAGGGCTATCAAGCCCTCTCGTGCATATAACTCATTACACAACCACCCATGTCCTGGGCAGATAATAGATAGAGTAAAACTATAAGAATATACCTGCATGCTAAGGTTCATTTAGCCAGAAACAAAATAGGCACTCACGGAAGACAAATATACATCAATCAAACTGGTAATTCCGGAATAATAACTTACAGGAAAAATTGAAATCAATTCATTTTTTTAATACATCGAGTAATTGGAAGTGTATCCATACTTTTACGCTCGTAAATCAACTCCCTAGTTACAAGGTTAACTCACACAGGAAGTGGTTCTTGACTTTTGTTTCATTGACAAATGATGAAACTGCACAATTAAAAATATTTGAAAGTTACATTTTAAAAGCTGAGAAATTTACTTCCTAAGCATATAGGTCCCCTTCAAATGAGTTCTACCAGTTGAGATAAGACTACTGCCTGCTAAATAAATTGTATAGTGATATTATTCTTTCCAAAGTCACCACCCCATTGTGATAAGTCTACCAGGAAATAATGTTATTATGATCAAAACATAGGAAAAATCTAGAGAGCCCTCTTTCGGAGAATGATGGAAGCTTGCAGTCGAAGCGTAAAAGGTGAGTTTGAAGATGCAAAATTATTAAACACTAACGTCAAGTTGTTTCAAAATCATCTTCTAACTTTCTCTCAAGAATATGGGTGGAGTCAAATACCATTTTAAAGGTACCGGATTAAATCGACAATTTTCTGAATTGGCTGAAAAATATTTCGTTTCAATATATTCAGTAAGTGTTGAGAATTTGCTAAATAAGTGGCCGAATTCAATGCATGTTGAGTCAGAAAAATATGTTTAAGTTATTCGGAGTTACAAGCGACTAGTAATATTTGCTGTTCCTGTTGCTCTAGAGGCTAGCAGAACTATAACTAAAATAATCTTAAATACGAATAAATAGGAAATATGTTTTCAATTTTGCAAGTGTTTGCTACTATCACTTCATATGTACTTCAACTAGAAAATGTATTTTAAGGCTTCCAGCAGGTGGTCATATTTAGTTAAGTGGCGTAAAGTGTCGGTGACAGGAATTTTAATTGCCCAATAAACATAACGGAAAGAGCAAATAGGATGGGTCATGACAACGGTTCTGATTCTGGCCGCCAACGCTCAGAACATTTAAATTAGTAATGAAAGACGAAAAAATTTCCCCAAAGCTTCAGCCAGGCTAGAAATTTATCGAGGAAACGAATTCTTTTCACGAATCAGAATCCTTCAAGTGGTGTCTTTTTTTTAACTTCACGGAGCATAGGGTTAACGACCACGAACACCATACGACTTGAAAAATATTGGTTTTCTCATCAGAAAGCTTTAAATGGACGAGCTTCTTTTTAAGATTCAAATTTTCTAAAAAGCAAGATGAAGCTCAACCCTTCCTCTCCAATTTGAGTCCTCCAATGGCGCTTTCCTTTAGCTAAAGTACGCGCGTTGTAATTGGCCAAAGGGTGAGGGAGAGACTGTGAGGAGAGAAAGAGGAATGCCCTAGAAATGAGCGGAGGAACAGAAGACCACGAATCGAAGGCAAAATGGCGAGAGTGGTGAGGATTGAAGGATCGCTACAACCGCAGCCTCCTTCCATCTATCGAGAACGCGCCCCAAGCCTTTATCCTTAATTATTCGCTTCCCTTTTCAGCATTTTACGAAAAGGCCTGGTCCAAATCGTTTCTTGATGATGAAAGGAGGGAGAGAAGCGCCTTCCAGCTCCCGAGGGAGATTCGGGCTTTAATTTTTCTGCGGAGACCCTAGGTCGCCGAACCACTCCGCGGTCGGAACGCATCGGATGTATTAAAAGTTAACTAATGGGCTCTCTCCCCGCACGTTTTATTTCAGTTGAAATTTTACATGGAGGTAGAAAATATCTAGTCAAGTTCAATATTTTGGAGTAACACCACAAGAAAGCCGCTTTTCTTCCAAGAACTGCTTCAAAAAGTTCTACCCACATCTAAGTAAATTAATCTAGAAAGATAAGGAACTTTAGGATCAGATTTGATTTCTGTCTAACATTTTCTCTGTAAATCCTAAAAATCAAATTAACTAAAAAGGATTATTTTGATTTCCCTCAGTCTCTTCTGTTTTTATATCAATACTATAAAAATTTGCGTTATGTATAGAGAAGGTTGAATTAACCCATTTATGCCGAACGGGTCGTTTTCGACCCATTCAGAAAAAAATCAGTCTATGACAATGTATCGTATTGGAGCGCTTTGGTTGCATGGACAATGTTGCAGAAGGCTTTTTTGAGGGATTCGTACCATTGATTGGGCATTATTTTAACTGCAGTCTCTGGTGTGGACGGTCACATTCAGAATGGAAAAGGAGCTGTTTTCCAGTCGCGCTAAATCGTAAGTAGCGTAATATGTAACAATTATATTAGCAATTTTTACACATTTAAGAGTAACTAAAATATGAGGGTATACGTGTATGCAATTTAATCGTAATATTTTGTTTCACGGTAGAGTTACTGCTTTTGATAGAAATAGTGGGTCGGTAACGACCCTTTCGGCACAAGTCCGCAATATAAATGTTTTCCTGTTTTTAGAGCTGAATACCACAAATCGGCTAGTAATATACATGAATACATGTTTAAACGCTGTCTATGACATTTTTTCTGCTCATCTACATTTCGATGCAACTTAGACTCAAGTTATATTTCTCACATTCACTCTACCGTTTAGTTTTTTTGCGTTTGATAAGTTAGATCTATTCTGATTTTGCATCTGAAAATAAATTTCATAACCGCAGGTCAGTTCATATGACAGTTGCCGAGATAATAGAGGTATTAGAACAGGATGAGGACCAAATTCCTATTTCTGGTGCAGATATCTTTATCACTGCTCCAAACGACGATGGCGAGGTTACTGATGAAGACTCAGGGGATGAAGACTGCAATAACCCCAACAGTTTCAATCGGCGCCAACTTCAGGCGCAAGCGGAGCTGGTTAGTGTAGATCCGGATAATGGTGTTAGCTGTGATGGAAATGAAGGGGATACCAACGAAAGCGGTGAGCCTAAACCGACGACGAGATGCAGTGCAAGATCCAAGCCATCAGTGAGGAAATGGGAATCTGGTGACCTGTCCCCTCATTCTTTTCCAAATGCTCATATTTGCCACAAAAATGCTGCCACTATGTCAAAGAGTGACCATCCTATCGATTTCCTCCAAATTTTTCTTAACAGTGAGGTTATAGACACGATTGTTAAATTTACCATCAATTACGCTGCTCATAAGAAAAATCAGTCACTACAGCTCTCTCAAGATGAAATGTATGCATTCATCGAAATTCTGTACCTTAGTGGTTATGTCCCACTCCCGCGTCGCCGAATATTTTGGGAGACCACAGACGAAGTACACAATGTAATGGTCTCAAACTCCATGCGCAGGGATCGATTTGAAAAGATCTTGACTTTGTTACACGTTTGTGACAATGAAAATTTACAGATTGGCGACAAAATGACTAAAATTAGACCGCTGCTAGATAAAGTAAATGAGTTATTTATATGTAATTCACCGAATGAAACAAATGTTTCCGTCGACGAATCGATGATTCCATATTTCGGCTGACATGGATGCAAGCAGTTCATCCGCGGTAAGCCGATCCGTTTTGGATATAAGGCTTGGGTGCTTGCGCAGCGTCAAGGCTACTGTCTTCACACAGATATATATCAGGGCCGATGCAAGGGGCCTTCTGAGAGGCCTCCTGGTTTAGGTCTGGGTGAATCAGTGGTATACCAGTTTGCAGAGGTATTACAGAATAATTTTTCTTAAATTGTAATTTTTTCAATAATTGTACATCTCTTGGTTGTAATAAAAGTTTTTTTGCGTATATTTATTCAGTTTTTTTCTTGAGGGCGTTTGGACCTTTAACAGAGGGTATGTGCCGAAAGGGTCGTTAACGACCCATCCCATTTTTCCTTAAGTAGAGGACATAGAATTTTTTTAGTATTTTTTCGATGATCAGGATAAGGAAATTATACAAAAACTGCAAAATTTCGTACAGTTTTGCAAAAAAAAATTTTTCGGCATAAATGGGTTAAATGCTTCGGAGCTTCTCTTATTCCTTAAATCTGCTTTAAATCAATATTCCACAATTTTCAGGCAAAATTGAAAGCTAAATTTTACCGCAGATTCATTTCCTCCTTAACATCGGAAGAGCTTTATTTTAAAGCAAATTAAATTTATGCCCAATTTTCATTTTGTACAAGTTACCACAGTTCACCGTTAAAAATCATATATACGTGATTCTTTTTGGCTTACAGAATTAAAATATCCAATCAATCATATATTTTGAGCCGTATTTAATCCTTGTATTCAATTACTGCCTTTTAAATCACAGAGATTTTAGTAGTTATTAGAAGAATGACATCAAATCCCTTTTTTCAAATAAATTCGTAATTACAAGCACATCAATACCATGCACAATGTATACGCTGGATTAAATAGAATTAGTTCAATAATCATCCCATCAATTTATGGTTACAATAAGATAAGGTCTCACGAATAACAATTTTTTTAAACTTTTAAATAGTCATCTCTTGACTCCCATTGCATTTACATTTCATAGTAGCATAATATTTGTTACTGCAACAATTTACTACAGAATGTACAACCACGTTTGCCTGTTATGCTATCATCGGGCACAGTGAGGCGTATCGGTTTTAAGCGAATATACATGTCTGTGGAGACATAGTTTGGATGAAAAGATAGGATCGAGGTAGAAGACACTGTAGAAAGTTTATGTTATCACAATTTCGACTTTCCACCATGTGAAACCTTTAAAATTTGAATTACAATTTTGTTACAACTTCATTTTGCAGCATGTGCTAACGTCAAATGTTTACTTGATGAAGTGATCTTTAAACAGGAACAGTTACATTTATTTAGGTAATTAGGATAAGATATGAATGGAAATTATGATCAAAGCTGATAATTTGTGTCAGAAATCTTATGCGCTATCGACTAAATCACGAAAAATTAAAGATAATAGTGGATCATTAGCTCTTTGACCCTCAGACCTAAGTAATTCTGGCAGCACGACCAAAATCTAAATCTCAACCTCTTGATACACGTTATAAATAGTTTGCTTTACTTGTGGACGAATTACAAAAGGAGTTCATTAACCAATGGACCTTAATTTAGGTATCATTTTTGCGATGGTTCCGCCACTTCTAGCCTTATAAAAGACCCGTTTGATTTTTATCGTGTGGTATAACTTTAAGTACCCTTTTGCTCCCAGGTTTATGGCTCCAAAAGGTTACAAAACCGATTTTTATCAATATTGAAGCATTAATAATATTTTTTGAACCATTAACAGGCGAATAATATATAAGTAAATGTGAAAGTTATTGATTAAAAAATAGATAAAATACATTTTTTGGATGTATTCGTATTATTATTGCTAACTATATCTAAAAACTGCTAAAAGCTTTATTTCAAAAATCAAATAAAAGAGCATATAATGTCTGACTGATCAACAAATAGTCTAGGAGGTCGATAGCAAGTTACAACTAAACTTGAGTAATAGTAAATGATTGGAAAATTTTCATCACCTTCTTAAAAGAGTGCCAATCGAAACGTATGATTCCTACTGGGGGTCATCGATTCTCTGGCATGATTATTATAATATTCTATGGTGGCCTACTCTTATCTCCAGCAACATAATTGTCTACTATTATCATTACAGACGTTATAGGCACCTAAAATGTGGAAAATATGACACATTTCAAAAAAACCAAAGGTAATTTTTCGATGGAGAAAGCAAATTCTTAAAATTGTTTTATTCATAGATGCAAAATATATTCATCTGCTGAAGTTAACGAAAGTATTATTTGAAGCGTTAAATTTTGAAAGCAGGAAAATGACGAAAATATTTGTGTTTATAGCTCATTTTTTACCATGCCTAGAAAATATTACTCTTTACAACATTTTAGTAAAACTTTAAAATAAGTCTCTAAGCTTCTATCAATGTAAAAAGTAAATCCATTGTCAGATATGCTCCTCTTTTCAACTAAGGGAAGTTAACTTAGAGGGCCAACTTAAAGCGTCATAGGTGAAGGTATGAGATGCAAATCGAGAAAAATTCTTTGGTGTTCACTGATTGGTTACGCTATTCTCAGTTTTCAAAGTTATTTAGTAAAAAAACGGTGATGTGCATAATTCTTTTAATCTAAAGAGTAAAAACTCCAGCAAACTTCAAGTGGCTGTTCTCTTTTATTTTCACGCGGGTCATCAAAGGACCCATTTCAATTATTAACCATTTTTTTCATTTCCCTTGGTATTTAATATCCCTCAATTTTTCTTTGAGACCACTTGAGACCTGTTTTCTTCTGTTTTCAACCTTATTATCTTTCCATTTTAAATAGTAGCAATGAAATGACCTTTCTTTCTGTTATGTATTCGTCTTTCATGTTCATCCTTTCATAATTGCTTCCGACTTCTGGAATTCAACTAGTTGTTTTGGTCTTAAGCAAAGATATCTAAAAATCTGTTTATTAGCGAATTTGCACTCACGGCTAATATTTTTTTCGAAAGTTTCAGTTGAATTTTCCATACTTTGATATATTATATATATTTATACTCTTTCTTTTTAGACTTTTTTGGTTTTTAATGAATTAGTGTTTTTCCAAAATGTTCTCCTTAATAGTTCTAACTTAGCTAAATTATTATAATGCTATTCATTCTCTTTTCCATGGAGCCTTCCATTTTAATTGTTTAATGAAGCGCTCTGTTTTCAAGATTCAAGATCAGTTAAGTTTTCCTTGCAATGGCCTTATTTTTACTGATGGTGCACAAGGCTACCGAGAGTTTTAAATAACTGCTAACTGTAAAAAAACATCTAAAAACCTTATACCACCGATTGGTGATGATGGTTTCTCAAAGGTCTAAACTTGTGAAGGGATTCGAGCCAGGGCACAGAGATATTATTTCATGATTTTGCGAAGTAACTTTCCAATTCCCTTCTACCATTCCTTGATGATAAATAAAAGAAACAGAAAATTTATATTTTTGCAGTTATTTCTCCAGTTATTATTGGTCAATATTGGGTTATTTTATTCTAAATTTTGTTAAAATAATGAAATATTGCTGTTATTATTAAGTAGGCAATTTTTTGTATTATACTTATGCTTATATTACTTTTGGTCTCGATAAAGACTAAGCATATCTCGATCTTTCAGATACGGTGAATTTTGCGGAGTGACTTTCAAATTGTCTCCATGCATTCTTTGATGATAGACAAAAGAAACAAAAACTGCATATTTCTTCAGTCATTTCTCCAGTTCTTATTGGTAAATATTGGGTTATAATATTATAAATTTTGGGAAAATATTGAAATATTGCAGTTATCATTGGGTGAGCAATTTCTTGCATTATATCTATGTTTACATTACTTTTAGCCTCAATATAGACTAAGCATATCTCGATCTTGCAGATGCGGTAAAGTTTGCAAAGTAACTGCCCCATTCTATCCATTCGTTAATTACAAACAAAAAATGCATACTTTATCAGTTATTTTTCCGGCAGAAAGAAGGATGGCTGAGATCAGTGCTGTCCAGAAGCTATGCAACGCTTACTGCAAATTAATGCCAAAATAGAGCCTGCGAATTGGTTACAATTCACCTCCACTGAAGGGGCAGGAGATACGCTCTCTGTACTTGGTGGATTCAGTATTGCTTATCTCTTAGGTGAGCACCGTGAAAGTGAAAACGAGAGGGTGTTTTATTGCGATACGCCTAAAAGTCAGGTTACCAGCACAGCGCTCTCTGTTGGCTGGGAGTGGACGCACGGATATAAGGGTTGGCCTCCCCTCAGCAGCCGATTCGAAAACAGAGCCCTGCGGGTGCTGGCGGGAACGGAAAAGGGAGTTCTCGGCGGGTTACGCGGGGAGGACGGGGGGTGGGCACCCTCCTTCATTAATTCCGGAAATTAATTAGAATAATCCCTCTCGGAATGAAAGAAACTCGCCACGAAATCCTCCAACTTGGATTTTACATGCATTAATAAGCATTAGGGAACTCGCCGAGAACTTTCGCCGTCTTCATCCATTTCCCTCCCTGTCCTTCATTCTCCAGCAAACCGTCCCCTTCAACCCTGCGTGAAAAACCCTCCCCCGCCTCTCTTCCCTCCCCACCCTCATCCTCACGAGAAAAGCCCAACCCTCTCTTCTGATTTTATTATTTCCAACTCGTCCGTCCCTTTCGCCAGCCTCGAAATTTTTCACTTTCCCTCTCCACCGAGGGTGGGCGGGGGGTTGGCCGCCTATTTTTGCACCCCTTGCCACACTCCCCCCTCCTAGCCCCCACCCCACGTCTCCCACAGACGCCCTCGCTAGCGGAGGGCAACCCCCACCGCCCCAACCCCCGCCCGCTCCTCGCCCACGCCGAAAAAGAACACAAGCGAATCACTCTCAGTTGCAGAGGCGAAAACTGACGCCTGTCCGCACCTGGATGCGGGACTCCCAAAAGGCTACAACCCCTCATTTCCATACCCTTATCATTCCCAAAAACGCTTCCTCCGTCTCCCACTTTCGCGAGATTATCCTTCATCACACAAAAGGGTTCGCTTTAAAACAGGAGAATAGTAAAATTTATTTCTGCTGTGGCCAAGTAGGAAGAATTTATAGCTGTAATTCACCATCCATGCCATTTAATTGTAGATGAAGCTTTGCTTTATGGAGAAACCGAGCTTGAATGAAAGCCCACATGTACAAAACATAACATATCAGCCACAATACTGAAGAAATATCATTAGGATCCCATTCTTAATGTAATAATGATTACAGCAATGTGTTACGGAGTTAGGGTGGGATTACGATTATCACCCTAGTGTAACAACAGCGGAAGGTTATATTCGCGATGATTTTTATTGTTATTTATCGGAGCTAATTACAATCTCCCGACGCTGACGACGCCGCGAGAAGGCAATGACCAAACTACGACAACATCTTAACTTTTTCGTCAGCCTATACCAGCATGAGTGAATCGATTGATAGCTTTCGGTCAATGTCCATCTATATTCCATTCCAGATTGTTCCATTTTCAAATTGTTCACCTAACCTTTTTGCCTTTGAATGAAACATAACTATCTCCCATGAAGCAGTATTACTTGGTAGTTATTATCAGATCGCTTATATTTTGATAGCAAAATCTAGAAACAAACATCTATGTCGGTAGTTTGAACAATAATTATTGAACGTTAGACTGAGAAAAATATACAGTTTTGAATTGTCCAATGCTGCGCTCTTTGAAAAATTGCTTCAGATAATGAAGTTAAAATAATTGATACATCAACTCCCAACTACTCAACTTCCTTCTACACCCTATATAAAAGCCAGAAATATTTTTCCACCTCGTTTTTGTTCTAAATCTCGCAAGATATGAATGGATATAATTTTCTATTTCCATAACCTTATTCATTTTATAACAACAAAGTCATTGTATAAGCAATGAACATTTCCACTCCATATTTTCTCAAATAACTTGTTTAATATAATAGCGCAATGGAAATAGAAATATGGAAATAGAAATAGTGTCGTTAGTGTAACTAACCTGAATTGCTGGAAATTCGATGACAGTTTTGGTAAGAAGAGGAGATAATTCTAGAAAACGGCTACTTTTCTCGTGTTAGACCCTACTTAGAATACGCTGCTTGTGTTTTAGATCCTCATGAGGTAAGCTTAAAAACCGAGTTATAACGCGTGCAGAGAAGATCAGCAAGATATGTGAAAGGCCGTTATGATAGTCTCTTTAGTGTAAGTGACCTCATGCAAAAACTAGGATGGGAATCGCTATCAGATTGTCGATTGAAAGTTAGACATATACTTTTAAGTAAATTCAAAAACGATTTATTTTCAAAAGAAGTTTTTAATATCTTACGTACGCCAACATACTACGGTAGATCAGATCATGAAAATAAAATAAGGGAAATAGATTGTAGAACAGATAGGTTTAAAATTTCGTTTTTCCTACGATCGATAAGAGACCATAATGACTGCGTTGACCCTTAGAAGTAGGTTAGTTGACAGGTTGTGATGCTGATTAATTCGTACACCCCCTAATGTACGTTTCTAAATCTGTTGAGTGGTGCTAACACCATGTTTTGCATGTTCCCTGCATGACTCTTTTTTCACGTTTACGTAGTTACATTATGAAATAATTTTGTGGTTTCTGTAGCATTTGTTGCACATCTATTATGTGGTGCACGTTGATGAAAGTAAATTTCTTCACAATAGTTCATGTTGGTGTTACGTCACCCCCTGCCAAACACCTCTGTGGTGGCTAGCAGGGTAATAAGTAGAAGTAGAAGTAAAAGAAATACATATAATCAGTAAACGTATCCAATATCATTTGGGGAAGGTAATCATGTGGCTGAAAAACACATGATAGTGGCCTTTGTTTAATCGTACAACTGTAAAAATTATTTTCTATTAATTTATTTTTAAACCACATTAATAAACTGCACTACTATCCTGTATGCACTCTGTGGAAATGACACCATGCATCTTTACGTCTGAATCGAAGTGCAGGCAAGCTTTAACCCAATGGGTCCATATAAAACCCCCGGGTCGATAACGGAATAATTTCATCAAATGCTACACGCAGGTGAAGCATAGCCTTCACCAATCGGGCCGCGCCGTAGCTTCCCTTTTGCTCCTGTGCCTCGTTGTCCCGATACACTACCTCACTCACTCTTTGTGGACGCGAGAGACCTTTGAAAAAACAGTTTTGATGAGTTTTTCGCCGCTCCTATTGGATTCCTCTCGACGGGATGTTGCAGCGGAACAAATACGTTAGCCTCCACTTCTGCCCCAGTAAATCCAGGATATTTACGCCGTTTCGATGCGCTATGCTGCCGTGGTGTTTGCGAGCCTTAAAAAGCTTTTCCCTGTCTCATTTGCAACGCGGGCGGTCGAGTCGTTGATCTGTGGCCACTCGCAGACACAGTTCCATTTTAACTCTGGCTAAAACTGATAACTCTGCGCGCAATTCTTCTCTTCTTCTATCGGTTATCTCCACCGAGTAATTTGGAATTCGTTTAAAGACATTGGAGGAAGAGTAAAAGGATATTTAAAAAAGTGAATTTGTGGTAGAGCAAGTAAAGAGAAAACATGCTGAAGAAAAGAAGGATTGAATAAGTTATTTTCAAATTCGGACAAAAATAATAAAAATAGCCTATTTAAATGAATTAGTCATTGAAAATAGTTGAAATGTACTAACTTAAGATCGATTCTTTCCAAAAATTTTGGGTAAAACCATCCAAGGGAACAAGAAATATAAATGATTAGGTACTTATCAAAATGATGGGTATTTCTCACTAGCGCTAAAACAATACTCAACAAAAACATTGGTCGCGTTCATAAGGTATTGAGTGCAGAGGACAAAATTATCAAAATCCATAGTACACATGTTTGAAAATAAATATTTTAGTTACCTAAACAGCTATTACAGTAGAATATTTTACATCCTAAACCTGATGTATGTATTATTCGAATTTTAAAAAAATTACGAGTTGAGTTAAAGGTAGGAGTAGCAAAAAATGGGTTAAGACCAAGTGAAATACATTGCTTCGGTACAAAAAATGTGAAGAACTAAAACGCCATTCCTTATGTGCGAAAATATATGAATGACTGAGGAATATTAAGCAAGAGAATTTGTCTGTAAATTTGTGGAAAATATATTTAATACTAATAAATCATACATTTGTTCGCCAATGTACTAGATCATACGATACAGAGACGTTCAAGGGACTGAGGAAAAAAAGGAGGAAAAAAACCTCAAACAGGGGTATAGATACTTACTCTAAGGAAAAACTATTGTTATTTAGCATGAAAGGTAACAAAATGTCTTACAAAAGAATAAGGATTTTTTTATTACCTTGCTGAGTTGAGTCAGAAACTTTTGAGATTGAATGGAAAATATATGTGGAATAACTGCTTGATGAAATATGCCCACCTTCTTCATCCTCTCTCTAATAAAAAAAAATTCAACAGAAATCTAATAAATCCCTATTGCGAGGTATATTAAAGTACGATTAAACTATCAAGGGTACCAAAAGAAATGAAAGACTATCTATTGCGTTGATCTGTGATATGAAGGAGGAGGATATATAAGTATTATGATAAGAAAACTCGTATCAGTTCCAAGTGATAAGAAACCATCAGAGTGCGAGTAATGAAAGGTAAGAGGTTTAATGCATTTACTACAAAGGTCATATCAAGAGCACAAAGTTGAAGACAACGTATTGTGGCGTAAGTGGTTTTCCAGCTGGTTTTTATGACAGGGAAGACAATGCGTCGTGGCATTGCTTCATTTGGAACGTTAGTAAAGAAAAATAAAGAGTAAAATCAAATATTGCCAGCCTTATTGCCATTTTGTTGAAATTATTTGTTGAACTCCTGCTAAACAAGTAATAGAGATACAAAGTAACAATACCTAAAAGTCTACATATGATATTTAGAAGAAATGAATTCAGTAAGTTTTGAATAATTAGGCTGCAGCCTCAAACCTAAGCGAGAAAAATGTTTTTGCATCTACGATACACTGCATCATTTGATTTAGCAGCCTACATGAGAAATATGACTATTAACGCCGATTTTAGAAGTATAAGTTTCATGAAAATACTATATCAACTCAATAACATATCATCATAAGATTTTTCTGAAACGGAAAGATAATACATTTACCCCGCAGTTTGGTGATGACTAGTTATTCGAAAGTTAGAAAACGGAATTTTATTACTTTTTCATATCTTCGCATTGTCTATGTGATGGATGTCGCTTATTTTTTAGCCCTATGTCCTGCGTCATTCATAGTTAGATATATGCAAGACACTTTTATGAGGTAAGGGAGGGGTTTATGAAAGTGCCTCTGGCTAAGGGAGGAAACGACTATGAATACCTCAAAGCTGATAATGTGTGTCAGAGATCTTACGCACCATCGACTAAATCACGAACAATTAAAGGTAGTAATGGATCATTTGCTCTTAAACCCTCAGACCTTAGTAAAGTTGTGCAGTTTTGCAGTGCAGTGTGCAGTTTTGGCAGCATGACCAAAATCTAAATCCCAGCCTCTTGATACATGCTATAAAAAGTTCGCTATTCTTGGGCATGAATTACTAAAGGGGTTCATTATCCCAGAGAACTTAATTAAGGTATCATTTTTGCGATGGTATCGCCACTTCTAGCCTAATAAAAGAGCAGTTTGATTTCTATCGTGTGGTATAAATTTAAATACCCTTTTACACCTAGGTTCATTGCTCAAAAAGGTTAGAAAATCGATGTTTCAACAATGTTGAAGCGAAGTCACTCAAAGATAGTTCGCTGATTTTCGGACGTGGAGAAGGGAAAACGAAACACCAATTTTTCTACATTTATAACCAGCTAAAAAAAGTCATTGAAATAAATTCGTCGAAATATACTTTAATATGGTTTGATATTTCAGGAGGACTCATATCGTGGAAAGATAAGTAAAATAAATCGCAAATTGAAAATGTTCGTTTAAGAGTAATCCTCTCTAGCAGATTGCTTGCAATCGATAGTATTTATAAATTATGTTCTTTTGACAAAGTAGTCATAATCAGCTCTCGTTCATAAAAATACAGTACTTTTTAATCAGATATTAAGGACACTGTGACTAACCTCATCGTTTTCACTTACTGCAGAGCTTCGCACGTACTTCAGATCCAAAAAATTCAGCAGGTGATTGGTTTTGCTTCTATTTAGTTGCTTGGCGTATGGAAGAAATGACCGGATCTGAAAATAAACAGCATGAGAATATTTTCAATATTTGATGCGCGATAAAACTCCCTGGCATATCTAAACCAAAGTGTATTTTTTAATCTTTGTTTCTTGCCTTCTGTTTTTCCTCGAGGTGAGCATCCAGATTTTTTATGTGGGGGGATCTGAACTAGAGGATTGTCCAAAATTATAGATTAAAGGTTTGACCGTTTCAGTTAGGAGACGAAGTTGGTAACTTATCATGATAAAAAAGATAAAAAAAATAAACAGCGAAGTATAATTATGAATAAATAATGCCGATTTTCTGTAAATATATTTATAAAACGATTAGCATTTCGAGCCAAGCTTCATAGGCTTGTGAAAACCTTTGGGGTGGAGTGGGCCGCATTCGTCAGCCTCTCCTCTCTTCGGGTGAACACCAGGCCGCTGAAGAGACTTTGACTCAGTTATTTCATTTCTGTGTATAAGAATATTATTGATACAAGAAGGCATGATGTGTCAAGGATATAGTCGTCACATTCTCATAATTAGGTCTTTCACTGCCACCGGGATTAGGAATATCAACAAGAAGGCCTATTTCCAAACAAAAACGTTCCTATTTAGTCTTTTATTCCTTACCTAAGATGCTCTCTTTGTATCCTTGACTTGCCAATTATTTAGTTTGTGCTAGTACGCAATAAAAAATTAAGCAATAATAATAGTTTTAATTAACCCAAATAACCAATATAAGTTTTTGATTACGTGTCTTTAGTGTTGTGGATTTTTTGATAGTCATTAATGATGTGCAGAAATCTTACGATACGGCTAGCAATCTATGTAACAGCAAGGAAGAGGAAAAAAAAGCTGGAGAGTATTATATGAACGAGGATAGGACAAGCATTTTAAGGTGCTGTGATGATAGAAACAGCTACTGAAGGCAGGCTGATTAGCATGGAATAGTAGGGGAAGTGTAGGGAAGGCTAATACTGATATCATCGCAGTTCCTGACGCTTGTAAATGTAAGATAAAAACGCATCGCTAATGAATTACAAATTCATATGACAACATTTAATCGGTGGAATACTTTCGCTAACCTGGTAATAAAGAGTCAATTTGACTAGAATGTTAAGTATGCAAATGATTAAATTTACCATTATGAATTGTAGAGTATCAACTCGTACTCTTTTTCAGCAAATTTTTCAACACGACGTTTTCTTAACAAGAAAGCTTTCCCCAGTCCCTTGAGCTTCGTTAGCCGAAAGAATTACTGCAGATATGTTTAAAATGAATAAAAATAGACTCATTTCTTCCACAAAACAATATGAAAAACTGGAGCAATGAAATCTGAAATTTAATCTTCATGAGAATTTAGCGTCACTCTTTCTTATTATCTAGAATACCACTTATTACATCAGCAGGCGCATTGGTAATGTGGATTGAGCCGCACAGATAAAAATCTAAAAATATGAGAAATTGTGCTAAAAATATGTACAAGTTTTAACCTTTATTTTTATGGCTAATTTACACGGTGAGTTGTCATTCAACTGATCATGAACATAAAATTGATATATCGCAAAAAAAGGAAAAGTTCCACGCGTAAAAAATTATGCGTATGACCAATTGAGCGAAATTAGTACATAATTCATTTTTGATTGCATGATTCCGTGAATAATTGCATGGTAAGAGCGTATCACGTCCATCTTGGCAGTTTTGGTTCAATTAACCAACGAAATTCAATGGGAATATCATTGTTTTTTTATTTAGATATGGGAATTTCGGTTCATTTGATGGTTCTATTCATGCCACTTGGTTCATGTCATTAACTCATTCTCTCAAATCATTCAAATGATATGCCAGGGGATGCATACAAACGATGTGCATACTGATACGAGGAAGGCATTACCATTCATAACATTTTGAGTGCTAAATGAGATAGCATTATGCGTAACTTGCGGCATTAAAACGAGATTAATTTTGCTCAACATCTCTAAAAAATTACTATTCTCTCATTACTCTTATGTCATTCACAATTTCAGTTATTTGTTGTTCGTTTTCACAACTACCATTTCATTTGAAGAATTTTAAAAATCTACACGTATCAAATCTTTAAATAATCCACTTCCGTATTTCCGTGAATACATCAACCATCTTCAGGAAAAATGAGGCTTGTAGCGCTCTCGTAAATTCATGATCATCGTGTTTGACCTTTTATAATCATCTCTGGTAATATTTAGAACGCAAAGATACCTGCCGTTGTCCTTAAAGATTTACAATGGGCCCTACATTCCTTTTTAAGTATATCGTCTTGAACCACGGTAAGTAGCCCTCTGCCTCTATTCCCCCTTTCTATCCCGGGTCTCTCATCCAGGCATTTTCAAAGAACCACGGAACTAGTCGCGCAGTTACTTCAACGAAGTCACCTCCTAGTGATCACACTATTATGTGAAATTCACAGTGGAATAACCTTCATTCGTCTGGACTGGGAATCGAACCCAGATCCCTCGATTTTGCGCCGAGAGCAAATTAGCAACCCATGCATCTTCTTCCACTAAATTTCATGGGGCACTTTAAGGAGCAACACTCGGCGCGAAATCGAGGGATCTGGGTTCGATTCCCAGTCCAGGCGAATGAAGGTTATTCCACTGTAAATTTCACATAATAGTGTGATCACTAGGAGGTGACTCCGTTAAAGTAAATGCTCGGTTATTTCCGTGGTTCTATGAAAAGGTCCAAAGTAAATACCTTTGTGTTTAAAGTTGGGCTTTACCTCGTGGACTGTGGCGCTTTGCGCTCGCATACGGGTACCTCTGGCATCGTATGCACGGTACATGTGAGGACAACATGCTCCTTAAAGGCCCCCATGAGATTCACAATGGAAGAAGATGCCTAGGTAGCTTGATTGGTAAGAGCAATCGGCGAAATCGAGGGATCTGGGTTCGATTCCCAGTCCCGGCGAATGATTTTTCCACTGTGAATTTCACAAAATTGTCTCATCTTGGCATTCCATCCACACATGATTGTGGCTAACAGTATAAAAATCTGCTCTAAAGCAGCGGTTGATAAAATAACATCATTCCAGGACATCACTGGCAGCTTAACCCTCTATGGACGAGCGAGTCAAATTTTTTTACGTTTCAAAAGCATTGAAATATCTGGTTTCTGAGAGGTTTTGCCATTTAGATGCCGCACTAGACAGTTTTGTAACGCTTTGGATTGAGTGTGGGGACAGTTGCGTCTCTTTTGATGGTTTGTCCAACAATTTGAACAGATGAATGTGTGACGCTATTCACTGACGATGGCGTGCCTGGTGGAGCCCTGAAATAAATAGTAACATCTGAAATATGAAGAAAAAATCGGGAAAGTTTAAAAAAGCTAAGTTATGAAGATAACGTTGAAGTATACCTTAAGTAAATATTAGAATGTCAAGTATTATTTTAAACTAATAATATACAATACAAATACGTCACATTTCAAAGTAAACGTAAGTATCGAGTAAATTGCATTTTTAAAAGGCTTGTATAGCACTTTAAAATAACTAATATAGTAGCAGTATTTTTTTCATGCTGATATTTCATAATTCCATCCATATAGGGTTAACTTCCCTCGGATCGAGGAAAATTTGTTTCTATGCAGATTCTCTAACAAACCACTGGTCGGTACCATAGATGGTCGATACCCAAGTGCTATGATCAAGATAGCCACTTCACTTGGAAACTTTTGCAAATGACAGGAATTATCGAAAGACGCAACACTGCAAATCCATCATAAAATTCGCAGACCTGAATGTACTGCGTTTAACTGACTCTCTTTCGTGTCATCGTTGAAATTCATACTCCAATTGACGTCCGATTGTTCATTTGTAAGATCCTGTGTCGGCCATCAAAGCCACACTTTTTAGTCCCATACGTGTGAAATGGCTTCTGATAAAAAAGAAGTTGGTGAGGGCTGGAAATATATCATTCTCTAATTGAGGAAAGAGAGGAGGGAATCCTCGTCTTTGACAATATTCCTTTCGCTAATTTAGTCTTAGAGTCATCATTGGAGTTATCAAAGCAGCAATCCTTAAGCTAGTACTTAAAAAATGATAAAGTAAAGTGGGGTTCGCCTTTGACCAATTACTTTTCCCAGTTGTAACGATTCTTTTCAATGATACGTCTTAGGGCTTACTCTTTTGCATTATGCTACTTGTATGATGTTAGGCGAATTGGATTTTTCTTCTCAAACTATTCTCCTCTCCTTCACCACCCAGTCCTGACGATAATGGCTTTTATACCTCAAAAGACTCACTCTCGGCGCATTGTCGCGCATTCGACCATTCCTCGGCCTCCTTGCCAAGCTCTAAACTGGTAGGTAACGCCAACTAGAGGGCGGTGCTTTCATATGGGAGGGGAGGAAAGGATATAAATGTGGCATTTGGAGGCGAGGGGGTGGGAAGCATGAAGGCTGAACACTGACCAATGGTACCATTCACTTATGTCCCGGGATGAAAAGTTAAATGTCAAGGTATCCGTTGGATTCCAAGGAAATATTAATTTTATGAATTTTAAAAATTAACTTGATCACACGGTCTATGGCTGGACTGATTATGGTTTGGAATCAAGGGGATTTTGTGAAGCAAAGTGTGTGGCGGCTCAAAAAAAGTTTATAAAACACTGTTCAAAGTACCGAAGGGGTCATTTAGACCCATTTTCATTTCTGACGACCTATTACTTCCGTCTGAATCGTCACATCTTGTGCATATTCATTAACTGCAATCATTTTAGCAGAAGAATGCAATGTGAAAAGAATAACCTCGTGGCAGCAATAGTTTTTAATACATATTACCCTCATCCTATTGCTAGCAGATAGGCCATTCGGACCTAAAGCTATCTCTTCCCAATTTTACTTGAGTTTTGTCATTAAAGAAAGGAATTTTTCATTTTGATTTGTTGACATATTTTTATTTAATTTTTAAAAAATGGAAAATAGTTTATAAGCGCTCAAAATACGAATCCATATACACACCCGTCGTTAAGTAAAATTATTATATTATGCCCAAATCGACTTTGGTGGTATACGAATAGTTTTTACTTCAAATAAGATAAGTAAATGAACCAATATGTGCGCATAAGGTAGCCACAACTTAACCGAACAAAAGGAAGGCTTTGCCAACAAAAAAATTTATACTTCATCCGTGTAGCTCCTCCTTTAGGGGGGGCGGTCAAGCAATAGCAACAGAGGTAAGGGTCAGGAAAGAAAATTGTAGAGCTGACCCTTTTCTTTGAGAATTGTGTCACTGGGAAGGAATTACAAGGCCCTAAGGACAGTTTGGCAACAAAATGTTAATAACCAGGGGTGTGTTGCCGCAAGAAATATCTTTATAGGGGTTCATGGCCCATGACCTCATGCAAAGACCCACATTATATATCTTGAAATGACAAATTATGGTTAGCTGATGTATATATCTTGTCTAGCAAAAACATTGACCAATGATATATGAATGATTATGGAACAAATAAAGAGGACATTACATAGAAAGAGATACCATGAAGTAAGGGAACTAGCATTAGATAGGGAAGAGTGGAGGGCTGCAGTCAACCAATATTAGGATTGAACAACCAGTCATGATGATATAAATGATATTTTAAAACAACTTTCGTATTATTTCAATTAAAAGTGTCAATTTTATTTAGAAAACAAATACTAACTAACGGAAACTAGACAAATTTTTAGAAAACAAATACTAACTAACTAAATAACGGTACTAACGGATATGCCGCTAAGTTCGATACTACTACCCCTAAATCATCTCTGACTGTTGGATGGACGCCACAAAACTGCAAATATCGACTAATAACCGGCTGCAAGGCAAAGTCAGAATGGCTTCATTGAGATGAACAGGGTCTTATCATGACGAAGTATTTACTATATTGCTACTTATCTCACATGTCCTCTGTCACTCATTTCCACTTGAAATGAGAGCCTTTTTAAATTCTATTTCTCTCTTTTCGCATTCACGTAGCCAATGTTTAAAGCTGGTATTAATTTCCTTCGACTAATTTTAACAAAATTCTTTTGTAGAGTGGGCAGGAAACTCTCTTCAAGGAGCAATGCCCTTTTATGCCGCGGCCACTTCAATTGTGAGTGCCCACAGCGACCGCTGTTCCCGTCAAATCAGTCACCGAGGTGAGCACTGAGTGGCCACTCGGGAGAGCCCATGGAGAAAGCGAAACGGTCACCGAAAGAGTGCCCTGGGTGGATGAAAAAAAAGAAAGACTCGACAATTCCCAAAATTACGGTGAATAATTCAAAAAGATGAAAAATTCAAGAGTCTCTGAAAAGGCTAGCTCATACAGAATGATAAAACAAGGTCGAGCGCATTAAGGAGACCTCTTCAAAAATCAACTGAGTACCCAAAGTGTAAGCATTAAATATGTTCACAAAAAATGGAGAAACAAGCAGTATAAGTAAGACGCGTATATGCAAATTCTCGCACAACTTGCTTCTTCCTTAACCGGCAAAAAAAATGTACCTCGACCCTCGCCGCCCGTAAGGGATAGACCTGACCCCCATAAATTATTTCGACTTGCTTTTTAGCGAGCTCTTTATAATTACAACGGTCACGGGAATGACTTAATTTCGCTACCATTCGGGAGGCAGGGAAGATTATCTGCACAAAAGAAAGAACGATGATGAGGGTATTTTTTTTTCAAAAATGGGGTTTTAGGATCACCGGTCGTGATTAGAACGAAATTTTATGACGGCGTTTCTTTCGCGAAGGTAACTTCCTCTGCCATCAAAAAAAAAAACCTCGTTACCCCTGGTTTGAATTTGGATAAAAAAAGGTTCCAACATAAAAAAGATCTTTGCAGTCTCCAAAACTTCATAATGCAAATAGGTAGGGGGGGAATCCTCATGGAGCGGCCGTTAAACAAATATTCCCAGAGCTCGAAAACCAGTGAGGTATAAAAACCACAGACGACATCCCCAAGTTCGAGGTAGAGGGCAGATCTCATAAGTGCTAATCCCAAACGCGGGTGGAATTCATGCATTCAGCGTGTGAGAGAAAGTTTCCCACTTTGCCTCTTTCAGGATAACCTGGTATTCAGATAACCACATTGTAAGGGTTTATCGGGAGTATTTGGGGTAATCAACGGGTTTTTTCTACCGAGATTTTCAAGTCAGTTGAATTTCCAACTCACACCATTTCATTACACATGGAAAGAAAATCAGGAAACATATGATAAATATCAGTTGATTGGATGTTATTTTCTTACACGATGTTACAATATTATGGCCCATCAAATTACAAAAAGTAAAATAAGGTAGTCGCCTTAAAAAGTAACAGACTCGATGCCGTGGTACCACTTTCTCTTACATAAGGTTTGATTACATGAGACTTTTTTCTAACGCTTATTTACTTGAATAGCAATTCGAAATTCTGAATGTTGAAAATTACGATTTTAAGTCCAAATCACTCAGAATGTAAAAAAATCTATGTTACGTCAGTTAAGTTAGCTAAATTTTTCCTCCCACTTGAAAGAGGTGAAGACGGGCAAAACCTAGTTTCTCAATAAAAAGAAAAGGTCTGCCACGTTTTCTACTGATAATAATAGAGTGTTTACTGATGTGAATCACAGAAAATATGGAGCATAATTGAGGACTTGAATGCATTAACAGCGGAAGTAGATTGAATTTATGTTAAGGAGCTGAAAACTAAGGTCTCAAGAATGTGAAACAGAACCACACAAAGTGAATTGGAGCTCCAGATCATTTTAATTGTTTTGATAGGTCAAGTGAATCATTTCAAAAAGACTGTTTGAATATTGCGCATAAGTAACAAATATATTATTCATAAACATTTCTTAATATGCGCTGTTAAGGCTCAGTATGATGAAAAATTATGTAAATCGTTATGCAGTCCCGTGTTACGCCGTCTCTCCATCAGTATCGTCCCACGTTTTGACCATGCATATGTAGCACATAAGGTTAACTTAATCCAGCTACTGACTTATAGAAGCATTTTTTGGAACTAAAAGTTGGTTCAACTCTATCCTCTGGTTTTAAAAATTCCGCAAATGACATATTTGCAGTTACGGTGCAAGTAGACTAGCACTGTTATTGTATCCAGGTTTTCAATTGATGTGAGTAGTTTCGTTCGGTCATGGGTCCCGATATCAGCTTCAATGAGCAGCCTACACCCAAAAAATTACAATGACGTCCGATAGACATCTCTGAAGATATTACATTCATTACAAACAATACATGGGATGTTCTATTGATCTAAAAAAGCCCGTTTTTCCCTCGCAAAGCTAAAAGATATGTCTAATGGCCAAATACAGACGCTCACGGTGCTCCAGATACTTCTCGAGACACTATTATGGCTACAATTAATAAGGCAGAAAAGGACTAAGGAGTTACAATAAATGTCACTTCATAGAAACCCTTCCATCATCAGTCAGTGTATCAATGCTATGAGTTCAACAATTTATTTTAATAACTACATTGCATGTTATGCATGAGTTCATCTCCAGCACCAACGTAAATCTAATGGTCAATATATTACATGAAGAACTCTCTTAAAATTGCACTCTAATTGCTCATCACCATTACTCTACGGCTGTATTCCGTCAGACACTAGAGGAGCATTAAGGTTCTGGGTTCTTTCATTGCTTTCTAACGCATTTGTTATCAACGTAGTTTTTTGCTGACAAAGATGCGACGTATAACTCTGAAGTTATTAGTTCCGCTTATTAATTTTAAGAAGAACGACAGACACTAGAGTTTGCCCATGCCAAAAATACACCATCCCATCAAAACCCATTAGCTTAAAAATTTAAAATCTCAAAGGAGTGAGAAACCATTTGACGATAACGCTAGATAGATGGAGAAGCATTTTAACTGCTCTTTGATTGACTGATGTATTTAAAAAAATCGAAATTTACAAATACTTCACCACCAAGAATAATCGTTCAGAGTTTTTTTTTATAGTCTTCTCATTCCCAACTATTTCCATTAAATATGCGAAATATAAAAATGTCAAGTTGACATCAATGTTTAAACTCACTGTGGTGAAGTCCACTGTTTATCATTCTCTTCCATTTCCCTATACACAAATGTACATTCTTTGCTTAGCAAACAATGCAAAACTCTTGTTTAAAGTTATTCATCACATATTTGTAGTAATTGGTTTTGTGCCTCGTGATATTTTTCATGTTTTCATCTCCCCAGTTAAACTTACAATAATGGAAAACGTCCTGAAACTAAGCAAGCCTTCGATAATGGGTCATAAAGTTACCACCGAGAGAAATATTGAAATAATCACAACACATCCAATTCAGAAAAAGGCATTTCCTGATCAAACATTAAATTTATTACGACTTGTGCGACAATTATAATTTAACATTAAGAAGTTCTACACTTGTCTCCGTGGGACACTTGGATAGTTATATAATCAAAGATTTGAACTTTTCCACTAACCATTTTAATTCCATTGATTTATCATTAAAAACAAATAATTTGAAAATTCATTAATATTTTCAAAAAGCACGGAACTAGCCGTGCAGTAACTTTAACGGAGTCACACGCTAGTGATCACATAAATGTGTGAAATTCACAGTGGGAAAATCATTCGCCTGGACTGGGAATTGAACCCAGATCCCTCGATTTTGCGCCAGTTCTCTAACCAGTTCAGCTATCCAGGCGTCCTCTTTCACGCAAAATCGAGGGGTCTGGGTTCGATTCCTAGTCCAGGCGAATGATTTTTCCACTGTGAATTTCACACAATTGATAAAGCATTAATATATAGGAAAAACGGTTTGGATGGAAAACTGTTATACCTGGCATTCACTGGTGAGATACTTTAATAATTATTGAATCAAACTCACTTTTCTACTAATTACTATTATTTCACTGATTTATTATAAAAAACTATCAATTTATTAATTCATTAATATTTAGGAAAAACGGTTTGGGTGGAACACTGGTGAATCTTATATGATGTAGTGTGATACTTTGATCATAATAGAATTAAACACTTCTACTAACTATTTTACTAACGTTTAACTAATATGTTTTCTACTAACCATTACTATTCCAATGATTTATTATTATAAACCAATAACTAATTAGTCCCCCATAATATTTTGGAAAAATGGTTTGGATGGAAAACTGGTGTATCATGGCGACGACTCAAACCCCCTTGGCTTGAGAGCTCTAAATTCTCAGACTGGCGAGTAACTATTTGAAGATAATGCAAATGGAAGGGAGGAGGAGAAGGAGGCGGCAAAGGGGTGGTAAAAGAGAGAAGGGGGTGGAAGAAGGGGGAGAATAGGGATTGGGGGCGGGTCTCCGAAGTGGCGACGATAAGAAGCGGCAAAGAAGAGAGTGTGAGGGAGCGGCCAGGGGCGCCGAAAGTAAATAGAATACGGTCGAGATGAAAGATAAGGTGAGATGGAAATTGAAGACGGGGGAGGAGGATGGATTATCGCGGGGCTTATCGCCGAGCCTTAGCGGAGAGGAGCGCCGGGGAGACAAGAGGGGCGTGGCGGGGGAGGTTAGTTGGGAGTTGACGAAACGAAGGATGGGGAGAGAGGACGGAACCAACTCCTCCCCCGCATTACCTCCCTCCCCACTGTGGGGGGTGGGTGAGCGGACGCGGAGATGGGGGAAATAGACGGGGGTGTGGAAAAAAGAGGGAAGGGTGGGGCCGGTTGCATTACCGAGGGAAAGGGGTTGTGTGAGGTGGATTCCAAATGAAAGCATCATCGGATTCCTCTCGTATCCGTTTTCGACGAAAGTCATTACACATATCGAGATGGATAAAAGGGGTGGCGGAGAGTGGAGGATATACGCACGTGGGGAATGCCCTTCTTCCGAAAGCCCTCCCGTGTCGGATTCGAAAAAGCAAGTATCGTCTCCCTTGAATATGCATGCGGACCCGCGTGCGCTAACAACCCCTTTCCCGTCCATCCTCTCCCCCACCCACACCCCCACCCCCAATCCCTCCCCTTACCCGATGACGATTGCCCCTCGTGCGCTAAAAAACAGTCGTCCCCCCTCTCAAATCTCTGAAACCGATTGTGCCGAACGTGGCGCGAGTGTGGAGCAAATACACGGGGAGAGAACCGAGTGCGGGAACACTTTGCATAACCACTCCCAGAACCAAAATGGGTGGGGGAAGTGAGTGAAAGGGTTGGCTGGCCCTAGAAACCATGGGTTGGTTACACGGGTGTGGACGACCATATACAAAAACTTACTGATCAAAATCGATTTCTTTTAGGTATACAATTTTTAAGAGTGTTTGAACGTGATAGTTCCCTAGCCATACTGGAGACGATATTAGAATGACACGTTTTCACTTTTGCATCTGTAAAAAGCATGAAGTAAATATTTAATTATTAATGGTGCAATCATATAATTTTGTAACACTGAAATTAAACTAATGAATAAAATATAAATATGCGTATGATACTTTAACTTGACTCAAAAGTCTTCACACGGTGCGTTGAAAACTCCTTAACAACGGATGTTTTTCGCAATTTGGAAAAAAATTATTGTGGTGACATACTGATTCATTTTTTTTAATAATGAAAAACTCTACAATAGATACTAAACACTATTTATTTTGTGACCAGACCTAGGTGTTGAAAATTCTTAATTTTTTAAATTCTATGTTTCTCTGGACTGCATACACATACAAATGGGCTGGTATTTTTAGTCAAAAAACACGAAAGTAGTTCTCTAAAGCTAATATTTTGGTGTTATTAAAATGATGAGATTTTTATTTAAAATGAGACGAAATTCATAGACTGCTAGGTAAAATGCTATTTCCCTCAAACTAAATTAACAATTAAAAAAATCTAGATTCCTTCTCAGCCACGATGGCCTCAACAGAAGTTGCTCCTTTAACCAACTACTATCGATTACCCATCATACATACAACCCATTTCATCTTCCCTGTAAGATTCTTATTATGTGTAAATCTTACAGTTAACTTAAATCATTATTTTCTAAAAGAAAAACTCAACCAACGTTTTCTTAATTTTCCCAAATGATTTCAAATCGTACATATACCTTGACAATATATTGAAGAGATTCTGTATCTTTTCTATAACCCATTTTAACCACAATCATCAAAATATTTTGAAACCTCATCGTAATTTACATTTCTCTTTTCCATGGTATGTGTACTCATCTTAAATTTTATAAAATGTCTGATTAAAAAAATTCAAAGTACAAGTTTTAGTTTCCCCTATATTTATTAAAACACATTCCAACACCTTAGCATCTTCCACGAATACAAACGTCAGGTTACTAACTGATGATGATGCGATAGGTAAATAAACTCGTAGTTAGAAATATAAAACTGGGCATCACACCTTGTTTGTTAAAGTCAAAGTAAGCTGCTGTTTCAACATGTCTCACTTAGTACAGTTGATCTCGCTGATCAATAACCAAGTAAAGCAAATTATTCAGTCAAATATTTGAGGCTAAGGCGTGAATTTCATCAATGCAGGTACTTTGAATAACATTTTGTAATCTTGTGTACTGAAAATGAATGAAATTAACCGGGATAAAGCTGATGGAAACGTAATTGAAAGAAAAAATGTTTTCTTCTCTTTTACAAAGCACGAAATTACTTATTTTTCCTCAATTTTACGTTTTGAGCGAAATTGGGGACATAATGGAGCGGAAATATTATTTTTCAACCATCGAGAGGAAAATTAAAACATGCCCGGCTTTTGTTAAAGCGCAACAATAGACGAATCTGTACGAAGGATAAGAAAAAAATTCAATGGCAGCATCAGAGTGCTTCAATAGAGATAAGCCCCGGAATAAAACATCGCTCAGAATATAATCCGGAATCGATGTCCTTGGTAAAAAAGAGTACTCACGGCTCGATTTGAATAGAATATAATCCTCGTCCCAATCCAGAAATTAAACTCAAAAAATATGATTACGAAATTTGCAAAATGAAAACGTTCACACTCAATTAGCAGCGGCATCGACATTCAATTTTATAGGGCCTCGTTTCTCCAGCGGGAGATACGGCGGGATAATCCGCACTCATAATCACGGTTGGGGACGTGACTGGGAGGGGGAGAATATTGGGGATAGGGGAAAGGGTAGACGGGGAAGGGAGACTTGGAGGGGTGGGAAAGGGGAGGGTGAGAGATTTTCATACGGGCGATGAGCGAAGGGGCCAATCCGCCAAGCTCCCACCGCTCTTCAGCGCTTTGAATTTTACTGGCGCCGATGGACACTCATTCATCCGGGACACATAGCAGCCAACGATGCTTCCGCCGTTGGATCAGCGAATGGCGCGGGGTTGAGGGGGTCCAGCGGTCGAATCGGGGAGGTTCCCGCAAGCGCCCTCGCTAGTTGGAGATAGTAATTAGCGACCCCTCGACTAACGAATGGGTCGAACAAGGGCCGAACGAAAGGATGGCTTGGAAGGGGTCCCGGATCAGATATCACCGACGTAGAGCCGAGTTGAACGCGGGGGGGAGTAAGACTCTAATGTGTGGAGGAGGAGAATGGGGAAATATATATCTGCTTCAGGGGGTCCTTCCATTCGCCTGGAGAATGAACTAGACAAATAAATAGAATTGTACCTTCCACCGGAAATCACCTACGACACATAATGAACGAAACATGATTTTTCTGGAAATAAATTATGATAAAAAGGTAAAAATCATGTATAGAGTCATTGATTTTGTACTAATTAAAAAGATGACATAGAATATAGTACTGCAACTTGAATTACATCGATGTGTATAAATTCATCATTGTACAACGTCAGGAAATCAACCCATTTCCGCCCACCGTAGCCATATGGCTACACCCTGACGTGCCTAGTGTATGACGTTCTGTAGGAAGAACCGCAAACTTTTTCGCAATCAACTTGTAAATACTTCGTTGTTCAAGGTCACGACCACCAAAATATTTTATGAGCACTTCAGGTGACCATGTGAGTAAAGTCTAAAAATTCATCAAAATCAGAAGCAAAATATTTTTCTGGTCGGAAATGGGCGAAGTAATATTAAGGTTACAAACCGTACCGCTACTTTTGTTTTATGAGCATTTATAGGATGCCCATTATTTTCCTTTCACCTTCTCCGAAACTAAGATTGTTATATATATTTACACACGGTATACTTGGAGAGTATGGAAGTATATGAATGTCACAATGAAATATTATTTTTTCTCCTGGCTTAGGACGCTGAGCAGAATATCATAGCTAATGACGCAGAGAAATTATTGAATTTAAGGCTCTTGGATTTAAGGACATGATTGAACGAAAGGAAATCAGTATTGACTTCTACTATATAACAAAACGTCTTCTATTGTATGTAATAATAACAAAAAGACTTTAAAAAGTCCATTCCATATACAAAACTTATGAAATATTTTTAGGCAATGGCAATTTTATAGGCAATTTTTATCCTTCATTTTATTTTTCTAATAATATGTCCTCAGCTAACTTAATGCCACCGTCTGAGTCACAATAAAGTGATTATAATCCTCATTTCCAGGAACCCTGGAATCCTCATATAGTCCCACCTAGGACAAAAAAATAAACAAGGTGTGCATACTAATGGTTGCGTCAACAAACCTAATCGATTCGCTTATTTTCCGCTTCGGAGGTCGACGAAGGAAAGCAAAGGCATCCGAACCTCATGTTTCCAGTAAACAGAGAGAGAGAGAGAGAGAGATGGCCAGACACCAATTGTAGCTTCGGATTGGCACATCCGCTGGACCGGTGTTTTCCGAATCTCCCGTCCTGCTCTGTGAGCGCTCGAGTCATCGGGAGCTTACTTCCGGCAAGCGAGGCTCGTCCAACGGAAGCCCAGCGTCAGGACTGATATGATGGGCGCGGGCCCTTTGCCCATCGGGAGCACACAATCCAACAAACTAAACTCCTCGCGCGGGGTGAAGTTACGAAATCCTCACAGGTTTTCAATAAACTCAGCATAACGGAGCATAAGTTACGTTCTATGCAGTTTTTGCAAATGCTGTTGGCATTCAAGGTAGTCCGTGCGACGTATCATTTCACCCAGAAATCGATGGATTAGGTCTCTTTTTTAAGAAAAATATCTTACTCTTCCAAATAAACCAAAATTTTATCACCTCTATCGCATTATTTTTCGAGGTATTATCCATAAATACCAGTAGTATTCCATGGGATGTGGTCCGGAGATGCTTTCAAAATCTTTTTACTTTTATGAATAAGGAATTACTAATTCCTTATTCATATAATTATTATATCCAAAGATAAATTTAAAAGGGAATGGTTCAGATATTATTTCAAGTAATTTTATAAATAATTCATAGAGTCAACGGAGAATTTTTTCAGACTAACAAAGCAACCTTCCCTTGCGAATGAGTTCTAAACGTACTGCATGAAAAAAATTGAGTAAATTCACCGAAATGGGTTAATTCACCAAAAGGAGGCCATTTTGGTGGAATGTATTCATAAGAATTGAGGTGAGATTGTACTCATAGTGGTATCAGCCACCGGAATAATACCAAAACAACTTCAAAAAGTCTGGTAAAACTAAAATTACATTACAACGTATGCATCCAAATTCAGAAGGTTGTCATGATATCAACATGCTATAAAGTAAGGAAATTCTTAAATTTTGGTAAGACAACTGAATGAGTTTTTTTCTGGAAGCACTTCGTATATTAACCGTACCTCTGAATAACCCAGCATGACTGAGGAATAAAAAGGAGAGAAAATAGTAACAATAAGACATTTAGGCCTGATTTTGAATTTTAGTGGCACCTCTCAATTTACCTCCTTTCAAAGTCAAATATTTAGCAGTTTCAGGTATTTTGACCCAAATATCGTTTCACCTAGAAATCAATGAATTTGGTCTTACTTCAGAGAAAAACATCTCACCCTTCCAAGTATTTCAAAATATCATTCCCTTTAACACACCAATAATCGAGATACTTGCCAAAAAAATATCATCCCTTTTAAATGGGAGATGCTATGGATACGCACTCGAGAACTTCTTCATATTCAAAATGAGGGAATACAAATTCCTTCATTCATTGGCTGTTCAATCTGTAGATTGGTTGACTGCCGCCCTACACCCTATCTAGTGCTAATTCTCTTACCTCCTGATATCTCAACCTATGTACTCTCATAAAGTCAATGGTTGAAGGCGTAAATTTGTGGAAGGTTACCGCAGACATGACGAAAAAGAAAAATCTCTTAGTAAACTCCACACTTAAAATTTTTACTACCGACCTAGGTTATGATTGCCTTGCAATCATTTTCAAAGGTCGATAATACCAAGTAATACCAATACTAATACAACCTGAGTCGGTAATAAAAATTTTAATTGTAGAATTTACTAAGAGATTTTTCTTTTTCGTCATGTCTATGTACTTTCCTCTTTATTTGTTCCATGAACTTATTCTTAGGTCCTCTACTGGAACTCCTCTCTCTACGTGTGCGAATTTCCACAGAGAAAAAAAATCATCCTAAAAAATCATCCTAAAATCCTCAATCATCCTAAAAAAAATCAATTCTATGTGGAAATTCGCACATGTGTGCATTGCGGTTGACTCCGTAAAAGTGGAAGTCCGTGGCTAGTCCCGGATAGCTTGAAATTTGTCCTCTCTCTACTTTACCTTCAAGTATGTTCTTCGCATACCCATTGTATGTACCTAAGGTTGTAAACAGTCCATCTGATTTTTCCTTTCTGTACGGTGTTCCATAGATTTCTTTCCTCATCTGCTCTTCTATAAACGTCATCACTCTAATTTTGTCCGTCTATTTTATCTTCAGCATCCTTCTCTAGCACCAGGTTTTGAAGGCTTGTAGTCTGTTATGGTGAATTTATTCAATGGTCCATGCTTTCGATCCATATTGCATCTATTCATTAGTTTATTGTTTATCATCAGATGTCTCTAATTTACCTTCAATTATTTTCTTCACAAATCCAAAGTGTCTCAGGGTGTGTCCAATCCATCTAGATATCCTTTGTTATATATCATGGTGTTCCATACGGTTCTTTCCTATTCCACACTTCCTTACACCTCATCATTTCTTATTTTGTCCACTTGATCTCCAAAATCCTCCAACCTCACCAGGTTTCGAAAACTACTAGTCTCTTCTGGTCAGCTTTTCCAATGGTCCATGCTTCCAACCCATAGAGTGTTACGCACCACACGAATGTTTCCACATACTGTTTACTGGTGTGTAGTCCTATTTTCTTTGAGCACATCAGATGTCTTTTCTCCATGCTTTCTTAGTTTGGGCTATTCTCAGCTTGATTTTCGTTGCACTTCTTCCATCTCACGTGATAGTACACCTGAGACAGGTGAAGGAATCTTGCTCTAATTTCTCTCCTCTCAATGTGACTTCTGCATTCAACTTCTCTCTTCGGCATATTAGGATGACTTATTCCTATAGCAATGTAAAAACAATTGGTTTTACGCGTTATCTCCACTAATTTTAGAAATAAATCATAGAGTCACAGGAATAGTTTTCTTTCAGAGTCACAAAACAATCTTCCGTTGTGAAGGAGTTTTTAAACGTACGACATAAAGGAATTTAGTTGACTCAAACTATTATATAGATATATTTATTCAGTTACTAAGACCTTTCAGTCGTAAAAAAGAATATTATTGCGTCATTTATTGAACAAAACTCATTTCATCCTTCCTATAGCTGCTGAAATCAAAACTTAAAATTAAAAAATAAAATAAAAAATGGTGTCTATTATAACTATGGAAGTATTTCGCTCAAACTACCTTAACTTCAAATGGGGACTCATAAAATTTTAATAGCTTCCGCAAAAGTTCCTGGCACAGACCTCCGCGGCAAACCTTAGGGGAGGTAAAAGTGGAGTTGTTGGCGGCAATGACGAAGGCAATGGGGTGGAATACAACGAGAGAAGAATGAAACGAGAGAGGCAAACTACTTCGTGATAAAAGCATGATTCACTAATATATTTACAATAGTTACCATGAAAATAAAAAAATATGAGGAAATAATAGCATGTTTCTCCTATTACCCAATGCTCTTTGGCGCAAAGTCAATTTAGTCAAAAAATTACTATGGTTAAATAATTTTCATTCTTATATATAGGTATGCATAGGCTTAGTTTGGTATGTTTAAAGCTGGACTAATTATGAGTTTTGATCGCCTTAATTTTGCATATTATTTTGTTTGATTCGATGCCTGCTGAACAAATCCCGCAAGGTCGTTTTTATCCGTGCTTCCACGCATCCACATTCGTATGGGGCACTTCGTGTCATTTGGCTGCTCGCCGCCTGCCCGTTCCCAGGGCCGCTTTTACGTGCCGGACTGTTATTCCAGTGGCCCCACCCGCGAGGAAGCGGCCAACACTTTCACCACAGCACCCATTCCAAAATACACACGCTGCTTTGTTTTTCTCGAGCAAAAAACCGTCCTAAGCATTTTAACGCTCCCCTCACCACGGGCTCGAGTTAAAGTGTATCGTTACGAAGCTGCCCCGGGTTTACCGAGTCGCTTGTTTGGAGAGAGGAGGAGGTGCGTTCATTGTTGCGTCACCTCAGCGAAATGTAGCAAAATACATGAACAGCGTACGGAGTACGTTCCGAGTCATGAAATGGAAACTAATTTACGCGATGTGTATGTGATATTGGGTAAACTCTGCGGACGCCCGTTCCGGGGCGGGAGGGGGCGGGAGGGGGCGATAGGAGGGAGAGGAATGTGTGTGGTGGCCCATCATGCAGCGCGGCGCCCGGACTCGAAACGGTTATGGCGGCCATACATTTCGGCCCCCCCTCGCCTCACCATTCCCGGCGAGCCATTCGTGTTAAGAGGCGACGAATGTGTCGCGCGAGCAGCAGAGCCACCTGGTGGAAGGGCAAAAGGCTTTCACCGCCACCGTGGTCTTCGGGAACGTTTCCTTATGATATTCCATAAAAAGTAACCGCTGCGCGTGCCTTGATTGCAAAGCGTGCTTTGAGAAAATAGCGCACGGCAATGGACAGAATAGGCAAGAGTGGCCGTTCGTTGGAGAATGGGGGTCGGGAGTCGAGGCTAACTCCCTCTGGGCTGAATGTCCCTCCACCCCATCTCCTTCCGTCCATGTCCTCCTCCGGGTGGCCAAGGCGTACTGAGTCCCAATTTCGGTCGATCTCAAGGGTTTTTGCTGGTACCTTGCCGAAAAGATGAGTGCGGCAGCAGCTGAGGAAATATTTCAAATGAAGAAATGAATACACTTTGATTTTTCCACAATTTTTTTTCCTCCACCACCTAGGTTTCGATACTCAGGTCATCATCATGTGACTACAGAAAAATTTTATCTCAGAAAAATTGTATATACACACTGAGATAAAAATTTTCTGTAGTCACTTGATGATGACCTGAGTATCGAAACCTAGGTAAAAATTTGTGTAAAAATCAAGTGTATTCATTTCTTCATTTGAAATATTTCCTTAGCTGCTGCCACACTTATCTTTTCGGCGAGGTACCAGCAAAAACCCTTGAGATCGAACAAAATTGCGACTCAGTACGCCTGTGTGAATATACAATTTTTCTGAGATAAAATTTTTCTGTAGTCACCTGATGATGACCTGAGAGTCGAAACCTAAGTATTGGAGGAAAAATAAAAATTGTGGAAAAACCAAGTGTATTTATTAATATTATAATGAATCGTTTCCACCAACGGCCGACAACACCAACTGAAGAAATAAATGCGTGAACGAAATGGAACGCAGACGAAAGCTGACGTTCAAAACTTTTTTCTTCAAGTCAAAAATATGTGTTTTTGATTCGCAATCAAACACTTGCGTTTCATAGCTCGTGAAATAGTGTGAGCTTTTATTCAATTAGCTAAAGTTAGAGCATATCAAAACACATGAGCGAACTTTAGCGCAACGAATGACGTTGAATGGAACAATGTGAGCGGGCAAAATGCAATATAACATGCTGTTAAATTGGCAATCTGTCAGTATGAGTCAGTTGGATTCAGTGAAATAGTGCGTTCATTTGCCAGGAAAATAATTTATTACTCCCCGCTCTAATTCTAAAGCATTTATTCGATGATGAGTGTTTGAAAACATCAAGTCGAGGTTAAATAGATAATTTTATAACTCGATGTTTACGAAGCTTCGGCCAAAAAACGCATCGATTCAATGATGTTGATGTGACATCCCTGTATGTTGCATTCTGTGTTTAAACATCAATAACGGCCGAATGCTTGATGCAATTTTCTTCAATTCATTCAAAAACTATTAAGCATCGTATACTAATCAGCACTGACTAATTACAATATTTACCATATGCATACGCCTTTACTGACTCGTAAAAAACTCGACATAAAACACAGATTAAAGTATCAACCCTCTTTATTTGCTCTATGTGCATCAAATCCGCTTCCAACCTGTTTTGAAGTACACATGATCTGTCTAATGGATGAAAAGGAATTGCGCCTATGTATTGCGGAGAAATTAGCGCAATAGAGCAAATGAAGAGCTCCCCTGGCAATTCGATTATGATCCAGTAATGAATGGTATGATTGATCGATTACAAGATAGACTAGTGCATTACATTAGAAGAAATCTCATCTACATCTACAAATATCCTGCAAGCCACCACTATGATGTGTAGCATGGGGTGAGTCCACACCAGGCATGCAGCACTCATCCAAGCTGAAAGCTGAACCGCACACGCTCGCCCGGATGCAAGGAGCAGGCCAAAAGCAGTCCGAATAACAGTACGCGGTCTGAGCAGAAACTAGGAGAGTGATACGTAGTCAAACATGCTGCCATGCAGTGCACTGTTTAAGAAACAGCTGCTCACTGATAAATAGTACTACAAGGTACTAAATCATTAAAGAGTTATATCATTCTGGAAATTTAATGTGGGGTTAGTTGATAATAATTATGTTTAGATATTTAGCACACTTGCAAAGCCTACTCTGCTTAATGAGAGTCAAATTATCCTAGAACTTATCTATGGCAAATATTATGGTCCCTTAATTTACGTGGAAAAAAGGCATTCTAAATCTATCGGTTCTACGGTCTCTTTCCTCCATCTTTTGTCTATGGTCATTTCTACCATAATAGTTTGGCTCAAGCAAAATATGTTGAGCGTCCGCCAAAAATTATGTAAAAGATTTAATATTTATTTTTCCCCTTCAATCAAATAGCGGTTTTCACCCTAATTCCTTCAAAAATTCAGTACCTCATCTGTGTTAACTGTAATAGTTTTTAACAAATCTAGCTGCTCTCCGTTGTATTCAATCTATATCTGAAACTAGTCCTACTTCGAAAAGTTTTCATGGTTGCCTCCTCTTGGCCGTTTTAATTCTACTTACCGAATCATTTTCCAGTTTATTCGCAATTACACATTCATATTTCAAATAAAAATGACAGGCTTAATAGGCATTATGTATAGTAGGAGTCACGGATTCGTAGACTTATATCGCACGCATATAATTTCACAGTTTGTCATGGAATAATCTTTCATATCAACTTTTAGTCAAACGTATTGTTTCGACCTGCCAATCAGAGAAAAATATCCAAAAAGCCACATCTGACCTGGATTGTTGCATGATTTCTCCACAAGCATAAAAAACCCTGAAGTGAAACATTCGGAGAGTGACGCGCGTCGGCTGGTCTTTTGACAATTATCAGAGAATCGACTATCAGATGTTTTCAACAAGAATGGGTACAATTTTCATGTAACTCAACGTCATGGATACTTAGAGAATATATATCCACAATTCGATATGGTTTACAAAATTTTACCTCTCAGTGTAACGTGAACTGAACTTGAAATTACGCGGTGTTCAGTGGGAAAATGGGAAAACACGTAGAAAGATTGACGGTTTATCTCTCGAATATAAATGCGTAATTAATAAATTAGAGTCAGTATTAACTGATTACTGCATCGTCACCGGAAGTAGGTATATGGACGAAATTTCAGAGCTTTAGGTGATCGGGAATGTGTTAAATTTTGGTTCCAAGATTTGACGCAGACAAAAATCTCATTAAGAATCCTTTTAGTTAACGCGAAGTTATCGTCACAATCCAAACACTATTCCCCTTATTTTTCGAACTGAGATTGTTTTCAGCTTGTCTATGTACATTTTTGAAGTTTTAAGACCTTTTTATATTCGAAGTGAAGCCCTCCTCTAATTCGAAAAGATATTGTTACAATTTGAGAAGAAAAAGCAATGTACGGCTTTCTAAACCTAAGCTAACATTATATAAAAGATTATTTTTGTATATTGGTCCTCAGGCATTCAATTTTTTGCCTGAAAATATAAAAAGGAAGAAAATATAAAAAGAGAGAAAATTCTCAAACAATTTATTCATTTAGTGAAATCGTGGCTGTTTAATCAGTACAATATTGAAACTCCGTTTGACACAAATGTATAAATTAAGCATTATGTATTTAATTGTGTATACACATCTTTTCCGTTTATAAGAATAGTAATACTATTGCTGAAGAGCATTGGTGTAATATGAATATGTTTCGTATAACTATTATCTATCGGTTGGCCACGCATATATATGTTTATAAAAGGTAGCCTTTACACAGGTATTAACTTTAAGGCTATCTAAAACTTCCATTTCTATGTTTAAAAGATGTGCAAATATTTTTATTTCCTTGTAGAAAGTAATAAACATTAGTTATTTTAAATTATTAGTATTACTGCATTGGTACTTAAAAAAAATCTCAATTACAGGATTTGATGCAGACAAATATGTGAAATCCAATGGAGCCTTTTAAAAAAGTCGTAGTAAAAATTAAAAAAGAGAAAAATATACCCGATTGATCCTAAAAATTAATATGCCGTTATGTTACACGATGAGTTCCTTCAATTTTTCTGCGTTTAAAATTTTCACGGCCTGCCTTGAATAATGAAATCAGAAAAAAATATATGTGGTTAATATTGTCAAACTAGCAAAAAGCTAGGAATTATTTGCAGATATCAGGGCAATGCGATGAAAAAGCTAAACATGGTGGTTATTTTTAATCAGCTAGAACTCACCACAATACGTCGCCAGTATTTTAGATCCTACTGAAGCAGACTTGTAGCCGGAATTTTATCCAGGCAACAAAGAGCAGCTTGGAATGTAAAAAGATGTGATGAGCCGAGGGTATTGATTAAATTGGAATGGTATCACCAGCACTAAGCTATAAACTTGTTAAAACACTCTCAGAAAACAGTAAAGGCTCCGAAACCCTAAAATATTTTGATAAACTTTTTAAAAAATAGAGGAATTCATTGCAAGACGCAAAGGTTTTAAAACGATATTTATAACACGTACCATTAGGAACCACAACATCAGTGGTCGTAACGGATATTAATGAAATCAGTTTTAAAACTCGATTTGTAATTATTTTGAATTGATTTTTTTATTTTCTTCTTTAACAGAAGGGCTTACTTCATTCCTTATGTGACATATAAATGCAATTATTTAATGTCTTGGCATGCTAACAAGACTGAATTATAACTAGCGGCCCCAACAATGTACCAATACATTTCCTGTGCTGCATTAGTAAAATAACAGGGCTGATTTCGATATGAAACTTCCTTGTTCATTTAATCCTTAACAGGATATTTAGTAAAATGGATATTAATGCAGTGACAGTATTCTTTTTCCATTAGTGCATGGTTGGTTTTGAGTCATTCACTGCCACACGCTCATCAGCTGGCTTGCTGAGTACTGTGACGATATAGAAATTTCCAGTAAGATCATGAAAGCCATGTCTAATTCTCAGAGCTCATTTTACAATGTAGTTCACCAATTGTAAATTCCTGATGTAAGTACGTGGTATCATTGCATTCTACGCATCTCAAGGTTTAAAAATGGCCTCGCTTTTAAATACCGTTGCCTCAAAATCATTAAGGGAACGTTATTCTCTTCACATGTCACACTACATGTTATATTTTATCTTGTTTTCCTTTCCTCAGGCTCCATCATTGTTATCGTAAAATCTTTGTTTTTTCATTTCAAATACATTAAAGTAGCGCTAAAACCCCTAAGCTCTTAGCAGTGTTTTTACTGTCATCTTTTAATACTATTTCTCTTTGTTGCAAGATCTTCTGCTTGATGAGAGCGTCAAAAGAATATAAACCGCAAACTGAACTGATAAGTAAGATTAAATGGTATTCTATTAAAAGAAGGTTCCTCCACATTTACGAGGTTGAATTTTTTGTGAGCAAAGCTGCGCAGAGGTGATAAGCGGATCTGTTGAGAATGGGTGAAAAACTTATTCTGACATGTTTGTGCCTCAAAGATTCCGGTGAAAAAGAAATACATTCAACTCAAGTGAATATACTGCCTTCCTCGTCATATTTAAGTGAGTAAGAATTTTTATCAATACACTGCTGAACCATGTCAGTTTCAAATTTTGTCGCAAGTAAGATTTTAAGAAGAAATATATAAAAAAATGTTGAATCCTGCAATATTTTATTAAACAGTAGCAATTATATTCAACGATTATCGTATAAAATTTATCCAATAAAGCAAAACGGAATAATTTTTTTGATAAAGTTTGCATAAATGTAGGTCATTTATAATGTCCAGCTGAATGAACTTCTGAATTTTAAACCCTGGATAAATATCTCTCAGAAGCTGTATAAATATATGTGGATTACTATTGAGGCAAATATCACATATTCATATCAGTATTTTAACTAATACAGCTCAGTTTTCGAAAGGCCAAAAGTAATTATAGCAAATTATAAACTATAACGTTGAGAGTGAAAAGCGAAAGATTATATTTTCATGATACATAAGGTATGAAGAAAAATATCGGCAATAATAAGATTAAAACTACAGTGCCACAACTAATCAATATTTTCTGTCGTTAAACTGCTTCCGTTTAACTTTAATAGTGATTTCCGTTTGCACGTAAAATGGGATAAAAAGTAGAAATGTACCCACACAAAATCTCTTTATCACTGACAGTTTCTTCAATGAGCACCTTAGGATAGGACCTTTGAATAAACTTTATTAGCACTTTTTTTTATAGCACTTTTCATTAGAACTTTATTAGCAAATGAGTTCGAATGGCAGTAGCTAAACGGGAATTACATAGCTATTGATGGTACAGTAATACACAATACGTCCAATAAGCACCCAACGGCCAAAAATTTAGTAAAGCAGCACCATTTAACTGCACATTGTGTGACCTTGGAGGCAAACGCCACAGTACAAGGCCAACAGCTAAATTAGACTCATGATTCACGAATAAGTCATGCCTTACAGATTAGGAATTGTTGAAAGCAAGGCCAACTTCCCCAGTAATGGGCCAGTTTCAAATAGTTGGATATATCTTGGACGGTTCATACTTTGAATCACACATGTACTGCATGAATACTGCGAGATTGGATTTCTGAGCAGATGCTGGTAGGATACATACTAGTAGAGAGTATCGTTAAGCTCAAACATGGTGATTTTATAACGTCTGGTTGAAAATTGTATACCTTCACAAATATGATTTAGCAACTGCATAATCAAAAAGGTTTGGCAGAAATTAGGAAAAATATCAAAGAATGGTAATTAGCGAAATTAAGAATCTATAATCTCTTATAATAAACTTTTATATTTGTTGCAAAGATATTCTTTTCCTTATTTTCGTTTCACAGTTTTGGTGACTTTTTCAATGCCATTATATTGATTTTTTACTTTAAATTAAAACTATATTAACTGTTATATACAAACTGTACCTCAAAGATGCTATATTTGTAACATGCCGCTCCATATTGAATATTATAGAACCTTCTGACAAGCCACGTGGCTTAGAAGGACCGAGGATTTATAAACACAATAAAGGTAATCTAATTTGATAAAAAAATCTTTGCAATTTTTTAACAATGAAGGTCTGAAGTATTTTTGGAACCTTAAATTCTCGTAGAAAAGAAATCCAATTCCACCAAAACGATTTATACCACATGGCTCCCTTCTATAGAGGTAGTCAACAAACTGGTGATTTGATTAAAATGTTCAATTCGTCGAAATCAAGTTAACTTTATTTCCACTGAAGGACTGCAACAACTCCGATGCGTGGACCTCGCTCTCAAGAGAGGTCGTTGTCCTCCAACCAATGGAGCCATCAAAGACCATTCAGAGCACCATCGATTTTTTTGTAATGAAAACAACTTTAGCTGGTCGCCACTAGGTGCACTAATTTTGCAGGATCAAACCATGCAATGGAGCAAAGTTTTACTTCCGTCTTTTTCATTCAAAACAGTCAGCAATTGAACCAGAAACGAGTGAATTCGCATAGTTTACGTACTCGTTCTGATTGGCGGTGAAAACTAGTTTTGTTCACAAAACAGGGAAACGGGAATGGGAATGATAGAAAGAGGTCACGCAGAGTAGAAGGCTTAGTGATAAGGGGAAGTAACTTTTACTCTCCAAACAAACCTCTGCCGTTCTCACTCGAGTAAGAGAGGGATTAATCGACTTTTAGGGGATGGAAACGATTTTCGATTTTGCACAGATTTGCGTGAAACTTGGTATACGCGTACTTGACAGTAATTTGAGTGGATTAAAGTGACAAATTTAGATGCTATTTACCGGAGTTTCATCAGTAAAACACCTTGGAGTAATAACAGACCGGAAACTTTTCCTTAACGGCCACATTCTTACCATAAAAAGTAAAGCAATGTTCCTGTTAGGCCTACTCTACCGTTTCACAGAAATTTGAGATTCCAGAGCATTACAGTCCTACTTCACATCTATCGTTCTTCCTATTCCCTCCCACTTTTCCCCATTATGATCGACGTCAGCCTCAACTAATTCTAAATATCTAAAAAATATCACTAACATCTTCTCATATCTTCTTAAAAAAAAAGAGTGCCAAATCTCGGCAAACTATCCTCTGATGCTGTTTTGTCCTCACAATTCGTCAATAAACTTGATAATATCTTCCTTAAAGCTGATCTAAAACTTATTCATAGCACACTGAATCATTGACTGCCTCAACATTTTTTCCTTTCCGAATACCTACCAATCACACCAGGACTCTCTCATTGCGCCATATCCCTACTCCCAGATTGTCACTTACCAAGCGCTCCATCTTTTTTCGCCACTCTTCTATTGTATCGTAAATTCCCTTCCTTTGAACATCAACCCTTTCACTTTTTCTTCAAGCGTCTTCGCTTACCTAGCCATATATCATTCCCAAAAAAATTATTTTTTACTATCTCCCCAGTTGGAGTATTATTTTTTACCTTCTGGTTATGTTTTTTACATAAGTTTTCTATGTGAAATCTTTTTCTCAAATTAATAAATAAAAGTATTAGGTTCCATTTTTTGGCAATTTAACGCTATTTTAAATCCTATGCGTATGGATTTTGACATTTTCCCATTTTGAAATAATTCTATTCTATGGGTACAGATTTTCTCTTAAAAACTAAAAAATGCGTGCCATATAGTAGTTACTAAAAAATATCAAGGTATCATGCCACGTAAAAAATACGCGTGGACTCAATAAGAAAAACACTTGTGGCATTTGCATAGAATTCGAATTGGTGAATGGAAAATCACCTGGCTATGAATTTACTGTTTATTTTGGAATATAACCAGGTGTTTTTCGAAGAAGTTACGCCATTATGAATGAGTTTCACCGAATAACGCCGGAGACAGTGTCCCAGATTTTGAATTCTGTGCAGTAAACACAATCTTAACAAGAATTAATAAAGACGAGAATTGTAAAACTTGCTACTTGAGTCATTTATATCACCACACGTGTGGTTATTTTGGCCATATAAACAGTGTAGTTGAGGTTGATCCTTAAATTATTGCCACATTCTTGTTGAGTTAATAAAATTACTAGCAAAAATCTGTCTTAAAAATACTTTCATAGTAAATGTCTCTTTGGCTGTATTTCTATTCAGGGACAATACTCATTTTGACTTGCGTCCTTTCGGCCTACTGATTTCCATTTTTCAGCTAGCCGAGATGACTGTTTATTTAGACTGTGACAATGTAATAAATTCGAATAACAGACAAATGGACCAAGACGTGCGAAACTGTAAATGTACACGTACACTGCGGCGTCAAAACACACTACAAGTATTTTCGCCTCTCCTCTCTTCGGCCATTTTTCGAGACTCAAACGTATTAATAGTGCAATTGGTCAAAGTTTTTGGACTGTCATATATTATTGCTGTCATATAGATTTTCTTTATTTTGTTTTGTAACTTTGTTTTTTATATGTACCTAGCAATCAGTTGTTTGATAGCTATCTAGGAGATGAGAGTAAACAGGCAATAAAAGAACAGTGTAAGAGTGGCATGCAGAAATAAAGTTGCATACTGAAATAAATTCCATCTACTCGATATAAATATTACAAGACAATTAATCTATGGCCTGCCTGATGCAAACCAAAAAAGGATTAGTTGTGTTCATTAATCATATTCGTGTAATTTCAGAAACACGACGTTAAAATAAGTTCATAAAATGTAAATAATCAAAGTTATAAATCTTATGAGGTAATGAGTGTATAAATAGTAAAACAGAAACTTCCAAGCGCCCTTGAGTTTTTTTGAGGTATTTGACCAAAAAAAAGAACCGGCTATTAACGTTTTTCGAAGTTTCAGATCATTTTTAATTCTTCCTCAGGGCATGCAGTGCTGTTTACAGTATCATGAAATTTTCTTTTCCCAACATTAAACGTGAATAAATAACGTGAAAGCTACCTAGACCAAACCAAAACCACAATTAATATATTGGATATTGGCTTGGCTTTGGTAATTGTCACGTTTTTTTTATGAGTGCTGGCAGAAGAAAATTTCTTGTTACTATAAACTGCATTAATTGCCCTTAAAGGGAAGATTAAACGTAGTCTGAAACGTCGAAAAAGATTAATAGAGTTTCATTTTTTTAATAAAAATCTCAAAATATAACACGAGGAAGATTTTCTGCAGTGGTGAAGAAAGAAAACAGGAAAAGCTGACTGACTCGTCGCTGTTAACGCTCCACTCGCCTAAAATCCTGAACTCATATTGAGAAAAACACCGAGAATCATTTTTGCGGGACGACTTTCACATACGCTGAGCAAACGTGCCCTGGGGGGTCGCAGATCGAAATACAAAGTCACGTCCGGATTCACGTATCAACACATTCAGATTTGCCTGCTCTGCGCGGATTTTCCAAAATTACATCTCCTCTGATTGGTTTCGCTTCACCTCTCATCTGTGCTGAAGGAATTCATGGATCAATAATCCGCTTTGTTCTCACATCAATATTGAAGGTGGGAGGAGAAAATTACGGGAATATATCGATGATTGATACGATAGACTGAATATTGTGATCGGATTGATTTATTTTGCAAACCTAATTCAAAGGTTTTGGTCACTGCAGTGGGAGTGAAGTGATGTGTGAAGTGAGTAAAAAAGTATAATTTTGCGAGGACCTGAAATAGCATAGTGTAAACAGTACGATTAGCTAGATTGTAGATCTTTCTCTTTATATTTTCTACGTTCTCATTTATGTTTGATGTAAATATTGATCTTCTTATTTATGCATGATAATTTGAATCTGTAGTAGTAGCCTTTGTATCCTTTGTATATTGGAAAGATTGACGATAGAATGTTTCTTGGATAGTAGGTTTTGAATTGGCGCGTTGCATGTGTGGTATGCTGGTTTCAATTTCAGTTTCGGTGTTCTGCCGCATAATTCATGAATGCCTGGCGTAGAAGCATCCCCTGCCACACACCCTTTGGGTGGCTCGCCGGTTATGACGTAGATGTAGATATTCACCTTGTCTGCGAGATGATGGCGACAGTTGCCTCCGCCTGTTCCATTAAAGATGAGATAATCCCATTAAAGTTGAGGTATCGCAACTACATCATTATTCAGGCTTTTTTATTATTTTTAAACATTTTAACCTCAATTTTCTGAACTGTACTTATTGCACATTTTATAGATTTCCATTTCCACCATATTACTCCAATTTCACGCATAGAATAAATATTTTTATGATAAACTCGATTAATTCTGGCTTAACTTTATGAAAATCCATTCTAAAGAATTCAAATGCGATATGGTACTTTTTTTACAGTTTTTATTTCAGGTCGACCGGTTTCGTCACATACTGACCTGACGTCACACAAGACCTGATTATGTCACCTATGTGACGAAACCGGTCGACCTGAAATAAAAACTGTGAAAAAAGTACCATATCGAATTTGAATTCTTTTTAATATTTTTATGGTAAATGCATCATCATTATTGCTTTAGTTTGTACCACATGGTTTATAGACTATGAAATTATTTCTCAATTACTACATTCGAAACTTTATTTTTTTCGCAAACCACGGTTTTTTGTCATACAATGTCATATTCAAGGTTAAAAATGACTTTGTATGTCGAAACCATGGACGGTGAAAATAAAAAAATGTGGAATGCACAAAGCAGATAACGGTCGAACACATTACAATTTACCTCAAGTATCTGACAACAGGAACTAATGATGACAGAAATTAATGACTAATACATGTACCATACCCGGACCACAAAATGCTTGAAAATATACTATCTATCTATACAATGTGCTCTCTATCCAAAGTTATCTAAACTTACCACTGTTTAAAGTTCGTCCTACATTATAACTCAGCTAACAGAGAAGCTGCCTGTATCTAAACTCATCAAATTCGGTTTGCAAATGGTATTTAGCGACCGGTGACCGAAGAATCCGTGATGGAGTCCCTTGTTTTAGTCATCCAACCGAGAAAAAAATCCTTTACTTTTCAATTATTTCAGAACCAAATCAGAATAATTTAACTACGGTATTATATTGGGCTCTAATTGTACCTATTTCATGCATCTACACTCAAATTCATTATACATGCTTACTTTCCAATGAAAAATCGTCGCATTTTTCCGAACCGGGAAATCGTGATCATAAATTTTCTCATCGGTAAATATTGTTACTCAGACATACAAAAGCACTTCGCACTTAGCGAAATTCAATGGAAAGTATTCAACTTGTTTCCTTGCCCATTTTATTTCTACTATAGATTTCAAAAATTGTCAAAACCTGGTCACTGGTGTAAAAGATGCTCATAGCATGCATATACGTTTATTCTCACCAGAAAGTATTTCAACTGAAATTCTAAACTCAAAATTGGAGATTCATCTTAAATTAACCCGGCATGTTGGTTACATTTTTTGGCGAGGTGAACTTCACCTAAAATATTCTGCACCATGGAAAACAGGTCTCAGGGTATTGGAATGTTTACGTGGAGGAAAGAAAATTGGTTCAGAGAGACCGGTATTGGAATTAAACTAAACGAAATACTCCAATAGAAAAACAGCTGGTTACTATCCGTCGGATGGTATACTTCCCGGGATGGGACGCTTCCCACGCAGTACTCAAATAGGGATTGAAAAATATCGGTAAAATATTTGCCCCTGTCCATATATGAACCCAGGACCTCAGAATAGGAAGACGGTACTCTTGCGACCACATGGACCTGGTTCCCATAAACTCGGTTTTGTAAGGAAAAACGTTCCAGTGGCCACTCGGAATATAATAAAATTATTCTACGTGTTCTCTAAACCATTTGATTTTCCTTCAGGGGCCATTCAAGTATTACGCAAGACGTTTTTGGGGGTTTGGATCATCTTACTTTGTCTTATGAAGAGATATGAGGTAGGGGGTCCGGAACCTATTTACGTAAGATTTTTTCCGTCTGGAAATATTGTAAAGTTTCCAAATATCCTGTGATTTTTCACAACATCGTCAGCTGTGAGGTGCTGTTTCATTCTTAATTTTTATGAATATGGGTACTCCAACGTTGCATAATTATACGATTTCCAGAGTAAGATCAAATATTACAAAGTACAAGAGTAAATATTGAGTACATTTGGCTACGATGCACCGTTTAGGAGTTATAAGCGGAAAATGGAAAAAGTGCCGTTTTTCGGTGGTATTTTCAAAATGGCGGAAAACGCAGAGGGATGGGGATGACGAAAACTTAGGTTTTTCATTCTCTATTCATCCCAAACAACATATTTAAAAATCATAACTACCTGATTTAATGTAGGTTTGGACCCCTTTTTTCCCACTAGCAACTGGACTACAATGATTTGGCCATGCGACACATGTCCTGCAGTTTGCTCAGTTTGTCCTGCAGTCTGCTCACACCGGAGCAAATGCAAGATTGTCTCATCGTGCGTGCATGGCCCCACGTGGCTCACACTGTAGTGGAATTCTTGATAGCTAGCGGCATCGCAACTGTGCTTTACCCACCGTGCAGTCTAGATTTGGCACCTTGTGACTTTTGGCTGTTCCAAAAAGTCAAGTTTCCGCTCAGTGGATGGAAATGTAAGACCAATCACGAGGTCATCAAAGGGGTGGAGGCCTGGTGCCAGGATCTCGAGAAAGATGGCCTGGTATTTGTGTTTAAAAAGTGGCAGGAACGGTTGCAGAAGTGTATTAGAACCGAGGGGGATTACTTTGAAGAAGAGCATGAAGATTTGGAAGACAATAAATATTTTTTTTCTTTTGAGCGTTTTTATCATCACTTTTTGAACAGCCCTCGTACACCACACAATGGGTGGGTATTCTACAAATACTGTAGAAACTAAAGAACTAATCTATAACGTAACTATGTAAACGAGACACAGGAGTCATTCAGGGAATGTAAAAATCATGGTGTTAGCACTACTCAGCAAAATCTTAACGCAGTCATGAAGGTCTCTTACTGATCGCGGGAAAAACGACATTTTAAACCTTTCTGTTCTACAGTCCCTTCCCCTTCTTATGAACTGATCTACCGTAGTATGTTGAAGTTTGTAAGATATTGATAACTTCGTCAGAAAATAAATTAGTGCACTTATTATGGAAGCACGAGGTTGGTACACTTGGGAACTAAACGCAAGGCTTCGATTGACAGACGAATAAACAGAGATGAGGGCAAAATGGCTGACTTGCGTCTCCAAAATCGGAACGAATTTGGATGGATAACTTATCTTCAAAACATGTTTTTTATTCAAAATGTCAAGGTGTGTGAGAATCTTTGATTCAGTGCATCGATGAATAAAGAAGCAAGACCATATTCATTGAAGAATTGAAATCCATATTCATTGAAGTAATCATTTGCAAAGTGATGTCGTTGAAATTCCTCAAAAATAATTCACAACTTAACTACATCAAATGATTCTTTTCAAGTTAAGAGGGCTATTCAAATTTCCTTTCATTATAGGAAAAAGTTACGCATGAGGAAACTTAGGCATTTCCTTGTATAGTTTCAGCTATTTTGTCTCGTGAAACGGAGCAAAATAAGGAGGAAGTGTCATTGTTGTAACTCATCACTTAGTACTGGGCTGGTTCTCATTAATATTAATTCTTTGCCTTAATTTGTAATTTTACTAGGCTTACTTTGGAGTTTATGTTGGTGGTATGGCTAAAATAACAGCTTGTAACCTTCCTTCCCTGTGGGGAAGATTTTGATGCTTGGCTCAAGTCTTAAAAGAATTCTGGTATTATTGTATCGAGTGCCTTCAAAAGAATGCCTACTTGAATGGCCAAGTTCCTTCAATTAAATAGTTGTGACGACGGTGAAATCTTTTTTCCTTATGATTTAAAAAATCTAAGCCCATTGTGTAGTCACCATTTCTGTATTATTTTACCCACTACTGAATGAAAGTGTTGAGAAATATGCGAAAAACTTCAGTTCTGGGAAAACTTGGAAAACTTGAAAAAAACTGGGAAAAAAACTGGGAAACCCCAATGCTAATATTCGGATCCTTTGGTATTCGTTTTCTTAGAGTTCTGTACTTTCACTTTCACTGCTTTTCCTCGTTTAACTTTCCTTTCCATCTCAACTGAATGTCTTGGCTAGATGCATGGCTGCATTTTCGCCCGTTTCCTTCGAGTTTAGCGAGCTTTTCCAAATGAAACTATTTGAATTAATTAAACATATAAATTAGGTCACGAAATGGCATTTGACTAAGATTTTGAATAGAACGACAGAGACGATCAAATTCTATAGACTTATCACAAATGAAAGGTAAACTTATTTTCTTTCACTTATTTTTTTTTATTTTGGTACAGCATATCTCGGCACATCGGCATCATCATCAGGTAAAAAGATTCATAAGGAAATACAATTGCTTCTGAGTTTTGCAGCACTGAGTTATCTTGTAAATAAGGTTTCGTGGAAAATGCTGGCCACATCTTCAGATCAGATTAAAAATATTAAACAGTACGACAGAAATGACTAAATTCTATAGTCTTATATGAAATTTAGAATCTTATATTCCTCTATAATCTACATTCGGACCTGAACTGAGGATGTGGCCAGCATTGGCGACAAAACCACATCAGCAAGATATTGCAACGAAAGGAAACCAGACGCAATGAAATTACCTGCATTACAGCGCTGTGAAAGCTTCAAGCAGAAACAAAAATTAAAACTTTACCTGACGTATATATTTAGATAGATAAATTTATTGCTCCACTTAAAAAACATTACAGAAAAAGTTTAGCAAAACAACTGTGGGACTTTAGGTGGGTTCAATGGTTTAAACTAGTGTAGAACCCACCTGCACCTATTTATGCGTTCAAAATATATCATTGAAAATTATAGCAATAGCTTTTTTGAAAAGGCATGAACAAAAAAATGAAGAATAAAACAATAAACGAGAGCATACAAGGATTAGAATTAGCTGCTCACAATGTTTTAAGAATGTTAGAAATAGAAGTGGCCAAACAAATTACATTACACTTGTTTATACAATACACAACCATGAAATCATATAAAACTTCTATATCATGATGAGCCAATAGCCAATCACTGGCCTTTTTACAAAAATATATTTACTCTTTACTTCCTAAGTGTCACTCGGTTAATTTTGAAAAGCTCTTGGCCCAATGAACAAAAACGACCTTTTGGATAATGAGAGATTTGGCTGTGAAATATGAGATTCAATGCTTCTGCGTATGTTATAGCATTTTACTGTACAAGGCATTTCTGGCTTCTCCTTCTTCTTAAAATGAATAGCTTTAAAACCTTAAAAACAAACATATATCTCAATGGCTACAACTTCAGGCTAAAAAACAAGGGGTAGGAATGCTCAAAGCGCTTAGCAAAAAAATTATTAGTAAAAATTATCATTATATGTTAAATATAATTACAAATTGAGGCTGGGGCAAAGGTAGGAGGGGGTAATATGGGGCTGTGAGGAGGTAAAACCAGGGGAGAGGTAATGGAGACGGATAGAGGTAGGAATCGGGAAAAACCCTAGAGTGGACATGTTACCGGGGGCGGGTGTGGTGAGGGATGGGAAGGGGTGGGTCTTCGTGGTTCAGTTCAGCCTCGAGGGTTAGGGATTAAGGTAGCCGTGGGTTATCAGTGGGTGGGAATTGGGATGGGAGGGTTAGGGGTTTTTGTTTTTTAGTTGGGGATAGAGAGGCTTCTACTTGGGGGAAGAGCTTGAAAAAAATAATGTTTTTTCAAAGAACTACGTAACCAGCCGCGCAGAAACTTTAACGGAGTCATCCACTACATAATTGGGTGAAATTCAACAACACATCATTCCTTATATACCCCAGGAGATTCAATGTGGAATAGAATGTCTGGATAGCCTAATTGGTTATAGCTACCATGGGGGTAGAAATCGAGGGACCTGGGATCAATTCCCAGTCCAGGTGAATGATTTTTCCGCTGTTAATTTCACACAATTTACATATTACTCCGTATTTCCATCTCCTTCTTCTTGTCAATTCTCCTCCATTTATTCATCTCTGTGTAAAATCTTCGGTACAAAGTTGCTAGCTTGGTTCTCTTCCCACTGATGCTTAGCGAAGGGGGACTAGAAAAGTTACATTTTTAGAAAATACCTCTTTAAATCTTATACTGTTGTGGGTCTCTCCAAGATATGCTGTACTGCAGTCGTTGCACCGTAATCTATATATCTCACCATTTTATAATGGTTTAACTTTGACTCTTGCCTAATTTAGAATTTTTTTTAGTTTGTCATTATTACAGAAGGATATTGTAAAACGGACCCTTGGGAAGAGGTAGCTAATTCTTTCTGAGATTATTCCGTAATAACGCAATTTACACACCGAATTTATTCTCTCTCCGTTTTGACTGGAGTGACCATTGGATGCTGTGATCTGATGAAGCGTTTCTAAAGAGGCATTTCGTCATTAATATTCTTGTCGTAACCATTTGATGTGGCTAATGATTTAAAAGTTTACAATTCCTGATTAACGGTCTCTTCAGAGAGAGAGATAACGATTAGTCTATTAAAATGAAGTGAAAAATGGACTGTTTTACGATGGCCGATTACAAGTAAAAAAAAAATTTACAGGACCGGGAATTGAGCCACGGACTTTCCCATATCGCGTCGGATGCTCTGACAATCAAGCTACCCAGCCTCCTCAGAAACCACTGGAATTGGTGGGAGGTAAATATGACCTAAAACCCCCAAGACTTGACCCACAAAAGGGGCCAATAGATGGCTCTCGGGCAGCAATTCACCTACCGGCAGAGAGGGAATGATAAACACAGACGGCGAAATAATAACAAAAACACGTAGACAATTGTAAAGATAGAGAACAGGCGTTTCGGAGTACGCAGAACCTGGTGTAATAAATGAGCTATTAAGATCTTACAGCCATTTATTCATTCATTTACTCAGACCGCTTAGAATATGCATGTATATTTACCGTTTAAGTAATAACAAAAGGTGCAAATTCCCTAAATGTGATATTCAAAGGTGTTTTCCCTAAAATTATGTACATTTTTTCATCTTTTACAAATTCTTACACCAAAAATTATACACATACGTGTGCATTGAAACACACACAAGGGTTTATAGAGTTTTTGACACGCACAAGCGTATATAGAGTTTTTTACTCTTAAAAATACAGCAAAGCAGGTGCTATTACAATACAATCAAGGTATCTTGAGTTTTGTGCAACATGATTTTTATTTTATTTGTAAATGATTGATCAACTGTGTCTCTTCCGTGGCTAAAAGGATCAGCTAAAATCCGGGATTGAAAAAAACCTTCTTTTGAGGACGTGAGTATAAGCCGTGTGTGATCATGTCGCCTTTGTCGAGAAAGGATAGGAATTCTGTTTAGAGTATCACAGGTAGTAGTTATCACTGTCCTACTGCCTAGAATGAAAAGGTGGTTTCTGTAGAGTTTTTGGAATGATGCGAAAAACTGTCGCTTAGAAATTTCCCATTCATTCGACAAGATGAAATAAATGGTACACTATCTAGTTATTCTCTTTGACACTCAAAGTTCAAACCTCTATTCCCTACAACTAGAAATCAATTCTGTCGTGGGCTGAGATTCCCTGTGTCCGCAAGGGTAACAAATTTGCGTGCTGGAGCTTTGAATCGCCAGTGTTTGGTGCTTCGTTGACGGAACAGGTTGCATAATTTATCAAAATTTTGAGTAGATGCTACACCAATAGAGTCGCAGTACTGCTGACAGGTTGAAGGAAAATGATGGCCATTACCAGAGGGCGCAATATCTCCTACGCTCAACCGTGGTCGCTAGTTTGTGCTCACGGTCTCCAAAATCTATTTCCTCACTGTTGCTCTCTACAGTCATTCCTTTTTCTCTCATGAATCAAACTTGCTGTGAGAGGAATTGAAGAGCATGGTTCATCCCGTAAATTGTCACTCTTTGCAGTTATAAGTGTTTTTTTTTAACTTTTAGTCTCACAAATCCGGTAAAAAATACATCATCCGCTGAAGTTTCTTCGAGCTCATTTTTGTTTGTATTGGATTAGATATTTGGGGAAGCGACCGTCAGCTAAGGTCTTTTGCGCCATAGGGGAAAGGTAAGGGAGGAAGGGTGGATATAAACCCGGCGTCATTAGCCTGCTCTTAACGAAAGGCACCTAGGGGACCACGCTTTAACGTCTCATCCGACAACCGAGTACTGTACTTGAAGTGCCCTTCACAAGACAGTTAAGTAGGGATCGGGTACCTCTAAAAAACATCCACCTCGGCAGGGATATAAAACGTCTGACTGCTGGAAGCCAGAAGGGGCCGTGGAAACCAGCAAGAATTCCAGATTGGGTGCAGGAAACCAGGAGGACGAGGTTAGAGGCAGTGCCAGCGTACCATCCAGCAATCAGGGCAAATATAGCTCTCCAAGACCTGAGTTGAATCCAGTTGGCTGTGCTCGAGGAGGGAAACACCAGAAGTAATGACGAGGTCAGTATTTACTGCTTATTATCTTTGTCCGTGGATACTAATTTTGCACAGGAGTGGTACAAAAACGTAATGAATATCCTATTCATGCTTGTCTTGTAAAAAAATAATATACGGGAGAAGAACCATATCTGAAAATGGACTTGAGACGATCTGATCACCTTCTGAAGCAAATACTCCAGCTAACATTATTAAAATTGTTGCATAAGCCGTTTGTAATTTCAATAGCAAAAACCAAGTATTATATTTGGGCTAGATCGACTGCAAAAGTAGTGGGGTAACTTAGGTTAATGGTCAACGAAGAAGAGGAAGTTTAAAAATGTTTTGAGGAAAAGTTATTTCAAGTGCAACTTGCTTTTATTTCTCTCTTAGAGGACAAATAATGTACCATGGCAGTTGAGAATGGTATAATCTCTGCTTTCAAAGGGAAAAATGTGATCGGAGTCGGTAGGAGAGAAGATATTTTGCACAAATTGAACTTAAATGTAAATATTTTTGAGTCTGCTCACATTTGCTGTGTATCAAGTAAAGAAAATTTTCGGCACCAGCGTTTCAAACTCATATGCAATTAAATATCAATGGTTGTTAAAAGATGTGTTGATGGTATAGATTATCTTATGATCCGTGGTATAAATGAATGGTGTGAGCCTAGTATTTAAGGAAAACAAGTTAGTTCGTCTCATAGTTTTGAAAGAGGTTGAATCACCCATACACTTGTGGGAGTCCACTCGCATATTCTTGGAGAGATTAATCATGCGGCAATGATTGGGATAAGGTGTTTGCTAATACTTTTTATCAAGGTTTACTCATTTCATTGTTGCATATAGCTTAAATCCCACGATACTGTTGTTTAGTGACTTTATGAGGCTATAGTGAGCAACAGGTTTAATTGAAGCATCGTTTGATTCAGACGTGACAATGTTTGTGAGTATCAGAACACTGTACTTATTGAAATTTTCAAATAAAACGGTATTTATTGAAACTACTTCCTGCTTTCTTCTTTTGCTATTCTGTGAGCTTCACTATTTCTAATTTTTTCCGACCATTTTGTCTTAATTAGCCTCCTATAGCACCTTATTTTCCCTGCATCTTGTCTGTCTTAACTACTTTACTTTAACTACTTAACTACTAACGCTTACTCTTACAATATAAGCAAGATTAGGCATAATAGGCTGCCATACTCTCAAACAAATTTATCACCTCTTGAGGGCAATGAATGTTAATTTATACAACAGAAATATCTTCTCTTTATGCTAGTATCACGGATTACAATATATGTTTCATGGATTGGATTTTTGGGGAGGCGACCGACAGCTAAGGTCATTTTCGCCATAGGTAAGGGAGGAAGGGTGGATAGAAACCCGGCGTCGGCATTAGCCTGCTCTTAACGATAGACGTCAAGGGGACCACGGTTTAACGTCTCATCCGATAGGAGGAATACTGTACTTGAAGTGCCCTCCACAAGACACTCAAATAGGGACCGGGTTTCCTCTGAAAAATATCCTCCTCTGCAGGGATTTGAACTCTGGACGTCTGTATAGTTAGCCAGTATTCTAGCCACCACTCCTACCCGATCCCCCATATGTTTCATATTTCTCAAAGAGAAAATCTTCAAATAGTATTGAGAATATCTGCTTGTAATATGCTTCTATACGCTAATTTTGTATTATTATATAGCCTATGACTTCGTTTAACCAAACTAATGACAAATCAAAGTTTTGAATTTATCCGACAATGCACGTAATATTCAACGCCTTGCATACATACAGTAAGGCCTCGGTACGCGTCATTTCCATTTACGTCTGACTCGATGTTATGCCCATGTTGACAAGGGTCGGGAAATTTTTCCTTGCTAATAAAATAGAGCGTATGTGCATATGCATACGTTTTTTGTTAACTGAGACAATCATTCCATCTGAAATAGCTATTTTTTCCTGGGTAAAGGCATAAAACGAATTTTGAAATTAACGCCTTGATTTTTCGCGGAATTACAGGGTTCACGAATACCTAGATCCATTTGGCGTTGTTTCGCCTCTTCTTCAACACGCATCTCCGATATAAATCGAAGAATTACAGTATTAACATCTTAAAAGTCACGCTTAAAAGACAATACATTGATGTATTTCCCCTGACTTCAGCGTCATATTTGCAGTGTACATGAGGGCTTTATTTCTGTTGGAAATCGAAACAATCAATCACACGGTTCAATTCCCACTATTTATTATGGCTGACGAACAATGGAAATAAGGAATTTCAATACAAAATTATAAACTTTGCACTTTAGGCTTGTGCTCAATACCGGACATTTTAGAAGACTGAGCGCGGGAACTCTCTTGCAAAAAAAAGGAGGGAAACACAAAACATATATGAAAACAAACCAGCGTCTGCCCGATTCTAGATCTTTTCTCAATGTCAATGAATTTTCACTATTGATGCTAAAATTTTGGCTCTATACCGCTTAGTTAGTATAAAAATTAACTAATCATTGATTAAGAAAAGAATTTAGAACGTCTCACACGAGATACAAACCGGCTCAGATCCGATTAATTGGAACAGAAAATGAACAAATAATTGGACGTAATTGCTTATGGATTTTTTGTATAAATATGTTAAGGTCTGATCAACGCTGAGTAAATATCAAAGATAAGCTATCGGCGATATATTAAGTTTACACTTAAATTGCTCTAATAAGCGGAAATGTACTCGGAACTCAAAATTTCATGTTCACTTTATTCCCCAGAAATAGATACACACTCACAATACTCATATATTTGCTATGGTCAATACATTGCAAACACTGAGCGCATGCGTTGGTTATATTCCTTCAGTCCTTTTATTTCTACTTGCACAATTTTAAAAGTACATCAGTCGTTTGCACGAAATTCTGCGCGTTTTTATTTTCAAGGTATTTGTTTACGTTAGTGAGGCCTCAAAAATGGAATTTTAGATCATGCCGCGGGCCACATTTTTTGTGTGGGAAACAAATGCTTCCGATTTTTTTTATTTGGTGCTTTCTTAAGCGATGTGTGGCTGCTGTGGGAGTAATTGCCCGAGGGGTTGTTATTCATTCGGACGTTTCTTTTTTTTTGTGCGTCCGAAAAATCTGATTCCAGCAAAAATTGAAACGCTCCCATTTGTTCGGCGGAAAACATATTACTCGCAACAGCGTACATTTTTCAAACTCGTCGCATGTTTCGAAGGGATGGACCGTTTTTACGAAATCGTCCCTCGCTGCACAATGCCCGGCGCAAAAAAAAAACTCCACGCATCCCAACACAATGCATTCCACGAACCAATTACGGAAACGGAACCTTCGAAACGTACATACGTGGCGATTGATAAATGCATCGGCACCGCATTCGATCCTATTACGCTGTGACTTGATGCGCATTGGACTGCCCACTCGTATGAACGTTTTCCTAAGAAGTCCCGAGAGCCTAACACCTCGTTCAGACTACCATCGTACGGACCATTGAGGTAGATCTACATCTACATAAAACCCTGCGAGCCACCGCATGGGCGTGTGGCAGGGGGTGTTAGGTCACCAGCCGTGTAAAGATGAAGTTTTTGCGGTGGTGACTTGTATTATAGGAGTGTATATAGTGGGCCTCAGTTTTTATTCTGATCGCTTATCGTGAGCGGAAAGAACGAGTTTTTTTACCAATCTGTTCGGTGATATATCTCTCTTATTTTATCGCTTCTGTCAGACTTCGTCGTAGTCGAGACGTAGTGAGGTGTCATGATAGCACTCTGTGTGTCACGCTGAAAAACACCAGCTCTCAATTTCTCAAGCAAGCTAAGCCTAGCATGAAGCCTCCAAGTCTCTAGGGGCTCCCACCTTAAACACTTAATAAGTTGTGAGACACGTATATGTTTACTTGCAGAAGTTTGTAACGAAGCGCGCAGCTTTTCTTTGTATTGTATTAATTTTTGGCTCAATCGTTATGACCAGGGTCCCAAATTCTAGCGGCATTTTCGAGGTACGGTCTAACCAGAGCAAAATAGAGTTTCTCTCTGACTTTTTCATCCGAGAACCTTCCTAATACACGCCTTACTAAACCTAGTTTCTTTGATGCTGTGCCACATACGTTTTGCAATGCAGTAAAATAATATATTTTAAGAGAATGCAGAACAAAGTATCAAACTCAGGCTTATTTCTAGTGAGTCATCGATGGAAAATATTGTTAAATTCTAAGATGTGTGTCAGTTCGTAAGCGCTAAAGGAAAATTGGAGTTAACAAAGATGTCGAAGAAATGATGGCTACGTTACAGCACCCAGTATTGGCCAAAATTGCTGGCGCCATCTCCATTCACCTCAGTGGTTTGAACAAACGTACGCACTATTGTTAGTTGCACAGAACTTATTCTTGTCCTCATTCCCCTCCCATGGGTATCGCAACAAACAAGTAAATTGCCAGCAAACGGAAAGAAATACCATACTTCTGTGGCGTTTTGAGGCCTTTGAAGTATTTTTCAAGCAAAGGGCACATTATATGCTTATTCATAAAAGTAATATTGTCTGATTTTCTTTAATTATCACCTTTATTAATTATTTTTACACAAAGTTTCTTAATTCTGCTCGCGACACCAGCGCTACTACTGTAAAGTGAATGCGTTAAGGACTATGGATTACCATGGTACAAAGATGCATTTTCATTTCACAATCAGCCTTACGTACGGTAGGAGAGTGAATGGAGCATAATAAGCTAGGTGTCTTTTCAAGACGAAGAATTATGAGCTCTCAGTCTAAAAATACATGTATAACATATAAAATCACATAATTATAATATAGATTATACTCTTAACATTTTTCTTTCAAGTCAAAGCGACAAGGCATGTAGTTATGCCCGAATACATTCCAGGCGGGATGTACAACAGTGAACATAAGCTAAATATATCCGAATTTACGAGAAATTCAAAGGGAAGAAAACATTCACCACAAATATGACTCAAAACGAGGCCCTCAAACTTCCGAGAAGTTCTAACGAGTTAAGTTACGCAGGCGTCCTCTACCTTCCTCTACCTCTACCATCGCAAATCTCATAAGAGTCGTTACGGAGCGAGCTACCATGTCAGGCTCCGCGAATACAACGGTATATAATACCCGTCCAGTCTCAACTGCGCGGCCAGTTCTTGGAAGCTAATACAAGGGCAGTTTTTTTCAACCTCCGATCGCTCAGCATAAACGCCAGACAAGCGACAGGAGGGTGGAGTGCGTAGTAGGCAACTTCACATCTCCCACCCTACACGCTCTGTCACTGCCGAGTGCAAGTCGTCAGTCTGTGCTGAGCAGCAGTCACATAAACATGGGCGTGTCAATTGATTCTCCCGCCAAATACGAATTGCGAAGCGTTATTCGTTTCCTGCAAGCAGGAAGGAATAGTGCAGCAGAAATTGATCTAAGAATTAGCCGAGTTTATAAAGCAAACTTTATGCGTGATCGTGTTGCGCGTGAATGGTGTCGAAAATTTAAAGATGGCCGAACTGATGTGCATGATTAAGGGGTCAAGGTTGCAAGTCTGTCGCTATAGATAGCCTGGTTGACCGAGTTGATGAAGTGGTTAGGGTAAACCGTTAGTTCACCATAAGTGCTTTGTCTATGGAATTTTAGGAAGTTTCAATATCTTTTCTGTACTATATCATTTCAGAACATTTAGGCTTTAAAAAACTCTGTGCTCGCTGGGACCCAAAAATGTTCACTGACAACGTGCTGATCTATGACAACGCCCGTCCTCACAGTGCTGGAGCGACCCAATGGCTCCTTGAGCAATTTTTATGGGACATTTTCGATAACCCGTCTTACAGTCCTGACCTAGCGTCGAGTGACTTCCATCTTTTCCCTGAACTGAAGAAGTGCCTGGGAGGGCAGCGCTTCGAAACTAACAAGGTGCTTCAAGTCAACCTATAGACTCGTTAAAATTCATTGGCGGCAATATTATTTATAAAAAATTAGCCTGCAGCCTGCGTATGTTTGCCTACGCAAAACTTGAGAATGGCTGGACCGATTTGGCTAATTATTTTTTTTAATGTTTCTAATGGTCAGAAAAAGGTTTTTTGGAAATATAAAGTGACTAATGGTGTTCGGTTTGACTCCAGACGAGTCAATGGGTTTCCATAAGAAATATATAAAAAGTTTTTTTTTGATGCCTGCAGACCATTTTTCTTTTGCATATTTAAATCAGAAATAATGGTTGCCCAGATTTGCGATGAAAACCATTGTAAAATGAATGAAAATTCTTTTTCCTGTAATGAATATTTGTTTTCAAACTGATTTAACATAAATTTTGAAGAAAACATTCATAAAATTGCTGAAAATTGATCGATTTTGGTTCTATGTCTCCTTGACGACTGATAGCATTGTTGAAGCCGGCTGGAAGATATTTCTCAACGTAATAATTGACACGCCAATTTTTATTTGCTGTTCGTGTGGTGAAGTCGTAAATTGACCAAACCTCCCGAGCCCTGAAAAGCCGAATCTCCGAAAACCAAAGAGCCACCTAAAATAGAAAACCCAACCGGTCTGCCATCCCAGAACACACATGGAGTGGAACATCACACAACATAAATATGGAGGAGGCGACCATTCGCGTGTTTTCATACAGGGCGCGACAAAAATCTTCCCGCAATGGAGAAATCTTCGATGCTCTTCGACAGAAGAAGCTGCAGCATCTGACGTTTTACATGTAATTATATTTGTTATTAGTTCATTCATATGGTTCATGTTATTATATTAATATTTTTGCAGGTTAATTATGTTTTTGTTTATATTTGACTGCAGCAAAGGTGGGTTGTGAAGGGGTTGTTGATAGAGAGGAGAGGGGATTGTCGACTAACAAATAAGATAGAGGAAACGTGTGAGAAAATCCTCTCTGGAGAGAAAAAGTATTTTTAGCTAACAAAGCCTGTTCTGACGCTACATAGCGTTATCTTTCGGAAAAAACAACTTCATCTGCAATTGTTTTATGATAGAAGAAGAAGAGAAAATTTGTTGTATTCGTTCAGAGTGATGTGTCAAATTACCTAGTAAGTGATTTAATCATATATTTTTGAATATCAAAATGTTATTTATTTTGATTCCCATCGTTGCATTCAATTCAATTTATTTTTATATGCAATTTGATTATCTATTTTCGTATTTCAAATGGCTAACGACTTCGATTATGATTTTTGTATTCGATTCCATTCATATCTTTCATTTTTTCCGGTTGATCATCGTATGTGTTCCCGCCGGCCATTGGACGAGCATCGTCAGTTGAATCGAGAAGAGGAAGAGCAACTTAATCGCCTTAAAAAAGCCAAGAACAACTAGATCAACATCGAAGACGTATACAATTGCATTATCTGAATGCTCGAGCTCAGTATCCGTAAGTCCCAATAAAAGACTCTTATTCATAGTGCGGCATCCTTTAGTCTTATATCATAGTACCGCATTCATTAATCACCTGTAATGCCTCACTTACGATCGAACACTGGCCGCCTTTCTCAAAAAGTAATCACTAAACGTCAAACCGCACTGATCAAGAGCGCTTGGACGAAAACGAACATGTTAGAGTCACAATTTTTTCAAAGGCGAGCAGAAGAATTGTCAGATCAGCGGGAAGAAAGACTTGAAGTCTCCAGAGTTGAATCGAGAAGAAGAGCAGCACATTCGTCTCAACAACGCAAAGAACAATTTGATCTACATAGAAGATGTATGCAGTTGCAATATCTTGATAATCGTGCTTCATATCACCGAATTGCTTTTTCATACGAACCGTATTTTCAATACAATACCTCATGTAAATTCATTCAAATTGGAAAAATGGACAAAGTTTGTCCGCACCGCAAAGCAATGAAATTTAAAGGAGAAACCCCGGGGATGTGCTGCACGAGCGGAAAAGTGAAGTTGCCTGAACTTGAGCAGCATATTGAACCACTGAAAAGTTTGCTGCATGGAATTACAGATGATTCAGTTCATGTCCTCAAAAACATCAGAAATTATAATTCCTGTTTCCAGATTACTTCATTCGGCGCTAACGTTATAGCGGAGCATTTTATGCCGACATTTAAAATTCAGGGACAGATTTACCACAGAGCTGGGTCTTTGCTTCCTTCTCCCAGTGGTAACCATGAATTTCTCCAAATATACTTAATCGGAGATGAAAATGATCAATTGAATACGCGCTGCCGAATCTCTACTGGAATCAGAAGGCATGTCGTTGAGTCATTGCAAAAAATGTTACATGACAACAATAATTTTATTCATATGTTCAAAAATGCGCTTGATCTCATGCCATCAGACAGCCATAGAATTATTATACGTGCTGATCGAACACCAGCTAGTGAGCATGTCAGACAAAATAACGCGCCAACCATTGATGAGGTAGCAATTGTCATGGTTGGAGAAGAATTTCATCCTCGCGATATCGTTTTGCAGCGCAGAAACGATCTAATACAAAGAATTGCGGATACTCATAGATGCTAAAATCCATTGCAATATCCAATTATGTTTCCAGATGGTAAAGATGGTTATCATTTTAACATGAAAATGTTACCACAGTCAACGGTGAATATACAGGCAAAAAAGTTAGTTCAATTAATTATTATTCCTATCGGATTATGGTACGTGAGAATGAAGATAACTATACTCTGAAATGCCGTCATCTCTTCCATCAGTACCTTCAACTCTTCATCGTCGATATGTACGCGAAAATAGAGTCGGAACGACAACAATTCTTCAGGCTCAATCAAAGGAAACTAAGATCAGAAGAATACATACATTTGAGAAACGCGATAAGTAATGATGGAGATATAAGCAACATAGGAAAGATCACCATATTGCCTGGCACATATACTGGTAGTCCGTGACATATGCTCGAATATGCGCAGGACGCTATTAGGTATGTGCGGAAACATGGTCGTCCTGATCTTTTTATTACATTTACATGTAATCCATCATGGGACGAAATAATGGAGATATTACTTCCAGGACAAACTCCAGCTGATCGCCACGACATAAAACCTCGCGTTTTCGAACAAAAGCTGAAGACATTAATTGATATCATCACTTAACTGCACGTTTTCGGAGAAACACATTGTTGGATGTGTTCTGTAGAGTGGCACAAAAGAGGATTGCCACATGCGCACATTCTTATATGGCTTAAAGAGAAGATAATGCCAAATGAAATCGACAAAGTAATATCTCCCGAAATACCAGATCCCGCAATTGATAATGAATTGTTTGAAGTTGTGACCAAGAACATGATACACAGACCATGTGGAGCATTCAATACAAATTCTCCGTGTATGATCGACGGAAAATGCTCTAAACAGTATCCTCGAAAATTGGTAAAAGACACTATTACTGGCAATGATGGTTACTCACTATATCGACGAAGAAGTACAGAAGGTAATGGAAAATCAATTACTTTGAAAGTAAGAGTGAGTAAGACACTGAAGTCGATAACCGATGGGTTGATCCATATTCACCACTTTTATCGAAAACTTTCAAAGGGCACCTAAACGTTGAGTATTGCAATTTTGTGAAATCCATAAAATACATTTGTAAATACATCAACAAAGGCAGCAATATGGCCGTGTTTGGAATTTCATCAAGGAGTAATTTAGATGAATTCTCTCAATATCAAATGGGTAGATATATCAGCAGAATTGAAGCAGTGTGTCGTATTTTAGGATTTCCAATCCACGAGAGAGGTCCAACTGTCGTTCATCTTGAAAACGGACAAAGAGTGTATTTCACGGAACAAAACATACGGGAAATAGCAAAAAAGCCACCAAACGCAACATTAACAGCTTTTTTTCTATTGTGTCAAACGGATGGTTTTGCAAGAACTTTGATGTATGCAGACATTCCGACTTATTACACTTGGAACGCACCAAGAAAGATTTTTGAAAGAAGGAAGAGAGGCAAAGCAGTAGTTGGACAACCTGGACTATTTTCATCAAATACTTTAGGAAGAATATACTCTGTACATCCAAACAACGCTGAATGCTTTTATTTACGGTTGCTTATGTTTATGTACGGTTTGCAAGTGTGCGGTTTGAATTTAGAAAAGGATTGCTTCTCTCATGGGCAATTATGCGTCGCATGCTCCAGAGTCGGTAAACCGTCTGATCTTCATGTTTATACAAAAAACGGACAAACGAAAAATATAGCCAATCCACTAGCTTTACAATAAAAATTATTTTTGTGGAAAAACATCGTGTTTCTTCTTTTCTGTCCGTTTCCTTCCTTTTATTCCTTTCTTCCGTTTCCGACCTCGAGTAATTGACTTGAAAATATATCAGCCATTGGATCGCTTTGATTTTGAACATAGCCACAGCAACACAAAGCAGGGTATTAAATAGAATGATGTGTTTTCTCGGTTAATCTATATTCGCGATAGTACTTTTATTTATTTTCCCATTCATTTCACATCAGTCTGAGCCGCAGCGAAGCATGGTCGAGTTTAGCTAGTATTTTATATAGAGGGTATTATAAATCTTGTGCGTAGGTAGAGCAAATGCCTCAATCGTCAAGGTGATTATATCGAAAAGAAACCATAAGTAATATTTTTTTTTATTCACTTGTCTTTTATGTATTGCCTATCGGAGTCTGAAAAAAATGCCGTCGTTATCTCCTTATCGTTTGAATAAAGAATGGGAATATATACTCAGTGACCTGGACATAACGTAGTGAAAGGAGGATAAGCGTACACTTGAGGCGTTTGAGATGTGGGTGCGGAGGAGTATGGAGGAGGGTACGCAGAAAGGCGTGAAGGACAAAGGAGTACGCACTGGCTATGGTTGGAGACGAGAGGAATCAAGTGATGAAGTCTTGGAGAATGCAGAAGGTTTGGATAGAGAACGTTGAATACGGGTATGAGGGCATATTGAATTGTATTGTTGTAGAGGGGAGAATACTGGGGATGCGTGGAGGAGAAAGGAATATGATAGAAATTCTGGTAGAAATAATATGAGGGAGACACATTTGAGGATTTAATGAGGGATCTAACGAAGGGTCACCGATTAGAGGGAAAACGGAACGATATGCGTAAGTTAGGACGTGGGATGAAGCGCTGTTCAAAAAACTACCAATCAGCTGGTAGATTACTCAAGTGAAATGAATGGACAAGGGACTTTTCAAAAATTTCTATATTTTGAAGTGCTTATATACAGGGTGTGGCATTATAACTTCCTTTTTATCAAAACGCGGTAAAACTCATTTTATGAATCAGAATTTTTTATTTTTTTAAATGTAGGTACATATTTAAAGTTTTGTTTGACGCAATTTTGAAAATTGTATCAGGTAGGTGACGCCCACCATTGTCCATCCAATGAATGAGCCGATTTCTGGCGTTTGCCATGACCCTTACCAGCATAGCAGCGGGTATGTTGGCAATTTCTACCCGGATGTTGGCCTTCAGGTTTTTTGTGGTTTTCTTTTAATCACGTATTTATGTCAACCGTTCAAGGACCCTACAAGACCCGAAGGCCAACATCCGGGGAGAAATTGCCAACATACCCGCTGCTATGCTGGTAAGTGTCATGGCAAACGCCAGGAATCTGCTTATTCAGTGTATGGACAATGGAGGGCGTCACATGCCTGATATGATTTTCAAAACTGTGTAAAACAAAACTTTAGATATGTACCTACATCATCATAAAAAATGAAATGGGTCGTGAATTTTAAATAAATTTGTGGGAAACTACAACGTGTAACAACGTAATCATGAGTAACGACAACTCATACTGAGTCCAGCCTGATACGGTTAAATTTTTTCGTAGACATCATTTTACTTCTGATATACCCGTTTATTCATATCAATTCACCTTATGGGTAGCAATGGAAATGATAGAAGAATTACCTTTGATTAGTAAGTATATAAAGTTAAAATGCAGGTTTGCATCTTTGCAGATGATATCGCAGTTTTAGCTGGAAATCACGATGATCTTCAAGGGTCACTTAAAGTAATACTACATGAAAATAAATAAGATAAAGACTAAACCTTTCAACCTTGAAAGTTTAAATTTTAACATAGGTGCCAATGGAGATTGCTCAATTTACTGCATCAAAACGAAAATTTCCGCAAGAAATCGTATTCCAGGTTTTAATTATATATTTTTAAACTGCCTCTCATAAGGGAATAGTACTGAAAAACCGAATTATAATTAAACATAGGAACCTTAACACGCGTAATTTAAATTAGTTAGAGAAATAATCCAGTAAATGAAGTCAAAATTCGGTAGTGACCCTGCAGTCAGCTCTTTTGGCAAGATCGTTCAATATCGTTTGTATTCTTTCTTCCATGCAGGTCTTTGCAACGCAAACAAGTCCGGAATTGATGTGATTAATTTCGTGTAATTTCTATAAGCGTGGCATGGAATTTTCAAAGTTTTTAATGATTTTTCAGTGAATTTGTGTTCGAAATGATAGCTGGAACTGCATTTTCGTAGATTTTCTTTGGTGTACAATGGTGGTAAATGCTTTGTAAGCACATTAATGGCGGCCATGTGGTCAAAATGGTTGCGAAGACCCATATCGATGGAGCTATTGATACATCAAATCGAACGACCCTTCTCTTTTGGATGTGTGTACACAAATTTGGTTGTTAGAAACTGTTTTTGTGAAACAATCTGCATATTTAGTAACTTTCGTAATTTTGATTTTCAATAGGTGACCACTTCATCAGCGAAAGCAGGTATTTCAAAACAATTAAGAAAAATGAGTACCTTAGTATTTTTCATGACTCACATAGTCAAGCCTGAGTCACCTTACACAAAAATAATACGTAAATACATTTTTTTTACTTGGCACTAAGCCTTGACATTTGTTAGAAATCATTTGAAAACATGAAAAGTCATATTTTGCGTTTATATAATAAATCTGTTCTTATTTTATCGAATTTTTTCGCCATAAATCCCAATTTTCATTAGGCTAGTGTTATAATGGCATAAGATTGGCAAGAAACGACCTCGAAAACATGCAGTTTTTCTACTCTTATCTCTTCATTTACTAAGAAGTAAACATATACGACATTTTACGTGAATCTGTGCATTGACGGAAATTCCTCTAAACAATTCTAATGCACCAACTTTTAAGGAAGTTTGAGCGAAATATTATTTGACCTTGAAATCAATGCATTTGGTCTCATTTAAAAAAAAGTGTATCACCCTTCCTTTGGCACCAAAAATTCAACCCCTTAACCCATGAATGTTCGAGATATTTTCTAGAAAATACCAGCCGCTTTATATGGGAAATGGTAAGTGTATGCACTCAAGAGAAACCTTATTTAACAAATGAGGAAGTTCTAACTCTTAGATCTCATCAAAAGATCAACAGTGTGTAGTTTGTGTGTCTTCTCAACTATTGTTGAAAATTAATTATATCACCGCAGTGAATTCTTCGGGATCACGATCAACCTTCCGTTTTGATGGAGTTTCAAATGTACCGCGTGAAAAAAATGAGTCAAGTAAATGACATAATTACATATTTTCATTTAATTACTTACAATTTCCATCATGTAAAACTATATTATTTCACCATTAATAATGTAATATTTAATACGCGTGTCTCACAGCTGGTGAAATTAAAACATATAATTCGAAAATGGTCTCTATTATGATTAAAGAACCATCTCGCCCGCACTACCTTAACTTCCTACGGAAAAATTATAGACGGCCAACAGCTTCAAAATCCATTTACACAGAAGATGGCAGTCGAGATCAATTGATTTTTTTAGTAAACGAGGCAAAAAACTGATCAAAAAAGAAAATGATTCCGTCTACTGAATCACTATTAACGCGATGTTACGTGGAAATGTGAAATTGACGTGAGTTGCTCCCTTTCCTGCAGGAATGCCAAAGGTTAGCTGAAACCGACCATCCCCTATTTCTCACATCCAATGCTACTGCACTTACAGTAATAGGAAGGGATATGTGCGTCAAATTTCTCTATCATTCTACAGCCGCGTGAGTTTGTAACATCACAGCGGGCTCTAGGGGACGTTTTTCCGGTACATTTGTCTGAACAAACTCTTGCATGAGGAAATTTGTACCTTGCAAAGCGGCAAATTGTATGAGCGCAGGTGCGGGTGTCTAAATGTCTAAACAGAAAATAGAACTTGCTCTTATTTCATACAGACAGGCATACAATTTCACGTTTGCTTGACCACTCTATGATTCGATCGTTCCCACGCTAAAATGTACTGTGTAAAATGGCCTGAAGAGGTATTGCGCTAGCAAAGCGACGCTTCAAGAAAAAAAACTTTCTAATACAAAACGTTGACAGATAATTGAATCGAAAAATCATTCCTATATTGGACTGCAACGTCGAACAAAGGAAAAAAATATTACCTCGACAATGATCGGGAGCAAGGTACTTGAGGCACGGAGGGGTACTGGCTTTACACTCCAAGCCGGGCATACAGAGGTATAGGTTTTAATAATAGGCACATCAAATTAATCTTTAAGTGGACATCATCCCTTTACTGCATAACCTGGCACCTGAGCGCATGACTGCGAACCGTATTATTTGTATCTGCCGAAGCTATTCGGATGTCGTTTGTTTTTTTAGTAATACATACTTACAGGGGAAAAACAAATCACAAAAATTTCCAATAAAATTTTCACGCGTTTCTCGCTGGATTAGGGTTTTTCCAACCTTTCAACGGCTATCTTTGCCGTGGTCTACAGCTTTCTTGACCCAACGAGAAACCCGAGAATTCATTTTATTGCGTCTTGTTTGCCGGAAAACACCAAATCCCACACAAATATTTCCGTGAAAAGAAAACAGATTCCCAGTTCCATGTATTCGAAAATACAGAAATAAAAAAAAGCGAAGGTGGCGTTGCTGATGATGTGAGAGGAGCTGTGGGAGAATGTTTAAAATAAAAAGAGAGAAAAGTACTAGCTCTCCGCTTTGCAGAGCAGAGAGAGAGACAGTGCCATTCAATCGTCATCCGACGCGCTTTGAACAAAAGCGAGTGATACAGACGGGGAGGGCGCTATGTGACGCCTCTCGCCGTGCGAAAGTAATTTGTGGCTTTATGATGCAGCCGCCACGTGCGCGAGAATCACACGCATAGGGGGAGGGATGGGGAGGTGCTATGGGGGCGTGGAGGGAGGGGATGGGGTTGAGAGGGCGGAAAATCCCCTCCCCCACCCACTCTGGCGTGTAACGCGGGCGTCGGGATGTGTATGTGGGCGCGTGGAAAAGATGCCGGTTGGTGGCGTTGGGTGCCGTCACCGCCGCCGCGTCGCGGTGCACGCTTCAACTGTTTTTCGAGCATATTCGCACGGGGTTGGGGGTGGACACGCTCGGGGAGGTAGGTGGCGTGTGCGCCGTGCTACTACGTGAGGGGTTGGTTTTTATGGTCGGGGGTGAGAGTAGGGAGTCGTACGGAGCCACCCATACAGGGTGCGGGCCCAGGGGGGGCAACGAGGCGTGGTTCGGGTTTTTTGGATGATAAGGGCCGGTTGGAGGGAGAAGGCGCGGTGCGGATGCCGCATGCGGGGTGTGGAGGGGTTGGAAAAGGGAAGCGATGGAGCGAAAGGGAAATACGAATTCAGTGAGGGAGCGACCACATATTTATTCCCATCAAAGAGTAACTAGTATGAGTTATTTTGCTAAGCTCTTCCTTCATAAATACCACCGTCCATCAAGGCCCGGAAAAATCCACGATTTATACTAATAACTTACACTCCAAGAAAAATATTGCTCGAAAGACATGCGAAAAAATCACCATATATTACCCGAGAAATGGTACGTTTGTTAGCATCAAAAACTAATGAAAAAGAATGAGGGAACAACTCATCCAAATGAACTCAAAACGAGAGGAAATAACTCGAGAATCCATCTTTTCTCTTACCACACGCAGTTTTTATTTACATTTTTGTTTCCAGAAAATCACTCCGAATAGTACTAGTAGAGAATGGATAAGAACAATTTTTTGGAATTCCGAGCGCAAGACCAATTTTTTTGAAACTGTGAGGCAAAATTCGTCCAAAAAATGCCAAAGTAGGACTTACATTCACTGCGGAAGATGTATTCACATGATGGAAGAGAATTTGTTCTATCACTTAAACCAGAGATGCATCGATGCGAGTAGTTATAAATGCTAGTTTCTGCGATCAACGGGTAGGCCAGAGAAGGCATACAAATATATTTAGACGGATATTGGACAGGTTTTATGTACTGTGCGCAGCTTAGACTCGTATATGAGGTATTCAGAGCTACGTATGGTCAATACATGACGGCAATCACATCAATAAAAATGGCGTCTAATAAAGAAGTTACACTCCAACCCCTTCTTTTGCAAATTTTATCTCATCACCTTGAGTAGCAAATCCTCTGATCCCAAGTAAAATGGAGTTGTAGAAATAAATAATCAATAAAAAAATACATATTCTTGCTTTCGGCCGAGTACCCCTTGAATGTAAAATATGCGGCAATGAAAATCGCAGAAATGCATTGGCGGACTAGGGGTGTGAGGGCGCTGCTGTGGGAAAGAATGCAATTATACGGGTTGGAAACACTTTTTGTGAGATGGGCACATCCATCCTTTGGAGGCTTAAAAGGGGGGGACAACTCAAACGCAGTGGCATCCCCTGTTATCGGGGCGATTCTGGAGGTAGGGGGAAGATTCTTCAAACAAGTATACTGCTGGACGGAGTGCTCTGTGGCGGCCGAGGAAATCAATCTCTCTTCCAATTTTGTTTGGACCGTTGGGGTGCATAGAGGTGGGCGCTTTCAATGGTGGCCAAGCTGTAATGTGCGTGGTCCACCATCATTGTTCCCCCTGTTTACATCACCACCGGTGGGTTGTCGTACTAATTTTTCTACTTTTTTGTTTCCCATTTTTTCCATTAATGACTCACTTGAAGTCAGCATAAACTTTCCTACTTCTAAAGCATGCATTTTTCATTTTTTTTAAATTACTTAAATAGAAAAATCCGTTACTCTTAGCGAAAAAAACTAAAATCGTGTAGAATCGATAACTCCAATTAACTAATTTGTTTCAGAAGTTACCTAAATTTTCAACTGAAGGGATGCATTTTTCCTTTACATCCGCTAACTCCTCCACTCGTCCAAGCTATTCCAACGCAAGCCGGAAAAAAAGAAAACTATTTGTCAGATGTTTTGGTTGTAGAGCAACATTTAATGACGTATCTCCTTTTCCATCTATCAAAATGGTCTGAACGGTTGTTTCTGTGGGCGAGATTGACTAAAGCAATCTATGAGTGCGAAGAGCGAATGCTGAGTCGTTATTTTGCCTTTGTTTACCCTCGACTCTGCTCCGCGGATTGAGATTTGCGCTGATGCATATTGGATAAATTAAATTTGAAGCAAACGGAGCCATCTTTAGTTTTGCTGAGAACAGAGTGACCAGGGGAAAATCGTTTGAGATTCTCCCGTTGTTTCAACGCGTGTTCGGAGAAATTTACTCTCATTCTCCATTCTCAGATTGCGGAGGATTCTATATACGCATTGCTTGGAAATTTGGAGTCAAGACCCACATGCATTCAATTTAAACGCTCTTTTACATATTTCCACAAGAACCACCTCTAAATAACACTTACGAGCTTTTGCCCATCAGATGTACCCATTGAAGCCCTTTAAAACTTCATTTAAAAACGATTACGGAAGGAAATATACTTGGAAAGAATTAATGATAAAGAGAAAGGAAGAAATAAATAATTAAGAAAATGATAAAAGACGCTAATTTGGAAAATTTTGCAGAAATAATGAGAATGGTCAAAAAGAAAATGGAAAAAGGTGAGCAACAGCGAGAAAATTTTTAAATCAATAATAGATTATGTTGATGAAACAAATTCCGGTATACAAAGACCTTAAGAAGATTAGGGCAAATTTTAATATTCACTAAAAAGACGAACCATCTGGCTGTACTTACAGAAAAATTTACGAAGAATACGTTGTTCATACTGATCATAATATTTTCACTGAGAGCCCCAATTGAATTCAACCGGCAGAACCTGCATCGGGATTTTTAGTGAGTGAGTCAAAGGTTAAGCAGACGTTTTGATCCAATAAGGGAAGTTTATGACCAGAGAGGACTCATAATTTTTCTTCACCTGTCATTCCCAGGGTGATTGAGTGTAAGAAGAGGCGGCGATGAATAGTGAATGTGAATGGTAGGGAATGAGAAAGGGAATAAGTAGAGATGCTTGCATGAGGTGAAAGCAAAACACAGAGTGTGACGGTGATGATGGCTCAATCAATAATTGTGCGCATTAAGAAGTCAAAAATTATCAACTATCTCAATTTCTTCCTGATGATTTTTGAAATTTGAAGGAATCCATTGAATTTTCCCCAAAAATGACTGTTCACTTAACACAGGTATCCTTATCGGCATTTATGAATGATCGTGGATAATTGGAGAATGTGAACCCTAAGCTCAAAAAATGCATTTCATTAATTATTACTAATGGAAGAAATTCAGGAACTTTTTACAATTTAAATTCTTCAATTACCCACTTAAAAATACCTTTCCCATCAACTCCGAGAAGCCCGAAGGTCTAGATCGTCAGATCGCTCATGATTGTGAAGTAGTTATATTCTTTTGCCCGAGGTAGGTTTTCCGCTAATTTCACATGAAGTAGCAGCACTTTTGATTACTCTACCTGAAGTGAAGAGTTCTATTAGATGAAGCCAAAAGCATATTATTCTTCAACAAATACCTTCTGTTACATCTTTTCTCTGAAATATTTTTGCATTAAAGAACGATAAATACACTGGAGATTAGACTAATAATGTCTGCTATTCTCATTGAGTTACTATTCTTTATTTACTGCTCTTATCATTCTCCAAATATTAGATCAAATCAGTGCTAGATCAAAGTACTGTCAGAAAAACTTTTCCTAGGTAGCTTTTTATTTTTCACATATGAACGTACGATAACATTCACGACGGCCAGCTTTTATAGCCTCTGGCTAATCTATGTTCATATGGTCTCCTCTCGATATAGCTCCAGTCAAAATATCGATCATCTGATTTAGTGTACGTTACTTCAACTCTCTGAGAACATCAGGGCAACAAATATGTAACGTCGTAGAGTGGCTAAAGTAAACCATGTACGGTGAAACCGGTCCAAAGGTTACTTTCAACTTGATAAAAATGAAACTATTCTCATTTTCTTTTGGTCTAGAACTCATTTTAAATATTTTGAGTATTTGTGACCTCCTACTTACAAATAATACAACTTTTTAATCTATCAATCTTCTAAGCAAGTTTACAAGTGCTATTAGTATTTTATAAAGCTGTTTTCAAAAGATATGTCACCTAAATACTAGCTGTTCTTTTGCGGTTTCTCTAGATTATCATTTTTTAACAATCGCCAAAAATTATACGCCCAACCGAGTCCATGTCTATCAAACCAGAAATAGATCCCTTGAATAAAAGTTATGCCTATGGTTGTGAACCAGACCTTGAATTCATTAGTATATACTGCCAGACTGGGTGGCCAAAAAGCAGAAATTATATCAGTTTTAAATTACAGCGGAAGGATGGGAGTCTACTACAGAGTCAGACCTTCGCTAGTTGAACGAAATTGAGTAGGTCTGCGTACACTGGAATTCGATCGTTAATATACGTGGGAGAAGATCAAGCTTAACGATCATGCATTAAGTTCTTGCAAGTCCAAAGCGAGTACGGAATCACCTCGGTAACTCGGAAGGTGAACGAATAGCCGAGATACGGAGTGGGATTCGAGCTTTAACTCGGGATAAACGCTTAAACTACACACTTATAAGATGCATGCTACTATCTTTAGAATAGGAGGAGATGTGTTCCTCTGTAATAACTGTAGAAGGATCAAACTAATGTCAATTAATAAGTTACGGGAAAGGACTATTGAAAGACGATAAAGATAGAAAACAAGCATAACTGATGAACAGTTTGGATTTATGTCAGGCTGAGGGACGATGGACATAATCTTTGCGCTACGAAAATAAGTAAAAATCTATAGAGATATTAACACAGGAGATACACATGATATAACTCAATATATAGAAAGTATATTAGAGAGATATATACCAAGAAAGGAAGCATGGACATTGGCGAATTCAAAAAGAGCACCGGAAAAGTATGGAACATTGGTGAAGGAAATGTACGAGGGAGCTGTGACACAAGCTAGAAGTGCTGTCGGTACGTTAGAGGGTTTCAACGAGAAATTTGGACTGTATCAGGGGCAAGCACTCAGCTCTTACTTGTTTGATTTGGTGGTAGATGTAAAGACTAGAATATCCTTAGCTATACACCATGGAGTACGATGTTGGCTGATGACACTGGATGAAAACAGCCAATCCAGGTTACACCATAAAGCAGAGAAATAGAGAAAGGGTTTAAATGAGAAAGGGAAGAAAATCAGTAAGACAAAAAACGAGTATGATGCATGTAGGACAACTTAGTAGGGGTAGGACAACTTAGAGTAGGATGATGTCTCAGTGGGACTGGAAGGAGAAGTCCTTCATGAGAAGTGGAGAAACGGATACATGGGAGTAATCCTGGAGATGGATGGAGACCAAAGAACTGAGATGACCCATAGAATCCAATGCGAATGGTCAAATTAGAGGAAAATGAGTACATTTTGAGTGCACTACATAATGAAAAAATCAATGAATGGAATGGTTGTGAGACCCGCCATGACCTAAGGTACGGAGACATAAGAAACTCTCAGAGCACAGGAAAGGAAACAATGATGATAGAGATGAAAAAGCTGAGGTGACGAGAGGAATCACGAGGCATGAGATACATGTTAAATCATAAATAAGAAATGAAAAAGCGAAAGGGACACTTTAAGTGGGGCCATTAAGTGAAAAGATAAGAGAAGGTGGACTGAGAATACTTGGGTGAAAGGAGTGCGTTAATAGGAGCAGAGGAGACTACGTGGGATAGAAAATTCAAAGATTGGAATCTCGTGAGAGTAAATGGGGAGAGAGACCCAAATATAGATAGAGAGACAAGGTAGTGGGAGTTCTACGAGGGAAGGCTGGGAAATGGACGAAGTCCAAAACTGAGAGGATTACAGGAGACGATTAAAGAAAGTATATGCCGACCGTACTTAGGAGTGGGACATAGGAAAAGTGAAAGAAGACGGATGAAAGAAGCTGAGTAGGCCTGCTACAGAGCTCTGATCTGAAGGCGGCACCAATTGATCATACATTAAGCCAACTGCGTATGGGACATTTTCCATTTTTTATTTTTCTTGCTTAAGGAGTGGTTACCCTAACCCTGACTGCCACGTCACATTGAAGAGTGCGGGAGAAAAATAAGATGTAAAAATCAAGTTCTATGATTGAACCAAGGATTCAATCCAAAAATTTACTCTTATTCTTAATCTTAAAAACGAATATTCCTTGATAATTCTTCTTCTGCCTTTACCGTGACTATTGACATTCACAGTGGTAGAGGACGCCTGGGTATCTTAATTAGTTAAAGCTTTCTGCGCGAAATCGAGGGATCTGGGTTCGATTCTCAGTCCCGGTGAATGATCTTCCGCCGTGAATGTCACACAATTATGTGACCACTAACGGGTGACTCCGTTGAAGTTATTGCGCGGCTATTTCCGTGGTTTATTAAAAAGAACCATTAATAGTTCGTCCAAGATGACTGCCAATTAAAGTTTATGAAAAAAGAAATGCATCCCATCATAAATTACGTCCTATACCGATTGGTGGATAGAATCACAGGACCAAAGAATTCTTGGAATGCTGGTGGCCTTTTTTCAATGAAACAATCGCGAAAAAGCATTTAAATTTCGTATCTTTTTAAGACAAATCAATTTCCGATGGTAGTTCAAAAATTAAGGGGAGTTTTTTTTTCGCGGTAACGGATAGTGCTAGAGACGTCTGGTTGGCTGCGCTGAATTTTGCACTTTCAGCTAACAATAAGTAGCCATGACGTACACTTGTTAAAATCTAGTTTAGTTTCCGCCATATATGTCTATAGGTGGAAGTTGTTTTGGCCGAGTTGCCGTGGCAGTTTTTGCAACACCTAAATTTCAGGGAAATCGAGGGATCGATTCCCAGTCCAGGCAAGTGATTTTTTCCTTCGTAAATCTCACACATTTGTTTAAATAGTTGACCCTCCAGCCTCATTTTCTCTTCCCCTTGTTACCTCCATCTGAAAGTAAAAAGTTTATCTCCTGTCTTTTCCCTTCACTCCCTCAAGTTCCACCTCACTTTCTTTCCATAAAATCCCGCGCCAGAAAATTTTGCAGATTTGGAACTACAACACGAACATGCGTCTTATATATAGTTCAAATGCAGGACTGCACCTGCTAGTGAGACTACTGGGGAGTGGTGGTTTACCGTTGCCTTCCACATCGCAGTACTTCGGCCGATTCCGTGAACTTTACTCTCGCCCGAAGCTGTGGCTGTAGATACCGGTACGATCTCCTTGATCTGCGCCATTAATGCCTTCTGCTGAGACTGCTGCCTCCCAGTAGTGGGGTCAAATTCGGGTAGCGTGCAAAAGTTGGTTGGCCAGCTAGGAAAATACTTTTTTCTTATTTTTCCGAGGCTTGATCTCGAACCTGAGACCCTCGGGTTGGGAGTTGAGCACGCTACCACTGGTCTGAACCGGACCCCATAGTGAAATAATTGAAGATGAATAGAGGGAAAAGTCTCCAGAGGAAGGCTCGTATGGTAACATCTAGACATATATCTGATCAAGTAGATGTCAAGCGTCAATTAGTACAGCATGGAAAGTTTGGATTGGATTCCAAAATCTTACAACTTTCTTGACAGCATTGCTTCTAGGGATTTACGCGGTACCTACCTGGGAAATATCATTCAAGTCTCCAATTCTTCAATCAGCATACTTTCATGTAGAATTTCACTTCAATTAGGTAGCATTAATAAGGCGAAGATAAAATGGATGGAAAAAATATGAAATGATAAAGTGTTCAGAAGATTGGAAGAAGAAAGGACCATATGGAACATCATATAGAAAAGAAAAACGAGATGGATTGGGCACACCTTGGGACACAACGGGTTTGTGAAGATCAATGTTGAAGGTAAAATAAGAGGGAAAATTCCCCAGAGGTAGACCCAGGAATAAGTTCACGGATCAAATAAAGAGGAAAGTACATAGGATGAGATACCAGGAGTAAAGGGAACTAGAATTAGATAGGAAAGGGTCGAGGGCTGCAGTCAACCGATCTTAGGATTGAACGACCAATGATGACGCACATGCAAAAATCCTCTTCCTGCTCCTGACTCGACTTGGAGACCTCGTGGAAGTGGACGAACAGAGAACACGAGTCCCTTCGTCGCAAGGCTTGCCCTGCAATCCATCTCCTGTTTGCATCCCCCCATGAAGAAAAAAAGATTTGGCCACGCCCATTTGCTCGTCCGAAATCTCCGGCACGTCAGTAGGAGTGGGGTGGGGGGAGTGGTTTGAATGCGCCATCGTGAAAGCCCCCCAAATGTTCGAGAGGGGTGGAAAAACACGGAGCGCGCTTGTTCGGCCGCGGGAACACAAAAGCACGAAGATTAAAGGAATCCCTCCAAATTTTAAAAAAGGGGGAGGTTCAGCCGCCACATTGGTTTGTCTTTAATATCGACGCTTCTTTTTTTTCCGCTCTCTTTCTCTCGCCGCCACCATCACCACGCCAGCACTCTCTTTTGTTCTTGCAGAAAACTTTCATTAGAGATCGAAAATTTTCCGTTTCAAATATTCGATTTTAATGCGCGGGGGACGCGGGGCGGGATGCGATCCCTCACTCCTTGCGCCTCTCGTGTCTTTTTTGTTTTTTTTTTTGGCATCAATTTTTTTTCGAGGATGAATCCAAAGTGGATATTTATTCGCACTACGGTTCGTCCGAAAAAGCAAAACGGAACTCGTGGAAAAAAGTGAAAAAAAAGAAGAAGGAAATAACTCGTCTGTGGATCCGTGCCGAGGGTGGAAGTGCGAAGCGAAGCGGAGAGGGAAAAAAAGAGAGAATCGAAGGGCGCAGAAATTTTTAACTTTAGCGGCAGAATGTGAAAAAAAGCGATACATTATTCATTTCGGATTAGTGGGAAATCATGAAAGAGGCAATTTATGTGAGATCTGGCGGTTCCATATTTGAGGGAGTTTTTTGGTTAGAGATTAATTTTGCCCCGTGTTCAATTTATTCCTTTTGAAATTAAATTATAATATATCCGCATGCGTTTTGAAACGAATGAGACCAAAGCTTTTAGAAAAATGGTAATTAAACGTCAATTTCGTCAGTTGTTCCCGGCTCTAAGGTCAGCTATGCCGACTCGGTTGAGTCATGAAAGTGATATTTTCCACAAATTAACGCGCAAGTATTCAACTTCAAAAGTTATAATGTACCCTATTCTCCTCTAACCTCTTGAAATATATTAATTTAGGGATTTGTGATTGTTTTTCCAGTCAGATATAGACTCTGCTTGTTGCATCTAAACTAGAATTTTAACATGTTTCTTTTAATAAAAGACTTTATAAACTACTGCACCCGAAAATGGTTTAAATCTCATGCCAAAATAAAAAAATGGCTTAAATGTTCGAATAGGTTTTCTTATCACCTAACAGGATAGTTGACCATATACTTTGACTGTACTTTTCAGGTTACAGCCAACGCTATAGAATGATACTTGGTTAAGTGACACTTAAAAAGACGTTAGTTTTCAGTTGAATTATAATTGATAAAAACGACAGATATTTTCGTAAATGTAATTAGTAGTAAAACATTTAATATTAATATTAAATAAAAAGTAATTAAATACCTTTGAATTTGTTTTTCATATCATAATTTTAAATATTGGCGATTTCTCTATTATAATCTAGTACAGTGATTTACGTTATTTCTCCGACCACTTCTTAAATATTATCCGCAAAGGAAATATTCTTTTCCGGTACATGATTTAACGTACATTATCATTGTAGAGACCAAAAATTTCAGAAATAATGAACGCTTCTTCTAATTTTAGAGAGCTTTTACCATTGCATATGGATTTATAATGTTGTGACACCGGGTACAACTGAATGTCATCGAAGTGATCCGGTCCGCTGGCGCCACGGGGCCTATTTCAAATCTGTATTCGTAATGTCATTGTAGTGTTAACTAGTGCCAGATTTTATCAGATAAAAAAACTCTTAATATTTCATGCTGGTTAAACATTTGGAGTTGGAGCACGCAGCAAAACCGAATTAGAGTATTTTCTTCTAAAATAAAGTTTGATTCAGACTATGACCAATATTTACTTCCTTACATATTGAGATGAAATAAATACGCTTCGTATAATCCACACAAAACTTTAATGGCATGAGCCCGACCGGTTTCAATACTTTTGTGTAATTCCCAAGGGACTATAAAATTGGTTTTTTTGGCGAGCATGTATTTATATTTTATGTAGGAAGAGGGGGTAGGATTGGGGTTGAGGAAAGTATGACTAAGGATAAAGGTTAAGGGTGAATCATCGGGCTTGATTCGGGCATCGGGTTGACGTAACCAAATATTTTCTGGAAGGGGGCGGGGGCATGAACTTCGTAGAGGGGAGAATGGTGTAAGTGCACCAAGTCATTTAAAAAATCGAACCCAAACTGCTTAGCGAGTGTCATAATTTCAAAGTTCTCAACAAAATCCAACTTGGCACCTTTGTCAACAACTTGTAAAACATTCACTTCAAAATCAGACTCACGATTAAAATTTGCTTAACTGGCGAAAACAGATTTGTTGCCACAAGTGATAAAAGAATTAACCTAGGTTCCTTAAACTAGGTTTTACAGTAAAACTAAATATTTGGCAGATTACAGGACATGTATCTTCTGTTGGACGGGAAGTAGCAGTAAGGTTGTTGAACGTTACCACACTTTTTATAGGTATTATACTTCGATGTACGTATCCCTATGCCTCGTATCACACACAACTCGCTAAATCTGGGTTCGGATAAAAAAGGAACTCCGCGGGGTTTCACATAATGATGACGCACAAGTGCCTCGAAATGAATAGCACTCGCAACCCCTGGCTCTGCACAGTGGGGCGCCGCCCGTCCGGCTGTCACAGAAGCGCCACCACCCGCGGCGAGGGGGAGGGGGGTAAGTCTCTCCCCCCCGCCCCGCCGCCGACCAATCCCAGCCCGGTCATCCATCAAACAATGGATGACCGGACACCTTCGATTGTCCCCCAGCCCAACACCCCCGCGCCAAACCCAATGCTGGAAATAAATTATTGAACTTGTGCGTGCATTCATCACACCGGAGCGCGAGCAATTCTTGAGCAAGTCCATTTTCGCAAATTTAATCTTGGATCCCCACCAAATGATTCTCATGCAATGGGATGGGCTTTGTTTTGTTTTCTGGCATGGATTACGTTTGAAAATCTTCAATATTTAAAACAATTATATAACACCGGGGAATGAAAAAAATACAAATTTTTCAAACAATTAGTCACGTTTATCCACTTGGTGAATGGAACATGAGTTATATATCCACATCATGCGATACACAAGATGACCTTGATAATTGCTTTTTATGCCAAAATCATTGTGCATTGGGTGGTGTGCACATCATTAAACTTTTTTTTTCAGAAAAAGAGTAAAGGTTATGTTTAATTCCAAGTTTCGTCCGGAGCTCACACTTATTCTCTAGTTAATTCTTACTCCACTTGATTAAATGACGTATTTATATACTATAGCTCACAATTAACCCATTTCAAAAAGCTCTAATACAAAAAACTGAGATCGAAATGATAAAAATTGGGTAAATGAAGTGTTAGATGCATAATTTTTCTCCGACTCGGATGTCATTATGCTAAACATGTAAGATCTGGTGCTTTGCCAGCGTAAAAGAGGAAAATTTTGTATGTGAAAATTCTTCTATGTTCATACACCGGGTATTATTTTTCATGATTGTTGTCATTTTAATGCCCAATTTTCGGTGACCGCTTTCATAGGAGGGAGGATAATAACCAGAAAGTGCATCAGTACGTCGACATTCATGGAAAATCTAAGCCGATGTGAAACCCGGGAAGAGTTTTTGCATTGCAGTCCACGTTTGTTCACTGGCTGCATTTTTTAACGTTAAAAGCAAACAAGCTTGTCTGTAACATAAGATAGAAGTAACACAAAATGGCTATAAATTATTAGACGCAAGTATGAGACATAAAAGATTAAAGTAAAAGTGTTTGGCACACAAGAGGCCTGGAAGTATTAGACACACAAGAAGCTTACATAGTTTTTTTATTCGGAGGCCGTAGATCTCCATCCATTTCACTCGTAAGAATATCTATAAAGATCAAATCGACTAGATGTGGACATATGTATCCCAACATAACATTCTCTTTTGATGTCGAAGAAGTCGATGCACTTATTTTTTGTCATTAGAACCAATGTTATGAGATAGTATGCATCATGGAGTCGCATCAACTTTAAATATTGCGTCCTGTTGCGGGAGCATCACTGCATGATGAGCCCATAAAAGGCTAATAAATGATGCGTGCTGGATGTGCTCAAATCAGGTGTGTATTAGGTTAACGCACAAGATGCTTACACACTAATATAAAGGTTCTTTGCTCCATCATCCCACGCACATTAAGTTTATATGCTAACGATCTTTCTGTTCTTTCATCTGTCTTCTGGTGATTAAATTGTATAGGGCATTTCAAATTGAATAAATACATTTATGTTGAGAATTGATTACTATTTTTTTTGTTTATTACTAAATAATTTTTACAGATATTATATAGCATATTATAAGTTATGTCAAGACACTTACGCGTCTACCCGCATCATTTTATTACGCAACGTTTCATAGGTTTCCGTATCGCATCGCAAAGGACAAAAAATATGGACATTTTATAAAAACGTCCTTAATTTCCTATCCTTGCATACCTTTTTCGCTGTTATTGCGCTAATTCATTGTTTTTACGCTCTCATATTTCTTTATCTCTTATTATTCTCCAAATATTCCTTCAATTTAGTATCTCAACTACCTTCACCCATGAATTTCGCAGTCTCACCCTTCCTCTCACACCGCTCTTATCTATATAAAATCTGTTACTTTTTCTTAGTCTCCTCATCTATTATCTCCAAATCATTAGAGTTGTAGATCGTACGAGATGAGGGGTATACATAGGGACAAAGCACTCTCCTGTAAACATTTTTCTTACTAGACCCTATTTATCTGCCTTAGATAAATCGTAAATCACTTCTGTTACACTTTCTTGTCAATTTTATCACTGTGCACGTTGGAAAACATTTCGGAATTATATATAAGTATATTAAAAAAACATTCAATTTGCTCGAGGTGAGAATTCCAAACGAACCTAATTTACTAAAGAAATTTCCATCCCTCGGTCACTTTTATCTGCTCGTGAAATTAAGTCAACCGAAGGAAAAATTTGTTTTTGCCTAAGAGAAATAGAAAATCACTTGGTGGTATCCGGGGATACTATATGGAACTTGCTAAACAATTTACATGAATAGAGTAAACTTTGTTTTTTCACAGTGAACTTAATGACTTACGACCATGGTTTCGACGATTCACTCTCTCTAGTATATAAGTTGTTGCACCAAATGTATCTTCACCTGATGATGAAGTTAATCGTCTAAACCATGGTCGTAAGTCATTAAATTCATTGTGGAAACACAAAGTTTACCCTGTTCATTACAAAAAAATAAATCACTTCTTTTACACTTTCTTGTTAATTTTATCACTGAAAACATTCGAAAACAATTTGGATAAATTTATAAGTATATTGAAGAATACAATTCAATAGCATAATGTGAGACTTCCAAACGGCTCTAACATACCGAAGAAATCTCCTCCATCCTCCGGTCACTTCTTCCTGCTCGTGAATTTAAGTCGACCGAGAGAAAAATAGCACACTCGATATCGCCTGGAAAGACTTCCGCGAAGTCCCCCGTGTACACATTCGGGCTCTCGAAAATGCAGTCCTTTTCTCTCTCTCGCTCACACGCTGACACGCGAGATCGCGTCATTCATCTAGTAAGCGAGCTGGAGAAGAGGGGGGAGAGAAAATAAAAAGAGAAACGAATTCCCCTCTCTCGGAGAGTGACAGTTGACAAACGGAGCGCGGTGCCACTCCCTGGGTTCGGAACGAAGAGCGGCGAGGAATGGTGGTGCGGCGCGACGAGGCGAACGAAGCCTATAGAGGCGCGGCTCCTGCACCACGCGGGCGATGGGAGTCCCGAGGTGGGCAATAGTGGTGACGGGAGCAGTGGATTGAATCAACTGCGACTTTGGGGAGAGGTTTCGGTTAAATGGACCGGTATGGTAGGCGGAATGGGGGAGTACCGCGCGGAGGAGGGGGTAGAGGGGAGATAAATATATCGAGGGGTTGGAGTAGTAGACAGGAACTACCCTCGTTTAGTCCGAGTGAATGCTGAGAAGGACGACGCGGAAAACACTTTAACTATTTTTGAGGCTACTTATTCCACTCTACCGTAAAGATGGGTAACTCTAAGTTCAACAGATCCAGGCATTATGAAGTGCAAGCTCGTCAAAATACAAAGCCATCGCTTTTTTCTATAGATTTTATCTTCTCCCTTCCTTCTACTTTACTCCTGTTTCTCAAAATATTCCTTCCAGTTAGAATATTTTCAACTTAGGCCGTCATGATAGTCTCGTTAGTGTAACTGACCTCTTGCAACTAGATTTGCTTGATATACTCCATTATTGGTCTCCTTTTTGTGATTTCTCAAATTTATTTCACTTCCTAATATAATTATCATTCGGATGTGGAGTCGCAAAATGTCTTTTATCAGATTAACTTTCTTCTCAGGGATTTCGTTAAAAAACTTACTATAATTCTTGAGCAGATACTTTACAACATTAAGGAAAATTAAACTTCTTCTATTAGCCGAATTACAAAGCATTCATTAAGATTATCAGCCGTTCCAACAGATGGTGCTGTATAAAACAAGTGATATGAATAACATTTTCCATTCAATGCCACTGGATTCTTTTAGCAACCATAATTGTGGAGCTGTGAAACATATATAAAAGTCTCTATACTTTGGTATTTACACTGGAGTTTATAACTCTAAACTAAGAAGGTAAGTATTTCTATTATCCGTGGTAACCCTATTATGTATGGAAAGAAATATAATTCACAATTACAGGAAAAATATTCCCCTATATGCCAAATTATCCATTCGATTGTATTTCAATTTGCAGGAAGGTGCGAAGTATCGTCCTCGTATGAGAATATTTTGCATCTCTCAAAAGAATAAAATTTACATATTTATATTCCTATGACAGATTACTTCTTTCCATTTTGAGTTCTAGGAGACTTGAGTAACAGAATGTTAAATTATCTAAATTCATAGTAAGAAAAGTAAAAAGAATACTCACCCTAAGTCTCAGGTATATGTGAAAGAAAAAAGGGTGCCAAGTAACTTCCGCTACTCATGAGTTTATCGAAAGGCTAGATGCATTACTCCTTCAAAACCTTATGTGCAATTAGTATTTCCGGAATTAATAAAATCCAGGCTGCTTGCTGTTCTGAGGTCGCTCCATAGAGCTCTACCACTTGGCTGGGAAGTGATAGAGAATGTTAGTGATTGAAAATGAGCCGCAGGATTGAAAGTAGGGTGAATTTTTGTCTTCATAAAGTAATTACTAAAGTGTGCTGTTATACTATTCTGTTCTTCACGAGATTTATTTCTCATTAATGATAGATTGCCATAAATAAAATAAACAAGATATTCTCCATTTAAAAATGAAAATCGACTGCAGTAATTCTTCACGAGGTCTTCTTACAACATTGTTTCCACATCAGGAATAAAAAAGTGTTAGCTAGAACCTAGATATTTGAGGGTCAAATAAAAGCAGCACTTAGTAAAGAATGGGACCAATAAGATGAGCAATTTCTTGAATATTTCCATGAACTTAACTATTTATAAGGACACCGCAGGTGGAGTCGTGCAGTGAACTTCGGAGATTAATGGATATAATGCCACCTTTTTGAGGCAAAATTCGATATATCTTCAAAATATTCGATAGGTTATTCGATATATGAAAGTATGCTGAGTTAAAAATTGGAGACATGAATGAATTTTGCCACTGGGTACAGTCTAAATCCTTAGTAGCAGTGATGGTCAGAAAGTTATAAGATTTTGGAAGTCACACGTTCCACGCTGTACTAATTGACGCTTGACATTTATCGGACCAGATATTTTACTATTTTTTAGTTACACCTAGATGTTACCATACGAGTCTCCACTGAATTATGTGATTGGGCTGATGGTTCCCTAACTATGAAATAGAGATGGACAATGGTTTAGAAGTAAAATCAAGGAGAGGAAAAATGTACTACGTTTAACTGATCACCACATTGTGCTATTACTGATTATTGACTGAAAAGAACTAGAGTCAGAAGCAGGGAGAATATTGAGGACTGGATGAAAGTCCAGGACCTGGAAGAGGACAGGAATGAAGCTTAATAAACAAGAAAGGAGAGATGAGAGATGGTTGGATGATTTATGATAGATATCAAGTAGAGGAAATAATTAATACAAAAGAAGTGGAATTATAGTACCCAATTTTCACTCAAAATATTTTTGTGAATATAATAATTTTTTTGAAAAAGACGTTTGTGAAGCCAATGTTATGCATAGCACAGACAATTTTCAAACGTAAGAGCATTTTTTAATGGTATATCTGGAGCTAAAGTTACAGGAACCCCAACGTCTCTTTACTTCACGCAGGAAAATAAAATAAAGAGCGCCAGATGACTCGACATTGCGAGGAAACGGATTGGTTTGCAAAGGTGATTCGACTGCTAGTTTGGGAAAGATTACTGCACATGACACACGATTGGAGCTTGATCAAGTAAGCGCTTGCAACCGGCCAACCTCGTATTGCCATAATCCGAGCCCTTGAGTCCTGTGGGAGTAACAACTCGTCGTGCCCAAGGGGATGCTCGGATCGGTGAGCCGCCTTCTGGTGACGAAAGACGTTCTGGTTTATCTTTTCCAATGGCGTAACAAAGGCACTCCTCACACGTAGGTTTGCCTTAATACGCCATGAGAAAATAAAATTAAAAGTTTTACAACGATCTTATCTGGCGTTAAGTTAGGCGCAACAGAACTAAATAAGGCGAGCAAATCAGGCGATACCTGATGAAAATTGGTCACAGGCATCATGATCTTAAATATGCAGAAATTGGCCAAATGTCCACCGTATACTTCGCATAACTCAACAACCTAGATTTTACAATGCTAATTCAATTTCAGGGAGGTGAAAATCACCTTCAAAATGACACAGTATTTTCTAAATCTAGGTTAGTGCATTATAATAAAAATTGCGTGGAAAAACAAACAAGTTCTGTTGTCTTGAGATCATGATAGCAGCAGAACTAGGCTTCGCAAGCGAGTCCAGCCGCTGTAATTTGCAGTCGGGTGCCGGCAGAATTTTTTCATTCTGTGTCCCACTTCCTCTTGCTTTTCCTATCCCCGCTGTGGAGTAACCGGGTTGAGTTTATTAGGAACTGGCCTACTGGTCTCTATAGCGCAGAATACGCTGCAAGTCATTCATTCAGCTGGCGTCTTAAGAAAAGAATGAAGTTTTGGACCAATTACTTCGGCAGAATACATATCTTATTTGGTAGTGTCTATCAAATCCAGGAAAAGTCAATATCCCCTTTCCCTTGAAACACACCAGTTCTACATTTTCAAGTCACAGCCTTATGTGGAGAACGGTTGAGGCCAAAATTTTGTGGGGTGCCGTTGCAAAAATTGAGGGAACTTCAAATTAATTAGAGATCTATTAAAATATAAATTAATAGCATCCATGTTATTGCGTTCGGGTTTTGTCTTGGTCTCCTAGAGATATTAAAGTGCAGTAAAACTAGTGAAAAAATTATTAAAAAATATTCAAAGTAAGCTCAGAGCTGTTATCTTAACCTCTTGATAAAAATATCATTAACGTTAGCCCGAAGGCTTAGACAATATGTCTCCAAGTCTTTTGTTGCACCAAACATATTCATGCCATCAGCTGTGATAAAAATTTCTTTTAGCTCGTAAGTAGCCCGTAATTATTGTTCAAACGAAGTGTATGTCTTTTCATTGTATTTTGTTACGCGTATGTAGTCTTACGTTGCAGTGAATTTTGAACAAATTGGAATCATATTTGTATTTAAAGACAATCAATTCAACAAGTGTATTCGACTCTATTAATTCACGCGCAGGATCTATGTCAAAATCAACAAAAAAAACTCCAATCAATACTGTAAGTAGTATCACTTTGGGCGATGGAAGTCGAGAAGTGTCTTGGGCAAAGAAGGGTTACAATAGACAGAGGCCATAAAACCACACAAATCAGCACATTTTAGCCCAGTAAACAATGGGTGCAACTCTTGATGCTATATTCACAAATTTTGTTTTTTTGGCATATGCCTGGTTCCACTCATGAAGGTGATGCAACGTTAAGAAAGCTGCGATCCTCGAGGTATCCTAGGAACTCAAATTTCAGTAGCTTTTCAATCTCTTATTTCATTATATTCAGTGATCTTTATAATAGTAAGCCTTTATATTCAGTACTACATAAGATGTTAATGCCATAGCATTGCAAATAATGTTGGAAAAACTTGGTAAACGAACATTCAGTCAAAATACCGAAAATGATAATTTGCTGTAAACTAAGTATGCATAATAGTTGATGCATAAAATCTACTAAATTTAGCTTAGCATTGTAGAGATACTAAGCACCCTTGCATTGTACTTCGCTACAGTTTTTAAATACACAGATTTTGATGCCATGTATGGTGACAACTGGTTCAAGCTCATAGTAAAACCTTAGATCTAAGTGATTTTCAAAATGCATACCAATGCGCCTGAGAAAGTTCAAAGCTGTGGAGGACATTTTTACTACGACAATGACAGAAGAAAAGGTGCATAGGCTTCGATCGGAAAATCGATCTTTACAGAAGCACGCGAGCCAAATGTAAGACGTTTTTCACTTCACAAAAATGAGCAACATTAAAATTTCATCAGCAAAGTTTAAGAAGCATATGAGAGCTCGAATAACAATGAGCCAGCGTTTCTTCTATTCCATATGCTCAAAGAACGACGAATCAGCACAAGAAAGTCCAGCTCCTGATTGCTGTAGGCTAAAATTTAGCATTCGATATTTTTTGGCTTTACTTATTCACGAAATTTTGCTACTTTCAGAGGAGGATAAGGCCAGGGTAAATGTGATAGGAAATAGTTTTTAGAAACTGGGTCTTCAATTCAAGATTTATTATGGAATCTTTGACCCAAACCTATAAATTTGTAAATCACTTAAAATTTTTTAGCTACAGATTTTTCCTTGCATGTCTGAAAACTTTGCAGACGATAGGAAAACGAAGAATAACTCCCCTTAACCCTCCAGGCAACTGAAGAGCTGAGTTCATATTGCAATCGCACAGATGGTTGGCCATACGGAAAAAGAACAAAAAATCACAAAGGCGAATGACTCCAATATGAAGTCACGATACACAATACCGGAATTCAAATGTGCACGAAATGTGACCTTTATGAAATAGTATTTGGTCACGAAATGAATTCAAGCTTTGAGGTCAAATATAGGAAGCTTGAGAGATTGGATACGTGCTCACCTTGAGAGGCAAACTCCATTACTTGAGGAAGAACATAGTGGGAGACTCTTCACTAAATTCGAAAAGATATATGCATTGCGTAATTGATTTTTTGAACTTTAAAGCACCATAAATTGAAACTGGGACAATACTGCTCCTTAAACCCTGGGAGGCACCATAATTACAACTTGCGCTTTATAAGCATAAACAACTGTTTCCTCAGTACTACTCACGAAGAGTATACTTTCTACTCCTGGAAGAGATGGGAAATCGACTACCAATATACAGATCACAACAACGAAGTAATCCAAAGCGTACGCTACGCACCACAGTTCAAGAGGTTGAAGTCAAAATTTGTACACAACGTGACGTTGGCTCTTTTTGAAAAATATTTAGGATTTAAAGCTCTCATTATACAAATATGTGAAAAATAGCTTTGTAATACGCCTCACAGGCCCGCCCGGATTTGCAGCATTCAAGAGTTGATTGAATTTTCTCAGCCAACAATTATACTCGCATAGTCTCATCGACTAATTGTAAAAACAATCAATCGAACAGATTGAATCCGGATGTCAGTCTAGTGAACAAACGTTTCGTCAGATGCGATGAAGTCGTGAATGTTTCGCTACCAGATTAGCACTCGCTCCATTGGGCTTCTCATCTTATCGGGCTTTAATGACACGGCGCTTTCACGTTCCAATTGCCCGCTGAACTTCACCGGTGAAAGCAATGAAACTCCTCATACAGACCATCAATGTGGCAAAAAATAATTCGAATTAAAACACTAAGATGAAATTGTGTTGGTGCTGCGTTAGTAACATATTTAGAGAAAACAACGAAAAACCATCTCGGATACATTTTCTAAGAACAGAGAGCAGCAGTATTTATATCTTCATTAATCCTGACGGCAATGGGAATCGGCACATTAGAGAATACATGGCTGCGGGGGAATAATGGGTAACTACCACCGCCCTTCTGACATTCATGCAGAGCAAAGTTGCAGAAGGAAAATGAGAAAAGATAATAAAGAATGGTAAATATATCGCCATATGGACAAGCGTTGGAATAAATATCAAATCAGCAGGCTTTGCCCTATGGAACTATGTAACGATGAGAAAAATTTCACGTGTAAAATTCCGCTGTTATTTTGTTAACTGAACCAGGTTTCAAATTTACGTTGTAATTTCCAAGGTGAAGTAAAAACGCAGGTTAAAACTCAAGTCGTTTTCCATAAAACTGTGGAATTTCACTCGTGAAGTTTTTCTTAGCGTTATGTGGCTGCATTAGATAAAGCCAGCAAACTTTATGCATATTCGTGAAGCTTGTACAGCAACTAAGACTAAATTACATCTGAAACTCTCAATCTAATTCCAAAACGCAATCCTCAACATCATCTTCGATATCAGCTGTTTGAAATTCGGGTTAATCCACCCGACATGTCATTCTTCGATACAAGTAGTTATGACTAGCAGCTACCATCACTATTCATCTATATCTACATAATACCCCGCGAGCCACCACATGGGCGTGTGGCAGGAGATTAGGTCACCAGCCGTTTAAAGGCGTAAGTTTTTTGGAGATGAAATGGTGACATGTATTATAGGAGTGTATTTAGTGGAACTCAATTTTTATTGTGGTCGCTTATTGTTTGTGGAAAGAACGAGTTTTTGTACCATTTTGTTCGATAGTGTATCTCTCTTATTTTATCGCATCTGTGAGACCCAAACTATTGATCCAGATAAGAAGATTTAGATCCGAGTGGAACTTGAAAAGCTATTCGAAATCCAAGATTCCCTCTCCCATAGCCGATATTATCTGCTCATGGACTTGGTGCGTTCGTTAAATTGGATTTTTCGGTGCTATATGATTAAGAAAGTGAAAACCTGTGTCAATTCTATTGCTTTTAAGAAGCCAAATATTCCTCATCTTCAGTTGACTCAGCTTCATATCACCTAGAATCCGACTTCACTTCACTTACCCTCCAATTCCTACTAAATTGAGGGCGTGGTAGGGCTTCAATTGCTGATTCAGTTCAAACTTGGGTCAGTTTAAGTAAAAACTCTGAATTTTACTAAATTTATTTTCTTAGCGTTGGTATAAAAGTCAAATTTGAACAATCAACGTTGGTATTATCATATAAATTTAAAAAAAATGATAGAATGGCACATGATAACCATTGATGTAATGTCCTGAAACACAAACCACGTAGGCAGATGGGCAATACCATCAAAACTCCCCCGTTATGAAGAAATTAGGTGGTTATTTGAAGAAAAGTGTCAAAGTAAAAAAGGCACAACCTGTAAGAACAGAAATTCGACTGGACTTACTTTCACAATAAACTTTGAATCGCGGTGACATAGGATTTTGGGACAGGCCAAAACTCATTCATGAAAACTAAAGCCAGTTTAGCGGGCAGTTTAACATTATTTACGTACAGTTTCGTTCGAAAAATCAAGTCTAATAAGGATATAAATTTCCGATTCAATCCTAATTAAATCCAAAATAACCACAGACTTAGGAAATATCAGGGCTCAACACGTCACGCCAACATTGTTATGGCTAACATTGCCGAGATGAAGCTCTTTGCATAATTAGAAACACCTAGAATACTTATATCGTTAGTGCGGTCAGTTCTATAAACTGCAGTATTTGGGGTAACTTGGGAATATCAACATTTATCAAGCAGGTCAGAGGAATATTAGACACTGTCTTTGGCGTTACTTGGTGGAACCCCTTCATAATAAATGAAAAACAAGGCCTTGGTTATGATACCTTACTTAATTTAAAGCAATATGACGTAGGTTTTGGCATGTCATGTCATCATCAGGTATTTTGACGGATGCCATGACTGATGAGGGCATAATATGCCAAAACCTAGGTCGTATTGCCTTAAATAAAGTGTGGAATCATAACCAAGTGCTTGTTTTTAATTCAGGTCAGAGGTTATTTTACGATAAGGCGAATGAGAGGAGTAAAAAAAACATTTTCCGCCTTGTGAGGAGATATTAGAGAAAGTTGTAGGAGAAACTAAATAAAGCACGACTCTGACATTCTAATCTGTGATCGCGACCGCTAGTCCAGAAATCATTTCCCAACTCTTAAGACCTTGCCTGAATCATGTCACTATACGTTAACCAAGTAATTAATGTTTCAACGCTTGCACGCCAGAGTAAATATCCGCCACATTCACATGACCTTTGCCCCTGAGCTAGCCTGATATGGGATGGGAGATATTTGAGCAAGGCCCTGCGCTTGCTTGTTTTGGTGGATACGCGGAGCAACAGCCTAATTGGAGCGACCCCTCTGATAAGTGGAGTGGACTACGAAAGCAACAAGTTGTAGTGCTTACGGAGAACACGTGACCCTCCGTGATTATAACCTCATTTCATAGATATCTATTTCGATTATATTTCTATAAAAATATATACAATAAATAATGCTAGAAATTCAAATAGCAAAAATTAGCAAAATACACGAAATTCATCAAAATATGGACAGATATGAGTAAGAAACTCGGTTAAATTGTGGACTCTCACTGCAGTGTGTAAGGCCTGAAAATTCAGTAAATTAACAACCGAGATTGAAAGGCATTATACCGTAACAAAATAAATATTTAATTTTGATTTGGCTAATTTCATAAAAATTGAACTGTCTTTTGTAAAAAATACAAATTGGGTGATCTAGATAATTTTAATTAAGAAGTTTTTACCATGAAACGATGTCAACCTTACATTCAAGAGAAAATTGAATAAATGGAAAACTCGCAAGTTAAATATGACCACTTTTAAAAATTTGCATCAATCCTACAATACATTTCAATAGTTAGATAGATTAAAGCACCAGAGTATTTCAAACGAATGATGGAAAATTTTGTTGAAATACGGAGGTGTAGGAAAATTTTAAAAAAGGTTAGCCACGTCATTATTAAAAAACACCCTACGTCGATTGATTGCGAGTGGTATTCGTGGATAATTTATCAGTTCGTAGTTTACCTAGAATAGCCATCAAAACGTCGACCAGCAAAATATTTACTTAGTGGAAAACCCGCGAAGACTTCCTTATACTAAACTCCGGGAAAGAACCAAATCATAACTCTCATGCCAGTTGGATTGCCAATATGCCCAAGAGAGACGGGTGGGGCAGACAGGTAGCCCAACCTGACCACACTTCCTCTGTAAGATTTCACCTTTTCCCGGAGAGCGATGCTGATAAATTCTTATCGGGAATCCCACTGGGTTAGATACTCCATAATGGCCGACGTTTGTACATGAGACTTCCCTGCCATCCACAGCCTTGAAGATGGCAAGAAAATCTCCTGACGAAACTTTGCCTATTATGGAGCTTCTAGCCCGGTGGGAGGCCCGAGAGAGAGAGAATGTATCAGAACTCATCGTCTCTTCTCCCCCCACCTCAGCCCCCCCGTCTCAATAAGGTACATAGAGAATCCAAACTGCCATGAGAATGGTGCTTGATGATCTCGCAGTTGCATCGAAACTAAAAGTATCTAAATAAAACCTGGTGAAAAAATGAATTGTGTTTTTACTTCAGGGCGACTAGACAATTTTTTTCCCGAGAAGTGAAGATACGGCAAACTGCGGTATTTGGATTTTTTTACCAAAACCTGACAGCTGTTGTTACAAATGAAATCGTAATACAAACACTAAAGCATCACAAAGATGATTGAATGAGGAACATTGGAAAAAAATGACTAGCTGTTACTAAATATTTTCCCTTTAAAATGAAGATCAAATCATCGAATTTGCGAAAAAAAGTAGTTTTGTACGTATATTTTATTAGATGCATAGGGATATATATATGTTTCATAGTGGTAATAAATATAACTGTAGGTTTCACGTTTGACAATACTGGTGAAATTTAGCTTTCATTTCTCTCTTCAGTTTATGCCAGGGTCAGATGCTCTTTCTTTCGTGAGTTAGTAAAATTTGAATTTTGATTACCTATACGTATTTTACTAACACATTAAGTTCCCTCTAGACATAACGTAACAGTGCGGTCAAACGTGAATTTAGCAAGGTTTTCATTTCTGCAGTGAAAGTATCCCACTTCATCTTTTTTTAAAGTACTTAGAAAAATTACTTCTTTTGAAAATTCTATGATTTGATCTTCATTTTCAAGGCCGAAAGCTCAATATTCGTAAGCCATCTACTTTTTTCGATGTTTTGCATTTCTCATTCCCAAGAGTAGTTATTAAGTTTTGACACACGAAAAGACACAAATGCCACACAGGACGGCGCACACTAGCTTCTCAAAGTGATCGTTATTCACTACCGAAATGGAGGAGAGAGAGATTCTCTCGCGAGAAGGAAATAGAGGACGACGGAGAGGGAATCCGCGAACAAAGCTAAGGAATAATGGAAACCTCTCTCTCTCTCTCTCACATTTCCTCTGATCCGTCGCTGTGAGGACGACGCCTTTTCCTTCTTTCCGGTATCTCATCGGGGGGAGCGTGAACTTGTCCCGTCACAAGAGGGGAGAAAGAAAGAATAGAAGGCACCCCTTTCATTTTCCTTTTACTCCACCTCCTCACGCGATATCGGGAAGTGCTTTAGAGATTCAGAAATGGAAGGACGACGTCTCATAAATGTTGCAGGCGCGGATCCGCGAAGACTCCTGGGATCGGTCGAACGAAACGCCTTTCGTCAAGGAAGGGAGGAGCCCCGTTATAGCCCTGGAAGGTCACGGCGCGCCGTCCGAGCATTGTTTGGTGCGAGAATGGTCACGAGAATATTCATAATAGGAAATCACACTACCGCACATAGGAAGAGTAGAGAAAACCAATCATGGAATTGAAATAGAAAATGAAAATATAAGGAATATAACAGTATACAAATGCTTGAGATCAATTAAAAAAAAATGAAAATTACTAAAGAAATACAGCACAAAAAAATGGCACCAATAAATACTACTAAATAAATAACACATAAATGAGGAAAAATAGGAACAGATTCAAAGGTTAAAACAGAAATTAACAAAGCAACATATGTACCTATCCCAACGTAAAACATTGAAAGTTGGTCTATTACAACTAGACCAGAAAGAGTAAAAGCAGCTGAAATGAAATCCTCGAAGAGAATAGAAACCTAGACAAAATGAGTTTTTAGATATAAAGTATAATACTACTACTACTATGACTATAAAGTATGCTTTAAATATAAAGTTACTAGTGAAGGAACTGCATTAAGTGTAAGGACGCCAAAGACATAAAGAAAAAGAAGATAAAGAATAGTATTCACAATTAATTTGGTCGCACTTTCTTATTGCCAGAAAATTATTCAGCATATTTGAGTAAAATATGGCATTTAAAAATTGCATGACAATACGGTGTTTTATATCCCCATGAACTATAGTCAGAATCAAATGAGCAGGGTCCATAATTTTGACCAGATCGTAAGATTAAAATCATCAAACGTAACAGAGCCATTAGGTGAATTTAGAAAATAGATTCCTTGCGACGCCAATATAAATTTAAACATTACATCTAGGATTGAGAAAACCTTGCTTAAAATAAAACTATAAGGGTTTTTATCATTTTCTTTGTCCTTTTTCAATTCACCGGGATTTTTTTCTTTCAAATTATTTTTAGAATTTCAAAAGGTTTTTGCCTTTTGGAACATAAATGTATAATATCTTAAATTTTAAGTAACGTAATTTAAGTTTTTTCTATTTTATTATGCATGTATAAACATAAATAAAGGGTTTTAATATGTCATGATTCGCTGCTCACTATTTTTGCTTACTGTTTTTGACAATTTTACTGTAAGCCATGATTTAAATGTTTATGGTGTGAGAGCATACTTTGAGGAGAGCAATATTTATACGGGGGATTTAATATTTTTGGACTATAATCAGGTAGTAGATTACATATACCTTAGTAATGAAAAATTGGTGAATTTTTGACTTGAGCGTTGCTACACCTTGGCATTGTGGCAACAATTAACTAGTTAGGTTAGCTCACATTTTAAAATTTAAGTATCGGGGAACTACGCCTTGGATTTTGCATTCCACAGAGAAAATAAACTAAAATTTCCTCCTAACTCCCCTGGAGACTAGTTTCCCTAGAAATAATTGCGTTTCTCTATTATTAATTTGAAATAAGCGTCAAAATACAGGTCAAAACGATATTAAATCAGCATTAATGACGATTAACAACAAAAGGATATCAGACACTAAAAACAGGAAATAGAGAATTAATGAGTTGCTCCGACTAGTCTGTATCCTTCAAATTTCAAGTAGTGGTGATTAATAGAGGCAATTTATAAAGAGAGATAATAAAAAATATATTTTATCAATGATTAATTTTAGACCAGGCCGTGGTCCTTCATTGATAATTTGGAATACCACTAAATAAGGTATGTTGAGGCATAATAAAAATATACCATAATAATGTGTACTAATGTGCGTGAAACATAAAACTACATGAATTTCAAAACAGTCACTGAAAAATAGAGGCAATAAGTAGTCAAGTAGCGCAAAAACGTATAAAAGTAGAATTGTTGTTTAAGGGTGCGTCGCCTACTGCGGTCATTTCGCACCACTCTCGTCCATAGGTAATACCAAGTTTGTGTAATTGAAGCTAAATTGCTTTAGTCCTAGTGTGGGATAAAATTTGCATAACGTTGTATAATACGCATATCCATATAAAAAATTTATAATTTATTAAAAACGTTGATTTCTTTTAAAAACGCAATTACTCGGGTGAGGCAATCGGGAGAGTCTCCTAGGATGTGTCCTAAGGTACCGTTGACCTTGTGCTTATCTCAAGAAGACCGGTATTTATCACACTCCGTCAGGATGTGTCGCACACTCAGAGGGGAGTCGCACTCATCACACCAAGGTTGAGTCTTCTCTTCTGTGAAGAGGTATGAGTGGGTCAGGGCAGTGTGCCCTATCCTCAGGCGTGTGACTACGACTTCTTCCCTACGGGTATTCCTGACGGAAGAGGGCCGCACTGATACTACCGGTTTCACAGTTCGGAGCTTGGTGTTATTACTCCCATGCCACGATTCTTGCCATTTGTCTAAAATAACGCTTCGAAACATAGTCTTTAGGTCCTCCGCAGTCACCATGTTACATATGATTTCTGGCATCTGTAATACTTCCTTTGCAGCCTTGTCTGCGCGTTCATTACCAGCTATTCCCATATGTCCAGGTACCCACATAAAGGAGATTTTAATTTCCTTGTTGGTGAGTGAGTGAAGAGCGCATTGTACATCCTGGACGAGAGGGTGGAGTGTGTAATGTGTGCTGTGAAATAGACTTCACAGCGCTTAGAGAGTCTGTACAGATAAGGAAAGTGCCAGAATTGCATTTTATATTTCCTAAGGCCGTCTTAATTGCGAGTAATTCTGCATTGTATATGCTGCACCACGGATGGAGCCTCGCCTTAATGACTTTATGATGTGCAGAGGACACTGCACAAGCACATGCCGAGCCGTATAAAAATTCACCTTATAAATAATTATTCCATTTGGCCTGAATTGGAACCACAATATTTGAGTTTTCTATCCAGTTAGTCCGCTAGTTACCACATAATATTATTGGTATAATTTCACCAGCCAGTGCTGCATAAAATGTGATCAATCTCGGGTAATAAACTCGGGGTTACACTGATACTTTTCCATTATTCTTGGAGGCTCCTACTCAGCGCTGGACACTATAGGAAAAAATATTCAATTTGTATAAAATCTATTTGAATTTTTATGCTTCAATAAATCAGGTAGATAACACATCAAAGGAGCAATTTTAATACCGAGATCAAGTCCAGGCCCAATCATATGATTTTTTTGTGATATAATACCACGCGTCGGGGTAAGAGCATTACATTAGGTATACGAGGATTAGGTGAAAAGTTCTCGGCCTGACACAGAGATGGCGCTCTGATCAGCAAAGTATTTATTTCCTGCGCGGGTGCACGTCTCAGTAATTTGTATGACAAGTTTCAACCTATTCTCTCAAGTAGTTTGTTTACACGAATTTGTGCAGTACACGTCTTGCAAGTTTTTCGTTAAAATGGACTAACTTAAATATCGTGCGGTCATAAAATTCTTCGTTTTTGATAGATTAACCCCTAATAAAATTCATCCGAAGTTGACAAAGGTTTATAGGGACTATGTTCCTTCCAGGTCAACCTTTAAAAAGTGGGCAGCTGAATTTAAACGTGGTCGCACATCACTCGAAGATGACCCACGTGAAGGACGGCCAAAAACCGCAACCACATCGGAAACCATCGAAAAAGTGCATGATATCGTGTTAGACGATAGACGAATGAAGGTGAGTGAGATAGCTGAAGTTGTTGAGATATCGGAAGAAAGAGTGCGGAAGATCTTGCACAAAGAATTAGGGATGCAAAAGCTCTGCGAAAGATGGGTGCCGTATTTGCTGAATGCCGATCAAGAGCAAATGCGCAAACGATTTTTGCAGCAATCTTTTGACCGATTCAATAGGGATCCCACCAAATCTGTGCGGCGACTTGTCACCGTGGATAAGACATGGGTCCACCACTACACGCCAAAAACGAAACAGCAGTCCATGCAGTGGGTGGAAGCCGGTGGTTCAGTGCCAAAGAAAGCGAAGTCGACCGCATCTGCCGGAAAGATCATGGCCAGCGTGTGTTGGGATGTGAAAGGGATCCTGTTAATTGATTACCTTACAAAAGGCAGAACAATTACGGGCGAATATTACTCCAACCTTCTTGACCAGCTGGATGCCAAAATTCGCATGAAGAGGCCTGGCTTGAAGAAGAAAAAAGTCATATTTTACCAGGACAACGCACCTGCGTACAAGAGTGCGTTGAAGATAGGAAAACTGCGGGATATGGGGTACGATTGGCTCGGTCATACCCCCTATTCTCCATATTTAGCACCCTCAGACTTCCATCTGTTCCCAAACTAGAATAAATTTGTTTCTGGGAAGCGCTTTGCGTCGCATGAAGAAGTTGAGAGGACCGTTTTTATTTATTTTAATGAATTAGTTATAATGTCACAACGTATCATGGGATCACTGAAGATAAAAATAATTTAATCTGTGAAATGCATACGATGGGCCTAATACAGCCATCATGAAAGCACCATCACAAAAACACAGCCATCACCATCTATCAAAAAAAGAGATAGGAAATGAGTAGATCTTATAAAGATAAACCTTGAAGCTTTTTCTTCAAAAAATTAGACAAACTTACATGGTTAAGAATGAAATACAAGATTTATTAACACCTGAACAAAGACAACTGTGGCACAGGGAGAGTAGGAAAGTGGAAAAAGTAATTTAAACCCTGAGACTAATAAAAGATTTGAAGATAAAAAACATCCATCATAATCTCTTTAACTGGGCAGTAAAAACCGCTGCGAGATGAAGACTGTTACGGTCTGGGAGGGAGGATCAGATGTGATGAAAGAATAGAGATAGAAATAATGAGCGTAGCGGTGCATGCAAAGAAGGAATTCCAACTGATAGCGAGTCTTCTAACAACCAGCATCCGAATTTTGGAATTAATTACATCTCAAGAAACACATATTTGACTTTGTTGACAGTAGTAGCAGAATGGAGAACATTAGAGGCAATGAAAATATTGCTATTAAACCTAGTGTTATATAAGAATGTTGAAGAGGAAATGTGCGCAATGAGGATAAAGAAACGAGAATTCCGGCTGGCGATCGGAGTAAAAAAATTAAAGAAATGGCTTGAAAGTGCAAGAAACACCCTCATCGGATACGTTCTTTGGCATGACAGGTACCTGAGGAAAATGTCTTTGGACTGAGTACATATAGAGCAGAATTGATGTACTGAGTACAACAGAATAATAAGGTTAGAAACTTATAAACAATTTGAGAGGGAATCAATCATACACCTGCAGACAGATGAAGACTGCAATGCAGATTATATTTCGCCACAAAGCCCAAAGAAAATAAATTCGTGTTATTCTCACTGAGAGTTTCCGATTTGTGATCTCTAAACAAAAATTAAAGCTACCTAAAACTATAATTAACTGTGAGTGATTGTAATAAGCTTGTGAAAACAAGTTGAGGTTGAACAAAATTGATTTTGAGAGAGCTGTCGAAATATAAGCGGAAAAAAATAAGAAAAGTATCAGTAACAAAATATACTTCTCTCTCAAATTAAGGTTTCATATATTTAACATTCCAATGATGCAACTTAGAGAGAATTTACCGAAGCAGCAAGCTAAAATATTGAAAAACAACCCATTATCATATTAAAAACCAAAAGCTACTTTTGTGCAAACACATTTGATGCATGAAAAAACAGCGATCCAGGTGTACTTCATGTCTAATAACTCCTAAGTGAGGACAAAATATCTTATAAATAGTTAAACCATACTCATATCGTTTCCATATTGTAAAAAATAACTAATTTTACCCTTAAGATGCAAATAAAACAAAGCGTTTTTAGTGCGCTATTAAAAGTTTTTCTTAGTATCATGCAAGTTAAATTTAAACAACCAAGACCACAACACACATAATTCTTACAAGTGCCATTTTGATGCTTTGGAGTCGCTTCAAACTCATCATTACGGCGTTGGAAATTTTACATGAGCGTTATCTATGAGGCAGGTATTGTCTTCATTGTGAAATAGGTGAGAGAGATAACAGTGGTATCTAAAAAGAAACGATGAGATTAAAAAGCAGCCAGTTGTGGTATAACTCTTTATTACTCTCTCTGATATAAACTAACGTAAGTAGTAATATTTGTTTGTACAGGGTCCGTCAACGGCATGGTCATTTTGCACTACTACAAGTCATTTTTATAAAAATACAAGTTTAGAACTTGGTCATGTAATGAAATAACTTATATAAATCCTGATTCAAAGCTAAAAGAACATTTATATCCTCAAAATACTATTGAAAAGGGGCCAGTTTTTTTTAAATATTAAAACGCGGTTAAGGGCATCGAAGTCATCGCCTAAGATGTCAACAATGTCACCGTCTATGTCTCCCTCTAACTGTAGCCTGTTACGCACGAAACGGTATTTGTCACACTCCGTCAGATATATTAATGTTGGGGCTACTTTTATTTTTAGAGCGTTATAACTTAAAATTATCTGATTCTTGCCATTTAATATGGTCATAATCACATTCCACTTTCCTTATAAAAGGGGCCAATACAATCTTGTTCCATTTCATGGACTTCGACAAAGTATGCGAGCTTCATTTGTGGAATACAATACCGTAATGAGGTGGGCTGCGTTAATTGGGATGTAAATTCATCAACCGATGTCCGTGTTCTCCCAATAGCCGTTTCAGTCAAGCATTAACAGTTGACCTGCCACTTTCGGATCTTTGCATTTACATTCCGAAGACTGACTTAAATTCCATATTACTTTTCAAAAATCTTATCATCTTATTTAACAGTTGAAGCAAGACTCACCTCACACTCCGATTCAAATTCTAAGTTATGCCATCCATATCAATCGACAATTATGAGGGGAATGAGAGAGCAATTTTGTGAGTATTTTTCATTTTACATCAGGAAAAAGTAGGAAATTGAACTAAAGCAAGGACTGAAAAATGGTTCTATAGCTGTAGATGAATGGTGAAGAATGAAAAAGAAAGATCTGAAACAAATAATTGAGGAAAAATTCTTGGAGTGTACAGAGACAATTAGCAAAATCATTCTAACAGTACCGCATTAAAGTCATATTTTTTTGCTTCATGAACAAAGAGACAACTTATTTTGGTTCAAAAAAATGTTGTTCAAAAATGTTGGTTCAAAACAGTTATGAGAAAATTTAACTATTCTCTAACCTTAAATAATCAGTTCCATCCATCAAATTAATATTTTTCAGTAATTTTCAATTATTCCACATTTATTCAGAAACTTTTTTCCGTCAAGATTTAAAAATAATTTACGCGCACAACCGTGAAAACTGGACAGTGCACTGAAAACAAAGGAATGAAAACCAGACAGTATCTTTAGATTTAGACATAGCATTGAGAAATATGGCAGGGCTGTGTCCCCTTGTGCCTGGGACAGAGTGTATTAAACCACGATTTTGAAAAAAACAATGCAAATTAAAGGCCTCCAGTGGTTCAAAGAGATAAATTTTTAAGAGAAATTTTTTGGCATTCGAAAGTATCACAAAAATGGCAATTAAGCCTAAAATAGTTCAATAATATGGAGATATACTCCAGGAAAAAATCCAGAGGATCCAAATAAAAATCACTTCGGTAAGGAATCTATTTACTCAATATTTGCTCCTTAATGCATCTGATAAAGATTTTAGATTGGAAATCGACTCATAATTGTAATCGTTATCGATATTTATCATTCTTTACAGTAGCTTTAGGTTAAACAAGTCAATGGCTACCCGCGGAAAGGGATTTGAATCGCTTCACGCCCATCCGGGCAAAAAAAAACTTATCCAGTACGATCCCCTTAAGGTTATTCGAGCGAGATTTTCCCCTAACTATAGATAAAATATTAGAGGTTTATTTTTTTATTCCATCAGTTTTAAGAAAAATGAGATAAATATTTTTATATTAATAGCATAAAAAATATTATTTTGTGCAACAGATATTCCCTGTAATTTTTAAAAATGTACATGCCTAAGTTTTTGATTTGATTAATTTTTTCACGCCGTTCAGGAAAAAACATTCACATTGGAAGAACATTTTTTAAATGTAATACTGTAATTTTTTTGTGTTTGAATGTGAATACTGTAAACAATTTCAGCGGTGAGTTAACGTTTGCTTTTTAAATAGTTGAGAAAACACACAATGTAACCACTTTTAAATTTCTGACGACATCTAAGTTCTATTAATTCCTCATTTTTCAATTTAAGTCTCTCTTGAGTGCATACTCTTACCATTTTCCATATAAAATGTCTGGTATATATTTGTAAATATCTCTAAAGGTAGTGAAATTTACTAATTTTTCTTAATAGCTGAGGATTCAGAAAAGGTACCCTCAGGTAAATTTCTGACGTGATATATTTTTAAAAAATTACTTAATTTTAGGTGGAAACCGCTGTTTGGAAATGTCTGTAAGCCGCACGTAAAAACCAATACTGAAGTCCATACAGGCAATCCGAGAACAACATGCCAATCAGAATAAAGCTAGGAAAAACGGCTTGGCACCTGCCCTTCCGTGACTACTACAAATCATGGACACCTCCGCTCATCGTCATCTCATCACCCTGAGGACGGCTGCAGTGTAAGCGGTCGAAACGTTGGTCATGGACCTTCCAATCCGGATTAAATCCGGAGAAGCTTTTCTTCAAAAATACCTTATTTTTCAAATAAAGTATCTCCTAAGTGCATTCCAGTAACATTTTCCAAGTAAAACGGCTGGATATGTTGGCTAATATCTAAATAAAAGGTGCGGTAAGACGCATATATTTTTAAGTATTTGGAAAGGTTGTAAGTAATTCTTTATGATTTGACTACATTCTTTGCATTTTAGGTGGAATGACATCTCGTTCAAACTACCTTAATTTGAGAAATGAGTCTCCTCAAAACCCATTTTTGCCCAGATGGGCGAGGGAAGGCAGGTCAAAGAACTCCTAAGGGCAGGGTGTTTTCTTTCACAGCTCGAGGACAACGCCTCCTCGGGAAGGAAGAGCCAGAGCTATGCGATCGACCCGAAATCGACGATAATCGGCCAATTAGAGAAATGGATCCGCTTCTCCCGGCAAATTGCACCCCTTGGCCGACGAGGGCTAGGGCTGTTGCGTGGCTGGGCGCAGTCAGCGAGGGAAGGCCGCGACTCATCCCTCTGAGGTCGAAGGCGATTAGACGTGGGTGTGGCGGAAGAGCGTTGAAGCGAATACCATTCACAACCGCACCAAGGAGGAGACCTAAGGAATGAAATACGAAAATTGCTTCTGTGTGCGTGCGCGTGGTCGCGCCCATAAATCAGTTCGAAAAGAGAGTAAAGGCCAGCCCTTAAAAGTGCCACTCCAATCAGCTAATACATTAAACGTCATCCTTCAGCCATTTTTGGTGAGATATTCCTTCCGTATCGTCCATCAATCTTTTCTCTAATACTGCGTATCAGAATGCACTCGAATCTGATGGATTCCTCTGCAGGATTACTTAGCTAATATCACGTATCGCATGACCCCTTCGTGACTCAAATATTCCGTTTACGTAGTTGTAATATACATTAATGATAATAGTTTCTGCGGCATTGGTGGCATACCTAGAGAGTTTTGTATCTAGGGGGAAGTTACTTATTCATTATTAGGCTGCGTTTTGTCTCCTATACGATTATATTACGAGGGTTTGGGTTGGTGTGGTGGCTAGAGTACTGGCTAACCACATGGGCAGCCAGAGTTCAAATTCCGGCAGAACAGGATGTTTTTCAGGGGAAATCCGATCCCGACTTGAGTGTCTTGTTGAGAGCGCTTCAAGTAGAGTCTCCTATGGCGCAAGTGACCTTAGTTGTCGGTCGCCTCCCCAAAATCCAATCCAATCCTGGTGATAACTCATACCCTGCCAATCACCCTTGAGATGACAAATGATAAAAAGTAACATCAAATGGCCGTAAAGCATTTGCACCCCACGTGGGAAGAGACAAGCACTCACTGGGAGTTAATCCGCATCAGGCCTCCTCGTCAATACGGACAGCACACTTCCCTGTTTTTGCATGCTGGAGCTGTTTGGGGTCTGGTATAGGTGCACTGATGAGAACGCATTCACTTGAAACACTCAAGATATGGGGGAGAAAACGTAAGTTAGTTTGAACGATATGTCATTTTACATAGAAATCATTGAATTTGGTCTCCTTTTACATAAAAATATCTCACCCTTCTAATAAAATCAAAAATTCAACCCCTTACTACATTACTTTCGGAGATATTTACCAAAAAATACCAGCCCTTTTAATTGGAAATTGTACGTGTATGCACTCCAGAGAGACCCTATATATTATAAAATGAGGCATTTTTAACACTTTGATCTCGTAAAAAAATCAACTGTGTAGTTTCTATAATTTTTTTGTTTTATATATTTGATTACTTTCCACAATAATTTCTGTCATGCAAAAATATATTATTGCTCCATTTATTATGCAATATTTAATTCGTGTGTCTCACAGCTGGTGAAATTAAAACGTATAACTCAAATATGGTCTCTATTATGATTAGGGAACTATCTCGCCCGCGCTACCTTAATAAAACCATGCTATAATCAGAGTTTTCAGCTAGAAAGTCGAAATTTTTTGACAAAACATACTGCTTCCGAGTATTGCATTCAGCGCGACAACTTATTAAGGCCGTTTTACACGGGGCACGAAATTGTACAACTCAACACTGCATTAATTCCGCAATCTGCTGTGCAATAATTATTGCGAAAACGAATGCGTGACTGCTTTACACGGTGGTCGTAAGCATGCATTCATTCGTGAATTCCAGTCGTCTGATAAGTACGCTAAGAGCGAGTGTTTTGTTCAAACAGGAGAGATACGATATTCTGTACGCGACGTTGTTGACATTCAGTGAAAAATAAGGTTGTGGTGATTGTGGGATTCTGTGATACTGACATATAGTCACTCTCTATCTGTGAGAAAAATAATGGATCAGGAGGAGGCTGCATTGATTTCTGCAGAGCTAGCAGTAGTGGGAATTATGATCGGGGCCGCGGAGCTCATAGAAAGTCGTAACTGAAGGAGAATAGCCAGAAGAGCACTTTGGATGCAGGAGTGGATCTGTAAGCGAGAGGAGGGAATGGGCATTCTTAATATGGTCCAACAGGAGCCGGCTGTAGAAGACAGGAATGGCTACCGCAATTTTATGCGGATGACAGAGGAACAATTTAACGAGCTATAAAATATCTATCTAAATAAATAACAATATAAGTAACTGCAAATATCCTCCCACACAAAGATGAGAGATGACTTCTTCACACTCCCTACTGTAAACACCCATCGCTCAGGTTATCGAACCTTTTCGTCAGTCAAATTCCCGTGAACTTGATGTCGTTAATTCTGCGACCGCTAGATGGAGTGCTATTCGTACAAATTGCAAGAATGCGACCACCGAATTAGAGCAGGGGCTATTCTAACGTCTCGCATTCATGCATTCGTGCATGCGTTATTGAATTTCGCCGCTTTACACGGTGCATTTTGAAATTCACGATTGCACATACAGTAGCTCGTGCAATTACATGCCCCGTGTAAAACGGCCTTTAGACAACCCTGCTACCTCCGAGCCATCCCCTTTCCCATCCAAAACCCCACCTCCGATCTCAACCCCCTCCATCTAGTAGTAGAAGCATCATCAGCGGCGGCGCATCTCATGGACCCGAGAAGAAGAAAAAGGCGTGCGTTCAAGTGTAAAAGGAGAGGGCATAGTGGACCCGCCGCCAGCCAATCCCATCCCGCTGATCCACTTAGCTCCGTCACACGCTCCATTATTCTCCCATCTCCAGGGTTTCTCTCCCCAATCAGTCAGGGACCGAAGTAATCCACGGCAAAACACTCCAAACGGTGAAATGACTCCCTTCTCTCTCTCTCCCCTCACCCTCCACCAACCCTCCGCCTCCTTTCCCACCCCCGCCCGCCCGCCCGATGAAATCCACCCATTCACGCGATATAATTCCTTTCGCCAATCCTTTCGTCGATTGACTCCTCCTACTCCTCCAGCAGAATCCCTCTCAAGTGGAGCAATATTTGCTCTCGCATCATCTACAGGAGGAGCCCAGCAGCCGAAGGTTTATATACGGGATTTAAAAACGGGTGCGACCTTCCGGAAGCTGAATCCGCCACAATCGTCAGCCTTTTTTTCTCCAACCCCCTTCCCTGGTATCGGATTGCGAGTAATTGGCCTCTCCATTCTCTTCTAGAAAGGATGAAGAAAATGTGGATGACAGCAAGAGCACCCTTTTATCATTGAAAGGAGGAGGAGTAAATGAGGAGGTTTCTTTTCTGGGAGGCTGGAGTTTATTATTTCAAACACATTCACGTCTCCTTTTCTTCTAGGAGAAAGAAGAAAATCTGATGGATGACAGCGAAATTACCATTTTTATCTCTAGCAGATAAGGGGGTATAATTAAGTGTCTTTCAAAAATGTTGAGATTCCTTTTTCTAAAATAAACTTGGAATAAAAGATAACATTTTGTCACAGGTGCGTTTATCCCATTACCATTCTAAAATCAAAGGCTATGCCTTCTTTTACAGTGATTTACTCTTACTTTCACTGAAGTGGTGAGTTTTTTGAGAAAAGATATTTTTACCAATACCTCGTACAGTAGGCAATTTTTATTCTTTTTTCTATATTTTAAACACTGCAAATATTATGCACAATTTGATACATAGAGCTATAGACTACGTATGTACAACTTAATTTATCTTCCTGCCAATGGAAAACTTATATTTTTAAAAGCTGTCATTTTTCCTAATAACTTTAATATTGCTTTCTCGTTAAAGTAAAGAATAAAAAAAGATTTTTTTTACTAACAAGAGCTTTGACTGCTACCAAAATCCAGCAAACACAAAGAAGACTTATTCCAAATTGAGCCTTTTTTCAAATATTTATACGGTGAAGAATGAAACTATAAGACAAAAAAGAGACGATATTTGGGTTCGTTGACCTCGATCAAAACTTAAAAGATTATACATAAACACTGTTTTAGAAAAAAACTTTGTCTTTATTCGACAACCTTTTTACCTCCTAGATGAGAGGTGGCCGAGCAGAGAACATTGATTGGTAAGATTAATAAATCATTTCTCTAAGTAAGATAATTTCACTTAAATTATGTAATGACTGGTAATTGGCTAATATAAAATTATGCTCTAAAACATATGCACTCTGTAAAAGTTGTAATATGCTCAAAGGTACATTTTGAGGCTAAATTGCATGCAAGAAAATCAATCATCTTCTTAATTCGTACCCAATCATGAATATAATTGCCGAGCATTCAATGGAGGCTTGAATTAGGGGATGATAAAAAGAAGTAATTGATGACGATAATCATAAATGCCAGATTTCTTAAATTACTAGAAAAATGGTAGATTGAATTAAAATTACTCTAGAGAATAGGGAACTAGAGCAGTACACAGAGACACAATGAAAAAAATGTAGTCAAGACGAACGATGTACGACTGTTTAATTTATGTTAGATTTTAACGGTCTCATTTCAAGACGGAAAGAGGTACACATACACCGCCCAAGTAGATATAAAATCGCCTTTTAATTAAAAATAATGAAACCATTCATCCAACTCCAAATTTTCATAGAGACTACTGCCGCACTAGACTAAATTATAACCTAGTGTTCGGCAAAAAAACTAGGTTTAAATTTAGTAAAAAAGAGTGTATTACGATGTATTCAATTCCAAAAAAATTGGTGAAAAGAAGGTATCATGATATATTGCTACCATAACGTGAACAATACTTCACCATCACCTAGATAAACTTCTCTATTGTTTCTTAGATATTCAAATACTATTTGCGATACTTTGAAAGGTGGAGTCAAAGAAAAGGATTTTTAAAAATACCCTCTCTTAAGTATTTCTAAATCTTAATCTAGTCTCTCGCGCTGGGATCAGTTATATAGAAAATATTGACTGATGAATGGCATTACACCTGTTACAAATCAATGAAATGCCATTTACATTTTCGAGACTGCACTATTGAAGAATATAAGGTCACATGCAAACCATAAGTCAAATGTGCGGGTTGGAAGGTCTGAGTTCAAGTCTGTTCAGGTTAGTAAGAAAGAGAGGCTGTTTGAATAGGGTAATCGATCACCTTGAGGCTGCAGGCCTAGACGAGGACATTACTCTACGCATCGCGGGTGGGGTACTTGATCTAATGCGTGTTTGCCGAGTACGCAGACGTGTTTCCGCATTTAGGACGTGCTTATGCTAGCTCAGGGAACGCGGCCTATCGGAACACTGGTTGAAGTACCCGAGCCCATTATCTGCACTGGATCCTTGTAAATTTGCGTTCCCATGTGTGCCCGTAGACAGTAGCGATATGAAGTCCTTATAGATTGCTCTTCAAAAATTGTTATATATCGATCGTTGCTGGTCATATGATTTATGCACTATTGCGCGCACATTGCAAATGCTATTGAGTGGAGAAAAGCATTAGCGTTTAGCAAAAAATGCGTTGATAAGTGGAAAAAAGGCAATTAAAGTGATATATATGTTATTAATATAAGAATAGGGGGAGAATCGGGTTTGTGAGGTAGCTGGAGCACTGGCTAACCATATAGACAGCCAGGGTTCAAATCCCTGCAGAGGAGGATAATTTTTAGAGGAAACTTGATCTCTACTAGAGTGCCTTGTGGAGGGAACTTCAAGTACAGTACTCCGTCTGTTGGATGAGATTTCTATCCACCCATCTTCCCTTAACTGTCTCCCTTCTGTGGCGCAAATGACATTAACTGTTGGTCGCCCCTCAAAATATCCAATTCAAGTATAGAGAGCTGGCTAGGTCAAATCTCACGAGGACGGGGCAGTTGGAAAGGATAATTTAACGAGAATGGTCGTGCGACTATTTTAAAATTGTATAAAACTATCAAGCAAATAATAGTTGATATATAACATACAGGACTTCTAGAAAAACACGTTGAAGAAAGCTTAGTGATAAGAATGAACTGGAGCATGGATTTTGCTCTGCAATAGTAAAACTTAGCCTCCAGGAGATAGACTTGAGAGAAGCATCGGTAAGAAGAAGTAGATGAGATTGGAATCCATGGAGAAAGAGATGAAAAATCAAACGAATTTAGAGCGATAAACTGAAAAGAGGATAAAAATGTGGTTGGAATTGAAAGGGAGGATGGACAGTTGCTCTCAAAAGTTGAGAGAAGATGAAGTTTGCGGACGGAACAGGTATTATAAGAAAGCGAAGTACAGTAAGTCGTCATAGAAAGGGGAATCCTGAAAATTTATAGGAAAGTGGGATGGCCCAGAAACATATTTACGTTAAGAAGAGAGATTGAGAGTATGCTGACATGAAGAGACAAAAGCTGATGGGGACGAAGTATGTTCATTGATAACATGTAAGTTAAGCTCCCGATCCATCTAAAAAACGTTTTCTTATTAAAGGATGACAGAATATAAAATACCATAACTGCCCTTAAATATGCAAAACAATTTCCAAACCATGACAACTTTATAATCACGGATATTCTCTTCTCCGTTTACAATAGAAACTAACTTAAGAAACATTCCTTTTCTTGGATTGGATTTCTGAGAACACACCGTGCGTCTAAGAATAAATTTCGAAGCACATTTGTGAATATTACTAGAATAAATGACAGGGACAGCAAAAACGATTATGCCAATACTATCCATGCGTTTTTTATCCCCCAAATTATTATTATGTAATATTCGTTCAGAATTCCTAAACATTCTCAACGATAGGTAAGACGCCTATTAAAAGAGAGCATACCTTGAAAAACCATGTTTGTTTCCGTCGTTTTGTTGTAGTAGTTAGTAAAGGTAAGCAAATCTAAAATCCGAAGCTTTAAAAAGAAAAAAAAAAGGAATCTTTGCCTCTTGACTCCCAAAGAAATTTCTCACGCAAACTAGCATCAAATTACTCCTTAGGAATTTATGGGTTTTGAGTCCAAGATGTCGTAAACGTTGGCTTAAAAAGCTGTTGTTTCTGATGATGGACTAGAGTCACATAGAGCCACATTGAGGAAACTGCGAGATAAGTGGAAGGCAAATAGAAATCAGTAACTAAATGAGATCGATGTGAATGCTGTATAAATAACGACTTTTGAAACTAGTCATTAATTTTTTGTTGCCACGCCTCAACCGCTTTGTATTTCAAATTCATGAACTCGAAACATGAGCACTATGTTAAACCTAGAGGTCAATAGAAAAATCCGTTGAACATTCTCAAGTAAAGCTGATTCATGACCTCTGGCAGTGTAGTATCCGAGATGCAAGTGGCCAAGCAAGTGTGGAAAAATATACAATGGTGAAACAGGCCGCACAATTACGCGCGCTTAAAAGAACACCGGAGATGCATTAGGTTGTATCATCCTGTTAACTCCGCCATGGTGGAGCATAGCCTAAAGGAGGACCATCTCATCTCCTTTAGTGATGCGTAAGTCATATGCAAGGCCAATGGTTATTGAGAAAGGCTATTTTAGAAATACATCTTCAGCCCAATGACTTTAATTGAGACTCGGGGTACTCGATAAATAAACGGTGGACACCGTTTATTTAAGAAGTAATAACGGAAAGAAGTAACAACAATGGTCAGTCAGACATAACCGTCCAATACCCTATAGAAGGGAGAACACAAGCGGCCCGGGCATCATTTCACTGATTACGATGGAAGAGTTATCAATCGAAACGTTGGCAGTAGCCAAAAAATTAACCCGGTGTGACTCCCGAGAGAATTTCATACAAGAACACTTTCACTTTTTTAATACTTTGTTGCGTCCCTTTCTAAGTCTTTTACTTACGAGGAACGACGAGGCATTGATGCGAAAATATTTTTGCATATCTGAGGCCGCCGACGAAATGAGTCCCTCAACTCGCAATGCGCCTCAATGCTTCCACTGTGGCCAGCCCCCTTGGTTTCCACTCCTGCGTCATTATGCCCCATAAGCTCTCTATTTGGTTTCTTGAAGACATTCCGTTCGCTGGGGGTATATTTGACTCCATTTTTCTAGTCCAATTGTTCCTCACCCTTCTTCGTCGTCCCTCGGCGACATAAAGCTTTTCCGGCAGAGGCCGCAGACAGGCCTGTGTATCAACTACAAGATTTTTCCACCTAGGTCCCAATCAATCTAGCCCGTAACATGGGGCTGGTGGGTGTATAAATATTCTAATAGTACTTATACAGGACGACACAGAGGAGGATGTTGAAGAAAGGAAAATGTTTGAGAAGAAAGCCACGCAGTGGCAAGTATGCTAATAAAATAAGCGAACATGCATTTAAAACTGCGTACTGCAAAGAGGTGAATTGCGAGAACGCATACACGAAAGCATGGACGCGAAATGGCTACATAACTCTTACTCTAGTTTAATTATTCATGCACTCCAGATTGAGAAAAAAAACAGTTTCCAATTGTGCAATTTCTTCCGCTGCCTTTGGACCTTATGGCACATTCAGCTAGCGGACTGCAACGGTTAGTGCGAAAAAATTTGTGTTACTTGCCGCGCAAACCTAGCTTCGGTTTTTTTCTATATGCGAGAGATATTACTCACCTCTGCGTACAAGTCCCCCCAAATTCTTCACCAAGAAAATCGCTGTTGCTCTTCCTGCCCACCATAGACCATTCTAAACTCTCCGCGCGATGTCCATGGGGTCCGCGGCGCCGAAATTCCTGCATCGATTCCTCAGACACAGTAGATGTTCACTCTCACAATTGCGAGGACTTTGCGTATACGTAGCCCAAATCCTTCTAAGTAGCACTTCGTCTTCTTACCAACCGCGCTGCAGAAGAAGAGACATGTACTGTTGAGTTCACAGACTGACACAAACGTTTTTCCATGCAGACCGCATAAGACGCTGCGAAACACCTGCGAAACACCACCACCTAGGCTTATGCGAAGTTCAACTGTTCTTCTAAGCACTGAAGCCTCTCCTGAGAAGAGAAAGCAATAGCAAGGGTCGTCGCTTCCCTTCGAAAACAAGTTCCCCAGTCCGGCTTCATTCCCTGCTTATTAGACTTAAGATGAGGGGTCTGATTCCCCACTGGTTGCCGTTTGACCTAAGATTTCATGGTCTAGAGTCAAATAGCCTGAGCGTGTTAGAAGACAGGGTAAATTTTCGAAGCTTCGAGTATAATGAAGATAGAACACAGCCATATCGGGAACTTAGTGCATTTAACATAATATAGCGAAAGCGCTTGATCACACGTTCCCCGGGCGGGCCAACGTCTGCTTTGGCGATATCGCAGGTAGAGGTAAACGCATATATGAGCAGGCATAAAATATTCCTTCATAATTAGACGTCCAAGGCGGACGAGCACTTAAGTAAACAATCGGATAGGTATCCTTTCAGTATGAATTAGAATTCTCAGTATATTTTGTGCACCGTTTATAATCTTACACAATTCTGCTGGAGTATTGGTCTTAGGAAATAAATTTAATCACCCCTTGCTAGCGTTTTGCGGCTTTAATTCTAAATCATCAGGGCTTGAGATTAACTCTTGATATGAGTTCATGAACAGAGCAGGCCGATTATAATGTAAAAATGGGCATTTTTTGTATCATACTAAGACTGATCTGTCCATGAATATTCCGTTCAGGAATTAATATCAATAATTATTGGTAAAGCTCCGATGATGCACAGATAGATATGCAAATCGTTGGCAAGAGATGATTAAATTAATTTCCTTAGACAAATCCTCTAGCGGAAAAGTGAAGATATTCTTAAGGTAAAATTTTTATCATAATTTTTGTATTATTTTTATAATTGCTTGTGCGGTGCTTTCAAACGCATAACAAGATGTACATGAAGTTAAAGTGGTCCAAAATATTTTTTCGAACACAAGTTAAAATTTAAGGTTTAAATTTATGGAAACACGACACGTAAATAATGTCGCTTTGAACATTTCACGCTGGTTTATTGCTTCCGACACCAGTTTTTACAGTTTATGTCATTATTAATCCTATCTTTCGTTGTCCTTACGTATACAAACTGGGTGAGTCTTGGTCACTGGGTGAGAATTGTAACTTATGTGATGCTAACATACGTACACCAAATATTAAATCCATGTTCGTGAACGATTAATTGGAGTGCGGCCATGCGAGTGATTTTAAACCTGATACCTGGTATGAACTCTATTAAGGAAACAAACTGGATTATTTAGGTCAATACGAGGTCGTAAATTCTTTTAAAAAAATAAAACTAATTTTCTTAGTGATTTTGCATTCAAACTGATACATCAATTAATGTCATAAACCTTGTAATATTCGATTGGCTTACGTCAAAATCTCACCCTGATCATTCCGTTTCTCTCTCTTTCCCCCCTCCACTCCTCTCATTTACCTTGAAATAATAACTTCCCAAAACTTGGAATAACCTTCTCCCTTCCCACTTTTCCCTCCCTTTCTATCAACTCTGTTTGACCAAACACGGGCAACGAAAGAAAGGAATTGTACCTTGATGGTGTCATCATTCGTTGAAGCCACGGCCGGAACTAACGAGCCAGTGTGGAACTTACAAAGCGAGATTTTATTCCGTATTTTTTCGACTTAATTAGAAAATTATAAAAGTGGGCACTCAATGACCTATGATTACCATTCCAGCCATCTTAATGAGGAGAGGTAATAGGTGAGGACGAAAGCGCGGAGTATAGTCACGTCAGGAATATTGCGACGCGGAGTATAGTGCTATATTCTCTCGAGACGGGTTTACGACCTGCGAGGAAGGATTTGAAAAACGTGGCGATGAACTTGAATTGAATATTCCGATCGAAAACATTAGCCGGAGTTGCAAGTATGAGAAAGCCTTCGCCGAGGAAAAGTAAATGTGAGGATAGTTCGCCAGCCATGGAAAAAGTGGAGAGGAGGGAAATTGGAATAATGATAAATGAGAGAAACTTCGCCGATTGCATAACCAAAACGCCCTTTTTATGTTAAGGTCATCAATTGAGTGAGGGAATCTATATTACATGCTACAAATCATCGCTCTCTTTCCACTTTTGCCTTGAATAGTTACAGTGTCTAACTTACCAATCCGCGTACAGGTCAAAATTTCAATATAGTATATTACGTAAGGCAGCTACTCTCAATGTTTCTAAGGAAAGAGTGGAAATTCATCTTTGGCTCAGTATCACCGAATAAAATAGTATCGCACGCAGCAAACATTGTTTTTATCCGTAAAATTGAACTTCAGAAGATATACAAAAGTGCAAATTATGTTTTTGTTTGCGTCCCAACGTTGTCTTTTAATTAGATATTTTTATAATTTTACTTAATTTCAAATTTAGTCAAACTCTTATGCTTTTTATCAAGAAAAAATAAGCAAAACACTAAAAACCTTCAGAGATGAAATAATCCAGAACATCAAGTCTGTTATCTTATACACATTTACAATTATAGGACATCAGTCGAGCCATAAATTTAAAATTTTGCATCCATGCTGGACGTGCTGGACGAAGAAAACTTTACGTTCAATACTCTGAACCACGGAAAAATCACTGAGCGGAGGTATCGTATCTTTTGAATTTCAATCTCATGAGAATCATATGCAGACTTAAAAATATATTTGTGTTGACGCCATTAGTATTTCCTTTAGGAATTTAATTGGAGTTTTGTATTCTCATCATTGGACGGCATTTGAAATAAAGAATTTTAACACTTTCACTCAATTTTTTAAATTATCTCTTTGACAGAGAATTAACAAATGCTTATTTAAATAGAACAAAATTCCTCGACCTCAAAACGTCTATATTCTGAATTCTCCGACTTGTTCAAGACTTTTCGGACTAAAATTATTTTAATTTTTCTTAATAACCGTGGGGTAGATTGGGAGGATAATAGGCTGGATTGACAGGATATAGGCTTAAGTGGGTTTTCGACAACAGCACTTCAACTGAGGTGAAATAATCATTTGAGATCAGCAGTAATAAATTCGGAGAGATTATTTTTAATTCGAATGCCTCTATGCGTGGATGAAATCGAGGAGGTCCAGCATCATGAGTAGGCTAGTCTTAAAATTATGTTAAACTTTTTGCTTTTCAGTAGAACATTGAACACTCCTGGACGTTAATTACTACGTCCTAGAGGGTTGGCAAAGAAATATTGTAAATACATGATGCTCTAAGGAAAATAAAACATTTACTTTTCTTATTTCATTAACAGCAATATGGCCTCAGCAAAAAATACCCGTTAGCACCGAGGGATCGTATAACATGGTATTATTTGGAAACGACCAGAGTATTAATCAATTTTAAGCAAGCTAATTTCCACAGATAGAATCCGTATTACGATTTAGTCAATATTATTTTCGTTGATTTAGCTTTTTAAAATCAGACTCAATGGAATTTAATTGATTCTACTCAGAGGTATTCTATGCTTGAGATTCGGATGAGGCTAATGGGAAAATTTATTCAAGGGGAGTTACGTCCAAGTCTAAAATCAGGGAGAAAAAACTGTCGTAGTAAAATAAGGGGGCCGCATTATTATGCGTATCTTTAAGCTAAATATTTCATTAGCCGAAGGGGGATGTCATATTCGTTATGGTTTTCAATTTACAGGGGAGGGTGAGGGCCGGCTAATTTATGGCACGGAGCAGGCGTGTCAAACAGAGTGTCCCCTGAGGGCCTCATCGGTCAATTTTGTGTTGCCATGAGGACCACACATGACAATTAATTGGATTCATTTAATAAAAATGATTGCACAGTATTTTTGTTTGTTAAACTAAGAAACATAAAATATGCCAAAAAAATTTAGTGGATGCCCATGATAATGAACGCTGAGTAGTTTTTACAGGAGAAAAAAATTAATTTAAACAGCAACAAAGTTTAATGCAACAGCTATAAAAATATTTAAGAATATCCTCTTCTACTCTTCTGTAAAATTCATACTATCCAGTTTGGTCGGTCCATTTAATCCTCCAGCATCCTAATCTAGAATCAGATCAACTCCTCCAGCATTTGTAACAACCATTGGCAATAATATGAATATGTTGTTGAGAAAGCTTCCGCGTATTGGTCTTGAATCATAATGGCTTACGGGATTCCTTCCGTGTTGTGTCACTTTTTTTCACAGTTTCGCGAGCGTTCTAGCTTGCTTCTTCAGGTCGAAGTCTTTTTAGCAGAGGTTTATGAGTAATGTCAGTGAAAAAATTGGAGAACACGAAAAAATAAATATTAATAAGCGAGGAATTCATTTTAAAGATCGAGTAAACGATTGCTACAAGTCAGGATTGTTAAATGCCTGCCGCGATGACTTCAAACTGAAAAAGCGAGCTGGAACGCTCGCGATACTGTAGTAAAAAAAATGACACAACGCGGAAGCTATCCTGAAAGCCATCATAATTCAATAATATTTATATTACCGTCCGTCTCAATTATTCTAAATATAAAACCGCAAAAAGGTTTTACTTTTAATCATTTAGGTGCTGGAAAGAAAAATAATCAAAACTATGTAAAGATTGTGACTTATCTTCATATTAGTTCATATTGCATTATTGCATCCGGAAAATAAAAATCCTAAACTAATGAATAGATTAGTGTTGGCGCTGTTGTCCTCAGATGAAATTTTAAGATAGAATTCAACTAATAAATCATCGCCGCAGGCACTTAACAATCCTGACTTGTAGCAATTGTTTACTCGATCTTTACAATGAATTGCTCGCTCTATAATGTTTTTTTGCGTGTTCTCCAATTTTCCCACTTATGTTACTCGTAAACATGTGTTTTATTAAGCGCTTAAGCCTGTAAGTAATTTTGCCCTCTCTGAGATTTTTCGCAGTAGTTTTAGACTCTTTAGCTACGAATGATCTCCTGGGAAAAAGAAAATTTAGTTAACCCTCATAATTCGCGTTCATACCACTAGTGAAACTGGAATGCTTTGTAAACTAGATCTTGGAGTGGATTAACCGTGTTATAGAAATTATCTTTGTTAGTGGAAGCGGGCACAGAATGGTAAGCTGCAAGTGTTTCCAAATGTCTCGGGGCGGTTTTCGTTCTCTTGCCTCAAGCACTTCAAGTTCTTGACGACGTTCACTTCAACTTCGTTTGCGAAGTATATTTTACAGATAATTTTTGAAGCATAACCCTTCCATAAACTTCTACATGTATGCCTTCTCTATCTGTAGACTGATATTTTGAGACATAGATTAGCAATTTTCGCTTCTTCTTAATAAATTGAACTGAATATATGGGCTCATGGAAGGAATGCTTGTATGTTCTAAGGGAATTGCGTGCCGCTTAACAGTGCCATATTGCTTGTCATACGTGTGAAATTTTTCATGAGGTAGAGGCATCCCAACACGAATGAAAAACGGTATTGTTAGAGAGTTTGAAATAGAATGCATTTATATTTTCCACTTGCTACCGGAAGAAATAGCCTTATTTATAATCAAATTTTGGAGAGAGAAGAGCATTGAATGTACATCCTAGCGATCAGGAGAGTTAGGACAAGATAATTTACAGAAACCGTTAAGTAAATATATCGCCACCATAAAATAATTGAGGGGAAAAACTGCGACAAAAGAAGGAAAATTTTTATTAAGGCGAAAGGGGAAAAATAAAAAGTTAGTTTTAATTTTGCTAAATATAATGTGCTAGTGAGTGGTTAAAAAAAACGACTTTTAAGGATTGTTAACCACCATATCTACACCGTGATTTGATTGCTGTTGGAGAAATAATGCAGTGAAATGTAAGTAATTGGGCTAGACACCGAGGAGACATGAGCTTGGGTTGGAAACAGTGCCCCAATTACTTCTGTTGCCGCAGAAAAAACTGAGCATTGGGACTTACACTCAGAGGCATAGAAAGGCGGGAGTGAGTGATACTTTTAACCCCACCGGCCGTTTCCATCTCACCTCTTCTTTCGGGAGGGCGTCAGCAATCACGTAATGGCCTTCTCCTCTTCCACTCACTCGCGACCCCTCCCCCCCCCTGAACCACCAAACCAACCCACCACAGCCGGATAACACGGACTAGACAAGCTCGGGTTTGTGAACTCCTCTCCGGAGTCGGCAGTTTGGTGACTAAACTTTGCCGGCGAAGATCGATAAAAGCGACTCAAATCCCGAGATTTTACGCTCCACTCACGAGAGCATAAGTTAATCTCTCCCCGATAAGAGCGGTGGATTAGGGATGTTTAAGACTTTAAGCGGAAGTTTGTGATTTATTGTAAGCGGTAGCATTATTTAAATGTATGGTTATTAAATATCAATTAGCAAGGTGAGCGAGACGCGTATGTATTCAAATAAATTATGTGTATCCCCCACAGCAAGGGAAACTTATGATCCTTGGTCATTAGGAATAAAATAAAGCAATAAAGTTAATTCTAATATGCCATTACCTATTACGGATCACTTAAAAGGGTATTTTCTCAATAGCTATAGGGTGATTTATATGTAAGCTAAAAATTGTTTGGAAAATACAAAGTGTGTTGATTAAATCCGTGCTAAGTTTGACTGTAGAATAAATTTATAAGCTATTGCCACAGACTTGATAATAGAACGCATCATTATTACGCGCATTATCATGAGGCATGGGAATTATTTCTTATGGCCCATCCAGTAGGATAAGATGAATATTACAGGTCTAAGGTTGCTCGTACTATTCCAATTTGATGTTGCAAACTTTCAGCAAAAAGGTTTATTACGCATTAATGGGCTACAGTTGTGTTTTATCTGCAACTTCAGGAGAATGACTGGTATTCAATTCATATTTTATGCATCAGCTGTTTCACAAAAGAAATTATTTCACATAATAATAATATTTAAACGTAAATTCTCGTAGAAATTTACATCGGCCTTTCAGATATTTTTGGCTCAAAAATTTAATGTTTACATAAGATACAATTTAAAAATAATTATAAAAATAATAATTAAAAGACATATAATGGTTATATAGGAAAAAAATAATGATAAAATAATACGTGATGCACACAAAAACATAAAATACCCAACTAATTTCAAATGTGCAAAAAATAAATTATCTTGCCACTTTCTCGGCTGGAAGTCTCTCGAAAATATGGAATTAGATAATTTTCTTTTGAAACAAGGTACAGATTGACATGTTTATATATCCATTGGGACTGGTTTTTAATTTCTTGATATTGTAGCTATGAATGATTTATGTTACATTTCATTTTAATGCTGAGGGATCTGTAGATCAAAACGATGATATCTTGCTCAGCGATTTTGTATGTCTTTTTTTTAAGATAAAAGAGTTGAAGATGTGCGGAGGACAGCTCTTCTAGAAAATGTTGAAAGCGGAGAGAATAAACAAATATAGTCATCTATCTCCTACTTTAAGCCATTTTAGTTAAATTGTATTAATTGGTATCATGATCTAATCGTTTTAGGTCACAAACAAATTTCACAGTAGCACTTATAGTCATCTGAAGCTCATTATTTGTTCCTTCGTTATAATTACTTAGTGCACCGCAACATTATTAAAAATGAGAAAAAAATAACCGCATTCATGATAATGATGAGAAATCAAAGATAATACGATGTATCGCAGCTACATAATGATGAGAAAGAAAAGATGTACAAAACAAAATAAGTAACCCTTCGAAATTGACATAGCTTAGCAACTTAAATAGATGAATTCCATCTCTTGATGAGCCAAGCTAAATGAAAAATAGAAAAAAGAGAGGACGATTCAAACTTCTTCGTCAAAGCTATGTCGGGAAAAAGCCTTCCCCAGGCCGCACGATATCATCCCAGTGATTCCAATTCTCCTTCTCCTCTCTCCCCCATTTTTCCTCCCTCCCCCCCCACCCGCGTACCTCCCAATGTCGCCCACATCAGAGTCAGCAAATCTCTCAACCAGATCCCCTAAGCGCATTCATAAGAACACATACGGCCATCGCACATATGTAACACATTCTCGACCGAATAAGTACCTTCCTACATATTTTCCGTCTCCCAGATCAGAAGTCATGGGAGGGGGATGACGGCCTCAAAAAGGCCATTATCCACTGATCCTCCGCTTTTGTGAGAACAGATCGGCGCCTTCCCGTCCCATCTCAGTGAGCGCACGACCCTCTTCCCCAACCCTCCTCTAAAGGCTAGGTCCTCGGCCCACCGCTGCAAACTCTCTTGGGAAGGACATGTCTCGCTGACCCTCAGCCACCCATCAATTACATCAGTCAACCCCACCTCTGCATCTCTCACCTTACTCCACAATGCCAGGAGTTCCTCGCTCTGCAGAAGTCATTAAAAGGACAGCGCGTCAGAAGACGAATCATCTCGCCCTCTATCCGTGCGTCCTTATTCCTTCTCACTCCGCACAAATAATACGCTTTGAAAAGAGGGACTTGAAGACCTCGCATCAAGGCTCCGACTTCACCTTCGATGGTGGATGACAGTTGTCCCTGCCATTTTCGCACCTCGATGACCCAACTTCCCGCCTGGTAAGAGGTTTTGAGCTGATGGAAACCTTCGCTCCTCCTGTCTCAATAAAATGGCCGGTTTCAATTAAATATTTTGCTCATGGATCGATGTTTAAGATATCCATGAAATATAGAAAATCATTCACATATTTTTCCCCTTATTTTCAACAAATTACCAATGAGTCTAAAAAATAAATTCACTGCCAAGAATTTGAAATTGAAACTTAAGAAGCTGCTGTTAGACAAGTGCTATTACAGTATGGATTAATTTATGAATGTTTATTTGTAATTTGGCTTCTTGAAAGGGTTTTATTTGAATCATGTAAGGGTATCAATACCTTTGTTATCTTTAACTAATAGAACAATAAGGCTGGGACAACAGAGCAATAAAAATTATTATTATTCTTATATTCTGGTCACTGCAACAATCGATTCCATCGTAATCTTCCAAATTCAATTACTTGGGATGGCTTGTAAATTCCCACTTTTAAAAATAATATTTAAACATTCAAGAATAAAACATTATCAGTAGCCATCCTGAGTAAAAAAACACCATTTGTGCTATAACAGCTCTTTTATCGATTAGTTCAACTTCTAAGAGATTCAGTACACATCCACCATTTATGTTATTGGGACTGTTAAGTAGAAAACTCCATTGTATAAGATAAATATGTTATTAGACGATTTATAAAACAAACTGTGGGATGTCATAACTTGATACAGATTTATTGTTTCAGCGAACCGGCCATTAGCGAAGTCATTCTGACCGTAGGATTTCACGTCAAAGTATTTCATAGTTTACCGCTGAACAACCCTTTGAGTGCGGCATGACGTAATATCACGTCATCAGCACCACCGCAGACAAAACCATGACGTGATAACACGTCATGCCGCACTCAAAGGGTTAAGCGATCAGCCATGCTCCATATGTTTTGCCTAATACCCTGACGTCAATAAGATTCTCCAAATTAAGTTTACCCTCAGATAAGGAATTAAAAACAATGGCCGTAAATTATTACAGACAATAAGTATTGTACCTACTTATTAACAGGTGGTGAAAAATTATTCCTTCTCTTTCGGAGTGGACAGTCAACGAGGTTTGTTCTTCGAGTTAGGCCTGGAATATTTGCTCCATGTTAATAATTTCCTCTGCAATACCTGAAAGTTTTAATATTACTTTTGTATCTGTATCATTAATGCTGTAACTTTTGGTATTTTTTTCTTCATCAAGCATGTCGCTTGATAATTTCTTGCTTAATTAATTATGATGATTAATTAAACGATATTATGATTGGGTGATCATTTTTCTTAATTATTTTTATTTTAGTAATTCTTACAATTTTAACTGATATTTAAAGGTTTATTTTATTGTGAGGGAGTTAAGGGGTTGTTGATTGAAAGTGAGAGAATTGTTGAGAATTTGAGATGGAAGGTCGGAGGTGTAAATGCGATCGCTCCAAAATAAGATGTACTAAAAAACTTTTTTTATTGTAGACAGAGAATTAATTGAGTAAACAAAGGTCAAATGTTACAATAAATTCATCCTTGTCCTCTTTTTACAAACACTTGTATTATTCCTCATCTTTCGAGTGTTTTCCAAGTATTCTTAAAATGATTTCTCAGTCGACCCCTTCCACACATACCTATCTCTTCTGCCTTAAAAATTTAATTTTCATATAACTTATCTATTCATGTATCATTAATCCAATCAAATATGATGCTTCATTTTATTGAATCCATAATAGAAGATCACAATGAGGATGAAAGAAGCCTGATCGTTTTGTACGTCTAGTACTTTCGGATTTGCCAAAGAAGGGGATAGAATTTTAGAAATTTTTTCCCCATCAATAAACCTGATTTTTATCGTAAGATTTCAGTTTTATACCGTACTATTTTTGGGGTTGCTAAAATACAGTGTTTCTATTAAACGCGCTTTGTTATGAGATTACATGAATTCAAACTCAAATAATGACGGTGGAAAAAGGTGCAGCAGGTTAAACTAAGCAAGGGACGTCATAAATCATAATGTGTTCTTATTTCTTAAGGAGATAGACTATTCATTGGGAAGAGCTGTAGGTTCGCTTTGGAGTAACGTTATTCAAGTAATTTTCGTTTATTCCAAAGGAATAATTCAGTCATATTTCAATGTAACATTACATTTTAAACCTGTTCACTATACAGTCTTTTCCCTAGTATTATTCTCATGATCTAATACACCGTAGTATGTCGAAGCTCCCTATCTAATGCTATTTCCTTTACTTTAGTATAGCTCTCTATATGTACTTTTTTCTTTATTTGGTCCGTAAATTTATTGCTGGGTCGTCCGATGGGCTCTTTTCCCTCCATTTTGCCTTCAATAGTGCCCTTCAAAAATCCATTGTATCTCAGGGTGTGCCTAATCTATCTGGTTCTACTTTGGTGCTAAGTCATCCATATGATCCTTTCTTCTTCTAATTTTCAGAAAATTTCCTGATTTCTTACTTAAGTTGTCCATGTTAACTTCAACATCCTCCTCCAGTACCAAGTTTTGATGGCTTTCAGTCTTCTTTGGTCTTCTTATCCAATGGTCCATTCTTCCGATCCATAGTGCGCCACGCTCCATACGAATGTTTTCACATACTGTTTCATAGTTTGTAGTACTCTCTCCTTTAAACAAAGCAGTAGTCTTTTTACCATGAACGCTTTCTTAGCTTGCTCTTATATTCCACTCCTGTACGTTGTGCTTCTTCCGTCCCATGTGATGGTACTTCCGAGGTAGGTGAAGGAATCCACTTGTTCTAATTTCTCTCCTCTAAGTCTGACTTCTGCATTTACCATTTCTCATCGGAGTTCATAAGATGTTATAAACTTTGTCAAACTTTAATTGGTTTGGCACTTATGTCATATCATACTGAACATTATAGCTGGTTTTGGTGAACTAGCTAATTCCAAAGGTGTAGGGCACCCTAGGTTGCTCCTGCTTGGTGTAATTGTGGTTTCAGGGGTGTAGAATAGCTATTAATCTTTGTAAATGCACCACATTACACTTCTTGCAGGAGTCATCATGTTGAGGCCATTCCCATAATGGATGGAGTAAACATATTGCCCTTAAATAAATTCAAATACCTTGGGATCACCTCCATACATATCTTGGGGAATTTCAGATATATCGAGGGGAACACACAGAACATATGCGCCACAGCATTAAAGAAAATGAGGTTTATCAAGTGTATAATATGAAGGTCATTGAAAGAAAAGTAAAATGGAGATGCTACTTCGTTCTCTTTAGGCCATATCTCGAATACGTTACGATAATTTGGGACTCTGGACAGAAAGGTATCGCCAAAAAAAATTAAACTCAAAGGAATGTTAAGCGCTTCGTTAGCAACTGAAACGAGCAAACATATAGTGTTTCCTAGCTTTTTGAGAGATTTGGATATGATTCGCTTGAGGTTCAGAGGCCGCACGCTAGACTAGAGTTTTGCTTGAGAAATTTAGAACAGGTGTGTTTCAGCGCAACGCAAGACATTATTTTAACGCCAAAACACATCTCTAGTTCTTATATAAACGACAAAATAAGATAAGCAGGTACATCATCAAATAGATTTGTACCAAAATTCATGCTTTTTACGCAAAATAAGTGACCATAATCAAAGCTGAGCTTCAATAAAAACCCCCATAATACGATTCACCATTTCACCTCCCAAAATCTTATCCCTTACACCTTTACACAACTGGAGTCCTAACACTCCCAGCCTAAGCCCATTTCGGCTCGAAGGGTCGTACGTACATCTACATCTACAAAATACCGTGCAAGCTACCACTAGGGTGTGTAGCATGGGATAATTCCACACTAGGCATGAAGTCCACATTCCAGCTGAAATCCGAAACGCGCACGTCCCCCGAAATGCCAGGCGTAGGTCAAAAGCAGACAGGAGAACAGTGCGCGGTCAGACCAGAAGCAAGAAGAGTGCTACATGAACGAACATGCTATCATGCAGTACACTGCTTAAGATACGACTACCGGTTATAATTACTGTGACAAATAAATAGTTTTACAAGGTAATAATCATGCAAGAGCTATATCATGCCGGAAATTGCATGCGAAGTTATCAGTTTATAATGGTGCTAAGATATTTAGCACAAGTGAATAATCTATTTTACCGCGTACATGTACATACATTTTTCTAAAAGTAAAGATATCTTCTCAACGAAAAAGGAAAGGAATAAACGACTGAGCCTCTTTGAAAGACAAAATCTAATATAGAGCGTTTCACATTTCCACATCGCCACGGCGCATATGGAGAGCAGCGTTGCCTGCCCTATCCACCCGGTGTTCCACAAACCTTCCTCTCTCTCCCCTCTGTCACGATAGCCGACGGCTCTTGTGCTGCCGTTAGCAGTCCCTCCCGTAGATATCAACTCAGAATCTGTGTAGACGTATTGATTGAGCACGAGTGTGTTATCGTAAAGGTGAATCATACTGAGTTTCAGTGAACTGAAGTTCAAGAGCTCGTAAAGGTACACCGTGCCCGTTCAGACACGCAAAAAAACCTCTGTCGGTTCATGGCATGACCACACGGACTTGCAAATTTTTACCACCTGCGTGCCCAATATTGTTTTAAAAATCCACGACTTAATTTCACGGCCGCGCGTCGGGTAATTACGGACGCTGGGGGCACTTCTATATCTCTATCAAGGCCACACAATTTCAACCGTCACAGCTAGTAACATTTCTGCATGTGAACGCTTGTATTTAGAATATGTCCACCTTTCTCGAAAATTTATAATAGAGCAAGGTAAAAGAAAGCATTAATTTCCAGAAGCGGGGAAATATTACTTGAATTTTTTAGCATTACTAAGCGACAAAAAAAGTGAAGAACAAGACATATAGATTGGCCCTTCATTCAAAAAGACCATGCAAAAGCAAACATGCTGAAACATTAATGTTCATGTCCTCGTCTGCCCTAACAATTATTTACTTTTGTGTTCTAAGGACCTCGAGTCTTTACTAATTGAGAGTTATGGAATATCAGGGTGTTATTAACCTTGCAATACAGGAATGTCATGCAGCTTGTTTAGAATGTCTTTCCTCCATAAATTATACGCCTTAAACAATGTCAATTCCGTTGTGATTACGATAAAATTTTATTAATCCAAACAGAGGAAAGGCCTGCTACACTGACGTGCATATGATCGTCTGTGTTTACTTTTAATCAGTAACGGGAGCTGTCAATTATCACCCACCTTTTGTTTGTACTCATATCAAAAATCATGAACTCAATTCATTGCATCATAATTTATCGCTCACCTTGTTAAATATTTGTTTAGCCAGGGTGATCTGAAAATACGAGTGAAGTGTACAGAGAAGCGGGAAACATGATGAATCACAACGTAATTTGAAATTTCATGAATAAATTGAAAGTGAGTCTCTTACATATTATACGCTTGTTATTATCGGGTTATCCATAGTTGATTCTGCTGAATGCATTGCGTGTCACCTTCAGGATTTAATTGGATCCGCCTTTAACGCATCAATGCATTCCGGATTTCAAGCGCGCGGTCTGGTTTCTTAACGTTCCTTGCCATTTGCTTTCGTGGTGACCCGTATGGTATACATCTGCATTGTACCTTTATATTCTCTTTCTTTAAAAATCAAAAACCAAAATATCTCCTTCACCTTTATTGTCGGTCTCCTAAAACTATAAGCATGCTAAATAGAAGTAACCCATCCAACATTTATTTATCTGCACACCAAATGCCAAAATGTTTCATAAATCCTTCGTCGTCAGGTCTACTTTAATATGGATCGCTATGCTTAATGAGTTTAAAAAATGTAGCCATTTGCAATCTTTTAAGAAAATGTAATATTATTTTCTGTTCCACCAATAAGTTATGTAGACATACTAAAAATAGCATCATATCTGTTTTCAAGTTTAGATGTTAAAATTATTGTAACAAATGCAGTTCTTCATTATATACAAACTTCATGAAGGTACGTCATAATGCACTAGTTTGTTCCTTTAGGGGTTTTGTCCTCAAAGCATTGAAATAAACTTATTTTACTATGTTGGAACTTGTGAGGCCTGCAAATGAAATAATGTAACTCATTTTGCGTAATTATTTTATTCCACTTAAGTTACGACTCCTCATAATTATTTATAAAGTAATTGGTTTAAGGTAATTTAAGCGAAAAATTATTTTACCTAAAAATCAATGATTTTGGTCTCATTTTAAAGAAAACTATCTCACTTATCCAATAACATCAAAAATTCTACCCCTTGTTACATTACTTTCGGAGATATTTGACAAAACATACCAGCCTTTTTACATGGGATATGGTACGTGTATGCACTCCAGAGAGACATTATTTACAAAATGACGTATTTTTAACGCTTAGATGCCGTAGAAAAACTATCAGTATGTATGTTTTATCAACTATATTTGAAAATTAATCATATTTTTACCGTATTAGGTTCTTGGGTATCACAAAAAACCTTCCGTTTTGAAGGAGTTTCAAACGCACCGTGCGAAAAAAATTAGTCAAGTTAAAGACTTATGTACATATTTTCATTTTATTACATACAATTTTTGTCATATAAAACTATATAATTGCACCATTAGTATTGAAAAATTTCATTGATGCTACAAACTAAAGCTGCTGTAATTAAAACGTATAATTCGATTATGGTCTCTATTATGACTAGGGAACTATCTCACTCGGACTACCTTAGGAAAGATGAGGCAGCAATGGAGACGATTTTTCTGCTCTCCAATGCTGTGCGGGAACTAGAATACTGAAATTGCCTTCAGCTGATCGGTTACGGCCGTTTAAATGGTTTCTAGTGTCCTGATATAACGTCTATTTTCGATAATTCACAATCTTGTGAAGAGAAAAAAGTTAATAGGATTCAGGTTCACTCCAAGTCCAGTCCCAATGGCCAATAATGACATGTGCCAGAAAATGAGGTTTAATTTTAATCTACTCCAAATAGTTTCCAGATTTTGGCTCGATAATAGAAGGGTTTTCTGCTGGTAACCCATAATTAGTTGTCGGCATTCGCAGCAGATATATTTTAACATTTTCCTAGCAATTGGTGCGATTTTTCTCTCCTCTTCAGTATTGCTTCTTTGATTGCATTCATCAGTGTACTTTCAGGAGCATAAAAACACAGGTTGGCTGTATGTCTAGCGTAAAAGAGTGATTCATAGTTCTAGAGGAATTTAAGTTCTCATATGTCATGGCTCCTTCCTTCCGAATATCATATAGGAGAACGTGTGACGCAATACAGTAATGTGACAGATAAAAGGAGAGGTTACTCAGCCCCTATTGCAGTGAAAGAGCCAATGCTCTTGACTTACAACAGATTTTTATCCTCAAAACATCGCGAAAATTACACGCAAGTATAGTGAGGTATTTTTACGTAACAGACAGCTACACTCCCGTTCTGAATCAGTCGAAGGGATATAATTTGATGGGGGATAAGGGATATATTCTACCCCGTCACTAACTCCTCTACACTAAGCCTTTCAACCTCTTATCGATCATATTGCGGTGACTTGAAACATGTAACGAAATAACAATTGTCAATATTTTTGTCTAATTTCACGTTTATTGTAACTCGAACGTGAACGTGAACGAAGTGAACATATAAAACTTTTTCCGCCGGGATCAAATTAGAAAATTCGATCGATAAAATTGAAATTCAAGCTCGTAGGTATTTTTTATAGATCTTTGGCAAAATGCTAAAAATCTCATACGTAATTCTGTATGGAAGGATACGTGAGTATAAAAGATATGCCAGCATTCATCCAAAATTGATGAAAATTCATTTTCTATCATACAAAGACTGCTTAGCGTCTCTCTGTGAAAAGGCTTCCACTCGTAGCGTCAATGTCTCATAGAAATAGATCTCTAATGCTAAGTCATAGATAAAAGTGCAGTGGACAGAAATGCATTCAATCAGTAAATACTTATATACTACGAGATTTTGGGAAGGTTATCAAGTGGCCAAAGAATCTACTATGGTAGCCTTCGTTTGAGGTAGTATGAGCGTCATAGCATTTCACCTAGATATGTCTAAATTTATTCTCATTTTAAAGGAACAAGTCTCACCCTTCCAAAAATACCTAAATAATAGCCCCTTGCCGGACTACTTTTTGAGGTATTTGCAAAAAAACTAAAGATATTTTATGTGTAATGGTACTTGTTTTCACGCAAGAGAGATATTTTTTTAAATAAGAATTTTTTTAGCCTTATAACTCGTAAAAAATTAACAATCTGTAGTTTTCATGTTTTTTCAGCCATTTAAAAAACTAATCGTATGGTACCCACAGTATTTTTTTCAGAATCACAAAGAATCCTTCCGATTCGGAGGAGTTTCAAACGTCCCGCGTAAAAAATGAGTCAAGTTAAAGACTTAAACAAATATTCTTATTTAATATCTGAAGAAACGTATACTATTGATCCCTTAATATTACAATAGATACTTTATACTTCCTTCATCTACTTGCACAAAAACGTATGATTCGAATATAGTCTCCATTATGATTAGAGAAACATCTCGTTCAAACTACCAATCATACGACCGGGAAGAAATATTATCTTTATAGCTTTCCAAGTCAAATCAGTATATGCCAACTGCGCTAGTATTGTAATAAGAATCTTGGATGGAATGTAATGGCCTTTTCAGCTGCCGAGAGCTCAACATGAACCGAGGTCGTGAGAAGTATGCCCACTGCTATTGCTGGGAAAGTACGTCAATAGGCATAAATGCCTCGTTTGCCGACCTGAAAACGAGCCACGAACGGCCGTGAATGCTTACGAATCACCACGAGATGAGAACATGCTCGACCTCAGCCCAGTAAATATTTTGGTGAGCCCATTCTGCGACTGGTGTCTCACGACGACAGCGCCGAGCATCCCTCTCGCGGACTCGACCTGTGTGTGAAGTCACTCGGCGTATTAGAGGGCGCCCCGTGCCCCATTCAATCAACGCAGTCTCAACGAGTCCTGTTGTCATGCGAGGAGGGAGATAAAGCAAGCCAGCGGGAACCCTTACCAACCTTTCTTTCCTCCAGGAATGCCTTTTGTGAGCTCTTCCCAAGCAAAGCGTCTCTCGAACCGCCTGGGATATTTTGTCCCGTGAACAAGCCTTCGGCATGGTATTATCTCCCCAGCTCCATTACTCGCCTCCGCTGTGGGCCATTCCCCATGAAATCGCTAACTCATGCCAAGCAATGGCTCCGTTTGAAATCTTCTTCAATGAGATTTGGTTGCCTTCAAAAGGACGGCTCATTTCGTGGGAGGGTGACTCGCTGACTTTCTTGGCCCGGCTTTCGGTCGCTGGGCTATAATAAAGGAGTCATTTCTGAGAATTGTGACCAGAGACACTGCGAAGGTGACGGCAATGACACAAAGTGATTGGATATAAATAAGTGCGCTCATTAAAAGTTTGACTCACCAATCACAGAAGGAACGCGGAGACAGGGATAATGCCCTGTGACTCACATCCGTGAAAACATAGTCAAGGTTAGGACATTCATCTCTCCATGTGCATATGCGATTATTTTTGCTTGTATAATGTAAAGATTAACTCGTTACATATGTTTTTTATACGTGAAATGATGAAGCAAGTACATCACCTGGCAGGAACTAATCAAATATAAGCAGTGAACCAAAGTCAAAAGAATTATTCATCTACCCTCTCACTCCGTATTAGATGAGGTGTTGAGGTCGACAGTTGTGAAATAAGCAGAAAGTATCGTGTGGTTCACAGGTGTGATAATGAAGCATAGCATGTAAGACTGATTTCAAATCGCCACAGAAGAAATGAAAGGATTAAAAAATTACGGAAGTTTTCGGGCTGTTATTCAGCTATTCTCTCGTCACGTCAGCGTTTTGCTGGTGTTCGAGTTCGTAAACTATGCCATTCACTTTGTAAGTTTCTTTATATTTTGTGAAACAATCAGTAACGAATAATTATTTCATTTAAATTCCAATTATTCAGTCTGAAGCGTCTATAAACCTTTATTCATTAACTTTTTCTTAATTTTCCTTTACCTATCTGATTATTTTTTTCTCCCCCAGTTCGTGTATATCGTATAGATTTTGAAAGCTAATAGAAAATGTACCCTAAACAGGCTTGCTATGCTTGCGGTAGCTATACAGTTTATGTTCAGACTTGATCTTTTTCTGGACCAGTTTCCTCAACGACAGCCTGCAGTGTCATCTATATTTGCATTCATATCCTTGTTCCTACTCCTATGTTGACGAGATTCTACCATGGACCTCATTATATTTTACGTGAAAGGTCTCATTAAACGACAAAAAGTGCCTATCATGACACAGCTATGTAATTGAGTCTCTAGGGTTCTGTAGAATATAACCCTACCACAGGTTGCGCACTCCACACCAGTCTAGTAGTCCGGGACATACCATGGATTGTTCGCTAACCACCATCTGCAACTCGTCCAGTATCTGACGACCAAACTACTGAAAAGAGTGCAATGCTAAGAAGCTTTCTAGAAAGCAAGCTCAGAATATTGCTGCAAAACAGTCAATGAAGACTTAGAAAATCATTGGTGGAAATACCTATACGAGCTAAATAAAATAGGAAAGGTTTGATATATGCTTCAATTTTTGATGGTGGTACACAAAGTACACGCAATGTTAAATCCATAACTTGCTGACTACACTTAGTGTTGAAAGAGCTTTCATGACCAGAACTATGGTATTTCATGAGCCCCTGCAGCCCTATCATTATGACATCAACGGTATTCGTATTACGAGGTGAAAGAAATTGATCCTGAATACAATTATCTTATTGCCATGTCTCATATCAGTGTACTATGAAGCACCATTTCTGCACAACAAACAAAATAAACTGGTACTATTCATCTTCCCATTTCACAGGAATACAAAATCTAAGAGCAATGTAGTCAAGGTTACCAAGTTGAGTTGAGTCGTAAATTACATGAAATTGCGTCTCTCAAATAGTACAAAATTGCACAACTTTGTACTCTCACCCACAACTTTTCATCACTCAATATTCTCGTCATAGTTTGGTTTACGCATTCCATCTGATTTTCAGGGGAAGTGTAGTAAGACAAATGATAAATAATGCTATTTTCACTAGTGGGGTTGCAACTTTGAAACCTTTCTCCCCCGCGTTTCTATCATGAAGTTTGACAATAGTCTTTATCCTCCAAAGCGAATGGAAAATTCCAGACAGATTACATCTAGCTTTACATTCACTAACGAGAGTGGTAGCAATTGTAAACAAAAAGTAAGTCATAGCCGTCCAAACTGGTACCAGCACTGCTTATTCCTAATTCACACAAAATCACCGGGTCAACCGATCACGTGCATCTCTATTCTAAAGATTGTTTCGTTATTTCGTCTCCTTAGCTTCAAATATCCAAATAATTATCTCCAAAATAACAAACAATATGACTGAGAAACTGCCCTTACTGCGACAGAGGAAAGCAGTTTAAATGTGTTCGCACTTTTAGTGCTCAACCCGCTCAATAAAGGACACATCGTCAAACCTGGCGAGTCTGATTGCGGCAGGAAATTTTTTCCTAAAATCATCCGCATTACAAACGATAATGTATAGTCATTAGTGCATTTTTACTACCTTATTAAAAAGTCAAGTTTCTCAAATGGAGCCGCAGATCTTTTCGTAACATTTCTTACTGTTTTTTTAAACATTCTTAAATAACTTCACAATTTGGCTTTTGGAGGAAAATTAGACTTTGAATTGATGCACTTAATATTAAATTTTGGAGCCCTATTTGGTATATAATGATAACTCAGTTTCTTCAGCCCTTCTTGGACCCATTCCTATTCCATTTAACAAAAGGCTTATTGGTGGACTTGGGGAGGCTCCGGAACGGTTTTGATGGTAACAGACTACAACTTCCGACGGCGGAACCTCTTTGAAGTAAATTGGATGTATGAACGACCACGATCCACTTCAGAGTAATCAGGCACTCATCAGTCACACGCTTCGGAGGAGTCTAACGAGGTAGTCTCTTCTTGGGAAAGTTGGACCCCCTGTTTAAACTTTAGCCTCTTCCGCCACGGGGTCATGCCTCCAGTAGATTGTTGCTACGCTCTTGACCCCGGAGAAGACTCTGACCTGCGCGCACTGGCGCCAAACGGAATTTCCGTTGGCATTGAAGATTTCCAAAGACAACTTTTGACCGAGACCGATCCACAATTTTGAGAAGGAACAATAAACGTCACGGTTAAAGACAGAAACAAAGCGGAAAGAACAACATTACCCAATTAAAATTACGAAGATTTGTGCGATATTGAGTGGAATTTATGCATGACGCTAAAAATAAAAAAATTGCCATTATCCATATCACCATTAATTTCTGTGAATATTTGCAATTTTTTTATTTCTGAATCAAGCATTATCCTTATAAAACAACGTGTTCTAGGACCAGAATATCTTGGGAGAAAATAATTAACATATTTGAAACACTATTGTAAAAAGCATTACAATATACAGCGTTGAAGAATGGGTGATAAAAAAGAAAACTTAAAAAATGCTGAATGCTTCAGAAATTGATAACCAAAGATGCATGGCAGGAAATTCAAGAATATAAAGAGTTTCCATTGAAATAAAAAGAGAAACTATGGGAATAACAAGCACATTAACTGGTGAGATAAGGAAAAAGCAGCTAGCATGGTTTGCCCTTGTACAGCGGTTGAACAAGGATAGACTCCCAACACCGACACTAAATTGGAAACCACACGGTGAGAGAAAACCAGAAAGGCCAAGACTGCTTAAGGTAGTTTGAGCAAAAAATCGTTTTACCCAGAAATTAATGAATTTTGTCTCATTTTAAAGAAAAATATCTCACCCTTCCAATGACACTAAAAGCTCAACCCCTTACCAAATTACTTTCGGAGATAATTTCCAAAATATATCAGCCCTTTTACAAGGGAAACGGTACGTGTATGCATTCCAGAGAGACATTATTTACAAAAGGAGGAATTTCTAACACTTAGATGTCGTAAAAAACTAACAGTGTGTAGTTTGTATGTTTTCTCAACTTTTTTGGAAAATTAATCACATTATCACCGCAATAGGTTCTTGGGTATCACAATAAACCTTCCGTTTTGATGGAGTTTCAAACGCAACGCGCGAAAAAAATTGAGTCAAGACTTATTTAGATATTTTCATTTCATTACTCACCATTTCTGTCATATAAAACTATATTATTGCACCATTAATAATGCAATATTAAAGTCAAGTGTCTTAAAGCTGGTGAACTTAAAACGTATAATTCGACTATGGTCTCTATTATGACAAGGGAACTACCTCTCTCGGACTACCTTAAATGGCATAAAAAGAGAGCTGGAGGAGATGGATTAGGAGAAAGATCTGTGGAAGAACAAAGATAGATAGATATTGGTAATCGAAAGACGCCGGAAAGCGCCGTAAACCGATATCTACGTATTTAGAATCACGATTTTAAGTCATCTAAAAATCGGGAACCATCTTAAACATGATTCCTATGCATATGTCAACCACCTTTTTTTATCAGCAGGAATTTATGCATATACGCGTATGTACAAATTTTATGGCTGATACCAATATATTTAAAAGTTTTCGCGCCAAAAGTATAAGTATACGTGTAAACAGGGTGATCGTACATGGGTCCAAATTTGAAACTACACATTTTCTGATAATTAATAGCTTCGTCCAATGAAATGAAATTATGCTCTGACGGATAAATCTATTCTGCGTTATGTTTCGCCTCGGGGAACTTAGTTAAAATGCTAGGATGCAAAATAATATTCCTCTGAATATTCAATAGATGAAGGGAAAATAAGATTTCTATGATTGCATTTAGGTCAGTCTGATTACCATCAACTGGAAGCGCTTTTATTCTCGTTAGCCCTACGGCAGCGAGGTGCAATGTTGAGACATGGGTAGTGACGTCCATTTCCAGGATCAATTTGGTGTTTTTTAATGGACTTTATCAGTTTTTTTGAAATATTCATTAAGAACAGCCTTTAATCATGAATTTAAAAATGTTGATTCAACATTTTTCTTACAATAAGGGAAGATACTTAAGCCTTTATTTTATTAAGATTATACTGGAAGTGTGTAGACTAGGGTACTGTTCGTCTTCATTAGAGCAAAGCAACCATCACGACGTAAAAAGTGATTCAATTCTGTTATACGTCAGAGACTTTTTATCCTCATTTGTGGCATATAATCTCATGTGGAATAACAAAGGAGATGGTATTTGAAGAAAAGAGTGGTGACGCATGGTCTTTTACACCGGAAGTAGCTATAGATAGCAATAGGCTTGCAAGGTGAGATTTTTTGGCTCGTATATTTTAGGAGTAGTGTATAAAATAGGAAGATACTCAAGAACACGAGCTACAAAATTTAATACTTCATCTGCGTCTTCAGAAGAATTATATCGTCTGTCTGAGAGTCCGGGCCTCACCACTCTTGGGCTAATACACACATGTTCACGAGATTAAAAAACTCTCCCGGTAGATGAACACTCGAATGACCAAAATGCATGCATTATCATTGGTTGTTCAATCCTAAGATTGGTTGACTGCAGCCCTCCACCCTTCCCTATATAATGGTAGTTCCCTTGCCTCCCGGTAACTCTTCCTAAGGAATTTCTTCTTTATTTGGTCCATTAACTTATTCCTAGATCTTCCTCTTAGGAATTTTTTGTCTTCAATAATGCTCTCTACAAAACTATTGTGTCTCAGGGTGTCTCCAATCCATTTTTTCCATCAAAATGCACCCATTGGAGTCTAATTACCTCTGATTCTATTGACAGTTTGGAGTAACCTTCACTTAAATCCACTCCTTAACTGCTATGTTCTCGAACTAGAATTTGCTAGGAAGTAAATACAATTAACGGTATTGCGTGCGACCTTCCTCTTCGCGAAATTAGGACATTAAATTACAGCTCGCTCTGAAAGAGGAGACACTCAGACATTCACGCATCTGCCCTCAACGCGGATGTTTGCAAGAAACTGAATCCAGTTCCCGTGACAACCACAGGAATACAAACAATCAACCCTTTTGCGGAATAGTAGCATCGTTGACATTTGGTTTTGCCGGCAATTACATAGTTAAACTCGAAACCGAAGAATGTACTTTCGTTTGAGTACAGGGAAAGGGCTTGTGCTCTTCGAAGTGGCTCCCGTTCAGTCACTTTGAGGAGAGCAGCATGAAAGGCGGTGCGCTTGGGATAAAGGTACCTCCGGAGAAGGATTAAGTTCTTTGTAAACCCTATACGGTGTTTGTATAACCCGGGGACTGTATTTTAACAGGAATTTCCTTAGTAATAGAAATCAATGGGTGGGGTTAAAGTTTGTTCTCTCGTGGTTGTCCGAGGCCTTTAATTCCGATTCTAGAGAAACACCACACAACCGTGCCACAAAACGTGCGAGTGTATTGGAGGAGTTCCATGAAAAGGGAATCAATCGCAGTGGTTTATGTTTTCCTAGCCCCGGATTTCATTCGGAACACCTAAGTCTGCTAAGTTGGAAAAGAAAATCGTCGCATAAGGGTAAGGTGAAAATATTAATAACCGTTTCATCCTAGTGGATGGTCTTTTTTCAATGGGTTTGTAATGTGTTGAGGTTTACCAAAGCAAAAGTTAAATCTGATGTCTTTTCGCTTTACCGCTAAAAATCGGAACTGGCACTTTAGGCAATTTCAAATATTATGTCAATACGGAAGTTAAGGGGGGGGAGCAATAGAAGGAGGATAATGAAGACAAAATGGACGGACAAAATAAGAAATGGTGAAGTGTACAAACCTATTTTCCTAACCTCGGATTTCATTCGGGACACCTGAATCTGCTCACTTCGAAAGGAAAATCGCCACATGCGAGCAAGTTGAGAATATTTAGAATATTTACGTCCTAATTGATGGTCTTTTTTTCGAGGGGTGTACTTGAAGTTTATATAGCAGCAGTAAAATCAGATTCCCTTCTCATTAGCGCAAACAAAAAGAACTGGCAAGTTAGGCAATCTCAAATATTGTGTCCATACGGTGGTCAAGGAGGAGTTGCAGGAAGAGGATGCTGAAGAAAAAATGGTTGGACAAAATTCGAAATGATGAAGTGTATAAACCTATTTTCCTAACCTCGGATTTCATTCGGCACACATTAGACTGCTCAGTTGGAAAAGAAAATCGTCGCAAATGAGCAAGGTGAGATTATTAAAAACTATTTCATCCTACTCCGTGGTCTTTTTTTCGGGGGATATACTTGAGGTTTAGAAAGAAACAGTAAAATCAGTTTTTTTGCTCTTTATCGCTAAAAAAACGGAACTGGTACGTAAGGCAGTCTCAAATATTGTGTCTACACGGAAGTCAAGGAAGAGGTGATGGAGGAGGATGACGGAGATAAAATGGACGCACAAAATACAAAATGATGAAGCAAGTGTACAGAAGAGTAGAAGAGGAAAGGGTCACACGGAACATCACAGAGAAAGAAGAACGAGATGGATTGGACACACCTTGAGGCACAATGGATTCTTGAAAAACATAATTGAATGTAAAATAGAGGGTAAAGTCATCAGAGGAATACCCAGGAATAAGTTCATGGACCAAATAAAGAGGAAAGCACAAAGGGAGAGATACCAGGAAGTAAGGGAACTCTCATTAGATAGGGTAGGGTGGATGCAGGCTTGAAAGTGAAATATTTGTGAAACCTAAAAATTTCGTTTATTATAAGTACATAAATACCAATCACGCCGTTCCCTTCCGGGGTAGGCACTGTCACAAAGTTTCACTCATAGATACATATTTGTACCCCTAACTCTGCTTCAATAATTTTCTCCATACTGACCTAACCTTGTAAACCTCTTTTGCTCTATTTACCCCCATAGATTGCTCTATACACGTCCTCCTGTTTATAAGACTCCTAATATTCCTCCTAAGAATTTCCTCAACCACATTCAACCACAACTTTCTCGGCCTACCTCTCCCCCTCGCACCATTCATTTCACTCTTTTATATCTGTTTCGTTATTCGACTTTCATCCATTCTCTCAACATGGCCAAACCAACGAAGCACACTCCTTTCATATATGTCCATTACTGGTGCATCTAACCCACGTTAATTTATTACCCACTCATTCCTGACCCTATCCATCCTACTTTTGCCGTAAATACTCCTCAGATAACTCATACCCTCGGCTTTTAGTCTACTCTTATGTCTATTCTGACATACCCATGTTTCACTACCATAAAACAAAGTGGGAAGAAGTACACTTTTGTACGCGGCGATTTTCGCTCCCTATGAAAGACATTCATTCCTTGATATGCTCCACATTCTACCGACCGTTTTCTTCCAGCATTCACACGTCTCTTATCTCCTCACATATCCGTCCATCTTTCACAAACATCTTACCTAAGTACACAAAATTATCCACTTGTTTAATTAATTCACCATTTTCCCCATCATACAGTTATTCTTCCCGTTCTCCTTATCAAAAACTACTGCTTTAGTCTTGCACGCATCTATCCTCAGTTTTATTCTCTCTGTGGGTTCATAAAACTTATCTAGGAGCTTCTATAATCCCTGTTGGCTCTCTGAGATCAAAACAGCATCATCCGCGTATAGTAGAACTCGAACATTACTGTACAATATTGAGTAACTGCCATTCATGATGTAATTTTTTTTAAATAAATAAAAATATTGTCAGGCATGGTCACTCGCGCTGTTTACATAAATTGAACTGAAATGGTGATGTCAGTTGAATTTCCTGATCATTTCCGCTATTCCATTATTTTTAATTTGTTAGGTCCTACATAGCACATTAGACCTCAAGAGCAGACGATGTATATTTTATTTCTCCAAGTAGCCTATTTCTCCTTAGTTCAAAGTTTTATGCAAGGCAAATGTGTAGATATATGTATGAAGTCCTATCACGCTAAAAGATGGCGGAAGTGGATTCATCTAGCGCCACCAACGTTACTTCAATTACTCTATGCGGGTAACGTCAGTTGGTGACGGAAACGGACGCACCCTGGCGGCGATGAACGGAGTCGTGCCTCGAAGCGAGCGTCTATTTGCAGATTTCTATTGGCAAATACTAAGGTGAGCCGATGAGAACGCTCATTTTACTATCCTACCACTAGGCAGGCAGCTATTTGCTCCGAACAAATTAGTAAATAGAAATGAAGTTATATCCATGCAATTTGCTGAAAATAAATATATTTTCCTAATGCCTTATAACCTGAAAAAAATCACAATGGAAGATATCACAGCACAAATTGTTGTTCCTTTAGCAGAAGTCCAATTTTGCAAGTTGATTTTGCTTGGGCATATTTATCTTCTTTCCTCGTTTCCTCTTCTTCACTTCTTGGCTGCAGAAGAAGTTCTTCTTCTTATTTTGGTCTTGTGGAGCGCCAAAGGCGCAGAACTGAGGCATGATAGTGGTGATACTTTCTTCACACAAAACTTTATGATGAAATAACTAATGCGATTATTCACAGCTTGTAGATAAAAATTTAGCTCTTTCGATGTACTAGATTGCTGAAGCAATATATTCGATGATTTACACAATTGTTTCAATCTATTTTTGCTGTGCATAGATAACTTCAATAGATATGATGCAAAAATGTAGTATCTCTATTATTAAGGTAAAGTTTTCCCGTCCCTACCTTAAAAAAATATGTCACTCTTGGAGTGCTCGGTTTGCACTGAGAGTTGCATGCGATAAATAGCTCTTGACGGCTGATTGAAGAATTAGGGAAGTAGACCTTTTATCAATTAGCCAAGTTAAGGATTCCAAACTTTCTAACCTGTCGAGGAGAATTTGGTACAATTAGTTAAAGTTAGTCGGCGGCCGTAAAATGCCAGCGTAAAAAAGCTTTTCAAAATTAATTGACGAATAAGGAGAGAGATCAGTAATTTTCTACTGTATCTTGAGTTGTAAAAGAGTAACTATTCATTCCCCTCACTATGCATTTATTCCGGTAACTGACATCCTACATAACTGAATCAATATTTATCAAGCACTAGCAAAAATAGTGACTAGGGTTCAAAATGTTTATTCCTTTCAAGTTAAACTCATATAATTGTGGATTACTATTTATTAAATCCTAAGACGCATGCCGTAAACCTCAACATGTGATGTCCTTAGTAAACTGTCATTGTATAAGGTGATATAAATCGGATTTGTGAAACTCTCGAAGAAAAAAACAATTTGTCTGATCTGGAAGTCGAGCCCAAGCCCCTCGATTTTGCTCCGAGCACTTAGGTTAGATGATAACTTTCGAGATTTTCAAGACAACGTTGAACAAAGGAGAAATACACGATCCATGATGAAAAGATACAACTTGGTTGATTCCACACTAATTTATTAAATTTAAACCAACCTGGGTTTCAGCAACGGAGTGCCATTTTCAAGGTACAACTGACTTGAGTGGCTGAGTATATGGGTACACAGTAAATGTGGAGGGAGAGGGAGGAAAATGGGGGAGTGGAGAAAGGGGGATGGAGGTATACTGGTATATGTGACGTAAAGGCAACGGAAAGGGCCCAGGCTCTGGAAATAGAGAAGTTGGAGAAATACAATGCTTATCGTCAGATCTTGGGGTTCTAATCTATATCCAGGAACTTACAATTAAAAAATAATGAAAAACCGGAAATGAACGGGAAATTCAACTGAAATCACCATTTTAGTGTAGCTTACGTTAATGCAAGCAAAATAAGCTACCCAGGTTAGTGCTCTTGGCTCGAAATCTTCATCTCTGGGCTAGAAGTCATAGGTCTAGGCTAATAATCTATCTGCGTCAATTTCATACAATCGTGTACCCAACAGTGGATGACTTTGTAAAAGTTACAGCACGGCCTGTACCGAAGATCTTTGAATTTGATATTTATCAACGGAATTTTAGTTGTTGGACATTACTGTCAGAAGAAAAAGGGGAGAGATGCATAAAACATTCACAACTTTTTGAAACTGAAGGTTTTGAAAAGAAACAATCAATAATTAAAGCTGCTTGTAATCCTTGTCAATATTCTTCCTTATCATATTCTCCTTAATTTTGCAATTCTCTACCGCAGGAGATAACAAGTTAACTGACATTTTTCTGTATTCCTGAGGTTTACCGGAATCATCCGCGATATAGCAAAGGAAAACATAGGTATATCCTAACGGTGGCAAATAAGCTAGATTGGAATTGGATGTAGGTCGAGGACAGAGCGTTTCTTTAGGAAACCAAGTTTCCGATTCCTCTGGAACTTTACGCACACTGAAAAATATACCTAAATTAAAAAAATAGTTGAGTCTTAGAGATATAAATCAACTGAAAACCCTGCTAGCCACCTCATGTGTGTGCGGCAGGGGGTTGAGTTATAACCAACAGGAATGACTTCATACCGTGTTTCCAGGTAACGTAAATACAACTACTAATGCATTAGCAAACACCTACTCAAACTTGTCTGGAGGCGAAATTTTAAAGAATCCAGCTTTGATATTGTCATGCCACTAAGGTAAGAACATTTTTAGTAATTATTTTACAGATATATAAATTTGTAATGAATAGAAAACAGAGATTATTAAGTAAAATCCATCCAGAAACAACAATTGCACTATTCCACAAGGTATTTTTATGCGTACGTCGCGTTTCAGCTCACAGAGCTATCATCAGGTACAAGACCGCAAGACAATAAAAGACCAAGTCTTGTATCTGATGATGGCTCTGTGGGATGAAACACGTCGTACGCATTAAAATAACTTGTGAAATTGAGCAATTATTGTTTTTATTTTAATATGACGAACTTTCACAATATCTCGCCTGAATCTGTTGAAATTAAAAAAAGGATCCATCCAGTATTTTGGAAAGTATTTACAAAAACAATTTATACGAATATCTACTTCCGCCGAATTTAATTTGCTACATCATGCACACCATCCTGAAAGGTAGCTGGGCTGTCAAATTGACCACTATTTTATCTCATCTGAGCGCCAAGCACCAAAAACGCCACTCAAGTATTCTGAGAAAGAAGCTGCGATTATGAACAAGCCAGAAATATTTAAAAAATTACAAGGCATCCTCTAAAGTGTGGTAAGTAATGAATTTTTTTCCTTGAAAACTAAAAATCTCATAAAAATTGCGAATCCCCACGCTCCCCATTCTTCAGACCACAAGAACCTTCCGCTAGCTAGGCCGGGTGGCGCCATCGCCCGCTAACCACCCCTCGGGGGGCGCCACCCATCCTACTCGGAAACCTCCCCCTCCCTCCCCGCGTCTGAATTACGACCCTCAACGGCGTTCCCCCCGAGATGAGACACTGCGAAAAAAAAGGTCATCAAGGGTAGACTTTAGCGACCGTCCCTAATAGAGGGGTGGGAGGAACCTCTTTCTAAAACTTTTATGGCGGACTCGCCTTTTCCAGCCGTGTGCACACAAAAGAGGTGCAAATTAGCTCCTTCAGGATAAACAAATGCGCGGGTATAAACATAAGGGGAGTATGCATTATTATGGTGCTTTATGATAACATACCCGCGGTCCATGAGGGTGGAAGGGAGGAACTTAATCCCAAAAAGAAGAGAGCACAGCGTAACTGGACGAATAAAAATTCGTCGAGCGCAACGAATCTGTTCTCCGGAAGCAGGAAAAACTGGAGAGGCGAGCTAATATGGTGGCCCACATGAGATTCGAATTGTTCAGAGTTAAGGGCTCGTTGCTGGTGCTTTTAAACTTGTTCTCCTGCGGCCACAAATGGAGTTTCTATTCGCTAAGATAATTGGAAACTAGAACTGAACCGAATTGTGAAGAGAAATTAGCTCAGGTTTTTCTCAGCGATGTCGCCTCTCCATTCTGTCCTAAATTATCAAACTTGGTCTCTTACATGCAGTGCGTTGTATGGAATATTTATAGGTTTCCTGGTATCGCTTACAATTCATTTAAAATTACCTCCAGGTGGTTGTTGTATCTTTTTTTTGTATTTTTTGTTTTTTTTTTGTAATTTTTGTAATTATTGTATCAGGGAAGAGTCTCAAAAATCTAAAAGTAAGCTAATTTCATACAGATTTACTGTCCAAAGAAGCCACACAATTTTTTAAAAATTCCATTGATCAAAAAAACTTGCCAGAAATTACACCCGCTAAGCTGTTAACTCGATGAATTTTATCGTGGGTAGTTAGACAACTCTTAATCTAATCTAAAATCAAAATCTAAATCCACATCAGCATATTACTCTGCAAGTCACCTAAAGGGTGTTTGACATGGGGTAAATTATCACCAACGTGATCTATAATGTACAGGTTACTTGGATTAATATGTACTACAAAATAGGGTTACTACCAATTCTACAGAAGCTATCGAATCAACTCATAATTCAACCACTTAAACAAGTTATAAGAGTCATGCAGGGAGTATTCGAAACGTGATATTAAAACGATGTGGTAGATTAAGGGACAAACATTAGGGAGTAAATCAAGTAATGAGATACACATCCTGTGAACTAACCTACTTCAAATTCAATCATGCTCTATGTGATTTTGAGCTGGGGTTGAAGGAAAAGATTCCTATCGGATTCAAACCCAGTACTCTGCTGGTCCATGCTTGAGTGACCTCTTCTCAGCATGAACTGTCGCACTTTGCATGCTGCATTATTGATCGTGGCTAAAAATACATGTGATTTGGTGCGGTGGAAAACATTAGTGTGCCGTTTGATGAAACACGAAACCTTCATAACATGAACATTTTCCAGTTACTCGCCTGCATTTTCAGTCATCTCTCACTCTTGCTCATTGACACTGGATTGACATGATTCCGTTTTTGGCGCATTAGTTTACATAAATATTTCACTGGTGGAGCAACTATGTTTTTTTCATGTGATGCGATTATAATGATTAACATTTTCATAACATTATTATAAATCCTACGTGGAACCTGATCAATACATTATGCTAAGCTCATAAAGGCACAATGCCCCTTGCATAATTCATTTTGAATATTGCAGTACATACCTGCAGCGCATAATCGAGTAACAGAGCAGAAATGAGATTAACATTCCGCCCCTTGGGCAAAAAGCAGAGTGAGCCTACTCTCTTCGCAACATTTTTCTATTCAATTGATACCAATCCATCGCAAACGTTTCGAAATACTTGGTTGGTTACTTTACAAAGGTGACTTGTATCTGAGGTCATTTGCGTAGCTAAGGACAGGTCAGTAGGATTTTACCAGAAGGATTATTAGAATGAGGAAGGGGAAGGATAGAGAACTACACGAAGTCACCATTCTGAAGGAATGGATCCAAGGATATTGTTAAAGGTTCCATTCAACACAGTAATTCACTTCCTGTTGTCTCCACAGAGCGCTCAAGTAGGGATGGGGATTTCTCTGAATAATATCCGTCAGCGCCGGAATTCTTGCCTAAAGCCTCAAAATGGGAAGGAATTAATCTATAAATCATACTAACTCAATCTTTATCTAAATATATTGAACGAAAATATCACTGAAGTGCTTTTAATAGCATTCTTATGTTTTAACTTCACGAATTTTCGAAATTAGGTAACAGCTATGAAACAGCGATGCATGGTGTGGTTCGGAAGTTAAATATATTTTTTCGGATATATATTTGAAAACCATAGTAATCATAAAACTAAATACCTTTGTTCTCCTTTATTTTCTCTGATATTTTGACGAACAGATTTGTTGAGTCCTCCCGGAGGTCATCCACCGGTTTTACAGCGCCCAGAGAGAAAATGAGAGAACTTCCTCAAAGTTCTCTTTTTCTCAATAAGCAACCAACAATGACACCTATCTTTATATCCAGAGCTCAATAAAAACATAATATCAAGTATTTTAACTCAATCCTTCCCTTTTGATCCGTCAAATGTACCCTTTCGTAGTAATATAACCAAAATAATCTACGTCCGCATAGCACCCTACGAGCCACCACAAGGGAGTGTAGCAGAGGGTGAGTTATCACCAAAATTCACCACACAATATAATACTTCAGTTAATGTCAATAAGCTACATGTTCTTTAGCAAAAATCTAATAAAACTAAATAAATTCACAGAGCTACTAGAGTTACACCTTATACATGCACAACCTGCTGTTAATACTAAGAAGCATGTGAACACATAGGCCGAATGGAGTTAGTCAACTAAATAGCGACACTACCCAACAAAAAACCAAGTTAAAAATCTCATTAGCAGCTGTTATCACAAACAACTGTCCGTTCGGCAGTACATTTAACAATACCTCATTATGAACCATTCCGTGAATAATAAGTAATCAAGATTCATAACACTCATATAAACCATATTTTACCAGAGATATCGTTGCCACTAAATAACTATTAGTTATCTACACAACATTTAGACTAAACTTTCGTCATTGCTATATAATCCAGGCTTGGTCAAGGTACAATGAATTAATTATTAGATTTCTCTCAAAAGTAGATGATGGTTAAAAAATATTTACCACAATGCGAATGATTTTTAGGGACCCCAGCAAAATTTTACAAGATGATTTTTATCGATATAACGTGTTTAATTTGACCCTCTGTCCACATACAGAGCTATAACAGCTGCATAATGCAATGATATGGGAGTCTCGTAGTCGAGTTCACTCCAGAAATGGTTGATGGAAGCGGTTCATGGTTCGATAAATGGAATTTTAAATCGTAACTATTTTTGATATTCCTGTTATCTTCTATAGAGTTAAGCAACATACGCGGGCGGGAACCCGAAAAAGTTGGAATAATCATATCTCTGCAGAAACCTATGAACTGGCATGGCTCGTCAGATTAATCAAACTTTCGCGTACCATGTTCGAGATGCAATGTTCTTTTGGGATTACCGCGACAGGAATTTTGAAAACCAACTTTTCCTGTCGCTTTCCGGAGACCTCGTCAGGGTTAATGAATGTTGCCTGTGGGCGTTTCAAATACGGAATGTAAAAATGAATGATAAATTGAGACGAAGGGAGTACTTCAACTAATATTTAAAACATACTACTAAGTAATACGTAGGAGAATCTGGTAGAACAATTAGGATGAGGATTAATAATAATAATAATAATTTCTCCATATCTGACAGCCGAGGCCAATTAAGAAACATTGTACCGCGATTTGACTAGGATAAAATGATAAATCAGCGCACCTGCAGCTTATTCACGTCCTCCTTTTTTGGGTTGCTGTTTCAACACCACATGACGCTGTACTCCATACAAGCTCCTCACAAACTCTTCTTTGCATCCTTATCCAAGTTCACCATCATCAGCTCCCCTCTATTACCAAACGCCTCCTTAGCTAACGCAAATCTCCCACTCATGTCATTGCTACTGTTCCCAATTTATTCTAGCGTACTACCTATCTAATTAAAATGCTCTGATTGCTCCATTTTTCGGCGGACTAATTTCATGATCAGCCACCCTCTATTTGTCCCAAAGAGTCTCATTACTTTTAGTTTCTCGTGATTTTACTTCATTCTGTATTTCTTGCCCTGAGCATTTTAAACACCTGTCAAAGCCTAAAATCCCTTTTAAGATGTACTAATCAACGCCTGAAGGTCCGCGAATCTATCCGAATTAATCAGCTACCCTCCTACCTTGAAGACTTTTTATATTTCTTCCCATGCCTCTCTTACCGTTTCCTGAGTATAAATGTTGAAAAGCAAAGGTGGTGAGCGACCACGATTTCGAATAAAGATGAATCCTTCAATCACTGCATATGTATCTTTCTTGATACTTGTTTGTGATCAGAGGGGATACATACTATTTCGTACTATTCGTTAACTACATTTTTACTGCACGTACCCGCGGCAATCCTCCGCCTTATATAAGGTTCAGGAGAACGTAGTCCTGCGCTAGTTTCATTTTTAATCTTGCCTTCTACACCTTTCATTTTTCATTGCCTCTCCTCCTATTCCACTCGCGGGCTCGATCGGAGGACGTCAAATTTCATTTTTATTTCCTTCTTGAATAATTCATGAACTTTACTTGGAATTTTGCCTCGAAAATATTAAAATACTACATCTACATCTACGTCATACCCTGCAAGCCACCCAAAGGGTGTGTGGCATGGGGTGCTTTCGCATCAGGCATGCATGAATGATATGGTAGAACACCGACATTACATTGAAACCCGCGTACCACACATGCAAAGCGCCAATTAAAAATCTAATACCCAAGAAACATTCTATCTTCAATCGTTCCAACATGCAAGGGATACAAAGACTACTACTACAGATTCAAAATATCATGAATAAATAAGAACATCAATATTTACATCATTCATAAATAAGAGAGTAGAGAATATAATGAGAAAGATTTACTGCCTGCCTATTGTCAATACTCGAACTATTCATGACGACGATCACAGCTGTTATGGTCCCGAATGGTACGCGGAAAAAATGACATTTTATACCTATCGGTTCTACAATCTAGCTTTCTAATTTTATTGGCGCGATCTAATCTGCCGTAGTACGAAGGGGTTAATAGTATGTTTTTTACGTCGTCAGTAAAACGATTTTCCTGAAATTTATTTAGGAGGTTAAGCCTATAATTTAATCTACGCTGTGATAGCGATTCCCATCCTAATTCTTCTAACAATCCAGACTACGTCTTGGCAATTACAAATTGATGTAATACATTTTCCAGACCTTTGATTACATGATTGGCCAAAACTGTAAACATTTAAGTGATATTTTAGAATACACTATACAATCACTTTAAGTCATCATATTATATTCCGTTGCTAAAAATGAGCATGAACAATTAACAAATTAGTTGGCAAAGTAAAACTTTTTGATATGCATGATGAATACCATAAAATGTTAAGCAACACTTAAGATTCGCCAATTACTTCAGTTACACAAACCAAAATGACTCATCACCAACCTTTCTTTCCCGAAAATGAGGATGAAAGTGGCGTAAATTTTACTAGACAAATACGACATTATCTTGTCATTTCGAAGTAACCTCACAATTTTCATTTCGCCCATAATAAAAAAAGTTAGCAATTAAGTGATATTTGTCAGCAATTCTTCAATATTTGTCAAGATCCTAAAGTATTTTAAATTTAAAATTGTGAATCCTTTTCATTTTATGCGCAATGAAAGGTTACTTATAAAAAACACTGGGCACAGAAATGCTTATTTATATACCTTCAGCCTTAACATGCGTCCGCTTGTGTTGATCCGCGTGATATTTCCTAGGTGACGTTGTCTATAAAATATGAGTCATGACACCATAGTGGTCACTTCTGCCAACGATGACTACGAATCTCGTATTCAGTAATGGTAAATGTATATAAGGTGGTTGTAGTACTAATCGTAAGCCATAATAATACTTTTAAGGTAAGCCGAAAATATTACTCTTGGACCACACTTCATTTAAGGTAGTTAGAGCGAAATATCATTTTACCTAGAAATCATTGAATTTTGTATCATTTTTAATAAAATATACCACTCCTCCATTGACATAAAAAATTATGCTCCTAAAAACATTACTTTTGGAGATATTTTCCATAAAATACCAGCCCTTTTACATGGGATATGGTACGTGTTTGCTCTCCAGGGAGACATTATTTACAAAATGAGGAATTTATAACATTTATACATCGTAAAAAAACAAACAACGTCTAGTTTGTATGTATTCTCAACTTTTTTTAATTTATCACATTGTCACCGCAATAGGTTCTTGGGTATTACAAAAAACCCTCCGTTTGGAAGGAGTTTCAAACGCACAGCGCGGAAAAAATGAGCAAAGTAAAAGACTAACTTAGATATTTTAATTTCATTGTTTACAATTTCTGGCATATAAAACTATATAATTGCACCATTAATAATGCAATATTTAATTAAAGTGTCCTACAGCTGATAAAATTAAAACGTAAAATTCGAATATGGTAGCTGTTATGACTAGGGAACTATCTCGCTCGCACTACTTAAGTAAGCTGTTTACATGGAATAACCATTCACGTTCTAGGACAAATAATGCAAGAACTATTTTTTAAATTTTCATCTCAATTTAAGCAATATTATGACTTGGAATTTCGTTGAAAAATTCGAATTTTGAGCAAACATCGTAAGTACATACCTGTTCTTTAATCAGCATTCTTTGTATTCATTAGTAATCATTGAAACAATATGAAACGTTTGTTCCCACGTTTAGGAGAAAATCTGGAAATTTATATTAGAATTATTCCAAAATATGCGCCATAAGGCTGCGCGTTAAAATAGCATTAAATTACTATAAAAATCCGTTAAATATATTTTTTTTGCTGTTATCTGTGTGCAGTATTAATAGGCTCACGAGTGCAAAGTTCTACGCAAATCTGATCTCATAAACGAATATCACAAGAGCCATCTATTTTGAACCTAAAATAACGCCTCTCGCTTTCACTAGCCCTAAACATGATACCTATGCTATGAAATTATTCACTTGAGATCCTGTTCAGGGATATATGAAATCATTCTATTCAAATATAAACTCCAAAGTTAGATAAATTTGAAGAGGTCAGTCAGTTTCTCTCCAATTTACCTTGAATATTTTCAAGATATGTGTCCCCCATGTCCCTCACTGCTACTGCAAGTTTCTTTGGCCCTAGGGAGACTTATAACACTGTGGAATATATCATATTCCTGCAAGTAACTGCGTAGGGTATTTGTTTGACACTGATGATGCAGATCAAGATATTCAACCCGATGTGAACTGCCACACCTTTGGGCGAGATTGAAGTTCACGTAATCATTAGGAGTCCTGTAATGTGACAGGCAACGGAAAAGCAACACATCAATCTCAATAGATGATGCAGTCTCGAATTCATCAATAAATACCGTAGGTAATTCATCGTTTGCTGAGCTCTTATATGTGCTGTTGCTAGGCCGCAGTTGGCTTAACTCGAAAATGGACGAATAGGTCCTTAGATGCATGATATGAGCTTCAACTGAGATATAGATACTTGAATGACTTATCATCATTATAAACAAAGCAAGAACAAGCCGAATCTACCCATCAGCAATTCCTTTTTTTTTAATGTATTGAGACACGTGGAGTACTTTCCGGTCTAAATGCCTCATTTCCACAAGATCAATAACGAGCGGCATCAAGAACGTGTCTCGTGTATCTTGCCACGTGTAAATATTGAACTTCTATACGAAATTAGTGGGGCCTGAAATTCTGCATTCTGTAATAACATCTAATATGGCAAATAGGGTACATGGTAAAATGATAAATTTTTCCCGCTCTCTTGGAGTTAAGTATTTTATAGTTGATGAGCTATATGAGTTCTGAAATCTGCAATCCTTCATTCTATAGCCGTTTGTGCATCAGCAGATTCATGAAACGTTTGGATTAGCTGCGATAACTCACCAATTGCTGCCTACATTACCCAGCTATTTAAAGAAAAAACTCACCAATCTGTTGGATGAGGAAATTCTGTATAGAGTGGTGACGCACGATTTTACGCATCGATAATCTCATCTATCTATTGACGTAGGCAAAATATGAAACTTTCCTGTTCAAGCTCTTTAGGAGCTTCTTATTTTATACTGCTCCTCCTTTATACGACCCAAATTATCACTACTTGCAAGTATGTCGCTACGTATAGTTATTAGCGCTCCTAAGAACCGTGCGTCACCACTCCTGTCAAAAAATAATATATTTTGTTTTACTATGTAAAATATGACATGCTGAAATTGTGGATAAGTAATTACGGAAGTAAAATGGGAATGGATATTTTCTCTTATTCCAATACCTTATGACAGCTGTTTTACTCTTATAGAGTAAATGGAGAAAGGCGGGATCACTCTATAACGATCATAGGAATAAGATTAAGGAAATAGACTGCAGAACCGATAGATTCAAAATGTCATTTTTTTCTCATAAAAAATGGGACCATAATAGTAGCGATCGATCAGTTCTAGGATACTGACTAGGTTAAATAGGTTTTTTCAGTAGTGCTAAATATCTTAACATGATTATTAACTACTGACCTCGCATGCAACCTCCGGCATGATATAATCTTGCATGTTGTAGTACCTTGTAGTGCTGTTTGCTTGTCGCATTAATGGTGCAAAACAGTAGTTATTTCTTGAGTAGTGTACTGCATGGTAGCATGTTCCTCTACGTATCACTCTGCTGGTTTGTGGTCTGACTGTGTATCGTTGTTCTGACCGCTTTTGGACTGCGCCTGGTGTTCGGGGGAACGTGCGCGGTTCTGCTTTGAACTGGGATGAGTGCTGCATGCCTGATGTGGAATCACCCCGTGCCATGCACCCTAGTGGTGGCTTGCACGGTATTTCGTAGATGTAGATGTAGAATGGAGAAAAAATGCCGCAATCTACTCTTTTTACCATATGGCCTAGATTGAATGAAAGTTCAGGGATTTTCTCGGTTTTTTATGAATTTCATAGAATAAATATTTTTGTTTTCGCGATTTAATGTTGATATTTAGGGAAAATTCAAGAAAATACCGATATAATCTTTTAAAAAATTCTATATTCATTATAGGCCTTGGAGACCGACATCACCACCCATGTCCGAATAATTTACGTCACTACCTGAGGGTTGAAAATGCCATTATTCGAGCCACGATTCGTTGCTTTTTTGCATCGATGGCTGATGCTGATAAGTTGAGAGAATGGCACAGCCCTAGCGAAGCACCTTTTCTCTAACGCGGTTGGAATTAGGTGCTGGGTTTAGATGAAGAGGGCGGGTTTACGGAGGGGACCCCTTGCTCACGTAGCGATGGCGTCAGTTGGTTTTAGAGGGAGGAGGACAGGGGGAGGAGGATAGGAGGATGCCGGGCTGGCGGTCGCGCACGGAGAGGCACCGTGGGGTGAGCGGCGGGGGGTGACAAAGTAACGAGGGTGCGACGGAACGCGAGGTGGCGCGTCGAGAGTTGGGGGATGACCGGGACGTGGGTGGGGGGGATGAGGTTGGGGGGGGGGGCAGAACAGAAGAGAATAAGAGGTCGAGGCGGAAAGAGAAAGGCTGAAGAAAATATCAAGGGAGCGGTAGGAGGGAGTGGCCTGCTGACTAGTCCGCTTCCATCGTGTTGACTCGGCTGGCCAGCAGGGGGGAGGGGGGTTCATGTGGTGAGCGGGAAGGGGGGGGGGGGGGACTCCTACAGTGCTACTGCTGGAAATGGCATGAGGGTACAAGCGACGTTGGGAAATAGGGTTCTGGTTAGGGATCAACTCCCTAGACTAGTGGTTCCCAAACTTTGTTTATTCCCCACATCCCTAGAAAATTTAACATTGCTATCGCACTTCTTGAAGTAAAATTTCGATTAAGAAAAAAATGAAATTGACCAAAATTAATTTTCTGTTTTCCATTTTAAATAATTCAAATATAAAATGAAAGATATGGGAAAGAAAAATTTATAATACAGCAATTTGCAGCTTCAATCGATTGCTTTCGAGAACTATCGATTCAAATCAATACCGCGTAAGTCTTCATCGAAATTTAAAATTTCTTAAAACCTACAAATGGTGCCTTATGAATACAAATGAACTCATATGATGATACATTATCTCGCACCTCTAAGCGCGAGAACAACTGGTAGGATTAACCTACCCAAAACGGTGCTCGAGCGGTGGACGATCGTTTTTTTTACATTTGTCTAAAATATTCTTGGGCCACATATCCATCAATCTGTTTATTTATTGAAATCAATTATACAGGCAGTCGAAGAAATGATACAATAACTACATATTGAATATTTTCCCTCAAAATAAAACTTCAGTCGATTAAAACTTCAATTTGTAGCTGTAGATGTAAAGCATAATATGACTAGAACTTTCGGTGATGTACTCAAAATTTATTAAACTTTTAATTGAACTAAGGTATTATTGAATATTACCCTCGATGTAGCTCCTTGATAGTAACAAGTCTCACGTAAAATAATATTATTATTTCACGGCTCGAAGAAAATCTGTGCACATCTGATCGGATTATTACTTAATACATTTTATGACATTTAAGAATCTCAGTTACAATAGAATTGAACATCCAAAACAAACAAATCGGTACGATTTATCGCTACGGAAATACGCTAGCAAAGTTCCACAGAGATTTATTTTGTGATGATAATACCTTAAATAGAAACCGGTCGTTACAAATTAAGCCCTGTGGGACTTTGCAAGTGAATTTCCCCATTGATCAACCATCAAAATCTCTAAATTACCCTGCAAGCCACCGCAAGGGTGTTTGGCAGGGGGGTGAATTATCACCAATATGAACTAGAGTGAGGAAATTAATTTTAACTTGACGTTTAACCAACATGCGCCACACTATTGGTATACTACATATGCTACAGTGACTACTACAATAATCTATAATGTAACTATGTAAACGTGACACAAGAGTCATGCAGGGAACATACAAAACATGGTGTTAGCACTACACGACAGATTTAGAAGCATGCATTAGGGTGCATATGTATTAATCAGCTACACTACCTGTCAACTAACCTACTTCAAGGTCTAAATGCAGCCATTTTGGTCCCTTATCAATCGCGGGAAAAAGGACATTTCAAACCTGTTTGTTCTGTAAGCTATTTCCCTTACTTATTCTCATGATCTGATCTACCGTAGTATGTTGGAGTTTGTAAGATATTGAAAACTTCTTCTGAAAATAAATCGGCTTTGAATTTACATAAAAAATTAAGTCTCATCTTTAATTGACGATCTGAAAGTAATTCACATCAAAGTTGCTCCAATATCATGAAGGAGTTTAATTCTTTTTCGCCTCAAACCATTGAAATTGAATTGATTTAATGTTTTTGACTTTTATCTATGAATACAACAAATGAGAACAAATTTAATAGGTTCATGAAAATAGTTACATGCATAGAGTTCACTCCAAGCACCTTTAAGAGCGCTCAAATGTGAGTCTTCAACAGCCCTACTTTCCGATTCAATGTTATTCTTTCCAGCTGCCTTGAATCGAAAAGTCCACCTGGAGTGGATTCGTTTCGAGAGGGAGAAGCGTGGGTGACACAGTAATTGTTAGGTCGTTAAGGCATTTAATTCACATGAGTGCGACGGGTCAAGATACAAAGCGGGCGTTTTTGAGGTCAAATGGAGATAAGGTAAAACAGAAAATGCAATGCGGGTAAAATGGCCTTTCGTAATCAACAGAGCACGCGATAGATAATTGGACATTCGATGGAATTGATACTTGAAATACCAAAATTTGGTGGCCTTTTTGCGCTGTGGACGTTTTTCCTACCAGATTGACTCCTCAAAAATGTCCTACAATAATAACTAAATAAGTCCATGCGAATATTAAAACATTAAATATTGATAACGTTTAGCACAAATGAGCACTATTAGGGTAGAAAATTTGTTTGTTGCTTTGTTATGGGTATTCCCACAACTTACTTCATTTGCAAATAAGGCTTTCCTTGAATTTTTGACAACAATTACTGATTATATTCACCTCATTTCCCACGATAAGGAATATTCGGACAACGCAGTAAAGGATCTTAGCTAGGTAGGGATAGCTGAAAGTCACGCTATTTCTATGACATATCCAATAAGCCTTAAAACACGCAATTTGATTATGAGAACTAAAATGCAAGCGAACTGAAGCTTCATCGTTCTAAAAATACAACACCATTAGCCCACTGGGAAAGACAGCATAATGCGTAAGACACTCCACTGTTTGACTGGAATAACGATTCCAACATAGTACATATTTTTTTCTGAATTTGCGCGTTCTAAATTATGAGTGACTTATTCAATCAAGAGCTTCTAAGTGAGTTCACCGCAAGATGCTTGCTTGCAACTGGAAAGCTGCCAAGATATATAAAGGACAAAATGCCTTTATAATACATGAGCAATAAGAATCCATGGGCTGAGGAAAGAGGCTAAAGAATACTGAAAAAGTTTTTTCTGAGGATGGGCTGCCGAAGTGGTGGATTCGGAATTATTAATTCAGCAATTGATCTCTCCTTTTCAACTGCTCTTTGGTATTTCTTCGATTATCTTTTACAAAGCATTCCCCGAGGTAACTTTCGGGCATAATTGAGTTCAGTGATAAGTTGAGAAGTTTGTAAATTAAAAAAATAATAAGCGCAAGTTGACAAATTTTAAGCTATTCGGGACTAGCCACGGAGTTCCACTTTTACGGAGTCACCCGCACATAAGCGCAAGTTGTTTTTTGAACCTTGAAGCCATAACCGCAACTTATAAATAAAACTCCACACTTATCTTTCCCACTTATGAAGCTGAAAAGTTTGAAATATATCGTTTATGAGACCAAAGCTCTCCTAAAATGAGCGAGATGGGGAATCTAAACCACATAAAACATGAGTTTTGTTAATGACTACTGATTTGGCGATGACTCGTTTCAAAATTGGAGTCAAAAAGTTTTACTGCTTAAACACTCTTTGTATGCCGCGTGTTGAATCGGCCTTCCGCTGAATCAGGGGCTCTCGACCAGTGAGGGTAATCTCCCGCTGGAAAGAAACTACTTACTACTAGAAATTACTAAAAGTTAGTTTAGGATCGGAACTAATGTTCAGCAGAAAAATATATTCTCTATATTTTGATAAATCATTGGATCTGTACATCTACATCTACTTATTACCCCTCAAGCCTCCACAAGGGTGTTTGACAGGGGGTGAATTATCACCAACATGAACTACAGTGAAGAAATTTACTTTTACCAACAAGAACTACCCAATCGGTATGCAATAAATGCTAAAGAAACTACTAAAATAGTCTATTATGTATCTATGTAAACGAGACACAAGAGTCATGCATGGAACATGCAAAACATGGTGTTGGCACCACTCGGCAGGTTTAGAATCATGCATTAGGGGGAATATGAATCAATCAACTACACTATCTGACAACAAATCTTTCTGTTCTGCAATATTCCCCAAATTTTATTCTCAATATCTGATCACTGTAGTATATTGGATTTCGTAAGAAATTGAAAACTTCTTCTGAAAATAAATCTGTTTTGAATTTACTTAAAAGAATGAGTCTAATTTTCAATCGACAGTCTGAAAGCGATTCCCATTTAAGTTTTTGCAAGAGGTCAATAAAGCTATCGAGGCCATAATTGTATATATTTGTATAGATTGTATACAATTAGTCTGCGTTTTTCCATAACTTTTTTGGAATCCCAAAAAAATTGAATTCTTGTGAACGGCGCGTCATTTGATTTTCAGGATCAAAACAATTTTAATTGATAATATTTGAAAGAAGAAGAGATGTTCTGAACTTAGTTGAATGGGGGATTAAAAAATAAAATGCTTGAAAGCCATTGCTCTTGGCGCACTTTATGGAAGGAATGCTGTTTTAAAGTATCTGTTAGATTGTTAATAATTTAGGGATCCTGCTGGCCTACCAGAGTATAATTGTTCCCCTTTTTCCTCGGGTAGTATCATCAGCCGCCTCTTCTTTTGGCCTTGGGAGGAAAAAGGAAGGGTAAATAAATGAGAGTGACTCATGCTGTCGAGGCTACGGGGAAAGAGTGCAAGCAATTGATATAGTTCAGCCAAGCATCTGAGAACATGGCCAAAGTAACTTGGCCCGTTCTTAATATTAATAAAAAATATTTGATATAAACATATATACATTACATTGCATTGCAGATTAAAATCGGTTTGCGGTGGACGGGACTGTGTTTTCTCAAATTTTCTTTAGAAAAATGGGAGTGGAAATGTATAATTTCTTGAGGCTATCAGCTAATGCGTTTTCCCCCATAAATATTCTAACAAGATAATGAAAAAAATGTTTACATATAGTTTTACTGAAAAATATTCAGGTCATCTGTATATAAAAAGGTAAAATAGCTTTGCGTTCCACGGCAGATTCAAACTCGGAACCACGACTAATTAATTTAATGTTACATTCTCCCTTCTCCGTGAACTGCAATGGACTGGTGGGTAAATATTTCCGTTCTAGATTTGCATGCATCCAAGTGGTTAACTTATCATAATAACTCCGCGTTATCACATCTGCGAGGAATTGTTATCCTTCGCTGATTTTGAACTATCCTCTTTGAATGAAACTTGATTACGAGTCGGCAGCTTTGTAGCCATTGGTCACACGACGGAGGGTGAAAACGCAATTAAATAACTAGACGCGCCGCTTCAAAGGGAATAGAATTCGCTTAACGGTTTCATGCACGGACGAATTTAATTTTCGTGACCATGTCTTGGCTGTGTCCGTTTTGAACGCCATACCACTGTCATTGCCATCAAGCGAATAGTTTGATGCCGCCAGCGGTGATGGAGATGGGTCACCATATTCATTCAGGCTTCCACATGGCATCAGTCCTCATTCCACCTCTCCTCCCTCCCCCCTCAGTTGCATGCTTAACCTAACACGCGGAGTGGACTTTTCAAATGGATTGATGGGAATGGCAATACAGATGTGGGTCACGGTCTGATTGATACCCATTTCAATTTTCTGACTGCCTCGTTTTCACGAAATTTCACCCCTTTTACAAGGCATTCAACGCAGACGTGCGTTGCTAACCGGTCACGAGGGTCACTCTTCCCAGTATCCTGTTCCCTCCCTCCCTCATTGAAAGTCCAACCTATCCATGCCTAGGGCTCATCATCCGTTAGGAGAAAATGAGTAGAACACAATGCTGTGGAAATCCGCATCACGAAAACCGCTGCATGTCGTAGGAAATGCTACATTAAATCTACATTTATAGAGCATTCTGAAATTCACCTCGAGGGCTTGAGGTAGGGTGGGACATTTTAACTTAACATGCTAAATCTACTAATATTATTGAAGTAAAGAGAGCTGATTCCCCAGTATAACGGTGAAATATGTGCCGGGAAGCGAGCTCTCAACATCATGCATATCACTAGATGTGACTTATTTAAGAGAAGCTTTGAGCAATGATTAATTTGGCCTCTACATAAGCCAACAGGGATAAAAGAGTCGTATATAATCGTGCCAGATATTCTCTTAGTACTCTTTGCGAATTAATACAAAAGCATTTGAAAACAAATCAGATTGAAACTAAGCTTCCTGTTGATACTCTTCTCATTAAGTTATCTGTGGTAGTAATTATTGGTCTCTCACCTTTCTCACAAAAAAATTATAAATTTTTCTTCTTATAAATAAAATTTCTATTCTCATAAATTATCTGTGGTAGTAATTATTGGTTTCTTATCTTTTTAACAAAAATTATAAATTTTCCTCTCTGAAGTAGATTTCCCAAATTTTAATCTCATGCATTAGAATCTAGAGGTAATATGTCGAAAATCGTGAACATTTTTTCATTCCGTTATAACCCTTAATGACATGTAGGTTACTCAAATTTTTCTGTATACAAAATATCGCTCATGAGTCTTAAATTCTAAAAACAGTCTCAGGTCCCATTAAAAATATGTAAGCGGATATATTTTATAATATTGTTTTCATGTAATGGAATGGGATCAAAAATACTAACGCAATCACAGATATGCGGTCAATTAGAAAACTTTTATAATAATTTGCTCAAAATTAAGGCGCAGTAAAAACATTTTTTGATAAATCCCTAAAAATTTGATAAAATTACATGTAAGGGAGGGAAAAAAGGTATGTAAATAATCAAAGCGATCTTTAAGACCGCTAAGGGTAAACTAGGGTCTAATTTTAAAGAACTTTAAATTGGACTTAAAACCGGAATGAACGCTGTCCACGTCGGAGCCGAGGAAAATGAAGTTCCGTTGCCCAAAATACTAATACCACCATCAGAGGAATAAAATTATTTAACAGATTGAAGATGGCCCCTGCACAAAGCGTATATATAAAGTCTTAACTATATTCCTCTAATCGTCAGCTACGTCATATGACATTCTTTCTTTCCCCCTAAACGGTAACGATACCCGCATTTTTTCCTCCTCGGCCACTTTGGAGCAAATGATCGGATTCACGACTTAAGCCGTCTCGTGCGTCACCATTTCACCACCCTACGCCCAAATCGAACAAAAGAGTCCCAAAGCTGAGATGTGACGCATCGGCGTCGTCGCGTTAGCTTCCCCGAGCCGGGGGAAAAAAATCTTAGGCCCTCTCGAACGAGAGGAATGAAAGAACCGACAGCCGGAAACAACGCCCTCAGTATTTCGGGAAATGCGGACGGCGATATGTTCCCCGGCATGAAATTTTCTCGTCGACAACCGTATCCAGTTGGGGGGTGGAGAAGGGGGGGACGACGGCGGAGGAAATATAAGACGCCCAGTCACACCATATCCTCATCTTCGCCACCTACCCCACCTTTTTATTACTTTTTTTTCCTCGGGGCAGCATTTTACCTACCTACCTACTTCTCTCCCACCCCTCACCCTCTCTTATTCCGCCCAACTTCCCCATCTAACATAATGCGGTGGCGGCCGGCCGCTCCGAGACCACCCCACCAGGCGTCCTTCCTGCCGCTCAAACCCGCACACAGCACTAGACCCCAATTTTCTCTTCACACGCCAGCTCGTTATGCGGCCATAATTCACCCTCCATTACACCCGGACGGCTTTGCGTTGCGTCGGGGAACACTCACCCCCACCCATCCACCCACAATAGTTCTTCTCTCCCCCCGGCAGATGTCACGGGGAGCGGTTTTTTTTACCACCCCCCTCCTCCTTTCCATTCTCCCCCGACGAGACAGCAGACTCGTTATCCTCGCCTCATTCCGGCCTTTTAACTCCTCGAAACCTATTAAGATGACGACAAGTTTATTTTATTTCCCTTTCGCGCAACACATATGCACTTTAAAATAACACCGCATATGCTTTCAATGGACCTGTGAGCAGCAACGGGGGGTACGGGAAGGAGAGAACTTCCCGCGGCTTGCACCCAGGCGCCGCATATGATCATCATGCACTGTGTTAATTGAAGCACAACAAAAACAAGTACACTTAATGGGCATTCCAGGGGATGCAAGGCAGTAATATGATACAAAGCCAACGTCATTTAGGGGGGGGGAACCATCTTTTAATAGAGTAGTATGAACCTAACCAAATAGTATGCTCCTTAGGGATTAATAAATTTTAAATAGTATTTTACCTACCTACCGCTTCTTACCTCCAAAAAATAAGAAATGCTATTAGGGCTATAATATTTCGTAATTAGTTTTGTCATAGTGTAGGAGATACTGAAATACCTCCGTAATCATGAACGAATTATCCAATGAAGCATTAATCTTCAAATTTAGTTTTAGCCATTAGAAATGGAAAATAAGAAATTTAAAATAATACTTTACCTACCTACCGCTCCGTACTTCCAACAAATAAGAAATCCTATGAGGGCTATAATATTTCTTTATTAGTTTTCTCATAGTGTAGGAGATGCTGAACTACCTACGTAATAAAGAATTCAAATGCGATATGGTACTTTTTTCACGGTTTTTTATTTCAGGTCGACCTGAAATAAAAAACCGTGCAAAAAGTACCATGTCGCATTTGAATTCTTTAGAATGGATTTTCACAAAGTTAAGCCAGAATTAATCGAGTTTACCTACGTAATCACGAAATAATAACCCAATATAGCACTAACCTCCAAATTTAGTTTTAGTCATTAGAAATGAAAAATTGTTATAACCAGCTACGATAATAAAATAATTTGCATTTTCTCGAATGCTTGCTTTAATTGTAAAACTAAGTGTTCTCATAGTGTAGAAGATACTGAACTGTCTGCATAATAATATAATTGTAATAATATTTATTGAAGAAATAAATTGCGCTATTTTCCACAAAAATAAAATTTATTTCTGACCTGGATTTCTATTTTAATACAACATCAGAGCTAGTTGCACCCTTTATTTCTCCAATTCCACTTGAATTTGCAATAATCTTCGAGTTTTATGACTAATTTTACATTTTTTTATAATAATCTCTGCAATAACCGCTATTGTGGCGATCTGCAGGGCAGTTAAATAAAATAATGGATGTACTGCTTTCCAAGAAACTCCAAGTCGTGAAAGTTTCTGGTAGTGGATGTCCTTTTTAATTATTGTGGTACTCCGCACGGCTGAATAATATTTTCTTGGGCAGGAAATATTATTTTTTTTTCAAAGAAAGTTTTCCCCCGTTTCTCACAAGAGGGAGAAGGCTTGCCCGCAAGGAAAGGGCGCAGCTAAGATGGCAGTGGCGACGACGCCAAATGCTGCGTGAATTACGACGGAGCTAAAGGAAAAAAGGACAGAAGAAAGCCCAGGATGGGGAGTGAAAGTGTAACGCCGCGACCCCTCTGGGCGATTATATGACGCAGTACAATGAGCCTGAAAAGTTTATGGGAACCAAAATTGAAACTCCTCGGGTGCGAACAGGGACGATGTGGGGGGGGGGGAGGTGAAGACGCGGCAGCATGCCGAAACATATCGCGTCAACACAAACTCACGGGAGTCGTTGAACGACTCGAGGGGAAAACCGGGAAAAAGAGAGAAGGGAGGTTCTCGTTTCTTGGTCCTGATAGTACGAGCACGTTTCTTTAGTAAGCGAAATGAATTTTCTCCAAAAGAGATCAACTTCTCAGAAAACTTAGAAAGCTTGCGTATGTGGCAAAAATTTTTAAACTCTTGTTGAAAATCTTGCTGATGCAGACTATTGGACTACAAACACATCAGGGAAATAACTAATGTAGCAAATCGTAGATTTGGATTCGTAAAAAGGGTTCTAGGCAAATGCGATGAAAGAGTACGAGAAAGAAGATATTTTACACTTCTCAGGCCTCATATAGAATATGCCGCAAGTATATTGGTACCTATGACGGATCGGGGTTCGATGGTTTGGAGCCGAGTGGAAGGCATAAACCAAAGACTCCGTGAAGTCTGTGGGAGCGAGGGAGCGGAGTTCTTAGATCTCAGGCCGGTGCTGAATTCGTGTCGGGTGCCACCAAACCGCTCGGGTGTCCATTATACGTACGAGGCATCGCAGAAGGTAGCGTGCAGGATATTTGAGCATACCCAGCGAGTTTAGCATAGATGGTAGGCAAGAGAGTAGGTCAGTTAGTGGGGGCGAAATCAGTGCTTTTCCGGAAAGTCAGATAATAAAGAGTACACAAAGCTTAGTGCCTAGGAAAATCTTAATAGATAACAATAAATTAGAAATATTTAGGGAAGAGAGTAGGTCAAATAGTGGGCCATTAAATAACATGCCACTCACCAGGATAGCAAAGAATAACAAGTTGATCAGACAAAACAGTATAGGTTTATCGGGACGGAAGAAAGCACAGAAAAAGGAAAAACGTACAAATCAAAACAACACCCATGAATTTCCAAACTGTAACTTTCCCAATAATTTAGAAAACACGAACCCCACAAATACAATAGGCAGACATATTAAAATAGAGGAATTTTCAGTAGTAGTAGTTAATTGTCGTAGTTTAAGAAGCAAGATACCTGAATTCCATCACCTTATAGAGAGTACTAATTCTGACATAATTATAGGAACCGAAAGTTGGTTAACAAGCGATATTGCTGATAGTGAAGTTTTTCCAGTAAATTTTAGGGTATACAGGAGAGATAGAGAGAGTCGACTGGGAGGGGGAGTATTTATCGCAGTTAAGAACACAATAGTCAGCAAAATAGAAGTGATTCCCCATAATATAATAGAAAGTGTATGGTGTTCCATTCAATGTGCTAATTCGAAAGTAATATATGTTTGTGCCTACTATAGACCACCCCATTCCGATGTAAACTCAGTATTAGAACTCGAGAAACAGATCAGGTCCATTAATTCCCATAGTAACGAACGACAGATAATTGTAGGTGGAGATTTCAATACACCATCGATAGATTGGAAAACATGCAGTCATAAGTCTGGAGGTAGGGACAAAGAAATCTGCGAGTCATTGCTTAACCTGTTCGCATCACACGCACTACATCAAATAGTAAATTTGCCTAATAGAGGGGAAAATGTTCTAGATTTACTTGCCACAAACATCCCTGAAAAGTAATTAAAGTTGAAAATGTCGATGGAATAAGCGACCACAAGGTAGTATACGTAAAATTTTCCCTCAACACTGAAAAAAAATTTTAAATTAAAAAGAAAGATTTACCTTTTTAGTAAAGCAGATTTTAACGGATTTAGGCTTGAATTAAAGACATCTTTTGAAAAATTCGAGAACATTAGCAAAAATAGCGATACAGACAATACATGGAAAGAGTTCCTCCAAATTACACGGTCACTTGTCAACAGATATATACCTCATAAGTATAAGAGCGAGAATAGGGAACCAAGGTGGTACAACGCGGAGGTTAGAAAATGTTTAAAACGCCAACGAGTTAGCCATGCGAAACTAAGAAAAATGAAGAAAAATATAGCTAATAGCGACCTAAAAAATACCATCGAGCATTATAAAATTTGTAAAGCAGCCGCAATAACAGCCCTTAGAAAAGAGTTCAGCGAATTCAAGAGAAAAGTACTTGGAGAACAACTAGAGGGAAATCCGAAAGCATTTTGGTCATATGTTAGGGAAGTACAGGGAACTAAAAAGTCAACGGTTAATTCCTTGAAAAACGATAGAGGCGAAATTGTAACTTCCAGTTTAGATAAGGCAAATTGTTTGAATTACTTTTTTCAGAGTGTTTTTAATCAACCTATGCATAGCTTCCGCGAAACCATACCAGACCGATTTCAACAACCAATGCCCCCAATCGATATATCTTGTAGCGGAATCGTATCCTTACTAAGTAACATTAGCCCGAACAAGTCCTCAGGTCCTGATGAAATTCCAGCTCGTGTTTATAAAGAATTAGCTCTCGAAATGGCTCCGTATCTTAAAGTAATATTTAACAAATCCCTCGAAGAACACGCGGTTCCCAAAGACTGGAAGATAGCAAACGTGACCCCAATTTATAAAAGCGGAGATAGGGAACAGCCATGTAATTATAGACCAATATCATTAACGCCACTATCATGTAAAATTATAGAGCATATAATAGTTACATCAATAATGGGACACCTCGACAGCCAGGATTTATTAATAACAAACCAGCATGGGTTCAGAAAAGGACGGTCTCGCGAAACTCAATTAGGTCTTTTTGTTCACGATATTTTAGTTTCCGGAGAAGGTAACGTACAGGTAGATGCAGCGTTTCTTGACTTTAGAAAAGCTTTTGACAAGGTTCCCCACTGTAAGTTACTCGCGAAGTTAGCATCATACGGAATAGACAGTAATATAGTAGGCTGGATAGGAGATTTCTTACATGAACGTGTTCAAAGGGTGGTATTAGATGGTGTCAGCTCAGGCGAAGTAAAAGTTACATCGGGTGTTCCCCAGGGAAGCGTGATAGGCCCAATTTTATTTCTTCTGTACGTAAACGACTTGAATAGTGTAGTAAAAAATAGCAAGCTCCGTCTTTTTGCCGATGATGCAGTAGTGTATAAGGAAATTAGAAATGATGAGGACAGACAGTGTTTAGCTAAGGATTTAGATGCGATTGATGATTGGTGTGATAGATGGCAGCTAGAATTACATTTGAAGAAATGCGCGATTATGAATTTTTGGAAAAAGAATGGCCTTCCCCGGAATAATTATAGCATCAAAAAAAACAAAATATGTAACGTAGAATCAATTAAATACTTAGGCGTCACCATCAGTGAAGACATGTCATGGGGGAAACACATCAGGGAAATAACTAGTGTAGCAAACCGTAGATTAGGATTCGTAAAAAGGGTTCTAGGCAAATGCGATGAGAGAGTCCGAGAAAGAAGCTATTTTACTCTTGTCAGGCCTCATTTAGAATATGCCGCTAGTATATGGGATCCCTACGAGGAAGGTATGATAAAAGAATTAGAGCGCGTGCAAAGGAGATCTGCTAGGTTTGTTAAATGTCGTTATGATAATTGTATTGTGTTACGAGTTTAATAGAAGAACTAGGATGGGAATTACTATCAGAACGCAGGTTAAAATTTAGGTTAAACCTTTTAAGTAAATTCGAAACCGATTTGTTCACAGATGACGTTAGATATATATTAAGAACCCCTGCGTATTATGCTAGGTTTGACCATATTCACAAGATTAGAGAGATAGATTGTCGTACCGATAGATTTAAAACGTCATTTTTCCCGCGTACCATAAGAGAGAACAATAGGCAACGTAGCAAAAGGGATAGGAAGGTGAAACATAGTTAGAATAGTCTGTAGAGCATGATGCATGTAATAACTACCAATAATCCCTTCCTTATTATGTAGATTTTAACCTGTACTATACCGTAGTAACTAATATTCGATTGTAATAACTACTGCAATTACTTGCAATAACTAATAATCTACTGTAGTAACTAATAAACTAGGACCCTATTTTCTAGAATGTCTACCTTATATATCCTACTTGCATGGCAATAGTGCATGTTTGGTGATCTTCACCCCCTGCCACACACCCTCGTGGTGGCTCGCAGGGTATTACGTAGATGTAGATGTATATGGGATCCGTACGAGGAAGGTATGATAAAAGAATTAGAGCGTGTGCAAAGGAGATCAGCTAAATTTGTTAAAGGCCGTTATGATAATTGTATAAGTGTTACGAGTTTAATAGAAGAACTAGGATGGGAATTACTATCAGAACGCAGGTTAAAATTTAGGTTAAATCTTTTAAGTAAATACGAAACCGATTTGTTCACAGATAACGTTTGATATATATTAAGGACCCCTTCGTATTATGCTAGGTTTGATCAGATTAACAAGATCAGAGAGATAGGTTGTCGTAACTATAGATTTAAAATGTCATTTTTCCCGCGTACCATAAGAGAGAACATTAGGAAGCGTAGCAAAGGGATATGTAGGTGAAATATAGTTAGAGTAGTCTATAGTGCATGATGCATGTAATAACAACCGATAATCTCTTTCTTATTATGTAGGTACTAACCTACTTGTAGGTACCAACCAGCTGCATGTGACCCTATTATCTAGCATGTCTCCATTAAATATCCTAGTTGCATGTCAATAGTACATGTTTGGTGATCTTCACCCCCTGTCGCACATCCTCGTGGTGGCTCGCGGGGTATTACGTAGATGTAGATATTGGCGAGATAGCCAAAATTTGATAAAGTAAATCATCAGAATCTCTACGCCTAGCAACCGAATCATACGTTCGTACACGTAGACTCATATATAGCTGATGAGATCAATGTAGATGTATTAATGATCCTTATGAATCTTGTTTCATTGCACGCACCAATTTCTACAGCACCAACCACTGGTTTTCAATTTCATTGATAAAATGCCTGGACAACACCAAAAAGATGTGGTGTAAATGTGGTATAAGGCGTTTGGAAAAAAGCATCTATTATCAATTTTCACCTCCTAGATAAACCTCGTTGAATATAATATCGTACATTCTCTTATTATTACCTATTATGTCAAAGGCATTCAACCGATAAGTGCATCAAGTCTTGCTCGTGCTAAAAATATGAAGGATATTTCTGTTTATGACGAAGTACTTCTTTTAACATTATAATTTCATTTTTGCCGAATAAATAATACTGACAGAATTTTAGCTTTGAACGTTTAGACTATAAAACGACTATAGCAAAATGTAATTTCATGTTTCTCCTTCAGTAGCAGTTCTAGTCCTGTTAATTGTGTAATGACTATCTCCGCTCTTCAGAGCATAAGCTATGCTTTCACATTAGGAAGGCCCTTGCGGTGCTTTGCGTGATCAAGAATGATGGATTCCTGGTATTGGAAGCGTAGCCATTGTGTCTGCAGGTGTCGTCGGTTTAACTATCATTCCCAGAATCATCGCAATGACTGGTATATTATCTCGGAAAATCCGTTATCCTACACAAGATCACGAGTTCCTGAGTGTAAACTGTAATTGTTTGTAGCGTTAAACTTCAGTGACAAGCTGCAGTAACGCACATTTTTATATGCTGGAGAGAGTACCAAATTTACTGATTATACTACCTAAGGTTTTCTTAATCCGATCGATTTCTGGATAAATTTAGAACACAATCTCTATTATAGCACTACAATGAAAGTATTACCAAGGCATATATTCCAGATTCCACTTAAGTTTATGATTTGCACATGAAATCTAAACGTACTTGCCTATTTAATATTTTTATTGAAAATTTGGATGAAACGTGGGTAAAATATTTAAATGGTCAGTACAATCACTATTTGGACCTTCGGTTTTCGCATTTCGGCTGAATTTCTAGGGGATTTTCCGACGCAACTTTAAGTAGACTAAAACGTTGTTGACATAAAAATGTGTGTCCCTAATTAGACAATTTGGATAAGTTTATATCTGGTGTCATTAGGACCTGCAGTTTTCGCATTTCGGATAAATTTCTTGGAAACTTCCGACACTATTTGAAGTAGACTATAAAGTTTTTGTCATAAAATATGAGTCCCTGATTAGACAGTTCATGAAAGCAGTTACCTGGATTCAAAAGAACTACCTAATTAATGGGTTGGCAATGCAAATACTCCCGACTCGGGACAGTGTGCATTGCTTTTTTTCGTCGAGTTTACTATCGCTAGACTCCTCCGTCTTCATGCATACGAACATTAGAGGACGCATATACTATTTTATTGGAAGGAATGACTATTAAAACCATGATCAAAAGTTAATTAAATTATTTTGCGTAAATATTCAGTAAAGAGATCCATCATTTATGCAATATGGTTAAACCCGAATCGACTTTGACCTCAAAGAACTGTCAGAGACTAGGAGAGACTCAGTCACTCAAATTTTCTAGTGTATTCACTATTTATATCCACATCTACGTGTTTCCCTGCAAGGTACCTCAAGGGTATTTGGCAGGGGATGAGTTATCATCAATATGCACTGCATATACCCGTAAATTTCAACGACATGCTTTATACTATAGGTACCCTATCAATGATACAGAAACTGTTACATTAAAATATGATGCAACTTCGTATATGAGTTATAAGAGTCATGCAGAGATCATGCAAAACGTGGTGTTATAACTCTGTGGCAGACTAAAAAATGAGCATTAGGAGGCCAATTAATCCATCAGCTAGTCTGATTTCAACAGATTCAGGCAAAATATCGGGGAAGTTTGTCATATTATTACAAAAACAACAATTGCACTCATCACACTGTAACAGAAACATCAATGCGTCGTACTCATTAAAATAGCCTGTGGAAAATTGCCATTTTTTTGTTATAATAATCAGCAGCTGGTCTGCCTGTCGACTCACTTTAAAGTTTGATTTGCCGCCGTAATGGTCTTCTAATTGATCGAGGGATAAAAAGACACTTTAAACCTGTCTGTTCTGCAGTCTAATTCCCTAATTTTATTCTCCCGATCCCATCTTACGTGACACAACCTTTGGGTGGTTTACAGGGTATGACGTAGATGTAGATGTAATCCACTCTTTTTTATTCCTTTTCTTTGTCATTTTACCAGCTTCTCCCTGTAAAGCCTTCAGCACAGCATTTCGTATAGCATCCCATTCCTCTGTTATTTCTTTGTTCTGCCTTAAATTTCCTCGTTTATTATCGACATTGCGAGCATACTCTCTTCGAGTTCCTTCATTCCTCAGCTTTTCAACATCCCAATATATCATCTGTTGTCATTTTCTAACATGCTTCAGCCATGCTTTACACGTCTACCACAAGTAAATTTTGATGTTCTTATTTATCCATGATATTTTGAATCTGTAGAAGTAGTCATTGTATCCTTTGCATGTTGGAACGATTGACGATAGAATGTTTCTTGGTTAGTAGATTTGTAATTGGCGCGTTGCATGCGTGATACGCTGGTTTCAATGTAGTTTCGGTGTTCTGCTGTATAATTAATGGATGCCTGGTGTGGAAGCACCCCCTGCCCCACACTCTTTGGGTTGCTTGCCGGGTATGACGTAGATGTGGATGTAGATGTAACGTATTATGCTACTGGTTGTAAGATGTTAATAATTTCGTCGGAAATTAAATTGGTTTTAAATTTGCATAAAGGATTGAAGGAGTTCCAGTGGTCTATGATGGATTTGGCTGAATTCACTTTTTATGAGCTCATAATTGGATTTTCATGGTCATTGATTAGTGCGAGAGGATGGTAATCATTTAAATCTATCACATTCCATTTGCTACAGGTCATTTCCTCCATGTCATTCGAGCACTTCATCTTTACATTTACGGAGGTTTCCCATCCCACTTCATTTATTTACCAAGTGTTCCCTTCCTGGCTTACTCACAAATAAAATTACTCTTTATCTCCTCTAGATAAGTCTAACGAAGCTGTCGACATCTTTTGGTGTCTTTTATTTCTTGGTAATTAATTATTTCTCGGATTTTTCTCAAATATTAACTGCATTTTTCAAGCGCGAGCTTTTTTTATGCCAAGTAACAGCTTGCTCTGACTTTCTCATTATATTTAACAAAGACTTTTCTAATGAAGCAAAGTTTGCTTTTCACTGCTAACCCACATATTCCCCCTCAGTGAGTGTCCCTAGAGCAAGGTCATAGGTGAAATTTTGTCCAAAGAGGATTAGTTTTAATATTTTTTCTATAAGTTGATATCGTCTTTTTCGTACGGTACGTTGTGTTTCACTCAACTTTTTTCCCAAAAGTTAATTGAAGAGTGACATTAAAGTGATTATATTTGAAACTTCATTTTTCATTTTATTTTAAATAACACTAAATGACGCAGGATTAAAGTTCTTGCAAAGATTAAATTTTATGAAAGAGAGAATGTTCAAAAAACACATAAATAATGACAGAAAACTACAGGAGACTTAAAATTCAGCAGCACATGACGCAGTAAACAATTACTTCCAGCCTCTATTCCTCGTAGTTCTTGTCGGCCAAGCAACGTAAACTTTTTTACTGGAATGTTTCTGAGTAACAGGAGTGCTTGGTCAATTAAGGGGCAGAAAGAAAGCATGGGGACCGGCAGTGTAAAAAAATTAACATAGAGACCCGTCCCGAAAAAACTTGACCAAGTGCGGATCTAACTACCAGCGGGACAACCAACATTCATTAATGTTATTTATTGAGTCATCATCGTCAGAGCCCCCTTCATTTCAGCAACTACAGTTATAAGTTTGCTATTGTTGTGGTAGTTGAGTAGGCGAAATGTAGAGGGCTTTGACGATGATGATGCAAAAAATAACATGAATGTATGTTGGTTGTCACGCCATGAATGCACGTTGGTGTACATTTCGCAAACTCAACAACCACTACAATATCAAAATTTTAACTGTAGTTGCTGAAATGTAGAGGACTCTGTTTATTGCACTTCTGTACTGCCCTCTCAAGGAATCGCAACGAACAAGTGAAAATGCAACAGCTGACGTTAAACAAGGCTTAAATTTCTCCATCACTGCGACATTCTACAAGTTGCCGCAAGGTTTCAATTGCAAATAGGGCTCCCTTGATTTCACTTACGCATCAAGAAGATACTTTTATCGTTCTCTGATTGAGTTGCCTTTTCTATTCATTGTACTTCAACGTATTCTGGATTTTCCTCGACGGCATCTCACAGGATGAGTCGGAAGTACTTATTAGGAACTTCTGGTAATGATAGTTCGACACAGACGGAACGATACGGTAGTACGCATGCATAGATATATACCACACAGGCGGTTTCCATTTGGGGGATGTACATCCAATACAGTAGGGATGCCACATCGACTAAAAAACATCATACATACATGGTCCTATACTAAAAAGGGAAAAAGAATGTTGTACAGTATGCTTTTGCCCTCAAGAAAAGATTGCTTAAGAGGTTAGCCAACAAGGAAGCCTACCACCGCCAAAATGGGAACCTAATTAAGTTTTTAAGCCTATGGGGACACAATAATATCTTGATTAATAAAGATACTGGACAAGTAAATGAAAACTGTCCCATATTTAAATTTGAATAACGTTTGCTTAATGTCTATTAAATGAGGGACTTTTTGGATAGCCATGAGGTTTTCACTGACAAGCTATATAGTTTAGTTTGATAATAAAACCTGAATTTTTGAGGCTTAGAGGACGTTAATTACGCCCCTATTCTGGAGTTAATAATAATAATAATAACATACATACACGTATACATACCAATCACGCAGTTGCCTTCTGGGGTAAGAACAGTCACAAATTTTCACTCATAAATACATATTTGTACGTCTAACTCTGCTTCAATAATGTTCTCCATACTGACCTAACCTCGTAAACCTCTTTTGCTCTATTTACCCCCATAGATTGCTCTATACACGTCCTCCTGCTTATAAGACTCCTAATATTCCTCCTCCTAAGAATTTTCTCAACCACATTCAACCACAACTTTCTCGGCCTACCTCTGCCTCTCGCACCATTCATTTCACTCTTATATATCTGTTTGGTTATTCGACTCTCATCCATTCTCTTAACATGGCCAAACCAACGAAGCACACTCCTTTCATATATGCCCATTACTGAAGCATCTAACCCACATTCATTTATTACCCACTCATTCCTGACCCTATCCATCCTACTTTTGCCGCAAACACTCCTCAGATAACTCATACCCACGGCGTTTAGTCTACTCTTATGTATATCCTGCCATACCCATGTTTCACTGCCATACAGCGAAGTAAGAAGAAGTACATTTTTGTACATGGCGATTTTCTTAGACATCATTCCTATATATGCTTCACATGCTACCTACCACATTCTTTCCAGCATTCACTCGTCTCTTTTTGCCCTCATCTATCCGTCCATCTTCCGCTAACATCTTACCTAAGTACACAAAATCATCCACTTGTTCAATTACTTCACCATTTGTCCCCATCATACAGTTGTTCTCACCGTTCTCCTTATCAAATACTAGTACTTTAGTCTTGCACGCATTTACCATCAATTCCATTTTCTCTGTTGATTCACAAAACTTATCCAGGAGCTCTAATCCCTCTTCACTCCAAAAAAAATATAGAGTAGTCGATTTTACTATGTTTATAAAAGTACTCACCACTCACCAAATTTTCATCGGATTATTTTACTACTGGATTTTTTCGATGTCTCGGCCAAAATTCATCAAGTAGTTTAATGCATCGATGTCAATGTTGCATTTCTAGAATACAGTTGCAATTATTAGTATTATTCCTAATAAACGGGTCAACCGTATCTTCCACACAAACATATTCTCAAAAACGTCAATATAATTGGCTAACCAAAAAATGAAAATCAGTAGGCTAGCGTGAGGGAAGTAAAAATAAATTCCATACTTGTAAATGAATCACTGAGCATTGATATTCATTGTCTCATAAGTACTTTTCAATTTTCACTTTAACCAATTCATCATTTTTGAAGCCAATCTCTATGGACTAAAAATTATGTATGCTTGCGTTTGATCAACAGGGAAGCCATGCAAACTCAAGGCGGCAGAAACCGCGATATAATAGGACTATAGCATAGTTTCTATCCGCGCAGCCCCTTCAACTCTTCCCTGGATGGGAATTTCCACATCTCCTTCGGTGTTTATTGCTCTGTGATCTGTCTTAGAAAGTTAATTCAGTTACAAGAACGTTCTTTGGTTTCTGTCTTTAAGGTAGTTTGAGCGAAATATCATTTTTCCTAGAAATCAATAAATTTGGTCTCATTTTAAAGAAAAATATATCACTCTTCCATTGACATCTGACATTTAATCCCTTACCACATTACTTTCCGAGATATTTGCCAAAAAATACCAGCTCTTTTATATGGAAAATGGTACATGTATGCACTCCAGAGAGACCTTATATTAAAAATGAGGCAATTACTACACTTAGATCTTGTCATTAAAATCAACAGTGTAAAGTTTGTGCATTTTCTTAACTATTAATGAAAAGTAATCATACTGTTACCGCAGTAAATTCTTCGGGATCAAAATAAATCTCCGTTTTGTTGGAGTTTCAAATGTACCACGTGAAAAAAATGAGTCAAGTTAAAGACTTATTTAGATATTTTCATTTGATTGCTAAAAATTTCTGTCATGTAAAACTATTTTATTGCACCATTAATAATACAATATTTAATTTGTGTGGCTCACAGTTGGTGAAATTATAACGTATAATTCGGATATAGTCTCCAATATGATAATGGAACATTTCGTTCGCACTACCTTAAGTATCGCCTTTCAAAAATAAATATTTTGCGCAGCAGTGAGAAGAAATCAGTGCGAGTATCATCAGATTTTTATTGAAAGATCTTAGGTTTTCCCGGAGTATGTGCTGGATAAATTTTTCTCGGGTATTCCACCGGGTAAGAAGGTCCACATCTCCTGGCGTTTCGGAAAACGACTTGCTCTCCATCGTCAGGGGTTCTGGATGAACTTCTTCACGGATTCATTTTTCTGGGGCTCGGAAGCCCTGAAGATGGAGAGCAAGTCGTTCTCCAAAACGTCGGGAGACATGAACCTTCTTACCCGGTGGAATACCCGAGAAACATTCAGGTTTTTATTGTATTTCCATTGGTTCCGCAGAGGAAATAAATTATCAGGAGTTTTATGGGAGATTGGCATGAGTTAACTTGCTTAAATCCAATAGATGGAATACGGGGCTCAAATAATTGACGGTCCGATACTAGTATAGGGACATGTACGAACTTATTGTCGAAAGTTTATTTCTTCAATATTTCTGCTAAATTTCCCTCTCAATAAATGCCAAAAATTGGGTAAGATAAATTAAAAACATGACATTGACTGAATTAATGCTGCACTATTTGTATAAATTAATATAAATTATATTTGTATAAATAAATAGATAATATTTGTATAAAAAACCATGGCCAACTTCTAAAACTCCAACTTGGACAACGTTTCCGCTTCTATTTCTTCGTGATCACTGATTGGAGCAACAATGAATCAATCGTAAGGAGGCTGGCATGGGGTGTGGCGCTTCCAAAGGATTTTACATTAGGCTTGACATGTACGAACTTATTGTCGAAAGTTCATTTCTTCAATATTTCTGCTAAATTTCCCTCTCAATAAATGCCAAAAATTGCTTTGGAGGCGATTATATTCAAGACTTCAACCATATTTTTGCGCGCATACTTTACTTCTATTATATACATACAGAGCTTCACAAGCGCTCTATTTTTTCAATAATATTCCTTAAATTTTCCCCTTCAATTCAGTCACATACAAAACATATCAAGCACAGCAATAAAGAAATTAGGCTTTGTTAAACGTATAATAGGAAGGTCCTCAGATGAAAAAGTCAAAGAGAGATGCTACTTCGCTCTGGTTAGGCCACACTTCGAATACGCTGCGTGCATTTGCGACCCTGGTCATAAAGGTTAACCAAAAAAATTATTAAAAAGGAAATCAGCATGCTTCGTTAAAAACTGCTATGAAAGAACATATTTTACGATTCATAACTTTTAGAGGGATTAAGCAGGGAGCCCCTAGAGACTCGAAGGCTACAAGCTAGCCTTAGCTTGCTTGAGAAATTGAGAACTGGTGTGTTTCAGAGAGACACAGAGAATAATATCATGAGGCCTCACTACATTTCTAGGTCTGACAGATGCGACAAAATAAGAGAGATACACTGCCAAACATATAGGTACTCGTTCTTTCCGCGAACAATAAGCGGCCAAAATAAAAATTGAGCTTCACTAAATACACTCCTATAATGCATGTCACCATTCAATCTCCCAAAAACTTACATCTTTACATGGCAGGTGACCTAACACCCCCTGCCACATGCCCATGTGGTGGCTCGCAGATAGTACGTAGATGTAGAAATCTCTTTCACCACATTCACACACAGCTTCCTCTCTCGATACCTTCCAATCACAACGTTCATTTACTCCTCTATCTTAAATGTGCCTCGGCTTTCACCAACATTCTCACCTTACATTTGGCTCTCTCTTCATGGTCAAGCCAAAGAAACAAGCTTCTTTGATATATCTCCATTAACAGATCAATCATTCCACTTTTAATCAAAACCCACCCATTACTCAACCTTTCCTTTGACCGCAAATAAGGTGAAATACTATTATTATACTATGCTCTATAAATACTAAATAATAAATATGCTAAATACTATGTTATTAGAAATCATCTTTGCCTTTAATCCACGCCTTACCGTTCTTGGGTGTTAGTAGATTTATTCAGTTTGTTTACACCGGGACAAGAAGCAAAGTGAGAGATCCCATTAAGGAACCATCCTTTTACGGAAGACGCCCTTGAGAATAAACGCAACACTCAAAATACAATGATATTGACAGCCCACACCTTTCCTGTCTCTGAATTTTGCCTTGAATTCCAAATGGGTATCAAGTGGGCGACAATATCGCTTCCAATTTTGCCTGCTTCCGTTCCTTGGGACGGCATGAACATCGCTGTTGGTGGTCGCCCCAAATCGGAAGCTGGGAGGCACGGGGGGGAAGGGGGGGAGTGGGGGGGACAATCAATATTTAAAAAAAATACAACTTTATACAAGAATCTTTTAATAGACGGAAATGATCGCTTTGCAAAAGCTTCTCAGGCATAATAAGAGAATAGATTCATAATAAAAACAGTCAGAATAATATCTATTGGACACATTTTGCTGCACAGCCACCCATATAAAAAAAAATGAAAGCATAAATTTTTGAAAATAATTACATGGAATGTCAGAATGGAACGCGTACGGCTATAATAATTAAAAGTAGAGACCCTGAAAACTCTGGTTTCCAATATTTTAGCGTAGGGAAGGCAGACAGAGGATTCCCTTTGAACTGGCATTCCTTGAGGATTTCTCAGCCTAACGAGACACCAGGACGATCCAACTAAAGTGACGTCACGATAGAGCCCTACGATAATGTCAAGGCACCATTTAAGTTGCTGTCATTTTAATTATTACTGGCAGATAAATATTGCTGGGAGAATTATATTATGTATATAAAATATCTCTTCATATAAAATTTTTTCTACATTTTTTATTCGTTCGGTTAACGTAGAGGAGTGTAGTAAGCTACAGTGAATTTACCATGAGAGGTAAATAAGTGCTCTTGGAGACGAAGTTTTGAAGTGTCGCAAAAACATTATTTTTCCTGCTTGTTAATGAAATACAAACTTCAAAGACAATTGAGGCTTTCAATCCTCTACGTAGACATGTGTTTTCTTTCCCATAAACTTGCAAAATGGAACGAATTAGGAAAATTTCAAGCGTAAAGAATATAATTGTTAACCTATAGTGAAAAAGCTTATCGCAATAATAATAAGAAGTAAATCAATGAACTAATTCAATATTTCAAATACACCAATAAAATTGATGCATAAATAATTGATACAAGTGTACAAAATTTGTAATTATGGTTCAAAAACAAGATTGAAAATTATTCGAAGAAATTTGATTCGAAATGATTCGATCTTAAATATCATTTTAAAGATATAAGCTGCTAGAATTTCCGAAATTTATCTTGGAAATATTTTTTTTAATGCTCAATTCTGTGCTAAACCAACTGAGAAAAAATGCAACAACGGCTGTTATTATTCACGATATGTAGGCAAGCAGTAATCAAAAGTACGACTTCAGAACATTTCTAATATATTCTTGGGTCAGTATTTAATGGTATCTGGCTAAAACAATGTGGCTGACAGACGTCCTAAAAAAATTTTATCCTAAGAGAAAATACACTAAGCGTCATTGTCAATATATCGGTAAAGTACTAATTAAAGAGCTAAGTGTATTTGTTAATATCTATGTGTAATGATAACTAGAACCCAACACGGGCAGTTTGTTGCTAAGCCTTTCACATTGAGCTGAATAAACAATCGTTTCAGGTAACAAATTTTACATAATTAATGCTTCACTTTATTTTTGTGAAAAAAGTTAAAGTTTCTTGCTCTGTTTCAATTACATGACAGTTGATTTCTTTTTTAAAGTGCTTGTGATGTTCCCTTATAGTAATATAGAATCTCTGTTACAAGTACATATGATATTATGCCAAATTTTTAATACTATTATAGAATAAATACCTGCATACATCAACCAATCCGAAATAATAATTGAGGTGTTATGCATTTAGATATATGTTTTCAGGGAGTCATACATATTTTATGATAGTGAAACTCTGTTGAAAACGCCGTAAGGAGATTTAAATGCGTTACGTAATCGCCATTTATAAAGATTATCAAAATAATGATATCGTAATCACCACATCACATCACGAATGCGGAAGATTAATACCGAATTTATTGTTATTAAAAATTGCTGATTGCAGTTCTTTCAATATCGTCATTAACAAAATAAAAATATTTTCATTACAACGTTTAATTAGTCAAACGTAATAATCTTGTTTCTGCAAACAGAGCAAGGCATTCTTTTTTTGGCATTTTAATATTGATTAATGTCTAATTTCACCTTTATCTAATTTTATATTTGTACAAAAAGTTTGTTCTCTATAGCCTCATTATGCAAGCCTATCTTATTCCTATTATTTACATAAAATGTAAAGAAATTATGGTACCGCATTAACTTGATTACTAAAACATTTTCTCTAATTATCATCATAATTCATAGAAATCATCTAAATTTCCCCCGGTTACACGGGGGTCTACTCTTCGATCGGGAGGTCATCTAATTGGTTCCGAGTAGGACTTGCGTTGGAAGAAATAAAAGAATCTTAGTTCTGGCATAGTATGTTGTAAGTGACAAAGAGAGCCCTTTAGAAGTTAAATTGCTCTACTTATTACGCTTAAGTTGGGGGGGTAAGAACATGGCAATAAATGTTCCTTAAGTATATAGTTCGAATTGAGGCCCACTACAGCAAAAAAGCCAATAAGGTTGAGTACAATTCTCACCGATAAATACCTATTTATGAATTCAACAGTAAGTAGTAATTAATACAAATTGAAACACCCAATTATTGAGAGATATAAATATCCCACCCAGGAGGTTATCGACCCATCGACCTCCGAATTTGATAGCACAAATTTTAACCCACCCAGCCACCAACTAATTTGATCATCAGATTGAGAAAAACTATAGTGTTCACATTTAAAATATTGAGTGGATATAGTATGTGCTTTATATCACAGGTTCTTTTTTCAGTTACCCAAAATTTTCCGCTTGCTGAGAAACTGAATATCCTTGTACAATTTCTCACTTATTCGCAATAATTCCTTTGAGAGGAAGTATGGTATAATTAGGCAAATCTCTTTAAAATGGTATAGGATATCACCCAGTGGGGAAAAGTTGGTGCAAAGGACATGCAAAGAACATTCTTTAGTGCAGCGTCTTTGGTGCAAAGAATGTCCTTCATGAACGTCCAAAGAAGTATCAAATGGCGCACTATCCAAGTGCAAAGAACATTCTCCTGCAGTAGTGCAAAGGACGTTCTTTGAATGTGCATCGTGCACTATCCCTGACCAGATCCTTCAGTATGAAGGGGCAAAGATGCTTCATAGACTGTACATGGTGGTCGACCTTTTTCTGACATGGTGTTTTGGATGTTCAAAAGATATGCACGGAGCACCACCTAAGCCCAGCTGGGGATTTAGAACGTGCTAAGGACATGCATTTTGGTTCATTTTTGGATGTTCACGGGATGTGCTCCGAGCACTACCTAAGCCCTTCTGGGGATTTACAATGTGCAAAAGACGTGCATTTTGGTTTATTTTTGGATCTGCACCGAGCACCACCTAAGCTCTGCTGGGGATTTATGTATACACGCTATGTGTAGGTACTTACACCACTACTAATAAAAGAACATAGGGTCCAATTGCTGAATTCTCTGAAACAGAATTAATATACAAACATTCAACTTTTTGCTGTGTATATGGAAATATACCATTAGTTCACTGTTTTTTTAACGATCAATTAGAAGGCATGTTCCACACTCAGCATTTCAGGACATGAGTCCAACAGACATCATTCAAACAATGTGCTAAAACAAATATCATTGTCGTAGTCCCCCATGGATGTTTCAATGAATGTGCTAAGACTGTTCACGTTGTACATGGGCAAAGTTGGTGCAGCGAAGAACATCCTTTGCACGTCATCCTTTGCATGTCCATTCTACATTAATGCAACGCTGCACAGACTTTGAATTACTTCAAACTTAATTCTGCACAAACTTTCCCCACTGGGGCAAGGGAAAATTAATGAAAAATGAGATAGTAATTTTTGTCTACAGTGGAGAACCTAGGAGAGATGAATATGAATTATTATGATGAAGTGAAAATTAATGAAAAGGTTTATAGGAGGATGGAAGAGGAATGAACCAAATGAAACACTAGACAGAATAGAGGAACCAGGTGAATCGGACAACTTCTGCGACAGTGTGGGTTTTTAGAGAATATAGTTAAAGGAAAGATAGGGAGAAAAGTGTACATGGTAAGGTGTAAAGGATACTTATATAGAACTAATGAAGAAGAAACAACACTCAGGATTGATCGACCGACGATGAGTGGAGAAACACAGGAGTAAGACTCGCAGCACTCATATGCAAAGCTTAGTAAACTATGAGGAATGCTTTGGTGGATCTTTATAGAATAAGACAAAAAACTAAAGAATCACATTTTCCCTCAACGTTTGATTATTGTCCCTTGCCGGTGCATGAGGAGAAATGTCGACGCAAGCCAGGAAATAGCCGGCGAGAAAGAACAACGGACTCGTGTGAACGAGTCGCCATCTCTCGGGCGAATCGGAATTCATCTTTACCTCCTCCTCCCACCCTCTCTCCTCACACCTCCGTTCTTTATCTCCCCCTACTCCTCTCACCCTCCCCTCTAGCCGGGTGAAGGGTCACCCGGCGGCATACCGCACTCCCTACATCGTGTGCCGGCGCATTATTGCGTTCACGCATCAGCTTCACGAGCCATCGCGAAGGAATGTGGCGGGGGGGTTGTCACCGGCCGAGAGAGCATATGCGGGGAGAAATATATAATACAATAGATTAAAAAATTAATCTAAAAAGCCCAGTTTTTATTTAAACTAAGAAGAAGAAAATAAACCACCCTGCCTTGGCCCAAGGTACTACGATTAAATTTTACAGATAAAAGACTACATGTTCAAAACCAAAAACGTGGTGCGCATCAATTTCAATATCTATTTATTATGGAGCCCTGAGCTGCCTTGATGATTAAGTGACTTCCCCAGAAGTAGCTTCAAGGAATTGAGTTGTTTGTTTTTTCTCTCATGATCATCTCCTGTCTCTATTAAAATCGTATTGTCGTAAAGGTATATGAAATGTCATAAGTATTAGAATAATGTTTCAGCTCTGAAGCAAATTTTATGACGCTTTACATTTGACAGTGCAGTGATGTAAATCCATCATCATATATTTAAGATTTTAGTTGTACTATTGTAATAAATGTTTAAAGAGAAAGAATTTGATTCAAGATATTGAAATTGATGTGCACCACGTTTTTGGTTTTGAACAAGTAGTCTTTTATATATTTTTCTTCTTTTTGGCTTAAATAAAAACGTGTTTGCAGAGGAAGCTCTGAGCTTGTATACAACCCCTAATTAGAAATTAAACTCATCATCTTGCCAACCTACCTTGTCCTGATGTCCTATATGCACTATATTATTATCACTTTTCTTATTTCTGCAGCTTCTTCTCGTTGAGGCTGCTCCGGTGTTTCCGGAGGACGTATGTAGAGAATGTAGTGGACGGTATCCGCTTCGTCCATCGCGCAAAGTTGTTGATGGTCAAGTCCTTGTACAAAGGATTATTGCAGCGTATTCAGCAGCGTATTCTCGCTGAGAGGCAAGGCAAGAAATATAGGCATCCGGAGACTCATTCATTCGAGCTAAGAACTTTTGCTTTCGATCGTCCGCTAGGTGAGAAATTTGATCGCTTTCTTTTCGATTTAGAGCAGCAGACGCCTTCCGCTCGCGATCTTTTTGTCGAGTGGCAAGTCGGAAGGACAAACAAACAAGAAAGCGATTTAATATAAACGTGGTAAAATGGCTCACTCACTCAGTGCTTCCACCCGAAGGTTGGTTTTGGGTAAGTAAGGGTAGAGCTCACCTCAGACTAAGCCAAAGGCGTGTGAGTTTCACACATACAGGGTAGGGGGGCCAGTTCCTTTCCCTGGGCCACCTCGCAACGCGAGGAAATGGCTGTCAAATCAAACAGCTGAGCGATTAATACAAGTTAAAATTGTCAAAAATAGCGGCTCATATTGCCTCTGAAGAGCCAGATATGGCGTAAGAATGCATTGTCATCTGGATCTGATCTGTACTGAAAATATTAAGTCGATAATTAATCGGGAAGTGGGTTAAATTTGAGTTGCAAGATTTTGCCCGGAAGGACAAACAAACAAGAAAGCAACTTAATAAAAACACAGTTATAGTAAAATGGGTCGTACATGTTTTAAGCAAAACACTGAAAGTGAAAATGGCTGGGCTCTTATCGTCTTAGGTAGGAGTGTGCGAGGATCATCTCACCATAGATTTCAGGGGCATCAAACACCTTGTTTTTATCGCTTTTTGAACAGTGCGTTTTGAGTTTTTCGCTCCTAAGCATTGTCCAAGACTAGCAATATCATGGAATACGCATATACACTGTTAACTCAAGGGAAATATTAAAACTCTTTGACCTGGGACAGAATAAAAACTAGTGCGCACCATTGGTATCCAATAATAACGACTAGCGTAGTTTCCCGCATATATTGATGTAGCATTGTTTAAAAAATTAATTGTATGACAGCAAAGAGCACTGCAAAAATCCGTGTTGTTTAATGTAATCGTCAAAAATCCCTTTTCTTTAGTTCACCAATGGCAGAGGTTATGGGTACATTACCAACTGGTAAGTAGCCGAGTCCAAAAATAAAAGTCAGCATACGGCAAGCACTTATGTGATCACAAACTATCTCAAATAAAAAAAACTTAAATATCTTTTGCTCATCATTCCCGCAGGTCGTCAAAATTTTACATAAACATCACTTTATTAAATTCCGGACAAGAATAGTTCAAGGGTGGGCCAAATATCCGTCGCAATATAAAAATAACTACATATGCATATTATCCGACAGAAATTCCACAGTGATGGGGAAATACGACTAGATTTATTTTTTGTTTTGCTCTGTTAGGATTCCGCTCGCCAAAAATGCACCCCAATAATTAATCTTGGACGCAGCTAACAGCCAAAAACGGTTGTAAATTCCTTAACATAGTATAGAGTGTGACACTCAAATGGGAGTTGTATCGATAACGCATTTTAGACACCCTAAACCTCTCCTATCTCGGCTGCTCTGATACAAATTTCAAAGACATAAACACCCTTTTTACAAACAGGTATATTCCACAAAACACGCGCATTAAATACCCTCGACCTTGGATTCACATTAGATAAAGTCCAATAAATAGCTATCTTGAAGATTTGTCATAAGGAAGAAAAATTACCCTTAATAGGTTATGTCCATAAGCAAGTTATTAGCATCAGTATTGGATATCTCTCAATAAGAATACACATGCAATTATATTTTCCAATAAACTTTTTTCGTAGATTCTCGCAGTTTATTTTAATTTGGATAAAATTGTCTTTTGGATTTATTGCGTTGTAATTACTATTTCATAGCATACAGGATAATAGATATAGCGATAAATCAATTGAAAGTGTTAGAAACTAGAAACCTAAAAAGAAAGAGACATATAAACCTTTGGGATGTGTTATGCTACCTTAAATCGCGGGAATAACTGATCGCATCGGTAAAATAATGAAGAAGCATAACATTATTACAAGATTTAGCACTACCTCCAAAGTTCATGATCATCTTCGAGGAGATAATGATCATTATCTCCCACAATGTTCGAAGGCATATACGAAATTTTCTGTAGTTGCGGATAATCATATGTTGGCCAGAAAAATGCAGGCTAAAGGATGCAGACTAAAGGAACACGAACGGGCTATCCGAAATAAAGATTGGTATCATTCTGCCGTGTCTAAACACACTTTTAGACACACATTATAGACATCAAAAGGGCAAAAATTTTATGTAAAGAAAGCAGCTACTATCTGCGGGTCATCAGGGAAACCATTGGAATAGAAAACAAGACCAAACAACTTAAACAGAGAGTATGGCTACTAACTCCCTTATACGTGGAAAAGACCTTTTCAAAATTCAAGTATATGAAATTCTGTTGCATAATAATCGCCGAAGTTTGTTTATTTATTTATGATTGTTGTCTCAGAAAGCCTGACAAAGCCGACAGAATAGCCAGTCGAAACTGTAGCTGAAAAAGTAGTTATAACGCAATAATTCCAAAATATGCTTTTATCCAAAATATATTTTCCAATATTTATATTCTTTTCATATCATAAATGATCATCATAATCAAATGGTATTCTGCCTATGGGCAGGTCCCAAACACCATAGATGTCTCCAATTCGTCCTGTTCCGGTATACTGCCTTTTCCTCACTTTCCTTGTAATTTCTTTTTAAATATATTACCTTAGTCTGTCATTTTCAGGCTTCTTCTTCCTCTTCTCTCTCCTCCCTCCACTTTTCCCTCGACTGCTGTATTTTAAATCCCCTTTCCCTCTCAAAATATGTCTGATCCAGTTTCCCCTTTTCTTCTGTATTGTTTTCGGTAGTGTTACCGATGCTACGATAAGTTGGCTAGTGTGTCTTGACTGTTAGAAGAATTAGGATGGGAATCGCTATCACAGCGTAGATTAAATTATAGGCTTAACCTCCTAAATAAATTTCAGGAAAATCATTTTACTGACGACGTAAAAAACATACTATTAACCCCTTCGTACTACGGCAGATTAGATTGCACCAATAAAATTAGAGAGATAGATCGTAGAACCGATAGGTATAAAATGTCATTTTTTCCGCGTACCATTCGGGACCATAACAGCGGTGATCGTCGTCATGAATAGTTTGAGTATTGACAATAGGCAGGAAGTAAATCTTTCTCATTATATTCTCTACTCTCTTATTTATGCATGATGTAAATATTGATGTTCTTATTTATGCATGATATTTTGAATCTGTAGTAGTAGTCTTTGTATCCCTTGCATGTTGGAACGATTGAAGATAGAACGTTTCTTGGGTATTAGATTTTTAATTGGCGCTTTGCATGTGTGGTACGCGGGTTTTAATGTAATGTCGGTATTCTACCATATCATTAATGCATGCCTGGTGCGAAAGCACCCCCTGCCACACACCCTTTGGGTGGCTTGCAGGGTATGACGTAGATGTAGATGTATCTCCTCCCTAACTCTTCCCAGCACCTCCTCACCTCTTACACTATCCACCCATTTCACTCTCTCCAGCCCTCTCCACATCCACAATTCAAAAGCATTGATTTTATCCTACTGTCTTCTTCACAATGTCCATCAGATTATATGTGACATCCCTTGATAATTTGTTACTTTGGCTTGTAATTTTCCCAGTGACACGCATACATGAGGCAACTTCCCTTATGTCGATGAGGAGAGCACCGCTCTCCCATCGAGTGGTCCCAGATTGTATCCACTCTGCCTAATATTAACGTACAGGACTCCGCTCTCGTGACGAATGTCCCTGGTTCATGTCTGCTTAGCTTCTCTCTGCTTTCTCCCTTCGGTTGTCAATGGTAGATGGGATTGCCACACATTATCTGCCCATCGGGTGTTATTCGTCGCACTCAGGGATGAATACTAGCAACTGTCTCCTCATTGACTTCATTGAATTGGATCTCTTGATCTCTTGAATTGAATCGCAATCTCCAAATCTCGATCCGTGAATATCAAAATCTGAATCTAAATATCCGAATACCAATTTCTGAGAGCCAATGTCTGAATGGGAATATCTGAGTGTTAATATCTGAATATCAATATCTGAATGAACCTCACGTCTCCAATAGCTTGTATTTACATAATATAATATATTGTTTACTATATCTATAGCTTTGTTTTTGTTTTTCTCGCCCAATATTTGTTTGTTCAATACAATATTTTATTTACTATATTGCTGGTTTGTTTTTGTTTTGAATCTAAATTATACCTCGCCAGCATTCAACAACAATTCAATAATACTATTACATGAATGAATCTCCCCCGGCCATCGACCCCTATGACCTTGGCAGAGCTCATATTGCTAAAATAATTGCTACCAACCTAAAATGTGTAGCTTCGTTACAAGGGAAGTACAAAGTTTGTATTTTTTTTAACTTCAACCTTACAATAAGTGAGATGTTCAGAATTTGAATATAATTCGATTCTTGCCTGCGAATTCCGATTGTTTATTCTCATCCGTCCTTCAAATATCATTGTGACGATTAATAGCTGACGATTTCAGACACATACATTTGTAACCATCAGAGTCGTCGGCCTCCATACAGGGAAGGACGCAATTTATTGGCTAGGTGTATATAAGGGAAGATGATTCTCCCTCGACCAGGAATTTTCATTATTATTCGTGCATATCCATCCCAGGTGACCAATTGAAAGAGAGTAACGGGTTCTGGGGCAATCTATGTCTCCCATCTTCTCTCCTAATAGTCTTCTTATCCTCCGCTCGACTTCTCCACCACGTACAAAGTTTTCCACCGAACTTCCCAACTGCATTATATTAAACATCTCTTCAATCCTGTCTGTCTCTCTTATCGTTCCATTGACCTCTGGTAATTCTCTCAACTCCGCATGATATATGCAAACTCTAATTAAACGCGCCACAGTGACAAATATAAATATTAAGAACAAGTAAAGTAAGACTTACAAAATTAGTAAAATATTAACTTCTTTCGATCTTCTGTAACTGATTATATCAATTGCGTATTGTGTATTGTTGCGTAAATATTAACCCTTTAACTTCAGGTGTGCCGAACTGGGCACATACCTCCAGAATCGTTGTGTCTTAGTAACCATGTAAGTTATTCCACTGTACCCCATTGGGACGTTTTCGGCACGCACGTAACTAAATTCTAGGCTATTTAGAGAAAAATGTTTAAAAAATGGATGGGCGTGCTTTAAATTATCTCCCTTGGTTGGGATTTGGAAGGGAAAAAGTTTTTTCTTAAGTAGAAAAATTGTTGTCCATAAAGGGTTACAAGGGTACTAACTATGCCATTCATACATTACTAATACAGTAGAGTGAGTTTTTTCTGTGTAAAAAGAATCAGAGGATTTGGCATGTGACTTGAATTTATGATATCAGTTTCTCGAATTGAAACGCCATGTTCAGGGCCATAAACCAATTTGTACTGATATTAAATATTATGAATGGATAGTGTATTAACATAGATATTTACTCTATTTGTGTGAGAATTACCTAAACCAGAATAGTACCAATGGTTAATACAAAGCAGCTATACGTCTCCTGAGCAAATCCTGAGATTGGTGAAGATATTCGGGCAATTAGAATCCAAAATATCTCATTACCAGACAACGCGACAATTTTTCGGTAATATTTAACCTTTGAGAAACAGTTTGAGGGTAATACTGTCTCAAAAGTTTCAAAAAAAAGATAAATCACGAAGTCTAAAAAATAACTCTAACATTAATTCAGCCGTCATTTTGAGCGACCATTGGAGTTCGGAAAGGGTAAAATCAACACAAATAATAAATATATGAAGAAAATTGAACAACAAAAACGTGACGTCCAAGATTGGCCACGAATTATTAAACCGTACGTGGCTACAAGAGCGTAGCATTTTTCTTAGGTGCCGGACAAGTTCCAATAAATGCCTGTAATCTAATCGGTCCGAAAACGAGATCAATATTGTACAGGCATGTAGTCTAGCGTATTACAACGCTGTAAGGACCAAATTTTCCACCGAACTATTTTTTCATCGTCTCTGACTCTCTTTTTTTCTTTTTACCAATTCTAAAACCGCCTCATAGTTTCCAAAACTACCCCAAAACTCAAATCGTTGCCCGGGTTTTAATTGGGCACTTCGCCCGTTTCGAATTCTTCAAAATGCTTCCCAGAAAATTTAAAAGCAGGCCCGTTCCACCTTCATTAGTTTTTTATACGATTACCAAGGGCGCTACTTTCGGCGCATGAAGCGGAGCGGCGTAGAAGGGGAGAAAAAAGAGGGAGCCGTGCTCACGACTTCAATTTTTTTTACCACAATAAAAGCGTTTGTTTTTTCGACAATCCCGCCGGCGCGAGAGGGCGTGTAAGGCGGAGGATTTTTTTTTATCCTATCGGGATAAAGTTTTGGAGGCACATGTACGGAGTGAAAGGGAAGCCAGCGAGTGTTGCGGCAGTGGAGGTAGGCCCAAAAAGAAAAGAGGAATGCGGCAGCAATGATGGCTCAGGGTTGCGCCGGCAAAGAACAGACCGGTAGGAGAACGATCAAAGTCCTCCACTTTGAGCCAACTACATTACAGAGTTGTAGTATTAGTTACTGTGTAGTGTATTTGGCGCAATGATGTGTACTCTGAGAAATACTAGGGTCTTATTAGACAGTAGATTAGATTTATAGACATTAGATTGATATCAGAGTTAGATCGCGTACAGCGAAGAGGAGCTAGGTTTGTGAAACGATGCTACGATAAGTTGGCTAGTGTGTCTGGACTGTTAGAAGAATTAGGATGGGAATCGCTATCTCAGCGTAGATTAAATTATAGGCTTAACCTCCTAAATAAATTTCAGGAAAATCATTTTACTGACGACGTAAAAAACATACTATTAACCCCTTCGTACTACGGCAGATTAGATCGCGCCAATAAAATTAGAGAGCTAGATTGTAGAACCGATAGGTATAAAATGTCATTTTTTCCGCGTACCATTCGGGACCATAACAGCGGTGATCGTCGTCATGAATAGTTCGAGTATTGACAATAGGCAGGCAGTAAATCTTTCTCATTATATTCTCTACTCTCTTATTTATGCATGATGTATATATTGATGTTCTTATTTATGCATGATATTTTGAATCTGTAGTAGTAGTCTTTGTATCCCTTGCATGTTGGAACGATTGAAGATAGAATGTTTCTTGGGTATTAGATTTTTAATTGGCGCTTTGCATGTTTGGTACGCGGGTTTTAATGTAATGTCGGTATTCTACCATATCATTCATGCATGCCTGGTGCAAAAGCACCCCCTGCCACACACCCTTTGGGTGGCTTGCAGGGTATGACGTAGATGTAATTGTAGGACGAATTAATCGTTAATGGGCTCTCACTAAATGAATTAAATAATTATTTTTCAACGAGTGGTATTCCTTCTTTCAGTCCAACCGATGGCCACCTGATTAATATTCCATCTATTGATGCTATCGTGCCGTATAATGATAAAAAATTTTACTTTCATTAGGTCACGCCGGATGCTCTGCGTAAGGTACTCATTGAGGTGAAATCAAATTCAGTCGGAATATATGACATCTCAGCTAGATACTTGAAAGTGGTATCTAAAGCTGTGACTCCTGCTCTCCTTGAAATGTAAAACTCTTCTCTGCAATCCAGAATTTATCCAACACTTTGGAAAGTGTCCCTAATTCGCCCTATTAAGAAAGTCAAAAGTCCCTCCTTCCTGGCAATTCCCTAAATCAATACTTTGTGTCACTTCTAAATGTCTAGAAAAGATAGTTTTCCAACAAACTGTAGATTATCTTACAGCAAATAAATTATTTGACCCATTTCAGTCAGGCTTTTGCAGAAATTGCTCTACTCAATCGGCCTTAATTAAGGTTTTCGATGATATTGGATGTACCATTAACAAAAAGTTGTTGACCATACAGGTTTGACTTTAGTAAAGCCTTTGATAGTGAAAACCATATGTTGCAAAAATTGAGAAAGCTCAATATCTCCCGTTCCTCGTTAAACTGGTTTTACTCATATCTTAATGCACGACGCCAATCAGTAAAAGACGCCAATGGTAACTTGTCTGAGTGAGCTTCTATCTCTTTCGGTGTACCTCAAGAGTCAGTGCTAGGGCCATGCTGTTTTGGTTGTATGTGAGAGACCTTTCAGCACGAATTACTTGGTGTATATATATGGTGTACGCTGACGGTATCCAAATTTATATGTACTCTTTCAGTACACATATTGAATGCGGCCGGTTGGTAAAATGGTAGCGATGACCCATATTGATAGAGCTATGTATATATCGAATCAAACGACCTTGATCACATCTAGAGACCTCAGGTCAGAGACTGGAAACCGACCATGTGAGATGGTCAGCTCTGGATACTTAATATAATCAACTAGTTTATTTATGTCTTAATTTTTTTATGGTGAATCCATCAAATATTTAATACATAAATTAAGCAGTTGATTAAATTAAATATCCAAAACTGACCATCTCACATGGTCAGTTTCCAGTCGGTTTCCAGGTGGTAGAATGAATGGCTTGAGAGGTAGAGGTAGGCCGAGAAAGTTGTTGCTGAATGTGGTCGAGTAAATTCTTAGGAGGAGGAATATTAGGAGTCTTAAAAACAGGAGGGCGTGTATGAAGCAGTGTATGGGGCTAAATGAGGCAAAAGAGGTTTGCAAGGATAGGTCAGCATGGAGGAATTTATTGAAACAGAGTTAGGTGTAAAATTATGTATTGATGACTGAAACATTTTGACTGTGCTTACCCCGGTAGGGAACGACAAGATGGGTATGTATGTATGTAAATATTTGATTATTAAATTATTTATTAACTCATTTAATTATTTTTAATTGTAACACATTTTATTTAATTTTAAATAATAAATGTCTCTGGTATAATAGTAGAAATTAAGTTAATACTTTTGTTGCCGTGCAAAATTTACAAATAGTTGTGCCGTTCTTCGTTCAAAATTCGCGACTCTCCTTAGTTCCGCCAGATACCGTGGCCCACCAATCGAAAGTGGAACCATTGTATCCAGTCTCTGACTTGAGGGTCTCGACTTACATCGCCATCATGTAAACCTTTTAGGTATATGGAGAGACCATGACGTCATAAAACTATAGACTGACAACCCGAATCTTAACGACAATCTCGACAACAATCAACTTAGCTATCCCTGCTTCTTCTTTACCCTCCTTTGGATAACACGACGGAATGGACAAATTGGCGATATACAGCAAGGATATCAACCATCTGTATAAAATAAAAGGCAAATAAAACTATAAACACTAATTAACTGCTTACTGGTATGGATTCAATTAGATTTTACCATAATTTTCACCGGGAATGTTGATTACATCTACATAATACCCTGCGACCCGCCGCATGGGCTTGTGGCAGAGGGTGCTAGGTCACCAGCCGTGTAAAGATGTAACATTTGGGGAGGTGATATGGTGACATGTATTGTAGGAGTGTATTTGGTGGAGCTCAGTTTTTATTGTGGTCGCTTATTGTGCGCGGAGTTTTTGTACCTATCTGATCGGCAGTGTATCTATCTTATATTGCCACATCTGTCAAACCTAGAGATGTAGTGAGGAGTCATGATAATATTCTCTGTGTCACTCTGAAAAACATCAGTTCTGAAATTCTCAAGCAACCTTAGCCTAGCGTGTAGCCTCCGAGTTTCTAGGGGCTTCCACTTTAATCCCTCTATAAATTGTAAAACACTAAATGTACGCTCGTAGCACTTTTTTACGAAGCACGCTTTTCCTTTGTATTTTATCAATTTTTTTGTCAAATGTACGTGACCAGGTTCCCAAATATTCGCGGCGTATCCGAGGTGTGACCTAACCAGGGCGAAGCTATATTTCTCTTTGTCTTTTTCATCCGTGAACCTTCCTATTATACGTTTAACAAAACTTAGTTTCTTTAATGCAGTACCGCATATTTTTTTGTATGTGAATTCCCCACGATATATCAGAAGTCAAGGTAATTCCAAGATAGTTTACTGTATCTGAATATTTTTTGTTTACTCCACCCATAGTACCTACAGGTATAATATTTGTGTGATGACTTTCGCAGGAAGTGAACTGTGGTGCATTTACTGATATTTAATTCTAACATCCACTCCTGGAACCACGAATAATCGTTCTTAAGGTCTGATGACAGATCTTCGAAGTCCGCGTCTTCGCTTATATCACGGTAGATAACTGTATCGTCTGCAAATAATCTTAATTTACTGCTAACTCGAGAACTTAGGTCATTAATATAAATAATGAATAAAAGAGGGCCGATCACGCTTCCTTGATGAACACCGGATGCGACTTCAACCATATCACAGCGAAAACCGTCAATAACTTATTTTTGTTTTTGATCACTTAGAAATTCTCTTGTCCAATTCACTATTTACATTTAATTTAAATGAATAAAAAACTATATGTACCATGAATTCCTTCTATGTAGCATGAATACACTCTATACACCTGCATGTTTAATTACCTCAAAGTTCTATTTATTTGTCACATTAATAATATTAACCAGTAGTTATATCTTAAGTAGTGTGCTGCATGGTAGCATGTTCTTCTTCGTATCACTCTCCTAGTTTGTGGTCTGACTGCGTACCGTTTCCCTGACTGCTTTTGGCCTGCGCCTGGCATTCGGGGAAACGCGCGCGGTTCTGATTGAACTAGGATGAGTGCTGCATGTCTGGTGTAGAATAACCCCGTACCACACACCCTAGTGGTGGCATGCACGGTATTTTGTAGATGTCGATGTAAAGAAGTAAATTCATGCTAATTTTTAGTAATTTATTGATGGAAAACATCGTATAACAGCAAAATTAGCACTTCAGTTCATATGCGCTTAATGTTATTCGGGGTTAACTTCGATGGCGGACAGGGCATGCTCACGATACATCTCCTAGCACTGGCGGCAGTAGGAAGCGCCCTTACCAATTACCTCAATGTTATGAACACGGACTCAAGAGGCTTTTAATTTGACTTTAGTCCCGAATTCGGTGTTAAATTTTCGGCGGTATTTCAGTCCTGTACTCAGTCCTGACTTAAGCGTGACTTACATAATACACATGCAAAACATATGCGGTACAGCATTAAATAAATTAGGATTCATCAATTGTATAAAGAAAGGTTCTCGGTTGACAAAGTAAAAAGAGGTGTTATTCCGCTCTGGTTGGGCCACCCCTCAAATACACCGCGATAAGTTGGATCCCTGGACAGAAAAATTTACCAAAAAAAATACAAAAGAAAGCTGCGCGCTTCTTTTGAACTTCATTTAACATAAAGTGTTTCTCAGCTTTGAAACGGATTAGGTTGGGATCCGCAAGAGACGGAGGCTACACACTAGATATTCATAGAAATAATGGATCCAGATATACCGCCACAATGGTCGATCAAGGATTGCTCTCGTAAAGTATATGGGACCTTGTTACATCACTTATGTCTTTAGACTCGGAGGTTACACGCAAGGCTTAGCTTGCTTGAGAAATTCAGAAAAGGTGTGTTTCCATACGACACAGAGAATATTATCACATGTAAACTGAGCTCCACTCAAAACACTCCCATAATACACTTCACCGTTTCACCTCTCAAAAACTAATCTTTCACACGGCTCGTGTCCTAACGCTCTCTGCCACACGCCCATTCGGTGACTTGTAGGGTGTTTTGTAGCCGTAGAAATATCACATGAAACAGCTATTAGCATCAGGATTACCATAAAGTGCGCACAGAGTGAAATTCAGTGAATATTTCCCCAGTATAGTACCGATAAGAGCGATGGAGAGGCACGGATTACCGCAGCAAAGAGAGAGGGACAGGAGAGGATGAATAGGAAAGGAATCCAAAAAGAATACACATCCCTTTGGTTTCGAGACTTAGGAACCGGTTTAAAAGCGATGTGCTTGGGCTTACACACTCGAGGGTGCAGAATTCAGAAGATATATTGCCTTCCTTCTTCAAGGACGTGAATGTTTGGAGGGGGAGGGAGAGAGGAGTGGAGATTCGGATTCTGGGAAGAGGAGTGGAGTGGGGAAAGGGGAAAGTAAGACGACATTTAAGGAGGGGAAGAGGGCTCAATGTGGAGACTTCACCGACGAAGAGAGAGGATATATAGAATAGATGCATAAATAATTTCACTCGATCTCTTTCGTTCCTTTTGATTTAGTCGTCTCAGTCCCTCGCCGAGTCATTTGTTTCGTAATTTCATCCTTCTTCTTTTTTTCTCTGTATTTCCCGACCTGAGCACGGAGAAGGCGAGGTGGATTGTGAGTCGACGTGTGGTAGATTGAGCCGTCAACTTGAGACGCCAGTGGAGATACTTTGTGCGGGGAATAATTTTGTACGGTGAGCGGCTCGGATTCGCATATAAGTGGGGTATTCTCCCAATCAGATATCCATTTGCATTACCCTCACTTTTTTCACTCGACTCTTACACCCCAGTCAATTAATTTAGTAAATCATTAATTTCCCATTGTTCTTATATTCTTTTTAGAATTATTTTCAATTTCCAATTTATGTTTTATCAATCTTTCGGTATCATACCTATGGGTTTTAGAGACAACCCCGCCATAAATTTCTTAGAAGCAGTTCTGTAGAACGTAAGGAATTCTACAAAAATTGACTCTTTTTCTTCAGAACTAGTTCCTTTTCTAAAGATCTGTACGGAACATAAGAGCCTGAATATACAGAACATATGTTCTGTAGAGTTATTTTTTGCAGAGCAAAATAACACCTTTATAAGTTGTTCTGCAGAACTTCAGCAACTCTACGGAATTATGTGAGGTTTCCGTTGACCCAGTTCCTTGTTTAAGGATCTATAGGGAGAGTCGTAGGGCATACCACAGAACGTCCTACGGAATTCTGCAGAACATCCTAAGGTATTCTGCAGAACTCCGTAGGGAATTCCGTAAAATGGCGTTTCAATAGTTTAAGGAATATCTACAAAACTTTTTAAGAAATTCTGTTGAAGTATTCATAAGGAAGCTATACAGAATTTTTTAGCAGGGAACTTTTGCCCCGATTGCTAACTTTAGGAAGGATTTGTGATTTTATTAACCACACGTAGTGGCTTGAAAAAAAATTAATTTATTTCGTTCTTTTTTATGACGTTAAACTTTTGCTATCGCCTCTAAATTGTACGTTTAAGACATTTTATCGGCAAACCAAGTAGCTGTACTGTCTGCAAATTTATTTTTATCCCTTCAATTCAATACTTTTCATTATAAACGATATATTTTTGTTATTCCTGCTCTCTTGATCATTAATTAACAAATTAAGTTGATTGTTGTAGGACATAAATTTTAGTTCACTAAACACATTGTCCTCATTCAAGCGCACCTTTGCAGCAAATTAAAAAGTATCAAAATCAAATGATCGCCAGGAAGATTATTTTTACATCGGTACCCTTGCATAAAAAATGGGGAAGTGTAGGTTAAATGATTGGACCAATATACTTCTTTCTGTGACATATAAATAAGTGTTTTTAAACTAATTTTCATGGCATTAATTTTTCCAAATCGAAATCCAGGCTAACATATCAGAGTAAGTAATTAGAGAAAATTGGAGTAATTGATTCCTTACATGATTGTAATCTTAAAAAGCATGTATCATGCATTTAATCGTATAATAAAATTATGAATATAAAAAGGCAAAAAAATAATAATCAGGAATTTGGATATTTATCTCTTATTCCAGCTTGTGATACCACAATGAGAATCTTGTCGTCTTGGTTGGGTAAAAGATGATCAAAACAGCTGATGATGACACTAAAAGATGATGACAACTGAAAGTTGTTAGAAACAACTGAATGCTGGTGCATCCTTTTACATAAAAATACAACTTTTACAAGATGAATTAATAAAATAAAAGTAGATTTCTTTCACAATCCTGTCACTTCAGAAGTAATCTGAAGGGATCTTTGATCTTCTAAGAGCATATGATGTATCTAAAATCAATCAATTTATGGTTAGGGATCAAGGAAAGAATCCTTCTGCTGGTCAAGTAAAATGTTTGAATACCGAAATAATAATTGAGTTTTTAAAAGCAATATTGCATTTAAATTATGTCAAGCTATTTGAAAGTGGCATTACAGCAAAATACGTCTAATTTAGACGTTTAGGTGAGAAGATTTTCCAAGGTAAGGAGAGACCAATTAGAAAACACAGAGTGGTCCAAGATTTTATCATACATTATTCAGTATCGAGACATTAGAAAATATAAATTAGTCCTTCAATTGGACGCTATGACCAACATATTATTTTTAAACTCCATCACGTCGAGGTGTAAGATAAATGTTAATGCGATTGCATTAGGATGAGGGCCTAGGGAGGTCCCTTTCGTGATATCGAAGTATTTGATGAGCAGAAAAAGCGATAGAGGCGCTGTCACTGTCTATCTCACAATTCCGCCACCGGCCTATCAATACACACGTCACGTCGATGGAATCCATCGAGAAAGCGGTTCCCAGCGGAGCGAGAAGCAGAAACAAAACAACACGGGGAGCCGTCCCGGGGAGCAGCGGAGCGCGGCCGATGGAGAAGAAAAAAACGACGGTGAAGGGGGCGCAGTGGTTTTATTTTTTTGTTCGTTCGCGGGAGGAAAATGATTAGTCAGCAATGAGACAGCTAAACGCCGGAGTGTGTTCACCCACTTCTCAATGTCGATCCTCCATTCATCTGTATTTCTTTATACCCTTCTTCCCTTCACCTATGACGATGAGAATACCTTCGGATATGAGGCAGGGAACTCTTTGCTGCTTAACCTCTCTGCTACGCCTCCTCGCATCCTGATTCCTCCACTCCATCTCTCGGTGGAATGTAGAGCTAAGAAACCTGCTGAATTCTGCCAAACTGCAAGGAGACAAGATCAAAGTTTCTTATTAAATTTCACCGTATTTAACACACATAAATTGCTCGCGCGATACAAACACTTAACTAAATTTCAGGAAAAACATTTCTCTGACGATGTAAGAAACATACAATTAACCCCCTCGTACTATGACAGATAATATCGCACCAATAATATTATAGAGATAGATTGTATAACTGATAGGTATAAAATGTCAATTTATTCCGCCTACCATTTGGGATCATAACAGCTGTGGTCGTCGTCGTGAATAGTGCGAATAGTGAGATTAGCTAGATTGTAGATCTTTCTCTTTATATTCCATGCGTTCTTATTTATGCATGATGTATATATTAATGTTCTAATTTATGCATGATATTTTGAATCTGTAGTAGTATTCTTTGTATTCTTTGCATGTTGGAACGATTGACGGTAGAATTTTTCTTAGCTAGTAGATTTTTAAGTGGCGCGTTGCATGTGTGGTACGCTGGTTTCAATGTGGTTTCGGTGTTCTGCCGTATAATTCATGCATTCCTGGTGTGGAAGCCCCCCTGCACCACTCCCTTCGGGTGGCTTGCAGGGTATGACGTCGATGGATGTGGATGAAATGAAGAGGCCATTAGTATCTAAGAGATAATATTCTCAAAGCAGGAAATTTGGGATAGATCATGCTTCACTAGCTTTTTCTCTCAAAAGATTATCACCGGCGGCGACGGGTTAAGTCCTTGCCAGCTAAACCGAGGGTCAAGAATTCTAATTCCGCCTGATTGGAATTATCACCACACAGGGCATGGGAGTTTGTGTTTGTATGTTGTTGTCGTTATTTACCCGATATAAATTGTCCAAATGTGCCGTATTCGGGATAGTGAAGATAAAATAAGAGACGCATTCAGCGTCTGAAAGTTCTGGTGTATTACTAACTGTGGACACAGACACGGTCATTCAACACCCACAGTCTCTTATGGGACAGTTCCACGATATTATGAATAGTACATGGTCGAGCAAAATAAGCACCGCTAACTTATGAATTAATTACAAACAAAATGGACTATATTTTTAGCCAAAAGACTAGTTTTAAGTAGCAATGGCTTCATATACAAGTACCCGATTCTCGAATGTTCATTTTTCCTCTGCCATGGTCAAACGTTGCCCAAAACTTCCTCATCTCCCTGAGATTCCATTTCTCCTCCTTCCCCTCCGCGGCATTCACATTCCACGAATTTCGAGGAATAGCTCTTCCTCTTCCACACTACTCACTCAGCCGTCCTTCATGGATGTTATTTGATTCTTACCGACTCCCTCGACAAGTCTACACCAAAAAAGGCAGCGCCTTTCATACTTGTCCCATTCCAACACATATGGTCTAACTTATTTCATCATTTACTCATCTACTTTATAGCGCCTCCTCGTTTTACCACGATTGCTCTAACGTTTCCCAGTGAGTCTAGAAAACCTTACCATGTAATTAGAATTCTTTTTACTTCGAGAGAGTACTTACGGTTCTGAAGAGTGTGGAAATTCAGTGTTATAATAACATTAATTCATAAAATTTGTGTAGTCCTTCTCATTCAACGAGTAGTAAGGTAAGGAAACTATTCACTTTTTGCCAATCATTAAAATTTGAAATGAAACGAAACTGTTAAATCAAGGTAACCTAGTTTTATAAGGTTGAAAGAAGTCAACTTGAAATAACAACCACATCCATGAGCAGGGTCGGTCATTTCTAATGACAAATGTGAAATATCTTTTGCAGAATTGAGAATTTTTTTCATATTTCTTTTCCATTGATATTTTTAACATGATGATTCGCAATGATAAATTAACGGTAAATTTTATGGGTGATTTTTATGAAGTGATTTCAACGATAGTGAATGATTTACATTAGAAAACGGTCTAAAAGTTCAATCATTGCAATTTGTTTTTTCATTAGATTAGGGGAAAAATGAAACTATTTTACAGTAAATCTATTAATATTTTTCAAATAAAAAGCTACATTAAATTGAATATTGTTCCAAGCTTGGCTAAGGTGAGCAGTTTATCTGCACTATTTCCGTCTTCTTCAATTTTTGGTAAAGTTATCGATGGAAATCATTAGGTTTTATTTCTTAAGCAGATTAGTCACACGTATTTTAAAACGTAGCCGTCCAAGAAGCTGGATTGAAATGGACGCTCCTTCTTTCTTGCTTTACGAATACAGACGTGCACTTAGGAAAACTATCGATTTATAAAGCTAGTCATGGCATCAGAAATAATTTCGAATTTTTTGGAAAATCATAAGAAACAGTGACAACTAATGGTTGACATGTATCGTAATCATAATTATTTCTGCTGATTTTAATTTGTCCGATTTCGAGGTTATTTTACAAATGTATTCTGGCCATTAAAAGGACGAAGAACACCTGAAATTTACTTATTTCTATGGTGAGAGTTATATATAAATCAGTTGGTATGAAAATGCAATTTTTTATAGACCATGATGACATTGTAAAGGTTGAATAGCTGATATTGTAAAAGGTGGCAATAGAAATATATCTTATTCGATACAGTAACGGAGGTTAAAAGAGATCACTGTTTTTTTTTACTTCAACTTAGATTAGTATAGATATATGTGATCAGTAAAAATTATGAGCGAAAATTGCCCTTGAAAATACGAAAGAACAGCTATAAAAAATAATACATCAAATCTTGAAGGATACAAGAAAATAGAATGAAAATTGAAAAAATGAATTCTATTTTTTCCTAACTTTCTTAAACTGTCATTTTTTGCACTCTGTGAAGGCGCACCAGAAAACACAAATTATTAAATGAAATGCTTTTACTGATTTCTTTGCATTCCAAGTAGTTTTTTTTGAAAGCATCTTACTTCTCACGACTAGTATCAAGAAAGCCTCTCGAAAATAATTAAAGATGAATCTATTCGCAGAAATGGTTCACTCATCTGTGAAGTACGAATGGTGAAAAACAAAGTTGTTAATTCGTAGACCAACCCTCAACTTTTCAAATATAAATGCTAATTTTGATGAAAATCCTAGATGGCGTGAATTCCATTGAAAGTGGCCAAACACAGTCGTTTGGAGTTCTTAAGCATTCTTAAGGAATTGTTTCATGCATCGGCCGAGTGATAGAACACAATCTAATTTCAGAAACTCAGAAGACTGAAGATAACGGTAATAATGACAGCCTTCTCTAGTTGGTCTCATTGTTCTTGGAGGAACGATTTTCCAGAGATCTTAATCAAAGAAGTTCTTCCACATGAAATTAGGCCATCGCAGGAAACATTATAATGCTCGAATTAGTTATAGTCTAGCTAAATAAAAAGACTACCGCTCTTCAGCTCCTTGAAGTTAATTCACCATGAGGCGATTTAGTAAACGTGGAAATAACTTCAGAATAAACTGGTATGGATGGGGTCTACGCTTCAGCACCGAGAATTTCCCATAATTTCGAAAATGGATCAAAGAACCTCGCATCATTCTAATTCACAATTCTTCCTCTGAAATGCTACTTTTTAAATAATCATTTTACGGCATATTTTCCGTGTATAAAGTTTTTCAAGACTTGTTTCTGCTTAGGTAAATACAGAGTTTCATTGTTGATTTAAATCCATTGCCTGCAAATAAATTAGCTTATATGTGAAACATCAAACTCTCCTGAATTGACCACTCTTATGGTTGGTTTAATAAAAACGATAGCACATAAAAATCTTTAAAATTGATCAATTGCAGCATTCCACAACTCAGAGGTGGAGGAATGCAATGAATGCCAAGTAACGAGCAATTAATGACTAGTTCGGACTGTAGATGCTAAAAATCATTCATTTATTGGTCATTTCTTCATAAGGTTGCTTAACTGCAGCCCTCCACCGTTCCCTATCTGATAATTGTTTCCTTACCTCCTGGTATCTCTTCCTATGTTCGTTCCTCTTTATTTGTTCCATGAACTTACCCCTGGGTCGAAAATAGAAATCCATACCAAAACCACTGAATTGGCCAGTATGATCGATCCAATTCAATCTGGAGAACTTTTGAATTGGCTCAATGCAGTATTCCAGCAGTATATGGTGGGGAAACTCGAGCGACTGCCACATAACCCGTCCAAGTAACACTTCGAGCAACTTATGACTTGTTCAGTGTACGTCTGCTATTTTTCGTAAGACAACTCGTCCGGGACATTCTCGTCTTATTCGATGGCTATTAGAGATGGCAACCAGCAGCAGAATTTCCTCAATGCAAAAGGCTTATCCGTAAGGATCTATTAATTTTTGAAATGGAGGAGGGGCGGAGAGGCAATTCCGGATCCGGCGTTGGCAATACAACAAATTTCATCATATTACCCTACAAACCATCACATGGGATATGAGTATAACAGGATTGTGTTATTGGCGTTGGAACGACAGTCGTGAATAATGAAAGCAAAAGGATAAAGGTTGGATGGAATGGAATGAAAAAAAATTGCATGAGAAAAAAAGGATGTGAGTGTTTTTTAAGTTAACGGTTTTTATTAGTCTCTCGTTCTTTTTTTCCTGCACTCATTACTGACGCGTAGAAAAAAGAAATTTTCATAGCTACCAGTTCGGCGGAACCTCTTATTTTATCATTTCTGTTAATAATATGGTAGCGGTGCGATGTAATAATATCCTATGAGTCACTCGGAGCTTGCGTGACCTGAATTTTACAAGTAATAATGGCCAGGCGCTGGCATTCGAGTCTCAAACGGATCCCAGCGCGGTCCATCAAACTGCTACCATCGGACTTTTTACTCGCTCTTAAACAGTTTTCAGCGAAGAGCCCGGCTCACTATTGCATTTATATTCTTCGGTTATCAATTCTAGAGATTAAGAATCTTATAAAAGATTAAGTCCATAGTTTAATGTACCAACTGATAGGCGCCGATTCTATTTTCTTACTATATTCGCGACAACAAAATTGAAGAGATAGATTGTAGAACCGATAGGTATAAAACGTCATTTTTTCCGCGTACTATTCGGGAATTACAGCTGTGATCGTCACCATGAATAGTGCGAATAGTGGCATTAGCTAGACAGTAGATCTTTCTCTTTATATTCTCTACATTCTTATTAATGCATGATGTAAATATTGATGTTCTTATTTATGCATAATATTTTGAATCTGTAGTAGTAGTCCTTGTACCCCTTGCATGTTGGAAAGATTGACGATAGCATTTTTCTTGGTTAGTAGATTTTAATGGGCGCATTGCATGTGTGGTACGCTGGTTTCAATTTAATTTCGGTGTTCAGCCGTATAATTCATGCATACTTGGTGTGGAAGCACCCCCTGCCACACACCCTTCGGGTGGCTTGCCGGGTATGACGTATATGTAAATGTAGATAGGCGAAGCACCTCCCTCGAAGAGCCCTTCCGCAAGGATCTAAACTGGGGATCGGGATTTCAGTGAAAAATACGTTCGCTCCAACTGGTAGCTGAACAAGGGCCCGCAAGCTAGGAAGACAGTTATCATTCATCAAACCAACTCTATTTCCATAATGAGGAATTCTTCTCAGTTTCCCCACCGGGTCAGGCTATCTAAGCATAATGGTAGACGCTTCGATTCCCGACTTGTGCATCGTCATCGGGACTGTTGACTCAACTCGTCCTTGAAACGTCAGCCAGTAAGGAGAGCCTGACCCTGAGGAGAGCTCTAAAAGAAATCGGTCATCAAGTACCCTACGGAAGCATCATATCTTACCCATCTCCAGTCATTTGTCTCATAGACCCGCGTGGTGCGGAGAACAAGTGTATACTTGCCATGCTAAGAAACACTGATTCAAGCCTCCTGCCATGGCGTGGTGATTTGTGTAAGTTCACATTTGATACGATAATAACAATTGCATTTAATGCTATTATATGTATATGGGATCCGTACGAGAAAGGTTTGATGAAAGATTTAGAGCGTGTGCAAAGGATATCCGCTACGTTTGTAGAAGGCTTTTATGATAATTGTATTAGTGTTACGAGTTTAATACAAGAACTAGGATGGGAATTCCCATCAGAACGCAGGTTAAAATTAAGGTTATACCTTTTAAGTAAATACGAAACCGATTTGTTCACAGATGACGTTAGATATATATATTAAGAACCCCTACGCTAGGTTTGATCAGATTAACAAGATTAGAGAGATAGATTATCGTACCGATAGATTTAAAATGTCATTTTTCCCGCGTGCCATAAGAGAGAACAATATCCAGCGTAGCAAAGGGATAGGTAGGTGAAATATAGTTAGAGTAGTCTGTAGTGCATGATGCATGTAATGACAACCAATAATTCCTTTCTTATTATGTAGATAATAACCATCTAGCAGCATGTGATCCTATTTTCTAGCATGTCTCCATTAAATATCCTAGTTGAATATCAATAGTGCAAGTTCGGTGATCTTCACACACCCTCGTGGTGTCTCGCAGGGTATTACGTAGATGTAGATGTATTATTTATTTCTGCCACCTTTGTCCCCGGTCCAGCAGGTAGGCTGTGACTTAATCTACATTTAAATTTCTCACATATCCGCTCCGTGCCTCATATTTCATTCAGCATTTGCCTCTTAAGGCCTCTTTGCACGGTATATTTTATAGTAAAAAACGAATGTATGAAATCGATCATGAGGAAAATTGTACCGTGTAAAGTGGCAAATTGTATGATTGTCTGAATGACTCAACGGTTAACAGAACATGCTCTAATTCCATCCATTTTTCCCTAAACGCGAAACTATTCGTTTTATATCATGAAAGTGGTTTACGAGAAATACCAAAATAGCATGCTGAAAAAAATCACGTATTTACTTATGATTTTCGCTACAATTTCGGATTCAATACTGTAAACCCAAATCATAACAATGTTTTAATTGAGATGATATTATAATACTTGCCCTTTCACGTAGGAAATGGTAGGTACATGTACGCACTTTGGAGAGGCCTTATTTAAAACATGAGGCATTTCTAACACCAATATCTCGTCAAAAAAATTAACAGAGTGTAGCTTTTATGTTTTATCGAATATTTTAGAAGATAAATCGTATTAAATAAATCGTAAAATAAATCGTAAAATAAATCGTAAAATATCGTATAGCCAGTTTGACAATTAATGCATCTTATTATATCGCTTTTGCCTACTATACCGTTGAAATGTCGGGATAAAATAATAAGCCAGTGTTCGTGTGACATGAATTGTGATCTACAATTACTTCATACTCTGCGAACCATATCTAGGGAGTTTCGCAGTTATCACCAACATATATTAAATTACGCTTTATTTAAGTTATTGCAATTTCGACCAATGATACATTAGCACGAACGTGCTAATACTGACAAGAGGCGAATTTTCTCAAACAAGCGCTACTCCATGTAAGGAATTAGTCTCAATAGGGGTGCTACCAATTCTTCAGAAACGTTGGGTATTAATGTATACTTCAACACCGAAAACGAGATACTAGAGTCATGTCGGTGTAATTCGAAACGTGATGTTAGTATCCTACATGTAAAATTAAGAGACAAGCATTTGGGAGCAAATCAACTAATCAGCAACACGACCTGTCTTTAAATTGTACAGATTAAGATTGTCTACTCAGCCTATCGAATAATCTCTGTGTGGTACGCGGGTTTTAATGTAATGTCGGTGTCCTACCATATCATTTATGCATGCCTGGTGCGAAAGCACCCCCTGCCACACACCCTTTGGGTGGCTTGCAGGGTATGACGTAGATGTAGATGTAGATGTATTTTTACCGCAGTAATATTTTCAGAATCGCAAGAAACCTTTCATTGTGATTGAGTTTTGACCGAACCGCGCGAAAAATATGAGTCAAATGAAAGACTTATGTGGATATTTTTATTTGGTTACCTAGAATTTCAGTGACATACAAGATTATTATTGCTCTATTATTAATGCAATATTAAATTCATGCTTACCACAGCTGATAAATTTAAAACTTATAATTCGAATATAGTCTCCACTACGACTATCTCGCCCAAAATACCTTAAGTGGAATTAAAATGATAAAATCATGATTATCTATCTTTGTTATTAAGACGGCTGAATGAGAAACGTCCATGCGATCTATTTTTGCGTCGGCCGCCGTTGTTCAGCGACGAGCGGGAGTGAAAATTTTGGGAGCGCTAGGAAGAGAGGATCCCTCCCAGGGCAGCCGACTCGGCCACCCGCGGCGCCTGAGTCGGCACGGGTGGCCTCAACGTCACGGCGAGCTCCCCCTGAGTCACTTGACTCACTCACGAATTCGATTCTCACTCGCAAGAGGGCAGCAAAAGAACACAAGAAGCGGCGCACAATAATATATATATATATATCTAGCGAGGTTTTTGTTTGAGAACTCTCGCAGCTTTTTTGTCTTTAAAGGATGATTTTTTCTACATCTACATCTACATACTACCCTGCGTGACGCCGCATGGACGTGTTGTAGTGGGTGTTGGCTCACCATCCGTGTAAAGATGAAAGAAATAAGGTTTTGGGAGGAGAAATGGTGACGTGTATTATGGGAGTGTATTTAGAGGAGTTCAGTTTTTATTGTGGTCGCTTCTTTTGCGCGGAAAGAACGCATTTTTTTACCTATCTGTTCGGCAATATATCTCTCTTATTTTATCGCATCTGTCAGACCCAGAGATGTAGTGAGGAGTCATGATTATATTCTCTTTGTCGTTCTGAAATACCCCAGTTTTGAATTTCTCAAGCAGCCTGAACCTAGCGTGTAGCCTCCGAGTCTCTAGGGTCTCCCACCTTAAACCCTCTAAAAGTTGTGAGACACTATATTTTCGCTCGTAGCAATTTTTAACGAAGCGTGCTGCTTTTCTTTCTATTTTACTTTTTCTTTTTGTTAAACTTTCATGACGAGGGTCCCAAATGCTCGCACTGTATCCGAGGTGTAACCTAACCAGAGCGAAGTAACTTTTGACTTTATCATCCGAGGACCTTCCTATTATACGCTTAACAAAACCTAGTTTCTTTAATGCTGAGCCGTATATGTTTTGTATGTGTGTTCCCCACGATATATCAGTATTTAAAGTATTTCCAAGAGATTTTACTGTATCAGAAGAGAATGAGTGCTCACGAGCACAAGGCCAAAAAACTTCAATAGTGGGGATATTCCCACTTGATTGAGCCGGGTTTGGAAAGAGTTCCTGGCTCCTGCAAAAGCCCAACGGCTAACGTCTCTCGCAATTGATTCAAAACGGCCCCACAATGGTGCAACGGACATCGATGCTTCTATATCAGACCAAGCTGAAGATGGTAAACACTCATTCTCTTGATGACGCTTCCAGTGCGAGGAGCGAATCGTTTGAGTTTAAAAAATGAACCATAAGCATCATTTCCCGAAAAAAATCATCCTTCATAGGCAAGATAGCACGAGTTGAAGAATGTAAGAAAGAGGCGGAGATTGTTACTCACAAGAGAACAAGGTCATCCTATTTTATATGTCTGCATCTCTATCAATATCGGTCTTCGCCACCATTCCCACCACAGGGCCGCAATTTATATGCTTACTGAGCGTTTACAAGCATATAACACCCAATAAAATCGGGAAATATGCGGTCATGTCCAAGATAAACAACCACGATCACTAAGTCTATTTTCTATGTTCGCAAATATCTTTCCTCGACGCAAATTTGAAATTTACGAATCGATTGAACACGTCAACCGTCACAACACCGTCTCTTTATTGAATCAAATTACATTGTACTCCTCGAACCTCAACTTGGCAGGGAAATTGCTAAGTCTCAATCCGGTTTTGAGTATTTCCCTTTCTTTGATCTAACGCCAATGTTAGACAGTGAAGTGTAAGCTTCAGTATTGAGACACATTGTAGCGGAGCTCGACACTTCTACTTACACCATTACAAGGGGAATCATTCACGATAATTTACATTACATGCATTTTAGTTCCAACTTTGCGCTACTCATCAGTTGGAGATCGAAGAAATCAGAGACGATTCCTGAACATTTCGTTGGGCATTTACTTCGGTCAAAGATACACGCGTAAATACATCCATAAAATTACGTCAATCCCTTTGAGTAGAATTCAACCATTACTGTCGAACTGAAACTGATACTGTTTTAATAATTGGTTTCATAATACCCTAACCTCATGAACAACTTACGTTTCTCTTAAGGCCACATTACACGGTACATTTTATTGTACAAACGAATGTATGTATTCCTTAATGAGGAAAATTGTACCTTGTAAATAGGCAAATTGTATTGTTGTCTGAATGACTGAAGCGGAATTAGAACCTGCTGTAATTCCAAACATTTTCTGGCACAATCTATGATACATTCATTCCACTTTCTCAGGCGAGATGTTGAAGAACAGCATTTTTCAATGAGACACAAAAGATATCGCACTGTCTACCTTATATTACAAAATCGTACTATACGACTTTCGACTGTCTTGCATTCATCATCAGGTACGAGACGAGTACGATATCTTTTGTGTATCATTGACTATGATACATTCGCTTTTGCAATAAAATGAACCGTGTAAAGCGGCCTTAACACTCATGCATTGCTTAATACACGCTCTCCGATTCTTCAGACTTCTCATATTCCTTCTCCCTTGAGTCTCTTCTACCACAATCATCTATGATTTTCGCGGTCATCCTCTTCCTTTCAAATAATTCACTCAATTAGCATACAAGACTATTTTTTCTGTCGAATATCTTTTTATGATAAGGAAAGAAATAAAACTTGATAGTTCTCCTCACGGTTTATTCGTCTTCTACCGGTTTCAGCGACTCATCGCCATTATCAAGAGGTTAAACAGCAACAATATCTTTTTTAAAAGATCAACGATCCAAAAGTGTGGCAAACAACGTTTGGCTGTGTCCTTTTGGCTGTGTGCTCAGATTACGAAAATGCAATGTAAAGGCAGCTTTACACGGTACAATTTATTGTAAACGAATATATGAACTCTTGCATGAGGAATATTGTACCGTGTAAAGCGGCATATTGTATGATTGTCTGAATGACTGAACGGGAAATAAAACCTGTTCTATTTCCATTCAGTTTCTTGTACATTATATGATACATTCGTTTGTACAATAAAATGTACCGTGTAAAGCGGCCTTTAGAAGCGGGAGAACGGCTTTCGGGTTCCTTTAGTCAACCAGTGGGGTCCTCAAGTGATCCGAATGCCCGCGAGAGGCCCCCACTCGACAGGGGGGCAACTCTCTCGCCTTCCTCTCGCTGAGGAGCGAAGTCGTGAGGCCTCGCCCTCCCCTCCCCAATCCTCTCCCCCCACCCCCTACCGCCGTAATTTTCTACCCCATCCTACCCCCCCTCCACGCATCCCCCCCCGTCGGCCCAATCACCCCGCCCACCTTCCCGAGGTCGACTCACAAACACTCACTACTCGAATGCCTCCGAGGCACCGCCCCCCTCCAACCGCCTCCCCCTCAGCACCTGCTGCCGCCGCTTGCCGTGCCTCCTCCCCTCCACATCACCAAGGCAACCTCTTCCTCATCCTCCTCCTCCTCCTCCTCCACCAACACAACAACACTACGCCTCCCCAAATCCCCCTCCTTCCTCTCGCCATCCTCGCCACGACTCCTCCGGGGCAAGTCCCCGCCCCGTGGTTCCGTGGCAGCTGTCCCGCCATCTCCGTGATGAAGACATCAAACTTAAACCTCCTCTCTCATTTCCTCCCTCCTCATTCTCTCTCACGCGTCACGCCCCTTTCTCCCTCCCCCCCCTCCCCTTCTCTCCCACCCCTCCACTCCACTCCACCGCCCCCCCCACTTGATTCACCTGCGCGCGGGCAGACCGCTTACGCTTGCCACGGGGCGGCGGCAAACCGCTCGCTCGCCTGCCTTCCTTCTATCTTTCTCCGTAGACAACGCGGGGATCTGAGCGCGCGCTAACTGGCTGCTGTTACTAATGCTGGAGATTAGAAAAGTACGTGGCAACATTTGTCCTCGCCCGGTGTCGACGTAATCGGGGAAGATATGTGACATTAAGGTAGTCCGAGAGAGATAGTTCCCTAGTCATAATAGAGACCATATTCAAATTATACGTTTTAGTTTCACCAGTTGTGAGACACACACATATTTAATATTGCATTACTAATGGTACAATAATATAGTTTTTCATGACAGAAATGGTAATTAAATGAAAATATCTAAATAAGTCTAACTTGACTAATTTTTTTCGTGCGGTTCGTTTGACACTCCAAATCGGAAGGTTTTTGTGATACCCAAGAACCTACTGCGGTGACATTATGATTAATTTTCAAAAAAACTTGAGAAAACATACAAACTACATACTGTTAGTTTTTTTTACGACATATAAGTGTTAAAAATTCCTCATTTTGCAAATAATTCCTCTCTGGAGTGCATACACGTACCATTTTCCATGTAAAAGGGATTTATTTTTTGGAAAATATCTCCGAAAATAATGTGGTGAGAGGTTAAAGTTTTGATGTCATTTGAAGGGTGAGATATTTTTCTTTAAAATGAGACCAAATTCATCGATTTCTAAGTAAAATGATACGTCGCTCAAACTACCTTAAGGTGGAAGGAGCGATTTTCTCCGGGTTAAGTTCTACGTGAAACTTTGATACATGAACTTATTATGTAGTTATATGCATCACGATAAGCGAAAACATTTCGAATTTGCCACTTTGTTTTTTGGCAGTTCGATGTTATTTGAACACGGACTGCCCTGCTAAGCTAAAAGGCAGTAACTGCCCTATTGATGGTTCGGAGTTATTTCATGCTTAAGTTTTCATTTCCGAGTCTTCATCTAGTCCAATCTTCGGAAATATTGCAAGCTTTAATCGATGCTTGGATTGTCTTTGCGGGAAGATAAATCATAGGTATGGGAACTAAAGTAATGAGTATACTCTGTGGTTTCAGGCTTGATGGAGTGAAATTGGAAATAACTAAGTGTGAAAAAATAGGCAACTTCCACTTATCACAGTGAAAGTGGCCTATTTTTTCGTACTTAGTTAAAAGTAATGATAATTTTTTGGCAGAAAGACTTGTATTTACTGTTATCTAACCTAGAAAACTGACATTAATTATCTAGCCTACAAAACTGACATTAATACTGTAGATACGGTGAAAGCAGAACGTGACTACTGGCAAACCGCCAAGATACGGTTTTCTGGTTTAGTTTTTTGAAATCCTCAAAGTTGAAAAGAAAAAAAATCAAATCTAAAATAAAAATGTGTAACTTTGTCCGTTACTGTATTTTGGCTTAGCAGAACAGCGTAGCCTTACGTAATTTGACATATACTTTGATAGAATTTGATCATATATGCACAGATTACATCCGATACGCAAAATTATATTTCATGTTAATACAACAGTGGCTAAGAAGTGTCAAGGTATCATGCAGAGTAAAAAAACCCGTATTAACATATTATTTTCACTTAAATTTCTGGTTCTGCTACGTAAACCCGTAATACTTATGCTCTAATTAAAGCTAAATTGTAAAATATAAAGCTTGCATTATTAATATAAATGCATGCTTTGTGAACTCCTCCAAATAAACAGATGTACTTAGTAAAATGTGGTGGAAGTTTTTTTTTGCTCACTTGCAAATGTATTAAAATTTCCTCCCGAAAATTATCGTTCCAGCCACCTTAAAACATTATAGTCAATATAATTATCATATGGCACCAAATTGCTTAAACTCGCTTAAATATTTGGCAATAATTTTTTTTCTCGTAGAAACGGATTTATTCACTATCCTACCTATGTGCTGAGTACACCTGTTTTATTTGCGCTATCCATAATTTCCTAGTCTAGAGCTTGAGTTGTTAATCTCTCATCCTTCCGCCGATGCCTAGTGTTCGTTCATGAAACCCTTCCATGAAAATAAATCGACGCATCATGTAGTCGAGTCACTAGCATCAATTACCTTTCGTCCTCCTTCAGACCCGCTGTGAATTTATGGAGGGGAGGCGTAGATGATGAAGGGTAGAAGGGATTTACCTTCATACCAAGCCGTCAAACTCTAGCGGTAGTTACCAGCAAAGTAGGAGGCATAGCGGTGCATCAAGGGGATGTAGGTAATTCCCTATAAATGAAATTATTCGACTCGACCGGGAATCGAACCCGGATCTTCACATTCCTGATCTGGTGGGTTAGCCATTTTCACCACCAATCCTGATTGTCGTTTCCATTACTGGATATTGGTAAAACAGAACATGTGAAATTCACTGTTCTGTAGTAGTCGTCTTGCCTGGTCATGAGATTCGAACCCAGATTCCGGAGTTCGCTCCGAGTGCTTCAACCATATAAATCAAATATGCATGAAACAGAATTAGTACTATAATTCACATTGGAGGTGGGTGATAAATTAAAGGCTTGAGCACCAAATTGGAGGATGTGGTTTCTACTCACAGCTAACGCGAATGATTTTTTTCTCATTCAAGTCCATGCAAGGAGTATTTTTTTATGTTTTGAGAGAACTGAGGCGATAGAAGTAAGATCTCAAAGAGTAAGAGCGTTACCAGTTTCGTTAAGAACCACCGCCGACATTGTTGCCTGATATCGAGTATCTCATACGATGGCCTACCGAAAGTTGGCCGCGATAAAATCGAGCATCGATAAAATTGTTGGAGTTCACTGAACGCTCATTTCTTTCAGGGAAAATATGGATGAATTCGGAGCATTTAGAAAAAAGTGCCCATTTAGAAAAAAAGTGCCCAGTGTTTTTGGGGAAAATCGAAATCTGAAGCCGACGTTTACCCATGTGAATGTATCATTTTCCAAGGCGGAGAGCGTCCCCTGGTAGTGAAAATGGTCTCCCGCGATGTGGACGGTAAGGAAACGGCCGGCTACTGTTAAGGTTTTCGAACCTTGATCCGGTTATGAAGAATGGATGTTAAACGGCAGTTCTTTATAGAAGTCCTTGATTATCAGTGGGGAAGTAGGAGGTTTAAGTACTGAAAATTGAGCACAACTAGAAAGAAAGCATCGCGAGACACTTGGAACCAGGACACATGCAGGATTTCAGTGATAGAAACAATTTTGAGTGAATATGTCAGGAGGATCTATAAAACAATGGGCTTTGTCGAGAATATTAACGGCTGAAAATAGTAACACTTGAATCGAAATGCAAAGGATATTACAAAATAAGCACTATACATATGGAAAAAGCCGATGTTATAAGTTTCAGAGAAAAGTATGGTATTAACTCAAGTACCTACTCCGCGAAAAGACTGCGTCGTTGATTTCTTATCTCATTGAAAATATATGGTTGTAATTGAAAATCAGATAAAAGATATAAATTTCATACCCTAACACAATCTCCTTCTGTGTCGATTAGTTTTCTGAACGCAGAAAGTAATTACTGGAGAACAGTACTCTGACTGATTGGTGTATTATTAATGATAATGTTATCTTATTTGTGGTTCCAATAAGATTGGACCAATTATTGTAAATCAGTAATGTAACCTTATCTTTTTGCTTAAGAAATTCTGAACTGGTGTGTTTTAGGGCGACATAGAGAATATTATCATGATGCCTCACAACATTTCCTGGCCTGACAAGAGTGACAAATTATGAGGGATACATTGCCATACAAGTAGGTACAAGAACTCGTTCTTTCTGCGCACAATATGCGATCACAAAAGAAACTGAGCTCCACTAAATACACTCCCATGATACACGTCACGATTTCGCCTATCAAAACCTTACATCATTACACAGCTGGTGTCCTAATACCCCCCCGCCACACGCCCATGCAGCAGGTTGCAGGGTGGTATGTAGATATAGATGTTTCTTTAGTAATACATCTTTTATTGTATAACAAGTGTAATATTAATTCAATAATTCAATTCAATTCAATAATAAAGCAAGGCAAAGAATATCCATAATTCTTCCAAACTTCAAGTGTTTAATTAATAGGCCATATAACCAAAGTATTAGGCATGCATTTTAATTCCTGGGTAATTGACATCATGAAAAGCGACTATCGCCGCTGAAAATGTCATCATAAATTTTAATCAGTATCTATTTGGGGACCTCGCTCTGATTCGTGGCACGACACTGAATCCTTCGGCAATTCCTTGTGAGCGGCCAATCTCGTATTCCGCTCTACTTGGCGATTAGAACTTGGGTCGCACACCAAGTTTCCAAGGAACCCCTAGAATCTCTTGGATTCCTCCCCGCTCCCAATTTTGCCACCCAAATCGCGGATACGTGCGCGTCGGGGCCCACACGGGGAGATTCTCGACTTCATGTTGGAAGGAAGATGACTGGAAGAGGGAAACTAGGAAGACGTGGCGGTGTCTCTGGATATCATTGAGATTAATACTCACCGGATGGCGAACTCCAAGAGAGTACTGGTGTTGGGAGGCTCAGAGTTACCTTTGCAAACGGATTCTGAAGTGTAAACTGTTGTAATGGCTTCAAACTGCATGTGTGTAGCTTCTTGTCCATGATCGTTCATTAACGCCGGAAAACTTTTCGGAATTCAATGCTGACAATTTTAAGAAATATTCAGTCAAATTCGGTTATTTAAATTAATTTTGACTCCACAAGACTTCAGCCAAGCCTTCACTTCGTGCTTGAACATTATCTACGGTTTCATTTCTCTCACGCCCAGAAAATAGGATATTGATTCTTGCAAAGTGGTTACATAACATCTTATTTTGCTCGAAAAGAGGATTTTTCGTCCATATCGTAATATTCATGGACGGTTGAAATTTCTTTCATTATTATCAGCAACACTTCTGTAAAAGTAAGTATTTTTTTTACTGATCGATGGATATCCTACTCTTAAGTGATAGGTACTTTTATATCAGGTTCATTGAAACATATCAAGCGAACGTAATACTTTTGAATATTGGGAGAGATTTCGATAAGGATTGGTTCAATGATCTAATACTGATATTGTTAAAATGTACTTAGAAAAAGGAAATTCGACTTCTTACTGCTCGCAAGTAGTTAGCGTTGGTATTATTACTGATATGATTAGGGTAAAATTTTGGATCTTCGATTAGTGGAGAAGATCGGTCGTAATCTACTGTGCTCTGAGGTAACCTTTTCGTTTTGAGGTTTGCAAAGGACCACTTTTAGTGCATGCCTGGTTTAAATGTATTTCTCCGAACGTAGGCGTATACTCATAGGATGGGATTTTTCAGCACGTGGGGCGTCCGGGATGGGAATGGAAAAAACAAGTGTCTCTCGAGAAGCCATCGCCCTGTTTCCGTGTTACCCGGCCGGTGGTCTTCAACGCCCGGGCATCGCCATCAATCACTCGGGCGAGCGACCCGAATGGAGCGGCCGCCGAGGAATGCCGACTCAAAAGTCGGCTCCCACCCCGGCTACGAAGCCCACTCGACGCAAGCGTACCACTCGCCGTGATTTTAGAGCTGCAGGGAAGAGATACGAAGCAGGAATGGAGAGGGTTGCGCAACATGAATTATGGCATAGAATATTCCTTTTAACCCATTTCCGCCTATAAAACTTTTTGTTCGAAATTTTGACAAATTTTAGGTACTATACATATGGTCACATCTACATCTACGTAATATCCTGCGAGCCACCACGAGGGTGTGTGGCAGGGGGTGAAGATCACCAAACATGCACTTTTGACATGCAACTAGGATATTTAATGAAGGCATGCTAGATAATAGGGTCACATGGTTAGTATCTACATAATAAGAAAGGGATTAATGGTTGTCATTACATGCATCATGCACTACAGACTACTCTAACTATATTTCACCTACCTATCCCTTTGCTACGCTGCCTATTGTTCTCTCTTATGGCACGCGGGAAAAATGACATTTTAAATCTATCGGTACGCCAATCTATCTCTCTAATCTTGTTAATATGATCAAACCTAGCAAAATACGCAGGGGTTCTCAATATGTATCTAACGTCATCTGTGAACAAATCGGTTTCGAATTTACTTTAAAGGTTTAACCTAAATTTTAACCTGCGTTCTGATAGTAATTCCCATCCTAGTTCTTCTATTAAACTCGAAACACATACAATTATCAAAACGGCCTTTAACAAACCTAGCGGATCTCCTTTGCACGCGCTCTAATTCTTTAATCATACCTTCCTCGTACGGATCCCATATACTAGGGGCGATAGATAGTACTCATACAAATGTAGATAGTACTCATGCAAATTATCTTGATAATCATGACGTTGAACGACGCAGTGTTAACAAGTTAATTGCGATAAAGTTCGCGGTTCCTCCTACAAGCGTAATACACTCGGCACGTCAGCATGTAGCCAGGTGGCTAAGTTGGGCGGAAATGGGTTAATAAATAAATCTACATAAAACTCTGCAAGCCACCTCAAGGGAGTCATCACAGACAGTCGTTGCACTACATCCTAATAAGTTTTGAGCAACCGCGACTACTGATGCATAAGGAAAAACTTGCTAATTCTTCTCAGAAGGAGAAATTTCACTATTGCGCTCTACACAACCATTTGCTTCCCTTATATTGATGTTCTCTTACTATCGCATAGAGATTCATATCCTGCGTAATATCTTCATAAGGCCAGAGATGCGATGTTACTTGGGTAACAGAAGGGAATTCCATCATTGAAGTCCCATATGTAGGACACATAATGGATGTACAGTAAGAAATAGATAATCGAGAATTCTAAATGAATGAATCAAAATAACGGCAGGTTTTCAAGAAATTTGCAAATCTCATATTTTGTTTCTTCATGGAAATCATGGCTATTTGGCCGTTAGAAATAAAAACCATCTTAAAGCAGTGATAACACCCGCTGGAAAATCTTCTTCTGAACAATAAATGTTTTTCTTTCTTTCAAATTGCATTCTTACGTGTCTTCAGTTTATGCCAGACTGGTATTTGGGAGCCTGATCTTGCTGTCTGTCCTCTGCAGAGTCCATAAAATTGGTTTAGAGCACTCAAATGTAAGATATGTTACGAGAATAAGATACGTGATAATCTGATAAGGTTTTGCGACAAATTAAGATTATGCATCTCTCGATGACCGTTCTAACTCACCCGGCTTCTGTTTTTAGGGTATTAAAAAATGGGTGGCCTTCCCTTTTGCTTAACACCCGTATTTCCTATATATTGAGTTGTATATAGCCGATATAAACTCCATTGCGCCGATACTTTCATAGAATCAATTTGTGTATCTTCATGCATTGCACAACTTGTGAAGTATCGTACTGCTAAAATATTCCATATTTTATGGGGCATTAGAGTGGGTTTGAGTAATAAAATACTACGCGGTACTCCTACTAACTGATCTTCAAGGAGTCTTCCACTGTGCAAATATTGTTCCTGGAGGAAACTTACTCGAAGTTAGAGCGGTATCGGATGTGGTTGCCTGAGTGGGCTAGGTAGTGGCGACAGTGTATTCAATGAGTCCCATACTGTCCAACTAAACGTGGAGCGCTCTATGCTAAGCGTCGCGGGTGAATTGGGAGGCGCAATCTCCCAGCGCCGGGCGGACGCAATGGCAATCGCTGGAGGCCCGCCACCTGTTGATCCGCTAACCGACGCGGGACCAGAGGCGTCCGTCCGTCCGTTCGGGGCGATTTGAGACGTCCATTGTGCCTCGTTCTCTCCCTCTCGTTCGCCTTCGGTTGAGTGGGAATGGTGGACTTAAAAGAGGAACGGGCCTATGTCAGTCAAAGCAAATACATATTAATGATAACAGTTTGATATATTTGGTTTGCAAAATCCTGTTTTTTTTCTAATGAAATGGATTACTTACTGAAAATAAAAAATAGAAAACAAAACAATCAAAAAAGTCAACGGATATCATTTTTATGATAATATATTTACATCCATTGAGGCTATTTTCAGAGCCATTTGTGTGGATCTACCGCGTTTTGACTTAAATTAAGGAAGAAAATTGTCCATAACTTTAAAAAATAGGTGGTAAAATTCCTATATTTTACTTTAATTGCATTTCTCATGACATCTTGCTTCTTATAAGCAGTTGAAATTAAAACCTATTAATGCTTTCTTGCTCAAATTGACGCTTTTATGCTGTAATCTGAGCAGTCACTCCTCACTCGATAACAGCCCGCGTTGAAATCTTTACTTTAAAAACTGTACGAAATTTACACTGAAAGAAACAATTCACCTGCACTGGGAACCGAACCCAGATCTCTCGATTTTGGGCCGAGTGCTCTAAACCAATTAAGCTACTCAGGCGCCCTCTTCCCCTGTGAAGGGGGCATTAAGGAGCAAGTTGTCCATACAGGTACCGTGCATATGATGCCAGAGGTACCCGTATGCGAGCGCTAAGCGCTGCAGCCCACGGGGTAAAGCCCAACTTCAAACACAAAGGTGTTTACTTTGGACATTTTCAAAGAACTACGGAACTAGCCGCGCAGTAACTTCAACGGAGTCACCCACTAGTGATTATACAATTGTGTGAAATTCACTGTGGAAAAATCTAGGTTTCCCAGTTCAGAAGAACGACTTTTCCATTGTGAATTTCACATAATTATGTGATCACTAGCGGGTGGCTCCGTTGAACTGCGCGGCTAGTTCCGTGGTTCTTTGAAAAATGTTTTCAAAATTCATGGACTAACCAGCGTCGTCACTTTAAATTGGAAAATAAAGTACCATCCAGTAATAATACCCGAATATTCTCCTCATGATACGGATAATCTCATTTGACTTGAAATTGTATCCGGATCCCCCAACAGCTGATCACGTATTTTTACCAGTAGCCAGTGCCAGTTCAAGATTTCTAGCGTGAGAGGGACAGACATTAACCCGCCGCCTATAATAAAGAACTAATTTAATAGCTGTGGTTTTTTGAGCGAAAAGTTAATTGGGGTTCAAAAACTATCTTCTTAACTTTTTATTTAATTTACGAAGGGAGCTCAATGTTTTATCTATAAGTCTCCAACCATCGAGTTTGACGAGAAAAAGTGTTTATGGAATAAATTTTAAATACATTTGTGTGTACAAGCAATTTCAGCTGCAAGTTTTAGTGCAATTTTGATCATATTTTTCCTTTCAATGACCTTGCTTCGAGAATACTATTTGCGGCGTAACTCTTGTACATCTTTACATTTATGTATATGTGGAAATACTAATACAAACTGTTCTACTTCCGGAGCATGCTCATATCGTAATTCATATTTGTAAAATATCGCCTACTGACAAGTATTCGTAGGTTTTTGTTAATGAACTAGTATTTGCAGTTACATTGTTTGTAATAGGATATAGTGTAAATGTTATAACTCACATCCTGCCAGGCACTCTTGAGGTGGCACTCAGGGAACCGTAAGGATATGAAATGCTTATGAGGAAAATTGTTAGTCCGTTAGTTTCTTCGAGCATTTTTTATAAGTCAAAACTGAGTGTCAGTCACTTTTGCCGTACATTAAGGTAGATGATTTTGGAAGGAAACATATGCAGTAAGTTTATAAAATTTCCCTAGTTTTCATAGTCTCTGCCCACTTTTTACATTCATCAACTCGCACATTGACACCGCTTCGTCCAGCCTCCAGTGGCTTAGACTAACACTTTGGGATTGCACTGCCAGTTGCAGCTCATAGTTACCTTCATTCAATTTGCAAGGGATAGGGCAATTTGTGATAATTGTTTCCCCAGCAGTCATCATGGTAATGCTAGAGTCGTAAATGTGCTTGAATGGTTTCGATCGAATGAAGATGAACCAACTACTGTCATGTTTGTGTGCCCAGCGTATAAAAAAATAATAGCCAAATTGAACGCAGTCAAAAGATCATGGGATATTTAACAACATAGCAATGTTTGCAGAAGTAGTCATAAAAATCAACTTATACGTAGTGACCCCGATATTACCATAAAATATCAGTGTTGTAAAATAAATTAACGTTTTGAACTTTTAGTTATATTATGGAGATGTAGTACAGATGCTATGATATCACAATAAAAGATGTTGTTCACTTTCCACAAAGAAAAATTCACACTGGCCAAGGTTTTTGCATAAGCTATGTCATTTTTAAAGGTAGAATTTCACAAGTTATGTAGCTAATGTCGAAACTTTGGTAGGTGTGAATAAAACTCTAAGAAAGTGAACAAGATATTTTATTGTGAGATTATGGCATCCGGTTTGAACTCTCACAATAGCTAAACATTTGTTAAAAATTTTCTGATATACCCTTGGATAATATTTTGGGCTTTTTAAGAGCGAAATTATACAGGATTTCGTCTTGCAACCTCACGCTTTAGGGGTGCACGATATATTAAGGACAATTATATATACATTTTGCCTTATATTCACAATTTCTTTTGTATTTCACAGCTCAAATCTCTAATTTATTTACCTATAGCATTAAGGTTTTTTTTAGTGATTCTTTGCCTCTTTTTCTATATAAATTCTTTCAAATTCTTCTACTCACAACGGTAAAATCGCACATTTTTACATAAAATGCTATAATTTCTACGTTGGCGTCATGACACAATTTCATACTCAAATTTGTCGGCCAAATTATATTGTATGATCACGTCATGAATTCTAGATTGTCCGCTTGTTTTAATTTTCGAACGTTTCTCTTTTAGTTCAACAGTTTGAGAGGTTCAGCATTTTAAGTAACAGTTTCAGGCTTAATTTTGAGGAATTAACTCATAGGAATGATAGCTGTAACTTTATTAGTTAAAGTTTCAGGCTTAACTTTGTGGAAACGCAAACAACAGTATTTATTTCAAACAGCAGTATCAGCAACAGCATTGTTTTTCACCTGGGCTTTATTTTGAAGATCCATTCTTCTTTGCATCGTAACATCTACTGGTGCTGAACTGAGGTCAGATGTCAAGACGCAATGAAACCAGGATGGAGGACGAATAAAGTTAAATTTGTCATTTAAAAAACTCTTTTGGATTCCAAATGTCTCGTTCCTATACCTCTGATTATTGTCAATTTATTAAACAATTATTTTCATGCATAATTATGCTGCATCAATGCCAGCCGTGGGTAATCACCATTAGTTCCGAGTTATAGGACGTATTCACACGAAAAGGAAATGAGAAATAAATAACTTTCGCATGACTCGCGAGATGGGGAGATGGAAAACGCTCTTGGCATCCTTGTTCATCACCCGCGGACTCATCGTCTCGCAGTATTTTGCACATCTTTTCCGCGGCTCTGAGTCAGTGGTCGAGGGAAGAAGAACAGCCTTGCCGCCGGGGCAAAATAAATGTGTGGAGGGGGCAATTGGCGGGGGGTGTGGGAGGGTAGCCATGGAGAAGATTGAAGCATCATGGGAGGACGAGGAAAGGTTGTTGTAGTTGCCGTTGGGCGGCGTCGTTGGAGCGGGCGGTCGCTTCGTTTCACTCAACTTGCTTCGAGCGCGCACATAGAGAAGGATCGGATTAGCATAATGGCAATCCTCGCTTTTCACAGGCGCGGAGGCGTAGGGCCCTTTTAAGGATGCAATAATGGGATTCTGATACGGGCAATGTATCTCAAAGCGAAGGGATAGAGGCGGAAATAAAGGGCGTAGGCGCCGCGAACGAGGCGCCGCCTCCTCGTAATAGCCTTCAATGAGGCGCCTCACTTGTCAGGTGTGCAGCCTCCGTAACAGACGCGGAGTATCACGGTGGGTTCGGACGCGCAAGTAAATTTACTAACGGGTGTTGCAAAAGATCCCTCTATACCTAAACCTACTAGCAGGGCGATACGACTATGTTCTCGAAATAAATTGAATTGCAGAGAGGAATTTTCCTATCCGGTTGCTTTAATTTCATTGAATGACGACCGATTTACTTGTATTCATTCAGTCAGAGTCTCTTAGAAAACGAATAAACTGCATTCAGTTCTCTCTCACTAAAGGAGCTTTCAATTCACTCTACAGCGCTAATCAATTTCCAACACAACTCCGTACTTGCATTTCATTTGTTATAGACCCTTCGAGCTAGGTAACAACTTCAAAACAGATTGATAGCGGAGTTGAAGATAGATCAGCAACAAAAGACCGCCAGAAACCACATCCGCGACACTTGTTCTAGTGCAGCGGATCCCAAATGGTGTTCCGCGGAACCCTGGGATACCGTGAAAGGATCACAGGTGTTCCGCGAATAAGGCCCTACTGTCTTGGATAACAGGCATTTACACGCATTTTTAATTTTCTTAATTTAAAAGATTTCAATCCAAAACTCCATTTCATACATGCACCATGTACCTACCGCATCTTAAAATGACATTATAGTCGAGTTAGTTTGCAAATCTCGAGATAGGGGTCCGCCAAAAATACGTGGATCATAAGTGTTCCGTAGGCAAAAAAAAATTTGGAACTGCTGTTCTAATGTTTATTTTCAATTATTGCTGATAAAATTAATCGTCGACGGGCTCAACTGGTGGAACTTTTCCATGATAAGAAAAGAAATAACACCGAGTAGTTTTACACACGGAGTATTCGTCCTCGACCGGATTCACTGACTCATTTAAACAACCTCTTGATAATTGCAATGTTTGTTTATAACCTCTTGATAATGGCGATGAGTCGCTGAAATCGGTCGAGGACGAATGAACCGTGTGGAAAACTACTAAGTTTTATTTCTTTCCTTATCAGTCAATTATTGCGACAAACATTCAGAATGTATAGCTTTTAACTGTTCCGTTGAAAAAACCTTAGGTTTCAAAAAAATATCTATTTAACGAATTCGAAAAGTATACATTAAACATTCAGCCGTGACTGCTGTGTTCCTTGAGAATGATATGTAACGACTGGTCGTTTGTTGTTACGTAACTGGCAATGTTGCTCCAGCGAACATTTATGGTCATTTGTAAGAGCTTAAGGTAGTTAAGAGCGAAATATCACTTTACCTATAAATCAATGAATTTGGTCTCATTTTAAAGAAAAACAGCTCACTCTTCCAAATATATCAAAACTTTAACCCCTTACCACATTAGTTTCCAAGATATTTGCCAGAAAATACCAACCCTTTTACATGGGAAATGGTACGTGTATGCACAGACCTTATATTCAAAATCTACATCTACATCTACGTGATACCCTGCGAGCCACCACGAGGGTGTGTGGCAGGGTGTGAAGATCACCAAACATGCACTATTGACATGCAAGTAGGATATTTAAGGGAGATATGCTAGATAATAGGGTCACATGGAGCTAAATGGTTAGTATCTACATAGTAAGGAAGGGATTATTGGTTGTTATTACATGCATCATGCACTACAGACTACTCTAACTATATTTCACCTACCTATCCCTTTGCTACGCTGCCTATTTTTCTCTCTTATAGTACGAGGGAAAAATGACATTTTAAATCTATCGGTACGACAATCTATCTCTCTAATCTTGTTAATATGATCAAACCTAGCATAATACGCAGGGGTTCTCAATATATATATCTAACGTCATCTGTGAACAACTCTGTGAGTTTCCAAAATGAGGCATTCCCTATACTTAGGTCTCGTAAAAAAATAAAAAAGTGCGTAGTTTGTGTTTTTTCATCTATTTGCTAATATTTATCACATTGTCACCGCAGTAAATTATTCGGGATCACAAAAAACCTTCCGTTTTGATAGAGTTTCAAACGTACCGCGTGAAAAAAATTAGTCAAGTTAAAGACTTATGTAGATATTTTCAGTTGATTACTTACAATTTCTATTATGTAAAACTATATTTTTGAATCATTAATAATGCAATATTTAATTCATGTGTCTCACAGATGGTGAAATCAAAACGTATATATCGATTATGATCTCTATTATGACTAGGGAACTATCTCGCTCGTATTATTTTAATTGTTCCGTGGGAAAAATCTTACGTTTATAAAAAAATACGTCTTTAACATATTCGAAAAGTATACATTAAAAATTCAGCCGTGACCGCTGTGTTCCTTGAGAATGATATCTAATGACTGGTCGTTTGTTGTTACAGTAACAGCAAATATTGCTCCAGCATATATTTATGGTCGTTTGTGAGCGCTTAAATGCACAGATATGTTCAACTTTCCACAAACTTCAACACCTTGAAAGGAATGTTCCCTTGATTTTTCAAATTGTAAAATATCGCAGCAAAACCTAGATACATTAGAGCTGGACCCATTGTTACAGAGATTGGATAGAGACGAAGCTATCACGCGCCGGGATTCAAATTGTATCACAATGAGAGTACTGTTGAACAAGACAATGGAAATTTAATGCTACAACCTCTTCGATTATTGTAGTGGTTTGACAATATGTTATAGTAAAGTCTGGCATAAAACGGGACTTCAGATCGTCACCGCATAAAAATATCTCATGTGCATCAAATGACTCACGAGGAGTTAAAAAAAAGGCCGGACGAGGACGGAAGCAGTTAATCTAGGAACGAGGTTCATTATAATACTGTTTAGAGCAGGGAAACAGTAATATAATGAACAGGAAATAGAAGGAAGATGTATCCTGTTAGAACGGAGAAACGCGAGATGGCTAGAGAACGTAGGTTACGGGAACGATTGTCATTGGGGTAATTTACGCTTGGGTGAAGTTTCTTTGTGGGATTTTCCACCAATGGATACTTTTGAGCTTGGCAGGAACTATCTCGCTTGAAATTCTTTTTCTTTTATATAGCAGTAATTTGAAATTTGAGGACCATTCCATTACTTAAACAAAATAAAAAAATACAAGTCGTTTTAGGAAAGAACACAGTTCTGCAGAAACTGCTGTCAACGACTCTCTCTCTCTCTCTCGCTCTCTAAACACGTTTATATAACCAGTTTATGAAAGGGAGGCAGTACCGTAGAAACTGCTTCAGGTGATTCTCATTGAAGAACACGTAGAATAATCGAATTTCTTAAGAAGCAAGAAAACACAGTTTTGGCTGTAGTATCAGTATAACGGTAACGGTATCAATGGTAATAGTTCAGTAAACATAAAACCTTTAGATGCAGTAAAATATCATGGAATTACCTTAACTTCTGGTATAACGTAACAATACAAAACATATGTGGCGCAGCATAAAAGAAACTAGGATTTGTTTACCGTATAATAGGAAGGCCGCCGGATGAAAAAGTCATCTTTGCTTAGTTTGCAAGTTACTTCGTTCTGGTTAAGCCACACCTCGAATACGCCGCGAGTATTTGGGACTCTGGTCATAAAGATTTAACCAAAAAATTAATAAAATTCAAAGTAAAGCTGCACGCTTCATTTAAACTGCTACGTGCAAACATAAAGCGACTCCCAACTTTAGAGAAATTAAGGTGGAAGCCTCGAGACACACAGAGGCTACACGCTAGGCTTACCTTGATTGAGAAATTTAGAACTGGTGTGTTTCGGAACGACACAGTGAATATTACCATGGCGCCTCACTACTTCTCTATGTCTGACAGAAGCGATAACAAAAGAGAGGTACAGTGCCGAACAGATAGGTATAAAAACTCGTTCTTGTCGCTCACAATAAGTGACCACAATAAAAACTGAGCTACACTAAATACACTCTCAAAATACATGCAACCATTTCTCCTCCCAAAGCCTTATCCCTTACATCTTTACACGGCTGGCATCCCCTATCATACGCCTATGCAGCGGCTTGCATGACAGTATGTAGATGTAGAATGTTTAATCATATTCTACAACCAGGAATTCCGAAAGACGCGCAAGTCTTCTCCTTTGCCGTCACATTCTTAACCCCCAGCTCGATTTCCGGTCCGGTAAACCGTTTTCCCTCTGGCAGTTCAAATAGAAACGACGAAACATATTCATGTTCCAGAAATAATTACCCACCAAATAATTCACGGTTTATATTTCAAGAGAGAAAGAGGGTGGAGCGACCGGGGGTAATTAAATGAGACAAAAAAAATATCGCGGCTTCGGTGGCCCACGTGCAGCGGAGGAGAAGGTAAACGAAGATTCAAGAAACCACGCACTCACGAGTGTGATATCGGAACGGAAGGGTATCCTTTTAATTCTGAATTATTTTTTTTAACCTCCGAGATGGGAATGGGGGCCATTTTTTTCCGAAACGATATGGTATGGGGAAGAGAGAGAGAGAGAGTAGAAAAAAAGGAACCTTGGTAAGCGCTGGGGCACATAAACTATCCCGTTGTGTTTTTCCGGCCAGGGGATGGAGGATGGAGGTAGCTATAGTATAGAAAGCGAGGGTCGAGACCTCTTTCAGGGCTTCTCGGGGGGGGGGGGGGTTCCCTTGTATTTTGTATGTGGATGTGGGAGGTGTGTAATGGCGGGGTGGACGATGGAGGAGGGCATGGGAGAAAGGTAGTAAATCGATCTAAAAGAGATACAGATGAGACTGGGCGATAAGGGAGGGCTCGCGGGAAGGTTGAAATAAGACGTGGTGGCTGGAAGGAGAGTCGGGGGGTTTAAGGCGAAGGAAAAAGGGAGGGAGAGAAGGATAAAGAGGAAAGGAGGAGAGAAAGAGTGGTCTCGCTGAGCGCAGCGGCCATATCTCCACTATGCTGCGTGCATCGACCGTGCTACCGAAATAACTATAGTGCTCGCAGAGTTTCTGTGCGCTGGAGAATTTCCCCAATCCTAGCTGCCCATGGTAGATGAGCAGCGATTGGCATCTGGCGTCCAATCCCGTAAACCGGTTCTTAGCTCAGTACGCGCCACGTACGAGTACAGTAACTGACGACCCAAAAGAATTGGCGAAAACAAACGCTATGCCTCGCTGACGCGAGGGCCTTTAGAATAGAAATACTCTTGACGAGAAACTACTATAGATATCGAGTCAAAACTTGCAGTGATTGCAATAGTCATCGCAGTGAGGTTAGAAAGTAATCCTCATCGGCGGAGGTCACCGTGGTTACACGATAAATAAACAAAACTTAAATCTTCTTCACCAACATTTTGAAAAATACAAATACAAAAATTGCGACTAATTATCATAAAAACCAAAATTTCTATCACTGTGAAAGAAACTATAATACATCCGTTTGTTTCCGCCGATTCTTTTGGGTCACCACTTACAGTATTCGTACGCGACGCGCACTGAGCTAAGAACCGGCTTACGATTGGACGCCGGCAGCCAATCGCAGCTCATCTACCATGGGCAGCAAAACTTGGAGGAACTCTCCAGTGCACAGAAACTCTGCGAGCACTATAGTGTAGCAAACCGTAGATTAGGATTCGTAAAAAGGGTTCTAGACAAATGCGATGAGAGAGTACGAGAAAGAAGATACCTATTTTACACTTGTCAGGCCTCATTTAGAATATGCCGCTAGTATATGGGATCTGTACGAGGAGGGTATGATAAAAGAATTACAGCGTATGCAAAGGAGATCCGCTAGATTTGTTAAAGGCCGTTATGATAACTGCATAAGTGTTACGAGGTTAACTGAAGAACAAGGATGGGAATTGCTATCAGAACGTAGGTTAAAATTTAGGTTAAACCTTTTAAGTAAATACGAAACCGATTTGTTCACAGATGACGTAAGATATATATTTAAAACCCCTGCGTATTATGCTAGGTTTGATCAGATTAACAAGATCAGAGAGATAGATTGTCGTACCGATAGATTTAAAATATCATTTTTCCCGCGTACCATAAGAGAGAACAATAGGCAGCGTGGCAAAGGGATAGGTAGGTGGCATATAGTTAGAGCAGTCTGTAGTGCATGATGTATGTAATAACAACCAAGAATCCCTTTCTTATTATGTAGATAATAACCATCTAGCTGCATGTGACCCTATTATCTTGCATTTCTCCGTTAAATATCCTAGTTGCATGTCAAAAGTGCATGTTTAGTGATCCTCACCCCCTGCCACACACCCTCGTGGTGGCTCACAGGGTATTATGCAGATGTAGATGTAGATGCTTTTACCGCGAATGGAAGAAAGACACGTGCGGCCTAGGAAGTGGCGTCGCTCAGGTCTATTGTTATATCCAGATGACGCTTTCGAGTTCTCATTCGTTAGACACTGCCGAAATTTAAGGACTCTACGTTCCAGTAGCTCAACCGGAAGCGGAAGCCTCGAAAATAAGATACGAAATAATCATCTTTAGACAATCAAGCATCTCCCTTGATTTCTCCTCAGCAGAAGGCAATCACAAAGCAAATAGTTCATGAGGTAGCGAGTTATGTCCTGAACTGAACTGCTGTTCAGGTTGGAGAGTATTCAATCAGCAGCTTTGTTATATATATATATATATATATATATATATATATATATATATATATATATATTATATATATATATATATATATATATATATATATATATATATATAATATAGAACTTCGTCACAGGGTGACACTAAACATAAAACATAAAATGGAAACTCACGAGTTTAAAATTTTCGGTGGGTCGCCCGCACCTTCATCAGTGATAGAAACATATGTATATATATATATATATACACACACCTCCGGAAATAGGCTTTGTTTTGACGCAGGTGATTATTGTAGATGCATTATGAAAAAGAGAGTAAGCCAATTCATTGTAGGAGAACAACAAATTTGATAGTTTCGCAGGATTTATTGCCTAGGGAGTTTATCAGCAGTGACAGTAATGGAGTCCCTACATTAATAAAAACTAGCCTTCAAAAAACTTCCCAATTCTGAAAAAAGTACTGTCCATTTTTTGTTATTATCGTTGGTAGATTGCGGTTTTTAATTCTACCACATTGCTCAATCGTCGCCAACTAATGACCACTTTTAGGGGAGATTTGAACGAAACCCGGTAACTTCTCCTCGTATCATTTGCTTCCTCTATAAAGGAGAATAATTACAACACCTGGTAGTGGTTGCAACTGTTTTGCTGCAAAGTTATGCGAGAAATACTTCGCAAGAATCGTTCTTTCAGGAGGGAGAAAAATTAAAGGATGAAACTTTATAGAACTCAAGTCTAATCCTTTTAGCAGCATAATGACTTTGGTCCAATAGCGAAGAAGGTTACGACAGTTAATCAATCCATATCGTAAACGTCTCCGGTTTGCTATAATAGGAATTGTTCACTGAAGTTATACATTGACCTTTTTCCGAAAATATTAGTGAAGACAGCGACATTAAAACTAGGCAATATTTTATCGGTTTTAATAGGTTTAATTATATTTTATTTGTCTTGCTTGATCGATAAATATGTGGTAAAATGGCCTTGATTTATTGCAAGAAAGAATTATTGCATTGCCCTGTATCTGTTGTTCTTTATTGACAAAAAACTAATGCCCCAAGTTAGCTTACAGCACACGTTGTTTACTTGCTGTTAAAAAAGTAAGTCTTAACTGTCGGTTATCCAATTTTTATCTCTCACCTTGAGCTTTAGTGGGCAATATTCCTTTACAAAGTTCGAATGGAATCCCAAAATAACGAAACTTAGGCGCAAAAGCTCTTGGCTTTAGGATTCATAGCTCAGAATACTAATAGGGAACCGTCTGAGACTGTACTAAAGGCATCAACAAGCGCGTCACCGCAGTTGAAATTATCCATTAAACCAGACCATGAAGGAATTATTAGCCCCGCAAAGTAAGCAAAAGTGACTTATGGGGCATAAAAAATGAAGTGGGGCCTTTAGGACATGTCTTCATCTTGCGCAACAAAGACAACGACCGTCTGGGGGCGTAATTAACATATCGAAGCACCAGCCTTCCATTAATGATTTTTTTACGAGGGTCTGTGCGCTATCTCGCTATCCCCATCTCTCCATGTACCGATATGGATCCATAATAACCTTTGCTATCTCTCTTTTTTCTAACTTCTCTTCTCCAGCTTTTCCTCGTATGTAACAATCTAACTTTTATCCTTTCAATCGATCATTTATGTTTTAGCATTTTAGAAAAGAGTTTCACCAAGAAAATGTTTAGATCATAAAAAACTAATCACAATGGAGCTCGAACCTGGGAACCACTTGGAAGGCAGTATGTTTGAAATTGCTTGCTTTGGAAATAAGTTTCCACTTCAATGCTACAAATCTGGTTTATCATATTAGCTTGAATAAGTTCTTGGAAGTACAATATAAGAAGAAAAGGTTAATTGGCTATAAATTAATTAGTTAAGAGCGCATTTTCTCACATTTGCTAAGTTAAAAATAATTAAAAAATGTGAAAGTCAACAATTCAAACGATTATCAAACGGGTTACTAAAAATGGATGCATCAGAAGACCGGAAAAATGCTTGCAATGGTCGAATCCACAACCTTCACTTTTAAAACATGCTACGTTTCACCTACACAAAAGTGCACTTATTAATACGTTTAAAATTTTAGAGTTCATTAAATGTGACGGTATAAGTAATATTCAGTTTACTTTTCTCTCTCGAACCCGGGCTAGCGGAGCCAGAACCCGTCAACAGTATTCCTATCCAAGAGTCTACTTTCTGGCAAACAAAAGTTTCATCATGGTTGCTGGCATCATTCTCATGGGATCTCCTTGTTAGATGGTGCTATATACACATCCTTATAACAGGGGGAAGATGTCGTCCCGGGGGAAAAGATCCACCTATACCAAGAATGGAAACACGCACATTAGACTAGTTGGCTAATTGTATATCCAACCATGTTACCCAGACTTCCGGATTTCTATAGACAATTATAAAAGAGTTTAATGGAAACAGATAAACAGTCACAACGGTCGGCCAAGGATCGCACTCATAAAGTATATAGGACATTCAAGCAGCTACTAACCACGAGGATAATTACTATTACATCATTTATGCCTTCAAACTCGGAGGCGGAAATTCATCTTTAATGGAAAAGACGTGATTACGATTCGAAAAGAGATGATAGCCAAGTTATTTAGGCCTCAATATTATGAATAATAGTATTACTAGATTGATGCCTTTAACATTCTTTCAAAATCGTTGGACGATTCAAAATTTTATGTCAAGACGGCTGACAGAAATATAAAGCTGTAAAGAAAATGTTAAGTAGTGGATTTCTCTAAGCCTCAGTAAGTGAAAGCTATCTTTATTAGATCATTTAATCAACATGTCAAGTCTACTATGACTCTAGATGTAATAACATTCAACAAAATAAAAAAAATCATCTCCCTGGAGCGGGACCGTCACACTCTAGATGACGTCCGATCAAGACGGATTTTCTTACCGCTGAGTAAATTTCGCACAGATGTGCCGCCATTTAGGGAAACACAGTGAGTAACTTGCAGAAACCTCAAAATTACCCAAAAAGTGTTGTTTAGCGACTTCGGAATTTTTTATTTAAATTGTACGGACGAGGAAAATTTCATGCAAAACGACTCAGCAATCCCTTGATCTTTTTAAGCACTTGAAGAGATGAGGGTGACTCTAGATGGCTCAAGGAAGGGGACCATTAGGTATTGTGACAAAAAATGAGAAGATTTAAAAAATTCGAGCTGGTGGTGGCTACCAAATGGATGGATAAAATAAAATATGTTGAAGTAAGGCGGGTAGTAACAAAGAAGAAGATGGAAAGGAAAGGTTCAGACATATTCGACCCAGAGGTATATTTTTTTTAAAAATTGGCATAAAGCATAAAGAAAATAGCATAAAGGAAAAAAATAGCATACCGGTTAAGGTAGGTTTCATCGAATGTCAGAGAATCACCTCCCAATTTTCTACTTTTTCAGGGCCCTATCTCACTTTACAATATCCTTTTTCGCCTCAGCATACGATCTGCCCTTTTTCATCCTGTCCAAGAAACTTATTCTCCTCCTTCCTCCTCCTCGCTTGCCTCACATCCTTCCCTCTATCACATTCTTCAGCGATCCCTCACCCCTAATTACATCCTTCAGCCACCTACTCTGCCGGTCTCGAATTTCATTGAGAAGTTTCCTTTCCTCGCCCACCAACTCAAGCACTTCCTCGTTAGTCTTCCTCTTCGTCCACCTCACCTTCTCCATCCTTCTCCAGTCAATGGTATATTCCTCGTCTATTTACTTATCAACATAATTAACAAGTAGATAACACATATCGGAATCATAACCATATAACCATAAGTAGATGACCTATTCAATTGTTCACGAATAATTCTTATTGGCTAAATTCACATTTAAACATACCGAAAGTGGATGGAGTAAAATCGATCAACCATATTTTTGATTCAAAATTATACGCTTTCATTTGCGAGTTTTAGGGAGTATTTGCGTATAATTCCTTACTGTGAGAAATCAATTTTTAGTGGGTTGCTCAACCTGGCCCGAAAATCACCCGCTTTTACAGGCAATAAAGATAATGTGATAGTTGAGCAATAGTATTTAACTACTGTTACTGGTTCTTTTTATTAAGGTAATTACTACAAAAAGTGAATTTTCTGGGACGGCTATTCGAAATAGTGTAGGCTCGTTGCTTCTAAAAAGTGGAAATGAAGAGTTGGTGCTGTTGTGGCTACTGTTGACATAAAAGTATTCATCTAAATCTACTTATTACCCTGCTAACGACCACAAGAATATTTGGCAGGGGATATAAACTACTTATTCCCCATCGGTTAGTCAGAGGTCTTCACACTCATTCCTTCGACAATACCCATGCTCACCTTGACATCGGTCACTAGTGCAGGATTGCATAACAAGAGACCTCTCTCTTTCTCCCATTGACTGGTCAGCCCTCCACTTTCAAACAAGTATATTTCTTGAAGAGCTTAGGTTCTTTTTTATAGCATATAGAATTTTGGCGAGGATTACAATTTATTTAAGGAAGAAAAATGCATTTTAATGTGAGCATACAATGCAGCGACTCAAGTCTCACTGATGGAACGAGCCAGTTCAGCAACTGAAAGCCAGCTTTAATTTACATTATTACGAGCGGATGCAAAAAACAATGTCAAAGTAGATATCATTCAAATTTTCCTGCTTATGTCACGAGAAAGTAAAAATTAAAATTAAAATAGGTTACATTGGATTATTAAATATCACGTAGATCTTTATAGATAACTATTAACCTCATAGTTATTTAAATAACTTACCTATTACAGTTATTTCTAAAGAATTACATCTGCTTTAGAGTTTACTAAAAATAGTTCAACATACGTTAGAGCTAAACGTACACATTTAGAAACCACATCGGAGAAACTCTAACTGGTTTGATCGCTTACAAGACTCTTCGCTCGAAAAATTTTCCTCCTTTCGTCAATTTGCTAAACATCATTCACTCTTGCCTTCCTATATACATTAATATCCTCATTCACCTTTATCCTAGTGCCATAACACCTTATCTATTTGCCTCTAATGACTTTATTAAGCTTAAAATTTAAGCGTCAAAATGATATGCTCCCTGTCACGGTGAAACACACCTGTTTAGCGTTTCCTAAGCCTAGCATGTGGCCTCCGAGTCTATAACGGCTCCCAAACTAATCCCTCAAAAAGATGTGAATTCCTCCACGTTTGCTCGTAGCAGGTATCAACGATACACGCTGCTTTCCTTGGTCTCTTAGTCATTTTTGGGTTAAATCTTTCTGTCCAGGATCGAAAATGCTCGCGACGCATTCTAGATGTAGCCTAACCAGAGCGAAGTAGCTACTCTTGTTTGTCTTTTCACCCGAGGACCTTCCTACCATACGCTTGAGAACTCCTAGTTTCTCTGATACTGTACCATATATGTTATGCGTGTGTGTTCCCTACGATATGTTAGAAGCTAAGGTTATTCTCATTTCATTGGTCTTTTAATTCTAAAATTGGCTGACTGCAGCCCTCCACCCTTCTCTCTCAAATGCTAGTTCCCTTACCTCGTGGTATGTCTTCCTATGTACTTTCCCATTTATTTAGTCCATGTACTTACTTTTGGGTATTCCTCTGGGGAATTTTCCCTCTATTTTACCTTTAGTTATGTTTCTCACAATCTCATTGTGTCTGAGGGTGTGTCCAATCCATATGGTTCTTCTTTTCTCTATGGTTATTGTCATACATTTGACATTATAGGAAGACTTAATGTTCACTCCACTATCAGTGTGGATACGGCATTGGTGTGATGATTTCCGCAAGAGCCATACGCAGGTTCTATTAAAACAGAAAAAATAATTGCACTATTCCACAAGGTATTTTAATGCGTACGACGCATTTCATCTCACAGAGCCATAATCAGGTACAAGACTGTCTTGGTGTTGTACCTGATGATGACTCTGTGAGCTAAAACGCGTCGTACGCATTAAAATACCTTGTGGAATAGTGCAATTGTTGGTTCTGTTTTAAAATGACGAACTTCCACGATATCTTCTCTGAATCTGTTGAAATTATACTCTGGTTCTTTTACGAAGATTTCTCTTTGTCCTGAAGCCCAATCTTAGACCAATCCTGCTAGAAAATGTCGAGAAATAATCGCCCCACTTGCTCTTCAAGTTAAAAAATTCCCTTAATTTCATCCGAATGGGAAATCGGAAGGGATGGGGGAGTTACGATGAAGTTCAGCGAGGAGTTGGGAGAATGGGGGGGCGTGAGGGGAGGGGGCACATGAGATGCGAGGAGAGACTCAAGAAACCCCGATCTTCCTTCTACCTCACGCCGCGCCAAGGACGAATGAAAAACTCTTGCCCCCCCCTCCCCCCCCCACTCAACCCCCGTCCTCTCGAAATCGGACGTTGTCCAGGGGCGAGAGGATCGTAGGTGAGGCGGCGTGAATTGTTTTGGGGGCGGAGGAGGGGGTGAAGGGAGGCGGGTTGGTGGATGGAAACAAGCGATAGTCACGTAAGCGATGGAGGCCGCCTCCCCCAATCCCCCCCTCCCCCGCAGTGGAGTGGGAGAAGAAACGGTGGGAGTGAACAAGAAGAAGGGGAAGAGGGTGGCCCCCTCGGAAAAAAAATTGAGCTGTAACCAAAGCGGATCTATTCTCCAAGTGTATTGTAACTGGACTCTGCCGAACTGTTGCAATAACTCTGCCGAACAGATAGGTACAAAAATTCGTTCTTTCCGCGCACAAGAAGCGACCACAATAAAAACTGATCTCCTCTAAATACACTCACATAGTACATGTCACCATTTATCCTCCAAAAATGTTTACATCTTTACACGGCCGGTGACCTACCACCCCCTGCCATACGCCTATGCGGCGGCTCGCGGGGTAGTATGTAAGTGGACTGAAAGTGTGTTCAATGCAGTACATAAAAGAAACAGAACAGTTTGCCAAATCTCGCAGGGTTTTTGTTGCTCAGTCATTGCAACAGTACACTTTCAACAATGCAATACAGCATATATTCAGTACAGTTTTAACAACAATACAGTTCCCGCACTCTATTGCAACACATTTTTGGTAGTCCTCCCAGTCCCAGTGCTACAGTCAGAAGGACTGGAACTGCACTAAATGCTGATTTTTAGTACAGTTTAGGCTTATAAACAGTACATCTACCGTAGAGATTTTTTATCCGGGAGTGCACTCTCTTCCAGAACCAGTTTTTCTGATCTAGAGGCTTGACTCGAATTTACTAGCAAATACAGTTTCGATACACTCAAAATAACCATTCAATATTAACTAGTAAAGAAATCATCTCCGGCCTTACCGGACCTCAACTAACCTACACCACTTTTATTTTTGATTTAAAAAAGCGTGATTTTGGTCCGGCCCAGCCCATTTGAGAACTGTGCCGTCTGTAAACTACTAGAGGCTCATGACCCAAATTTCAGCTCGATATCTCAATTTTTACGACAGTTATCGTGCGACGAGACAGCCAGACAGGTGATTCGGGTCTCCCCGCTGGGCTAAAATCCTCCACCGTGGCTTCAAGCTCTCGGCTTATATCCTCGGAGGGAGGTAGTGGAAAAGGGGTAAAGGAAGGGAAGGAAAGGTTATCGATCCCCATCCCCTGCGAGGCCGACACCATGAGGCGGATTGACGTCAAAAGGACGACAATGGGCCTCCGCCACCCCGCAGTGCTCGTATCTGTTGGGTTACCCCAACAACGTAAGACGAGTCCCCGTCAGTCTCGCTTTTGCGAAAACTTACCGCACAACTAATGATAACCGGAGGAGCCCGTTGCCCAAAAAATTGGGATTAGGTATCCCCCGACTTCCTTTTAGACAGACAGGCAGACGGACAGACGGACATTGCTAGATATACTCGTGAGGTGATCCTAATCATTTCTATGTATACTTTTCCATCCTGCTACGCCTCCTTCAATGCGTTAAAGTTTTGCCGTGACGTACTCAATATACCCTCACCACGTAGTGGTGTAGGGTATATAAAGTATGGGGTCCAATGGAGATTCGCTTCCTGCATTAAGGTGTATGGAGAGGGAATTCCGTCATCAAACTGTCACCTGACAGCCGAAATGACAACCGTGTTGGTTATCCTTGCCCTTAAATTACTTTCCTATATATAGCATGACGGAATGGACGAATTACCCAGTGTAAAGCAAGATATCCACCATCTGCTTGAAGTTGAAGGCAAGTGAATATGGAAAAATATATTAGCTCTTTATCTTACCTTACCCACTAAAATTACGGCCCTATAAGAGCCCGTGCCTTCTCAATCATTCTTCTCCAGGTCACTCGCTCCAAAGCAAGAGGTTGCCTACTCCATACACCCATTTGCTGCAGGTCCTATTCTACATCATCAAGCCACCTTTTGCGCGGTCGCCTCGGAAGTCTTCTACCCTCTGGCATCTGGCTGAACGTTCTCCGCACTGCCCTATTTTCAGGCATTCTTTCTAGATGACCAAGCCACCTGAGTCTGGCACACTTGACTTCACATACCAGACTAGGTTTATCATATAGTCTATATAGCTCGGCATTAGTGCGGATACGCCAAACGTTGTTTTCATCAATTGGTCTGTAGATTCTTCGCAGGATCTTCCTCTCCCACGTGTTGAGCAGCAGCTCATCCCGGCTTTTCATGACCCAGGTTTCTCAGGCATATAAGATCACGGGTCGAAGAACTGTTCAATATAATCTTTCTTCGGTTTTCCAACTCAATAAGCGTGACTTAAATGGGCGCTGGAGGCCAAAGTAGGCCTTATTCCCCGCATTCACTTTTTCTTTGATTTCCATGTGGTTATCACTATTTTCTGACATCAATGAACCTAAATATTCAAAGGCAGGCACACTCTCAAATTGGTATCCACCTACTGCGAAATGTGCTGGAGGCTCATTTCCAGTCCTATTCATAACCTTAACCTTAGTTTTTTCCACATATTCGCTCTTTAGTGCTACCTATTCTACTTGATTTTACGATAGTTAACACCGGGAATGCGTAATATTATTAATTCAAATAAAAAACAATATACATATTAGGATAAAGCATATTGAAAAAATAAGTGTATGCTGTTTTGGGAAAGTTATCGATGAAAATCTTCGTAAAATTGCGCAATTAGTGCAACGGCTCACAAACGCTGGGGGAAAATTGGAGGTAACAAATATGCCAGACAGGTCTAGCCAACGTTACAGGTACTAACATTGGCTACAATACCAAGCACCCTCTCTATCTACCTCAATTGTTTCCTGCGTAGATCTCCATCGGACTGGAGGTGCGATGTTGCCAATAGTTGTCACATTGCTGACATAGGGTGATGCAGTGTAATAACCACTCATCTTGAAATTCTCCGCTTCTTCAGTCTGACACTGCTTCTACTAGCGACTAAATAGTTCCCTGTATGGTCATTTTGAGCTCCAGCAAACCTTAAATCTCTGAAACACATCCCTCAGTTCTGTAGAAATATTGTTTAAAAACAAGAGTCACTCAACTCCACAACTTTACTTCTGATGCTGTCATGTCTCCACTTTCCGTTTCTAACCTGTAAAATAATTTCCTCAAAACTGATTTTAAACTCATCCACTGAACTCTCAACACGGCCATTGGATACTCAGACCTTATTTATTTCATAAATATTAGAATACTCGCGCGACTTACAGGGACCCACACATAGCTTTTTATCTCTACTCCCAGATTATTAATCACAGAGTGCTTCCGCAAAGTGTATTTATTTTATCCCGCGTTATAGTACTTGAGAAATAAGTGAGGGAGTCCACTTGTTCTAATTTCTTTCCTCTCAGGGTGACTTCTGCTTTCAGCTTCTCTCTTCCATATACAAAGATTTTTGTCTTCATCTCATTGATTTTTTATGTTTCTGTATAGTCATCTATCTTCCTCTAGTTTCCCAATCTCCGTCGATATGCATGGTTTCTTTCTGCTAATCAGTTCTACAACTTTGATTGCACTCTTCAACGCGTCCCATTTTCAGGATGATATTGCGGAAAAAATATACTGACTTGGTTAAGAGGGAAATGAAAATTAAACAAGTTATCAACGACTGTATGATGGAAACAAAGCCCATAATTGCCAGTGCCTTGAATTCTTCGATCTCATGATTCCCTTTCACAATCGGAATAGGAAGTGTTTGTTTGTTGACTGGTATCTGGTACTGGTTGATATTGGCATAGGAATTTAATAGGTACTTAAATGCATAAAATATAAAAACGCATATTTCTGACAGTTATGTCGTATCTCGGTGCATTTTTGTACATATAGTACCATTATTGCAAGGAATATTATAATGATTTATTGGTGTGTTTGTGGAAATTTGCCTCTTGGCAGGAATAAGGAGATTTTTGCTAATTCATACTGTCGTCGTGATTGTATTTTGATAGGATGTAGAAACTTTAATAGGATATAGTGTAATGCCTGAAGGAGATAACTAAACCCCTTCTACTCACCCTTGAGGTGGCTTCTAAAATATTACGTAGATATAGATGTGAATGAAAGAATCACATCAAACAATAACGTATGATTTAAGTCACTCAAGGACTGTAGTTTTATTGTTTAATAAAGTGATTGCTGGCTGATGTAAATCCCACTTGGTAACTCAAACAAAAATTTACACGGATGGTTTGGTCTTGCGTCTGCTGGATGAAGAAAAAGAAGACAAAGGCACTTGCATCTCAAGAAAAGGGCCTCTGCTGCAATCATGGATTCATGGATCTTTGAATAGAAAACGCTCGCAGAGAACACATCCAGTGGCCTGCTCTGATTGGCCTTCAAACGAAACTGTCTTAGGCGTTACTTTGTGGAAGTTTTGGATATCCATGATGGAAAGAAGGAACTTTGTTAATTCCGCACTAATTTATTAAATTAAAACCGACCCGGGTTTCGTCAACTGAGTGCCATTTTCAAGGTACAACTGAATTGAGTGGCTGAGTATAGATACAGTAAGGTGGAGGGAGAGGGAGGAAAAGAGGGGAGAGGAGAAGGGGGGGCGTGGAGAAATGTTGGTAGAGGTGACGTAAAGGCGGCGGAAAGAATGAGTACAATTGGGTGAAAACTGAGTAATTTGTGCGTAAAAAAGAACAGATTGGATGACTAGGACGGCGGTCTGTTGTGGAAATAGGGAATTTTTATGTTACGAAGGGGGAATGGAAGGGGAACATATGGTCATTACATAAAATATGCAGGCTATTTGCAATTTTAAATTGCTTTAAAAAATCCCCTTGTCAGTGACATGTAAAATCTCAGGGTCAAAATCACTAAAATGGTTATCTATGCATAAATGTTCACTAAATTTTGAATTTCAACCACCATTAGCAAAGTGGTTCCGATGTTCTTTCACCCTGTCTTTAGCTTTTCGTCCTGTTTGACCAATGTTTGAAAATTGTTTTTCATCAACCTGATTTGCCTTGTTTGGATGTCGTTCACTTACTCCTATTTCCAATTCACTTCGAATCTGTTATTGAGTCCTTCAAAAACATATCTATAAATATATATACAATCATCGATGAGTATTTTAATAACTTCACCAATTGTTTACGGATGTTTTAAGTTATAGTTCATTCATAACATCTGTAAATCTTTTTGTCGTGACATTTGAATATTATGAAGGAATGCATTCAGCTGCTTATTACAAATTGGACCCAGAAATCTAAGAAATAACATATCTCTTACTTCGGAATCCTGAATATAATTTACGCTGAAAGAATAAAAACAATTCAACAGAAATGTTAAGTGAGATCAATTATTCTTTGGTACACGAAACAAGTGTTTATCATTTATTTCGTAAAATAGACAAAGTCAAAACTTTTATTTACTATTTGTTTTTCATCGATGTTTTCTACACCTGAGGTGATGCTCGATTATATCGTAAGGCAATTTTAGTGACTTTCTTCTTTGAAAACCCTCTCAACCCAATTTCCTCACAATTTTAACTAACATGCCGTACTTTTGGAGCCATTCAAGTTAATGAACTTTTTAAAGACCTATGTTTGCCACAATTTTGGTGGTGACCAAAGGCTCATCCTCTTCAATGCATTAATTCATTATCCGGGAAAGAAGAGATCAATTTCTACTAATAATAGGCTGGTCATGGGGATGTTTTGTGAAATGAATTGGAAACTTTAGTAGCCTACTCAAAGAAACCAGTTGTGTTAGCCAGAATTGAAAGTGTCCTTAGCTAAGGTTTTCTGGAACTTGCTGGCTATTTCTTGTGCTAACGACGCCGAATATTAATTAGGCGATTATTTAACTATTTGCTGGTGGGTTGAAATAGGGTATGTCATTCCAACTAGGGCCACCTACGAAGTGGATAGGTGGTTCAGTGCACTGACGTAACTGAAATGATTGAAGTACTAGAGGTGTGTCGTTCATGAATGAATCGTTCAGAATGAACGATTCAATGGCATGAACCGAATGAATTGAATCTACGCTTTCCACTCGAATCGTTCAAAATGAACGATTTGATGGAAGATTCAAATCCGCCGAATCCAAATCGTTCAATATGAACGATTTGTGTGGAAGATTCTGCTAGCAAATCTTCGAATCCGCCAAATCCAAATCGTTCAATAAGAACCCTGTAAATACCCTTGAAACACCTTGTCAAATGTCTTGTGTTTCCGAATTGGAGCATCACATTTCACCTTTTTGTTTTTTATTTCGCACACTAATATTTGAAATGCAGTAAGTCGACAGATTCACATGGATTCGAGATTCAGTTGGATTCGAGCTTCACATGGATTCGAGATTCACACGGATTCGAGATTCACACGGATTTGAGATTCACATGGATTCGAGATTCACTCGTGGATTTGGTTCATTCGGTTCATTATGAACGATTTAAAGAACCGAATCATTGCCACGAATCAAATCCCATGAACCGAATCCACAAAATGAACCGAAATTCCCACCTCTATGAAGTACATAATTACAGATAACTGATTGGCCCAAATCTACTATATGGATAGCCACTATAATAGAGCTGTGTCGTTCATGAATGAATCCTTCAAAATGAACGATTCAATGGCATGAACCGAATGAATTGAATCTACGTTTTCCACTCGAATCGTTCAAAATGAACGATTTGATGGAAGATTCAAATCTACCGAATCCAAATCGTTCAACATGAACGATTTGTGTGGAAGATACAAATCCACCGAATCCAAATCGTTCATATTAAACGATTAGGATTTCCACACAAATCGTTCAATATGAACAATTTGTGTAGAAGATTCTGCTAGCAATTTTCCGAATCCGCCAAATCCAAATCGTTCAATAAGAACCCTGAAAATAACATTTCACCTACCTAACATTAAACTGGGAAATTTTAATGTTCCTTTTTCAAGCACAATAAAAAATCTAGGAGTGACAATGTCTAATAATCTCTCATGGCTAAATCATGTCCATGACATTTCCAACAAAATCAGTAAAATTGTGTATCAATTAAAACTAACAATAAGCAAAGAACTGTTACCTGTTGAAACCAGGAAAATGTTAATATCCTCCATTGTTTTTCCGCATTTCGATTGCTGCTGTTTAGTTTATAATGATATCCCAGATGAACTTGATTTAAAACTTCAACGCCAATTAAATTCCTGTGTAAGATTTGTGTTCAACCTTCGAAGAGATGTACATATATCGCCATACCTCAATGAAATCGGATGGCTTTCCACTAAAAAACGACGAAAATATTTCCTCGCTGCGTTCCTTTACGTATTGTTTCTTTATAAAAATCCAGAATATTTACATAATCTTTTTAAAACTAAGCCTAAAAATACTATTATGACTACAAGATCAGATGCTAACTTACTATCCCGCTCATCGCACAACTTCTTTCCAGAAGTCATTCCAGGTTGTAGCATCCAATCTCTGGAATAATCTACCAGATGATGTTAAAAATACTCGGTTTTTGAAATCGTTCAAGGCAAAAGTCTATAACTTATTACTTACTGCCCCATAATAACTTATTGGTTAATTGAAGAAAAATGTGTATCTCTTATATTTCTTTGGTTGTTTGTTCTTTTCATCATGGTACTTATTGCTATTCCTAAAACTTCTTCCTCGTTGGTTCTGTGATTTGTCACTGGAATGTTGTGTATCATATGCTTTTCTTTGTATAATGTTGTTGTTGTTGTAGTAGTGTAGTGATGATATGATTTCTTTGTAAAATGGAACTCTTTTATTATATTTTCCTGTTAGTTTATCGCTCACAATGAGTAAGTTGAGTTGATTTCATGATTTTATATTTAATTAATTCCATGTTTAAATCTACTCTGAATTTGTATAAGTAAATTGTATTTGTTCTTAGAGGACAAGAGTCCTAGAACAATAAATATCTTTCTTTCTTCTTTAAATACCCTTGAAACACCTTGTCAAAGGTCTTGTGTTTCCGAATTGGAGCATCACACTTCACTTTTTTGTTTATTATTTCGCACACTAATATTTGAAATGCAGTAAGTCGACAGATTCACATGGATTCAAGATTCACATGGATTCGAGATTCACATGGATTCAAGATTCACATGGATTCGAGATTCACATGGATTCGAGATTCACTCGTGGATTTGGTTCATTATGAACGATTTAAAGAACCGAATCATTGCCACGAATCAAATCCCATGAACCGAATCCACAATTTGAATCGAAATTCCCACCTCTACACTATAACGAATGTATTCGATGCTACGACACACTGGAGTGATTATCTCAAATGTAATGCATAGAATTTTGATAGATGACCCATTCAATTAACGCTTGGGTCTAAAAAAATTGTACATTATACTAGAATTGAGAATATTCATTGTAGGCTAGAAGCAACTTAAGAACTCAGTTTTACATATACCATATTTGTAGAGTTCATAAGTATATGAAAAGTTTTTTTCACACTTCAAGGAATATGATTTTTTTAACTGCAGCTGATATCAAGCAATATGTAAATATCTTAATGTGCAATTTTATAATTTCCACTCCAAATAACATCAGGTGCATGATAAATCCTGAGGATTATCACACATTAGGGTGTCAATCTCAGAGCCATCTATGTACGCACCATCAACTCACCATGCTGATGCACATGGAAGTAATTTGTATTGTAATACCTATTTTGTGTGTAATGTATGAATATATCAGCACGAGATATTACGATAAATGATCCAATATAGTTTGGAGCAGAACTGGGCTTCGATTGTGATGATCAGTGGTTCCAACCACAATACAGTTCCCGCACTCTGAGGCAGCATATTTGTCTTTACAGTACACTCTCAGTGCAAATATTCCTTAAAAATCGACCACAGTACTGCCCAGTGATACAGTTAGAAGGACTGGAACTGTACTAAATGCTGATTTTTAGTACAGTTTAGGCTTATAAACAGTACACCTACCGTAGAGATTTTTTTCCGGGAGTGCATACTCTTCCTCACTACATCTCTTGGTCTGACAGATGCGATAAAAAAGAGAGAAACACTGCCAAACAGATAGGTACAAAAACTCGTTATTTCCGCGAACAATAAGTGACCACAATAAAAATTGAGCTCCCCTAAATACACTCCTATAATACAGGTCACCATTTCATCTCCAAAAACTTACACTTTTACACAGCTAGTGACCTAACGCGCCCTGCCACACCCCCATGCGGCGGTTCGCAGGGTATTATGTAGATGTAGACCCTGAAGTATGCGTACCCAGGAAACGCAGTGGGGTTTGGAGGTGAGGCTAATAATGCCTTTTAAGAATGTGCCTTTGTGCCACGTTACTTTGATGGATAGATTTTCTTACTGAGAACATAGATGATACACTTTTGATAGAGGATTTACAGTAGCTGCGGGTCTATAAAGGGAAATAGCACCCTGCTTGCTATCGTACGAAGTGAAATTTTTTGTCTGCCAGTGGTCTAGGGATTAAAAAGAGAAATACAACTGAAGATGAAAATTCTTGTGGAGCGTGACACCTTATGGATCGGAAGAATGGTCCATTTGAAAAGTTGACCTGAAAAGACTACAAGCCTTTGAAATCTGGTACTGTAAGAGGATGTTGAAGGTGAAATGGACGTACAAAACAAGAAATGACAACATGCACAGAAGAGTAGAAGAGAAAATGGAAGAACACTAGCTAGCCATGCTGAAAAAACTTAATGTTTTACTATATTATCTTCCGTAGAATGAAGAACATTTTAATGTTCCCGATAATGGTACCTTTTCTTGTTCGTCCGTTGCCAGTTACGCTTTTACTCTATTTATGAAATGGATAAAGGTTACCTACTTGCGAAATTTTTCATCCAGAATAAATATTTTTTGAGATATCATCGGAAACAGAATGAACACAGAAACGATATATTGCAGAGACAAACCCATAGGAATTTTTACAATTTTTCGCCATAAAAGTCATTTTAAAATACAAGTAGCTAAGTCAATATATATTTGACTACGAGTTCTTAATTTAAAAAAATAATTGCTAAAAGTGCGAAAGTCTCGCATTTATCCATTGAAATACGATCTAAAACATTTTTTCAAAGTTTAATAGACACGAAGGTTTTCTTGAGCAATTGAATAAGTGTATATTTTTTCCACAAGTAATTTATAAACAAAGGGTGTCCTTCTATTTCTTTTATTTGAGTTTATTGATTCAGCACGATTGACACATGGAATGGTAATTCACGTACGCGGAAACGCTTGATAATTTTTCCTAGCGTTCTTCAATAATTTTTGGGCAGCTTCATCTTAAAATAATATAACTTGCTACGGTAAAGACGAACATAGGGCACTTAGTTATAAGCTCCCAGTATCATACTGCAAAAAAATCTATGAATAATATTTTTTTAACTCACTACTAAGCGCTCTTAATAGCTGACCAAATTAGTCACCTTACTAGCGCTTTATAGGTGAAATGTATGAATACATTACCTTACCTTAATTTGATAGTAGATAATGCATGTGGATGATAATTAACCACCTGCCACGCACCCTTGAGATGCCATGCAGGGAATTATGTAGATTTATATGTTGATGAAGGGTATATTCCTCAGCAGCCAACTTAGTACTACGTAAGACATTTTCGGGATGGTGGAGGAATTGAATCCTACGTGATTTTACATAAGGGCATTGAGGGGTTTGACAATACTTAACGAAAGATTTCAGAAATACCTGGGTTGTATTTCTCATAATTGGTCATGCAATCCTAAGATTGGTTGACTGTAGCCCTCCATTCTACCTTATCTAACACTTCCCTTATTTCCTGATAGCTCTTCCTTTTTACTTTCCTCTTTATTTGGTCCATGAACTTTTTCCTGCATCTTCTTTCCTCTATTTTACCTTTAAATATGTTCTTCACAAGCCCATTGTGCCTCATGAGTGTGCCCAGTCGATATGTTTCTTTTTTTCTGTATGGTGTTCTATACGGTCCTTTCCTCTTCTAATCTTCTGTAAACTTAGTTATTTCTTATTTGGTCCATCTATTATACTTCTACATCTTCTATCAACTGATGCTACTTCACTCTGATTAGATCACAGCTGGAATAAGCCGCGAGAGTTTGGGACCCTGGTCATAAACATTTAACCAAAAAATCGATGAACTACAAAGAAAAGGTGCAATCTTCGTTAAAAGCTGCTACGAGAGAACATAGAGTGTCTTACTACTTTCAGACGGATTAAGGTGGGAGCCCCTCGAGACTCAGAGGCTACTCACTAGGCTTAGGTTTGCATGAGAAATACAAAACTGGTGTGTTTTAGAGCATCTCAGTGAATATTATCATGACGCCTCACTACATCTATAGGTCTGACGGAGGGGTTCAAAAAGATAGATACATTGCCAAAGAGATAGGTAAAAAAACTCGTTCTTTCCGCGCACAATAAGCGACCAAAATAAAATCTGAGCTCCACAAAATACACTCCCATAATACAGATCCCCATTTTATCTGCCATAACATTCCAAATTTACAAGGCTGGTGAGCTAACAACCCCTATCACACGCCCATGTGGCGGCTCGCAGGGTAATATGTAGATGTAGATGCGTATCTTCAGAATCCTCCTCCAGCACCAGGTTTCAAAGGCTTCTTGTCTTTTCTGGTCAACACTGACAGTGATTCAATGGTCAATGCTTACAATACATAGTGTGCTACAATTCACACGAATTTTTCTTCTTCAATTGTATTTCTATTACTTATTTAAGTAATTGCTGGCAGACAAAAAAATCTCACTCTGAAATTTAGCAAGCGTTTTTTCCCTTCATCGACCCACAACCACTGTGAATCCTCTATCTCAAAGGTATCATCAATGTTCCGCTGTAAGAAAAGCTGCGCAGCAAAGTGACGTGACTCTAAGGCTTATTTCTAAAAGGCCATATTACTTTCACCACCAAACCCCACTGCGATTCCCGGGAACGCGCACTCCATGATCGGAACCGCTGCTCTCCGCAATCGAAGCCCAGTCCTGTTCCAAGTTGTATGGGAAAATTTTTCGCAATATTTTGTGCTAACACATTCATACATCACACAAAATATACTACAATACACAATACTTCCAGCTGCATCAGCATGGTGAGTTGGCTGTGCATAAAGCGATGGCTCTAAAATTGACATAATCCGTGATAATCCCCAGGATTTATCCTTCATCCGAAGTAAATTATAGAAAAAAATTATATAAGCACCCATGACGATGTGAACATATTGTTTGAAATCAGCTTCAGTTAAAGAATCATACTCCCTAGATGTGGGAAAAATGCATCTAAGATGTAAATATAGTTAGATACATCATCTATTTAGACCCAAACGTTAAAAAAATGGGTCATAGTACATCAGAATTCAATGCATTTACGTTTGAGATCGTTTTAATACACAATACATCCACTTGCATCCGCATGGTGAGTTAGCGGTGAGTACATAGATGGCTCTGAAATTGACATGCTAATCCGCAAAAATCCCCAGGATTTATCATGAACTTGAATTCAACTAAAGTAAAAGTCATAATAGCGATCAGTACGATATTAACATATTGCTTGAAATCAGTTTCAGTTAAAGAATCAATTTTCCAAGATGGGAGAAAAATCGTTTTATACACATCTGAACTCTACAAATATGGTACATGTGAAAATGAGTACTCATAATAATTCTAGTAAGTAATCTCCCTTTCCAGCCGAAAGTCTTAATTTTTAAGGCCCAAGCTTTGATCAAATGGGTTATATATAAGAAATTCAAGAATTAATTTTCAGGTTGTCACTCATTTTTAGGAATCATAGTACAAGCATCGGATGAAATCGTTACAGCTACTACCCGGGTAGTAGAGATGGGCCAAACGGTTTTTTTTAGTTATTATGCATTGTTAAAGTGACCAAAGCCATGCTAACCCGAATTATTGATTGACATTATCTTAAAACTTGAAACACAGAAAAAATATAAAGTCGTTGATATCTCTACATGGGATCGATTTTATAACTTGATGCTCGATCGTAAAAAAGATTTTCCCACTGGATTGAGGGTAATATTTCAGAAACAAAAGAGTCACCGATTGGTAACTTGTGACTCGCGTTCAAACTAATTTTGCGTTTCACTCCAATCCTTGGCATTGGCATCAAAATATTTGCCGTTGCGGCCATTATCGATCAAAGAACGCTATTTTTTTTAGTTTAAAATAGAAAAAAAATTGGATAGCTATTTTAAAGTAGTAAACTGACTGCACTTTTAAAACACATACATAAAACATATAAAAACATTTAAAACACATATTCTTTAAAACACAAGTCTTGACGTAAATCAAATTAGTGATCTACAATTCAGAACTGTATTTTGTTGAAAGACAGTCTCCATAACCTACTTTGGTTTTGCTTTGGTTTTTTGGCCCTGCCAATTTAAAGGAAACTATAGGGCTACAGCTTTTGATTTACACTTATGATTACAGCTGGAAGCTTTAAATTTTACTATTGTAAGGAAAAAAGGTGCCATAATTAGTGAAGACATTAACACTTAGGCTTACCGTGTATTGAAGCAAGTGTAAATTGTGTCAAACTAGTATTTATAAATTTTAAAAATTCGCTGTGATAGATTTAATTAGTGTTCGTGTGATATTTTAACATATTTCTCTTGAAATAATGCGTTGTGTCAGACATTGGGTGGGTTGCAAGAACGGGGGCAAGAACGCGTTCAAACCGCGATTCCGACCGGATCTTATAAAATCCGCGGCACGGTGGTATACTACACTCCTCTGGCAAGACTAATGCTTCATCCAAGTGTACCTAAACCGCGGCATTAGTCTGTTAAATATTTGGCAATGTCGAATGCATTCGCGATATTATCGACCAGCTGGACCGAATTACACGACATCAATCCAAATTACACGGAACTGAAATTTTCATTAAAATATTTTTAAATGCTATGCCTATAAACGATGGTTAAATGTAAGCGTATCAGTGTCATCTTCTTTGAATATTGTAGGTCAGGAGTATATATATTCTTTGTAGTGCCTTAGTGGAGTCCGTTATGTACAATCAAAGTTAGGTGGCCCTTATTACCCTGACATACCCTATTTAATCCCACCTGCAAAAAAGTCAAATAACATCATCATTAATATCTGGTGTTGTTAGTACGAATATTATAAATAGCAAACTATTTCCAGAATACATTAACTAAGAAAAATATTAATTCTGGATGATAAAACTTGCTCCTTCAAGCTAGCTACTAAAGTTTCAAATTTATTTGTCAAACTGTCCAAGACCAGTCCATTATTTGCACGAGTTTATCAGCTCATCCCCGGCCAATGAATTTATTCGTGGAGGAAGTGGTCAAACCTTTGATTTAGTGCCTCAAATCTCAAATATTCTCAATGTCCTTCGATCAGTATCCTTAGGGGTTACCAAAATCGTGGCGAACATATGATATCAAAAAGTGGATTGATTTGCATGGCTCCAAAAATACGGCAACTAAGGATTGGGAGGGAATCGAAGGGGGAAGGTTTTCAAGAAATAAAGTGACTAAAATCACCTCACATAATACGAGAGTATTGCCTTAGACGTTAAATATATCGATAAAGATAAAAAGTAAATAAACGTTTTGATTTTGTCAATTTTACAAAATTAGTCATATACACTTATTTCGTGTATCATAGAATGATTGATCTTGCTTAACGTTACTGTTGAATTGTTTTTACTCAGTCAGGGTAAGTTATGTTCACGATCGGCAAAGTTGAGGGGCATTTTTTTGGGTGCCATTTGCAATTAGCGGCCGAGAATATTCATTCATAATTATTCAAATGTCGCAACAAAAAGATTACCAAACGTTAGGAATGAACAACATCTTAAAACTCCCTATACAGCCAGTGAAGTGATTAAAATTCCTATTGATAATTGTATATATTTTAATGGGTATGTTTTTGAAGGACTCAATAACAGATTCGAAGTGTGCTGGAAAAAAAAGGAATAAGCAAACGACATCCGAACAAGGCAGAACAGAGTAGGCCACTTGATGTGTTCTCTGCGAGCGTTTCCAGAGATCCATGACTGCAGGATAGGTCCTTTTCTTAAGGTACAAGTGCCTTCGTCTTCTTCTTCATCCAGCGAGTCCACCAAACCATCCATGTAAAATTTTGTTTCCTCTTTGGGAATACTCTTCTACTAAATTTGAAGTATTCTTGATGAGTAAGCGAGCTAAGTACAAACAAGAGCCGCATTTAATACTCTAAAAGGATTTTCTACTCAGAATGCTAACGCGATCAATCTACCAAAGAGCACCTCAGTTTACTTTTCATTGCCCAAATTGATTCGATCAATGAAGTAAAGTGCTATTTCTTTACTCTGACACAAGACGTAACCTTATTAGAATTACAGCTAGAAATGTAGTGGTAAAACAGAAATACTTGTTAATAATCATATTTTTATTTACCAAATCTAGATGAATATCTCGAGTGAAAAAGAAGCCAAGGTACCCAATCACTCACTCTGGTATACGTTCCATTAAAACATTGTAGACGCATTTTGGCAGCATTAACGACACAAGGAGTCTCGCTCGGATAAACGAGCTAAGATAAAATATATTTTTATTGCCTATGGTTGAGTGTATCAATTAATTAAGATACTCTCTCAAAAGTCGCCTGCCTGTATGATTACTCATTATAATATCTTCCTTTAAGGTCTCAAAAAAAACCTTAGTAAAAGAGGGTGTCTGGATGGATAATAAAAGAAAAGCCCTTGAAACAGCAAAGGAGTGCGAAAAGTAGGTTGAGGACTCATCAAGTGGTGTTGGGATATTAAACCCAATAGAGTGCTGTAAGGAAGGAGAGGATACGATAAAGAAAATGAGAATGGTGGATGGTAAATGAAACATGGCGAGCGAGATGTAAATGACAGCCCAAGGTACTTCTTTGATACAGTGTACATATATCATTGGCACTACAATGTTGTGCATATTCACACTAACGAATCACCAATACCATCATCAATCTAATGCGGTAATCCATTAGAATTTCATTTAGCTCCGAAATTGGAACGAGTCAAAGTGTTCTAGGGTGTTTCTGGCAACCCGCGCGCCTTTTCACGTTTCACATTGGAAACGGTTTTCCTGTGTCTACACTGTGGCCATAATGGTCACTGTAACCCCTCTAAATGTGTATAAAACTTCAATATAGAAAAAATTACTTAAGTTTAAAACGTATATTTTTCATTAGAACAAATAATTTGAGTTGTTTTCTACTTTAAAATGAGAAATTATGCCATTTTAATCCACCAACACCTTCTCCTCCACTTAAGTCCCCCTCCCTTCCCTATCTAATGCTAGTTCCCTTACCTCCTGGTATCTCTTCCTAAGTACTTCCCTCTTTCTTTAGTCAACGAATGCGTTCCTGAGTCTTCCTCTGGGATCTTTTTCCTCTATTCATTATTATTTATACATGATAATATGGTAATTATTGTTACCACACGTCAGACATTATTAGCACATGATGTGTTATTTCTTTTTTAAATACGTAGAATGTCATCTCTAAAAGACAAAACAAAAGAAATATCATGTCTGAGTGAACAAGAGTTGAAATTGATTAGCTGAATATTTTTACGAGTGCCCAATAAGCCTTAGTTGCTAATAAGACTTGTTGTTAGCCAATAAGACTCAGTTGCAAAATCCTCCCAACTTCATTAAATTCGTAATAATGTAATGATGAATACTTAAAATGACGTTTATAGGAATAATAATATACCTTTAAAATTGAAAATGAAGTGAAAATGTCCTCCAATGGAAAAATTAAAAATAATTAATTCTGGGGTGTCGATATAACCTCGCGTCTTCTAACGTTATATCAGACCGCGCTCCATCTCTCGGTTTAAGAGGGAAAGACCACTCAAGCAGAGACCAACCCCAAGACTTGGGAGATATGCAAGTACATCAGCCTCCTGATTCACCTAAGATTAATATTAAATCTTCATGGGATGAGGCCTCACAGGTCCCTAGCACGAAAATTATGAAGCCCTGTATGTATTTGGTGTTCAATTGTATCATTATTTCATAAATCAAGAACAATGGTTCTTACTGGCATATAGTTCAGCCCTAAGCACACATTGTTTCAGAATTTGGATGTGCTGAAGTAACATGATATTTTGATCTACTCCATGGACTTGTAGGCTACATCAAGGGGGTCCAGCTGAAGGTATATGAATGAAAAACATTGACTAGGATTAAATAAATGCAATGAAAGATGCAGCAGATAACCCAGCTATGAATACGGAAGAAATTTGGTTCCTCCACTGCAAACGGACCTGCTATTATAGGCTTCTGAAATAACTCGTGAAGATCAGGTGAAGTCATCGATTAAGTCTGGATATAGGAGGAGTTATTTTCACCATAATACTTGATAGAAATAACAATGACCTAAGTTATTCCTCCTTGTCATATACTATAAGGAAAAGGAGAAGGTTTGAAGCTGTGTTTACACGATGCATGAACTCGCGCAAGTAGACGCGTGCAATTTATTAATGCCCTTGTTTTAATGGTAAGCATTTGTTTACGCATCTATTCAGCCACTTTTTGGCGTAGGAATATCAGTTATGTAAACACGCCTTAAGAATAGAAAATGACAAGTGGACAGATGTCAGTCCACGACTAAAATAAAGAAGATGCCTGTCACGAAAATAGTAAGAGGAAAAGAGATATTATGGGTTTAAGAATCTTTACTTATACATTCTGCTTTTGGAAAATTGATAAAGATGGACTATTTGTAAATAAATAATGTTTAACGTGTATAATTTCCCCACATTTGGGGTGGTTTCTTTAAAAACATTGCCAGCGTAAGGAGAAAGATTTAAAAAATCTGTTATGGGTCCTAATAATCTGTAGCACCAACAGTTTACGTTTAGAAACAATCAGTGGGAATATTCCAGCGGCCTCCAACTGTCTTCACTCATTAAAATGCGAATTATAGGTTTCCTCGAAAAAATAGTTAACTCTATGGGTGAAAGGAAATGGGGTGAATACGCGACACAACTCACGCGGCTTGTGAGAGTAGGAAATATTATAGAGTCGAAAGTGTCTGAAAAGGTGACTCTCGTCATGATAGAATGTTTTCTTATTATTAAATATTTATGGCATAGATGTTAAAACAATCAATTGTTCCCCTCTTTAAGTCCATCTAAGCCTTAGTGGTGAAAATAACCACATGCTATCGTCACCTCCAAAAATAAACCACCAACTTCGCTGGAGAAAACCTGCTGATAACCTAGCCTTCGACACACTAGTCTCCTATGATGATGAATAACGTTTGAGAATAAATACAAAAGCACTTTAAACCTGGGGCCCGAAAAATTAAACTGCGTCTCTAAATCAACGATTGCTAACCTACAATAAACCACGTAAGCTGAAAACCTGCGCGACTGTCATTGCCTTTTTATTGGTGGAAACTACTGTTCGTAAAAAGTGACACCAATTAAACTGATAAGCCCTGTTCCTGTCCCGACAGAATTTCGTCCATAAGTCTTCCATGGATGTCCATCCCATCCGTTTCCACCATAGCTGGTTCAAAGCAAAAAATTATTTCATTCTAAATAAATGTTCGACTTCGGAGTGAACAGCTTCTTAGGAAACTTATCAGAGTGTATCACACAGCCTCACCTCTCATTTATTATGTGCGATAATCAAAGATGTATATTTGTATTTCATATCTTAGTTTTACTCCTTTCTCCCAATGTCTAGAGCCGTGATTTATACCCTGACATTGGCAGAGAGTTTGCTTTGGAGTAATATTATCCGTTTTGTGACATGCAGGGAATATTCCGAGTGATATAGTACAACAACCGTCGGACTGGGAGTAAAACTGTCACCCCTTGGGAAGTGTTCATTAATCAAAGGTTAATACAGCGCCGGAACGACTCAATATCTCCATACTTCCTGAATGGACAGAATTGCCTTTTCTTTACCAACCAACCCATTTGTTCTTGACGATGGAAATAACTCAATTTTCAATCACCTACTCCCGATAAGTAATTGACTTGGAAGTTTACGGCACCGAAAGATATTGAACCATCCTCTTGAACTTGATAGGTTACGCTGCGCCGTTAACTTTCCTGGAGAGTATTTCACCATCTGGCTTTTCTTCGTTGCGGTTAACGGTTTTAACGAGAGCGCTACCGATGCATTATCTGTTAAGCTGGTGCAAGTTTCATGAGCACGTGTTTCCTTTTAATTATTGTTGAGATTCCTTGTGTGCCGGTGATATGGGGTAACTTAAGCCTGTTAACAGAAAGGTTGTGAATGAAGAGGGTGCTTTGTGATTTTCCCCTTTTAAGTATTTCATAGGATGAAATTTATTCCCACGTCGACGGGAAAATTTCCACCCCTCAGATTTTGTGTCCATACTACAGCATGCATATACTTTTATATTTTCAAGGTGAGTCCGTATCAATCTAAAATTCACGACCCAAATATTTGTTATTGATTTCACATTTGATAAAATTACCAAATTAAGATAGAATTACGGACATATGTATAGTAAGTTTAAAACGTTACTATACATATCTCCCTCGTTCAAAAAAATGAGTGTTGGTATGCGAGATTCTCAAACAAGTGAGAAATGACAAGCAAACAATGAAGCAGATCATTTACGAGTGCCTCAGACACGTGCATCAGAATCGTATTAGTGAGACAATATCGCGTGTATCAGAACCATATAAGAAGTGTGCTAAAAGATACGTAATTTCTTTGTACGTAGAATAAGATTTAGTGCAGGGGTGTCTTTGTTTCCTTTTTTTAATTCTTGCATTTGATTTTCGCATACGCTTCGCCTTTTCCTGAAATTGGATTTTTAAGCTTGAAAATCTTAAATTTTTGCACTACTTCAACAATGGAATATTTTGTTTACTTGGAAACCGCAACTCAGACATGGAATGGAAACCCATGCCATTATTTTTACTTTATAAATTTCTGCGTAGGTACTAGAAATTAATTGGACTAGGTCTGAAAGTCGATTTAGTCTACTTTGTATATTTGTGCCTTCTTAGAAATAAAAAGAGTCATTGCAACGCATGCCGGTAACAAATAATCTTGTTTATCTACCTATGGCCTTACTTATTATTAAAGTAATTTTTCTCCCAGGTCTAACGAGGATAGGATACGAATAATATGGGATTCCGTACTCAATATCTAGTACCGGCTAGCACACCAGATCTTAAGTTTTATCATGATTGGTGCTTTGGCGGTCGGAGTGGGGCGCCGCCAATCTTAAAGGGGGTTCAGGGATGCAGCGAAACACTGACTTCGTCACCCCACGCACCCAGCACCCCCGCGACACCTGTGCATACCGATATTCGGTGCTCCCGCAACTTTCCGTGTAAGGGGCGTAAAAGAATATGACCGAAACCGCAGTGAAACCTTACGCAATATCCTCAAAATTTTACGCTCCCAGGGAAAAGATCAAGGTGGAGTGGAGGTATATAGCATCTCTCCCGTATCTTTATCCACTCCGAGGGAAAGCCATAAAAAGTTTTTCTCGTCGCAGGAATCACGCGGCCTCCCGTGCCACGGGGGAGGACGGAGAATGAATGACACTCAACGGCGGACGTGCACATTCTGGTGGGATGACGCAAAAAGGCGGCATTCTGAGGATGGAAGAGGCCGTAAAAAAAAGTTGAAAACAAATTAATAATACGAGAGAGGTATTTAAGTATTTTTCTCCTCGATGGGAAATCGGATACATCCCTTTGAGGGGCCGCGGCGGCCGGCGAGGACCAAGTTAACGTGCGTGTGGAGTGGGAGGCGATGGGGGGGTGCAGGGCGGAATCGACCACCCCTTGATGTAAATCAGCCCCCTTTCCAATCTTCTTTATTTCGCTTTGCGTCGATGGCATGAGCCACACCTGCCGCGGGTACACTGCAATATTCGAAGGACCACCCAAGTAATTGTTGGCGTGGTGGAGAGGAGAGAATGAGGACTTGTGGAAGGGGAAAGCGAGTGGGAAGTCGCCTTAAAGGAACGGTGGGTGGTTTTAGGAGGGGGGGGGGGCGTTATTGGCGGAGGAGTTGGGATGGGCAAAGAGGAATATCGTATCGGGCACGTTGATCGGGGACGAGAAATCAGCGCCGCGGAGCGGGAATGGAAGAAAGGAGAGGGAGCATCTGCTTGATGTTGGATGAGAGGCGAACGAGGGACGCATGAGAAGTCTCATAATGTTGAAGTCGTGAAATAAAACACCGCTCCGCACAAAACAACGGAAAGAGTGGTAGTGGTTGTACGTGAAAACTTAATAATGGAGAATGACACGCGCTTATGTGCTATTCCATATAAAATTCCCGAGATGAGATGGTTATTTCCCGTCTAAAAAAAGACTTGAGATCGCGCTCAGGTGTAATTTTTTTGGAGAATATCATTCACCCGTCTCCGCAGTACTTCGACTTAAGAGTTGATCAAAGTGGGCTTGGAAGTATATTTTGAAGGTATTACGATGTGTAGATATTATAGAAAAAATTTACAACTTTTAGAGACGTTGATAACTTAAGTGGATGACAGACACGTCCTACATCGCTATCGGTCGTTCAATCCTGAGATTGGTCGACTGCAGCCCTCCACCTTTCCCTATCTAATGCTAGTTCCCGTACCTCCTGGTATCTCTTCCTACGTATTCTCCTTTTTATTTGATCCATATACTTATTTCTGGGTCTTTTTCTGGGGGTACTCCCTCAATTTTACCTTCAACCATGTTCTTCACAAACCCATTGTGTCTCAGTGTGTGTCCAATCCATCTGGTCCATTTTTCTGTATGGTGTTGCATATAGTTCTTTACTCTTCTACTCTTCCATGCATCTCTGTACACTTAATCATTTCTTACGTCCTTAACGTAACTTAAAAATGCTAATGGATTAAAGAACAAAAAATGGAAATAAAATGACCTCCGTATTAAATGAATGACGAAAATTTGAGGCATGGTTATATCGACTATCTGTGTTACCATATTGCTATGTGAATGTTACACCCTTAGAATGACTGGTTTGGATATTTTAGGGCTCAAATAAAAGTGGTAGCTAATTAAACTCCGTGTGAAATATTCCAATGGATTCCCCCAGCCAAGTCATCCTAGAGACGCACGGCTACATAAAGAGTAACTCCCATCGGCCATTCTAGGCGCAATGACCGTGCTGATACCGGGAAACTCATTCCAAATAAACCTGCCGAGTGTAGCTCGCCCTCGGGATATGCCGTGAGGTTCCAATTAGTGGCCAAAGTTTCACCTCTGTTAATGAAGTAGGGGAAATGTTTGAATAGTCGCCATGCCATCGCTTTGGCGCTCCTCGCCGACTCTGGTATCTATTACCTGGTTTACCAAAGGTGGCGCAGTAGCCGGTCGACTTGAAATCATGCTATCGTGCCGATTGTAACGTTCTCTGTCTTGGACCACTAATAATAAACCAGAGAACAACGGTATCCAATAAGAGAGTACAGATGTTGATTTCAATATAATTATTTCCATTCAGCCATCAATTTAACCGGCCCCGGTGGCAGCGGGATAAAGTCCCTGCCAGCTAAAATGAGGGTCGTGGGTTCGAGTCCCGCCTGGGTGGTGAAAAACACAGGGGGTACTGCCCTGGGTGGGTTTTACACCACCCAGGGTATGAATATATGTTAAGTTCTATTGGTCTGGTCCCTGGAAAACCTGATGACAGGCTTAGCAGCCAATCGGGATTCCAGGGACATGCGGGCCAAGAGAATCGTCCAGCAATCAAACGAAAAATATTCCAATATCGACTGTAAAAACATTCGAGAAAATTGTTCCTGTGCGTACATCAGTGGCCTTACTGGAGTAATAATCAGCTATTTGTTAAAATATTTGAGCTTTGATCGGCGGTCCATTGTCATTCACCTCTATGGTGAAGAGTGTATGGAACCTGAACGTACCGATTAAGTACCTGTTTTCTGAAATATTGAGTAAGTCAATGGGAAAAGATTTTGTGAATTTTTGCAGTATTTAAGGGGTTTAAGTGACATCATGCTCTTAAGCCATAATATATTTTATTTAATTTTTATATCTCAGCACCTGAAAGAGCATAAATTAAATATTTTTATATCAATGGCGAAAACATAGTGTTTTATGTGACTGAAATTCCGGGTTATAAATGAAATATGCATGCATGACCCTTAATCTAACATATATAAAACCTGAGCTGTTTTTCTTATTTAGTCATGGTGAAATGATTTGTACGTAGTTTAACTTACGTACTGAACAACCGATAATTGTAAATGTAAATCGCGGATAAAATAGTAAAAATAGAATGTTAACGGATTATAATATGATTTGAATGTACAAATGTTAAATACCTGTATTTACAGTTTATACAAAAATTAAAATATATATTTCTGCATCGAAATTTTTATAATTGCCATTGTTCAGTAGGCGTGCAACTTTGTTCTTTGTAGAGTAGAACTACACCAATGTAAATGTTTTTTTTGTAACCTTTTATCTTTTTTTTCATTTTGAAATCGTTATTTCAACATTTTAATATCTGTAAACGAATTATTATCTCAAGGGATATAAGCCTATTAAGCCTAAATAAACATTATTATTATTTAACTCAGTTTTTAATGCGCCACACGGGGAAAAAGCATTCACAAGGCAAGGTTGTTTTTCCCGATTCTATTTAAGTATTTGGGATTATTTATTGATTCATTATTTAATAATTGAAAACTCATAATAGGCACGTTATAAAATTTCTTACGAGATCTAATGATTAGACAATCCTCATTTTTAAATAATAGGTGTTTCTGTATTGCATGCTTGTACCTTTTCACATGTAAAATGTCTGGCATTAGTTAACAAAGTTTTCGAAAAGTAGTGTAATAATTAACATATACTTTGGTACGTCTCCATAAAATGAGACCAAATGAATTCAATTCTGGGTGATAATATCTCGTTCAAACTATTAAAAATTAAAATGCAATCAAATTAGTCCTTGAAAATTCATAATTATACATGCTTATCAAACGGTCTTATTACCATTCACTCGTTTATTCTCTCAAGAAGCGGCCTGTTTGTAATTTCTGCATTATTGACTAACGTTTCACTAAAAAACATTAAAACTGATATACTCTAGGCACCCAATTCAAGAAACCATTCTATTTTCCTTCCCCTTTTCCAACCATCCGGGAAATGCCGATTGGCAGATGAGTACATTTTTTCACAACCCATGGATTATAGATCTGAATACAGAGTAAGAGAGTTCAAATCCAGGCGGAATTGGTCATTTGTCAATGGAAACCCGACCCCTACTTGGATGTCTTGTGGAGGTTAGGTACTTCAAGTTTAGTACTCCATCTATCGGATGAGACGTGCCCTGGTCGCCTTTCGTTAAGAGCAGGCTAATGCCTACGCCAGGTTTCTCTCCACCCTTTTTCCATTCCCCAATAAACCCTCCCTTGCCGATCTGACTTGACTTCAATGGCGCAAATAACCTCAGTTGTCGGTCGCCTCCTAGATATTACCAACGTACCTACAGGGTTACATCAGAAGCTAACTAAGATCAGTATTGGCTCCTGCTCGCGATCTGATGTAGCAGCCCAAGCAGATTTGTGACCTGAGCAATGTTGCGTAAGTTTCTGGTAATCTCCTCCTTCAAGCAAGACGAGCTGGAACAGAGGCACCTCTCTGCACATAAAGCATTTTGAGCTTCAACTCTCAAGGTAATAGCAAACTTCGAAACTAAAAACCAACATTTTTTTTAAACATTTCAATTTGGTTGATAATTGGGAATTTCTATTTATTAAGTCTCATGCGAAGGCGGTATGATCAAATTTTCAATTACTGAGACATAAAAGCTCCTGAATGATTAAGGCCGCTCCAAAGAGGAAATCAATCAATTCGCCCAATACGTTGTGCTGATTGAAAGAACCAACCATTATTTACGCCTATATTTAACACCCTATGAGCAACCGCAATGTTATGTCTGCCTGGGAGTGCTATAGTAAGACATGTAATGAAAAACGCAGGGAAAGGTTAAGGAAATAGGGCGAATAAAAGGCACAAAAAAAAGAAGACGCGTTAAGGTGTTGCAATGGGAAACGCGACTGCTCGACTGAGGCAAATATTTGCCGTTGAGATTGCTTCCTCTAGCAAATCACGGCTCAAATCACACTCGACCAGTTGAATGCCCTGTTGGCAATGGATTCAGTGCGAGACTCGTCCCTAATTTCCTCCACCCTTCAGTAGCAAACGCTCCTATAAGGCAAGGAGGAGCGAAGGTGAATTATGTTTCTTTCCTCGTGAAGTTCAATTGCCAGTGAGGATGGAAATAAATGCAGATGTCAATATAATTAGCGGAAACAATTAAAAATGGCAAAAATGCACCCCTGGATACGATTAAAAACCTTTCTTATGAACGTTGGCCGATATGAATATTTAAACCAAAGGGAAGCGTGACTAGAGCTTGGTGCGCAACTACGCCAAAAAAAAACAAAAACCTTTCACGCCTAGTGAGGGAAAATAATGTAGATCTCACCGAAGATTTTATATTTGATACAAATTACGTCATCATGGCTCGTTCAATCCTGATATTGGTTGACTGTAGCCATCCACCCTTCCCAATGTAGTGCTCTTATCCTTACTTCCTGGTGGCTCTTCCTATGTAGATACTTTCCCCTTAATTTTCTGCATGAATTTATTCCTGGGTCTTCCTCTTGGGACTTCTCCCTCTATTTTACCATCAATTGTATTTTTCACCGATCCATTCTGTCTCAGGGTTTGCCCAATCCATCTGGTTCTACTTTTCAATATGGTGTTCCATATCGTCCTTTCTTCTTCTACTCTTCCGTCAAATTCATAATTTCTTATTTCTTCCGTCCATTTTATCTTCAGCATCTCTCTCCAGCACCAGGTTTCGAAGGCTTCTAGTTTGCTCTGTTCAGATTTTCAAATGGCCCATGCTTCCGATACATAGAGTGCCATGCTCCAAAAGAATATTTTTACATACTGTTATCTAGTTTTTAGGCCTATCTTATTTTAACACAGCAGTATTTATTTATTCTGAACGCTTTCTTAGAGTGACATATTTTTCGGTTGATATCTGCTGTACTCCTTCCGTCTTACGTGATGATGCTTCCGAGGTATGTGAAGGAATCTACTTGCTCTAATTTCTCTCCTCTCAGTGTGATTTCTATATTCAGCTTTTCTCTTCCACATATTAGGATCCAAGTCATAAAACAATTTAAAATGATTCGCATAATTATAGTCCTAGTATCATGGAATAAAATACTCAATAAATGACCCATGAGACGCTTCTATTTTTTTTCTTCTGATTTTCATATAAATATACTTTTTACTTTGGTTTGGTGAGCAAAAAAAATTACGATCTTACTGGAAGATAAGATGGCTATATTTCAACTAAACCGCTAAAATAAATATGGATATGGATATCTATGTAATGACTTTATTAAAAGCAACTCAGCTTGTTTTCAAATACGTGATCAAATACAGCGGGAGCAGAGTTGGAAAATTTCGACATATGTTCCGTTAATCACTGTAATAGAACCCAAAAAGAGTTTAAACGCCAATAGTTATCTGCAGATTCTGTTCAGAAAAAAATATGCTTGCGATGATGCAGACGGAAATAGGAAGAGAGGGTTCATAGATGTTCATAAAATGCTAGGAAATACTGATGACGATGTATGACATGGCACAGCTTTCTGGCTACTGAATACCACGTAAAACTTAGTGCATCATTCCGAGGCATCTTGACTCTGATCTCAAATGTGCAAGTCCTCCGAACAGATACGTATTTCACGAGCAGATAGGGATCATCAATTTCCATTTCATGATTCAGCCTTGTTCCTCTGACTTTGATGTTAACTTATTTCTTAGATTTAGGTATGATGTTGGGTGATTTTTCTGGAAAGGTATCGAGTAAAGTCGCCGGCGATGGATCCATATTGTGACGCATCATCCAAAAGCATCACCAAACGACCCCATGAATTACACCAGCATTGGAACTTGAGTCTCCTGACGTATCTCATTTCCCGGATTTTCCCCAAGTCTCCCTCAACTGCGGGCGGTGAGCCTTGTTTATGGAGAAACGCCGTTTCCAGCACTTACAGCCAGTAAGTGTGACCAACTTTAGTGAACCCATGCTAGTTTTTTTCCCATTGAAAGTCATAATTTTCCGCGAGGCGACTAACTAGCTTGGTGTATTCCATATTTTACGGCGTCGGAATGGGAGGGTTGGAAGAATCATTGAGTTTCTAGTCGAGACTTTTAAGTATAAGTGCTCTTTCTCCCTGAACGAAAAACTTTTTCGGCAGCGAAAAACAAAAGAGAGGACTAACTTCCCTCCCTCCCACCCGCCTCAATGTGTGGCTCACTCATATAATCCTGTTTTTCTCTTTTCTCCCTTTTGTGCGCTAACTGACGAGAATTTTCGGAGAAAAATTGATGCGGGTAAACTTCAAATTCATTCGTTTATTCAGCGGAAGGAGAGAGGGGGAAGGAAAAAATTTTGTTAACGGCCTCGTATCCACGGTTGACGCGGTCGAATAAACGAGATATGAAAAATTCAAGAGCGTCGCCGTGCCGCGCCTTCGTCACAAGTTTTAAGTTGCTCCAGTTGAAGACTGCATTTTTCAAAATCATAAATATCTTACCTCGCTCCAACTCTCTCTATCTCTCTCCCGGCCATATCCCTCTCTTTCTCTCTCCACCTCCACCGCCGTTCCTCCTCTACCCAACACGGCTCCCGGGGCGAATTCTCCTCGCGATAAAATCGAGCAAAGTTTTCTCCCTTCAAAGAAGAGTTGAGGCAGCCACTGGGGGTAATGGGAGGTGAGGAGGGAGAGAGGAGGAGTCGCTTTAAAACTGTCGAATCACCCGACGACCAATGAGGAGAAAAATAAAAAAAATTAAAAACGGCATCACGGTGCATTTTTCTTCCCGTTTAAGTTTTCCTCCCTTGCGCCGAGGCACTTAACTTCAATTGACGGAGAGCTATTTGAGATCATATTAAAGCGTCGCACTTGGCATTCGTTTAAAGAGAAGCACTTGGGTGGTTATGCGAGAAATATGAATGCGACCTCTTTTATAGAGCGGAATAATGCTGAAAATACTTACCTACTAAACTCGAAGGGATGCGTGGCGCAGTAGGTGGGGTGGTCCTTATTTTTCGGAAAGTCGAATGTATCTTGGGACACCCCCAAAATTTGTGCCATTGGAGTAGAAAATAAATAAATTGTGTTAAATATTACTGCAAATGGAGAAGGGAAAAAAATGTGCCGCATTGCATCTTAAATGTTGAAATGTCGTCGATCTTTCCTGTTTTACACCCGTTCCTGAAGATTACGGAGCACATTTCGTTTCCTTACTGAGCGTTTCTTGTTGTTATTCAGTTATTACCAGCCAGATTACCATCATACATCTGACATGTTTAAATGGCTTAGCCTTCTATTATACTTTTTTACCAAGCATATACTGCATATGGTAATTTACTCAGCTGTAATTTAGGACGGCAATTGCTCATCTTAAGTAAAAGATAATCGAAAGTGCTTATTTACCGTTGTTGAGCACATAAAACCATTGCCATTTCACGCTACATATAATTGAATTTCTTGAATTTGAAATGACTTCGGCCAGATTCTAAAATCTGTTTAACGTTAACCTTAAGACGGCATTAATTAATATCAACTGAGAGTTAACGTTTTTGTGAACTACATCAGGCTTTTAGATGACGTGCGTGTTGTCGATTGGAGAGCGAATTGTAATTGTTTTTTTTTTTGAAATGGCGAAAATATTTCATTAGAAATAGTGAAATCATAGTGTAGTTTACGGTATTTTTGGCGGAAAAAATGAACATAGAAGGAATGCAGTCAATGACCTCTCACAGCCAACAATCTGCTCCTCATATCCACGAAAGTTTTCATTTCCCATTTTTAATGAAGATTATTGCTCGCATTGTATTTTCCTTTGTAGCAAATGGCCAGCAATACCTTAAATAGGCAAGCTGTCGGTACATAATGGAGATATAAAAGCATATTTTAAATTTTGACTGTTCCAAATCATGAGAACTAATCTTATCGTAATCGATATCTTCAAAAACTTAGTTTATATAGGTAAAAAATTAATTCTTTCAATATAAGAGTATTCATATATTGGACACTAATTGAGTAAACAGGACCACATAGTATTATTCGTCGTCAAGTAAGACAATAAAACCTAACAGGATTAACAGCATAAGTAAACAAATTTTAATACAAAGAAAAAGGAGATGATACCAAAAGGAACAGACCATTTTGCGAATCTGCCTTGCTTAAAAGAGCTCTAGGCTGGAAGAAATTCCTTTGAAGAGCTCGTGCTGATCAGTCTAGCGAAAAAAATTCTCATCATTCCTCGGTCTGAATGCTTTGGCGGAAGCCAGGGGGCCCAATTTTTGCTGACTAATTAAAAATATCGGACATATCTCCAGTTCTCAACGCTTCAGCAGTCGTGGAAGCATATATAAAGCCTCCGTTTCAAAAGAATAAAAACAAAGGCATTTTGCAGGACACCGATAAGAAAATGCTGCGACTGTGTAAAAAAACGAGCAAACAATCGCCAAAGGCCAATTATGAACTATATCTCTTCATCTCTCAATCATGGACTCACATTTTTTTCTCCGAATGGAATTCCACCCCTTATGAATTAATCAATCAAAGAGATAAAAGTTCCTCGCCCGTTTAAGTATTCCTCCCTTCATTCTCCCTAATTTGAAACGCTTCCGTTTTTAAATAGAGGCGTCCGTCGCTTTAAGATGATTATTTTGACGAAAGCGAGGAGTATTCTGGATCAATGGTGAACCTTATGTATTCATATGAGTGTGGCGTGTTTCCCGCTGTTGCCGTGGGAGACCAATGCAAGACCGTCTGGGAGGAGGGAAGAGGCGAGGGGCAGGAACGAAAGGAAGGCGTATAACTCCATGCCATTTTTCCGCGAGTTAAATACGGGTAGAGGCGAGAGGGCAAGAGAGTCGAGACAAAAAAAATACGCTCGCCGTGCGAAATCTAAGCGTTCAAAAGCCATTCGCCAAAAACCAATTTCACGCCACTTTGACCGCCCCTTCGCAATTGCCGCGGGGATTGAAGCAGAAAGGGGAAAGGACGAAAGGAATGCTTACGAAGAAGATTGCGGAAAGGGACGATGGACCACTTGAATTGAAGCAAAGAATCGTCAGCTATGGTCACTGGGGTGACTAGGACAATTTTTAGCGAAATATTCCATACCGACCTAACTAGCGGTTACTTCTAGGTTTTGCCTGCATCAAACTGTTTAGAAGAGTAATCTAACGGAAAAATTATCAAAAAAGGTTAGCGAAATGAGATAGCTTATACGACAAATAAGGATGACAATTCTGGTGCAAGTAACTAAAATGTCAGGTGAACATAGGGATTCGTATATCTGCCTCTTTGAAAATTTCTTGACCGTGAAAAGCCTTCCAATGCAACTTATTTTCTGATTCTTACTCAGCTGAGTTCAGGTAGAATCAATGGATATTTTTAGTAGGTAAAAAATAATATAAAACCTAATTCAGAAATTATTTGCATCTCATCTGTATAGATTTCACCTGCTCAATATGGTAAACCTAACACTTAACGATTTACACTTTTTTGCCAGCTCTCATGTCACAAAATATTGAATGAATGGACTTTGAGTAGTTACATTGATTTAAAATTATTTAAGCTGTTTGCTCTGTAAACTACATAATCAACTCAGTAGAATGCAATAGAAATTCAGACATCAAATTCATTCAATAAAAATATTAAGTCTTTTCATTTGTTGCGAATTACTAGTTTCTAAAAGCTATATGAAACGATGAGAAAGTTTCATAGATGTGTCACTGAACCAATTTTCCAGATAAAAATCACTCAAAGACTCGACAAATGCAATAAAAATATTTGATAGCTTGGCTACAACCATGTTTAACTAACAAAAACTTTCAAAAGCAGAATGTAAATTTCGTTTCCTCGTGTATTTAGACGAGAAATATATTTTACTTTGGTGTCAAAGAAACATTCTCACTCAATTCTCTTTTGGTGTACATATATGAAAAAAATAATTCCTTGAAATCGGATAATACTGCAGCTTTAAGCTTTAATCTCATTGAAACCTCTCCAAGAAGTTGCAACAGGCACGTGAAGTGAGTGATACCGAATACCAAAGTAAATGCGACTCATAATCCTCTCTCATTATTTAACTTAAAGGATATGAGAGGCATAACTTTCATCAACTTTGGACGTTTCAAGTTTTTATTTACACAGTGCATTTACCGCCACATATTTTCTAACGTAAGTCACATAAACCTGAAGTCATTTTAATATTCAGATTTAGGCACACGCAACTGAACAGTTGCAGGTTTACTGATAATTTCTCTTCAGAAGTTTGAAATTTTTTCCTTTCTCAAGAGGTTTATAAAAACTTCCTCTGTACTTCCAAACGATGAGTAAAAATTATATATTTAGTAAATTTAACCGAGGTGAAATGAGCTAATAAATTCATCTGGCAGCAACCACACTTTACAAATATCTCGTGGAGATACAAAAGACATTTTATGTCAGGGTAAGACTGAATAAAAAGCCATGGTTGCCAAGCAAAATGAATTTATTTCTATAAAATAAAGGATATTTTGTTCAGATCTAAGTAAATGATCTTGGAGCAACTCCATATAAAGTCTAAGGTAATGGGATGTGATATCCTATTTCGTGCGCGCGGTAAAAGTTGCTACTACTATGAATATACTAGTAAGAGAAAAGTATTTATTACTGTATATTAATAGCACTTCACAACAAAGCAAGGAAAAATTGAGAGGCAGAATTAGACAAATAATTATTTTTCTAGTGGAGATAGAATTGGCTAAATTTCAACTGTAAAAATAAAATTAAAACCGGTCAAATTAGCACAAAGAGTTCTCAACGCAACGGTTTAAAGCAATTAGCATTTTTAAAAGCCGGGGTAATTTGTCCCGTTAGAATAGATGGACACTTTGAATAGGGTGGAAGGCTTTATGAGCATAGGGAGAGAGGATAGAAACCCAGCAAATGATTTGGACCTTCAATGATGACTAGTATCAATGACTACAATGTAAGTTCCGGTCAAGTAGATATAACAATGCACGGGAAAGTTTTTCCCTCTGCCGCGCTCAATACTCAAGAAACCGGAATCTGAGCGTGAAATGATCAGCATTGCCGTTAAAAAATGAGCCCAATATGAGACAGCCGTGACAAAGTGTTTTTGTTCAAACGGAGGGAACGGAGAAGTCGAGTAACGGAAGGGTAGAATGAAAAAGAAGTCTACATGGCGGAAGAGAACTCTCACTGCTATTCTCCAAAATATGAACCAAGTTTTAAACATGCCTTAGTGTAGGACTTAATATCTTTTATTTATCAAGGTCATAAAACTGTAGGTAGAGGTAATTAGCTAAGTTTCGCTAAAACCTTTCTTGACTCGGCCGAATAAATTAACGTATAGCTCCTGAAGAAAAAGATCTCCTATTAGCTATTACTCCTTAAATCGAATGTACAATTTAATGTGCGAGTCATTTATCATGGAAATGGCCAGTCTGTCCGTACAAGATTTCAAGAATGTTAAGCTGAAATATTTCCAAACAGCCAGCCAATTTAGATGATGCGAACGACAGGTGCACACGAAAAGGAAATTGAGTTATAGACAAAGAAGTTGATGAGATAAGGCCGACAAGCGGAATCCCTTTAAGAAGAGGGGATAATTTGTATTCTTTTTTATGAATGTAATAAGGCATAATGGCAAAAGACTTAGACCAATCCGCTACAAAAAATATTCTCAACTGACTTTCGGCTGGCTTAATGAGGATCAAGTATAGAGTCCATTTGCCGATCTAAAGATCGCTTACCGCTTTTTTCTTGGATTTCCATCTCAATATCCAACTCGAAGTTACAAGTTCGGCTAATGAAATGCTCCATTAATTTCTCTATTATTTGAATTACTGGAGAAATCTTTGACTAATAATATGAGAAACTCAACAGCGAGTGATTAACATTGACTGGCATACAAATGTATTGTCTAGGGCTTAAATGTAAGCTCGTAATACCACGATCAGTCATTAGAAATCGGCTCTCTTTATCGTTCCTATGCAATCGACTTCTTTATCGAATCATACCTTTATCGAGTCCATTTATTGGAGACAATTTTTTCAATATTGATTCACAATTTTGGCTAAAAATAGAAAAATGAAGCGATTTACACAATTCATTAGGTAGCCATATTTTTGATGAAGCACATCACTCTTCAATATCTGAACTAACTTGCATTACATCGATCTTAAATCGCCTGGTTGGAAATACAGGTGACAATTATGAATATCATGCATGTTTTACAGTATTTTTCAAACAAAATGCAGCTTCAAAATTGTTGTGCGATAACATATATGCAGGAGAAGGCATTTTTGAATTGTAACTGAAAGTGGGAAATCCTTAGGAGCTCATTGCAAAATCAATTTATACAAGCTATGCTTACAACCATTTGCAAATGTATGCACATAGGTGAAGAGGTATTTCTATTTACTCTCTAACTAGCCTGGGTAAAAACTACAGTGATTCTCACCTGCATTTGCTTCAATGGCACATTCGTTATTTCATGAGCTAGAATCTCATTAAACAGTACAAGTGATGGATTTTTCAAGAGTCAAATTTTTACCACAAAATAAACTTTCCTTGAGTTTTTCATAACTAAAATCGTTGCACAATATTTGACTCACAAAGACGAATCATGTCCTTCCCTGGTATCTCCTTACGGTATTAATCGTGCCGGAATCCGGACTGCTGTCACTTGTTTTTGCCGTGCCAGGTCATTCACGATGGATATGATGAAGTAGACACGTCAGTCCTTTCTTCGTATTGGCGAAAGTACGCGGGTTTTGTAGATGAGTCAAACAGAACCAGGAATTCTACATGTCAAAGGTTTGTTACTGAAAGTGAAGAGCCCTTCTAAAAAAATTCCGAAGAAGCTGTTCTGCAGAACGTAAGGAATTCTACAGAAATTGACTCTTTTTCTTCAGAACTAGTTCCTTTTCTACTCATCTGTACGAAGCATGAGAGCCTGACTCTTCAGAACATATGTTCTGTAGAGTCATTTTTTGCAGAGCAAAATAACTCCTTACAATCTGTTCTGTAGAACTTCAGCAACTCTGCGGAAATATGTGAGGTTTCCTTGAGCTTGTAAGGAGTACTACATAGCGTCTAAGGGCATCAGTAGAACGTCGCTGGGAATTCTGCAGAACGTCCTAAGGAATTCCGCAGAACATCCTAAGGTATTCTGCAGAACATCCTAAGGTATTCTGCAGAACGTCGTATGGAATTCCGTAAAATGGCGTTTCAATACTTTAAGGAATATCTACAAAACTTTTTTAAGAAATTCTGTAGAAGTATTTATAAGGAAACTATACAGAATTTTTTATCTGAGAGGAGATTATGAGGGGATCGGGATGGTGTGGTGGCTAGAATACTCGCTTACCATCGGGCGGCCAGGTTTCAAATCCCTGCAGAGGCGGATGTTTTTAAGAGGAAACCCGATCCCTACTTGGGTGTCTTGTGGAGGGCACTTCAAGGAGAGTACTCCGTCGGTCGGATGAGACGTTAAACCGTGGTCCCCTTGGCGCCTTTCGTTAAGAGCATGCCAATTCCGACGCCGGGTTTCTATCCACCCTTCCTCCCTTATCTATCACCTATGGCTCAAATGACCTTAGCCGTCGGTCGCCTCCCCAAATGTCCAATCCAATCCAATCCAGGAGATGATGAAAGGGAGATCACTTTAACTATTCGTGGGTTGGCCACACTGTGGCGATGGCCCTCCGCCTCATCCCACTATTCTCCCACACCACCCTGATCGTTCTTCTTCCCCCCCTCTCCTCCCATCCCCCAGAAGACCATTCTCTTTGGAGCGCCGCGATGAAGACATCAACCGAGGTAGTAAGACGTGACGGCCCGAGGGAGGATGGGTGAGGGGGAGGTGGGCGGGTTGGGTAGGTGGGAGTGGGGGTAGGAGTCTGGTTTTGGTGGGGTGGGTGGGCGGATGGCTCCGCTGCACACGTATAATAAGCGGGGAGTGGAAGGAGAAGGAGTGGGGGAGGGTGAGAACGAGGGGAACAAAAACAGCGCCAGGTGGGAGGTAGGGGAAGGGTGTTGTTGGAAACGAGGAGTGAGGGAAACAACAAGGGTGGAGGGAGGGAGATCTGAGCCGGGCGCGCGGCCGTCGTGGTCGGGCGAAGAAGGCGAGAGAAGGCGAGGAAGAAGAGAGAATGGGGATGCGGGCTAGCTTCGGCACGATCGGGGGAGTGAAGTGGAATACCTTCGACTCCGCATGCCTTTGGGAGAAGTCTGGTAAGATGAAGGAGAGAGACAACGGAAATTGAAAAGCGAAGAGTAAGGAGAAGGAATCAGCAGAAATAAGAACGAAAGGAAGAGAGAATTGAGAATCGGTTCCGCTGCGGAGAATGGGGAAGCGTGGATTGGTTTACAGTGACGCCGCCGACCGTGGAGGCGCTGGTGTTCCGGAGGAGGTATAACAAAGGAAGACCGAAGAGCGGAGGAAGGAGCCGACGAACGAAAAAGCGGCAATTCTTCCCCTCCCTTTCACTCCTTTTTCGATTGAATCGGGAGAGTGGGCACAAGATGGACGGACCAAGGTTAAGAAAACCGTAACGAAATCGAGGGGTCAAGAGAAACCTCCCCGAAGTTCAGACGTGTGACACGTTCATAAACCACTTTCTTCAGGTTTTTAAGATCAAGGGCATGTTGGGTACAAGTTGCAGCGTTTGCTTGCTCATTAACATAAGTTCAGTCACCGAAATATTATTTCGTTAAAAAATATTACCTTATCAATAAAAATAATGATTGAATAACGTCCCGTAACCAATCGAGTTGCCGCAATTAGCTGTCACCAGTGTTCTTCTATCAGATTACTTCTGTCCAATGTCATACCCGTTGAGATGATGTCTTTAGTAAGATCACGGAGATATTTTTAATGATAATCCACGTATTTGACCATGACTACCGCTGAAGTAAATGCATCATAACCTTTTTTCCAGATTTTTGCTGCCAGATCCCCAGGCCTCCTGCTCGAGGTCCCCATTAGCATCTAAGAAATCTTTCTCTTGATTGCTTTCTCCGTATTCGGGAAAGTTAAATGGTAATTTTTCTAATATATACTTGCTTAAATTGCTGTTTTTTAATTTTTTTTTACGAAAAATAAGGTTTATGTCATTTATATATGGCATATTTTACCAAATGTTAATGCGATGAATCAAAAAAGAATTTTGCATTCACTGACATCAATTAATAATTATTGATTTCCTGTGATAGAAATTCGAGAGGGAAAATTGACAAATTTGTCATCAAATAAAAGACATATCATGTTAGTTCAACTGCCACATAAATCAATCCGTTCTCATTGATAGTCCAACTCGTTAGTCAGAGAGATGAGTGTCGTGATTGAATGGCATTTCTTTCAATTAATCACAGGAGCTTCTGCGTCGAGCGTCGAAGCGATCTACTATTTAAGAGCCGGGATCCGTGAGAAGATGCCCGTGCGATGGGAGGACGTCGTATCGCTTTCCTCGTATCTGTGAGCCATCTTGACATGGCGGCCTATTGCCCGAACAGCGAAGTGGAAAGGCGCAGGAGGTTGCGGAAATGGAACCGTCACGACTTACCTCCGCGACTCAGATTCTAAACGTTGATCCCACAAATGATCGAAATAAATGTCAAATTTTCGCCTCACGTCCATTATTCCTTCTTTGAAATAAACACTTAAAGGTCTACTGTCTTTCCAGGTACACAATCGGAATGAGTGCCTCCAGAACTCTGTAATCGAAAGGAATTATTTTTTTTTAATTTTGATGCTTTTGGATATTTTTCCGTAAGGTTATGCGACTTTTAGGTCTCTAAGACACTGTTTCTAGCGTTACTCGGTGGGAATTCTTTATAATGAATGAAAAGACGCCTGGTTAAGATTCCACACTTTATTTGAAGCAACACGACCTAGGTTTTAGCATATCATGCCATCCTGATGAAGGCATGATATGCTGAGACCTAGGTCATGTTGCTTCAAATAAAGTTTAGAATCATAACCATGTGTTTTTTTATTCTTATTAGTACTGTCATTAATTATTCTATACGAAAGATCAAGCTTTACTGATGTAGCAAGACCCCCGTGCGTGTTTATGCATGGAATCATGAACACTTGAAGGAACAGGGAGTTTGGGGTTATTTTCTGGCTATACTTGAACTCGTTGTTGAATTTTATGCTAAAGCTCGCCACCCGATGTTCGACTGATAGCTTGAAAAATGCAGATTTACATTGAATAATACCAGAATAAGCGTCTTTCATCCTAAGTACTGGCCCAGCAGATAAGACGTCTCTAGATTTTAAGCTATCAGTCATATACTTCAACTCATTCGCACAAGGTGTGGTTACCAATTGATGTTGCTGTACCAAGTGGTGGTGATCAATTGTTGATGTACGGATAGTCCTAGATGGACTCGCATGGGTTCCTCAATCATACAAAAAGGCTTTTAATGCCTTTTTCACTATTAATAAACAATAAATAGTAAGTAAATAACTTTACTAATGCAGTATTGACGATATTTACTTGAAGTAATCCCGGAGACTTCAATGCTCGCAGTTCCATTCAGCGTCGCGAAACATATTTATAGAGTTGAAACTCGGAGTTCATGAATGGTTCCTCAAAATCATCAATAATTTTTTATTTAGGGGTGGTAAATTGGATAATTTACGCTAAAATAGAACAAAAAATACTTTAGCCATTTATACGTACAGGGCTGTGCATACCAACGCTTCTATTTTTCATCTCAGCATGCCTTTTACTCTTCGTCATTCCGTCCATAAAACCTATTCTCCTTCTTCTCCTTTCCCGCTCACCCAACATCCTCCACTCTTGGTCATCCTTAAATAACCATTTGCTCCCCATTACTCTTTTCAGCCACGCACCGTCACTCTTCCTAATGCTATTCAAGTCCCCTTACCTCACCAACTCTACCAAGCATGCGCTCGTTTGCCCTCCTTTCCGCCAGCCGCACCTTAGTCATCAATCTCCGCACCCACGTTTCCAATAGCAGAAGCCTACTTTTCCTCTTCTTAATTATAATCCATATTCCTGCCTCATACAACGCGACACTCCGCATCAAGCCTTTCATTAGTCCCTTATTTACATCAATACGCAAGCTTCCCATCGTTAACTTCCGTCTACTGCTGAGCACTTCCGTGGCTAAACTGTTTTACTTCTGTTGCCATTGCCACCCAGCCAATTTTCTCAAAAGCATATTATAAAATCGCACAAAATTCCATAGAGGAAAAATAATCCACCTTGATTGGTACTTGAACCACGATCCCTGGATTTCTGACCGAGTGATTTAGCCAATGAAGCTACGTAGGCGTCCCCTTCCTTTATGGATTTTTTAATCCAGGTTCAAGTCCTGGTCAAGGTGGATGATTTTTCCTCTGAGAAATTTCACTTATATGTTTGCGGGTGACTTTGTAAATTTTTATTTCGTAGCTAGTCCAGGTGTACTTAAAATTTGTAATTACATTGCCTCAGCAGGTGCCCTCGCACTTTTATCACAAGCCTAGTTGTTCAAGGGAATCTAATTTCGATTATTTTCTTGTGATTAATCTTAACTCTGTATTTAATGTAATTATTTTTTAATGCATTTACTGAAGCTTATATCTACGTCTGCATACTACCCTGCAAGCCGCCGCATGGGTGTGTGGCAGCAGAGGGTGTTAAGTCACCAACCGTGTAAATATGTAAGGTTTTGGGAGGTGAAATGGTGACATGTATTATGGGAGTTAAATCAGTGGAGCTCAGTTTATTTTGTGGACACTTATTGTGCACGGATAGAACGAGTTTTTGTACCTATCTGTTCTCCAATGGATTTCTCTATTTTATCGCTTCTGTCTGACCTAGAGATGTAGTGAGGCGTCATGATAATATTCTCTGTGTAGCTCTGAAACACACCACTTCTAAATTTCTGAAGCAAGCTAGGCATGTAGCATCCGAGTCTCTCGGGGCTCCCACCTTAATCACTCTAAAATTTGTGAAACATTTTATATTTGCTCCTAACAGTTTTTAAGAAAGCATGCATCTTTTCTTTGTATTTTATTAATTTTTTTGTTAAATATTTATGATCAGGGTCCCAAATGCTCATTATGATGTATTCGATATGTAGCCTAACCAGAGCGGTGTAGCATCTCTGTTCCACTTTTTCATCCGAGAACCTTCCTATTATACATTTAACAGAACCTAGTTTCTTCAACGTTGTGCCGCATATGTTTTTCATGAGTGTTCTCCACGTTACATCCGAGTGTATTGTAATTACAAGATATTTTACTGTATCTGAAGATTGTATGTTTACTCCACCCAATAGTATAGATGTAACCATTTTTGAGATGATTTTCGTAGGAAGTGAACTGTGGTGCATTTTTTAATATTTATTTCTAACCCCCAATCCTGGCAACACGAATGACAAGCTTAAAATCCCTATGATTAGCAAATAGCCAACGCTTGGTCTTCCACAAATGTAAAAATCTTTATCCCCTAGTCTGCTGGGAGGCCACCTGAAATCTAAGGTAAAGATGAAGCCCCTTCAGTAGGAAAATTAATAGCCATAGCTATGAAGAAGTTACTTCTGTGGTTTAAAATGGGACATTTTGCCTTCATGCGGTTCTGACTAACTGAACGGTTAAAACTGACCCTAAATTCCTAAATTCCTAAAAAAAAACCGATTCCTAAATTAGACACAGTGCCACTTTATAAAACAAGTTTTATTTGCGGTTATATTGCATTCGAAAAAAAGTAAGTTTACATTAGAAGGAAAGAAGAAACTTCAATCATTGATAGCTAATCTTGAGACTTCAATGCTCTGCTCCATAACTTTAGACGATAAATGGTACAAATATGGATCCAGAAACATTACGCTCTTTAGCATTGCCCATAGAAGCTAAAAATGGACATTAACTACCTATTAATTGCTTGTTTAATTATTACAAGCACTTGATGATGCAGCGTCAGAAAGTTATCAATTTAAAGAGGGCATCAAAATTTAATTCGCTCTCAAAATCAAAGTTTAAAAAAATTTCTGGCTTTTCAAGAATTTAAAAATGAAAAAATATAATATTTTTTCTCCATAAAAACAGGACAATAAAGCCGTACCACTATATTTAACCAAATAGTTTGTTTTCAGCGTTGAGCCAAAACTGCTAAAACTAACAACTTTTGTGAAGGACACCTTATTTCAACTGTTTTCACCAAATTGGCATATTACTATTTAATTCATTGAAAAAAGGAGTTGTAGAGGAACCTTATTGCTCATGGTTCCCAGAATATCACTGGGAAAAAATAAAATATAAGTGCGGGACATTCATATCAAAATGAAAATCCCCGGTTTGGTTATTATAATCTATGAATACCTCTTTTCCGGATTATGGAAAAATAGACTCAAGAAGAACGAAATATCTGCAGAAATCTCCCTGAAAACAATAGAAAAAATTTGTTTTCTAATTTGAACAATCTTACAAAATAATCAAAGATGATGAGGGGATGATATTACTTCATTTAATTCGGGGTTAGCAGCTCAGAAAAGAATCGCAAAGACTAATCATTGGAGTCAGAGAAAACGTTCCATTCTCACGAAAACAGATGAAACGATCTCGCGGTAATTCTTTGGGACTTTTATCTGCAAATGCGTCACAGAGCGCAAAACCCCCGGGGCTCATGGGAAGGCATTCGAGGGGTGGGAATACTGAAAGGAAGAGAAGTGAGTTAAGAGGAAAGAATGTGTGACGCGTGGTTAGATTTCGCAGAATTGAAAAATCACTAAAATGTGACAAACCGTTGTCGACCTTCAATATCCTCGTGAGAAACTTAAATTTAACCCCAAATTTTCGACTTGAGACCGGATGAAGGCAATAAAGGGATCAGATTTAGCGGGAGTGCGGCCCGTCCATGAAAAGCTCCGCCCCGCTGACTTGAGCATCGCAATCATCTCAAGGATTTATCCCAAGCATCTTCCACGGGCCTCACGTTCCTCCACCCCACCATGAGACTCAACACATTTTTCACTCACCTATTTCTTCCATCCTCCGCTACATATCATTCTTTTGCTCCGGCTTTATACCCCTCCGGCCCTAAACACTACAAAGGAGTCCAATTTCCGACTCTCAGGCCGAGGTATAGGTATTATTTAGGTGACGGCGTTGATTTGGGGATATATTTTTTTACGACAGAACGGGCGACGTGCGGGTAAGAGCTGGGGTTGGGCAATTACGGATTGGGATGTCAGGGGTGGGTTTCAGGTCCCTTAGCTGCCCATTGGGGTCGTTATGGTATCGGGTTAAACATCGTCCTCTAAGGATCAAGGCTGCTAGAAGAAAGCCACGAGGTAGAGAAAGCAATAGACTCTTCTTAGAGCAACAATTTAAAGTTAACTTATCGTCAAATGTATTTATAATTATGCCCTAGGGAGAATTTTGTAGTTAGAGTGATGTACCAAATTAGTGTTAGATTTACCAAACTTACCTTCATGATTGCTTTGAAATAACAGGTGACAACATAGGATTTTTTTGTTTCACCATATTCATTGTGGCTAGGAATTCAGCTGTGGCTAGAATTAATTTCTCTCGTTAACTTATTAATTTTCTATACGTCATCAATCTTATATTTCATTACGCGCATACACATTATTAGGTTCAACTGTAATTGCAAAAATTTTGGCATTCTTAAATAAGCAGATACTCCGAGTAGCCACAGAGCTACTTCAATATCACTATTGTATTCCTCTCAGGTAATTGAATCAGACACGGTTCTCCACCACCAAATTATGAACGTAATTGCAGCAATTTAACCGTAGGTAAAGGTATATACTTGAAAGTGAAAAAGAATAATGGTTCTGAATTACTCTATGGCGATTTTTTTTATCATAAACACACTTAAGACTCAGATTAGTGAGCGACAGTTCATGTAAGAGTAAATTAGCAAAGAGTAAAAGTTGAACCCGTTACTCTCACAGTATGCTATTCAGAATAATCCGCAGAAATCTATGGTCTCCTAGAAGTGTTCTTTATAGAACGTAATGCCATCTGCAAATTTTGAAAGCCGCAAATGTTCGCTAAAGAACAGCAGTGATGCTGCAGAGTAAATGTGAATGCAGCATATGGGAACACCAAAGTGTAGAATGATTTTGGATATGCTGAAGCGCTCTTAAATTTGATCAAAATAATGCCATTATTCTTTCCTTTGGAGCCAAGTGGACGTATTGTCGATGATCCACGACTGCACAAGACGATACTCCATAGACATCATTTCAGTGCCTATTTCAGGAGTGGAGAGAGAATATGCATACAAAAAAATTTCTCTCCCCTTCTGAGGGTCCTCATTCCGCGAAACAGCACACGTTCTCCATATTCAATCCTTCCTTCCAGTCAATGTAGTTGATAGTTGACTTTTGTTAAACAAAGTTGGGTGGAATTTATTGAAGCACCATGATTTACAAATACACATATATTAAGAAATATACATTTATTTTTATTTTGCCTGGAGAAAAACTCCAAAGTATCGTTCATAGTCCTATATTTACCAGTTTACAACGACGATCTTACTTCCATATTCTTGGAGTAGATTATGCTTTCTCGAAAAAGAGAATGCAAAAACTTTTCTCCGGTTTCCTGCTGTTTTGAAAGCTGCAGATAGGCCAACGATTTGATTTCCGACTCGAGCAGTTTCGTGAGGGCAGTTTAAGGCAGGTTAGGGAATGTTAACAGTCCTGATGACAAAACACGAGTCTGACCTCGAGACTCAAGCCTATATGAGGCCTTCAACCTGGCGTGGAATCCGAGAAATGTTCCTGTAATCTATATTTTTCATAATATATATAATTAATAGATAAATATAGGTTGCCGGTGTCCTAGGTGGTGGGAACAAGTCCTTACTTGCCAAACCAATGGGGGTGGGTTCAACTGTGGGTGGAATTTTTCTCGCCAAGGATATAACCATATCTGTTCCACCATTTTTTGCTTTTTAATGATGCCAGGTGTAGTTGGGCCTTATGAACTGGGGTGATAAAAAAATATTCAGAGCATAATTTAAGAGAGAGGTGTTTTTAGGCAAAATAAGTTAATTAGTGTCCTTTTCTTGCACAAAAACTCGCAAAAAATTTTATATTTTGGAAATTATGTTGTGACGGCATTAATTGCGTTGCGTATGAGATAAAATTCACGCGAACTTCTTAAAAAAAGTTTACAGCGCTACTACACATCATACCATGCCGACATAGATGGTGTTTTGCACCTTTGACCTGCCTCTATGCGGTTGCGGACTTATCTTAGCTAAGGACCATCATCAATGGTTGTTCAATTCTAAGATTGGTTGACTGCAGCCCGCCACCCTTCCATATCTAATGCTAGATCCCTTGCCTCCTGGTATCTTTCCCTATGTACTTTCCTCTTTATTTGGTCCATAAACTTATTCCTTAGTCTTCCTATGGGGACTTTTCCCACCATTTTACCTTTAATTATGATCCTTACAATCTCATTGTGTCTCAGGGTGTATCCAATCCATTTGATTCTTCTTTTCTGTATGCTGTTCCATTGGCTCCTTTCCTCCTCTACCCTGATATACACTTCATTATTTCTTATTTTGTCCGTCCATTTAATTTCCAACATCGTCCTTCAGCACCAGATTTCAAAGGCTTCAAGTCCTTTCTGGTCAGCTTTTTCAATGGTCAGTTCCCGCCTACCTAAGCAGGAATCGACAATTTCCGTAACATGTTGCTACTAATAGCATAATGCTTCTCATGTTTCAGATATCGACGACTAAGATCAATCAACATACCAAATATAACGCTTAAGATTGTGAATGACCTCCAGTAGAGTCCTATACCTCTGAATTTAAGCTCTATCTCAGAGAGTTGTTGCCTAGACTTTAAAGTTAAAAATAAACATCGATTTTTCCCTTGAGAAACTACGCTCTGTAATCAAGAAAGGCAGTCAGACAACACTCCGCCTCGGCGCTGCTGCTGTTAGCCGCTTCCAAATTACGTCTGAGAGCCTCACGCTATGAATATTCCAAATATATATAAGGCGCATAATTTTCTCATTTTCATTCTGGGTAAAAAAGGAAGATCCGAGTTAAGTGGACTCAAGAGGATCACCCATCCCCTTCCTCCCCCCCCATTCACTCTCACCACGCCGTTTGCACCCCGACGCGTGCTCGACAGCATGTAAGTACATGCATTCGACGAGAATTCATTGCATCCTTTCGCTCTTCCATTTTATTTTCACTCATTCTCTCGCCTCTTTTTCTTCTGATGTTCCAAAATACTCCGTCTCACGTTTGGTGGCGGCGCAAATAAGTTTTAAGGATGCAAGAAAAGAATATGCTTTAAAAAGAGTCATTTCTGGCGTGATCTGGTGGATTATCATAATTAAATTAAGGTAAATTGGCAATTTTCCACAGTATAAACTTCAATGATAAAGTTTATATTGTGTAAAATTGCAAATTTTCTTTAATTTTAATGTGCTTTAAGTTTTCTGAACACGTAGATTCGATGCTCATATGCGCGAAGCAAGGATTTTTCCGTATTCTAACGAATAACTCCACCACCTTTATATTTTTATGGGAAGACTTTGCCAACGAGTGAGAAACAAAACTGAAAATAAAAATACCCTAATCACTATCCAAAATTTGTAATAGAGTGGCAAGAGCAAGAGTAATATATTTATTGGGCCCGGGAGCAAAACCGGCAGATGCGGTGTATTTAAAATAATGATTCTGATCCCTAGTTGAGCGCCTTACTGGGAGCATTTAAAACTCAAATTTCTGTACGTCAAATGGGTGATTAAATATTGGCCATTAGGAAGTAATATGAAATTAATAAAAAGTAGGAAATGATGAGGCCAGGTTTTTAATCAACTATTTCTGTAGAGTCCTTTCTCTATAAGTCATTTTTCTATAAGATATTGAAAATAAAATAAGAGAAATAGATCGTAGAAAAGATAGGTTTAAAATGTCTTTTCCGCGATCGATAAGAGACCATAATGACTGCGTTGACACTTAAAAGTAGGTTAATTGACAGGTAGTTTAGCTGATTAATTTGTATACCCCCTAATGCATGTTTCTAAATCTGCCGTGTAGTGCTAAAACCATGTTTTTCATGTTTCCTGCATGACTCTTGTTTCACGTTTACGTAGTTAACCTATAGAATAATTTTGTGGTTTCTGTAGCATTTGTTGCAAACCTATTATGTGGTGCATGTTGGTGAAAGTAAATTTTTTCTCTGTAGTTCTTGTTGGTGATAAGTCACCCCCTATCAAATACCCCTGTGGAGGTTAGCAGGATAATAAGTAGATGTATATGTAGTCCTTTTCTTACTAAACTATTCAATCTTCAATGGATAATTTGCCTTCATTTTTCGATCGCCACCGTCAAATAGGCAGCCATGCAATGCTAAAATGAGTTTTATATAAGGTAGCAAAGTCTCCCATCGCAATGCAACACGAGGTATTTACTAAAGGAATTGGCCAACATATGAGACAATGGAGAATATTGTCGCTGTTGAGATTAGCCTCTTTTTAGCAAAAGACGCTGTAAGGTTTAAATTTTAACGGATGAATAAATATACTTGAAGTATTTTATGCTTATCATTCAAGTAAGGTTCTTGGATCCTATCAAAAACCTTCAGTAAAGCCACAGTTCGTAATCCGGCCGTCATTATGGCATACACAGTTAGCATGACATATTGCAAGTACTCGAGCACTTTCCAGACCTTACAGACATTCACGGACCAAGTATTGATACCGACATACTCTCTATAAGGTCTAAATGAAAAATAACAGAAATCACAGGGATGCAAAAGAAAAAAAATTAATTTATTCCACGTGATTCACACATAATAAACCTGCATGTGAACATCGGAAAATTTCTTCCACATGCAAATACGTCGATGACTGCAAAATAATTCCCTTTGTGATAATTCATACATTTTTAATAGTAAGAGTTATACGTAATAATGTATACTATATTATTATATATACAGTAAGTATAGTAAGTAATATATAGTAAGTATAATAGGGATAGATTGTAGAACCGATAGGTGTATAATGACGTTTTTTCCGCGTATCATTCTGGACCATAACAGCTGTGATTGTCATCATGAATAGTGCGAATAGGTATTGACATTAGCTGGACTATAGATCTTTCTCTTTATATTCTCTACGTTCTTATTTATGCATGATGTAAATATTGATGTTCTCATTTATGCATGATATTTTGAATCTGTAGTAGTAGTCTTTGTTTCCCTTACATGCTGGAACGATTGACGAAGGAAGAGAGTAATAATTATGAAAATTAATGATCTATTTCTCTTAACGCCATTCTGGAACCATAGCATTTACAGTGGTACTTATAAAGTTGTGACGGGACAAGCGTAGATATCACCTTCAAGGAGAAGAATCAATTGAGTATTACGCTACAGAAACGATGAATCTTAACATTATTAATTTTGATTGTTTTTTCCTTTAAAAGACTGCTTATCCTGTCACTTATAAATAAAATTTAATGAAGAAGAGGAACATCGAAGTATTGAAGAAATATTATTATGAAGGGAAAAATACGTCCAGTTACTTTTCAACGAGACGTAAAAATTCTCTAAACACCGGATGATATGAAATCTGCTGATTTTAGAAAGAAAGAAACGAAAGATAAAAAATAAAATTTCACATCACAGATCTAAACATCCATTTTAGCTTCTGTCACGTTGTCGTTCTGTCACGTGGCTCGTACTACGGCAGATTAGATTGCGCCAATAAAATTATAGGTATAGATTGGAGAACCGAGAGGTAAAAAATGTCATTTTTTCCGCGTACCATTCTGGGCCATAACAGCTGTGATCGTTATCATGAATAGTGCGAATAGGTATTGACATTAGCTGGACTGTAGATCTTTCTCTTTATATTCTTTACGTTCTTATTTATGCATGATGTAAATATTGATGTTCTCATTTATGCATGATATTTTGATTCTGTAGTAGTAGTCTTTGTACTCTTTGTATGTTGGAACGATTGACGATAGAATGTTTCTTAGCTAGTAGATTTTTAAATGGCGCGTTGCATGTGTGGTACGCTGGTTTCAATGTAGTTTCGGTGTTCTCCGCCGTATAATTAATTCATGCCTGGTGTGGAAGCACCCCCTCCCACACACCCTTTGGGTGGCTTGCAGGGTATGACGTAGATGTAGATGTGGCTCCCTTCCCTAGCTGATTTAAAGATGTTTACTGATTAATTGCATATCAATCCGCCTCCTTCTCCATTTCGAAGGCCGGAATAGAGTAATTAAAATTAGTTCATTCCGTCAGTTGAGGTATTGAGCGCACGGTTTGAGTACTAATGCTAACTTTTTTTTTAAGAGCTGTAAGTATAATTTTCATTTAAGTCATTCTTTAGCTATGCATTAAGTAAAGTCAAAACTTTTTTTAATATAAACAAAATAATACGGATTTTTCTACAGAATTATTCAAATTAGAAAATGCAAAATAGATACCTTGTACTTCCTTCCAAACGTGTCTCTTGCCTATATATTCTTCGTTACTTCCATTCTTTTACTTACCCTGAGCAGAGATTTCTCAGGGTATACTGCAATTGTTTACAAAATATTAACATAAAAAATTCCTGGGTGCCAACTAGAGCAACAATATTGCCCAGATATATCGCAAATTGAAATTCTATCAGTTAAAAAGGAAGGATACGGAGCAAACGAAGCCGAGAAAATGGTGCTGGTGAAACTAGTCTTACTTAAAGCTTATCACAACGACCAAACGGTAGGTAAGCCAGGCTCTGCTTGAACTATGAACGAGTTTTGTAATCAACCAGCCTAAAGCAATTAAGCCTTACGGTAAGAGGCCAATTTTCCTGCGGCTTGAGAGTGTTTTGACCAAAAATTTCCAGATAAGACCTTGAACCATATTTGTCATGCTTGCTTCAAGGCCTTCTGTCGTTCAACTCAGTGAAAATCGTTCCAAGCGCAGATTTATGCTCAACCACCTTGTTAACCTCAAATAATTGAGTCATCCTAGCTTGAACGATAATGGTTACCCGTGACTGGTTTCCACTCAAGAAGATCAGGATTATCCGAAAAGCAAATCTGGTGGAATAAAATCACAGATGAGAACAGAGGTGGACGCAACCGCTATGCCCATATCAGCGGGATACCAAATTCTCTCTGTCAGAGCTGACTCAAATATTGTGGCGGTAACTGGGAACGACGCAAAATGATCTTTGCGTTAGCAGACCTACCGGCGAGAAATGACCGTGAGGTGTCAAATATTTATCAAAAAAATACAATGGGTGAACTAACGACTCGATGAAAAAAGGCAAGGAAAAATGGGCATAATCTTAATTGCCCGAAAACAGAGCATCATTTCCACCCGGGTTATCTCGACTCTCTTCTCCTTTGAGAATGGGATGTGTCACGGGAATAAAAATTTTTTACACCTCAAAAATTGTAATGAAGTCGTAAAATACCTCGTTTACTTCCTCAGCAATAACAGCGCCACCTCGTGAGATGATCTCCCTATCTTCAAACTATCCTTCGCCTCATAAACATCTCGTTTCCAGCCTTTCCTCACAGCCCGACCCTTCTCCTCCTTTCGTTCTCCAAACCACCTTCACGGCGAGGTATGCGCATACTAAGGAGAGGAAGAGCTGCCGTGCCGTGGACTCCACGCACACATCTCAACCACCTCCACCAGAGTCATTAAGGGGAATTTTTTCCCTCCCTTCTTCTCGCCTTATCTCCGTCCGAGCCTTTTCCCATTTCCTTCATCCACCTCCCACCAGCAACCCTATCCTTTTCCGAGGCGTCAAGTTATGACGCTCCCGGGCCTGAGTGAGTGAGAATAGCACCTCTTTCTCGTCCATCCCACCCCGTTCCGCTCGTTCTCCGTCTCCTTTTCACTCATTCCGGGGCAGGAGGAGGCAGCCCCGCGGCGGCGTGGATTTTTATACCGCCGCGGGTGAAAAGTAAGCGGGGCTTCGAACGCGAAAAAGAGGGAATACGGGGCGCAGCCGGAGGGCAATGAGTAGGGTGGGGGCACAGGGCAGAGATGCAGGGAGGGGGGAGGGGGGCAAGAGCACCAAAAAGGCGGTGGCATTGAGAAGAGTTAACGGCCGCTCCTTCTTCGGATAATGCCACCCATGAGAAGGCGACGGAGGAGGCGGCTGGGCCAATTTCGGCAACTGGTGTTCAGCGACGGAGGAGTTCCCAATTTTCTTCCCCCCTTCCCTCCCTACCTCCCTCCCCCTCTGTATAATAATAATCCGCCTGTCGACTCAGCAAGCACACCAACTCGTTCACTCCCTGAAGAAGACTCAGGCTTCCCCCCCCCCTCACACACACCTCACACCCATTTTCTTCCTCCTCAACGCATCTAGTTTAGTCACGGCCCCTTAAAAAGAGAGGGCCCTCCAGTCCTTGAAAGAGCTGCTCGCAAGGACACGCGAGGAAATTTCTTCTCCGCGCCCATCATGTGAGTAAGCAGCCTTTGCTCATTTTCTTCACCTTCTGTTCCTCCTGAAATTGGGGGTGCGTCATTAAGTCACCCGGGGTGAGACCTCTTCTTGCCTTTCCGGGTTTGCAGGCTGTGCAGAGTACGATTTCTGAGGGCGGCAGTCTTGCTTTCGGCCATTTTACACTTTGTTGACAGGACGGACTCATATAAAGATTCGTTTTCAGTCAAAATATCTGTAAGATCGGAGGTACAAAGTTACCAATAGCAGCATGAAAATAAATTCAGTGCTTTTTTTTAAATTTATCTTCACTATCCCGAATACAGCGCAATGTGCCAATTTACGTCGGATGAATAACAGTAACAACGGACGAGAGACAAACACCCATGTCCTGTCGTATAAAATCCTTAAAACCTATAAAAACATAATGTAATTTAAATTAGCGCTGTGTTACGACATGTTTACCTACGTTGTCGATAGATGAACACACATTAAGTTAGTTCTGCAACCGTGTCCACTCTAAAGTCCATACTGTCAACAACATCCTCATCTGCATGTTACCCTGAAAGCCACCTATAGGGCGGTTGACAGGGTGTGACATATCTATCACCAACATGCACTGCAGTGTAGAAATTGGATTTCACCAACAACACCACGCCATGGGTAGGCTAAAAATGCTACAGAAGCTACTACACTAATCTATAGTATAAATTTGTTAACGTGATACAAAAGTAATGCAGGGAGCATGCAAAACCTGGTGTTGGCACTACTCGGCAGATTTAGAAGCATGCATTAGGGAGAATATCAATTAATCAGCTACACTACCAGTCAACTAACCTACCTCAGAGTCAAAACGCAGCAATTATCTTCTCTAATAGATCATGGAAAAACATTTCAAACCTATCCGTTCTTCAATCAATTTCCCTTATTGAAGTCTCATGATCTGATCTACTGCAGTATGTTGGAGTTCATAATATATAAATAAATACGTTGGAAAATACATTGGTTTTGAGTTCACATAAATGGTTGAGTCTAGTCTTCACCCGGTGGTCCGAAAGCGATTCCCATTCCAGTTGCAAGAGGTCAGCAACACTATCAATAGTTTCTTAACTGAATGTGGATCACTCACAATTGTAAACAAGAAACGATTGTCATCTTTTTCAGTATCAGAGCATAGTAGATAGTAAGCAATGCAATAGTAATCAAAACAGATAGTTAGTAAAGAATTATTATGAGTATTTAATGTACACAGGGCATCACAAATGAAGAGGTCCTTCAAAGAGTTGGATTGAAAAGATTTTTACCAAAGTCTCTGAAAGACAGAAGACAAAAAAAAGCATGACAAACTGATTGAACACATTTTGCGACCCCACAGCCGTATGTAAATTAAATTGGTAGGTGAAATAAATTCAGAAATCACAGGAAACCAATAATGAAGTATATACATCAAGCTAATCACGAAGTACGTCCATCTACATCTCCTTATCACAAGGGCAGGGGGTGAATTATCACCAACGCAAACTGTAGTGAAGAAATTTACTTTCACCAACATGCACCATTTAATTGGTATACTACAAATGCTACAGAAACTACTAAAATAGTCTATAATGTAACTATGAAAACGTGACACAAAATTCATGCAGGAAACATCCAAAACATGGTGTTAGCACTACTCGGCAGATTTAGAAACATGAATTAGAGTGCATATGACTTAATCAGATACACTACCTGTCAAGTAACCTACTTCCAAGTGTTATCGCAGCTATTATGGTCTCTTATTGATCGCGGAAAAAACGACAATTTAAACCTTTCTGTTCACCAATATATTTCCCTTAATTTTGTGCTCATGATCTGATCTACCGTAGTATGATGGAGTTAGTAAGATATGCCAAAGTAATAATTGATGTAGCAATGAATTGATTGGCAGAGGAAAGAGTGTAATTGAGAGTTACTAACCAATCCTTGGATTGATGGCTTATAATGATGAATAGAGTCTTGAAAGCAATATCAAGCATTCGATTGGTGGCTCATTACTACAGGGTTTAGTATCAATTCTTTTAAACCGGTTTTACACGGGGCTCAAAATTGCGCAATTTAAAACTGATTTTTTTTCTCAATATGAGGCCTCATAATTACAAAATAACAGCAGGGGCTATTTTTCTATCTCGCACTCATTCATTTGCGCAAGCTCTCTTGCAGTTCACCGCTTTACACGAAGTATTTTGAAATGCAAGTTTGTACATACACCAGGTTGTCCAATTACAAGCTCCGTGTAAAACTGCCTTGAACTTATATTCATCTACACCTACAAAATTCCGTGCAAGCCACCACTAGGGTGTATGGCACGGGGTTATTCCACACCAGGCATGCAGCTTTCATCCCAGTTTAAATCAGAACCGCGCACGTTTCCCCGGAATGCCAGGCTCAGGGCAAAAGCAGTGAGGCAAACAGTACGCGGTCAGACCATAAACTAGGAGAGTGATACGTAGAAGAACGTGTTACCATGCAGGACACTACTCAAGATATAACTACTGGTTAGTATTATTAATGTGACATACAAATAGCGCTACAAGGTACTAAAACATGCAAGAGTATATTATGACGGAGATTGCATGCGAGGTTAGTAGCTAATAATGATGCTAAGATATTTAGCACTACTGAATAAACCTATTTTACCTAGTGAGTACCCTAGAACTGATCTATTGCAACTACTATGGTCCTTTATTGTACCTGGAAAAAATGACATTATAAATCTATCGGTTTTGCAGTCTATTTCCTTAATCTTATACCTGTGATCATGTCTACCATAATAATATGGCTCTAGCAAAATATGGTGAACGCACGGGAAAAATTATGTCTGCATCAAATTTTCGTAAAAGATTTAATCTATATTTTTTCCTTCGATCGGATAGAGGTTCCCACCCTACAACAACTTAGTAACATTACTATATTTATCGTAAAAATGTTTAACAAATCTAGCAACCCTCCGCTGTTTTATATATATATATATATGAAACTAGTCCTACTTTGTACGGGTCCCATACACTAGCGGCGTACTTCAATTAACAGCGTATTGATGTGATGAAACCGGCAAATTGAGGAGGGTGTTAGCCTTTAAAATGCAAGAAAAGCAAGCAATACTCGCTAGCGATAACAATCGGCATAATTATGAAGGTCTTTATCCAGAAAAGACACTGAATATGCCACCTGTCCATCGACTTGCCCATTTGGTTTTGGTGACAGCAGTTCTGAATCGTTATCTTGCACGTAAAGAAAGAAATGTAAAGTCTGTCCATTTGGTATTCCAACTTTTTAAAACTCACGATCAGAATCAATTTACCCTGAGGCAGTTCACAAAATATTTTTATCGAATTCAGAGATTGTATTTCTTTCAAATAACGCACTAAGTTTAATCAACGCATTCAATATATTGTAATATTGTGATAACAATTCAGGTTCACGTGAAATAATCTATAATGCTACCTATTTCAATTGATGTCACGTACGTTACAAAGCTTGCAACACCTTTGCTGCTGTAAATCTAATGCAGCAATGTTATGTTTTTCTATAGTAAAGATCCGTAAACAAAGAAATGACAACAAGGAGGCGAAAGCGGTAATAGTGGGCCATCGAGTGCATATTTTTATAATGTTTCAAGTAAGTCAAAATATTATTCTACGACCACCTCTCCTTTGATTTGACTTGTGTCTTATTTGGAGGAACTAGCTATGTACAGAAAAAGTAATGGAGATGACACGAGACATTAAGAATTAAAATTTACATTTTTTTCATAATTGAATCATGACTAAAGCTTAAGCACTTTATTCAGAATTTAGGGGAAAGCTACTTTTAAATATTATTCGAAACACTCATTCGGTACGACATCTCGATAATTGTTACCAACGATTGCAATAATATGAAATGTATTATTTTGCATTTAGAAGAAATTGTATTCATATAAAATCGAATTATAACCAAATATTTCCCACGTACGATTAGACTACATGTTCTGAGTCCTTTCATTGCCAAGATACCAAATCAGTTTAATTATTTTCATTTTCATCTATGGACATCACTTATAAAAATAAAAAGTTTAACGTAAACATATACATAGACAAGAATCACATCCACCTCTTAAAGAGTACATTTTATATGCACCCCCGCCGATGTTCTCCCTGTGGCTTGCGGTACTCACATATGCGGTGGTGAAAACATTTGACGGCTATGCTCACGTCACTCCACCCCCTCCAGGGCAACGTATCGTTACAGATATTGATTAAAACTCATGTTAATCATATCTGAGTGACTCAGGAAAGTTTTTTTTACCCATGGAAGGTTGCTTTGCTGCGTCAACCACTTCGTCTTTATGTCCAATACTCCAATGGTACTTCAAAAACCTTGATTGTGAAATTATATGTCGAAACCATAGTCGGAAATAATAAACCAGCGTAAAGTGGACAAAGCGAGATTTTATTTCATGTGATGCATTTCCTCAAAGTTAAGTCTGAAGCTCTAAATTGTATTAATATACCAGAAGATAATTACCACGGATTTTTGTTGCGTTTTTCACCAAGCCAGTGGTTAAATTTTGACCGACATGCCGATACCCAAGCCGATCATTGTCCGCAGATAACCCCTTACCCTAACGATGGAGAAAGAACTGAGTACCGAAAGTACTGCACCTTTGAAATAAGCGAAAAGAATTTGTGATTGAAAAGAACAAAATGCTAGTTCTATTCAGCATGGGTATGCACAGGTTACATCAAGCTCAGTCTTGTTCCATCCAATAAATATGGATTCACTATGCGTCAAATTACTGTCACTAACAAGATACTATTGAGATGGACATATTTTAAAATAAAAAATGTGTCATCCTGTCACTAGATCAGTGTATCAAAATATGATATCCAATGTATGACCATTGATTGTTTTGTATGAAGAGTATTTCTCCTTCGGCTAGAATTGGCATTCCTCCTACGTAACACGTCCAAAAATTTGCATCAATTGTATGAAAAATATTTCACAAGAGGTAAGAAGTTAATAAATCAAATAATGGTTTTGAATTCAATGATATTTATCGGAATATTGATTCCGCCTAATTTTGAAATTTCCCAATTTAAGGCAGAGGAAACCATTATGTATTGAAAATATGTCATTATCTAAAAATTTAATGATTAGGCCAAGTGTTAGGTTTTGCATGGATCTAATTTACGTAAGAATCAAAAAAAAGAGTTTTTTAAGATTTTAAATTGGAGTACAATTGTTAATGATAATTTATGGAGATAAAGTAATATAAGCATCCCCTAAACAATGCGTCAAAAAATTAATCACAACTTTTAATTTACGTAACTTTGGTTTAGTAATTAAAACAGATGACAATCCAATTAATTTTAGCTACCTTGCATTAGACATTAAAAGCAAATTATCTTCTTGCGGGGAAATAATATGGTTGCATAAAAATTAAGAACTGGAAGTGGCTAGGATATATTACAATTTTCTTATTATAAGGATAATTGTCTTGAGCATTTTTTTGAGGAAATGATCTCGTATGCTGATCATTTTATTGTAATAACTCGGGCAGTTCCTTAAATATACATATACATTTATATTATAAAAACCTATCCAAATGAACTAAGCATGTTATAGTATTTAAAAGTACAGTTTCTTCGCTGAATATGCAAATGAGGTCAAAGATAAGGAATCATTATATGCAACTTTTTCCTCTCAGAATAGCGCCACTCAATTCATCCCTATAATTTCATCAAACCAGGATAATTTCACTAAGTTAGTGCCACGTCTCCACTAAGGTGATTGTAATAACCATCTTGCTGAATAAAATTGGATATATTTTCTCTCAAATAAATATTTCTGTTCTCAGAACAGTGCCTGTTAATTCATCCCCATGTTTTGATCAAACTAGGGAATTTCTACAAACCAAGTGCCTCTTCTCCACTACGGTGATCGTAATAATCATTTTGTGGAATGAAGTGGGGTATCGACCTTTTTATATTCCATTTGGCGCTCAACTCTGCCTGCTCTATCCTAGATTACCCTCATTATGAGATTTCCAGAGCAGTTTCTCAACTTCAATGGATTTTGTGACACCAATACGTTGTGTTGTTTTCAGAATCGCAAAACTCGTGCATCTCCACTGATAGTTTTAGACGCCAGTAATCAAGTTTCAAATTTAATTACGACCTCCAAGTTTGCCTTCAATTGCTTCTTCTCCAACGGATATCGCTCCCTTAGCACCACAGCGTTGCATACCAATGTCAGTATGGAAATAGTTGGTAACTAGAGCTAGCATCATCGAATTTGGATATAAGGATCCTTCGCCCGAACTCATTGGAAACAACTGATATAGAATGAGCATCTGTCCTTTCAAAAAACGTTTGCTCTAAAAAAGTTCACGGTTTCCGTCGGGTCTAGAGAGCAATGGAATGAAACGTCAAAGTATCTGGAATTTTTTAAGGTGGCTGGAGCAACAATCGTGAGTAACTGAGTTCACATTTTAATAACTATACAAGTAAATTGAAATAATATCTATGGACCACACTTAAGTACAACTATTTGTGTGTTGGACAGAACTATACCAACATGTAAAATCATTAGGCGAGAATAATATTTTAACATTTTTGTCCCAAAGAAAGCTTTATATGACTAAGGTTAACGGTTCCGAGTTCGACTTTTGATATAAAATCATGTATAGATACGTGTTTTTAATTCAGCATGACACTATAATATTTATTAGTCAAAATTTCAATTGTAACGCATGTTTTCGCGTTTAGAAGAAAATCTCTACATGTGGCATAAAATCATTTTGAAATATATCTCAAATGCCATAGGGCTACGTGCTAAAATATTTTTGAATTTCCATGAAACCATATAAGTAAAATGGATTTTTTCACTGGAATCTATGCTTATTACTAATAAGCACACTTATGCAATGTTTATCAAAAACCTGTGAACTAAAAAAACTCAATCTTGCCACCTTCAGGGCTAGAGAACCCTATCAAAACCAAAAGAGATACATATTTTGATAAAACAATCTGGTTATTCATGTGTCTGATGCCATCCTACTGGCATATCAATTTCTTTAAGAAACAGGGTCCAATATTTTAGTTATAGTGAAACAGATCGTAGCTTATCAAATAAAACATTATATTAAATCCTCACATTATACAAAAACACACCTCGAATACACCGCGAGTATTTGGGACCCTGGTCATAAAGTTTTAACCAAAAAAATAAATGAAAAACAAAGGAAAACAGCGCGCTTCGTTAAGAACTGCTACGAGCGTACAAATAGTGTCTCACTACTTTTGGAGGGATTAAGGTGGGAGCCCCTAGTGACTCTGAGGCTACACGCTAGGCTTAGTTTGCTTGAGAAATTCAGAACTGATATTTCTCAGAGCGATAGAGAGAATATTATCATGACTCCTCACTACATTTATAGGTCTGACAGATGAGATAAAATATGAGAGATACACTGTCGAACAGGTAGGTACAAAAACTCGTTCTTTCTGCGCACAACAATTGAGCACAATAAAACTGAGCTCCAAAAAATACACTCCTATAATACATGTCCCCACCAAAAACGTATCCCTTACATCTTTGCACGGCTGGTGACCTAACACCCCCTGCAACACGCCCATGCGGCGGCTCGCAGGGTATTATATAGATTTACATTATTTATAGAATGCCCGATATAACTGTATAAAATTTAATATTTGGCGAAAACTCGTTCATTACAATAAGTTAAAAGTTTATGGAAAAGGTTTTGAGATATTGACATGAGGGCACAAGTATTTTAGTTGGCCATTGCTTACTCATTTACAATGCCATGGTTTCAGTTTTAGTGTAAAATGTAAAGAATTCACATCGCAAGGCCTGAATTATTCGTTCAGACATGGACTGCACCAGTTTAAATGTTCGTATTGAGGCGTTTCTAGTGGTTATAAATCCTTTTTCTCCCTAATAGAATGGAATTCTTCAAAGAATTGGCCTCCGGAATCACTTTCAGAAGCGTTGAGTTTTACGCCGAGGTTGGCGACGGTGGTAAGATCCAATTCCAATGGGCGGTGAAATCAGAGGCCACTCCTCGCGCCTCTCATGGCTTAGCTGGTCCAACGGCAAGTGGCGTAGGGAATATAATTCCAGACTTTTTATGGCGGGCGGTAATTGGACGGGCTTATTCATCGGAGAAGTGGCGGAGTTTCCACGAAGCAATCCCCGGCGGACTCGTCTCATTCTCCTCAACGCCTCTCCCTCCAACCTCATCCATCCTCGGCCGGTTGACCAAGTCGTCAACTTTCCACGGGGATCGAGGAACAGCATCGCGATAGTTACCGACCCACGTAATGAAGGCACCGACCTCCTCTGCGACACACTTTTAGTGCACACACTAGTTCAACACGTTTGCAATTAATGGAATATTCCCCCCGTCAAACATCCGTGTCTAATTAAGGCTGAGTAAGTGGAGACAGATTCGTTGAACTGCTTCACAATCGTTTTTTTTATTATTTCAGGAGAGTGTCGTTTCATTCTACCAAATTCCTTCTTCTTCAAGTGAAAAGGGAAACAATAAATGGGGTAATTCCAGTAGACCAATGTGCAATTACCCCCAATGAAGTCCGCTCTGTAGTCACGAAGAATAATTCTAAATAGAGAAAATCTTATTTCTCCCGTCGTTTCTCAATACATCTGTTTAGTTATATGATAAATACTATTTGTTTTATGAAACTACAGGAGAAATTTTTCCAAATCAGCTTACTGATAATATATTTTAGGGAACCTCCCCGCATCAAGTAATAATTATCCAAGAATTGAAGGAATGCAAAATTTTACTAAAGATTTTCTGCTCAGCGTGACCTTTCATACTGTTTTATAATTAATGCTTCACTAATTTGATCGGTGAAGCATAAGAAATGGCCCTATCTCTGGTGTTACTCGGAGGAACTCCTTCATAATGAATGAAAAAACACCTGGGATGATTCCAAACGTGGAGCTACGTGAAAAAGGGGATATCAAGAAAAAATTGTGTAATAGCCTCGTGAGCTAAAATTTATTTATTTTCATCACTTGCAACTTTTGTACCTAATTATGTAAGCAATTGTTCATTACATCTATTCCATCCCTTAGTAAACTCATGTTTTCCTGAAATATCAAGAGGCTGACTGCTACTTTGCTTGAAAAACTCCTGGAAAATGGATAAAAAAATACCTAAATTCCTCAAACACACAATTTATGGGCAGCACGTCAATGGCGTCAAAGAGCGCTATAAAAGCAGAGTTTTATTGAGACGGTAATATAAATTTCGGTCTTTTTTGTGCTCTACGGGAGATTAGGGATTCCAGTAGGCCGTTGACGCATTAAGCCCATTCCGGCGGGGACAAATTGAGATTTTTAACGATGAAGCTATTCAAAATGCAAGCAACAAAATAAAGAGCTGATATCACTTTGAAAATTAACGAGCCATCGTGGAAAATGGGAAAGAAGTAGTGATGGTAGGCACATAATAGCGACGGCGAGCTTTCTAATGAATAAAACAAGAAACTGAGAAAGCGCATGGTTCTGTCGGCGCTTGCCTTTTTAACGCGGAAAGATAAGACTGTGACCTCACGGCATTATTCCACTAAAAGAAGTTAGTAATCCATGAATGTCCTCCCACTAAAGTAGGTATTACTCATAATAAAGCAGTGCCTTTTTCTGGCGACGGAAAGGAAGGAACATCTCAGGAAAGCCTGGGAAGATTTATGGGATGTTACCCGAAGGAATTGTGATTGGAAGGAATCCGATGGAGGATGTGAGGCTGATTTTTGTGATGATGCACACTCGCCGGCGGCAAAAGTCTCGCTGAAGTATTTTCCGATGGATGAGGTGGGCGGGACTGAATTCGCAACCACAAGACGGAAAGACCGCCCACACGCCGAATGCGATTCTATGCGAGAAAACTGTTCTCGCAGCCGACGTCCGCTAGGCGCGCATTCATACCAGAAGCTGTGCATACCGTGCTAAGTAACAAGAAGGCAGAATTTTAACGTTCAATATAGGACAGAGAAGGTAAAGATATTTTTATTTACATCTATAACTACATCAAAGAAATTCCGTGCAAGCTACCACTAGAGTGTGTGGCACGGGGTGATTCCACACCAGGCATGCAGCACTCACCCTTGTTCAAATCAGAACCACGCACGTTCCCCCGAATGCCAGGCGCAGACCAAAAGCAGTCAGGGCAACGGTACGCGGTCAGACCAGAAACTAGGAGAGTAATACGTTGAATGACATGCTACCATGCAGAACACTACTCAAGATACAACTACTGGTAGCCTTGAGAATGGGTAACAAGTCGGAAACCGAAACGTCGGCTACCTATGAATTTCTTACCCGGTGGCGAGCCCGAGAGATTTACACAAATAATGGTTAGTTATTAATGTGACAGATAAATAGACGTACAAGGTGCTAAATCATTCGAGAGTATATGTTTGTCATGTGTAATAATGATAGAAATTTATACAAAGACGATATTGGAAGAAATTTAGACGATACACTTATAAATGAACTTTTTTCACACAACCTCATTTCACAACCAGAGATTTCGCATGAAATATAATTATAAAATGTTTATTATTATTTGCAATTTATTTTTGGCTAGATTGTTGCAAACTTTAGGGGCCAACAAACGTAAATTTACTTTTGCTATTGAGGCGCAAAAGAGATTAAATGAAATTGTTTTAAATCACTCTGGGCTTATTTTATTTCCACTTCTTGAACCATAAATACAGCGAGTTTCTTCCATCCCATGCGTAGCAACAAAATTCAACATTCAACAATCAATTTTAACGAGCGAACTTATTTACATTTAAGTTACAAGTGTTTTTAAGTGTATTGTAACGGTATTTAGTAAATATATTTCAGTTTATAATATATTTTGCTTACATTTAATATAATTTGTTATAAATGATTTATCGACCTAAGCTCCATCGAAGAAAAAGATGAATTTGTAGCAATTGGAACTATGCATGTGCAATGAAAACAAAGCGAATAGAAAATTTTCGTCCACGCAATTTGCTACAGTGACGTGGCGCTATGTAAGTTCGCATCGGTTCACCTGACATGTACCCTGTGTGAACGGACAATGGGAGACCGGTATGAGGGATTCTTAAGACACATTGCGAAAAATTATCGCGCGCATAGCATTGCAATCGGAGTGTCGGACGGCCTTTACGCCAACTCACGATACTGATAAACATATATTCGTATGAGCAATGCATTCCTAATGCGATTCTATGTTTATGGGCAATGCCATGTGCCTTAAAAAAACTGCCCATCTATTAACCTTAGAGAGGGCGCGTGGTCTGATGTAAGGTTCGGAGGCCCGTGGGGTGTCAACGACACCGAAAAAGAAATTGTTTTGAATCTTTCCTCGTGAGATATTTTTCCTTTAATTTCCTTTCTCAAATATATTTCTGTAATAGATGTCATTTCAAGTACATACCATTATATTATTAGGATAATATTGAAGTTAGGAGGATTTCCCATCAGAAGTCATTTCTTCGGCTTATTTGGCATCATCCAAAAATATTGTTGAAAAATCGTTTCCAACCCTTGTTTACTAAAACATGCTATTTTTAGGGACTTTTTAAAATAATTAACAAGTAACGTATTAATAATTTCTATTTTTCGACCTCATCATATTGGTTAAATCTCTCGATTGGTAGTAGTACGTTAAAATTCAAATAATTTATCATAATAAATACAGTATATTTTAAATATAAGGCAGTCTATGCTAAATACTTTTTATAGCTATTAGAGAAAGTTGACAGTTATAATGGTGGCCACAACATAGAAGAAGGAAAACATAAAAGAGGTGGACTTTCGATGCTTACGAGGGGTGTGGTAGGGCGCGCGGAGTGTAAGTAACACCCAAAAACACTTGGACTCGTGAAGATCGGTTTATCATCTCTATATCTTCCATAGATGGAAGGCATGGAGCTGTTTACCCGGTGAAATACCCGAAAGACCTTTATTCAGGGAGAACGGATTGGTGTGGTATGGCTAGAGTACTGGCTAACCATATAGACGGCCAGGGATCAAATCCCTTCAGAGGAGGATATTTTTCAGGGGAAACCCGATCCCCACTCGAGTGTATTGTGGTAGGCACTTCAATTACAGTACTTCGTCTGTCGGATGAGATGTTGAACCGCGGTCCCCTTGGCGCCTTTCGTTAAGAGCAGGCTTATGCCGACGCCGGGATTCTATCCACCCGTCCTCCCTTACCTATCCCTTATGACGCAAATGACCTTAGCTGTCGGTCGCCTCCCCAAATATCCAATCCAATCCTTTTTTCAGCGGATACGCCAAGAAAATATAAGATCTTTCATCACCACGACTCGTTCAAATCTTGAAATCTAGAGAAATTTTGATGTGCTGCGAGCTTATATTTGTGAGGATGCTAGTGATCCAAAGATTTGAAAATGTACAACACATTCAGCCCTTATACAATATCAGTATATAAAAAGGAACCTTGGGGTGTCAGTCACATCCCTTGCTCCCGTTTCTGCGTTAATGTCACACTCGCATAAGATTAAATTTCAGCGCATATGAGGTAAATTTTGAAAAAATTTAGTCCGACAAGTTCAGAAGGACTTGCACCAAGATATCGCTCAGATGAGTTATCCATAGCAGGTATTATGACCCTTAATAGGGTAATCCTCTAAAGCAGTACAGGAATCACTTCATTTTTATAGAGAAATGACTATGAAAAACTCAGTACCTATAGAGAGCCAGAGGAGGATTGGCAGGGAAATGTGACATTCCAGCCAAAATATTTTCTTAACATACGTCTGACAGAAGAAAAGACGGTCGTATGGATTTTAAAAGGTGCACCAATATACCGCGAGACAAACAATATAATGGTACTCATATATCATGTGAATTTTTTCATCCGTTAAGGTTTGTTTCCTTCCCGAGGAATAAAAAAATCAAAGATTGAAGAGAGATAGGATTAATGTTGAGGCGATATAAAAACTGAATGAGAAAGAAACATTTGAAATGCGACTAGGGGGAGAGATATGATGATGTGAAATCTGATAGCGATTAGGTCTGCGAGGGAAAAAAACGCAGGAAAAAACTCATGATGACTATAATTTGAAAACTATAGACTGAGTGTTGGGGAGAAAAAAACTTATGTGAAAAAAATGGAGATTTCGAGATAGGTGGTCGTTTGAGGAACCTCGCGGAATCAATGGGAAGGGGAAAAAAGAATGCCGCAAAGCAAAATCATGCGAGAATAAAAAAAACCTCTAGAAGTTGGTGTTGAGGACATTCTCGCATACAAATCGCTCTAACGCGTTACAAGTATCCCAGTGGAAGTGAAATGAATAAGTCTTAGCCGAAATATGCGAAAAAAGGACACATAGACCATGATGTCATTTAATAGAGATACATACTAAAAACAAAAGAGGACAGACAAAATACTATCAACTAGAAGAAGGTTACCCAATAATATCCCCACACGGCGATGTAGAAAATGTTATTTGATTTGGATATAAGATACGGTTTTATTAAAGCCGACATAGGAAGATAAGGAGTAAGGGTGAATGAAAAGTAAGGAATCGCTTGGTGAATGTTAATTCGGGAGCAGGAGCAATGAGTGGGTCCTAGTTGATGGGGGAAGTATCTTGACATTTGTCTAGACAAAAAGGCCAGGCCAGTAAATGGCCGAGTTTAGAGTGCCATGAAAAATAGGTTTCTTTAAAATAGTGTTCATAAAAATCTTATTGATAGACAGCATTCGCTCATCAAAATGTAAAATATTTGCATTTTTCTACAATACTTCAACGACGCGTTTCAACGATTTACGGCATCATCAGTCACAAAATGCTTGTTTTTTGCTTATTGTTGTGATAGTAACTAGGGGGTAGGTGAAGACAATACCAGTGTAAAAGTACAGATTTTACCTCATCATTTCACCTATCCCAGAAATATCATGTGAGCGATTATAACCCCAAAAATTTAACACTTCCTACCCAAAGACCTAAGAGTTGATGCTCGAGAGCCAGTGGATATAATTCGGAACTCCAACAACCTTAGCAACGAACTATTATTTCCCCTCTCCAATGATATGAGCTCTTTAAAATCAACCCCCTATCGCCTCACCAGCCCATGACCTACGTTCCTCATACTTTTTTCACCCTTCCCAAAACTTGGTATTTCTTCCACCTCCTCCATGCAGCTATGATAGCAATTAAGAAACAAAATTGACGGTAGTGAAGCTACCGCAAGTCCGATAAACGTGTCATATTAATAAAAATTGTTGATAAGTATTTTAATTTACTGTGATTATGCACATCAAAATCTTGTACTAAATGATGCCTTCCACAGCCAGGTATTAAAAATCATATTTCTTATGATTAAGTGGACGATTCTTTTTATTAAATCCAAAATCTTTCTTGATCAGACTATTGCCGCATCACCTTGTTGATACTTATGACTGTGATTGACGGTATTTTCATTAAATCCAGAATCTTTCTAGATTAGACTATTACTGTATCATCTTTATTGATTCTTGTTTATAATGTTACTATGTCTACATGAACTAACCCGTTGATAAGATCGCTACACCGCAAAAATTTTGATAATTTAATCCTCTAAACTCTAAATACTTCTAGGGTACAGAGCCATTGTTGTCTCGTCATCTACTCATGTTTATAACGTCATCATGTTTACTTGAAAACCGAGTGCTAAATCGACACAGTTGGGAACCGATAGCTAAGAGAAGAAGTCAGCAGATGTGCAGAATATGGATGATTTCTTTCCCTAATTGACAAATACTTATAGAGTACAGAGTAATTGCAGTCTCATCATTGATTCGTATTTATAACGTCACTTTGTCTACTTGAAAAAACCGGGGGCAAGATCGGCACAGTTGAAAACCGATAGTTAAGATTAGAAATCAACAGATGTGGAGAGAAGAGTGGAAAACGGAATATTTCTGGAAGCTCGGAATTGTTTTTTGGAAAAATGAATTATTCCGTGCCCATTGAAATGGAATCTGTATATATCGAGAGAGAGAAAGAGGCGGGATGGAACGAGGAGGTTGAGGATAAGGAGTAGGAGACTGAGGTGGGAAAAGATGGAGTGAGTGGATCCCTTGAGAAAGAAGAAGAAAGGAGAGGGGAAGGGAATATGGGGGTGAGGAAGAGAGGCAAGAGAGGAGAGAGAAAAAAAGGAGGAATGGAGAGAGTGAGAGAAACCTTCGGCCGCGTAATGATACACTTCCGCTGCGATAGAGTCTGGCGCGTGAGGAGTGGTTGGGAATGGAGGGGAGGTGGATTGGAGGGGGGGTTGGTTTGGGGGTGGGGGCGGTCGCCGCACCGCCTGTGGCCGGGAGGGGGAGGGTGGAAGACCGGGGTGGATTGGGGGGTGGGGGGCTGTGGTTGTTTTGTGGAGGGCCCGCTGGATTGAGACATCATCTTCTCGTGAGGAGCGTCTTTCGAGGGGGTGAAGGAAGGAGCGTCTCGGATTGAGACATTGAGGAAGAGACGGAGAGGAATAAAGAGAAACTGGAGGAAGAACACGGCACGAGATAGGGGGCCTATTTCCCTCTCTCCACCCCCTTCAGCCCCCCTCTTCCCCCCGCCAACCACCCCCTTCGCCTTCGGTTAGATGGGTTATTTCGTGAAACAATGAAACGACCAGCCTTCGACTTTTTTCTTCTTTCTCCAGCGTTCCTTCTCTCCTTAAATCCCATCCCCCTTCACCCGAAGGCATTCTTCAAGAATCCTTCACCCGAGCTGTTTTCAATATAATTTACAACCTATCTTAGCAGGTTTTCCCCGCAATATATGTTACCACCACCAACCATTTTCGCCGTTCACTTCATGCCGGGAGCAGGGTACAAAAACATCCAAACGAAGTGAAAGTCCTGGATAGAGTTACTCTATACTGTTTCCCGGTTGGTTCGAGAAGCGATCTAAAGAGCCAAGCTTCCATAAAATTTTGATAGGGAAGAAGGTTACCTCCCAAGATTGAGGGGGAAATGTACCTTTCCACAAACGTGTTTTCCAAAACGTATACTTATATTTTGTTTAGATTTCTTTTTCAAATGATATCAACAATTGCAGTTGCTTGGCAAACAGATTGCACAAATATAGCTGTAATCTACAGGCTCCTGTTAACGTTCTCAGAAGGAAAAACAAAAATGTATGTTTTGAATATAAAATTACGCAGCGGACAGTCCTAAAGTTGTTGAAAGTGGTAGCAATATACCATTATTTATCATTAAAAGAAAGAGAATGTCAAATTATCAATAAAGGCATAGGAAAATACACTACTTTGCATGAATTTCGGGAATCCAGGTGTTCATCAACATGGAGAAATGGTTTAAAATCTGATTCACATATTATTGGTGCAGCACGTGCTGCCCGAAGTAAAAACTCCCGAGTGTTTTTGCCAGAGGCTGAAACTCAAAAGGAATTTAACCTTGTGAATCACTCATCTGATCAAAAGGAGAAATATATATTAAATCTTTTACGAAAGTTTGATTTAGACTATCTTTTGCCAGGGGTTCAATATGTTTTGCGATGGCCAAACTATTATGGTAGAAACGATCACAGGCACAAGATTAAGGAAATAGATTGCAGGACCAATTGATTTACATTTTTTTGTTTCTTTGTACAGTAAGGGATCAAAATAGTTGCGATTAATCAGTTTTATGATACTTAACCCTCGCTAGGTAGGGTAGAATTTGTACTAGTGCTGACTATCATTATTTATTTTTTATTTATTTATTTAATAAAATTGTTCACATACAGCATTAGCGCCAATTTATAGTGAAACATATAACAAAAAACAAGAAAGAGGACAAAAATACAATAACAGCATAACAATAAGCAACGAGAGCCCAACATGGAAAGGGGAAAATATTTAATTTGTTGACAGGTGGGATATCGCTTGGGTGGTGAAATAGTTACATGGTAAATAAAAAGGATCGATAGTGTGGGGGAGAGAATTTAGAAGGGATGGGAGGCGAAATAAAGGTGAGCGCTTGGTGAGAGATATCCTTGGAATAGGCAGATGGAGTAGAGTATGAGTGCGGGTGGATCGAGTTGGTATCCTGAAGTTGAAGAGAGAAAGCAGTTCAGGGCAATCAATGGTCGAGTTAAGGGTATTGTGGAGGAGTTTAAAATCCATTTTAAGTCTGTGGTTTTCGAGGTTAGAAATGGAAAGAGAGGACAGCACAGCGTTTGAGGACATATTACGGAAATGTGGGACTCTGTGCTTGACTATTTTGGCAAAGAAGTGAGAGATGCAATCGAGGGATTTTAGATTTGTTGGGGCTGACATAGACCAAATTGGGGAACAATATGATACTATGGGAAGGACAATTGTTGAGTAGTAGGAATGGAGTGCTATTGGATCTTTAATTTCTGTGAAGCGGTAAAGAAGGCCTAATAGGGACATCGCTTTATTTTTTACAGTCTGAATGTGGTCGGAGTAATTTAGCTTTTGATCGGTTAAAACGCCTAGGTCTTTCATGGTTGTCACTCTGTTTAAGGGAGTTGAGTTAATTGTGTAGTTGAAAGTCAGGGGTTTTGTTTTCAGAGCAAGAGTCATGATGCTGCATTTTCCAGGGTTTAGGTTAAGTTTCCAGGTATCACACCACAGGGAAGTTTGATTTAAGGCAAGTTGAAGTTGAATACAGTCAGAAGTATTATTAATTTGCTTGTAAATCTTGCAATCATCAGCATAGAGAAGGCAATGAACTTGGGAGGAAAGGAGCTGAGAAGGAAGATCATTAATGAATAAATTGAATAGATATGGCCCAAGGACACTGCCCTGGGGAACTCCAGATCATTATTAGCCGAAGGTACCCGTTGAAATTCAACGGGTGAGAAAAAAATTTAACTTATTTTATAAGAAAGCCACAAAACCTGAAATACAGTACAGCAGAAGAATAGTCAGCGCGGTCATTTGAGGATTCTGTAACCTATCTTGTACGTTGTGTTCGTTGTAGTGGGCACGCTGACCGTATTTCGGGCGCACGTAGAGATGAGTGACTGTTGGTACTTTTTCATGCACGAGACACCCAAAAATGGGCCACGTAGACTCATTTCCACTCAAATAGCACCCAAGTTCATAGATGGTCACCTCGTCCCTCCGGTTCCCTTGAGCCGTCTTCTGAGTGACTGAGTACTATCATTTTATCATTATTATCAACTCACCCCGCATTAAATTTCCGGTTTGTTTTAGCTTTTGCATGATTTATTGCCTTATGTTATTGTTCATCAATCGTAGTAATAATACGAACCAATCGTTGCATCTTAAATATTGTACAGCATGGTAGGAGGTTCGTCAACGTAGAACTCTCCTGCTTTCTGGTCTGACCGCTCATAGTTATCCTGACTGCTATCTGCCTGCTTCTTAGCGACCGGGGGAACGTGTGATGTTCTTATTTGAGCTGGGATGAGTGCTGCATGCTTGGTGTAGAGCCACCCCTTGCCACACAATCTAGTGGAGGCTTGCACAGTTTTAAATATGTAAAGGTGAATGTAGGTGAAAACTCGTGTGTTCACGGGATTAGACGCGTTTCCCAGTCGATGGTAACCTGGCTGACAGAAATGAATGCACAGGAGCACCTTTCCGTCTACTTTTATTGACAATTTGCATTTTTATTAATTTCAATGTAATTACCCATGGCTCTATCTTCAATTAAACCATTTATCAGATTTACATCCATATTGAAGGGAGTGCTTGAACTTAAATTTCTCCGTAATGGTTTATTTTAAGTTATTTCTTATTTTCCAAACTTTATATAAATATTCTCCATTTTTTTAGATCTTCTAACCACTTAAGTCTCCCGTCTTCTTTTTCTTTGCCGCTGTTCCAAATCTGTACTTTTTGATGGCGTGACAGTATATTTCCAAATCTACCACGTAGTCTACCGTCATGTGTAATGACCTGAGGTCTTCTTCTTCTTCTTTCATCCACTTTGCTTTTGAAGGTCCTTGGGTGAAAAAGTAATAGAAATTTAGCTCTGGTTAGGCCACACCTCGTATACTCCGCGAGCATTTGGGACCCTGGTGATAAAGATTTAACCAAAAATTTAATAAAATACAAAGAAAAGAAGTTCGCTTCGTTAAAAACTGCTACGAGCAAACATTAGGTGTCTCACAACTTTTAGAGGGATTAAGGTGGGAGCCCTTAGAGATTTGGAGGCTATACGCTAGGCTTCGCCTGCTTGAGAAATTCAGAATTGGTGTGTTTCAGAGCAACATAGACAATTTTATCACGACTCCTCACAACATCTCTAGGTCTGACAGATGCGATAAAATAAGAGAAATACACTGCCAAACAGATTGGTACAAAACTCATTCTTTCCGCGCACAATAAGCGACCACAATAAAAACTGAGCTCCACTAAATACACTCCCATAATACACATCACCATTTCACCTCTCAAAACCTTACATCCTTACACGGCTGGTGTCCTATCACCCCCAGCCACACTCGCTCGTGTGTGACGGCTCGCAGGGTAGTATGAAGATTTAGATCTGATATAAGATTCTGTTTTTGTTCATGCTTGTTCATTTGTTCAGTAAAAAGCATCTTGTAGCCGCATTTGAGGTTTCTTTTCTTTATATATTCTTCCTTCGTCTGACTTCCTCGTCCTCTTTACCCTCACCGTCGATAGCATTTTGTTTCATTGATTGCTCCGATCGTGTTTGCGTGTGTGAGGGTGGTGAGACGGAAATAATCCTCCGCCGCCGGACCAAGCTCACGCGTTGGTGCGTCAAGACGCGATTCGCAGGAGTAGTCACACTTACCGTTTCCCGGATATCTGTCGGAAAATGCCTCGCGGGTGGTATGAATCACTAGTCGCGCATCTGTCTACTCGAGTGGAGTTCCATTTGCTTGGCTTGCGCTGAGACGCGAGTCATCTGCTCACACTCCCATTTCACCAGTTAGAAGATGATTTTATCAAAGAAGTGAGAAAATAGTTCGTGTATACGAGTACCAAACATAAAGAGGTATATTTATCATTCATCTCCGCGCGCTTTGCTTAAAAAGATAATTACTGGCTGTGTCCAGCATACGTTGCAACACCTCATATTCTTTCTTCGAAGGCACATATATACAAAGCAGACACAAACGAATTTGAGACCCTGTCCAATTAATTCCTCGTACCTACACAGAAGTTTAAAAACGCACAAATGATGGCATAAATTTCCCTTTCATGCCTATGCTGCGGTTTTCAAGTAAAGAAAATAGTCTTTTGTTGAAGTAGTGCAAAATTTTAGGACTTTCGAGCTTAAAAATCATATATTGGGAAAATGCGAAGCGTATACGAAAATCGAATGCAAAAATTAAAACAATCATAATAGTATAAGTAAGCAGAGAGCTGACTAGCCAGTTGGCATTCAAGAAAAACAGTCGTAGTAAGCTTTACTGATGACTAGAAAATAGGTCGGATACACGGGTCTCTTTTCAGCTAGAAGCCCTCAACCTCTTCCTCGGCTAACCCCCGAGTGACATATCCACCCGAGGTCCCTGAGCACGAAAAAAGCATCACAATACTATATTTAAGGTCAAAAATAGAAAATCATCGTACCTAGATCGTACCTCCCACCACGTAGGATTTAATTTCACTTTAATTTCTGCAATATTTCCACCTATTAGATTCATTTGCAATCCGCATGGTCTAATAAGAAGACGATATATCTCTCTCGGCGGAAGTAAGAGGGTTGCTTTTATCTTCCCCATTCTCATATTTTTTCCTAAAAATGCTGAGCGTTCAAATAAAAGTTCATTTTTTGGAATGCAAAATATTTTTTTTTCGTTAATACACAGTTTCTCTACGTAAAACATTAAATTTGGTTATTTTTTTATCTAGCCTTGCCCGTAATCGGTCGGTCCCGGCTCGTCTCACAAACTTACAATTTGAAGATTCTAACACTTAGATCAAGCTCTGCAGCCCTATATTTGCCATATATATGGTAGATGGAATAGGAATACTTTTATTAGAAAGTATGAGTGAGAAACGCGGCATAAATATTATCTATACAAATTTTATAAAAGAGATATCTCGAGTAAAAAAACTAGGTCAATCCTATGAGTAGGAGGGCAATACTGGAGCATAAAAGACAATTTGGTAACTTACGAGGACTAATTTTGGAAGAAAATGGGCAGTGAAGTAAGAATATCAGGAAAAGAGTTGTGTTGGCATTTGAGACTTTTTACAATCGCGAGAGTTGCGGATGTCGGCCTTGAGTTACGATGTTTTTAAGAGAGGGTGGTGATTAGTCTCATGCTGAGCGCAAGGGCTGAATGGTGCAAAAAAGTTCGCAGATAAAACAGAATGCGAGCAAATTGGAGAAAGTTAGTGCTGCAGGTGTGGAAGAGAATGGAGAAAAAGTGGTCAACGGAAAGGAAGGCTACCGATTAAGTGCTTCGTATAGTATATGAAGGGAGGAAACAGCTAGAAAGAAATCAGAAGGCAGAGTAAATGGATGGAGCACATCATTTACGAAGATGCAAGACATAATAAAACTTAAAGCCGCGATGTAGGGAAGGGAAGAATCACATTAGTGAAGAAAACTAATGAGCTCAATCAAATGGTTGAAGAGAGATACTTACTCTGAGCAAGGGAATCCAGCGACAAAGTAGTTTTCTGGGCTCTTATAGATTCTTGAAAGTATTTGCATCTCCATCAAAATCTGTAAATCTGAAAATGTTGTCTAATTAGAATCCCATAAAAATACTAAAAAATTATTATTTATCGCGCCATAAGAAAGAATTACCATGCATATATTTATCATAATCAGTTGTAAATTTCTAAGACACATACGTGCGATAGCATATGAACAAAATTTCAATTGAGATTGAAATGATTCCTGAAAATAGAATCGTCGCACTCATTGGAGTAGTAACTATGATCGATAAAATATGTCAAAAAATGTACCACTATCGATTGATAAAGACATTCTGGAGACTATATATTTCACAAGGATTGAAAATATAGGGAATACACTTGAATTATTTATAATGGCCGTTCTAAGGACAGTTGATAGCTTAAGAAGATGCTTTTTCACAGTTTTTAAGTTCGTTTGTTGCTTCGCGAAGTCTCGTTATTCTATGCCTATGATTGGATTTGGCCGTGTGTGTTTCAAATTCTTACAAATAATATATTAAAATGCTAACTAGAACAGTTGGTTGCATATTTGACCCGTACAGTCTCCTAGTTCCGAGGAAATAAATTACATTCCTTTTCCAAAATTTCATATTGGATAATAGCTGAAGTAAACACTCCAAGTGGCAATTATGCTTTGACTATTATATGGACCGACCAGGCATTCTTTTGTTTTGAGTTTGGTTTCACCAAAAAAAGTCTGTCAAAAAGTGTTTCATGTGCCAACCAACACATTTGAGTAAATGTCATACCATATCGTGATATTTGAAATGCAAATGATTATGCAAACCTTGAAAAACTGACATGATGATAAACAATGCTAAGTTTTTTTCAATAAGGTTTAGCCCAGATATTTTTTATTAATTTTAAGTACTGCAAATGGTATGCGCGTTCTCCTCCAGTTTCATAATTTTTTTGAGGCTCTGATTCCAAAAGTTATTTACGAGTTATAATAAGGGACAGGGAGCACCTCATAGGGGAGAAGATCAAAGCCCACTAATCACACTTGGTCCAATCAACCAGTTAAATAGCATAGTGAGAAAATAACTTCGTTTTTTCAGAGGTAGGCTGGGTTGCAAACGCTGAGTCTGCCATAGGCCCTAAAAGGTTTCCCCGAAAAGCTGCAAATAAATTCGACAAGGACTTATTTCTCGGGATGGAGACAAGTAATAGACATACTACGCGTGTCACTTGTGCCAAGAGTTCCTGATAACCAGGGGTACCCCTGATCAACAATACTTATACTAATTTCACGCGTTCCAGGGAGAAAAATAGCCATAAATCCAAGGTTAGACCCTTCAGGTCCATATAACTAAAGACGTTGCACATTTAGTTGACATCATTGGCCTTGAGGAGTACCCTGTTGCCAAACTTACGCACCATGTCCTCTCATTTAGGCAACGCAGGCTACTATTTTAGACACCACCCTATATATAATTTAGTTACTTTAGGGAATAATGTGGCAAATTGCACCTCCAAACTTTCTACATCTGTCTACATACAACACCACGAGCCGCCGTATGGGCGTTTGGCAGGAATTATGGCACTAGCCGTGTAAAGATGTAAGGTTTTGGAAGGTGAAATGTTGACGTGTATTATGAGAGTGTATTTAGTGAAGCTCAGTTTTTACCATGGTAGCTAATTATGCGCGGAAAAAACGAGTTTTAGTACCTATCTATACGGCAGTGTATCTCTCTTATTTTATCTCTTCTGTCACACCTAGAGATGTTGTGAGGCGTCATGATAATAATATCTGTGTTGCTCTGAAGCACACCAGTTCTGAATTTTTCAAGCAAGCTAGGCCTAGCATGTAGCCTCCGAGTCTCTAGGAGCTCCCACCTTAATCCTTCTAAAAGTGCTGAAACGCCATATGTTTGCTCGTAGCAGTATTTAACGAATAGTGCTGATTTTCTTTGTATTTTATTAAATATTTTGGTTAAATCTTTCTGCTCAGGGTCCCAAATGCTCGCGGCGTATTCGAAATGTGGACTAAGAAGAGCAAAATAGTATCTATCATTTACTTTTTCATCCTCACCCCGCCTTGTGGAGGTTTACAAGAAAACGATTCTCCTTAAGAGCCTATACTAGGGACTAGGCTGGGGGACACCAGGTGTCCCCCAGGGATCCGTCCTTGGTCCCCTGTTGTTTGCTATCTACATATTAGATCTCCCTAAAGTAATTAAAAATTGTAAGTATATGCTATATGCGGACGACTTGCAAATTTATTATCACTGTCATCTGCAAGACCTAAATGAAGGGATCGCTCAAATTAACAGGGACGTTGACGCCGTGGCAAACTGGGCCAAAGCGAACTTTCTTACCCTAAACTGTGAGAAAACCAAAGCAATCATTATTGGTACAGCGAGGATTATAAATAAAATAAATTTCGGTGAAGTCCCCAATGTCATTCTAGACAACCTTGCTGTTCCATATTCCAACGTCGTTCGGAACCTGGGAATATTAATGAACACGAACCTCACTTGGCACGACCATGTTCTATAAATTTCAAATAGAATCAATAGCACAGTCTATCGACTTAAACTTTTCAAGCACCTACTACCTTTTCACACTAAAAAGTTACTTATCACCACACTCGCTTTTCCGCACTTTGACTATTGCTCATTAGTCTTCAGTGACCTGACTAATGAACAAAAAGAGAGACTCCAGCGGTTGCAGAACTCCTGCATTCGATTCATTTTTAATATTCGCCGTGCCGAGCACATCACTCTATATAGAGCACAACTAGCCTGGCTCAATATAGAAAACAGACGCCAATACATGCTCTGCACATTTCTTTACGTGCTATTTTCCCGGAGAGAACCTCGGTACATTTACGACCTATTTAGTAGACCTCCACTATCTCGGAGCATGTCTACCAGGAGTGACCCTGCCAATCTGTACTGGCCCGCGCATCGTACCTCAAAATATCACCTATCTTTTGTAGTTAGCGCCACGGCAACATGGAACTCTCTACCGTACCATATAAAATACAGTCAGACTCTCTCTACCTTTAAATCCAAAACATATCATTACCTGCTTGCAAAGTAATTCCAAACTTGGTACTTTGGACTTCTCACGGTTGATATCTAATAAGTTTGTCTTACATATTTTACTCTCTTGTGGTACTTAATGCTTGGTTTATTGTACATTGTCTTTGGTTCCGAACCTTTTACTTTTTACCATGGATTCTCACTGATAAACATTGAATGAGTTTTTCTCACACCTTTCTTCACTCTCTGTGGTTCTTAAATGCTTATTTTGTTGTATATCGTTTTTCATGCTTATATTGTTGTATATTGTATATTGTGAGAGCTGAAAATCCCATTGTTCTTGATAATTTTTTTTTTATAATTGTTTTTGATAACTTTTGTTTTAGATAACTTTTGTAATGCTCTTAGGGGTGATGTACCCAGAGCAAATAAAGCATTCTTATTCTTATTCTTATACTGTCAGCAAAATGTGGAACGGACTTTTCATACCTGCCCCCTACTCTGAGGTTTGGCCGAAAATAACAGCTGAGCTGAAGAGCGAGCCCAAGAGCGGAGGCCGAGCGAGTTGGTGATAATCGTTCTTGGAGCATTCAAACGCCAGCCATTCCAATCCGACACTTTCGGGAGAAACGAGGCCCAACCCCTTCCTTCTCCCCCCACTCTCCGACAACGGACGGGCGAAACAAGAGGGATTCACAATCCCCCGTCCCATTCATACGTCTCTGATCTGCCCCCCCCATATTTCCTCCCCCCCCCCAGAGCCGCTGTCGTTCCCTCCTTAGCAACCCCATCCTTAGCAACGGACTCCCGTCGTGGGCGCAGTCTGCCTCAACGCCTCGTCCACGCACAACTCTCATTTCGCTTTTCTTGACACCAACGACGACGCCGAACTTTCCTCCACTTTGCTTTTCCTCCCAGAATTCCTGCCCCGACGTTTCCCACCATTCTGTTTCATCGTCCCGCCGCCTCACCCACTTCCTGGCCACCCCTGGGGAGGAGAAGGGGGGGAGGTGGGTAGGGACGCAACAGTTCGCCTCATCCCGTGGCCTTCTCCTCGCTGCGCCGCCCCCCTTAATGGTGGCCCGATTATAACGAACACACCGCCCACACCGTCTCTTCCATCAACCCTCCCCCTCCCTTTCACGTCCCACCACTCCCCCTTAAACACTCACACTCGCTGTTGCGAAGCCCAGGGCGTGTCAAAAAGTACCCGCGAAAAAGACTGCATGCGAGAACTTATGCAAAAACGTATCCTCCCGACGTATGACCCAACAGTCACTTAAAGTAATGCCAGTGCGATAGTTTCGTAATCATAATAGAGACCATATTCGAATTTTAACTTTAAATTTCACCAACTGTGAGACACACAAATTAAATATTGCATTATTAATGGTGCAATTATATAGTTTTACATGACAAAAATTGTAATAAATTAAATGAAAATATCTAAATAAGTCTTTAATTTGACTCATTTTTTTCACGCGGTACGTTTGATACTCCATGAAAACAGGAAGCTTTTTGTGATTTCGAAAACTTCTGCGGTGATAATATGATTAATTTTAAAAAAATAGTTGAGAAACACTCAAACTGCTCACTGTTGATTTTTGACGAGATCTAAGTGTAGGAAATGCCTCTTTTGTTAAATACGGTCTCTCTGGAGTGCATACACGTACCATTTTCCATGTAAAAGTGATGGTATTTTCTGGGTTGAAGGGGTTGAATTTTTTATGTCAATGGAAGGGTGATATATTTTTCTTTAAAATGTGACCATATTCATTGATTTATAGGGAAAATGATATTTCGCTCAAACTACCTACCTCAAGTGATATTATATTTTCCTTTTTGTATTAAGTGTTAATTTTCTGTGGCTGTGAAATTTGTGTTTTTCATCACAGTGAGATATTGGCCAGGTACATGTTTTGCTATTTTTCGTTAAAAGCTGAATTTTATATGTATTTTATTTCTTGCTATTGGGGAAACCCAGAGCATAATAAACTTTATTCTATTATTCGAGTCTCAAATTCATTTATTCATTTGAGTCAGCTTTCAGTTATGTAACAAAATTAGGTCATTATTTTTCTCCAATGATCTTAATTATCGGCAACACTCGTCAAAAGAGAGAACATATTTACCGTGTTGGTTTAATGGAAACGTCAGTGACCAACCACAGTCTCTCAACTAGAAAATCCCAATGTGATAGATTACGAGAATGAAATTCCTCGCCAGTGACCATTCACAGGCACAACGCTCAAAGACACATTCACAAGGATCCTTTTTCACTTTCAACCTTGTGTTGTTAGTGTTTTTTCCCTTCATTTAGCTCATCTCGAGTCTGATTCTATCAGACGTTGGGTCTATTTGAATGTGTGAATGAGTGACTTTTCTGGGTGCTTGTGAGTAAGATAGATCTGTGTTAGTCCCTGGCGTGGAATTTACACTCCCGTTAACATTCACAGGTTGTGTGTTTGTGGTCATATCCCAGGCATCCTTAACGGGGTCTCTTAAGCCCTGTGAATGATTCCATTTTGGGTAGAGTGTGTGTCTGTGAGTGATCACAGGTGAGGAATTAGCATTCACGTAAACTATCATCGAGCGGTTTTCTGATTGAGAGCCTATGGTTGATCACTGACGTCTCCGTTAAACCAACACAGCAGATATTCTCTTTCTACCGTCGATTGTTGCCAATAATTACGGTCATTGGAGAGAAATTTTGTACCCAATTTTGTTACATTAAGAGACCGTAGAGCTATAGTTTCCTTGATTATGATCTTCCAGCCAATTGGCAGGTTTTTCGACAGCACTTTTTCTATCGTCCTAATTTAAAGTATATTGTTTTGTTTTCCCTTCTATATGTGACCCGCAATCAGATCCCTCTTGAATTCCTCATATCACCATACTCTTCTTAGTTCGTTCATAAGTCCTACCCTCTCCTTTCCTCTTCCACGCTTCCTCAGTGTTCTCCCCTCTATTGCACTCCTCTGCATTCCCACTCATTTCAAAACGTACTCCATCATGCCTCCTCCGAACCTCTACCACTAGCTTCCTCTCATCTTTGACTATATCCAATACCTCCTCGTCCGTCCTTCTCCTCACCCAGCTGATCCTCTACACCTTTCTTCTAAGTCGTAGAATTAACTTTTTTGGTGGTCGGAACAATTTTTATCTATATATAGGTATGAAACCCAAATGTCCCCTCGTTAACCCTGTCACCCCTTTGCTAACCCTAAAACCCCTTCCTTCTATTCACCCACCCACCCCCTCCTTTACCTCCTCTCATTGGTCACTTCTCCCGTTGCTTTTTCCCTCTCACCACTCCCCCGTACTCCCTTTCGTCCTACCCAACCCCCTAATTATGTATATATTGCGTGCACCTAGCACTACTTGTCACCTAAATGTGATGTATCAACATTGAACATCGGAAAATTGCACGCTATTATAACAATCACAAAGATTTCTTAATATCTTGCAACACGAAACATAACGGCTAATTTGTCCTTTTGAATTTCAAGATAACTTAGTTATTCCAGTTAAGTTTATATCGACATGACCCGGTATTTGACGTGGGATATCGCCATCAGATGGCAGTGTCGAAATCCGGGTCGTATTGAAGTAATTTTATGTGGACTTACTGAGGTGTCTTTTCATTTACAATGATATGTAGATACCATCAAGTCACTCCTGAGACAAAGCAATTTACACTTAGTAAAAATATTAAATAAAAATGGCATGACATATCCAGGAACAAATAATGTCGAGATTGTTCAATTAAATTCAGAAGAGTAATTGCTTCAGATCATTTCTTGTGGCATCTTCTACGTCACAGTTTCCTTCTATTAGTATTCTACTTGTTATATACTTTATCTATTAGTATTCTAAAATAAAGAAAGATATTTGCTCAGCTCGTCACCCCTCTATCGAATCATAATCAGCTAAGTTTTATCATTAGCCGGCCACCGAGCAGTTTATCAGAGATTAAAAGACAGACCTACTCCTAGTCGGTCTTTTAACATTTTCTCAATACCCAACATTAATGCTCTGATACAACTCTGTTTGGTTAAAAAAATTATTTTAGATCAAGAGTTGCTTTCTAAAAATGATCATTGCAGGCGTTCTAATCTGCTATAATACACGCACTGATATTTCCAATAATATAGCGTTTATAGAAGTAGAAAACTGGTTAAGAATATACCTCTCCGCTTCCAACTACCTAATTTTTTATTTAAAAACGGAATAGTAAGGAAAAGTATGCCTTTTTGATGACTGGTATTTTTAAATGAAATTAGTGGAAAATATATTATGCTCAACGAAATCCATGGCGAAAAGTGTCTACTGAAAATTTTCCCGTCTCTACTGACTTGCTGATTGTCCGTTTATCTATTAAGTTTTGAAAATGTTGACACAGGCTCCTCGATACGATAAATGCGTAGTCTATATAAGCTATCGGCAAAATTAGTGCTTATCAGAGCTTCCCAATCCTGAAGTAATTTTTTGCTGTGGAAGAAAAAGGCGAATTATTTTTCAATACGATTAATGGAATTTTAATGTTTTAAAATTAACTCTCAACAACGAAGACAAAATTTTTTTCGAACCAAAACACTCTAAAAATGGAGATTTAAAATATTTTAGGCAACACTAATACGAGTCTTTTTCAGTAAAATCAACTCAAACTAATAAGAAATACTAATACTTTTCTGCGAAACTTTGGCGTTTTAATGATGAAATCATGCTTAAAAGAAGATGTCTGCTGCAGGGGGACTGCTTATTAGGCCAAATAAAAACCAGAATATACTTAAATTTAAGTTTAAATAGGCATTTTAATTAAAGATCCTATAACGGCATTTTTACAGCAAAAGTTGGTAAATATTTTGGAATTTAGAAGGCGAAACATGCTTTAATGAAAGTTTTGTCTAGTTATTGCGCTGAGACATAAATGGTTATTATATGGTTGGAATGGGAATAATCATCATTGGAATAGGAACATCAACATGAGTAAATGTGATTGATGTACTGTGAAATGTGACTGTGACCAGATAGCTGATGTAAACAAAAAAAGAGCAATGAAGTAACGAAATGGAGGAACTTTTTAGTTTAATAGCTTTTTCAGACAGCCAATCGCCATATATCACAAAAATCATGAAAAAACGACAAGTTAGTTGGGCTCCCCGGAGTTGAGAATCAAGAATTACTTCTCTTCTCCAAGGTGATCGAATAATCGGCCGAAAGTTACCATTTGTGAGCCCACTGCTATACCATAATTATGCCAATTTGGCATGTCATGTATTAAATGAATTCTTAGCTTATACCATTATTTAACTGCTGATTATTGGTGAAAATAGCAGTGGAACAATGATGTGGAGTTGGTTGACCGGGAAATACGTGACAAGAATAGGAAAGGACTTTGTCATGAATAATGTTGGTGAAAAGATAAGTGACATCGATGGTTTCAAAAATAAGGTTTACCCTGAATGAAAGTGAGTGACGTTGAAAAGTATAGGAAGTGCGCGGTGTCTTTTGGAGAAGAGGGAATAGAGGAAAGTGCTGATCGGAAGTGAAAACCAAAAATGCTTCGATGCGCTTATTGGGGGAGAAGAAACTGCTTATGGCAGGTATTTTCAGATTACATGGAGCCTCGTTGAGACAACAGGTACTATGGTGGCGAAGTAGTTTAATAGTGACGCGTTTACCACGAAAACGTAGAGATTCGTAGTTTGATTTCCGGTTTAGTCAAACTTTTTTCTATTCTCATTTTCAAAGAGCTTAGAGAGATGATAAAAATTATCATCAAGGTTCTGTAGGCATAATGCCGTGGCACAGTCATATCATATGGAAGGTGCCACAGTCAATAAATCCGATTTTAAACTCAAGAGTACCATGTACTTGCGGCAACGGCAGTAATTGAAGCTGTAGTCACTCACAGACTCACAGCGAAGATATACAAAGAAAATTTCACCTTATTCATTGAGATGAGATGCGCTACACATCTACCTTTATCTACAGTATCTACAGTACAGGAAAGTATCTACAGTAAGCTTGAATTGGAATGGATATTTGGGGCGTCAACCAACAGCTAAGGTCATTTGCGCCATAGAAAACATGTAAGGGAGGAAAGGTGGATGGAAACCCGGCGTTGGAATTATCCTGCTCTTAACGGAAGGCACCTAGGGGACCATGGTTTAATGTCTCATCCGACAGACGGAGTACAGTACATGAAGTGCCCTCCACAAGATACTCAAGTACGGATCGGGTTTCTTCTGAAAAACATCCTCCTCTGCAGGGATTTGAACCCTGGCCGTCTGTATGGAGTATCTGGGTTCTCTTAAGGTTAAGATGGAGGAGGTCTTCTTGACTATAGTGGTGAATAAATTTGGTGAGAAAAATCACAAAAAACACAAATGACAAGACAGAAGGCACGCTCACGGATGCAAAATACCACAAAGAAATGAAAGTTTCCAAATGAATGAATAATTTTACCTTCTGCACTGAAGACAAAAAGATCTACTAAGCTAAGCCTCCACCAAAATTAGCCTTGCACTAAGATATCATAAGGTAGCGTAACTGAATAACACACCTGACCGAGAACTGGGAGGTTACCGCTAAATTAATGATAAAGGAAAATCAATTTTTGTTAAAAATGATATCCCCTGAAGCAATGAATGAGATATGAATTCGTGAGTTTGTACCCCAGGTAAAGCGGGCAGAATTTTAATAGGCCAAAATATTTTGTATCGGATTACCCCATCCTCAACCATTCCCACCATCAGTGTGATAACTTTATATTCACCCACCACATTTTCACCTTGCATTTCGTCCTTACAATGATAATACTTTACTTCACACACCGAATTGTACAATATAATCCATTAAACGAAGATATTAGCGACATTAGGCACCCCTGAAGTGACCTGAATGAGGTTGCCATCCATTGACTACGCTGTGTTCAGCAACAGTCTATTAAACAACATATAAATATATTAACAGGCATTACGATTGATAAAAATGTATGCTTAATATAACGTAAATTGAAAAAATTGGCTTCACACATTTAATAAAAGAACAATACTAAATAAGTAAAAATTTAGGAAATAATGAATAAGTATTAAATAGTGATACAATGACATGTTATGGTGGTAGGTACTTCAACATTAAAGAATACTGTCTATATCTATTTGCATAAATAAGCATTTTCTTGAACGGATAAGAAATCTGGCTTTACTTTGAAAAGATTTCTCTAAGCAAGTTAATAAATAATTTAGGTTAAAAATTGGTAAATGAATTTCTTTATGTTTCAAAATTGGGCCTCGGAACTCTAATATTGGTGTAATTTCTTATCCTTGTTTTATTTAGGTACGGTTTATTTCTTAGACCTCCTCTATTATATCACTACGCTGGGAACGAAAACCATTCATCAAAAACGGAATTTAGCCAGCAAACTTGCTTGATGCTTTAGACTAACGTTGTAAGACATGGATGTGTCATGGGTGAAAAATCATAGAATCCTAATTTTTCTGTAGGTGGTCCTTTTATGATATTTATATACCTAATTACTCAAAAGAAGGTACGAAATAATTAACAGTGATACTCTGTTATCTAATACTTGAAATTTTACCGCCCTTTAGATTCTAAAAGTGGTCTGGAAACTCATTGGTGCAGAGGGTCCAAGTAATGGAATGTTTGGTAAACTATGTGGGGAATTAAAATAGGACACGTGCTTCTGCGAGCACATCTGCTAAATTCTTTGAAGTTTTTAAGATATTAATCCCGTGCTTAAAAACCCCGAGGAAGAACAGTAAGGACTGCCAGTTGTCCACGCCGGTAACCATTTGGCAATGATAACATCACAAACCACACGTCATTCTGACGATATCTCCTCGGCTATAATTCCCAAGCTTCCTTCGACAACATGTGCCCCGAGCTTTTTTCAAAGCCTTTGCGTGCTTCGTAGCTTCGCTTCAGCTCGGGGTGCCCCCCTCTCACACAATTGGTTAACTCGCAGGATTCAGACGTTATTGAAGCCAGATGGGATCCGCGCCATTGCCCCTCCGTCCACAGACGGGCGAATACCCTTCGTACGCCGATTCCCACCGCAAGAATGATCCACGGAATCAACGAACTCTTGTCTTCGAGAAAGATTGCTGCGATGCTTAGTCCCTCGTGATGGGATCGAATCGTTATTCTCGGAGGCGAGTGTTGAGGAATGGAGCTCAGGATCTGGCCATCTCGTCAGTGAAGCATAAAAAATTGGATTGGAATCACAGTACCCACGTGGTCCTGTTGAGGGGGCGGGGGATAATGCAATCTGCTTGCTAGAAAACGGATTGAGAACAGAGGAAATTTTTTTCTGTAAAAGACAGGAGGAATCAACCCCAGTGCATACTAAATATAGTTGAATAAACTTGCGTGGGATTCTTTCCATGCTCTTTGTTATGACCAAATGATTAAAGAACGAGTTACTACGTCACCTATCTCGGGAATACCATCATGTGAGACGGAAGAAAAACAACCAACATCAAGCAAAGAATAGCCCAAGCTATGAAGGCGTTCATGGAAAAAAGATGATTTTTGAGCTCCAAGATCATAGGACTAACATTTTAGAAACAATTCCTATGGAAAGAGACAAAAAATGGTTCGGAAGCATAAACCACTTAAAAAGCTAACCAGAACAGACTAAAATCCTACAAAACCTAGTGCTAGAGTAGGATTCTGAAGATAAATGGAAGGAGAAAAGAAATAATGAAGTTTACGGAAGAGTAGATAAGGAAAGAACCATATGGAACTCGATGAATAAAAGAAGAACCAGATGGATATGACACATTTTGAGGTTTGTGAAGGCACTATTGGTTTGTGAAGAACATAATTGAAGCTAAAATAGAGAGAAAAGTAAGTCCCAAGAGGAATACTCAGGAATTATCTCATGGAAAAAATGAAGGGGATAGTACGTAGGAAGGGCGACCAGGAAGTTAACTAGCATTTGACAGGGAGGGGTGGAGGGCTGCAGGCAACCAACCTTAGCATTGAACGGCCAATGATGATGATAAAGTTTTTACGAAGGAATCACATGAGCAAAACCAATTAGGAAAATCGAAAGCTGACAACAGCTAGAATTAATATCATCTAATGTTAAACCAAATGAAGATGAAAAGAATTGGTAAATAGTTTAATTTGGATTCCAATTAAGTACTTTGCTTTGAGCGTTGCAAATATTATTTAATATTCAAATGAGTATATCCAAATGAAATATTATGGCCATGAAGGCGGAACTATATGAAATGAAGTAGTTTTTTATTGATAATATATGTCTTGCGATTTCAGAGGAATTTTAGGGCAAATCTAAGATATGAATGTCTGTAAAAATATATCGGATACCAGCAAATCAGGTGTAGGGATTGATGGATTGTTACATTATACCATTAAAAACTCTTCGTCAACTTAAAGTTGGCGCACATTGATGTGATTCCCAAACCTGGGTAAAAAGATCAACGTATTTAACCCTAGCGCCAGGACGTTTTCATTTCTTTGGAGAGGCAGAATGAACTTTTATCTGAGAACAGCCTGAATTATGCGACGTGATTATACGCCGCACTGACGAATGAAGACTATAAAACGATGCCCTTGATATCAATTCTCTACTGACAGGTCTTCGTGACCTGCATGAGGGTAATCAGCGTAATCATTTCGGAAAGGTAGTCATTGCCCGGTTCATGGACCATAATCACAATAAACCTCCCTTATTTAGTACTAAAGGAGAGCATTGAAAACGTGCAACAGCGTGTAACGCCAGAACATAAAGTATATTTATAAGTCCATTTACTTGATTAAGACTTCAGTAATGAATGTCCATGAATTGAAAAATTATAGACCAAATGTTTTGGAATTTATTTACCACCTCCCGGCATTACTGCCTGCTTTGGAAGACAATTACAAAGTCATGCATAATTCTCTGACTACTTTTTTAAATATTTTTAATTTAGAAATTCAATAACCATTCCACTGCTATTAAAGTCCATATTTGGAGGAATCTGAGGAATAGCGGAGATGTCAGAGCAAATAGTATTTTTTCTGGTATGTAGTCATTATTAGGAGAATTACTGTCTCAACCAATTACTGGTAGACTATGTTCCTTCCTACCTTAACTAAACGGTGAAACGACGTATGTACCATGTATTGTTTTGCTTTCATATTTCAGGCTTCACTTCATCTGAATACAAATTTTAAAGTTTTTAATATGAATAAATTTCTCCTTCCTGTAAATTGCAAAAATTACCATATTTTTTAAAATAACCATAAATAAACCATAAGAACTGAGCAATGAACAAATAAAAAAACGGTAGTAATTGTCTGATAGTATGTCAAGACGTCTCTAGATAACCTAAAAGTACAATTTGGGACCGTTTAATTTGTAGTAGTGGCGTCTGCCTTGGATTTCGGAGATTTTTGGAGGTTTCGGCGGCCAATGATCTCAGCGAATGAATTATGGTGAGGCAGGTGTGCGTGGCTGTCTCAAAAACTCGAATGCCTGAGGGGAAAGAGAGAAACCTCGGAAAACATCTCAGAACGCCTTCGTGTGAAATTGAAGGATTAACATCCTTAGTGAGATATCCTCACCCTTACAACAAAGAAACAAAGTGACTCAACCCAAAAAGTATAAAATATTTTATAGAGATAAATCCTTATGGTTTTTTAGAAAGAACGGATGAATTTTCTCGTTTATAGATCCCACTCCTCTTCTGCTGAATTACTATTTTGCACAAAATGTTATAAAGTTAGCTCACTCCCATCTGAGCCCATTTCCGTACAATGACACTTAGTCTGAGATATCCAACACTCCCCTTGATCCCTTCTTCTTTTTCCACGTAGACATGAGTGATGAAGTGTTTGGAGAACCCAGCTGTAACTAGTAATAGCGATATCAGTATATCAAACTCAAGGATGATGTTCTCAGCTTGACTTAACAATTTACCGCATATAATTCCGCTGACCTGCTTCATCAGATCGATTACTTACCATAAACGGTAGCATTCAATACACATAAGCCAGCAATAAAGTCGCTTTTACTTCTAACTAATGGTTTCAACAGTGTGCATTTGATTAGTTAATTTACGTAGATTTTATTTATGACAGTAGTTTCAAAGTTGTAAAGGGTTACATTCAGCCTCGGTGGAAAGTAAAGGTGCCAATGACAGCCTATTCATGATGCGGCAAACCGTCTCTGAATTGGAGAAAATAGTAAAAAACTAAGCCATTTAATAAAAGACCAGATGAAGGAAAGCTCTGCATCACATACATTATTGATAGTGCTCGACCATTTTTGCTAGTTCCTCTGATAAAAAGGCTTCCTCCATTAGAAAAGAACGGAGAGACATAGTTTGAGGGGAAAAAGGAGTATGGCAAGACAAAAGGGAAATAAAAAAGAAAATTAAAATGCATAAACGACATGCTAGAAATTGTTAGGAACCGCAAATGACTTGAAACATGAAGTCTAAGAAGAAAAAGGAACTGATCTATTAGGCAAGTGGAGGAAAGGAAGGTTTGAGTAAAATTCATAGGACAAGGAAAATGGAAAATACTTAAATACTGATACAAACACAAGAAAAAACTTACTTTAATAAAAGAATATATTTTTAATCTACCGATCGATATAAAAGGAGGGCTAAAAAGAATATGAGAAAAGAGATGAGATAAAGAGAAAAATGCCATAATATTGTGGATGCAGAGGAGAAAGGATATAAGCACATGATCCATACGGAGGTTGTAAATATTTGAAATTGCATGAAAAGAATGAAAAAGTTTATCTCGAAGATGATAAAAGCAAAATGGGTAATAATGATAATAATATAAACTTGAAATGAATGAAACCTAGGACAATGAACTTGGAAAAGAGCAAGATGGTGGTGAAAGATATGCAGGACCAAGCAAGTCTTTAAATACGCAGCAGGGATAGCAAGCAATAAGAACCCCGTTTCACGGAGCTATGCTAAACGGAAGCTATCAACTTACACAACAAGAGATAAAGAGATAAGGCTGCCCGTGACCGTTGCGAAGAAGAGTTGCCGAAAAATAATGTAGATCAATTCAAGAACCAGGTTATCTGCTATGAGAAATCAACGGTTTCGATGATGCTTTTAAAGTAATGTTAAAAATGTATCGTTTCACGCGTTTTCGCCAAAATAACCTTTGAATACCAACCATCGAATATAGGAAAAAACACGTAATGCAAAACAGTGCTTCTTTATTACAGTTAACACTTTGCGTGCTGGGCTTTAAATTATAGGTCCTCTCAGATAAGCTGAGGATTTTGCACACTTACCAGGATTGTAAAAGGAGACTCTCTTAAATCTAGGTTAATGAACTCTTATTTACTATTAAAATTTCTATTGGCACTTTGTGGTCGTATGTGTCTGCCAGAAAGTCTGCAGCCATACCATTACGTCCAACAGCCGTTCAATAATGATATTCCATGTTCGCCCTGTTAGGTCCATCGCCATTCTCAGAAAATAAAAGAGGACGTACTACTACGTCTATAGTACTCAAAGTGTTAAACGAGATTCCACAAAATATATGAACGAACTATCGTCTTAATAAATTAGTCAAAAAAAACGCAAAAAGTATGTAGCAGACTTAAGTGACAAAAAGTGCTTTTGGAAACAGGACTTAAGACAGCGATTGCACCAATGCAAATAGAGAAGATATTCAAAATTGGTGGCAAAAAGCGACAATAAGCTCAGTTTACACAGCGCAAATAATATGGTACTCGGGGAACTGAGTTAAGGCTCGCCGGAAGGATGACTGATTTGAATCTGTGGCGACTGTCTGCTGCTAGCTGGTTGAAGCGCCACGACAGAGGATCGACCTGAGGAGGCTGGCAGAGATCACCAGGGAACAATGTAAATAAACAAGAGACACGATGCGATTGGTAATGGACTTAAGACGTGCCATTTTTTACATTCGGAATAAATCGTTTTCATCAAACTTCGTTTCTTTATTTCACTCTAGCTCACCAAAAATCAATGGAGAGACTTGATAGTCTACTGAAGGAGTAAATATAATACCACATCTTTTTCGAGAGAAACCATTGGAATATAAAGACAATTCAGCGATATATTTGTGTGGAGAGGGGAAGAGGAACAAGTCTTTTTAGTAGGTATGATAAACTATCAAAGGATTAGAAAATAATGATTCAAAGTACAAAAAATCTAGACTATACTTGTTTTTGAAAGCCTAAACATTTAAATACATGCAAATCATTTAATAAAGTTTTAACAGACGGGATATTGCAATGTATGTGAGCTGGGCAAGGAAGAAGACTCATAACTTTTAGGGAGCACTTTTGCTTTTAAGCATGGAGAGTAAAGTGATTTCAACGACAAAGCCTTAAAAATGTCAATTAAAAAATTTCATTAAATTCAAAAGCTGTTAACTCTCGGGAGCATTGATGTCACATTGACAGATTTTCCAAGGTTAGATAGCGCGAAATATTTGCAGAATAAGGTCCCTTGTCGTATAGCAAGAAGACGGATAATAAACTCAATTTACTGAAGGGTGAAGACAACAAGATGAAGTAGAACACAGGTATTGATACAAGGCGGGAATATTTAAAGCTCACCGGGAGATGAAGGGAAGATTGGAAGTGGAGCGGAAAGATTTAAGCTATGGCGACGGGACGGATTCCTTGGCAGAACAATATATAATTACGATACAAGCCTTACTTTAATACTACAATAAAGTGATGCGAGCATACAATTTTAGGACAAGGCATTTACATAAACTGTTGATAAATGTTTCAATTGTCGCAAGCTCATCAGGTATCTTAGAATGAAATGCTGGTATTTCTACTTCCACGACATTAATAGGATATTTCATTTAGGCTAATATGAAGCTAAATCGATATTAAATCTATTTTTTCTCCCGCATTAACGTTGGAGAGCGAGGCCATTTTTTAAAAAAATAACACCCTTTTTATGGATATTCATTAGGCTTCTCTTCAAACTTAATCGTCAACCCACGAAAAAGGCTATATTCCCTTATGGCTTTTTGAAATATTACTTATTAATTTACACTTTGCAAAGATATATTTTTGTTATCATATCGATTCCACTTTTTATGATGAAACACTGTTAAGTTATCTTCAAAATTGCTTTATGGGGCTGGTTAATGCATCAGGTGTCAAACAATCGAATTAAAATTTGCAATAAAGTGTTAAATATGAATAAAATTTATCTAAAAAACAATTTTTAGGACGAGCGTTCGGATATACATTTCAGCAATTCTGGAAGGCGTCAAGGCTATAGGCGCAGATTTAATCAAATTACTAACTGATGGACGCATTGAACATAGGAGAAAAATTATTTTACATTTGACTTTTCTCCTTTATTATTGCTATATCATCAAAGGCATAGCTCAAGCTCGTGAATCAAGAAATATGTTCAGTAAGATGGCCCTAACACTCGAAGATACTCGTACCTCAGGGAATCAACTGGTATTTTATGCTTTGACAGGTTTTATTACTATTTTTCATAAGATAACAAACGGCTTTAGACAGTTCGTGAATCATACTCATGGGACCAGATAGGCTCTTGTAACTTCAGCCAGTATCCTCGGCAAAAAAAATGTGCCAACTCCCTGGCAGTATTTGGCATCAGCATCCGCGTTTTTCTTTCCAAGACTAGTTTGAAGAGCATTTGCTAATAAAATGGCATTGGATGGGAGACATCCATGAATGATCGGTACTAGCTTAATAAATTTTAGTGTGGATGATGATAAATTTTTATTTGAAAGAGCTAATGGACTATATTTTACCAGGTGTTTATATTTCCTGAGTTTTTGTATACATCCCAGTAAAAAGAACCCATCTGGTCCGTAAATGCAGTGCGACTGAACTAAAATATGTGATTTAATGTTTTAGTTTACTGCTATAAAATATGATATTTCTAATTTATACATCCGAGAAAATTTCAAGCCAAACAACACCATTATAATTAGATGTTGCTCCAAAATTTCAAAATTAGAGACTCCAAAGCATGAATGAAAAAAGCAAAAAAATAACTTAGCAAACTTAATACAAATAACAGCGGAAATCTAACCAACGTGGAAGTATGTACGGACTATTTAGACCAGAACAATTCATCATGATAGAAAGGTAGGTAAAGTCCGAACTTTCTTTTATATCTCTCATAGATACATCATTTATTATAATTTGATGTTAGTGAATGCACCACAAATAACTTTAAGTTCAATTGCGACAGTTTTTCATAGGGATTATTAGATTTATTTTATTCTGATAACTGGTATCTTTGAGTTTCCACATATCTTAAGATACAATATATGTACATAAATGAGCAATATGCCATATGCATGATGAGAAACATAAGATATAAGGAATCACAAAATTACGGGTTATCATTGTTATAATAACAAATTCCACTACCACCAATTACATTTACTTATGCTTTCCCCTTTCAAATTTACAAATTAGGGCTGAATTTTTTGTGATTGCTATATCTCATTAAAATGCCTCAATACATGGTCTTCATTAGAAGCTTTTTCTGCCATTCATCGAAGCATGCTGATATTTCAAGCCGCACCATCACTTTTGAATGCCAGCTGCGTGGATATCAGCTATTAATGTTCGCGCTTTAAGTAATGCATTGAAAATAATTCGACTTAAACTTATTCATAGATTCTGAGCGTCTGCTACCATCCTGCCACCAAGGGGGCCTCCAAACATTTTTCTCATTTAGGAGAAACAAGGCGACTGCATATTATGCCGATGATTTATTCGAGAACGGATAATTAAGGCATCACCTCTGCCCACCAGCCGAGATCAAAATTAACGAGGATGAGTAAAAACTTGCTCGGAAATAAGTAAAAAAAGAAGTGACCAGTTGACCTCGAAAGCTTAGCCGCGCGTGAAAATCTTCAACACTTTTTCGTCCCGTTGCCATTTCATTTTTCTTCAATCGTCACACTTCAAATTATGATCCTACAAGGTCCACATTACCCCACGCTGTTTTTAATGGTCGCTTTTTTCAACTATTACTTTCACCAAAAAACTCGTTGTATCCATTAAAAAGAGAGCAGATGTTAAAGGGAAGCGTCTTCACTTGTCTCGTTAGACTATTTCGTTATCACAATCATCTCCTGGATGCGAGAGATAAGGCGTCATTTATTCGCCCCTAGTGAGCTGGACTGCTTCGTGCACGCCACGCTTTAGATCTGGGCTTCCACACCGCCTCGAGCCATATAAATGCATAACAACCTGACATAATTGGAGTCAAAACTTAAAAGTCACTATCGACCACTTGATAGCTCAAACGGCTTCGATTAAAGAAAAGAAAGGGAAGAAAAACAAGCTTATAGCCCTCTGACCGCGTCCTCCTTCTCGTCTGACATCTCGTACGTATTAATGCAATATTTATAAGCGTTATCGAATGTTGAATTGACCTGTTACCTGAGAAAAGTAGATTTTAATTAGACTCCTTGGTTGAAATCTACGAGGCGTTAACACCATGATACCCAAGTATTCATAGCATAGCCGATTCACCGGTGGTTTTTATACACTCGTTTAAGACGGACAATACATCGCTATCAGCCTCAAAATGGCTTCAATATTGTATTTATACCCTTAAGAAGAATAAACCACCTCTCATTTTGGAAGTAACAGTACTAAATATGAGTATGTATCACATCAATTATGTTGCTCCACTTGCCAGTTGTAACAATTACAAATACTTTAATAGCTTTGTTTAAAGTTTATCATGTTAAATTTATTCATGGTCAGTATATGAATAGCATAATTAACGTTTTACTGCAAATATTTGAAGAAAATATATGATAAATGACTGCTGGATGTTTAGGTCTCGCTTTGTGTTTATCAAAACGCTGAATTGATCTGGGTTCAGGAATAAATTTCTCGTTTTACCAATCTATTTACGACAGTTTTATTCTCGGATTTAAAAATTAAACTACTTTGAAGTTGAGTCAAAAGCGATGTGACATAAAATCCCATTATGATTGGTTAGGAGGAGGTGAAGCTAAAATTTCTTGTATCTAGGTAGATAAGGGATCATATCAATATACACAACAAGCGTATATGGTAAAGGAAGGTTTCTTGGATGTTTCACCGGGTCGAAGTCTTCATGTCTGCTGATACGTAGCAATTTTTCAAAGAAAAAATCGTCATATCTGATTTCAAATCCATTTGGCCACCTATACATGCTTTCTTCTTCCAATCAGCGCTCGGATAATTGTCTCTACCGTTGTGAACTACTCCCCGTTATATAATTTCATAATATACATGCGTTTCATCACCAATTACCAAGTATTTCTTTTCTAGGAGCCAGTTTTGTGGTTATAATTTTATATTTCAGTAGGGATCTCAATGGTTTACTTGGTGAACCGAGCCCAGGAGCTATGCTTGCGGCAAAACAATTTTGCTTCTTCTTCTTTATGGAATGGGTGATGCTATGCTCTACCACGGCCGACATTACTGGTTTTGCCAATCCACAATGTCTCCGGTGTTCCTTTGATCATATTTTTTTATTGAGAGGGGTGAAAAATACATTTACGCATCCCAAATTTCATCTGCTATGCCAGGCTTGTGTCTCAGGTCAGATCAGGTACACCTTCGGGCGACCGCGAGTAGTCAAAAGTCATCGCAATTCTCAGAAAACGAGCATCAAATACCTACTAAAATAAACCTCCGTCTCTGTCAATTATCTCCATATTATGGTCTTTCAGATGGATTTCAATTGCTCAGCTGGTCTCTGCCTAGTAGACTTCACAACACTCACAGGGGATAGATGGAATCCTTGCGTCTTCAAGACGAATAGATCTTCACCTCCACCAATTGATCGTTTTATAATTTTGGTGGTATATGAATATTGTTCACCAAGTAATATTCCGTATAATCCCTCCCTGTGAGGAGAATTTCCTCCAGATGTTGGAAGACATTGCGCCTCTAACCTGAAGAAATATTAATGCGCCTGTTGACTATGTTTCACCATAAGTGGAATATTCCCAAGCTAGCCGACGCTAAGTTGAATAATTGAACACTTACGCGTTAATCAGGCCGTGGTCTACCCTACTTAATATTTGACGACTGAAGGTTATAATCTTTGCCGAATTTGCCTAAATGAAAAACAATCAGTGAGAACATAATACTGTAGATAAGAAACAAGTGTTGCTGTATGTGTTTGGTACAAGCACTAGTAATTTTTGATCGCAAGTAAAGGTTCAGTACTGGTAATGAAATGATGGCAAGAGGTTGATTTAGGCATTACCTTGGCTTAATCACGGAACCTCTACGCAAAACCCGATATGGCTCATTTCTTGGAATGCTAAATGATCATGGTGATGACTCTATTAACTTCAAATTACGTCTTAGGATTTTATTCAGAATTTACCAGCGATAAGTGCAGCATGAAATGCTGTAATGTTATCACTAAGGATCTCCCTAGTCTTCGCTGCAGGTATTTGGGAATCCAGAGCCAAATTATCGCTAAATTTTAATGGTACGCATTCGGGGAAACATTTCCCTCCTTTCTCTCTTTCAAATGTCTTCATCAGAGGAACATTTCCAACTGCGCAGCACAATACTCTTCCTGTAGACGCGGGAGATCATTTGCGGCCCGTGATGGTGTACTATCTAGGCGGCAACGGGAAGGACCGCCTAGTGTGCGAAACTGGAACTAATGAATATAAATTAGACCCAAGGATTTGACGGCTTAATCTACACCACATGTGGGCCGGAAGAATGGGTGAATGCGAAAGGGATGTCCGCCTGATCTCACGACACTCCACAGCTATCATTATGCGGTTACTTCCTCCCGCTATGGCCCCTCCTTCCCATGGACGCCTCATATTCTCAAAACTTCCACTGTAATTCAAGGAGGAGCGAGTGCCTAAAAATATGCACGTGAGTGAGAGAGAAATGGAGGAAAAGGATGCGGAAACAGCAATTCTGGTTTTTCCTCGGACTTAAATGAATGCTTTCCACTTCGGCAGAAACCGTACTGAGAGAGGCGTGTTCGTCGCTCTCAAAGCAACAATATCACCTCATTGTGCTGTTCTGCCAAAACCACAGTTATTGACGGTATCAGGTGGGGAAAATATTCAGCACGTTCAAATTTCTCGACGGATAATGACTGTAAAAGTACCCGCTGCGGCCACCTGAGAGGTTGAGTTACGGTGGCGAAAATCAACTTAGCAAGTTTCCACCAAAATTTCGCTACCAATTAACTGCTTCCACCTCTGAATATCTTTTACATCTAAATACTACCCTGCAAACCGTTTCCTGAGCATGTGGAAGGGGGTGTTAGGATACCAACCATGTGAAGGATAATGTTTTTGGAGGTGAAATGGTGAAGTGTATTATGGAAGAGTTTTAAGTGTAGTTTAGCATTTATTATGTCACTCATTGGGCGTGGAAAGAACGATTTTTATTTTTTTTGAAAGAATTTCGACATCTATGGACGGTATGAAATGGGAAATATATTAATTACTTTCGACTTTATCGACAGATAATGACTATAAAAGGGGGGATCGGGTTGGTGAGGTAGCTAGAGTACTCGCCTACTACACGGGCGGCCAGGGTTTAAATCCCTGGAGAGGAGGATGTTTTTCAGAAGAAACCCGATTCCTACTTGTGGAAAGCACTTCAAGTTCAGTACTTCGTCTGTCGGATGAGACGTTAAACCGCGGTTCCCTTGGCACCTTTCGTTAAGAGCAGGCTAATGCCGACGCCGGGTTTCTATCCACCCTTCCTCCCTTACCTATCCCCTATGGCGCATATGACCTTAGCTGTTGGTCGCCTTCCCTAATGTTCACAATCCATGACTGTAAAACTTCCCGACGCGGCCGCCTGAGAGTATGAGTTGCGGTGGTAAAAATCAACTTAGCAAGTTTCCACCAAAATTTTCACCACCAATTAACTGCTTTTACTTCAGCATATCTTTTACATCTGAATACTCCCCTGCAAGCTGTTGCATAAGCATGAGGCAGGGGCTCTTAGGATACCAGCCATGTGAAGGATAAGGTTTTTTGGAGTAAAATGGTGAATTGTATTATTGATAAGTTTTTAGTGGAGGTTAGAATTTAGTAATTTTACTTATTGTGCGTGGAAATAACGAATTTTTGTACCTATCTGTCAAGCAATTTATCTCTCTTAATTTGTCGCTTCTGCCAAACCTAGAGATGTAGTGAAGCGTCAAAGTTGTATTTTCTGTGTGGCTCTGAAACAAACCTTTTTTGGATTTTTCAAGAAAACTTATCTCAGCGTGCAGCCTCCTACTCTCTCCTGGTGACTCCTAATTCTACTCCTTTTAATGCTGTAAAACACAATGTGTTGGCTCTTAGCAGTTGTTAACGAAGCGCGCAGCTTTTTTTGGCATTTTATTTACTTTTTAGCTTGAATTTTTCTGAGCAGTATCCCAAATGCTCGTGGTGAATTCGAGATGTGGATTTGCTAGAGCGAAGTAGCACCTATCCTTAACTTTCTCATTCAAGGGCCTTTCAGTTATGTGCTTATTAAAACCAAGTGTCTTTAAGGTTGTGCTACAAATGTATTTTCACACATACTACATGCAAAAAAATAGGGTCAAATATGCACAAATATAATTTTATTTGGGTTAATAGAAACCTAGGGTGTAGCAGTGTGGTTAACTCACGTGACTTCAAGCGTTAATTAATAAGAGGCTTCGTTTTATTCCTCACTTAAATTGAAATTCCAACCTGTTCATTATTTAAGCACTATAAATATACACTACCAATGCGTGTACAAGCTATTCCTTTAAAAGGAAAATATACCTCGATAATGGTACCTATCGCCAAAACTATGGGCAGTTTTGAGTCAAATAAGAGTCAAATTATTATCAATCGTAATGCCAAATTACACAATGTTTAAAGTACTAAGTGAGTTCTTGTGTCTGATTTGAAACTTTTTTGATATATTGGAAAGTAAAAAGAAACTCAAGAAGAATTGTATTTGAATGAAATTGGGCAATAAGTAACACTTTTTTTCACACCAAATTGATTTGATAAGTCTTTTGTTAAGTCAGTGAGGTGTTCAGAAGAGAGACAATTGATAGAGAAAAGCAAGAAAAAATAAATGATTAAGTTAGGAGATTGGATGAAGAATGAGAAATTGCTGAGAACTGGACAGGAAAGAATGATTGAAGGAAAGAGAGGACAAGAAAAAAAGACCGATTTATGACATAGGACATCTACATCAACATACTACCCTGCGAGCCGCCCCATTGGCGTGTGACAGGGGGTATTATGTCACCATCAGTGTAAATATGTAAGGTTTTTGGAGGTGAAATGGCGACGTGTTTTATGGGAATGTATTTAATGGAACTCAGATTTTATTGTGGTCGCTTATTGTGCGCAGCAAGAACGAGTTTTTGTACCTATCTGTCCGGCAGTGTATTTTCCTTATTTTATCGCATCTTTCAGACCTAGAGATGAAGTGAGGCGTCATGATAATATTCCCAGTGTCGCTCTGAAACACATTCGTTCTGAATTTCTCAAGAAAGCTAAGCCTAGTGTGTAGCCTCCGAGTCTCTAAGGGCTCCCACCTTAATCCCTCTAAAAGTTGTGAGACACAATGCGTTCGCTTGCAACAATTTTTAACGAAGCATGCTGCTTTTCTTTGCATTTTATTAAGTTTTTGGTTATATCTTTATCACCAGAGTCACAAATGCTCGCAGCGTATTCGAGGTGTGGCCTAACCAGAGCGAAGTAATAAAGACAGTTAATATTGGAGGAAATTATGAAGAAACCTAGTGACTGGTATAGGACATACTGAAATGGAGGTCAACCATGAGTAAACCTGCCACGCGGCAGAGCAACCTGTCATGGTGATAATTTTTAGGTTTGTTTAAGATAACCCTGAATGCGGCGAAAACATGAAAAAGTAAGGGTCCCTAAAATTCAAACAATAACAACGTACTGCCGGTCGTTAAATAGACAATGTAAAGCGGTAATTGATCGACATCTCCGGTATTTTTTTATTCCGTCACATTATCGGTTTTCTTCGAATCTGCGGGATCACTTCTTCCGCAGTCAATGCCATTCCGCCCACGCCGTTTTCCGCAGTTCTTTCACCCTGCTGCCATCTGACAGGAGGTCGTGAAGTCACGGATGGGCTCTGAAGTCTCCGTGACTCATTACTGGGATTCTATTTGTGCATTCATCTTCCGAGACACAGATCGCCTCATCGAATTGCTAATGTAACCCATGAATTGAATATCGTATCAAATTGCTTACGATTTTGAAATGTCATGAAAAAAAGAGAGCTCTTGAGCATAAGCAATCGTATGATGTTAAAAAAATAATTCCCATAATCTTTCATGCAATAAAACTATAATTCCATACCTAGGCTGGATCCTCTATGTTCTTGATTTATTGCGCATAAAAAGTTAAATGATTATAAGACATCAAACTTCAACGGACATAAACTGCTATGGAGGCATGCATGGTATCCAAAGAGAAAAATCATTCAAATACCAGACCAGGAGGATTTTTTAACAGTGAGCTCCGTGGACCCTAATATCATAGAAGAATATGCTAATATCTAAAAAGTCAAATTTACTACGTATTGAATGATTTCGTTGCGTTATTGGCGTTAGGGTTATTCCATTAAGTCAAGCCTCATTCAGTTGGTGGTCTTTGGAAGTCGTCAATGAATACAGACGAAAATAAGTGCAGTTTGCGAAAATGAAAAAAAAAGTGCAAGGATTCTAAAACAAAGTGGATTTACTTGAACGATGAAAGAGAACTTACATGTGCCAGAAGTAGATGGATACTGGACCAGTGACAATGATTTGATTACCTAAGTACATATTGCTGAAAAATTGACGGTATGCAAAAGTTAAATTTAAAAAAAGTTGACAAATAAGGCAGTCTTGAATGAAAATCAGGTAATGCTAGAAACATTGGGTAAAATGTCTGGAAGGAAAGACTTAAGGAACAGTATGAATGATAACTTAGGTTCGTCGGTTCACTGGCTGAAACGTTTCGCTCGTTGAAATCACTCCAATGTCCAGGTTTCTAGTGTCCTATGAGTCGCTTATAATTCTGTCGTCAAGAATCAGTACCTTCTGTGTTTTACACACGTTTAAGGTAGTATGAGCAAGATAGTTCCCTAGTCATAATAGAGACCATATTCAAATTATACGTTTTAAATTCACCAGCTGTGAGAATCACGAATTAAACATTGCGTTATTAATGGTGACATAATATAGTTTTACATGACAGAAATTGTAAGTAATCAAATGAAAATATCTAAATAAGCCTCTAACTTGACTCATTCTTTTCACGCGGTACGTGTGAAACTCCATAAAAATGGACGGTTTATTGTGACCTCGAAGAATTTACTGCAGTGGCAATATGATTAATTTTCAAAAATAGTTGAGAAAACACACGAACTAGCCACTTAATTTTTTGACGAGATCTAAGTGTAGGAAATGCCTCATTTGTAATATAATTTCTCTCTGGATTGTATACACGTACCATTTTCCATGTAAAAGGGCTGGTATTTTCTGGAAAATATCTCGGAAAGTAATGTGGTAAGGGGTTAAACTTTTGGTATATTAGGAAGGGTGAGATGTTTTTCTTTAAAATAAGACTAAACTCATTGATTTCTAGGTAAAATGATATTTCGCTCAAACTGCCTTAACAAAACACTGCTCTCAAGAACGAACACACATACATTGACTTCCAAATTTTCTTTTGTCTTCCATAAACCACTGAAATCTAGGCATTTGTCATCTTCCAAGAATCATTCGTAGCCTTTCACTTCACACATTAATAGTATTCGGAATTGGCTTATTAAACTGAAACTTGATCCCTGGGGTTACACCCACTGAAATTCATTCAATGTATTATACCTAATATTCTCTTACTTGAGCACATCCATACGCATATCACGCAGTTATCTTCCGGTTGGGACAACGGAAAAATATAAAAAAAAGATATATCAGGCATAATTACAGGCATGTAATCAATCGACCACATCTGATACTTCTATGAAATAGATAGAGCGATGAGTAACTCCATCAAAGAATTAGAATCAGAGGTAACCCTTATATCAAACTATGAGCATAACCCCGAGTCAAAATGTCATGGAGCCAATTGAAGCAACTACTACTATAACTATACATACATATAGAAAAATATCAATAACATCCTGGAGTGATTTTTTAAGGAAACTGCAATGAGCGATACGTCGACTACGACGGATATTCCAAACGCAATCTGTATTTTCTTTTCTTTCCTCATTTTTATTTTTCCAACCTCAGCCATTGAGATTTGTTCCTGCAAAGTGTGAATAAACTTGCTTCTTCCTTAGTCAGAGGGAGCGCATCTTAAGAACCCAACACGTGAAGCGGAAGACGTGTGCATCATTTGGCCAATCGCGTTTGGCCATCAGTTGGCCAAACGCTATTCTATCGTTAATTAAGTTTTCCTGGCTTTTCTTAATGATAGTCATCATCACATTGCCACTTGGAATGAGAGTGCAAAATCAAATAACAAGGAATGAAACAATTTGCAGAGACTGAAGAAGGAACTGAACTCAGGAAAGGCAATGCTGTAATTATTTATTCGAAAGATATTTGATTTCTACCATTGTGAGATGCAAGGACACACACCTTGCTAGTTTTTCATATTGATGGGCAAAATATAGACTTTATCAGTCATTATCCACCTCTTAATTACATCTTCAAATAACCTCTCATTTAATTTAAATATAATTAGATGCTATTAAGTAAACCATAAAAATACACCTAGGATTACTTAGCAAGCTAAATTCGGCCAGAAATAATTGCCTTTTCGGAAGTTTTGAAACCTTAGCAACAAGATATTTTTCTAACACTCATATTGCCCCTAAACGTGAATACTTACAGTTTTCTCTGGATGAAACTAAAGAGGAAAAAAGGTTATTGTTTTTTCTAGAATTTTCCAATTCAGAATGCCACATATGAATGCTTAATTGATAAATTATTCCCTGGATCTCCGCATTACATTACCTCCCCCCACTCCTCATGCAGCATGAGTATCTATCATTGGTTAGCCTTTTGCAGTTCTCTTGTTCGCTTATTGCAACAGTCATGTTGAGTCAATATTCCGAATCAACTTAATTCATGGATCGTTTAAAAAATATTTTCTCTATTCTATTTATGTGAACTCATGACCCCTTTCCTTCAATTACTGTAAATATCTGTTCTGAGTCACATAACTGAGTTGAGAAGAATTAATATGAATTAAAACACCTCGCAGGAAGTAGATTAGATTGCTATTTAATTCTCCTTTAAGATTTGGAACCATAATAATTCAAGGTTTGATATGTATCGCTATGATTCCATCTCATCTTTTCTCTAAATAATGCAACATTGCGCTAAAAAAAGGAGTTTTTAATTGTGAGAAATTAAGGAAGCAAAATATATAAAAATACATCTTCGGGCAAAGCATTTCCATCACTCCACACTACCTAGGTAGATATTAGGATAAGAATAAGATTAGAGAGATGGCCGACCAACGATTAGGTTAAGACTGCCATCCTCACCAATGTGTTCAGGATAATGGATGAAAATAGCGGTCATTAAGATAAGATAGACGTGGCGTCTCTAAAGGTATAAAGGCATTACTATAAAAAGCCCTTCAAAATGCTGAAGATGGCTAACATTTCTCTCACGCAACTTAATTTCTCCAAATTAATGTGCCGCAGTGCAAGGGAACACAGGACCATTTTCAAACCGGTTCATTGCAATTACTTAACCGCTTCATGGCAAATGGCTTCGAACATATGTTGAGAAAAATACCACATGTCTTTCACAGTACATTGCAGATGTAAAGAAAGAAATACCAATGTGGGAAAGATATGTCTCTCTGATAAAATTAATACGAGAAATACTTCTTTGTAATGTTCCCTTTCCCATTGTTCATCTCTAGCAGTTTTTAAAACGCGATTCCACCATGTAATGATTGAATGAATTATAACTATGCTCTTTCCTCAATATCATATCCTTTACGCCAAACTTGTTGTTTACAGCAAGATGAGGAAAAACGATCGAAATTACGAAGTTCCTTGTGGATTTTAATGATGAATCAAAACACTTAGAATAATTTCACATCATTTTTTATTACTCTAATACATTGGATTAGATATTTGGGGAGGCGACTGACAGCTAAGGTATTGGCGCAATAGGGGATAGGTAAGGAAGGAAGGACGGATAGAAACCCGGAGTCAGTATTAGCCTGCTCTTAACGAAAGGCGCCTGGGGGGCCACGGTTTAACGTCTTATCCGACAGAAGGAGTACTGTACTTGAAGTGCCCTCTACAAGACACTAAAGTAGGGATTGGGTTTCCTCTGAAAAAAATCCTCCACTACAGGGATTTGAACCCTTGCCGTCCGTATGGATAGCCAGTACTCCAGCCACTACACCAACCCGATCCCTCTCCAATAAATTTAGAACTATATTGTCATTTGCGAGGCATATGGACCTCAAAAAGGACGTTGAAGTCGACGATTAGGGAAATAGAACAGGACGTAGAATTGAAACAAATGGTTTTTATGTTCATCATGCTTAACATTGTTTAAAGCCGACTTATTTAATATTCCTCAAACTCGGCTTTCGCAGGAGATGTATCTAAATGCAAGATCGGCCCGCCATCATCGCTCAAAAGACGCCAACCAAAAGCTTTCCCCTTCCTCATTCCTCTGCCTCCACCTTGATCGCCCTAATATCTTCCTCCCTCTGCCCTACCCCGCGACATCCCAGAGGTGTTTCTAGTGATCCTCCAGATAGATATCCCCTCCCACCTCCGCATTCCCATCGCCTCCCACCCTTCCTCTTCTTTCTCCTTGGCTGCGTCTCACCCAACCCACCCGACCTCCTCCCTCCGCGGACAAGCCCCGCCTCTCACCTCCGCGGCGCCGCCCTCTGAGCCGCGCCATCTGAATGAGAGGCGAGGAACAACTGCTAAGAAGAGCGCGACCACTTCCTGCGCCTGCCTGCGGTCTGGAGTGACGACGCGAACCATTCAGTGTTCGATATAGTTCATCTATAGAACACCCGCGGTTGTTCGAGCTCCGAATAAACGAGATCCGGAATAACCGACGCTCGTGCGTCAGAAAAACGATGACGCGGTGAGCGGTTAGCAAGGCATTAGAGAGCTCGCGTGGGGAAAGCAGAGGGCGACGCGACGCGGCCAGGGCTGAGGAGCTGTTCAATTTAATAGAATATACCTACTCTTGTTTTTTACTCAACTCCTCTCGCCTTCTTCCTAGCAAAACCTTTACCGCACGTATATTAATTTCATGTCGAAGATTGTCAAAGGTCCGATTTCAAGTCCTGATTGATTTTTTATCCGGGCAATTTTGAGACAATTTACAAATTTGGTCAATAAACATTTTTATCTAAACACTTTTTAATGACGTTTTTGTTTATCATTCCACCATTCCCAGAGAATTGGTATTATATTTACGTGATAGTACACACAAGCATTCAAATTGCTGTAACTGATGTAAACTGATTTGCTGTAACTGATAATAACTGATCTAAATATCCTGATTAACATTTAAAAATTACCGAAACCGCAAAATAAAATTCAAGAAACTCACAGAATGGAGGTCAAATCGAACAGCGCATCGCTGATAATTTATATATGAAACTAATGCCCTGAGGATAGTTTAAAGTCTACAGAAACGTCTGAAAAGAGTGTTTAGCTCTGTCTTGAGTCACTTGGTTAATATGATTCACAAATTTTATTCACCAAACTTTTACAATCGAACATATTATGTAAAAGTAATACGATACGGGTTTCGATGAATGATCAACCTGATGATGACAGTCATTCGTCAAAACCCGGGTCGAGTCTGTTTTATATAATATGTGGCATTTTAAAAGTTTAGCGAATAAAATATGTTAAAGAATAATTAGTTTAAAATTAATAATGACCAAATTCCTTTGTAACGGATGTACTAGAATGGTTATAAAATACCGACAAGATTGTAATCAGCATGTAAAAAAGTTATTTGTGGTACAGTTTTCATTGCAACTGGACGAAAAACTGAAATTTAACAATGACTGAAAATATTCATAGTAGGTATGGTAACATGACTGCGAAATGACTAAAATTTTGTAAGCAGCAGGTAGAAACACTAATTTATATAATATTTTTTAACACTACAATTGCATAAGCACAGTGACCTTAATCTTTTTTAATGGAGCTTTAGGCAGCCTCTAAGGTCACAGACCTGTAGGGAGGCTGCCTTCAATATAAAAAATGCATTAATGCTAAAAAGCAAAACTCTTTGTATAGGGCATATATTATTATAATATAATTAATAAATATAATCGCTACAATTTTCATTAAAATTGGACGAAAATATGAATATTGTCCTCTTTCCACGATCCAGACCACTGTGTGACGACCGCAGCAGCTGGGAAATCGGAACGAGGAAGGGTTGCACGGACGAGAATCAACAGATGTGAACAAAATGGACGAGTATGACGGCGTGCCTGCCGTTTGAGAAACACAGGAGAGAGTTATTTCGCCATTTCAAAAAATCTCTTAAAGCTCTGAACATGGGGTTCATAGCTTTAAGAGGGGTTCCCACCTTTCGCTCAAGATGAGCTGCGGATGATTCTCACTTTTCACTTCCATCCATTACATTTTTCCTCCTCAGCAGCACGTAGCCACGATAAAAAGAGAGAGGGGGAGAGGCGCGTTAATTAGTTACATCGGTACGTGTGAAGGCGGCGGAAACGGCTCATGAGGGGAGAACCACCGGTTGAGATGTGAAAGACGTACTCTTCTCGTTTCCGCCGGGAAGTCGCTTTAATAAATACTACTACCTCTCCCGTCTTTTTTTTCATCTCCTCTCCATCGAACACTCCCTTTCCAATTCTCATCCTCGCTTGTTGGCCGAGGGGTGAATCGTTCGTGTCTGCGGCGGTGTACTGGTGGTTGGGGATAAACGGACGCCTTGTGTTTTCGCGGCGGTGGCGGCCAACCTCTTGATGATGGTGGACAAACTGAGAGAGTGGCTTCGACGTTTAAAAGCAAGTCCTCAATTGCCTCGTGCGGAGTCGCGCTAAGGAGCAACTGGTAATCGTCTTCATAAAAAAAAGGTGGCAGTCGGACGATGGCTGACATGAGTGAAAAAGTTAATTAAAGGATAAACTTTACACCTTCATCTACATCTATATCTACATAATACCCCGCGAGCTGCCACGTAGGCGGCGTAAGGGTGTCAGGTCACCAGCCGTGAGAAGGTGTAAGTTTTTTTGGAGACGAAATGGTGACATGAGTTATAGGAGTGTATTTAGTAAAGCTCAATTCTTATTGTGGTCGCTTATTGTTCGCGGATGCACGACTTTTTGTACCTATCTGTTCGGCAGTGTATTTCCCTTCTTTTATCGCATCTGTTTGACCTAGAGATGTTGTGAGGAGTCATGATAATATTCTCTATGTCGCTGTGAAAATTATCAGTTCTGAATTTATCAAGTAACCTAAGCCTAGCGTCTAGCCTCCGAGTCTCTAGGGACCCCCACCTTAATCCCTCTAAAAGGTGTGACACACTATATGTACACTCGTAGGAATTTTTAACAAAGTGCGCTGCTTTCCTTTGTATTTTATTAATTTTTTGGTTAAATCTACATGACCAGAGTCCCAAATGCTCGCGCCGTATTCGAGGTGTAGCCTAACAAGACGAAGTAGCGTCTCTCTTTGACTTTTTCATCCGAGGACCTTCCCATTATACGTCTAACAAAACCTAGTTACTTTAATGCCGCGCCACAAACGTTCTGTCTGTGTTCCTTCTAGTGTCTCTTAGTGGAAGTATTTTATATTCGAATCCATATTGAAAATTAGCCTTGCACTATTCCACAGTAATGTATTGTAAACGTACAACGCGTTTCGCAGCTTGCTGCATCTTTGGGCACAAATTTTGTTTTATTAGTTGATTGTTACGATAGTAACCACCGCTAAAATGGGGAGATTTGGAGAACATACTAATTTTTGAGTGAAAATCAGGGGAACATAGGTTAGGGGCGTATGAGAAGGGTATTTTTTACGGAAATGAGTGAGGAGCGGAGCGAAAAAAGTAGCTCTTTGCAAAGGTTGCTTGACTCTCTGATAACTTTCATTTGCTCCAAAGCATCCATCTTTAAACCTTTTAGTAAAATATGTCAAATTTCGGGGATAAAATCACTTTCCTGGTTATTATCCAGCAGATGCTTGGTAAATTGTGAGTTAGTATCCATATCTAAGTAACTTTGTGAGTGTTCTTTGATGCGTGTCTTGAAATTTCGTCCAGCTTGACCCATGTAAACAATATTTCAACAATTGTATTTATTTTTTAAATAAATGACCTGAATCATTTATCCGATAATTAGTTATTAATCTTAAATCATCACTTAAAAATAGTTTTAAAAATTTACTGAAATTCACTGATCTCAAAATTTGAATCAATGAGGTTTAATTCGTAGTTTATATTGATCAGACTATGTTCCTAATCTTGTACCAAATATGACGTTGAAGAACTCATTAAAATATAAATGCATGTTAAGGAGTAGGTACACTGGGGTGATGCTACAAAGGCATTGTAAGCTCCCTCGCTCTCTTGTGTACTTATATACATAAGAGCTCAAAATAGTGAAACCGATGGTAGATATATACATGCTCATATACTTAACCTAATTTTGCGAGAGTCTACATTTGCGACAATCTACATAAATAATGTTTGGTAAAGCCCCGCTAGAGAAGTTTTATCTCCAAAAGTCCCTTGGTAATCACCTAGTCTCTCTCACGACCGCTTGGAGGCACATCCTTCGGGAAGTAGAACCATAGCGCCATTGGGCGTTCGATTTTAAAACCAAGTGAAATACAAACTAATGTGTACGGGTAAAGCGTGATGCATTCCAAATGCTATTACGAGTTTCCAAATTTTTCTCCGAGCAAAAATTGTTTGGCCAGGTCCCGAAGAAATGGTTTTCGTCTCAATAACTTTGATATATGAAATTTTTGTTGGTTCTCAGGTTTCCGCGGAGCTGGAATGTAGATCTCTCCGTGTTTCCGGGATTTCTTCCGCGTTGGTTGTTTGTGGGACAACCAACGCGGAAGAAATCCCGGAAACATGGAGAGATCTATGAAATTTTTCACCAAGAGATGTACTTAAATTCACGACCCGGGTTTTGATTTCAGAGAACTTGGAGTTCCTCATAAGACTGTCTGGCAAGTGTTAATGTAATGTTTGGTTTTTAAACCATACAGACTACAGTTAGTGCAAGCTCTTTGTACTGATGATAAAAGGAAACGTGTTTATTTCATCAGGGCTCTTTTAGAGGATATGGAAGATGGCAGTTTCATGCCGCAGTTAATTGTCAGTGATGAGGCTACTTTTCATATTAGCTATAAAGTTAACCAGCATAACGCGCGCATATGGGGACTCCAGAGCCCTCAAGAAGTCGTGGAGTATGAAAGAGATCTACCTATCTTCACCTGAAGCAAATGTTTTTTGTCTAATTTCTTGTCAAATAAAAGTGTATGGCCCCTTCATTTTTGAGGAAAGCACAGTGACTGGAACGAGCTACCTTGGAATGCTGCATACTTGGCTTTTTCACAATTTGAGGACTCCGATGACTTCTTATTCCAACAGGATGAAATCCCAACACACCGGAAAAATAGCGTACGACAATTTCTCAATGACACACTGCCTCAACACTAGATAGGGCGCATGGTACCCCGAGACAATGCCCTACATTCTTGGTCTCCGAAATCTCCAGAGATGACCCCGAGTGATTTTTTCTTGTGGGGTGTTTTCGACCCACCTTGCTTGCTTGTGGGGGAACATGCTTTCGTCCCCGCTTTAGCTCTGAGCTAAAAACCAGAATAAGATCTGCCGTGATGTTGTCCATGCTGCAACTGCTGGATATTTAGAGCATTTGTAACACCATAGCTGAAACTATTAGATCTGGAGAGAATTTAGAAATTTTTAACCGTTTTGTTTTATGTTTCCATCAATAAATATAAAGTTTCAAAATCAGGTCATTCTTTTTGCTACACACTGTACTATAGAAATCTTTGAGCAATAAATATATCTTCCATAAGTACCAGCATTTATTACTGAAATAGATGTAGGCATACCTATGGCTATGTAAAGGACAGTGCACCAATCCGCATTTAAGCAGGAGCTTATACCAGCAAACGGTTAATTTATTTAACATTTAATACATATGACTGTAAATTATCGAATAAATATTGTGAAAGTTGCATGTTAACGGCACAAAAGCTTATTATGAAATAAAAGTAACACAATTGTCCAATAGAATATGCGTGGGAAGCAAATAACTACAAAAGAGAACAAGCAAAAGCAAACTAGATGCCTATGAGCACGGGAGGTCGGGAAGAGAAAAGTGCTTAGGATGGATTTGAATTAAAATGCAAAGGGTTTCGGGTGGTTGGTGAATATTTAATCGGACAGACGGAGTTATCCCTTTCGTGACGGTTGAGAAGGAAGAGTTTAGGGAAGGATCCTAAGGGAGATCAAGAAGGAAGATACGCATCGCTGGCTGGACGCGTATTTATCGGCTTAGTAGAGGGATGGGTGGGAGCTTAAAGGCAAGAAAAGGGCGCAGGAAATAGGTGCGTAGATGAATAGATAATGGAAATTATTCGGCAAGATGAAGGATATTGAGCCCCCAATTAAGGCTAACCATCGCTAGATAACGCCGAAATGGCTTAAAATATTTATTCCCATTAACATAATTAGGCATATCTCCGCCTACTTTAATGTATTTTTCTAACTTGTAATTAGGCACTTATATTGTCACTTAAAGAAGACATGCAAATCTCTGGAGAATGAGAAATTTCTAGGACCCTTAAGAACTTCCGGTCTCTAATCGTCGTAAGTTTTGGGAAGGGGCGATACCTAGATAGCCTGAGAGGTAAACAGACATTCTTTATGGTTTGGCGACGATTAAAAGTTTTCGAACAGATTTACTTAATAAAGAGGCCTTTTCTTAGAAATCAATGGGTGACCTCCAGTCCTTCGAACGAATACGACCTTCACCAAATTTTAATGTCGCGGGAAGCTACCGCTAGTTTTATCTTAGAGACTATGTTGATTTATGCCTTCTAATGCAATAAATATTTGGTAGCTTCCTCAATACAATGATGGTAATCGGTTATGAAAGCGGCGCGACGCCATGGATCAGAGGCGTTTTTGTAAAACCGAGCTTTAAGGTCCATTTTATTTTTTATTATCTTCGAAAAATTCCCGGTTTTATCAACCTTGTGCCGTTTTAAGATTCTTATATTGTTTATCATTGAAATAAGAATTCAACTTTGTGTTTTCTAATGATTTACTTAATTAAACACAACCGGTTTGGGCTAGTGTGCCATCATCAGGTGCCTAGCCGAATCCGGTTGAGTTCAATCTAAAAAATTAGTGAAAAACATAAGGTTGTGTACATATTTAAACTATGGAAATATTCTCCAGACTAAGATCATTTTACTGCCATTTTTTTTGCTATCGTTCGCTTCAAGAATACTTTTTAACAGGAGGAATGATGTCATATTATTGAAAAAATAATGAAAGAGGAGGATACTTAAGATCAAATGGATGGATAAAATAAAAAATAAGATTACAAAAAAGCATTAGAGAAAAAGACCATAGAAAACACTACTCATACAAAAAGAACCACAAGAACTGGGCTCACTTTGAGGCAAAATCGTTCTGTGAAGAATTTAATTGAAGAAAAAACAGAGGGAAAAGTCCCAAGATGAATATACCATAAATAGGAAGGCTCATAAGAGAAACCACTTGGGAGTAAAGAAACTAGCAATAGATTGGGGTGGAGTGGAGATTGGGAGTCAATCAATCTTGGCATTTGAACGAGCTACGATGACTAGCTTGTTGATCCTTCCACAAGCATAATGATTAGGACGCGGGAGCAGGCGCCAGAGTTAGAAGGACAATGCAACTAGTAGTGAAGTTTATATTATTGTTTACCTGCCTTAAAATGTTTGAAATACAGTATCAAGCCAAGTTTTGGTATGTGTGGTGAATTAAAAGAATAACTATAGCTATAAAATTGCGTCACTTTGGGCTGTCACTTAAATGACGTGGAAAAATTCGGAGAAAATGTTAATTCTACCTTTCAATCGAGCTGAAAAACTTTCCTTTTTCTTTTCAGTTGGATATCAGATCGAGGAAAATATAATAATAATACCTTTTTCAAAGATAAATTAACTTCCGTAAAGTCTTTAGAAAGTTTATCAAGATTTGAAGCCACCTTAAAAATGGAGTATACTGTTTTTGACCGAGGAGAAAATGCGATATTCTCCAGTGATTAGAACAGCTTGCTTGCATAACAAAAGGTAGTTGAGGGGGAGAAGCATTTTTGTTATCAAAGTCTGGTGGATATGTTGAGAACATGCCCTAATTGGTCCAAATCCATTAAAATAATTTAACATACTTATTGCTTACTGTTTACTCAGAAATACACACTAAATCTCTCACATTGTGTATTGATAACTAGCATGTTCAAAAACAATCATATGGTACTTCACAATGATGATTGTCAGAGGTCGAATGTGCAGCTCAATTTAAATAGTACGAGCCATTGCCAAATTGCTCATTTGGTGCTCAGGTCTTGTTCGTTATATCTCTGACGTTCTCGATTATGAAATCGAGTTGATTTAGGCAGAGTAACAAAACCCCAATACCAAACTCTTCTTATCCTTTTAAAAACAGTCAGACATATTGCCATGCCTCACATCCCCATATTTCAAATGTCAGAGCTTGGATCACTACACATATGAATACAGGACTTTGTGTCATAATCGGGATCACATTATGATAACACTTTTTTTCCATAGCTTAAGAGAGTACGCACAGTTTATCATAAGTGTACGTCATGCATTGCGATCTCTTGCGAGATCCTAGCCGGCATGAGTGACTCTGTCATTACGAATGTTGAAAATGAACATGAAATAACACAGAGAGGCATTCCATGGCCACGCCCCTTTGCGACATCCAACAATTTTCTTCTCAACGCCGTCCCATTCTTCCTCCCCTCCACTAATTTTTTTCATCTATTTCGACCACTCCCCCTTCTCCTCTGCCCCCAATGGAGGCATAGGCGTCGTCCGGGAACCACCCACAGCCCCTCCACTACACCCTTGAGTATAATTTCTTGTAGTTGTAATGGGAGGTTGGAGATTCAGTCCCCCCTCCCATACTCTCATTCCCCTCCCGTAATATCTTCATTTGCAGCGTGAACCATTGAGTTTCTTCTCCCGTGACAACCCCATTGTTCCATCAAGAAAGCTCTATGTCTCCCCCCTCCCCCCCACATACGAGCCTTTCGCATTACGCACATCCTCTCCATTCCCCCCCTCCATACTGACTTTTTTCCCTTCCGGTGCCGTAAAAATTAAACAGTGTGTTTAAATCCTTCCGCCCCCATACCCTCCTTTTGCCGCCTCTCCCACCCCTTTATCTCCCCCTCCTTTTCCATCTCTCTCTCATCGCCCCCGCTTCCTCCTCCCCCCCCCCACAGGTGTTGTGGTCGCTTTTGTTTGCGTAATGCCTCGATTAAATTTCAGGGCGCGAGGGGTCAGCCATCGCCCTTGGGAGCATCATGGGAGTTTTTGCCCCGAGTCAACCGCCCGCCCGCCCGCCCATGCCTTTAATTGAGGAATGAGACTTGCATATAAGCGTGCATTTATTATTTCCGGATCGGCTGCTGCCTAGAGTGAGGAGTCAGTACGGAGCTTAATGTGCTCCAAGATGTTAATTGCGCCCCTCCCTGGCTTCCCCAAAGCCTCTCCCAAGGCACACCCACACTCTAAGAGGGCGGAAAGATAACGAGCGACGCCGTGAGCAGTAATCAAGCATCGAAATGGGCTTCTTCATTCCGGATTTATCTTTTGAAATGCGCGAAGACATCCAGACCGCTTTTGACCAAGGGCACCGGGGAGGGACGCTCCCCTATTTGTTAGGCGAAACGACCGTCCCAAGATGCGGCTTCTTGAAAGAAGCGGGCGGTTTCACAAAGCTCGACCGTGACTTGAAGTGTCGCACATTAAAGGACCCAAGGAAAATTTGATAATCGTCGATAATTGCGAGATTGGTAGTATGATAATAAAATGAAGAAAATGGTCATTTTAGTGTCCACAGGAGAGAAAGAAATTGGTGGAAATCAATGAAAGGATAGAGAATTTGCTTGGTTTTCCTTGAATAAGGACATGGCTAATTGATTTTCGATTAAAATTTCATTAGTTTCTAGAGCTTTCAGTGGCACTAGGATACGAAACGCTTTAAAATTCCTTGGTCAATAAATATAAAAATGTGTAGTGACTTCGATGAATAAGCGCCTACCATATGATTTTGTAAGTTCCAAACCTCTAGAAAAACACATAATTTTTTTTCAACTAGTAACTTAAAAAGAGGAAAAGTTCCTTCTAATGGTAGCAGGAACCTATATTAGGTATTATTTCTACATAAAAAGTAAATACGCCTATGGTAATCCGTAGTAGCATAGCGAACGTTAGCTTAGTGAATCTGCCGAAATCATGGCGAAATTTGAACGGACTGATAGACGGTAAAAACGGTTTGCGTTCATGGCCTATACGATTATTCTAAAAGTTAATTTTTTGGTGGCATGGTATTTTATAGCTTTAAAAAAGTCATTACGCCTCCAGCAGTTTCCAACCCATCTTTAACTCCTCCTTCCGCGTGAGTTTTATTAGGTTTCCTTTCCTTAATTAGGCTTCCCGTCTTTTCTTCTGCATACATCCTTATTCTCGATCCTATCTGTCCATCTTATCTTTCGCATACAGCACCAAGTTTCTATATCCTCACTTCTATTCTGTTTCATCTTTCTAACGATCCAGGTATCTGAGACATCTGGTACAAAATATAACACGAGTTTTTATAGGTACTGCTTGCACTTTACCCATCCCACGTCATGCAGTTTCAAACGTGGACAAATTGCAAAACCTGAAAGACGGTCATGTTCCCTGAAAAACTTCAGTGTGGTTTAATAACCTTTCTTCTTCTGGAATTTGCAATAAGGCCACAAAATTTGCCCTTCCAATTTTAATATTAGCCTTTGCATAACCCGTGTCACAGCCAAATAGATGCTTATTGTATCCTATTTTTCTTTCCGAGTGCTCATTATTGCTCATACACTCTGCTTCATTTTTTCGTGGCGAGCAGGTATTCTTTCCACTTTTCGAGATTCCCCCACATAGTTGTTTTTTTGGTGACGTTTCTCCTCCTAACCTGGAGGCGTCTTTAGGTTAAAGATATCTTCAACCTGAAGACGCCTCCAGAATAGGTGGAGAAACGTAAAAAAACAACGACGTTGCCGAATCCCAAAAAATGGAAAGAATAATTGCTCATACGTGATACATCCTTTATGCTTGTTCAATCGGTGGTTTACGGTGTTGTCATTCGTGCCTTCACACACTTTTACATGTTTCCAAGAACACTCGATGCACAAATGCGTGGAGGAAGAGATTGGCTGTCTCGATTAAAACTATTTGATGCCTATATTGAGAATATTGGAGGCACTGACCTCATGGACCGAGGAGTAAACTGCTATCGAATAGGATTGCGGAGTAAGAAATGGTGGGTCCTCTATATATTTGGCTAATCGATGAATGCATTCACTATGATTCACTACTACTACAGAAAGCAGGAGTGATTGTATCCCATTTGAAGGTTAGAAGGTATTTTTTTTCAAATATACCATGTAAAATTCTGAGCTAGTTCTCATCACAGTCGGGAAAGAGCTTGTTAAAACGGAGGACCAGAAGACTTGTAGGAAAAGTACTTCATCATCACGAAATCGATCATTTTGTAGGTCCAAAGCAAGAAAAATTCCAGTAGTTTGTTTAAGAAAGTTGATTTCTCACATATCTCTCTTCAAAAAGTAATATTTGAGTAAAATTATTGCTTCACCAAAAAATTGTATCATTGTGACCAAAAATTGTTGTGGTTGAGGAAATTCTTAGGAGATGGAAGATTAGGAGTCTTAAAAACAGGAGGGCTAGTACGAAGCAGTTTATGGGGATAACTGAGGCAAAAGCGGTTTGCAAGGACAGGTTAGTATAGAGGAAATTATTGAAGCTGAGTTAGGTGTACAAATATGTACTTATGAGGGAAACTTTTTGACTGTGCCTACTCTGGAAGGGAAAGGTGGAATAAGTAGGTAGGTATGTATGTATTTCTCACGTATTTCAGTTCAAAAAATAATATTTGAATAAACTTATTTTGAATGAATTGATATATTATTGATCTCCAAAAAATATAACATTTTGATAAAAAATAACTAGGTTTTGAGGTAAATTAGTAATTCTCTATAAAACTAATTGAACTCTCCACTAAAAATTGTTGGGGCTGACGTGTTACGTTTATTTCGCTGGGAAATAATTTTTGAACACAGTCGAATTTATGAGGAAGCAGTGAGGTCTTTTATAAAGATTCCAAGTACCATGAAAATCGAAGGCCATTATATATTGTTGGTTGAAGCATTGAGAAGGGATTGAAGATAACGGGGCAATTTATACCCGAGCACCGAACGGAAATATTAGTTATTAGATTTACGAATAACAGTTCTGTATCTAGGAAAACACTATCCGGGTGACCACCAGTTTTGATTTAGATATCACGTGAGTGTGACAAGAACGTATGACTGCATAGGAATGTTAAAGATGAAGAAATGGCATAGTGAGATGAAAAATATCACCAAGATGTTTTTCCCAGCTTTGAAAAATGATTTTCCTTGCTACATTCTAGAGAGATATTTATTTTGTAGATTTGATAAATTTGCATTGAAAAGTTTTTAACCACTTGACTAGCAAATCTATTTTCCAAAAAGTGCATTTCAAATAGGACAATGCCAAATCTGAACAGACAACGACAGGACGGATTTTTAAAGCACAAATACCCATCATCGCTTCTGAATGCGTATTTGATGGCTTAATGTGTTGTCATATGAAAAGCATAGTAAAATTTGGAAGTAGGTAGAAAAAGATTATTAAGAAAGTTTTAATATTCAAACACGAACAAACATTAGTCAGTTAAACAGTGACCTAAGGAACATAGTCCATGACATATTTCTATTTGTTACAGGTGTGGTATTTTAGCCGTATGACCACTGTGGACCATAGACTAATGATAGTGTGTGTTTGGGCAACTGAGTGACCGCCGTGTGACCGTTGTGAACAATAGACTAGTGGCAGGTAGCCCCCCTAGTATCATGCATCATAATGATAATTACGAATTACTGAAATCACCATGAAAATGGCAGTCGGGAACTCGCAATCGGGCGACACATCTGGGCATGGCTCCTATGGTGGTAGCGCCAAGTGTAAGGGTTATGTTTATTGTAAAATTATTTTTTATCACATCAAAATCTGGAGTTGAAATCACGCCGTTAGACTCCTTTTTTATACTCCTTCAATTATAATACCCACTTAAGCTAAGCTTAAGCCTTAACCCTCATTTTATCATGTTTTTCCCTCAGCAGTTTTATCATGAGGCAGCCACTCGACTCGCCGGGCTACTCAAAATGTCGTAAATATCGCACCCGAAGACGCTGGGATACTACACAAGGCATCATGATATGAATTTTGATAATTAGAGGATAATACTTATAAGAGTATCCTAATGTTAAAGTCTAAGTAGTAAATGATAGTGAGAGAGAATATAATAAAAATGTTGGAAGTCTACAAATCTGGTTTTTTTTAAATACAAGTTTAAGATCTTAACAATGAAGGCAAAATAGAGGAAAAGTCCCCAAAGAAGGTCCAGGAATAAGTTTATGGATCAAATTAAGTGGTAAGTATAAATGGAGAGATACCAGGAAGTTAGGGCACTGGTATTAGGCAGAGAAGGGTGGAAGGTTGCAGTCAACCAACCTTAGGATTGAACAACCAATGATGATCTTAACATGTAGAAGTGTATTTTTCATAATGAATAGAGACGAGAAGGAGGTTTGTTGACGGGTACTCGGAGAAAAGGCATAGAATGTAAATATTACCATTATATTAATTAGATCTGAAATACGGAGTGATATTCTACCTAGCCTTTAATTTGGTTGGGTGGAGAGAGTATGTGCGTTGATTTGTTTTTAGACAAAAAAGGAGTAAAATAATCTAAGAGAAACTCTGGTTGAAGATGGAATCCATTGATGAAATTTCAGATATGCAGTGGGAAGAGGAAAAAAACGTAGACGTAAATTATTGGCAAGTAGTCGAAATGAGTATAGGATGCATGGGATGAATATTCCATCTTAGTGAGCGGAAGATAGCTAGAAAAGCGTAGAATAAAAGAATTTCTTGCGACAGAAGGGAATGAAGAATTTTTGTGGGAGTTTCGAGACGTGTAGCGGCAAGGAAACAGATGGTTATGTGTAGATCAACTTGAAAAGACTTTGAAAAGGCATAATGTAGTTTATGACTTTCCAAGAACCTACCCTAGAATGACTACCTAAAAATAATACTTTTGAAGAAAACCTGTGCTCTTGCGATTAGATCGAAGCCTTTGGATCTTAGGTTGCATATTGAGTTACAGATCGGAGGTCTAGGGTTCATATTCGGATAAGGAATCCAGGAACGTCTAGTTTACTTGACTTGATGAAGGAAATCATATGTGCCAGGGCTTCCCGGTCTACTATGAGCGGCACATTATATCATTCCGGTTCCCAACCCTCGTATACATAATAAAAATTACAATTATTAATATTCTGTGGCAAGCCATCTAAGAGCCAATTCATAAATTACAATGAAAGAAAAGAAAACACAGTCGGCATAAAAAAAACACAAGACTAATGTTTAAATTCCATAAAATATAAGTATACACAAATTTGCATTATACATTAATAACAAGACATTTTACTGTTTATTATAATGATATTTATAATATAAACAATTTAAGTTAGGTATCTTTAACAAGAAGTTGTAGTAGTTCATCTTGAACAAGGACAGACTACTAGTGTTGATCAAATCATTTGGCATATTATTCCAAACCTTAATGGAAGAAACTAAAAATGAATATTCATACACCTTACTCTTGAAGAAGGAAGCGTAATATAACTGATTCTGACTCCTACTCTACTAATGACTCCATATAACTATGAATACATACGACAATGGCTCACTACACTCAGAGCATACATCTACATAACACCCTGCGAGCCACCGTGCGGGCGTGTGGCAGGGGGTGTTAGGTCACCAGCCGTGTAAAGTTGTAAATTTTTGGGAGACGAAATAGTGACATGTATTATAGGAGACTTATTTAGTGGAGCTCAATTTTTATTGTGGTCACTTATTGTGCGCCGAAAGAACGAGTTTTTGTGTTTATCTGTTCGGCAGTGTATCTCTCTTATTTAATCGCATCTGTCAGACCTAGAGATACCTGTTGATGTACCCCAATTGAGTAAGATATCGAGTAAGTTTGAGGTATCTTAATGATCTAGTTGAAAAACAGATGTGGCGTGACTTAAGGAAAAAACGCCACATCACGACGATAGTCGCGGCACGTGATAACATTAAAAAGGACAAGTAATGGTTATAGAAAAAACCTGGTGATTTCTATAGAACTTTATTTTCAAAATGTAAAATAAATTATATTGAGGATGAATTACATTTCCTTTAACCACGGATGGTAGTTTCCCGTAAGTCACGCCTCGAAAATCGGATTCGTTCGACAATTCTTTTCGTTGGTTTTTTTTTCCATCGCCGATAAGAAGCGAACGTGACAACGCGACCACGGTGGTCGAGCGCGAAAGGTGGTGTGAGGGGGAGCTTGGGAAATTTCACCCGAGATGCATCAATTGCAGCGAACGATGCGGCGCGGGTGCAGCAGAACGGAGAACTGGCCACCCCCATCGTGCACAGCGGCGCCAACGCCGTGCATCATGGGAGGAAGGTGGAGTTTGGACGTGAAGGGACGTGATTTAGCATCGTGTTACTCACACACGGCAATCGTGCGTGCGTGTTTAAGGGAACGTGCGTGTTTAAGAGAACGTGCGTGTTTAAGGGAACGTGCGTGTGGCCAGTTTGAGCCCCTGAGGGGGTTTAAGGGGCCCAGGGGCCGGGAGGCAGATGGGGTGGCTGGTACCCTTGCCTTTGATTTGAGGAAAGCGGAACGGGCACTGAGAGAGAGATGCAGCCGTTTGCATTGGAAAACCAGTGCCAACGCATTCTGAGGTGTCCGATTGACGCCGATTCATCCTCTTTGCGCTTCTAAACCCTCCTACTAACATATCCTCTAACGCCACGGCTTAGGCGATCACAGTCCTCCTGCCCTACTTTAGGGAAATGAATACGTATTTCTCTGATTCCGTTACGGCTCTCTTTAAATGACTCCCATTTAATCAGCATGAACAAAAACTAATTTTAAACATCGTCAACTTGGAGTATCGGGTTGGTATTTTTGCTAGAGTAACCATAACTGGCTAACCATACGTACGGCCAGGGTTCAAATTCCTGCAGAGTAGGATGTTTTTCAGAGGAAACCCGGTCCCTACTTGAGTGTAAGACAGTTTTCGGCTTCATCTGGTGGAAATTTATGATGTCACTCATAATAAAAAAGGTACTTGGTTTTATTCCACACTCTTTAATATAACTCAACCCTACCATGGTTTCAACACCGCGTGTCACGAGGGCACTTCAAGTACAGTACTCCGTCTGTCGGATGAGACATTAAACCGCGGTCCCCTTGGCGCCTTTCGTTAAGAGCAGGCAAATGCCGACGCCGGGTTTCTATCCACCCTTCTTCCCGTACATTTCTCTTATGGCGCAATTGACCTTAGCTATCGGTCGTCTCCTCTAATATACAATCCAATCCTACATCGTCAACTAACTCCTTTTCCCAGCGAGATATTATAAATGTAAAATCACAAGTCAATTCCATTTTAATCTCTTATCACAGATCGTTCAGTCCTAAGATTTGTTGACTAGAGCCCTCCATCGTTCTCTGTTCAATGAAAGTTGGCTTACTCCTGGTAGTTCTTTTTACGGAATTTCTTCATTATTTTCCTCGTGTATTCATTTCTAGGCCTTTATCTTTGGACTTTTTCTTCTATTTTGCCTTCAATTATGTTATCTACAAACTCATTCTGCATCAAGTTGTGCCCAATCCGTCTGGTTCTTCTTTTCTATGTCGTTTTCCAAATGGAAACCTTTGGAAATCTCATCCTTCCTACTGATTTTTATTCTTCATTTCTTATTTTTCATATGTTCTTCCAAAAATATCTATACTTAACATAAACCTATTAAGCAAAATTCCATTTATGGAGAAGAAATAATCATTTAGTAGCGAAAAATTTATATATTTCAGTAAACTTTTTGTAGCGTGATCAATTTCCTTAATTCACTAATGGCCAGAAAAATAATTTTAAACATTTCAAAAAATATTTTCAAACTCATAACCTTTTTCTGAACACAAGGGAAAAAAAATTTAGTTTCTATCATTCTTGTAATCTGTTTGACTTTTCAAATAGCAGCGATTATATTCATGGCTATAAAAAATATTATTTCGGCGTGAAATATTGTCCTCCCCTTGCCAAGCCCAATGCAATAATTTAAACGTCAAATTCAAATATTATATATCATCCAATAATGTAATATTGTTAATCGTATGTTGAGTGATTTCTAAAGACTATACTCTCTCTCTTCATGGCGCTACAGCCCTCAGTGGGCCTTGGCCTCCTCCACAATTTTCCTCCAGTCTTTCACATTCTTTACCTTACTCCTCAATCCCTTGATGCCCATTATCTACAGGTTTGAAGTAACTTCATCTATCCACCTGATTCTTGGTCTGCCTTTCCTTCTGGTATGGTAGAACTTTTCTCTCATTATTCTTTTGGGCATCCTTTCTTACGCCATTCTCTCTATATGACCCAGCCACTCCAATCTCCGAGATTCCACGTATCTAACTATGCCTTGGCCTTCAAGTAATTGATCCAGCTCTGCATTATACCTATTTTTCTTTACAGGTCCATATGTCTTCTTTAATATTTGTCGCTCAAATACTCTAAGAGCATTTTCATCTGATCTCTTCATGGTCTATGTCTCTGAACCGTAGATGACCACTGGTTGGTCCCACGTCTTATATATTTTCATCTTTGTATTTCTTGTAATGAGTTGGTCCCTGAACAATTGTTTGTTTGCAAAATACGCTCCAATTCCCGCTTGTATTTTGTCCTTTATTTCTCTGCTTATCTCATTATCATTATATACCATTACCCCTAGATATCTGAAGCAAGAAACTCCTTCAAACTTTTTCTCCCCTATTGTCAGATCCCGTGCTACTCTCCTAGCCTCCCGATTGGGCATTATTATATACATAGTCTTCTTTTCATTAACCTTAAGTCCAATTTTTTCCGCTTCTTTTTCCATTCGCTCATAGATTTGTTTAATGCTGTGCGTTGTTCTTGTTGTGATTGCAATATCATCTGCGTACGCACATATCTGAATCTATTTCCCGAATATTGTACCCTTCTGAACAATCACATCTATCACCTTGTGCAGAGTCAGATCAAATAAAATGGCTGAGAGCCTATCTCCTTGCTTTACTCCTGTGTTAATTTCAAATTCTTCACTCAGCCTGTTGTTTACTTTTACTTTTTCCTGGGTGTCTTTCATAGTCATTCTAATTAATCTTATAAATTTTGTGGTATGCTATATTCTCCTAGAGCTCTGTACAGTTAATTCCGGCTGACACTGTCAAAAGCTTGCCTAAAGTCTACAAATAATATGTGTAAATCTACGTCATATTCGTAAAATCTTTCCATTATTTGTCTCATAACAGATATCTGATCAGTAGTGCTTCTGCCCCGCCGGAATCCACACTGGTACTCTCCAAGGATTTCCTCTGCATAACATTTAACTCTTTCACAGATCAGTCCAGACAAGATCTTATGTACTACACAAAGAAGTGTAATGCCTCTATAGTTACCACATATTAGTTTATCCCCCTTCTTGTAGATTGGGCATATTATTCCAGATTTCCACTATATATATTTCCAAAAATATTATTTCGGCGTGAAATATTTTTCTCCGCGTGCCAAGCCCAATGCAATGACTTAAACGTCAAGTTCAAATATTATATACCATTCAATAATGTAATATTGTCAATCGTATGTTGAGTGATTTCTAAAGACTATAGCATTGAGTGTATGAAGAAATGAACGAAAATTTTCGGAAAGGAGACGACTAAAGGGTATTATGTGATTTTTATTTGTGTAATCTCATTCGAGCGTAGTGGGGTTTTGCAGTAAACATGACTCATGTAAACCTCATCAGATCCAACTTCTTTCCACGTGAAGATTCGAAATCATGGGATGATTATGTTGATTGTATATTCGAAATCATGGGATGATTCGAAATCATGAGATTCGAAATCATGGGATGATTATGATGATTGTATATTCATGAGTACTATTAATATCTCTCTCTATCTCTCCCTCTCTTTCTCTCTCGAGACCAGTTTCGTTATTGTCATTCCGTTTCAGTAAAATAAGCAATATAATAATAAATACAAAATCACGTGAAATAGAAAAAAAAAATATTATGATTTCAGAGAGCAAGAGAAGTTGTAACGTTTTCTGAAATCATATAATTATTTTGGATTACAAGCAAAAAACGTAATTATATCTCGTAGATCTACTTTTAATAGCCTATTTGTGCCATGTTTGAGTCCAAAATTGTGTTCCGCCTTAAAATATTAAACACACCAGTCCAATTTTCTATTGCAATAAAAACTTCGGTTGACAAAGACTATCAGTTTTAGAGGTTTCTCAAACATTAGACGAATATCCACTGATCAACAAATGAGAAAAATTAAAAATACCACCAAAATGAATATTCGTTTGAAAAACTTCCCAGGAGAGTATTCCAGCTATGATCATGTTAGGCGCATTTCACTTGACCTCTTGCGGTGACTGAGATTTGTAACATAACTTCATGTTTGTATCCAATTCCATAACGTATTTGAGATAAATTGGTCAATAGTACTATTGCTAAGTAATTTATACGCTAAGGAAATATAATTGAGTTTATGCATTAAGTTGAAAAACTATCTAGCTGTACTGGGCATTCAAACGGCGTAGAAATCTATTAGCAGTAATGTAGAAATGGAATTTCCGGCTTTGACCACACGGCAATGCATGGTGAGGACATTGGCTGATCTGAATGAACATGCTCTTCGTCGCTCTGAGTAAAGCGATTTTACATAATTTTGAGGAACTACGGCAAAACAATTATCCTCTAATCCCGTAAGCTATTTTTTTATTTTTAAAACAATTAAACCGAGTAATTTTAGGAAGATGGGTAACATCCAAAGCGTTTTATTTCTGGAATCGCCTGACTGTTGGGCGAGAACACAATTACGGAACAAAATGAAAGACACGGGAGTGAATGTCGAGTGCAGGCGTATCTGTAGAGCCGCAGCTTGCCTCGGCCACTGGCCGACCAGTCAGTCGGACCGACAAATAGGGCAGCCTTGCGGTGGAAGGAGAGAAACAAGCGGCGATCAACGAGCGCTCTCAAGGACTGCAGACGATTGAGGTGGCAGAGCAACTCCTCGTCCCATAACCCCGAATCTCACGTATTTTAATTTTTTGTTTAATTTCATCAGAAAATATGGCTGTAAATTGATGAATGAGTGAGTTATGGCCGGTTGCAAGATCATTTAGTTATGGAATCAATAATTATGAGATCCATAAAGTACCGATCTCATTCATTATTCGAATTGCAGGAAAACTTAGAAATTTATTTATTTACCAATAGTTAATAGCTTACTAAAGTTTAGTTAATAGCTTAATTACCAATAGTTAATAGCTTCAAATATTTTATCTAATCTTCTACAGTCGGATGAAATTCAATAAAGTTTAGCATATGAATAATTTATAATGCAGATAATAGTTAGTCAGTAAGAGTAAACAAACTGGTCATGTGTCATAAAAAAACTCTTTCACCAAGTAATTAAGCCTCAAAGTGGTTCGTTGCGCATCCGCAATCTTGGCTAATTGTGGAACTCATAACTCCATGCCGTTGGTTATGAAACAAATATATTTATCGAATGTTTCTGCAAAAATTATAGAATGATTGTCACCGCTTATGGGTCCCATAACTTAATGGAATACATATGTGCCGTTTCTGCAACTAATCATCAGTCAGTCAGTTAGGAAATGCAATTTTAAAACGTGAGAAAACTCTAATTTGGAGTGTAGCACTGTATTATTATCTATAGTCGGAAATCTGGTCATTGCGAAGGGAGGTTGTTCGTAGACTTTGAGGCTTTTGAGAAAAGGGTTTGGAGAGGGATAGAGAGGGTGAGCAGAGAGGCAAAAAAACTAGGAATTATTGGATATGATTGGAGTGGAGAGGAAGTTGACAGCGGAGGTTTGCAGAAGTAAGAATGGACGAATGGAGGACATTTTTGAAAGGGAAGGGCACGCTAAAGAGCGCGATCATGGGGGGGGGGAAGTAAAGTAATAGGAAAGCGTGGAAGAAGAAAAAAGAGAATAGAATGAATTATGTAACCATACCTAGACCTAAAACAGAAACAGAAATTTTTAAGCAGAGTTACTTAATCCTTGGGCCCAAAATGCATAGTGCATTACCGAAATTTTTTATTATACAAAAAATTTTATTGTTATTATTAAGAATGTAAATATTGTTAATGCGTAAAAAAATCTTCATTTGCCATTGATGAATTATCTAAGATATTTTAACTCTGTGTGAAGTCTTATAGCTCACAGCAGTGTTAACTATCTTTGTTTGGTATGTCTTTATAATTAATATGAGAATATTTACTAAGTGTTTCGCTCTCTACGCTTCTTCGAATACCAGCAGTTCTTTAAATATACCAGCACAACTACAGTGCTATTGTTACTTATGTTGCAACACATTCAAATTAATTTTGTTAATTTAGAATGTGCCAGTAACTAAAATGGAGTTTCTCCAAAGGGGTACCTATATTCTTTACATTTAGGATATATTTCACTGTGAGATATATATGATATTGAGGAATAAAATTTATTATGACTATTATTATTGAAATGGGGGCAAAATTAGCTGAGGTAAAAGACATGATGAATATACGAGGGATCTTATTGATTACATATACATATATGGGGAAAACGGGAGGATATTACAGTAATTGGTACGCAAGGATGAGGACCGTGCAAAAGTCCAGCAACCAACTGGTTGAGTATTAAAAAGAAAATATTCTAAATTTATTTACATGCTACCATTCTCAGCAATAAAATAATATGATAATTTATTTCCACCCTTTCAATTTTAACTTACTTTTTAGGAAGTGCCGTGAAATGGCGCTAAAAAAATATTATATATGAATCAGTGACGTTATTTTGAGTAAGCCGTTTTCCACCATTTTGAGGTCCTTATATCGCTTCTATTTTATGCATTCTTTCCATTCTGACTTCAAATTCTTGTTTATAAACCTCCAAAAATCTGCGGAAATCAGTTTAAAATCAATTCCACACTTTTTTGTGTCGGACATCTTTTCCGCCTTCCGCATCGCAGTTTGGCGTGCGCTCGGCAGAAACAAATGAAGAGCGGATCCCGACCTCTCTCTCCCTCTCTCTTTGTCCTCGCACCCGGCGACACAAAGAACACGCTTCGAGCACGCGAGTAAACCTCGGCGACATTTCATTACGGCCGGCGCCCCATGGGATGGGAGCCATTAAAAGAGCCGCGCGTACAACACGTTAATTTCGCGGAACTCGCGGATAGGTACAAGCAGGAGAGGAAGGGGTTAAAAAAAAAAATAATTTCCTCTCCCTGCGCACAAGAGAGCGAATTGAGTCATGACTTTTTCATACGCCCGAAGAGACCGCGAATGACGAGTGTTGTAAGGGGGGGCCTATGGGAAAAAGGGGCGTTGGGTGGGTGTTGTATATAGTCTGGTCTGCAGCCGCAACGCCCGGGCGAAATGTTGCTTCGGGGCGCGAATTAACGAGTGGCCGTTACGCCACAGCGCGGGGAAAAAAACATTCCTGCCGGTCCCCTCGCGGCGAATCGCGTAGTCCTTTGTCCCCCGTCGTGCCCCAAATAAAAAGGGCCCATTCCCGGGTCACGAAGCCCCGAAGGGCCCTCGACGCGCTGTGATGCGACTACCGCGTCCTCGAGGCTGACGATACTGGAAGGTTATCCCTCGGCCGTGACTCAGGAGTTCAATCATGTCAGATGGTTCCCTCGTAAAGATAAATGTCATTTTACTTAACTTCTTGACACTTGAAGAAAAAAATTCCTCTATCTGATGCAAACAACCAAATGGTATCATCACATGCTATTGTTCTCTCAAACTGAGCCTGAGACTAATGCCAAAGCGTTTATTTCAATGGAGAGAGAACCTAGGGAATGTGTTTTTTTTATCCCTACGTAAATGCTGTTTTCACAGAAAACTGTCAGAAAGAAGAGAAAACCGCCAAAAAATTGATGACAAATAAAAAAAGATGCATCTTCCTATTTAATTTTTTTGAGTCATTAGCTGATATCTATGAATATTGAATTAGAGATGTAGTAATTTTATAGAAATGTGGCGCTGAAAAACGGCGGCGTGAAGTTGGCTTACCGTAACAGCTCACGATAGGTTACGAAAGCGGCAAATGCCTCAATTGCAAGTATAATTCCATCAGTCATAATGAAAGTTGGTATTTCAATTTATTTTAATGATGTAAACAATTATTTAATGAAGTGTTCTTTAGTTATTTATTGCTAAATAATAATGGAATATTGAGTTCAGTTGTAATCCAGCGACAAATTTGGAAATTCCCGAAAAATCACCTACTTCTAAGTACCTAGTATTTCAACCACCCGGAATCAAAAGAACTATTTATTACCTATATTTTGATCTGAAGAAAGTATGTACAAATGACTGGGTTCGATTCCGTGTAGGGAAACGGTTTGGTGTGGTGGCTAGAGTGCTGACTAACGGGTTCGGGATTACGGGCGACCAGGGTTCAACTCCCTGCAGAGGAGGATGATTTCCAGAGGAAACCCGATCCCCACTTGAGTGTCTTGTGGAGGGTACTTCAAGTACATTACTCCATCTGTCGGATGAGACGTTGAAACCGTGGTCTCCTTGGCGCTTTCGGTTAAGAGCAGGTTAATTCCGACGCCGGGTTTCTATTCACCCTTCCTCCCTTACCTATCCCCTATGGCGCAAATGTCCTTAGCCGCCGGTCGCCTCCCCAAAAATCCAATCCAACCCAATCGATTCCATGATATTGAAATACTAATTCGAATTAGGCGATTTTCCGAAAATTTCAGACTTTGTGGCTGGATGACTACCGAACTAATACGATCCTTAGTTTGAGGTTCAGCTATGTGGATGTTGAATTTCACAAATAAAAAAGTACCCCCTCCTACCCAACCCATCCACCATTACCCCACCGTCCTACCTCTTACAATTCCTCTCACAGGTTTTCCAGATTCCTAGACCAACCGTTATCCCTTACTTCCCCAATGGTTCTCCTTTCTCACCTCCCCCTCCTACCTTCCCTCAAACCCCTTGTGTCCTTCCCATGCTGCACACAGCATTTAGTGCATTGACAAAATGGGAATTAAGAATCGATTCGTGGAATAATCCGCATACTATGTGCCTTCATTTTGATTCCCAATAGCTAGGTGAATACGTCGGTGACCGGCGATGGCTAGATGTTTAATCCAGTCAAAATAAAACACGACGAAAGATCGTTGAAATAAACGCTCAATTTTATTTCCTACTCGCCTGCGGCAAAGGTTTGAAGCTCTTTTCATTAGAAAAAGTTGGAATAACTTCTTTTTCCAGGATTTATAGACTCAAACTCATAATTGAATTGTGTCTACAGTTGGGTTATTTATTAACCTGGTAAGCAACTGTCATCCCCGTTAGGGTAAAGTTATCTTTTTTAGTCTTTCCTCTCCCTAATTTTGTCCTTTATCTCAGCTTCTGAGCCTTAATCTGCAATTTATTTCATATGCAAATAAAGATTCTTCCATATTTGTTGCTCAAATATGTAAATAAATAACTCTCTAGATAATAAATCAAGAATATTCATTACACTGTTATAACCAAGTTTTAAAAGGTGTTGTAGTCATTACAGGTCTTCAAAAAACTTTCTAGAGTCTTAAATGTACAAAGTAATAAATGAAATGTTTTCCTAAAAGAAAAATATAATGCCTTTGGTGACTCATTTTGGCTTTGACCGTGAAATATTTTCTGTAACCCAATAAAAGAGAAGTGAAACCTGCGGTCACGCGTAAGTTTTTTCTTTCATAAGACGCAAGAGGCCAGACACCGGAAGGAATTTCATAGGGAAAAAGAAAAATATCAGTCGAGTGACAATCGTCCAATGAGTGTGCGATTGATGGGACGACTCAACTATCGCCGCCGACAAAAGGAGGCAATTGCATGCGAAGGTCAGAGGTAAAGATAAAAATAGCCCATTCGAGGTTCTACGTCGATAAAATAGGTCAGATTGACGGGGCTTCGCTAAATGCATCAACACGAGATCCTAAGTCAGAATTAAAAAATTAGCATTGAGTTAGACGAACAAGTAAAATAAATATGTATACCTAATTGGTTTTCATTCCAAATTTATAAATTAATTGATTTGGGAGCAATGAATGGAGAACATATTATTCCCAAAAAGAGCCCTTCATATGAAAAAGTGTGTCACAATTCCAATAGCAATTGGTCAGATTGGTGAAATTTGGCCTTGTTTTTTGATTATCTGTTGTTACCATGTATTATAATAGCGGTCATAGTATTTTACTATGAACGCTAGAGTCATGCATTTGACAATACATATGCGGTATAATTACATGATTTTATCCGATAACATGTTGAATCTATTTTACTAAAAAAAGGATATAAGAATTACAGTAGAAATTTTTGAATAATTACTAAGTTACTGCTCAGTCTTGTACGCGGCAAGCATATCTCATACGCGGAATAATACCATTTTTAGAGTCTTTAATGTACTTACCAAGATGAATTTTATTTAACCAAAACCATTTTATTTTCTATATTCAGCTGCATTCAATTTATATGCCCTGAATAGTTTCAAAAAATATATCCACAATATTTTGCAAAAAGATGTTAAAATACTAATGCCATCTAATCTAGCAGGAACCTAACCTCGTTTAAGTTCAATAATGCTGTATAGATGGATGAAATCTACTTTTCTCAAAAATGAATTCCAACTATATTAGATTAATCTACTCTAAGTACAAAACCTTAGTGTAAGTACTCTCAGCGTTATGATGATATAAAACCATCATCCCCATTTTAAGATTTATAAACTATTCTAATATTATTGATGTATTCTCACTTTTATTACCTTATTCAAATACTAGGTTGCCCCTCACACATTCTGGGGTGTATTTAACAGTGATAGAAAGCATTGGGAATGTCATTGAGTGCACCTCTCAAGCCGATTGGTGACTATGACATGAATCATCCTACTGCGTCTATCATTAAGCAAGAGAGACTTAGTTTCGCACGTAAGGAACCTATTCATAACATAAATTAACATTTTTAGATGATAAATTAAAGAACTGATCCCACCACATATCGTCCCCTCACCTCAGAACACATCATGCGATATTTTATTGGATTGGATTGGATTTTGAGGAGGCGACCGACAGTCAAGGTCGTTTGCGCCATTGGTCACAGGTAAGGGAGGAAGGGTGGATAGAAACCCGGCGTTGGCATTAGTCTGCTCTTAACAAAAGGCGCCAAGGGGATCACGGCGCGGCGTAACGTCTTATCCTACAGACAAAGTACTGTACTTGAAGTGCCCTCCACAAGACACGCAAGTAGGGATCGGGTGTTCTCTGTAAAACTTCCTCCTCTGCAGGGAGTTGAACTCTGGCCGCTCGTATGGTTAGCCAGTGCTCTAGACTCCACACCAATCCGTTCCCCGCGAGATTTGACATCTCGTAATAGGAAATAAATCCGATGATAGTTCTCAGAAGCCAGTGAATCGCCCAAGAACACGTGAGTTGTAAAAATCAAGCAGCAAATGCTACTTCGCGCCATCTTATAATGAGAAGTCCTAGGAAAAGCGTTTGTCATGCATTTTGAATTACGTCGCATCCAAATTCTCGAAAATAGTCAGAGTGCACGTGGATAAATAACTCTTTCACATATCATTTGGCAAAGTACTTCTTAGCGCTTGTTAAGATAACAAAAGTGAGAGAAGTCGAGTAAAATAAAATCAGTTGTATGAATTGTAATGGAGCGTTAAGTCATGGGGAAGAAAAGATGAGCGTCATGTGCTTTTTTAATATTTTCGAAAGAGAAAAAACTTCATCTCCTTATTTGATTTATTGATTACTCCTGGTTCGATTCCTTTGTTTGATACATTTGATGATTAATCGTACATTGTTACCTCTGAGGGTGAGCTACAGGGAGAATGATTGGAGGAGAACGTGCATCTATTTCCTGCTTGAGCGCGTTCAAAGGAAATCGGTTTGCGTTCAGTCCCACCTGTCTTCCTTCCCTCTGCACACCCTCAGTGGACACTCCTTTTAGCTTGGCCGGCCGCAAGCAAGTTACCATCCTAGTTCCCCGACTCGGCCGTCGGGCGGCGCTAATAACTGGACGCGGCGTGGTCTCCGAATTATCTCAAGGCGAAACTCTCGAAAAGAGGACTACCCCAGGCATAGACACTTCCTAAAGAAAGCGCCAATATTCAACTGAAGAGCATTTTTAAGCCCTCCTTGAACCAGATCGGTGGTGCCGACGCAAATTTATCGGTTAACTGGTATTTTTTACTGTTTTCCTGCATTAATTAGTTGAAAATTAATGTAAATTTGATTTCTGTATTACTGTAAACTGGTGTAGTTAGATTCTAGTGCAGTAGAAAATTACGGAAATATCATCACCAATTATTGTAATTGATTAACATTTAGAGGTGAGTGACCTGAATCACCACGAATAACTTTCATTCGAACTTGTTTCAACACATAAAGAAGCATTAAAACTTATTTCATTATGAATTATTGATTTCTGGCTCTATTTAAAAACTGGTAATATATTTTAGAAATGATTTTGAAGAAGGCCTTTGAATACTCCTCCTTAGGGGTATTCCACGCTACCGAGCCGAATTTGGAGACGCGTTCAAAATTCAAGCCGTTAAATATGTTTTGATTTTGTTCTACTTCTCCATTGGACAAGAACCTGTTGCTTCAAATGCGAATAATCAGCGTAAGTTTGGAGTTATTTAATACCTAGTGCTAATCAATTAATCGTTAATCACGAGAAAAATATTAATTTTTACATTCCCAGGAAATATCTCGTTATGTGTATACCCCATATTTCATTGCTAGATATTACCATCAGTAAACTATTTTCCCTAAACGGTTGAAGGTTTTCACACATGATGACAGTACTGCTCGAGAATCGGTACTTCCACAACCGAAATCTCTAAGAGTACCTACCAATGATCGATAGCACCCGGTAGTTCCGAAATAGAAAATATATATTACGCGTTTGTACCGCACACGATATTTTTTGGCCATTATTATTCACTCCATCCCACCTCCCCTCCCCCACAAATCCTACCGAATTTCCTACCATCTCTCACTATACACCTTCATCCCTTATTTCTCCAAATGAAAAAATGAATCACTCAACGCGGGGAGCGGGTATTCCATGCTATCAAACCGAATTTGGAGACGCGTTCAAAATTCCTTAGCCCAACATGTCATTTATGAGAGAAATGAGTGTTAACGGCACAGTGAAAGGTTGATGAATGATAAGCCTGTCCGAGTAACTTTTCAATCATTTGGGAATTTAGAATGCCCATAAACGTGAAAAAAATGTTCAAAGTAGCCAGTGTTCCAATCATAAACCTCAACGCTGTGCACTGAATGCCATTTAAAAACCGTTTAAAAAATTACTCGAATTTAACGATTGAGATATATTATTGGACGGAAAATTGGTGGCTTAGGTTGGACTACTAACAGCTTTCTGTGCTGTTTTGGTGATATTACATACATTGGCGTTCAAAATAGATGTTAAAATCAATGAGATTTCTGAATTGCTGAGCTTTCTACGGTCAGTGACAAATTAGTATTTTTGGTATGCTTGATTGTATTTTGAACCAATTTAGCCGAAAAAAATATGTAAAATTTTGTAACCCTTCAATAAGAATTACATAGGCTCTCACTCAAAAAGTTATTGCCTAATTTAAAAAGTAAAAATCCTGGGGATTTACAATACCGTACTATTGGGCAATCAAATTACGCAAAATGCACAGCAATGAAGTAGGATGCTTAATTTAAGCTTCCTTGACCGCCTTGACTAGAAAGTAAGAAATAGTAACGTCAATAGAAGCAAAAAATATTCCACAAAGTTTGCCTTACAGTGGCTTCCATGGCATTCAAGTATGTTCTAGCAAGCACACACTCATAAACTTTTCAAAAATTCACACTCGTAAACACAAATAACTGGGCAATAAATTTAAACCTCCTCCTTTGAAATCGTAAAAATAGATATATTAAAATATAGTTGAATACATAATGGATTATGCAAATTCTCTAATTGAATATGTAAAATGATGCTGACAAAAATGTATACTTTCTTTCATAACAGGTTTAGCATCCAAAATAAGAATAACATGTATTTTGGTAAATGCAGGATCTTAAAATGCTATAAGGATCGCTGGTGAGAATGTTGACATCAAACGGAATGAGTTGAGGAATCTTAAAGGAATACCTCACCTTGTACGCAAGCTTTATAATACCTCATTTGCAGCAGATTTTGATGGTGGAATTAATGTTTAAAAGTCATTTAATTAGTAAAAGTTCTAAAGTGTACATTTCTAACTACAAAATACTGATATTTCAAAGCGAATAAATAAAAGCGATTGCCAGATAAGAAATCTTCACCATTTTTATTCACATTTTATGGTAATGATTACCCTATTTCTTATTATATATTTCATTCAATCCCGGTAATCTTTTACTTAATCCTATGTGCTACAAATAATAATCGGCTTCTAAAAACATCGTCCCTATGTCCGATGTTTTTCCCCCACTTTCTCTTATCGCTTCTTCATGATATTTCGCGATTATATCCACCCCTGTCTTCAATGCTGCTTATCACTTCAAATGTATCTCTTTCAGTGGTTTAATTTCCGCCCTCTTACATTTCACCTCTTTTTATCATAGGTTCTAATATTTACACCTAGATTCAACAATTTATATTCTGCTCCAGTCTCTGTTACTGAAGGTACCATGCTCCACAGGAGTTTTTAAGGACCATGTATAACCACTGAAAACTGAATTTTTCTGAAAAGTTTCTGCTCTGAGATATTTGGTGAATTCTGAATTTCAAATATTGTCATTTCAAATTCCGAAAAGTGGTACAGATTTTGTTAGTTTTCTCTTCAATTCCCTGCATTCGCAGACGTCTATTTCCTCTTCTAAGCTCACCTTGGAAAATATAGGGTGAAAGATGCTTTCTATTTTAATCTTTATTTTTTTAACTTATATACGTGTACTGTATTTTATGCACTACGTATTGACATTGTGGCACATTTAATAGATTAATAATAATTCATCTTTCGTTGAATCAATATGCAAACTTTATAGCACTTACAAAATCGAGTTCTTCTAAGTGTTGCCATATGCGATCTTCTTGTCTGTGGTTACCTGGTATTTTAATGTGACATTTGTATTAACTTTTTTACATACGGTAATATCAGAGTGTCTAACTTTCTCAGTAATTATCTTAAATCGGAGCTAGATAATAAGGTTTTCATGGCTCATACACACTCTCTACATCTTCTGAAATTGTACCGCATAGGTTTTCTTCATATCCTATTCTGATTTTAATCCTAATGTTATGGTAAATCTTGTGCCACTAGAAAAAATATTTCTAAATTAAGTTTAAGCACAATAATATCGACATGAAAGAAGCTGCCGCCAAGAATAATTGCACTTTTCAGATATGTCTCTAAAATAAAGACGAGAATCAGGTCGTCATTCCAATTATAATTCTCACTAAAATTCCTATGGGAAGAACAAATGAAGAATAAACAGCAGAATGAGAGGAGCACTTTACGATTGAGCGATGTTTTCTAAGGGCTGTATTTTTGTTTCCGCAGCGGTGGAATGCTTTTAATCGAATTACGAACTACCGGGCGCCACCGTCACGTCGCTTGCACAGAATTCTATTGCGTGCTACGTCACTGAAAGATGATGTGCCTCTGCTACAACAGGAATATCAAGCACCAGTAAATCACCCATGAAATACATACGAAATAGAAGAGTGAAAGTAAGAACTCAATGAAGAAAGCTGTTCCATGTAAACAAATTAACTTGAACCGCACCTTAATGTAAATTACAATGAAGGAATCTAGCCTTAGCGATTGGTCCAGAAAGAATGAATGTTATACCTTAGTTAACTAATGTAAATATTAATTCGGCGACTCAGATCTTAAAAACCCCAATGTAAAATTCTTATGTCTGTCATGTATACCAAACAAATGCTGTTCATGAATTCCCAGCTCCTATACCTTAAGTTCAGAAAATTATGTCACGTGAATGGAAAAGTATTACATTGATGCATTCATTTACTGATTAATTATGAGGAATGTTTGACAAAAACTAGAGAAAATTCCCAAAATGCATGGCAATTAGTTATTTTCATGTACGTTTCCTTTAATTCATATCCCAATTTTTCATTTTCGTAGGTAACTATGACATTGTATTATTTCCGCATCTTTTTACTAGATAAATAATATAGAAATTCTAGTGATGGGTCCAGGAAGAATAAATTCTCTACTTTAGTTGACTATAGTAAATTTTTATTCAGTGACTCATTTCATAAGAACTCAATGGAAAATCCATTTGACAATTTTCTATCCCAAACGCTTTTTCATATATTGTTCTACAAACTCACCGATATACTCGATATAAATTATAATCCCTTCCATAGTTCCAACCATGAAAAAAACTATATTTTTTGTTCGAATGGCAACTGATGTTGAATAACAAAACTTTGCCATTATTTTCAGTCTTTTATGGCAATGATAATTACGAAACCCATTGTTATGCGATTCTAAACGCAATGTGCATAGGAATATAATTTTATGAAACATTAAAATAAGCACGTTTTAACTAACCTTTGGGGTCTGGATTAAATATTGATTAATTTCAACTATTCTTACTCTTAAGATATTTTCGGACAATCTGTCTCAAAAACGAGTATTTCAAAGAATTTCTGACTAATAATCGTTAGGTTCCGTTCATAACCGTTCTTCTCCGTTGGATTTTCACACAGCTATCAACTTCTCTTAGTTCTGGAATGCTAGTGGCCACAAACTAATAATTCAGAGAGTACTTAAACTAGCTAAAGACTGAGATATGAAGAGGTGATAGAAAATATAACAACGGTTTCTAATTGTATTACTGTTTGGTGATTAAGGTAGAATATAGCGAATACCAACGAAAGTCATTTCAACTAACCAACTTTGCCATAGATTACGATTGCTAAGAACATTTTAGTAATTTCTATTAAAACGACGTTTTACTTTTGAAAAGGCTTTATTAAACTCATAAATTTCTAGTCATTTTAAGAAGATATCTGTAAAAACAAAAGTTATATAGTTTTCTTTGAGGGTACACATACATAAGGTATCGAGTTTATTACGACCATTATAAAATCTAACGAAGACTGCAGCCTTACCAAAAAAACAATTTTTTTCCGACGAGGAGGCTAAAGTAAATGCTTTGTAGAGATAAAAACGAAAGTTTATAATAAAATACGAATATGCAAGTAATTTCATTGAATAGACTATCAATGGAAAATGTTGAGACTCACTGCGTGCATTTTAACTTGATAAAAGGGACAAATAAAAATTTATAGCCTTTTCGGAAGCTGTGATGCAAATTTAAGTTTTTTGGAGTGACTAAATGCTCTATTACAATTTTTCGTCGATCGGAAAAATAAGAGGTCACGGTAACTTTACTTTATTTGTGTTAAGTTTTCGTTCGCTTCCCAAGGGCATTTAACATAAACAATGTCTACGGTAGCAAATTGATCTTGTAGAGCAAAATGAATCACATAAAACTAAAGTATCTCTAACTAGATATTCTTGTTGTTTATCAGTTGCCCTACAAGGTAAATACGTCATTAATTGCAGCCAAAAATTAGCTCAACATTCTGGGCATTTCAGTTTTTCATGAACTCTCCCGATTACATTCCATATCACTCAGGCATTGTGTCATTAACGAGATAACCCTCTCAAAAATTGAGATTCCCATTGAGAACTGGTCATCAAAAGGATAGAGAGGTAAGGAAAAAGTAGTAGTAGTAGAATTATTGTTTAAAAAAACATGCGTAAAAGACATGCGGTGAAAAAGACAAGATTCAAATGAGTACCACTTGGCAAGAACTGAGGTGAACAGAAAGGTTTATGTGAGTGAAATTAATCTTTACTGACTTCTTCAGTGGCTGACAACCAGGGTCGATTTATTCGATATGTTGCACCATCGATATGGGTCTTCTCATCGACACGATATCCGCCATTACTGTGCTTATTTTTCTGTGATCTCCGTAAGAGAAGCATTGCGGTCTATGTTTTTTGCGGAATAGCAGAGAGATTATCCATCGAGATGCCAACTTGTTCGGCTCCGAATTGTTCCAAAACAATGAAGAATGGAGTGAGATTCTTCATTTTCCCCAAGGAGCCAACTAGAAGGGCAAAATGGGTGCAGAATTGTAGACGCGATAAATGGCAGCCTTCCAATTATTCTCGTCTCTGTGAGGTGAGTAAACGATTTCAGTGTGTTTCCTTCTTGAAATTTTGATGTATATATGTTTTATAATAATTGGAATGTAATATCTTATTAGTAATCAAAGTGCGTTGGCTGAAATTGCCTGAATTGGAACTCGCTACTTGCTGGTCTGTGAAATTACATCCACCGAAGATCGTCTCCATTGATAAATTAATGGCTGTTGTAAGTTATCGTGAAAATTTGGGTTTATAGGTTTACTTCCCCAACAAGTCATGTCATACATATGACTGTAAGGTATGAATTGACGGTGAATTAACCTTAAAGTGGTTAAATTCACGATCATGAATGTACCGTAGACTGTGTATTCATGTTCGCGAAATATTTAACAGCTGATCATTCATATTCCTTATTTTTTTGTTAAGGCATGCATCTGGTAAAGGAGTTTTGCTTATATATGCATGTATCTTAATATTGCGTATTATCTGCTTTATTTTTATCCTGCATTTCACCAGTACACTCATACGTGAATACTAGTAATTTCATTACATTACCTTGTTTATGTCAGGTATGCTCCTCGGGTTCTGATATTTCTAAATAAACCAGTAGTATGCAGTACCCACGTCAAAAGTTAGCATCGCGATGAGCCATCATTTGGCCGCATTGAACGTATTTCAAATTCCATTTATATTCGGCTGGTTTTTTGGTTTTGTATTGTTTGCTCTATTATTAGTCAGTCATTGTGTGATTTTTTGAAACTTTGCACTTGTTTTGAAACTTAAACGTAAACATATTTGTTCACTCTTGGCAATAATGTTGTTTCCTTTTCCGTGTAATATTAATCTTTAAGACTAGCATCATGATGTTATTCATTTTAGTTGGCAGACAAAAATTTTTCATTTCGACGAAGTGGGCATATACTATGCCTCGCATAGTTGAACCTCCATGAATGGTGGAGGTAAGCTTGTTTAAACTCAATTTAGGTCGCCTAGTATTATCATTAGGAGAAATAGGTACTTAAGGAACTGTATTGATTCTGTGGGAACATTACAAGGATTAGTAATAACGCTGATGAGGAGTAGATAGCTGATGATTATTCAATTGGAATGTTGAAATGTACCTATCACAGCCTGTAAACATTTATATTTATAGCATTAAATCAATAATTTCATGTAGTACATGATCTATCAATGTCTTCCTAAAACTCAATCACATGATAAACCATATCATATGAGTCCATTGAAATATTCAAAATGGTGTATAAATTAATGTACTTTGCTAAAGGTGGTATTTCCACATTATTTTGCCCATCACCTTATACAGTTATTGAGTGAACAAGCTTATTTTATATTACATTATTTATGTCTGCATAGCCCATGATACAGGAAATGCAGACTTAACTCTGGCTATGAATAGTTTATTTTGATCAAATATTAGAGATATTTACTGTTACTGGTGGCATGTATGCAATGAGTGATTGGATTTGGAATGCATGCTTCAAGTAGGTCATCAGTGTAGGATTTATTTGCCCCTAAACCACTTCATTGAGTGATTGTTTGTAGCATTAATTTCCCTTTCCTTCATGTTAGTCCCTGGAGTTTGGGCATAACTCCCCTGTAAACCTGGTCATCCATCTGCTTGAAGTTTGTGTGATTGCATTGTTAAGTAATGTGAACCTCATTTCACAAAGCTGGTCCCTGGATTTTGCATGAACCCACACACAAACCTATTCACATACCCTTTTGTAAATGCAACAACATAAATCAATTAACTAGCTATTCCAGTTTCTTCCTCCACTTTGGTGGAAGGTAATATTCATTTCAGTTATAAGAATCATCCTTCATCTTGAATCCCTGTATTCAACCTGTTGTGCCATCGCAATAGCTTCCATATTTATGCTGTTGCTTTTGAGGATACCTATCCCTTGTGAATGCAGTTCCAGTGCCCACCGCTAACTGCTGCCTGGTATCAACCTGCTGTGCCATCGCAATAGCTTTCCATATAAATGCTGTTGCTTATGTGAATACCTTTCACCAGTGAATGTAGTTTCAAAGTCCACTGCTACTGTTGCATGATATTCACCTGGCAATTGCTTTTTACACTGTTTCTTCTACTCTAATGAATACCATCCATTTGTGAATGCATATCAAAATTTTTGTAAGTTGATTGCTGTGATGTGGTTAATATTGTAATTGTGTTGATAATATATTGCTATATTGCTTTAATTTATGACGTTATGAATATTTTATTACAGACCTGAGACTTATATTGCTCATATGTGGATGTTGAACTATTGGTTGTCAGCTCTATCTTTTGACTTTAGTACATGATTCATTTCTGGAAAATGATTGAAATCACCCTGAGTCTAGTTACACTGTAAACGAGGAGATTAAGGAAGTGAGTTTAATTTAAATTGCTTTCCTTATCATGTAATTATTACACTGGTTTTATTTTATTTATGTCAATGGACATTTTCTTACAGACCTGAGACTTATATCGCTCATATGTGGATGTTGAACTATTGGTTGTCAGCTCTAGCTTTTGACTTTAGTACATGATTCATTTCTGGAAAATGATTGAAATCACCCTGAGTCTAGTTACACTGTAAACGAGGAGATTAAGGAAGTGAGTTTAATTTAAATTGCTTTCCTTATCATGTAATTATTACACTGGTTTTATTTTATTTATGTCAATGGACATTTTCTTACAGACCTGAGACTTATATCGCTCATATGTGGATGTTGAACTATTGGTTGTCAGCTCTAGCTTTTGACTTTAGTACATGATTCATTTCTGGAAAATGATTGAAATCACCCTGAGTCTAGTTACACTGTAAACGAGGAGATTAAGGAAGTGAGTTTAATTTAAATTGCTTTCCTTATCATGTAATTATTACACTGGTTTTATTTTATTTATGTCAATGGACATTTTCTTACAGACCTGAGACTTTTTTCTGTTGAAATGTAATATTTTATGTTGTTTAATAAACATACATTGGAGTTTTTCCTTATGTTTGCGAAATTATGTGTTGATTAGGGCACCTGTTATACCAATTTGATTGATGATTTCAAGATCTATATTGATATAATTCTTGTGAAACTCACTATCTTAATGGGTTTGCATGGACACCATTAGATGTGATGAATAATTTGTTTTCTGATGATTTATTTGCTATTTGGTGTTATATTTCTACCTATTCTGAAGTTAAATCATTGAGAAAAAAATGACAATTTTGAGTAGGATTTGAAAAGTTTTTTTATGTCAGCAATTGATGGTTTCACTGTATGGAATGTTTGCCATATATAAAATTTGAGTTCATATTTTACACATGGGTATTTAGTGAATCAATTAGTTTTGTTATTGCATTTTACTTTTCCAGGTTCTTTGCTATCAAATACTAAAATTTGTCAATTGTAAACTATGGAAACTGTTAACTGGTCTTCTCCTTGTTATATTACCACATAATCGATACAAGTGCAATGTTGCTAATACCCCAAAGTAACAGGTTGTTTTTCTTCAAATGTTGTGTAGAATAAATGTTATATAATGGAATTATTAATCAATGACTTAGTTTGTTTATCATAACTGTACGTTATACTGTTTCTGTGATAGAAGGATTGACATAATCAGCAGCCATTGCTGCTCTTGATATGCTGTGCACTGATGCACATAGAGAAGTGGCTGGTAAGATTCAACAGAGCTAGAGTCCTCAATGGTAAATTTACACAAAGGAGAGCAGTGCGACATTCAAGCATTTCATCATCGAAAGATTTATGTTGACAAATTTTTGTGCTGTAATTGACAGTCATGCTCTTAATATATCTGGAGATATATCATACAGTGGAAGTAGTTAAAATGAAACCGTAACTCACCCCAAAAACAAAACTCCCTCGGAACAAGGACTTTTCTCTAGAAACTCAACTGTCCGCCGCCTTTTGTGGTCTTGTCAAGTGTAAAATGATGTGAGAGAATAAAGTGAGGTGATGTGATTGTTCAAGGTTTTTCGCAACTAATGTTTTTTTTCCGGAGTGCAGTCTTCATCCAGTTTTCAAAACTCATTTTCCTAAAAAACCTGAGTAATTGCTCTTTCCGTTATAGTGGAGAACGTTTCCTAAATATAGTTGTGATGGACTCGATGAAATATTCACATATTCTTAGCAAATTAGATCTGTATACACACGTAATTTTCTTGGATCATTAAATTGCTCTGTCTCATTGCTTTCTTAAATTTTAAGCGATGAAGATACATTTCTCGACTACACTAATTTCAGGATAGAGAAAAATCGGGTGAATGAATTAAATTATCGCACATACGGTATCCCGAAAGTAAACAATGCCATGCAGGTATTTGTTTACATTTAAAATAGCTGCCTTTATAACTCAATGTTACCTATCTCCTATAAAATTAAACCTTTATTCATAATTATATAATGCCGTGATGATTTACAGATAGTTAAAATTATCTGAAAATAATTTGAAACTGGATAATTATGTAATATCATCTGTTACGTTCCCTAGAAATGACGTTGTTTACAAATCATTATGCTTACATTTTAACGACATTACCTCGCGTATCGATTTCAATATGACATCAGGCTGATACGATTTTTTACGCTGAATTAACTGATGTGGTTTTAAGAGAGCGTCAATATTCAAAATAAGCTATAATAGCAAAGGTTTCTGCTCTTTATTTACCATATTTACGTCCAAATTCTCGGCATTTTGCATAGAGTGGTCGAAAATATCGTATACTAACTTCATCGAGGGTAAAATAATCTTCCTAACTACGAGATTATTATAGCATGACATGCTCGATTTGCCTTAATATCTGTGTTTTTCCTTGTTTGTGCTATACCCCGCAGTGTAAAATAAGCACAGTAATGGCGGCGCCGACTTTCCCCATAGTGGAAATCATTGAGAGGACCTGACTCGAGAGGCGAAGAATCGAGATATCGAACGACCTTGGCTGACAACTTCAGTGGTGCGCTACGGTTTTTAAAAGATATCATCAATGAAAATCAAAGCCTCACATCAAAGGCAGTTTTCACGAGACAATGATTCCTTCGCGCTAATAAAAACGGAACTCTAAACACTGAAACCATATCTCAGAAATACTCCTAGATTAGAAAGGCGGCAATAATTGATTTCGCCTCAGAATTCAGGAAATAAAATCATCAATATTGGCTAGGCCATCAGGAGCTGTCGTCAAGAGGAAGTCGCAATAACTCGACTAAGGATAGGCCACTGCGCCTCAACCTACTCGTACCTCTTCACGGAAGAACGATTACAGCCACGGTCAGAATGTTGTGACTGTCCTTTGTCAGTGAAATACCTCCTGAAGGAAGAAGATAAATACAGGGTTTTCCGTGAGAACTTTAAAATTAGAGGAGAACTAGGTATGATTTTAGGAGACATTCCCAATTCTCTTACCCGGGTGCTTAAACTTATAAATTTTACAGGGCTATAAAGTAATCTATTGGTTATTTAAATACTGTCAGAGTATCATATGTTAACGTTTTATATAAATAGCTTTCAATCTATTGATGTACAAATTATTTTATTGAAATAGGTGCGGTGCGATATGACCCTAGCCTTCAATGCACACCAATAAACTTACTACTACTATTACTTCAGGTAAAAAGATGACTTTAATTTTCTTCTAACATCTTATTGAACGCTAATGGTTACTCTGATCTACAATAGCGTATTTTCATTCTATATAGCTGGAAAAATTCCAAATTAATGGGACCTCACAGAATAATCTACGCAGCTGGGGAATAAACTGCCACCTCAAAGCTTTCAGAGGTGTTCGTGCCATGGTGGTTGTCCTTCTTAATGGTAAAAATAGGACGTCACAATACTGGAGCTGTAAGATGATATAACAGAGGAAAAGCTCAGCTTCGCCTTGATAAAAAGGGCGACTTGAACGGATCCGCGGCTCTGGAATGCCTTTGGTAAGAAGAGGGTTCGCAACCGGAATCTACCACTTGGAGATGTGCTAGTTGATGCGAGGATTTTCGCGATAATGCTCTGAGGCGACGTTCATCGCCAGCGCTTGTCCGCAAGTGATCGCTTCAACTAAGTGTAGGAGTTCCTTAGGTGGCAAGGTCTGCCTCCTGGCGAGGGTTTCTAATGCTCAGGGAAGCACTACACCTTAGTGTTTGCAAAGCCGCGGGTGTCTAAAGTGTCCAGGAGTTGAGTGCTTTCTCGCCTGATCTTGGTGAATTGATTGAGTGAACGCGGTCTAACAATGAGAGCGATCGAAAGGCGACCCACGACGCGATGGACAAACAGCCTCCACTCGGTTGTCATGCCACTCGACTCAAAACCCCAGCACTCCCTCCAAGTCTCTCAGGACACGCCGATCGTGCGTCTTTTGTTTCCCAACGGATACGACAGGTTTGAATGCTCCTGAGGTCCGAACACACTCGAAGTGCCCCGGAGATCCCGATGGGGTCCTCTAAGAGCACACTCGCCACCGTGGTCGACGGCCGGCAGTGATGCTTGACTATCGCAAAGACAAAAGATGAGTTGGAAAGAATCACATTACTCGACCACTCAGTGAAATAGGACCATCTTGAAGCGCTAAAAAAATAGGCTCCAATCGCGTAGATTACCACAGTGGTGAAAACTCGATTTTACAATTTCAAAATACGCCCTATATAAAAGGCACACAAATTAATTTCCTTTACTTAAAAAGGTGAATATTTTACCCCTGGAGCATTTGTTAATTTATAAGGTTTTACGAATTTTTATAACCGTGGAGGTGAGCATGAAAAACCCAGAGTCTATATCCTAAGAGAAAATTTTAATGCTGATATACCTAAACCAAACAATGAAATTTTTCGCCAATCATTTCTTTATCTTGTCCCTAAATTGTTTGTTTCCCTACCTTTGAATATAACAGGCGTTGATAAAGATGGAATTTCTTTATGCTTGTTAAGGAATGGTTATGGTTAAAAATCAAAGTAAACACAGTGTTTCAAATTTTTTGTCAATAGTAACAATCTTTTCAAATTAATTTTGTTGAAAATTACAGCCATAATAATGCAAAAATAAAACTGAGAAACGTCGGCACAAGACGGTTAAATTTTTATTTAATAACTATCCCCCAATAAGAATTGTGTGTGTAAAAGTTATCAAAATCTTCTCGCATCGCAATAATATAAATTATTTCTTATTGCCTATCCCACAGAATTACTATACGTATGAAATAAAAATATTTTGAAACACTTTGAGAAGAAATTTGTTTAAACTTTCAGATTGGGCACGAGATTAATACCCAAGGGAGATTTTATATAAATAAGGATAAAAAGGATACGGTAACAAGATGAAAGCACATTGTAACGTAACTAACCGACGCCAAATTCACTTGGAATGCCAGACAGTTGTACTGGGTCAGCAATACGTAACTCGGGCCGCAGCCGGCGATATCAACTCCAGTTCGGGGAATAGACAATTAAAAGCCAAGGGGAGAGAAGGCACTCTTTCTCGTGCGGATGAAATAGGCCTACGTGTAAGACTCTCTCGAGAGAGATTTAGAAGGAACCAGACGAAAAAAGGGGCTCTCTCTCCCTGACAGCCAAAGGAGGTAAAGAGAGAGAAAGTTATTTAATAAGTGCAATTCGATTGTGCACTGACCTGTGTGGAGAATAGTGTCCAGGGTATTGGTGTTCGCCTAGAGCAAGGGCACAAGGACTTGGGGCGAATATCTTATAAAGACAGCCCAACCACCTTCCACAGTGGCACCAAATCCAGTTGCTCGTATCGTATGGTCGAAAAGGGATACTTTAAACTAATTTTAAGGACCTTTTATATTCACCCAAAGGTGATCGTAATAATTTATAACGTCAATACAGGCACGGTCAAATTTATTCAACTCGTGCACAAGAGGACTCAAATTAAATTCAATAAACATATTCAAAGATGCATATTATCCTGTTTTGTAAACCTGTTTTTCTATGGTCAATGGTAATGGTATGAGAATTCTCAATAAGAGAAACAAAGAGTGACTCATTGAAGTGTTAAAATTTTAACCTTTGAAATTCTGTTCCAGGGTACTATTTTATGTATCATTAAATTGTGGTACAAGGAAATTTATATGTTGTTCTCATGCTTGTATGCGGACTAGCCAGAGCATGGAGATATAAGGTAAGGAAAGTAATACCAGCGAAACTATTACGCGGAAGGGAAGTAAACCCATAAAAGAATAAAAGAAGATTTTAGTTAATGCATAAAACCGTGAATTTAAATAATGTGAAATAGGAAAGGATAGTTCAACTAAATGACTTTAAACTAAATTTTATAGCAATAATTTAATCTTGTTGCAAAAAAAGCATCTTAATGAATTTAAGTCAAAAAGCAGAACGTAATGAGATAGGAGTGATAATAAGAGAAAAGTAAAGCACAAAATGAAAGGACAAAATTTCAAAAGAGGTCAATTTTTCCGAGCGTATTTCCTCTTTTCCACGGACCTCAGATATGAGCGGAACGTCACATGTCACTGCAGCAAGATATCACGAGAGGTTCCCTCAGCTCTTTACCCGGCGAGTGCATACACGGCGTTTATTTCCCATTTTTCACGCTCAAACCAAGATTCCAAGGAGTGGGGCGGGCAAACATTATCTGGCCTCCACCATAACTGTCGCGTCACACCTATGTCACCTTGTCTCGCGGCGATGACAACCAAAGATTTTACGCCCTGCAACAACGCCGTGGAAAAGGTCGGGGTGGCAACGGATTTACAGATTTCTCATCAATCATCATCAAGATGTCTTTGTCATGGCGGGGAGCAAATTCCCCGCCCTTAAGCGGATTTAGCAACAGAGGCCCAGGGAGCAAATGAACAGCTACACTTCCAACACTCCATTTTTTCCTTCAAAAAAATCCAGCCGGCGCTACGCAGAGCCACACAAGCCTCCAATTCGCAAACCTAACTGACAGTTATAGAAAATTGACTAGAATGGCATGAAATGAATTCTCAAAGGATCTGAATCCAGAAAAAACTTCCATTTCTCTCTGAAACTAAATTAACTCGGTCGAAAGAATAACCTTGGTCGGAAAAAAATAAACAACAGAATATTGGAAGTGAAAATCGATTGCAAATTTCCAGCTACGTCCGTATCAAATAGTTAACCCCGATGAACGTGCGTATCTCCTACGCATACGGTAGAGTGTGGCAGTGGTTACTGTTTTTACTCACACGGTCTGACGGGATGGAAATATTTCATTTTTCTGATGAGTATTTCAGTATTGGGTTACGACGAATTGAATTAAGCTATTTCTGAGTGCAAATAGGATAAGGAAGAGGTAAAACGAAAAGGATAATATGCACATATGTAGGGAAAAATGCTAATATAATTAGAATTTCCTTCTTAATGTTAAGACAGTAGGCAATTATCAGAATCGTTTTTGTTGAACATAGACGCATAAGACTTTTAAGTACTTATATATGCCATATATTGTGATACTCTACAATTATAGCCAGGCTAACTTTTCGTTTCATAAAAGTCAAACGATTACCCATTGACGGAGAGAACTTCTTGCGCGATTGAATGGATGGAAATAGAATTGACGAGAAACAATATTTCCACGCATTGTTTTTACCTTTAGTAATTGATAAGGAAAGCATCAGAGTGCAAATACTATAGAACAATCAGTTTGATTTTACACGAAGCCAAAGTTTTACTAAGAATCATCAATAAGGTATTGGAGAGCAAGGCCAATAACTACTTGAGGAATGACCAGTTTGGGTTCCGGGAAGGAAGGTAAACTCGAAAGGCGATTGCGACGATGAGGACATTTATTGAAAAACACATAGGTTAAAACCAGGCTTTATTTTCTAGCGTTGTTGATTTCGAGAAGGCTTTTGATAGAGTAAATTAGGAAAAACTAACGGATATACTTGGAAAAATGGGAATACAATGGAAAAACAGTAGATTAATCTGAAACTGATACAAAGCGATAAGGGCACAGTTGAAGGTGGCTGACGGTGAATCAGGGTGGGCAACTATAGGTCGTGGGATAAGGCAAGGGTGACCGTTGTCACCCTTGCTTTTAAACATCTATGCTGAGGATATAGTTTGACAGGCATGGGAGTTACTTGATATGGGATTCAAAGCAGGTGGGCATCTGTTAAGGTCGATTAGATTCGCGGACGATCAGGCGTTGGTTATTCGATCTGCGAAAGGACTACAAGATTTAGTAGATTCCTTAGAATACTTGATTACACGTGCAGAAAAGTATTTGTACATCCAACCAATACTTTCCAGATTAACATACTATCAACATTTTCAGGAGGATTGGATATTCATTAAGATTAGGAACGCGAACCTTCTCGTGTTCATGCGCATAATTCCAGAAAGCACTGTGCGGCAACCCTAGAAGAATTAAGCGGTCACAATGGTAAATATTTTGGGCGCATCCACTAGGTACCACCACATAGGCGTGTTGCAGAGTGGTTGTTGGGACAACAGTTATGATGAAAGGAGGTAGGTATAGTAAGAAGAAAATCAGAAGAGGAAGGGCAAGGATTTTAAGATGCCAATGAAAGGGTGCCTCAAAGGTCTCGCATCATTTTAACTGCCGTCATTATTCCTATGTGAATAGATAGCATTTTTTTACATATCTTATTGACTGTGTACGTCTGTTATTTGTCGCTACTTTCAGTGTCATCGACATTGTTAGAGATTTACGTTATATCTTGCGTGCTATACTTTCTAGTTCCGTAGGTTGAAGTAAAACCTTCGAGTCCTACGTTCCTCGCACTGTAGTTCTAAAATGTTGTATCATTTTGGAAGATAAAATAAAGAGGCAAATGTAATTTAGGAAAATAATAGATTTTTGTCTCGTATCCATTTAATCTCAAAATATTTCAAATCTTCATATACTATAACGTTTATCCTTATATATACCTAAACAGTTGAATTTTATATGACGTTTCTAGAAAAATTCTTATCTAATGGATATTTTTGGATGTAAATATTAAAAAAAGCTTTCATCAACTGTCTTATTAAGACCTAAAGCTCCAATTACCTTAATGAAAATGTTATTTAAAGTTATTTTTATCATCCACTCTTTTCTATTAAAGATGGTAATAAAAAACTTCTTATAAATACATTTAAATGATATTGCAGTGCTAATTTACTGCTTCATCAAGAAGACATTTCTTACCCTCTTTTTCATCTGTATTTGAAAATGTACTCGAAACACCAGGGCGTATTTTTTAAATAAGAAACCAGAAAATTCATAAAATATAAATGAATATACGCTGAAATATTTAGATAAATCCTGAAACTGTTTAAATAAAACATTCCTCAAATGAGTGGCGGGAGAAATGTGCGTTCCGGATGTTTATTAAAACTGTGGAACGAGCCGGTCCTAGGCCAAATTCTAACGCCGATGGCCAATCTAAATAATTGGTAACCTGAGATCACTTTGAACTTTAACTTTCTCAATTTATATTCAAAGGTAAATGATGGGTAACAAGGGTAACAAATGTCAGTTTATATTTTGGAGTTGAGTTTAAGTGGACTATAAGGTCTCTTATTATCAGAAGTGCCAAGGAACTGAATAAAAATGATGATTTAAAATTAAACCACTACTTATACTGAAGTGAATCATATTTAGGGCTCCGAAAAAAGGGAGATACTGACAAAATTGTCAATCCGTCCTTAAGATTTGGCATATTTTAATACTTCAAGCGGAAATGTAATTCAAACTAGTGATTGAGTTAAAGCGCAAATGCATTATAATTAATTTTTGATCCAGCTAAACTATAAATTATTGATCATGATAATCATTACAGTTGGATTCATTTTGAAAAACACTATAAGACCTTTCAAAGGATCATCTCAATTATCCGTTTCAAAATTTTCCAACTAATTTTCACAACATTGTCTCTCATCAAAGAGTTTCCTGAAGTATATTATGACACAAGAAGGCATGAAAATTCAGTATCTCCATCAAAAACTTCTTATGTACATTTAAATTATATTGTAGTGCTAATTTAGAATACATTTAAAATAAATACATTAAAATGATATTGCAGTGCTAATTTAGTGCTTCATCAAGAAGACATTTCTTAGCCTCTTTTTAATCTGTATTTGAAAATGTACTCGAATCGCCAGGGCGTATTTAAAAAAAATAACATCTATCACCTTGTTGTTGCTGGAGGTATCCTCACCCCTTGTTGGAGGTAACACCGTCAACAAGGAAATTTTGTCCCCGACTTTTAAAAATCAAATTTGACAGCCGGATACATGCCTCTTGAAATGCAGAATCGGGACAGAATTGTTACAAACGCCGTCTGCTGGTATTGACCCCGGCATGCATTATTATTTAACAACAGCCCGGGTCGCAAAACAAAAAAAAAGAATCGCAGAGAATGAATGAATTTACTTTGTTGCGTCAATCGCCCTCTTCGGGAGTCCGTATCTTCGCGAAGTGATGGAAATCGTACACCAGTGGCAAATAAAGCGCAATCGTCAGCCCTTTGACAACAGCCCTGACTGATAGCCGGGAAAGGCCCAATGAAGCGTGACCAGGGGCCACGGGCGCGAATTTAAAGGGGCGCGAGGGGTTCGGCCGTCCGTTGCGTCGGGAACCGTGGCCGGGTCAACAATCGCGGAGGGCCAACAAGGACCACAGGTGCGAAACGTATTGTCAGGATGGAAATTGATTGAGAGGCGCTCAGGGGGTGAGTGCGTGCATGAGAGTGGAATGAGAGGGGGGGGGCAGGATGGGAGTGGGGAAGGGGGTTGGGAGCTGTCGAAAACCCATTCTTTGTTTGCTTTCCCCAAAGAGGGGAGTGTATTTTTGTTTACGCGAGGAGTCGGGAGCACTCCGGTATGGTGATATGGGGTGTGTGCGTCCACGGAAGGGTTGGGTTGGGGTCGACGCAGTGTTAGGGAGGTTGCCGCTTTGTTTGTGCCGGCGGGAGAGGGATTGTTTTGGGGTGGATGTGGAGATGGAGAGTCATTGAGCACCTCTCTCTCGTTTCCATCTCGGACACTCCCACAGTGCGAGCACGCATGACGTGACGTACTTCCCCTACACCCTTCCCCCTATCAACCTCGGCGACCTTTCACCTCAACAATATAACCAGCGTCCAAGGCTAAGCCGAAATAGATAGCCAAGGCGGAGTGGATCCCGGTAAAAGGTAAGTATGCTTGTGATAGAGGGCTACCTCTGCCCGACCCACCTTTTGGCCGTCAAGGTGTCTGGAGAGGTAATCATTCGTTATTGATTGCACTTTTTGATAATTTAACACAAAATTACAGTAATCTACCGTGAAATAAGCAAAGACGCGGACTTTAAAGTTCTGTAATCTGACCTTAACAACGTTAATTCGTGGTGCCAGGAGTGGGGTTTAGAACTAAATATTAGTAAATGCACCAAGGTTCACTTCCTTCGAAAGTCATCACACAAAAGCCATACCTACAACCTGGGTGGAGTAAACATAAAATCTTCAAATACAGTAAAATATCTTGGAATTACCTTAACTTCAGATATATCATGAGGAACATACATAAAAAACATATGCGGCCTATATACCTATGCTGTGGTTGTAGTAAACATAAAATCCTCAGGTACAGTAAAATGTCTTGGAATTACCTCAACTTCTGATATATTGTGGGGAGCACACTTACAAAACATATGCGGCACAGCATTAAAGAAACTAGGTTTTGTTAAGCATATAATAGGAAGGTCCGCGGATGAAAAAGTAAAAGAGAGATGCTACTTCGCCCTGGTTAGGCCACACTTCGAATACGCATTTGGTCATAAAGATTTAACCAAAAAACTTTACAAAATCCAAAGATAAGCAGCACGCTTCGTTAAAAACTGCTACGAACGGGCATATAGTGGTATACAACTGTTAAAGGGATTACTGTGGGAGCCCCTAGAGACTAGGAGGCTGCACGCTAGTCTCAGGCTGCTTGAGATATTCAGTACGGGTGTGTTTCAGTGCGACACAGAGAATATTATAATGACGCCTCACTACATTCCTAGGTCTGACAGATGAGATAAAATAGGAGAGATACTCTGCCGAAAAGACAGGTACCAAAACTCGTTTATTCCGCGCACAATAAAAACTGAGCTCCTCTAAATATACTCCCATAGTACATGTCACAATTTCACCTCCAAAAATTTTACATCATTAAACGGATGGTGACCTACCACCCCCTGCCACACGCCCATGCGGCGGCTCGCGGGGTATTATGTAGATTTAGATGAAATTCTTCTGGGGTGTTGGTCATTAACTTATCAATTACATTTCCTCTCTCATAGGGGGTATTGACATGAAATCTTTTAAAAATATACAAGGCACTATATTAATCTAAGCCTGATTTTACCACATACAACATATTTGATGCATCTTAAGAAAACTGTACTTTAAAGCGTACCATCTTCCGTAATATGCTTTTGTCAAAATTACGATTACCACACCCAATAATTCTAGCTTATACATGCTTTAATTAAAGGAAAAAAAGAGGAAATATAAATGTTGCGCATTTTCACTAGTGCCTGGATGATGAGCTCCAAAGTATTTACATCTACATTTACGAAATACCTTACGATCACCACTAGGGTATGTAGCACGGGGTAATTCCACATCAGGCTAGATATCCTCATCCCAGCTGAAATCCGAACCGTGCACGTTCCCTCGGATGCCAGGTGTACGCCAAAAGCAGTCAGAATAAGAGTGCGAGGTTCGACCAGAAACTAGGAGAGTATTATATGGATGAACATACTACGATGCATTAAACTACTTAAGATACGACCACAAGTTATTATTACTTCGACAAAGAAACTGTACTACAAGGCGCTAAACCATGCAAGAGCTATATCATGCTAGAAATTGCATGCGGAGTTAGTAACTAATATTTTGCACAAGTGCAAAAACATATTTTGCCTAGTCCGAGCAAAGTATCGTAGAACTGATCTATTGCATCTATAAACACAAGTATAATTGCATGCATATCAGTGAATTGCGGCCTTAGACCTTTTGACGTCATTTTGCATGAAATAGACAAGAAAAAGTTCGCTAAATCACCCACAATTACCGCTCCAACCAACTTAAGCCCAGAGCGGACCGAATTCGAGCGGACGTGTCTGAGACTGGCCCACCAATGTTCAATATTAAAATTTACGCTCACAACACAGAAGGAATTTTGAATTAATTTCCCGCAATGTTACGCTAGAGTTGAATAGTGCGAGAAGTGGACGATGTTTTTGTCCATTTGGAACTACTTTGCTTGAGAAATTCAGAACTGGGGAGTTTCAGAGCGACACAGAGAATATTGCCATGACGTCTTACTACATCTCTAGGTCTGATAGAAGCGATGGAATAAGAGAGATACATTGCCGAACAAATTGGTACGAGAAGTCATTCTTCCCGCGCACAATAGGTGACCACAGTAAAAACTGAGCTCCACTAAATACACTCCCATAATACACGTCACCATTTCACCTCCCAAAACCTCATCCTTTATACCTATGCACGGCTGGTGTCCTAACACCCCCTGCCACATGCCCATGTGGCGGCTCACACGGCAGTATGTAGATGTAACCTCGAATGGGTGCTCCTGTGATCTTCTCGCAATGTCCAATATGAATATTTACACTAATCACAGGCGAAATGTAAAATTAATGTCCCGCAATGTTACTCAATTGTCGAGTAGTGAGGGAAATGGCTAATGTTTCTGTAAATTTTTCTGCGATTTTGTATAAATTCGGAGCCAACGACATTGAATTTCTTCGCAAAATGATATTTTGCTCAATCTACCATATGCCACCCGCTAGGATATTTTTTGTTAAGGTAGTACGAGCGAGATAGTTCCTTAGTCATAATAGAGACTATAATCCAATTATACATTTTTATTTCACCAGCTGTGAGGCACACGAGTAAAATTTTGCATTATTAATGGTGCAATAATATAGTTTTACATGACAGAAATTGTAAGTAATCAAATAAAAATACATAAATTAGTCTTTAACTTGACTCATTTTTTTCGCGCGGTGCGTTTGAATCTCCATAAAAACGGAAGGTATTTATTGATCCCGAAGAATTTACTGCGGAGAAAATATGATAAATATTCAAAAATAGTTGAAAAAATACACAACCTACACACTGTTGATTTTTTGAAGACAACTAAGCGTAGGAAATGCCTCATTTTTAATATAAGGTCTCTCTGGAGTGCATACACATACCTACCAAATTCCATGTAAAAGGACTGGTATTTTCTGGCATATATCTCGAAAAGTAATGAGGTAAGGGGTTAAATTTTTTGTGACAATGGAAGGGTGATGCATTTTTCTTTAAAATGAGTTCAAATTCATTGACTTCTAAGAAAAATGATATTTCGCTCAAATTACCTAGTCTCGAAGGCTTCTCACCCTCGCGACCATGATACAGGAGGCGGAAGGAGACTCGGCCGCGAGTTGAAGAGCGACGCCTAGTCACCTTTAACATCACCCGGCGAGCCGCGGCGCCTCGCTCCTTTGTTAAACTATCAGTCTCTCGCGAGTGAAATGGGGTCGGGTGCCGTGTTGACTCGACACTCGGCGATAGTGTCCGACTGCTGGAGGCGATGTCGAGAGGTGAGACGATGGGGGAAGCATAACTGGTCATCTCGCTTCAAACAAAACTGCCTAAGCGCTCGTTAAAGCAAATTTACGGAGTCAATGGCCTCATTCCAGCTCCGTCATCAAAAGGAGCGACTGGGTTTATTTCTACCCCATTTGAGAGATATTTGACTTCAGTGCATGAGTCCTTGCATCAGATATCTACATGCCACCCTGCGAGCCGCCGCATGGGCGTGCGGCGGGGAGTGCCAGGCCACCAGCCGTGTAAAGATGCGAGGGACAAGGTTTTGGAAAGAGAAATATTGACGTTATTGGAGTGTATTTGAAGAGGAGCTTACTTTTTATTGCGGACGTTTATTGTGAGCGGAAAGAACGAGTTTTGGTACCTATCTGTTCGGCAGTGCATTTCTCTTATTAAATTGCTTGTCTCACCTAGAGATGTAACGAGGCGTCATTATAATATTCTCAGTATCGCTCTGAAATACACCAGTTCTAAATTTTTTAAGCAAGCTAAGCCTAGCGTGTAGCGTCCGAGTATTTAGGGACTCCCACTTTAATCCCTAAAAAGTTGTGAAACACTATATGTTTGCTCGTAGCAGTTTTAAAGATTCGAGCTGCTTTTCTTTGTATTATGTTAATTTTTTTGCTTAAATGTTTATAACCAAGGTCCTAAATGCACTCGGCGTATTCGAGATATGGCTTAACCAGACGGAAGTAGCATATCTCTTTTACTTTTTCATCCGAGGACTTTCCAATTATACGTTTAAAAAAACCTAATTTCTTTAATGCTGTGCCGCATATGTTTTGTAAGTGTGCTCCCCACGATATATCAGAAGTTAAGGTAATTCCAAGACATTTTACTGTATCTGAGGATTTTGTGTTTACTACAAACACAGTATAGGTATGGCATTTGTGTGAGAATTCCTTTTGGATACAATTTATAACTCTTTTTTCCACTAGCAGTATTTCGAGTTCCATTTCGCTGAAGGTCATGTTGACATGTGAGTTAGACACTTGTTTTACATAATTCAAGATAGATATAGAGTGTAACAATGAGGTAACCGAACTATTAGGATATATTGCACACCCCTAGGAGAAGAAAATATGTTGCTACGAAGGCTTCTACGGTTTTCTTTTGTATCGGTAATTTTCGGGTTCTCCCCGCGTTGAACCATTTTTATGGACAATCGTCTCGCCGGAATTTCAGTCGGCTTCATCAGGCCATAATTAACAGCCTACATATAGGGTTTTGGTCCGGTAATACTAAGAGTCCAAAAAACTTCAACAGAGAGGATAGCTATCCGCTCTCCTCTACTCCAAAACAGATTTTCACCAATCCAAGACCGTCCGACTCCGTAGCCAATCACAGCGCTCCAGACTAGATCCCAACGGACAATTAACGGACCAGAGGCCTGTATAAAAAAACGGCAGACAATTCTCCTGTTCATTAGGACCTGGCGAGGCCGACTGGAATGCCGGCGAAACGGTCGTCCATAATAATGGTTCAACGCGGGGAGAACTCGAAAATTAACGATACAAGAAAATATGTCACTTGGATATGGGTCCAGAAACGCTTTATTTCCATGTATGAACCCATTTTCTTCAATTCCTCATAGCACATGCATTACTCGTGAGAAAAATGTGGTGTGATTACATACCAGAATAACACATTAAACTCTCTCTTACATTAAATGTTCAAATGCCCTTTTGGATTCAAGTTACAATTCTAAGTTTTACCATCAGTATTTTGAGTTCCATTTCATCTAAGGTAATATTGGCAAGTGACTTACACCATTGCTTATCATACCATAATACACATCATTGGCTTATTCACACAGTATCAACTGCCTAAGTGATTAAGCGACATGAAAGAATTTCTTGTGTCACACTGATACGTTCGGTTTCCGTGTGTTTCCCATGATAAGGTGGTTGGAGCACGAGTCGGGAGTCATTGAGTGCACATTTTATTAAATTTTCAAGTAAATTGAAAAAAAATTCTTGGGCCACATTTCACATAAGTGCATGTATTCAGGCGTGGAAATCAGCAATAAATTTTGCAATATAAATAATACAAGAATAATATTTCCAAATTTTCGTTTCAATAAAAGCATTATTATAACTTGTGTTTACGATGCGGCATTCGAAATTTAAGCTAGCATCATAAGATAGTACGTGTCTTTATTTCAGCATCATGATTCATAGGTTATTCAAGATTCAATCCTAAGATTGGTTGTTTGCAGTCCTCCACCATTCCCTATCTAATGCTAGTTATCTTATCCCCTGGTATCTCTTCCAATTCACTGTCCTCTATATTTGGTCTATGGACTTATTCCTGGGTCTTCCTCTAGGGATTTTACCCTCAGTTTTGCCTTCAATTATGTTCGTCACAAACCCATCAGGTTACAGGGTGAGTCCAATTCACTTCTCTGCACGATCTTTTCCAATCATACTCTTCCTCAAACCTCATCATTTCTTTTTTTCCGTCCATTTTATCTTCAGCATCTTCCTTCAGCACCAAGTTTTGAAGGCGTCTAGTCTTTTCTGGTCAGCTTTTCCAATGGTCCATGCTTCAGATGCATAGAGTGCTACGCTCCAAACGAATGTATTCTCATACTGTTTCTTTGTTTTCAGTCCTATATTTTGACATAATAACTTGTTATTTATTAACAGTAATGATAATAATATAAACCGCATGTTTGCGCATTTACAAGAAAATATGTTATCAAACTGTGTCGAAAGATGTATATTAAGCCATAAGACTACTAGTTAAAGTAGCATTAAACTGTCAAGAAATCAATTCGATAATATGCAGTTCTTTTGCTTTCATCTACATATATTACTAATTATTACAAACGTTTGCGAAGGTTCACAATACTTTGTGCATTAACGAAAAACACTCCAACCACCTTAACAAAACATAATGAGTTGTAAATAATGAGTTCTAACATGGAAATAAAGCGTTCCCTGCCCCATATCTATAAGATATATATTTCCTTTTCTACCCGTGAGGAATGTATCCTCAAAGTTTGACCATACTTTATTATTTCACTCTATTTACTACTTCTCTGCTATGGCTTGCAGAGAAATTCGACTGAAATATATGCCTTGCCCAAACTAGTTTTGTATTAGCTCGGTACATGATAATGCGCCATCATATAACTGTAATTTGTAAATATTTGTGAATAGTATTCTGTGTAGAAATGCTTCGCTTGGTTATGTCTCAGAAACGATTTCATTTCCTCTTGCAGTACGTACGTTTTGACGACAAAGAAATAAGAAACGAAGGGAAAGCTCTAGATAAACTTGCTCCAACTTAGGAAGCTTTTGAATTTTTCATCCAAAAATGCCTAGAATGCTATTCAATGAATGATTGCGTAACCATTGATGAAGTACTAGCAAAATTTAGAGGAAGGTGCAGGTTTCGTCAGTATATCCCCACGAAACCCGAAAAGTACGGTATTAAGATATTTTTATGGACAGACTCTAGAAATTTCTACTCTTCAAATTTAGAGATATATCCTGGGAAACAGCCAGATGGCCCATTTCAGGTTAGCAACAGTCCCTATGATGTTGTGAAAAGATTGACCCTACCAATTCGAGGAAGTGGACGCAACGTCACTACTGACAACTGATTTATTAGTTATGATATAGTTATAGACATCCTAAAAAGTGACAAGCTTACTTATGTTGGCACAATTAGGAAAAATAAAAGGCAGCTACCACCCTCCTTTACATCGACACAAGGTCGGCCACAATTTACTTCCCGTTTTGGTTTTCAAAAAGAGTGTACATTAGTGTATTCAAGAAACAATGTCATATATTTTCATCAATGCATCATCATTCAGATAGTGATGACGTGACAGGAATAGCCAAAAAACCTGAAATTGTCACATTCTACAATGCTATGAAATCAGGGGTGGACGTTGTAGATAAGCTAAGGGCGACATAGTCAAGTTTCGAGAAATACTAAATGCTGGCCAATGGTTAATGTAGGAGCAATTAATGCCCAGGTTATTCATTTAGAAAATAATACCAATTCTCAAAAACTTCGAAAAAGGAGGTATTATATCAAAGATCTGGCAAAATAATTAGTGGCACAGCAAATAAAAAAGAGGTCTCTAATTATTGGTTGACCATCAGAGTTGAGTAAAAGGACCTTAGAACTTTTTGAAATTATTAATAATGAAATTGAAGAGAAAGTAATTTGTAAGGGTACGCCTAAGCGTATCCGAAAGGAAACAGAGGAAAGGAGAACACAGAAAATTTCACGGCCCGAAAGAGGTGCTGCGTCTGTGGGCGAAAACAGAATAGAATGACCACATTTAAATGTATTATTTGTGAAAATTATATTTGCTTGGAGAATTCGAATAACATTTGTATCTTGTGTTCAAACAACCAACGTTGTAATAATCTTAATGCAATGAAACTGTGTTAAATGTTGAAATAGCATGCATTAAATCTTTTAATGATAGGTATATATATCTCCATTATTATTGTGCGGAAATTTGTACCCGATATATTCAATTTAACATTCAAATGAATTTTAGCTATTAAAACAATTTTTTCTGCTTGTATGCATTTCTTTAACCATAGCTAAATGGGGTCTGTGAGACGCCGCGCGACAAATTACGTTCCAGAATGTGGCGCGACTAACGGAGGGTTAATGGTAATACCTGTGTAAAGGCTGCCTTAAATCAATAAAGAAATGCGTGGCCAACAGATAGATAATCAACAATAGGTCATGCAACATATATACATACCACACCAACAATCTCCAACATTAGTCTTACTATTCATATAAACAGAAAAAATGTGTATACACAATTAAATACATAATACAATGCTTAATTTATCCTTTCGAATCAAACACTTCAATATTGTGCCGGCCATAATTTCGCTAAATTAAAATAACTTTGAGACCTTTCTCTCTTTGTATATTTTTGGGCAAAAACTATGCATACTAAATGTTCTCAAACAGCTTCAGTCAATGAGTGTCCTATATATGTTTATCAGGGTTCTAACCTCTGTATAAGAATTATTTAATAATTATGTAAATATGGCGAATTCGACCATCATTGTGATATCTGGGTGTGGCACTGCTGAATCATTTAAGTCTGAACCACCGGGAGTGGAAGAATGATTGATAGGTAGACACTTAAGAATTAAAAGCAAGAGCATTATTCAATGGCTCTACAGCCACAGGAAAACATGGTGATAATAAGGCTGTGAATAATTTCAAAAATCTGTTCAATAAATGATGATATCGTGTAAACCATAATTACCATCATGATGGAGGCAAAGCTTTCCATTATTTAAGAGGGAATGCGTTGAATACTTGCTCCACTCAAATTAACGCAACTGTTATTTCAAATCATCAATTGATCGATCAATTTGAAAGTAAGTGGTAAAGTCAATATTTCCAAAGTCAGCTATTTCGACTGCAGAATTACTGAATAAAGGTTTTGTCCTATCGAAAATTTCGAAAACTGATTACACTTTTCGGCATTGTTCTATAGCTTTTAATTATATTTTTAAAATAATAACTGCAAATATCCAGATTTCCTGTCAAGTAAGACTCTCACAGGGGGGTCAAAAGAACTAAGAAAAGCCTAAAATTGCGACTTTTCATTCTTAGTACGACGTGAATTGTAAATGTTCACTTTAGTGCCTTCTAAACTTTGAGTTATCTACATCAGCTGATCATCATCATCTGGTGTCCTGCCTACTGGCAGGTCTCGTACACCACTGCTGTCTCCATCCGCTTCTGTCCCGAGCTTCCTTCTTTGCTTCATCATAGCTGATGTTCTTCACCTGATCCACCAATTTTTTCTTCTTCCTCTCTTTTTCTTTCCTTCAATTGAACCCTCAAGTGCCACAGTTATTATACTTTTCCCTCTCATCACATGGCCCAACCAGTTTCCTTTCCTTTTCCTTATTTCCTTTAGGAGCGATCTTCCTTCTTTTACTTTGCTCAAAACCTCTTCATTTCTCATCTTATCTACCCATCTTACTTCTACTATCCTTTCATTTTTACATCAGCTGATATTACTTCATAAATATTTTGATTCCCACATCATAGATCTAGATGAAGTGGAATAGAAACATTGCGAAATTACTGGAGCGATAGGGATAGATTAATAACTAACGAAGAAAATGAAATCCCGAGCGGGGCTGCGCTCATAATAAACAGGAAAAATGAGTAGAGAAGTAGTCCATACAGAATAGGTAAGTCGTAGAATTATACTCGTTAAGCTGAAGGCAGATTTAACAAATTTACATATAATCCAGGTTTACAGGCCTAATTTACTTATAATCCAGGTTTACAGGCCTACCCCAAATTATAGAGAGGAAGAGATCGATAAAGTAAACGACCAGCTAGAAGAGATCACTGGCAGCAAATCTTGGATTGAACTTTTAGTAGTAATTCGGGATTGAAAAGCAGTGGTGCGTGTTAGAATAGGTGTTTGGGAGGTGGGTGATAATTGGCTAGGATAAAGACATGGCTGTAGTAGGAAAACTGTGGAGTTTTTCCTGAGTATGCTTGGAAAAAACTTGAGGCCATATTATATTATTTTTATCATCACAGATAATATAACGGTTCGACACAGATTCAGAAAAGAATCACATACTCTATACCTATCCAGGGGCTGATACCAAGGAAATGGGAATTCAGGAAATTTAGAATTGCTTAAAACCTTAAATGACGCAAATTTGTACCTGGAGCGATGGGAAAGTATTTAAAGTAGGTTGATAAATATTTTGGGTAGAATTATGGAGTCAGGCTAGTAGAAGATGAATGAATGGGTTTGAGAATAATGTAATAAGCTACAAAATCGACGGTAGGTGTAGTGAAAGTGGCTAAAATTTTAATACTATGGATCACGAAGGTGATTATAATGGTTAAGCAAGCAAATCGAAAATGAAATAGCGTAAAATTTGTGCCAGAGAAATTGCCAAGAATCAAACTACAGGCAGAAGTGAAACAAAGGAAGCAAGTGAGGTATAGTCGAGAGAACAGAACGACACACCACAGAAATTTCGAAAAGAAAAAAGAGTTGATGCATTACTTAAGAAAAAAAGGAACCGATGGGCAGCATTAAGTGAAGGGTAGTTAGAATAATGCGAGACAAGAACTAATGTTGTTTGTAGAACCAAAAGAGTTGCAGGAGAGGCAGAAGAAATATGTTGATCAGCTGTAGGTAGGACTATAATGGCTCATAAAAGGCAGAAAATATGGATGGAGGGCGTTTTGAAAGAAGAGGGCATGTAGAAAAAGGTTATGGACTGGAGAGCTTTGGGGAAGCAGAGAAAAGGACAGAGGAGGATAAGAATTCTGGAAAAAATAAGAGGAGGTATACGATATACGGTATTCATGACATATCTGATGATACATCGGACATTTTAGGTTAATAGGATGCTCAATTAATTATGTTGGGACAATACATCTACCCAAAAACTTACCAATTAGCTGGTATTATACTCAAATGACGAAATATTTTCGAGTATGGATAACTGGCATGAATTTCGATATCTTCCGATGAGAAAAGTTCCAATTATGTTTAATTTCTGCAGTTTATTTAATCACAGTGGATCCGTTACTGTAAATTTCAAAAGGTGATTTTAGATTATTCTCCTTCGCGACCTCTTTTTTAAATATAAAGTTATTTTTCTGGAGATTGTAGGTCATAATTAATGTTTAATCTGTTACTACTTCGCCGACATTTCGCATCTTTATTTATGCTTCATCAGAGCTACAATGAAAATTAATATTTGCATTGTACATTTACAGTTTCAACATTAATTATGACCTACAATCTCCAGGAAAATAACTTTATATTAAAAAGGAGATTTTGTGCAAATGTAACAAAAGTGAAGATACAGATGCTCTTTCGCAGTCAAAGTTTTCAGCCACAAACTGAAGAATGTGAATCTGCAAAAATAATAACGCATCAGGAAACTCTTTTCTCCTTCTACCGTCTGCTCCTAATAATTTCACCCTCAAGCAAGAACAATGAAACCTATATTAAGCGACCATCACCGCAGCTAAGAAATAATGGCCGCTGAAGCAGATGACCACTGAAGGGAGAAGTAGTGGAAAAGTATGTATTGCTTCGATGGGTAATTTGGTCGGTCGCTTCAAAATTTGGCCGCTGACAGAAGTAACCGATTATGGAAGGTGGCGGCGGAAGCAGATTTCACTGTATTTTGGATTTTTGCATTCCCCTCCCATTCGATCTCGTCCACAATCATCACCACAGTATAATTTAGACTAAAAGTAATGTATGTGTCTATATTAAAAACAAATTCATAGAGATCTCATTGTAGAACATTATAATGATCGGTTGTGATTCAACACATTACTGATACATAGACTATTAATAAGGCTGAGGAACTGAGATATCACACTACACGGTGGTGCTTTTGTGGAAATATTTTTAAAATTTCTTGTGAAATAGTCAATGGACAATAAGATGTTAAGAATATTATGTGAAGGAAATTTCAGAGAATACCCAGAATTGAGAAATGAAGTGGAATTAATACAGCTGAAGGAAATGTAAAATAGCCAGAATTTTAAACCAAATCAGAGTTGACAATGGAAAGATGTCGGTAGTTACCGCTAACACCGGTTATTAAGCTACACTTAAATTTTTTAACGAGCATCCCCTGAGTAACTCCAAATCTGGGTGGCACAGCTTAGCGGCGGATAATTCATGACAACTCTTAGATATGAGTGAGTATTAGGATATGAGGGAGAAATTGCTCTCATCTTAAAGAAGGAAACCACTTTTGGTCAATGTTCTCAGTTTTTTTTGTAATATTCCCAATATTTAGTAATTACCATCTCAGCTTTGCTCATGTTGAAGTGAAATTTGAATGCAAAGAGGCCGGACATTACGCCTCATCAGGCATGAATCGTACATAAGTTATTATTGCAAGTTAGAAAAAATGTGATTTTTCAGCAACTCATATCAAATAATTTGCCTAATTGGTTGTTTTCCACCACTCAGTCAAAACTCACTAATAAGAGTATTTTCAGCTCACACAATGAAGCATTTTAAGTGGAGCAGTCATTCTTGCGTCTATTTGATTAGATCTAGCAAAGACCTGCGTTTCATTGTGATAGAATAATAAATAAGGCAATTAATATAATTAGACGCTCATCCCACGGCGGGAAACAGCCAAGACTTTTGACAATTCTCGCAACTAACCCAGAGAACGAAAATTAAAATGGCACTAGTATGTCTAAGATTGCGTGATCGATGCTCTCGGTTCAAGGCAAGGCATGGAAAATTAAGTTGCTGCCAAGAATTAGTCTCTCGTCAAAGGCCCCTCCAGAGAATTCCGGATGAGAGCCTATAAAACTGAGCGAACGATGATACAATCTGTGACGTGTAAATGATAGACTCCGTGAGACGAAACCAACTGTTCTTCAAAAAAAGCCTAGAAGTGGATATTAATGAAAAATTTGTCTGCCATGAGGATGTCTTAATCAAAAATGTGCTCATGACATGACGTCTAATTCCCTGGCAAGCATGGGCTATATATGCCCTCAAAGATCTTTTTCGATATAGAGTAAAATGGCCAGTTAAATAGTAATTTAGCAAATTATAAGTAGTTTTCCAGTCATATTTTTTGCCAGTCTCATTCTACAGCATAAGTGTTTTCATGGGACCTTAGGAAACAGAGAAAACTGTATAACTTGTTCAAAAAAACCATCACGTTTGGTGAAAAATCGAAGGAACTTGAAGCAAAAGAGAGTTACCTTGCGCAATGCTCAAAAACCAAGAAAACATTGCCAGCTGCACTGCAAAATTTCAAGAAAAAAATACTTGGTAAATTACTCGAAGAAAATCCAAAATCTTTTTGGTCATATGCGAGAGAACTTCAGGGAAAATCTTCTACCGTAGATTCGTTATTTGATAAAGATGGTAAACTTGACACCGAAAATATTGACAAAGCTAATGTATTAAACTCCCACTTTGAAAGTGTTTACACTACAGACGACACTGCGTGTAATTTAGACATTCCATTCATTGAGGAACCGATGAAAGAAATCACAATTCAACGCGATGGGATAACTAAACAGTTACAATCGATAAAAAGTAATAAATCTCCGGGACCGGAGGGAATACCCGCGCGCGTCCTCAAGGAGTTAGCACCACAGATCGCACCGTTCTTAGAGATAATATTCAATAAGTCATTGTCTGAAGGAAAGATACCAATGGACTGGAAAACTGCAAACGTTACACCGATATTTAAAAAGGGAAACAGACATGACCCAGGGAACTGTCGACCAATATCCTTGACATCGATTACAGGCAAGATTCTCAAACATATCGTTGTTAGCAATATTATGACTTATTTGGACAGTTAAAACCTCATGCATAATTGTCAGCACGGATTCCGGAAAGGTAGATCATGTGAAACACAGCTCGCGATTTTTCTTTACGACGTTCTCAAATCTGGTGAATCGAAAAGACCAGTTGACGCACTATTTCTAGACTTTAAGAAAGCTTTCGACACGGTACCTCACAGAAAACTATTATACAAATTACAGCCATGCGGGTTAAACGAACAAGTAGTAAACTGGATACGTGACTTTCTGAGTGATCGTAAGCAAAAAGTAGTTCTTGACGGAATTAGCTCTGATATAGTTAAAGTGACATCAGGTGTCCCACAAGGAAGCGATATTGGCCCACTTTTGTTCATTATATATACAAACAACCTCTGCTCCCGAATTAGCAGTAAAATACGTTTATTTGCCGACGACGCTGTCATATTCCGCGAAATTAGTGATCACTCTGACTTTGAAATTCTGTCATCGGACTTAAACAACGTTCATGCGTGGAGCAAAGACTGGGGACTAGAACTTAACCTGAGCAAATGCACGGCGGTGCATTTCTTGCGTAGGTCGTCCAACTATCCCCATGTATATTTTGTGGATGGCGTTAGCATAAATGCGACAGAGGAAGTGAAATACCTGGGAGTTACGATAACTTCGAACCTATCGTGGGGGGCACATATAAGAAATTTTTGTGGCAGAACCCTGAAGAAGCTAGGATTTGTCAAGCGAGTTGTGGGAAGATTTTTGGATGAAAAAGTGAAAGAGAGGTGCTATTTTCACTCGTCCGGCCACACCTTGAATATGTATCGAGCATATGGGATCCGGCGGAGAAAGACCTAATCCATGAACTTAATAAAATGCAAAGGATTCGCGATTCGTCAAAAACTGCTACGGCCGAACAGAAAGCGTTACACAGATTTTGAACGATTTAGGGTGGGAGCCGCTAGAGACTCGGAGGCTACGCGCTAGGCTCGACAGAATCGATAAATTAAGAGAGATATTTTGCCGAACGGATAGGTATGGGAATTCGTTTTTCCCCCGAACAATTAAGGACTTTAATAAATGCTAGGCGGAACTTTGTTTTTTTTTTGTTGACGGCTGGTGTCCTAACACCCCCCGCCACACGCCTTTTGAGGCGGCTTGCGGGGTAGTATGTAGATGTAGATGGCTCTGCGATATTTTAATTAAATATATGCGGCAATGCCTACCATTACATTCCCTTCATGAGAAAGTAGTTAATTCTGTAGAGAATTGGAATACATTGGATCAATCATAACTCATAAAGTAGTATTTCATTGCATAACTCACCTAATGCATAACAAATAATAAGTTTGTGACATGTCAAGAGCTGTAAGCATATACTCCTTGCGTAACATGCTCAAAAGTTATCGATGTTGCATTATAAGATCTGGTTAGAAAAAAGATGAAATATTCTAATGTTTGAAAAAAAAAGTTCATCAGGTGATAAATGGCTATCTCGGCAACAAAGGGAAGTAGCTAAAAATAAAAACTTGGAAATTTGATACAAAACCGCTCAAATGCATTATGTAGTTTTTTCTTCACATATTGATGACACTGGTCTTAAAATGCAAAGTAATTGTGTGAGAGAGAATAAAAAGTACATAAAAATTGGAGATGGGCTGCCTTATTTTGAATTTTCCATGGACAGGTTTTAGTTTTCTCATATGCATATTGGAGTTTCGACAGAATTAAGTAAGACGTTGAAATTTTATACATAGCAAAATAATTCTTGAATTGTGATCAATTACGCACTTTTCACAATTTTTTTCTATCATTAGGGCTTTGCACTAAGAAATAGGAGAAAAGGTTGAATGCCGGGTATTTGCAGAGTTATCAACACCAAAGTTGTGGCACAATCAAATTACCTACCATTGAAATTAGTGACATTGAAACCTCAACTAAGTTAACGACAACTCCAAGCAGAAAAGAAATATGTTAATTATTCCGGATGAAAACAATTAAATTCAATAGATAAACCATTAAAAATTTAAGCAAAAATATATTTCAGTTAAAAATGTCAATTTAAGACTTATAAAACTAATATTGAAACCAATTTCACATAAGTATTGATTGTATTTCTTTCCAATGAAAAAAAAACAACACAGAATTAGATATGGGTTCATCTTATTAAACCAATATAAATGCCACTGAGTTTATCAATTTCCGCTCTCCACGTACAGGCATAGGTATATTTTATAATTTGCACCATTTCTTGGAAGTATTTTAAAAAATAGTTCTTATTCAATATTTTTGGCATTTTTAATCTAAACCACGATTTTTGTAAATGAATGGTCAGCAAGGGCTTACGTTTGCCTAGCTAATTTTATCGAAGAGTTGTACTGATAACCTATCTTTGTTGATAATGTGATGTCTGTCCGATTGCAACACAGTTACAGTATGTACGGGGAATAGGAAAAAAATGTTGCTTTCAAAAATTGAAGGAATTTTCAAACATAAAGGTGTACAAAACAATGTGTACAGTGCCTAGTGATTTTAAATGCTATTTGAAAGTTAAAATGTTAAGCATTTTGGCAATCCATTCTGATAGCCCTTCAATATAAGTTATTCTTCGGTAGTTGACTGAGGATGTATGTAGGATCTTCTGAGGAGGAATTATTCTGAGATTTTCTCGTAATAGAGTTTATTCGAGCTATTGCAAAAGAAAAATTTTGGAAAGTAGTATGAACATTTTTTGTTTGGCCCGCATGAGATAAAGATGATTTTTTTTGGCTTGAAAAAAAAGAATGAAAACTAGAGGCCAAGAAAGAGATTCATAAGCGACCAAAATTCAAGAATCTTGTTGCTAAATGTATTAGAAAAGGTCGGGAGCGTTTTAACTTTGTAGAAATGCTTGCCAAATGTGTAAGCGTATGTACATAAAGTCTGAAGATATAGTAACTAATTTGTTCGATCTCGTTATTCGGCCTATTTTATATACATATATACATTTGGCCTATTTTCCCGTTTCATCGTAATAATTAGCATTAGTAGTCATCGATCAGAATGAATGTTAACTCTCAAGTCAGTTTTCTCTTAGCCACCCCGTTTTCTTATTTATAATTACCAATTTCCTTATCCCTTACCATCTCCAATATGCATTTATTAACCCTCATAAAATATGTCCGATAAGTATTTTTCTTATACAATTCAGCAATTACATTTTACGTGAAGTTTTTTCTTATCCATCTCCCATCTCCCATTCATCTTAATATTTCTTCTTTTGGTGATTCTCTGCGTCCATTTGACCTTTATCACTCTTCGAAAACACTACATCTCCATTATTATCAATCTTTTTTGCTCTGTATCAGTCATCGTTCAAATTTTACTGTCAAATTAGAAAAACATTATATATTTTCATCATATTCCTTCATTTCAAATTCTTCAGAAAAAACCAGAGGCCCTTCATTAAAACATGTATGAGAAGCGTACTATTGTATAGAAACACCTCAAGCGCTCTCAAATAGTAAATATATATTCCTAGTGTACTGACTCGTGCTATCTTCTAACGAAAGATTTTGCATCTTGAGGTAGTTTTCGCGAGGTATCATCCCTCCTTGAATTCAATGTATTTGATCGCATATCATAGAAAAAGATCTCGACTTTCCAAAGGTACCAATAATGCAGCTACTTATGTCACTACTTTTCGACATATTATCCCGAAAATTGAAGCCATTTTCCGTGGGATAAGATACGCCCAAGCACTCCAGAGGGACTTATTTTTCAAACTGGAGGAATTTTCAACGCTTATAACTAGTCAAAAATGAACTTAACTATTTTTAAAATAGATAAGTAGCTCGCTTCATTTTTCTTTACGGTAATAAAGCTATCTGTTGTCCAAGCATTTTTATTGTAAGACCATAAAAAAATGAGTCGAGTAAAAAGTGTCATGTATGCATATTCAGTTCATTACTGAGAATTTTAGTCGTCCATATATATAAATTTGCGCCATAAATATTGAAATGTTTATTTCAATCTTCTTAAAGCTGCTCGGATAAAAAATACGAAGATAGTCAATATCACTACCAGTGGATAAATTTCGCTCTATCAACATTAATTTTTCTCCTCCATCTTCCGAGTTGACTCGCACAGGCATCTCGCGTTGATCTCCACAGCGTATCCAAGGAACGCATCGCCCCAGTCAGCTGTGCGATCGGAATATCGCACAAGGTCGCAGAAGGAATTTCCCAGCGAGGTGGCCGTAAACGCAGACCCACTTGACTTGCCCATATTCGCTGCAAGGGTTTAGCGCCCGGAATCAAGTGGGCCCACATGCCGTATACGACGTCACGCCGCCGGATATGAGCCGTCTTAGTGATACGCAGCGGGTGCCGGAAACAGACGAATTTCATCGAAGTCACGATTCATTTGTTTTGGGAGGCATAACTCGTCGCCTCGTCGAAACGAGAGCCGAGCGCAAGCACGGAAGGCGTTATTTCCCTCGGGCCTTACTATTTAAGAGGATGAGAGCGCGGGGGTTGAAATAAACTCAAGGAAGCCGGAGATGAGGCCCTCCTTTGCCTCATCCTCCTGCCATGGCAGCGCGCTTGTTGACTCAACACGCTCAAATCCACTGCCCCCCCTCCCATCCGCCCCAATCACCCACCGACACCAAGGCAACGCGAAAACACAACTGCAGTCACATCATGCTTCCGGCCATTCACGACGGTGAAGAGTAGCACGTCGGGAGAGATGATACACCCTTGGCCTACTCGCGCATCGAGTGCTCCTAGTTTCTGAAATATATTCGATGCATATACAAAGAAAATTAGGTAGAGTACAGCAAATAAGAACTTCGATATCTTTGCACGGGTTTCGCACAAAATTTATTTCAATTTACCTAATAGGAATGGCAATGTTATTACTCCCCTGATACAAGAGTGGACATGGCTAAAACATAAATTCTTAGTACATCCCCCATCCAAAAATATTTACCATTTCTTTGTTGTTACCATGAATATGTTATCGATTTGGATGCTTCAAAATTGTTGCCTAGGCAGCGTGTTCCCTAAATTTCCACTTTTAGTTCACCGAATAATATCTTGCTATTTTTGAGATCTAATAGTTACTTTGTAAATGCTAGAGAGGATATATCTATTACAGGAAATGTTTAAGAGGTTTATGAAACGTCCATCGTGAGCAGACGACGATGTTTGCCAGACTATGATTCTAATTTGAATGTATTAAGCCCGTTTGGCTTAAATAAAGAATTAAGAATGCCTTGTTTAAACAGAACTTGCTTCGTACTAGGCTGAAAAACAGGGTATGCGTCTACGAGGACCCAAAATAGGAGACTTGTTCAAGGAGAATTTGTTCAAGGCGGCGGTAAGTGCATTCCTTTTTACCTACACGGCAATGATGGCCATTGGGAATACTCATGAAGTCACCTCGCATTATTGTTAAATTTCCGTAGAGCGATATTCACGAAGTGCAAAGAAGTTAATTGTGCATTTGAGTAATTAAATTTGGAGAGGAATTAAATATATCTGTAAACCGGACAATATTAAAAAAGAGTATAATTACGTCCCGCGTGTATTACTACATTTTTTTATCCACTGCATTATGATTACTTTTAAGTAAAACCCATGTATATTCCAATTTCCAAAAAGTTGTTTGTTTACGGGATTCTAGAAAACAGTTTTTGGCGACGATATCACAATCCATAATATATATTCATGCTTGTTACACTAATTAGTGTTGTATTTGAGTTCTAACAAAACACCCCGTTTTCTGCAATCAATACCATGGCTAACCTAAATTTACCAGTAGTAAATCATATCTTTTTAGAAGTATATTGTGTTTTAATGAATCACAGAGACGTCAATTTTCCACTAGATTTGGATTAATACGACCATGGTTTCGATGAACTGCATCATCATTTTGTACATATACAAAATGTATTCTCCTTACCCCACCTCCTTCTCTGCAGAGTTTTTATATATACCTACCTGAACTGTTTTTGTGAATGTACCTGATGATGGTGTAGTTGCCCGAAACCATGGTCGTTTAAAACCTTATCAAGTGGAAAAATACCATTTCTGTGATTCATTATGCTGAACTTCCACCATATCACGCCTTATACTTCTTTTTTTGTACATTGGGTTTGCTTTTTTCGATCTGACTACGGGTCAATAATTTTTATACGTCAGTTTCATGAACTATTTATAGCATGCGGGGAAAATATTCTTGATATGATACCAGACATTTACCAATAATTCATTTTACGTAAGAATTTGGCATGTTGAGGGCCCAAATAAAAATGTAACTTATTCCCAAATACGTTTAAATTGCCTCTAGAGACAAAAGTTGGCCTGAGTCAGGAGTCGAACCTAGGACCTTCAGCTCACCGCGCTAATGCGCAAAACTTCTATGTCACCTCGGTCTACCGTGCGTGCTACTTTTTCTTGCTTCAGCATGCTTATCTTCATTGCTTTAAATAACATTATATATGGCATGTTTTTGAAAAAAGTTTAATAGATGGTTGTTATAAAAATATGAAGAAGTGTCTAATTAATATCCAATCATGATTATCTAGGAAAGTTGCCCATAATTTTGTTTTTAAACATGCTTTTTCATGTTGCAAAATGTAAATTATTTGTTGTTTACTACGTTATCTGGACTGGAAATGACGAGGTATGTTATGTTTGAATGCGAATGAGATGGAAACGGTGACTCCGTACAACTATCTGTATATTTCACCTTATAGAGCTCCATGATTCATTAACTACGTTGTATGTCATATACTAAGTAACGTTTCTGAAGTAATGAACTTAAAATAATCAACCTCACCCATTTAGAAGTACTACAAGCTTTCCAGCCGTGACGTCTTTACAAAGCTTAACAAATTACAAATAGTGTTTTAACGTCTAAATGATAAACAATGGGACAAGCAGCATGAGGATATACGTAGGACGTGGCTGACCTGAGAAGGCTTAAGGATTGCTCTCGTATGGACAGTCAGTGAGAGAGTTGAAGAACTCAAGCTGTATCCGGATCAATTAGAGTGCTCCTTATGACGAGTGAACTTCAATGCAAACTACAATATCTTTGATCACACAGAGAGTTTTAATGAAAAAAAGAGATATTTCGTCCCTCATGAGTCTGAGAGTTCTCAAAAAATGAAATGCAAATATACCAAAAGCAAAATTGAAGAGTTCCTTTTTTAAAGAAATTCTGTGTAAAACAATACTCTTTCTTTACCTCATACCTCAAGGCATTCATAATTCAGGATAAACTTTCTGAGGAGATGCCTCAGCTCTTCTCTCCCTCACGAAGCATAGCACGCTATTTCCCTTAAAAACTGAGTTTTCGGCTGCACCGATGGGATAAGTAAATGGCGATCTTTAACCGTGTTTAAAAGTAAAATCAAGTTTTTCCAGATATGTACAGCATCCAGGACGTAGCGTAACGACACAGCATGTCTTTCATTTGTCATTAAAAATTAATTAACGTGGAAAAAATGCACTGCTATGTCATAATTTCAAGATTTTGAATAGAGTTGATGACGATTAACAATTCCAGCGTTGAATGCAACCGTGCTCCAGCGTAACGAAAGGATATGACAGGAATTAGGGTATTTGTCCGAAAATATGCTGTTTCGTTGTATACATGCAAAAGGATATCCTCCTCATTACCTTAGAATATTTGAAAATTGCTATTGAAGAGGTCGAGAATAGGGCGTTGCAAGTAAAAATTTTCTTCTAGAGAGGTATAAATAAACTGGTCATAGCGTATAATAAATAGTGTGCCAGATATTTTTTTACAGAATTTGAGATAAAAACCGCTTGTTAGCTTAAAATACAATTTTCAAAGCGTCTTTGCATTTAATATCAGTAAGACACGCATATTTTTATTACAATTTATTTTTTTAGTACATTTTGTTAAAGGTATTAATAAACTGTAAATTTCTCGTATGAGTGGATTGATTTTTCCTGAGTATATTTTTAGAAACCTGTCGACTAGCATGTGATTTTTCTTCTGACTCAATTTCAATTGTAATCAACCAAATTCCCTTCACAACCAATTATCACACTCTGAAGAAGATGAAAAATGTCGTTGAGTTAATTTTTGCCTTTGGCGATTCAACCGCAAAGATGGACTGCAGATGTTGGAATTGCTAAATAACGTAATTTAAATTGAATAAAATCCTCGTTTCAGAAAAAAACGAACTTTTTAGCAAATACTTCACAGCCGTCTTATAACCTACATATTTCCTCATGTGGATAAAACATTCTGCGAAAAACATCTCTTCCCCACCCAGCTTCCCATTCATCCAAAAACACATGGAAAAATTAGAAAATGTGCACCGCTTTTCACATTCCAAAAACCCTAGATATTAAAATTATAATTTTTTTTCGAGTGAGGTACACGAGTTTCTTATGCATGCAGAACTGTAAAGCAGACTTGTTTTTTTGGAAGTTTTCGTGAGTTCCCATTGCTCCCTCTCTCCACTTCTAGACTTCGCCTCTCCTTCCAACCCAGTGAGGAAGCGTAGAGACAGAGTATTTTGGCAGAACTAAAGTTTGCGCTGAAAAAACAATTTCCTCGGCGATGCCTGAACTTGAGGAACTCTTCAAGAGACTCTCGGCTGGCGCTCCAATTTCCCCTTGCAGGGAAGTCCGCGGCGGCGCCAAAAAGAAGCCGGGCTGAAGTGGAGCGAAGGAGGGGAAGACGAGAACGCGTGTAACTCCCCGCTATCCCGCAGCTGAACCCACTAAATACCCCACTCACACCGCGAGGAATATAAAACTAAAATAAACGAACGTACACATGTACATGAGCTAGTGGGCCCTGCAAGTGTTTGCGGGACTCCTCCTTTGGTAACGGGATACGTCTATTGCGTAAGAAGCCGCGGCAGCACACGAAAGGCCTGTTCTATGCTTGAATAAAGGATTTCGCAGGAGGCAGGAGTCGTAAAGAAATAAGCTCAGTGACTCGTGCAGTCACGTTGCACGAAAGGAGTGATCACAAGGGGATGAGGAACTGATGATTGGGTGACGTGCGATGCACTTTAATTTTCGCACTCAGTGAGAGCCGAAGAAGCTCAGTAACAGCAAATTGGAATCTAGGTCAAGATAGGCGAATAGCATTATTACGTCGAATACAGTGCGTCTATTGTGACAAAAATAATTATAATCTAATGAGAGATAAGTCACAAAGCTTACCTTAGGGGTTCTTTAGCATTTAAAATAATTTCAAATACAAATAAATATTTACATTAGCAACAATGAGTCCTTCTCCTGCTAGCTTATTTGTTGTTTTCATTTTAAATCACCGTTTGCTGTCATGTTACCAAGGTTCCACCAGATTCGAAGCGATTTTATCGCAGAATCCAGACTTTTTTTCCTAGCAAGTTGCAACCGCGGTCGATTACCACCAGTATCGACCACCACGGCCATGGAGGTGCGTGCTTTCCCATCGAAGTTTTGCTTGAAAGCGACTTCCAAAACTACTATCATGGAAGTGACTTCCATTAGTAAACCCGGATTTATGTGGCACAACAAGTTTTGGGCTAGATTCAACCACTAAGATTGATTACTTATGTCGTCCATTGCATCTCTAATCGCGATATTTAACTCCATCAAGAGCATTGTTGTGAGAAAAACTTGATCGGCGAGGCTGCGTAAGAGTGGTTTGATCAAATGAGTTACATGGACATTGAGGGCATTTAGCCATCAAACGGCAGCCTGATGATAAAAAAGCAACCTAATTGGTTATCTATGCACTTTCTTTACTTCACTTTTGATGTCACAACGGAATTTGTGGATGCAAAGCTAAAATATCCACTATCTGTTTTTGTTTTGCATTCCGGACGATTCTTTTGGCCCATATGTCCCTGGAATTCCAAAAGGCTGCTAAGCCTGGCATCAGGTTTTTCAGGGACCAGAACAACAGAACTTGACATACATCCATGCCTCAGATGGTGAAAAAACCCACCCAGGCGGGACTCGAACCCGTGACCCACAGTTTAGCTGGCGAGGACATTAACCCGTCGCCACCGGGGCCGGCGAAATTTAAGGCATGCTCGAAAGTAAAAACATGTAACTATTAAAATATATATTGGTTAATAGATGCTGTGGGCTATACTCGATTTGACGACAGCTAATACTGGAAAAGTGGATTATAATCAACTTAAATAAATGAATAGTTTACGTAAGGACCATATTACTACTAATAGAGTCAACTTTCAGCTGAAAATACAAGCCTGGAAATAAGGAAAAAATTTATCAGAACTTACATCTGGAGCATTTATCTTTATCACAGTGAGACATTGATTATGACTGCTGCAGGTAAGAAAAGGGTGGAAGCATTCAATATACGGTGCTACAGTAGAATGATGAAAACTGAACGGAGAGAAAGAAAGATTAATGAGGAAGTCCTAAGAAGAGTGAGAGAAATAAGAAGTTTCCTAAAAACCCTATGAAGAAAACGAGAAAACTTAATGGACCACATCATGAGACATGATGATCTGTTGAAGACAACTGCCGAGGGGCAAGTAAACGGGAAGAAAGGCAGAGGAAGATCTCGTTTAAAATATAAATAGGACAAGTGAGGAACGGTATAAAAGAGAAGAAATTGGTAAATATGAAGAGATTAGCTGATAGGAGAACTGAGTGGATGGCTCCGTCAAACCATGCTCAGGATTGTTTACTGATGATGATAATGGTGATGATGATGAAGGATCACTATTAAAGAAGTTAATTCATAAAAAATGGTTTGGTTCTGTCCTGGCGTGTAATTCTAATGTAGTCTTCACGTATTGACATTTATCTTAATCTAATAGTAATGTTTAAATTCATTTTACGACTGCAGTATATGTGCTTTACTGTACCTCAATGAAGCTAAGTTTAAAATAGATGAAAAAAACTGCAAATTCCAGTACCGTTTGTTTTTGTGAGCCTTTCGGTTATTTTTTGTAAATATTTTAGGTGATCCACTGTTACATCTCCAGAAAATAAAATCGAATCACGAGTGATTTCAGTCGATTTAATTTGGAAGCTATCGAACAACTTTGGGTAAACAACATATCCAGGATAACAAGCATCAGAGTGAAATATCATCGAAATAGTGTACAACTGCAATGACCATCAATAGCAATCACGCACTCTGACCTGCAGAACTCTCCTAAGCTCATGTATAGGGTGACGTGTATAGGGCGATTGTAAAATTAGAAGGGCCTATATTCTAAAATCTGCTCTATTTGCATGAATTAGCAGGGATACTTACGATTTTTCTTCGATAACTTTTGACAAACCTGAGCGCAGGACGTTTACAATTCTAATTTGAAGATAAAGGAGACTTTCAGAAGTAAAGGTGATATTACATCCTCTCATCTTTTTCCCATTTGTTCATTTTCTCACTCCTTTCACTTGATTCATTATCACTGAGAGATAGAAATCTGCGAATTCGTCTGCCACCAGTATACGAGATCACAGTACATTATTTGCTGCCACCGAAGTCACAATCTTCAACAATTTGTAATAATGACGATAATATTTGGTATTTTGGTAGCTTGAACCGTTATCCGTAATCAGGTTAGAATGAGCAGAAATGCTATATTCAGTGCTTAGCATCGGTTGCATACCCTGAGACCTACAGAGTGATATAAATTAAGTAGAATATATACGCAGTGAAACCTAACACGGCAGCTACCTGCTATATACGGCCCCCTCAATCAGCAGGTTGTTTTTCAGGAATGAATTTCTTCTAAATTTAGCCTCCATCCTGTGGTTACCTCCTATAGCGGCCATTATCTCATGGGTTTGGTGGTGTCCGCTCAATATTAGTTTCATTTATAAGAGATATAAAAAGTGACTATTTGGGTATGAAATTCTTTTCGCAGTTGATAATTGAAAATAGGACAAAATAAGAAGTTGGCGAAAGGACTTACATTTCCACAAAAACTTCAATGCTGGCACCGAATCTGCGGTTTAGCCACTCGGGAATTGGTTTATTTGCCTAATTTTCATAACTCAAGACATTGAAATCTAAAGGTTTTTCTATGAAAAATTAATTTTTTCTAATACCCTCATCATTACCGTAAAATTTTGAATTTTAAATAGTCACGCAATATTTTGTTTAAAAAATATGCAATCATTTTTCAACTATGCCTCAGGTAAGCGAACCCAGTATAGCACGAATGAATGAAGGTTTTCACACTCTTTTATGAAAACCGTGCAAAGTACTTCTCGCCAATATTAATTGGACCAATCAAAAACTTTTGAACTTAGTTTTCAACTGATAGCATCACCTCAACTCTACCCTTTACTTTGATTCTCGAATGTTTCAATCGCTTCGAACTCCCAAATAGTCTCCATACATCTCAGAACGCTGAGTCTGAGTTCTTCTCATGAATAGGAATGAGAAGGGCAAAAACTTCTTCTCTGAACTTCTAAATGGGAGTAAAACCTTCCTTGAAACTGATTCGGTTGAAGTCGTAGTGATGTTCGTGAAGGTCACTGAGGTATCCAGAGTAAGCTCAAGTTTTCCTTTTCTAGCAAGACGTAAATTTTCCGAACTTTTTTTTCCTTTTCCATTCGCCCCTGTTAGAAGTTCATTTTCATCTCCTCTTTTCTGACTTCTCCTATGTTCCTAAATGTTCCCTTCCGGAGACTTATATGCGAACGCCGTCCGAGAGTGGAGCGGTAGACGTTGGAAATGGGAATCTCGAAAAAGATAATGTCAGGTTGATTGAGAAAGGAAATAGAAAAGGATGGAGAGCGTTTAGTGCGTAATTGGAATTAGTGAAGGGAGCGAAAAAGGCGGAAATCTGAGATCAGAGAGAATGGGAAGGTCGTCTCACTCACCTATTCCTTTAATTCGAGAGAAATTAGTCCTTCGGAATGAGAAGACGAACGAGGAAATAAATGAATGAACAAAACAAATGAGGGCTTAATGGTGCCGTGATGGAAGAGAGAGAGAGAGAGAAATTACATCAGATTGTAATTAAATAGTTCAGGATTCGTGCCAAAAGACGGCGTCAGTTGGGAAGCCCGGGATGAAGAATGGGATTGGATAAGAGATGTCCCAAGTAAGAAGGAGTTTAGTGAGGAGAAAAATCCATACTTCTTTAAAATTACTGGAAAGAAACTGAGGATAAATCGGTAGATATCCCGTTCCCCGTCCCGTATATTCACGACCCGTTCGCAACTGGAAAAACTTTCCGAAATTTGTTTGATCGTTCATATTTTTCTTACCGAAAGAACTTAAAATATCTTTAGTACACCATCAACTTCATTTGTGTATAATTTTAAACTTTACTTAGGGTCCCAAGATGACGGAAATTATGAATATGTATGCGCCATGCTGCGATAAAAAGCATCGCATATGTCTTCCCGAGCCATTAACTCAGAATGGAGGAAGGTAGCCGTAAAGAAAAAAATGTGAGGGGATATAACTTTGGCACAAATCTCGACAGGTCATTTAGATAGACTGTTTGGAAATTTTAAAATTCTGGAAAAAATTTTATAAAATAAATAAACACTTTATATGATATACTAACATTAATTGATGGTTTGTAATTCGGAATGAAAAATTTATTTGACTTGACTGGTTGACTAGGATTCGAACCTAAAGCCACAAACCACTAGTCGGTTGTGCTAAAAGGTTATACAAACCGACAATTGTATCAAAAAAATACTATATATATATATATAAGCTTAGTATTTAGTAATTAGTATGGTATATATATATATAAGCTCAGCTTTCGGGTGAGAACCCTTCCTCAGCGGGAGAAAATCACAACTCAGAGTTGTGATTTTCTCCCGCTGAGGAAGGGTTCTCACCCGAAAGCTTCCGAGAGCAGTGGACACCGGCGTCGCCATGGATCGCCTTTCTGTGAGTGTCCACTGATATACCTATCTATCCATCCCCAACCTCAACGCCTTGTTGCTAGCTTATATTTCTAAATTTATTTCCTTTTTCTGTTATATATATATATATATATATATATATATATATATATATATATATATATATATATAAATCTGAGTCGCAGACACGCAAATTCGGTGGCACCCACTGCATATACATGAACTTATTAGTGACCTTGTTACGCCAGAAAATACTGACTATATTCCACATCTCTCAAAAGGGTGGTTCCGATTTTAGTATGGCTGGAAATAGGTTACTCAAAGCACCATAGTCAGAATAATTGTGTATAGCCATGCATGTGGCATATTTTGGTTATTTTTGTCATTCAGCAATTCGTTTAAAATTGGCAATCTAAATAATGAAAACTCTTCCTGAAAAGTCGATTTTTTCGGATCCGAATGTAATTAATGTTACATTAACCAATCAGAATTTTTGTAAATATTCGATAATAATGTCTTACTATAGTATAAATACTAATTGTATTAGCACACTGACGGTAGTGAAAGACATTCAGAGAGCATAAGAGAGAATAACGGAAGAAGAGAAATGATAAATTTATTTAGGACCTTGGATCTCATATCCCCTGGGTCCAAGTAGGCAATATAAAAAAACATGTTAATAGAAAAGGAAATAAGAAAAATATTTCGCACAAGTAAGTAAGAAAACACGTCACATTAAGAGAGAATGCAATTACCTCCAGAATCACATCAATTCCTCAGCGTAGAGACTATATCTTTCCTTATGGTAACAGAGTTCCCTGCAAACTCCCATTATAATGGTATAAAAGGTTAAACGTCCTATACTTTGAAAACATGATGGATATATATAAAATCCTTGTCATACCAGAGGTATTGATGCAAGATTTAAGACTGAATAAAATACGAGAACACGAACCATATTTTTTTCAAATTTAAGTAAGCTGGCCAGATAGTTTAAAATTTTTGGTTAAGCTAATATCGTATCATTATATCAAGTGGTATTATTAATGCAGTGTATGCTGTAATAGAAGGCTGTTTCTGAGAGACATAAAAACTTATGGAGCGATATTTTGTCACTCATAGGAGAAATATTTGGTTTTCTCGTGGTGTAAAATTCTGATTCGCTATGTGGAAAGCAAATGTTTTAAAACTTTTTTCTTAACCATCCTACCTCCCGTAAATCGATGGTCGTATAATATAATCATCTACACTACAGATGTACTTAAGTATAGCTCTCTTAAATGCTCTATATAACGCTGGCTATCACAAAAAAAAACAAAGATATTAAATGCACCTCAGCGCTATTAATTGCTCAAGGGAAGAAATTTCCATCAAATGAATAAGTGAGTATATTTTACTGGTATCAAGAGGCGTATAATTTCACAAAGAAATTAAAACTTTTAGAAATAATTCAGTGGGAATTTCTAAGTCTTCCTTCTAACTTCATTTTAGAAACAATATATAAAATCTCTACTTTTAAGGCTGAATTACAGAATAAAGCCTAGAAGTAAATTTTCTTATTATTGCAGTGTATTAATCGTATTAAGTTTAAAGTATCCGGCGATATTTAGTGGAAATGAACTACAGTTATCCTGATTTCAAAAAAGAAAAGCTTTTTGTTCACTTTCCAAAGAAATAATTTGATTTTCCGACCTGGTTTCGACATTAGCTATGACCTTGAAAATGACATAGCTAATGTCGAAACCAGGTCGGAAAATAAAATTATTTCTGTCGAAAGTGAACAAAAACCATTCATTTTTGAGATTACGTAAACATTGTACTTCTGTGATGCTAAATATAGTTTTCGGGATCTCTGGAATAAGTAACCCTGAAGCTAGAGCCTTCGTAGCTGATGAAAGAGCGTCTACAATGTTCTGTAACTACGTGAAAGGTAGCAGAGTTTTCTCCAAAGTCCGTTACAGCATGTTTAAGTGGTACACTTCTGATATTCTTAAGTGAAAGGTACATTTAAAAGTACTACTAAGTGGTACACTCAGTATACTCGGAGTAGACGCGGCATATGACTTCCGCCACGTGAAAGTTGGCTCTATAAAGAGTGAGACCTATGGTTACAGGCGGAGCATGTCCATACATTTAAGTCCACCAATCACGTGAGCGCCTCTCCATCTCTCCGCCACGCTTCTCCGACCACATCCCAACATTATCCTTCCTCTCTTCCTTCCTCGCCCACATAAATAATTCTCCATGCGCCAGTCGAGGACGTTTTCAACTTTCCGCCATGCCACGGATTTCCTGGCATGGTTCCTTTGTGGCAGGAAGCGCGTTGTGCCGTTGGCACGCATGCCTTGTCACACACTCCATCCTTCATACCAAACCTCCTCCACCCCCCACAATGTTGTTCTTGCGAGTTACAGAAATACTATACCAAAAAAATCAGGATTCACGCGTTGCTTTCACTTTCAAACGCATGCGACGAAAGACTGCGGTACAGTCATAATGCACACTGATAAATCGACAAAGTTGACATCCTTGAGGTGATTTGAACACTTATCGCGAGTCATCGAGGTCATATTTTGGAAGCTACACAAGTAAGGCCAACCAAATTTCTTGGACACCGTTTATCTAAAGTAATTACATTTATATACGCTGGAGATAACCATACATATTGCGATATAAAAGATTCATGAATAGTATTTTAAATCATTCCTCTCAATAAAGGGAGTCCTTGCGAGATAGTTCCATAATCATAGTAGAGACCATATTCGAATATTACCTTTTAATTTCACCAGCTATGAGACACACAAATTAAATATTGCGTCATTAACGGTGCAATAATATAGTTTTATATGACAGAAATGGTAAGAAATAAAACGAAAATATCTAAATAAGTCTTTAACTCGACTCATTATTTTCGCGCAGAGCGTTTGAAACTTCTTCAAAACGGAAGATTTTTTTTATACCCAAGAACATATTGCGGTGACAATATGATTTATTTAAAAAAGATAGTTGACAAAACACAAACTTCACCCTGTTGATTTTTTGACGAGATAAATGCCTCATTTTGTAAATAATGTCTCTCTGGAGTGCATACACGTAGCATTTCCCATCTAAAAGGGCTGATATTTTCTGGAAAATATCTACGAAAGTAATGTACTAAGGGGTTTTTGTTGTCATTAGAAGAGTGAGATATTTTTTTAATGAGACTATATTCATTCATTTCTAGATAAAATGATATTTCGCTCAAACTACGCTAAAGCATTGCTATGAGCAGGTTTTACGGCGCGGAATTCGAAATTCAAGCAAACGTGTGTTTGATATGATATGAGTTTTTTATGACATGTTTCCTTGATATTTATAAGGAACGATTTTAATAAAATGAAACGTATTTTTTCGCGTATCATAGAGGATCTGTTCATATGTCATCAAACTAGTCGAAAACAATGGCCAGTGCCTCAGGCTATGGGCTTATATTGCAGTAAATTACCGAGAAACAAAATCAGTACACGCATCTTTTCGATTTATATGGACATAAGACCAATTAGTAAACGCTTTAAAAAAAGTTTGCATAAATCTGAGTAAAAATAAAATAAGTCCAACTTCCTTAAATAAAAACGATATGGGAAGCGTTGTCTCCATCTCTCTATTCCTTACTAATATATAAAACTGTAATGCTGTCTGTCTCTCTGTGGCACCATCGCGCAAAAACTACTAAACCGACTGAGCTGTAATTTAGTATGTAGGTAGGAAATACATCTGGTCATAAAAAAGGTTAATTTAAAAAGTCCTCAGGGTGTCAAAAGACCCCCCCTGGTGGTCCATGCTAAGCAATGGGTTCGGTGCAGTGATTTGTTATTATTATTTTTGCATTTTAAAAGTATTTTTAATAAAGATAGAGGGCTTGAATTTTTTTATCGAGTTGCTGAATAAATGAGGTTTCTAATTCTATAAATCTATAATGAACAAGATAAAAATTTGTGACTTCCACAGTTTACGAACACTAGCGACCGGTTTCGGCTGTCACGCCATCATCATCTGATGCGTGACAGCCGAAACCGGTTGTTAGCGTTCAATAAATGGAGGAAGTCGCAAACTTTTATCTTGTTCATTATGACGTCCTTCCACCACGTGATAGCTCCATGTTTCCTTTCTATCAATCAATTTTCATTCACGCTTCGTATTTGTCTGAAAATCATGTTTTTAGCAGAAAAATCTCATATTTTTCTCATAAATCAACCATACCATATTTCCTTGACAACCAGAGATTTGATTTTTAAAGGATATTCACGCCTCTAGTATTTAAAAACCAGTTCTCTACATGTCCATGATAGCACATAGGGAAACAATCTGTATAAGAAGGATCCAGAGTCCCAAGGGCTCAATGATAGATTGCTTTGGGGGTAATCAATAAATTCAATGCATATTTACAAGTATACTCTTCAATATCTATTCTCAAAGTAGCTCTCTTAGGGTTACTATATGTATATGAGAGAACACTTACGTATTAAGTGATACACATAAAGAAATAAAATAGTCTACGCACGCAAAAAATGTGCAAAAATATTTACATGCAGCGAATAGTAATGGTAATATTTCCCCTGTTGCTACAACAAACACATCGTCGCTTATTATCGTTTAATACTTAGATGTATTGCACGTAGTGGAACCGCTTACCTCTCATTACGATTTTAAACTATTTTTTAGACCAATCTTCACATCATAAACGTTACGAGTCACTTATATTCGTTTACAAGTATTATAGTGCAGTTAACTTGCATTCACTCAATCATCGAGGTGCCTATTCAAGACTCTCGCTCACCGCTGTTTCCCCTTCTTGGACTTAAAAATATCAACATATCATCATCAACAAGCCTTATAGAAAAAAGAACCTTACGAAAAAATCTTCTAAAGCAAGAGGAATATCTTCTTTGCGAGTAAATGAGCTCTCGCAAGAAAAACGACAATGATTAGCCTTGGATTCTCAAATACATCCCCATTTAAGAAGTCTCATGGCTCATTTTTGGTTTCCCCGTGCGTGAAAGAGGACCAACAGTCACTCATCTCTCTGTGCACCTGGGAAACAGGCGCGTCTGCAACAACGAACACAACTCCTCATATGACCACGCTGACAGTATTCTTCAGGTTTTGCGGTTTATTAGGTTTTATAAAAGAAATTCAATATTTTTCAGTCCTTCAATTTCAACGGATACTTTTCGCAAGTTTTTTATAAATGCGCGGAATAGTATTGTTACGTGTTTGAAGTTCGTGAAATAACGTACAACTTGGTGACAAAAAGAACCGAGTCACCTCTTAATTTACGTTCAAAACTAATCAAGAACTCTCCCGAACAATCGCATGTTAAATACATTTAACCTTTTATTGATTTGCCTACATTTCTACTATTTACGCACATATTAATTTATTATATTTATGTCAATTACTATACATTTCATACGACTTCTCCTGAAGGTCTATGAATCTCCGCGAGTGACACGTTTCAATATCATATTACGGACAGCAAGAAAGTATACTAGCTTATCCATGCCCACAATCCAATCCAATCGATATTCTTAAAAAATTTTTATTGAATTCAAGATGAAGTACATTCAACTGCGACAACAAAACATTAATCCCAACGTATTATTACTACTTGCCATTATCGTGGATTTGACCACATAATTATACAGCCTAGATGAATTTTAATTTGGAGTCTGAATCATTGTGTTTCTCCTTTCTTTCAACGAATCCACATAACTTGATACTTATATGTCAGATTTGAACACAGAAGTTCATTTTTGGCTTTTAATTTACTGCAGGTAAAATATTTTTCCCCTAAAACAGATCGAGGACTGTAGACGTTCTTATATGCTTAAAGAGCTATTGCTATATTTCACCATCTGGTGAAATAATTAGATACTATAGGCCCTCCAAGATAATAGCGCAGATGAAATTTTCGTATTTGGCTTAGAAAGAAATGAGAAGTAAACATTCTTTTCTCACCCGTATGATTTATTGTCTCACCCGTATTTTTATTGGGATCACCTGGTCAGGGAATTTTTTGGGATAAGTCTTGAAGAAATATCAAATCAAGCGATTGCTGCGTTACGTTGTGGAACTGAGAGAAGGAATAACTCATAATAAAACGATGTACAGTTCCAACTACGTTTCAATACTGTCTACTGGTTTTGACGTTTATAGCGTCATTTTGAAGACAAACAGTCTGTCTTGAAGTTTAATCTGTTCCAATCTGTCTGTCTGTCTAGAAATCTCTCTAATCTGTTTGTCTTGAAAATAACTCTACAGACGTCAAATTTGGTAGACAGCATTAAAAGGTAGTACAACTGTATACCGTTTTTATTTTGAGTAATTCAATGAGGAAAAATGATGAACAGGGGTACTAGTCACACCGTGAGTAAACTCTGGAGATCAGTGATTGATAAAGTACAAACCATACGAAAAATGAAAACAACGTCAGCCAACCACGAACCACCCAGACAATACGAATAAGTATATGTATACCACTTTATCAACACACGGCACTCAGTTATTTGCTTTAAGGCCACGGAAGTCGAAACGTCGGCCGAACCCGGTGACAATCCCGACAAATCTTCATTTATTTCATCCACCGGGAAAGCCTAAGATCCATCAGAGAACTTGTGATGCACGGAAAAGTCCGTGAAGTTGGGTAAACGTTGAAAGGGAAGAAATAGAAGAATGGTACGCACTTTGAGCAAAATTTATGCCTGTCATATTAGAGACCATATTCCAGTTCAATTTTATACTTAGGCAGCTGTGAAAACCAAAGCATACATACTTTATACTGATGGCGCAAAAAACATTTTTATGCTACTGTAATTCCCAGTAGTCGAGAAAATGTGCGTGATTGAATTTGTTATTTTACTCGTTGTTTCATACCATGCGACAAAAAATTTATCATTTGAGGTTTAATGTTGAATTCTTTAAGCATTAGCATGGGGAATGGTCGATCTTTATTTAAATTGGTTGCGAAAAATAGAAGTTATGTACTGTAAATTTCTGAAAAGATCTTGTTTTTTAGTAATTTTTAAATGTTTCAAAAAGAAGCCATCCTGTAGTGCATATACGAACCATTTCCTACGTAAAATGGGTGGAATTTGTTGGCGTGTACGTCAGAAAGTAGTGCTATAAGTGTCAGATTCATTGGCATCTTTGAAAATATGAAGTGTTTTTCTTTCAAATGAAACAAAAGTTTTTGAATTCAAGGAGAAATGATGTTTCGTCCAAACCACCTAAGAGAACCCTTGGAAATGCTGACCAGAGTAGACTAAAATCCTTCAAAACCTGGTGCTGTAGGAGAATGCTGAAGATAAAATTGACGGAAAAAATAAGAAATTGCGTGTACAGAAGAGTGAAAAAGGAAAGAACCATATTTATTTTTATTTTAATAAGTTTATTGTTCACCCAACATGAAAAACATGAGAATGGGGTAAACTCTTTTACAGTTAAACAATAAAATCAATTACAATAGTCAATACCAAATGAAACACCACGCAGAAAAGAAGAATCAGATATATTGAACACACCCTGAGACACAATGGGTTTGTGAAGAACATAATTGAAGGTGAAATAGAGAGAAAATTCCCAAAAGAAAAACGCAGGTATAAGTTCACGGACCAAATAATAAGGAATGTACATATGAAGAGATAGTTAAAGGGAACTAGCATTGGATAGGGAAGGGTGGAGGGCTACAGTTGACCAGTCTTAAGATTGAATGACCAATTATGGTTACCTAAGAGAAGGAGCGAAGCCAGCGTCGTTTGATTCAATATTTCCGAAACTCTATTGATTAGGGTCTTCACCACCATTTCTACTACACAGCCGCTCTTAATTTGCTAACAGAACTCCCATAGCAAAGCCGAGGAAATCTGAAAATACAGAGTACTAGTGGGCGTTTCCAATACAATTGTATTGCCAGTTTATTGGCATCTTTGGAAAGATGGAATTCTTTTATTTAAAATGAGGCAAAATTTTTATATTCTAGGTTAAGTGATATTTTGTCCAAAATACCGAAGAGAGCCCTTGGAAAAGCTGACCAGAGAAGACTAGATGCCTTCAAAACCTGGTGCTGGAAGAGAATTATGAAGCTAAAATGGTCAGACAAATAAGAAATAATGAAGGTTACAGAGGAGTAGAAGAGGAAAGAACCATATGGAACACCATACAGAAAAGATAAACCAGCTAGACTAGACACATCCTGAGACACAACGGGTTTGTGAAGTACATAACTGAAGGTAAAATAGAGGGAAAAGTCCCCAGAGGAAACCCATGAATAAATTCATTGACCGAATAAAGAAGAAAAAACATAGGAAGAGATACCAGGAGGTAAGGAAACTAGCATTGGATAGGGAGGGACGGAGGTCTGCAGTCAACCAATCTTAGGATTGAACAATCAATAATAATGACCTAAGAGAAATAGCTAATCCAACGTCGTTCGATTCAATATACTCAAAGCTCTATCGATTACGGTCTTTGCAACCATCTACTACACTAAAAATATTTTCACGAGTTATGGTTGATCTTTATTTAAATTGGTTGAGAAAAATAGAAGTAAAGTAAAAAAGAGAAGTATCAGGCTTGATGTTGTGGAAATAATTCATCATAAAGAATGAGAATCCTTGTGATAGAAGTAACTTACTCTAAATTTCTGAAGGATCTTGCTGTTAGTAACTCCTAAATTTTTTGAAACTGAAGTCTCTCTGGCGTGATTAAACGAACCATTTCCTATATGAAGTGGATGGCATTTGTTGGCAAATATCTGGAAAAGTAGTGCGGTAGGAAACAACCATTGCTTTGAACATGGATAAAATACCAAAATAAACATAATAATGGAGGATTTGTTTCTTTTGCGAAGACCTGTGACGAAGAAAGAACACGATCAATATCTAAAGACCTTTGTACCGAGCTGCAAAACAATGCCATCAAAAAGATGGAGTCGCCTGCAGTAGTAAATGTGCATTGATGGTAGTATTATCTCCATTTACGACCTACCTCAATCGGTAGACCCTCTCTGATCTAATATCCTCCCCCTTCATCATCACTGTAGTCCTGATACCCCTTGCCAAACACCCTTTCGGGTGGCATACGGGATCATTTGTGGCTGTAGATTACGGTAAGGAAGTGCCGGGGATGGTTAACCCACTTGCGCGAGTGCCCCGAGCACCGCAAGGCAAACGGGGAAGATGTTGGGTATCGGACGGCGGAGTCGGCGGTAGGACGTGTGTCGGCATCCAGCCTCGGAAGTGGGATCCGGAAATTACATTTGTGGTGCGGGAGTGATGATGCACTGCCGAACCCACACGGGTGAGATTCTCCTTCCTCCAACATCCCTCATTCCTATCCCCCCCTAGCGGAGACCACGTGAAACGCCCTCTGGCGAAGTACACGTGAACTACGCAAACGATGAACGTGACGTTCACGTTAGCCCACACTAAAGGCCCACGTGACTTACTTATGACACATATTGGCCATGAAAAGAAATTCAGAACAGCTGTGTTTCGGTGTGAAACAAAGAATATCATTCTGACGCCACAATACATCCCTTGGTTCTATAGTAGCGAAAAAATACGAGATTTATTGCCGGAAAGGTAGGTACTAAAATTTGTTCTTACCACGCCCAATAAGTAACCAAGATAATAACCGACTTCCACTCTAAACACTAAACACAAGCCAAGAAAACTTCATTATTTCATCTCCCTGTAGCCAAGTTGAAGTTTCAAGTTTTACTTTTTAAGTTACTTGGTACTTTACTTTTTACGCGCACTTTTACTTTGACTAGTTTACGTCATAACTCAACTTGGCCATAGTGTGTTTATCCTCTCCCCTCCCCACTGACGTCGTTATACCTTGAAATATCAACATTCCCATTTCAACCGACCTTTTCTTCCCCTCACCCTCTCTCCCTCGTCTCCCCCCTCCCACCCTCAGTTCGGGATACATATATGGACAACGAAAAATTGAGGTTGTACTTTGATAGTGAAAAATATTATCAAAGCCATGGTCGGTGAAAATAGTGTGGACTGTACCAAGTGAGTTCTCATTCCCTATAATCACCATCACTCGGTGTGCTGACACCCTAACCCACCCACCAATGCAGCGCCAATGCAGCACCGGGTAGTATGTACGAGGGTTGACAAAACGGTAAGTCCCATTCTTTAATTGAGCTCCCTAATAACAGAAATCAATGCGTTAAAACGATCATCGTGAGACACATCTCCATTGGTTGCAAAGCCTTACCAAGTTATCACAACGCTACCGAATGTTACGTCTGAGTGCTCTATCCGAGACGAGAGAATGGAAATGGAACATAATCTACTGGGGAAACTTGAAAACGCTGGAGCGATGATACTGCCAGTGCTTTTCTTTGTTTTTATCGTGCATGTGTATTTGTTATTGAAACATTAAATGTTTAATTTCACAGATGTGCCTCGAGATATGCAAGAAAATTGTGCCGTTAATTTAATTCTAAAATACGGCATTGCACGCGCTGATTTTTAAAAATATATCATACAATATTGATCCTAAATCAGTTTACATTATAAGTCCCACATGACGAACAAACCTTCATGCAAGACATTTTAAAAGTTGCAAAATCATCGAACTCTCAAATATAGGTATATGCGTTATTCTCCGCTCGAATTTATGGCCAGTCCGAATGCTTTCTAAGGCATTATATCGACGGATGCCTCCTTCCCACAGACGAGAATATTAAGATTAAATTCAATGAATTTGCCCTTATGATTAACTAGCGTAAATCCACGCAATTTGCCTTCACTATTGCTGAACATAACCATGTTATGTTATGCTCTGGCTGATGTTTATCATCGGTCTGGCGGCCATCTCGGGAAATGCCGTCAGCGACAACAGCGCCGCCATCGGTCAATGGAGTCTCGGATTGGACTCTGCAGATCCAGTGGACTGTGGAGTGCTCTGACTCACTTGTGAACAAACTGCAATATTATGCTCGCAAATTCCAGTGGGGAAAAATTCAGCATGGGAATGAATGTAAATTGCATCGTAACTTTCTTCTTTGTTAACACATTATGAATAAAGACAGAAAGTACTTTTTCACGCTATCACTTTGGCCGACGAAGACGTGATTGGCGCAGTGGAAGCCTGGCTCCACAACCAGAGCAAGGACTGGCACTGACAGGGAATACAGACCCTAGTGAATTGCTCGAGGAGAGCAATAGAACTTGAAGGAAATTATTCAGAAAGTACATTGAGTAAAATCAACATAATTCTTTCATAAGTGTAAATTTTACATTTGTATAACAAGCAGCTTTTGAGAAAAAAAGTGGGGTATTACTTTTTGGGGAACCCTCCTAAATTTATAAGAATATATATTTCATTTTGTTTCACCGACTGCTGATCAATTATTCTTTATAACTCATTGCTGATAATGTTGGTCAATTAATATTCAACCAGCAAAGAACGATTCTTTTATGTTTTAGTTTTGATATTTTTTTTAGTGTATAGAGTTCAATAATGTGGTTTCCGCTGTTTTTTCACGTTACATTAGAGATATATTAATTTACATACATGCATATCAATCACGCCATTCCCTACCGGGGTAGGCAGAGTCACAAAGTTTCACTCATAAATACATATTTGTAGACCTAACTCTGCTTCATTAATTTCCTCCATACTGATCTATCCTTGCAAACCTCCTTTGCTTCATTTATCCCCATACACTGCTTCATACAAGCCCTCCTGTTTTTAAGACTCCTAATATTCCTCATCCTAAGAATTTCCTCAACCACATTCAACCACAACTTTCTCGGCATACCTCTACCTCTCGCACCATTCATTTCACTCTTATATATCTGTTTCGTTAATCAACTCTCATCCATTCTCTCAACATGTCCAAGCCAACGGAGCACCGGTCTGTGACGCTGTGTGTCAGTACACCGCATTTACCTCCTAGTGGTGGGTCGCGGGCAACGGTATGCTGGCTCTCAAGGTAGTTCTTTCAGAAGGGATCCTAACTAGAGTAGAATAGGGAAAGCGGGCCTAGGGTATTACTATGCTTTGGTTTCTCTTGTGGCATACTGGCGATAATGAACCAAAACTGACCAGTAGAGCGCCGTAACTGTTAGCAGGGAAAGCGGCACGTGGTGTGGGTACTGAGAAGGCTGGTAACCTTGCATATTCTATTAATCCTTACTCCTAAGAGTCACGAAGTAGCCTCGGACAGCCGAAGCTACGATGGGCGGCGGAAGCTAAATAAGGTTGGCCCATCAAAATACGGACTTAGCAATACAATTTCATAATATAACCTTATTCTCTATTCGGCAAATTGAGGTAGATGGAGAAGACACTTACTATGCTGGCTAATGCTAGAAGCTGAAGTCAGTACAACATCTTCATTGACCCTCATTTTCCTCTAGCGCTTGCAGGATAACGCCCAAATTTTGCAATTTCACAACAATTTCCATCAAATATATACTCTAAATCAGCGTACACTTACTTATTTGACGTAGATTTTCCACACGTATTTTGTTTATATATTTAAATAAAAAATCATCCACATTTACGATGAAAATTATTGTAAAACTGAGTAAAATTCATATCACTAAGCCGCAAATATATTTTTGAAAGTTACTATCCTTTTATTTCAAACAGACAGTGGATATTCTTGCTTTACATCCGCTAATTCGTCCATACCGTCGTGCTATCCATAGGAAACAATATGATTGCTATTTCGGATGTTAGGCTTAGTTTGATGACTTTGGGCCCTCTCCATGTACCTCAATAATTCGGCCCAAAAATATTTCGGTAATGACCTATTTACTATTAAAAAATAAAATTAATGTAGGAATGAGGTGGATTATTTCACAAATACATCTGAAATGAGCAATCATTTGTATGAAATTACCGCATTTAGCTTTTAATCATCGCATTATATTGCCATTAACTTACTAAATATTTATGAATTAATATGCCCATGATTTATCTTAATTTGTTTACTCGATTCTTTTTCATTTAATTTAAAACTATGCCTCAAAAACAGCATATGAATAAATGGGCAAATATAACCTTTCTCCATCTTTCTTCTACTCTCCCATTGGGCACAATGGTATTTCAAGTTCAATCAAAAAATAGAATACGCGAATGGTTTATGTGTTCAATTTTATTTCAAATAGAAAGAAAGCTTTTCCATTAATATTAGGACTATATTTAACAGGGCATCCAATCATTTTACAGTAAAAGAGGCGTTAAAAATTTGCATTAATTAACTGGATTTGCAAAATACAGTGAAAACTGGCGGCCACCTCTTGACCCATGCGATAATGGCCGCTAAAGAAGTGACCGCTGAAGGAAGGGAAAATTGATATTGCTTAAATGTCTGAGTAATTCATTCCGTTCCACTTAGGGGGGTGACCGCTAAAGGAAGATGGCCGCGGATACAAGTTTCACTGCACTCATTCATGCATAGCCACAACTGTACTCGAGGTGTTCGTAACTCTTTCCTGTTTAGAGAGGAATATTTCTTAACATTTATGCCTTGCATTCTCTTTATGATATTTATGTTTGGTGTTCTCTCCCTAGCACATTGGGTCCTCTATTTCACCTCTTATTTTCTCCAAGCTTCCCCTTCCTTAACTGTTTTAAGATTCCCACGGAGGTGAGGGATTATGCGTGGCGGACTATTGATTGAAAGAGGGAAAGTACGGAAAAGAATATTGGCTGTGGACGGAATGAAGGGGAATAGTGCATTTGCAAAGCTACCCTGAGATAAGGTACGAGATTAGTTAGTAGGTGAAGCAGACTTTTATGTGATTGCACGACAGAACGGAAGGACCATATGGAGGAGACTGCCTGAAAACTCCGTTAGTACAGCCATATTTCTTGCAAACATAGGAGTCTTAAGAGTCATCCACATAGACCCTCATATGATGGTGGTAAAAATGAAAAATCTTTGACTTTTACTGCAGAATTTGGAATTAGAAGTGCACTCAGTTATGAAGTCATCTCACTGAGTATCGGGCTAGCTGATTGGTAGATTTTTGGACAGTACTTTTTTTAATGTTCTAATTTATGGCATTCCGTTCCGTTTTCCCTCCAAGAGGTGATCCGCCAATAGATCTCTTTTAATTTGATTCACCAACAGATCCCTCTTAAATTAGATGCGCCTATAGATGTCTTTCAATTAGATCCTCTCATACTGCCGCTTATTTCCTATTTCGTCCCGAATTCCTAGCCACTTCCATTCTCTCACACACTTTCTCAGTTTTTCACCTCTATTACCCTTTTCAGCATTCTCTCTCTTTTCAAAACGTACTCCATTCATCTCTCCTGCCTCCTCCAAACTTGCTCTACTAGCTTTCTTTCCTTTCCAACTGTACAAAATACCTTGTTTTACCTCCTCGGCACCCAGTTCGCCCACTCCATTCTTCTCTACACCCACATCTCAAATTACGTACATCCTCAAGTCTAGTATACCCACACTTTGCAATGACCAAGTCTCCGACCCATACCGCGCCACGCTCTATAAAAGTTTTCATCAGCATTCTCTTTACGGCTGAAATCAGAACCACCTTCATTCGCCCGCATGTCAAGCTCAGCCCGAAGCACTCAGGTTAACAATGCGCAGTCAGACCAGAAACTAGGATAGTGCTACATATACATGCTACCATATAATACTCTATTTAAGATAACACTTCTGGTTAGAATCATTATTGCGTCTGATGAATAGTATTACAAGGTACCTAATCATGCAACAGCTATATCATGCCGGAAAATTCATGTGGGGGTGAGTTGTTAATAATAATGTTAAGATATTTCGTACAGGTGCAAATTCTAAATTACCTAATGAGGAGTAATGTATCCTACAACTGACATACCGCAACTATTATGGTCCCTTGTTGTAGGTGGAAAAAATGACATTCTAAACCTATCGGTTCTGCAGTCTACTTCTGTAACCTTATGCGTATGGTCGTTTCTACCATAATAGTTTGGCACCAGCAAAACATAGTCGCCTGAAACTTAGACCGTGCCGTAAAATTTTTAATCTATAATTTTTCCTTTGTTCCACTTTAATTCTATTACCACAATTTATTACCACTACTATGTTAATAGTGACCATTTTTAACTAATCTGAATGCTTTGTGGTGTATTCGACGTATTTGAAACTAGTCCTACTTCGTAAGGGCCCCATATGCTAACAGCGTAGTCCAAGTGAGATCTTATGAGAGAAAAGTAACATCGCTCCTCCACTTAATCGTCATAGTCTCCAAGTATTTTTTAAATAAATACCAATTTATGATTTTCCCGTCCGCAATTTCCTGTTTGCGCTTCACCAAGAAAAGTCCTGAGTTAAGGTCACAGCTAAGTACTTAAGTGACTACATATGATAGTTACGGTTGATAAATTGTTTACGTTTCTTTGGGCAAGTTTTTCTTCCGAAAATTCTTGACGATGCCCTTTTTTTTAAATTTAATCATAGCTGCCAAGTATTGCACATCAGGCGCAAATAAAAAACGTAAGTGTGATTTGAAAATTATGGGCAATGCTTCATGGCCCCAAAACAGAACGTGTTTTCTCTTTCTGCGACGGTTGATGCTAAGCCAAAAAACTTTCTGCGAGAGCGGGCGTTTTTTTATGTTTTATTAACAGGCAAGTAGCCCATTATAGAATAAACATATATATATAAATGATCAAGCGAAATAGTAAAATTACATTATATAAAGCATCAATTTCTGTTATATTGTTACTTAATTGACATATCTCACAGTTAACCAAAACAATTCAGGCGAGTTTACTTGATATTTAAAACCTCATTGAAACCATGGATATTCTTTAGGTAGTTTCAATAACAAATTTTTGAGAGTAGATAGTGAGGTATTACATAGATCTATATTGTTACAGCTATTGTCATCTCTCAGAACCTGATTAATAGGAGAGTAGTAAGCATAATTTTGTGCATGGTATCTGATATAAAAAAGTAAATCAAACCTTGTATTACGTCATGACTAAAAAGAGAGAACTCTTAGTATTTTCCACACTTAAAATTTTAATTACCGACCGAGGTTTCGACTGCCTTGCAATCATTTTCAAAGGTTTTCATTTGCAAGGCAGTCAAAACCTGGGTCGGGAATTAAAGTTTTAAGTGTTGAAAATACTAAGAGTTCTCTCTTTTTAGTCATGTCAGTAGTGTCATTCCACAAAGTTACGCCTTCAACCATTAAGTTAACTTGTATTATGTTTTGGAACTCTGACTTTGCACTTCGGAGTTTTGGGGAATTAATCCTATTATTCATTAATTTGTAAAGGAATATTATGTGATTAATTTTCCGACGTTGCGTAAAGAGGGAAGATTTAGTAAATGTAGGGTTTCATGATAGCTGTAGGGAGTTCCGTAAAGATTGAATAAATAAGCAATTTTGCGTGCAAATTTTCTTTGAATACCTTCAATTAATTAAATATGAAGTTTATAGTAATAAATTAATCATAGAGGTTTTATAGGGGAAGTAAGTAATAAGTAAGCAATTCACACATGATCAATTCTTTGTTTCTATTGAGCTTTGTACATATCGTTCCAATATTTTTTTCAGTGCATGCGATATCTTTATGCAGCCCTAACTTTCGTTCTGCGACAATGCCGCGCCGTCGCTTGATGTTCTGCTTTGGGGCTTCAACGTATTTTATCTTCAATTAAACTATAGCCAAAATAACTAAAGAATTTTGTCATTCAAATGGAAGGGATATTTTCATCGAATCCATCACTTTGTTGCTCTGAGTAATGCCTTAGGTCATTAAAAGAAACACAAAATATCTTTCAGAAGAATATGGGCACGTCATATGTCAGAACAGATGGACCTATTTCAGTGTGACTTAATATCTGTCTATTAAATGAATCCTTCGACGAGCCTTTTCCATTTAATCGAGTGCCTTCCAAGAGCACTCGAGAGGCGGCGAAAGGGTTTTTGAGGGATGAGCACTCGGTCACCTGTTGTCGGCGGCTGTCAGTCACGAGCGCGGGCGACGAAGCGGCTGCTGCGGGGCGCGGGACGGAGCGACAAGCGGTAACGGGGGGTGCGGAAACCCTTTCGCTCCTAAGTGGCCCCTGGCGATGGTTGGAAGGGAAGGGGTGAAGAGGAGATTTTAAAAAACTCCCTCACCATGTCTCACTTCACGCGTGCTCGCGCCCCCTCCCACACCGCACGAGGAGACATCTATCGGCCGGAACGCGCAGCAGTGACTTTTCTCAGGGGCCGGCTGTCGTCAGCCAATGGATTCTATGCGTTCACGGTTGCCGTGGTTGCCACTCCGTCACTTCCGCCGACGGAATTCGAACGGATACGAAAGGGAAATTCTGATCAGGTAAAACCATTGAAGAATATGGAGAGGCCACTACGTCATCAAAATGCAGCGTGACGACCTAAACGGCAGCCATATTGGTCACCTCTGTTCTTTCCTAACTATTCTGTTGATAGCACGGCAGAATGGATGAATTAGCGGATGTGAAGCAAGAATACCATCTATCTCTTTGAAATTTAAGTCAAATAATGAAATATGCATCGGTTAATTACTGTTATGGATTCTACTCTATTTGACCATAATTTTCACCGGGAATGCAGATAATTATTAGTTTTAATAAATCAAAAATGTATATGGAGAATCCTCATTGAAGAAGTAAATGTATGTTGATTTTGAGTGCGTTATCGATAGAATACAAAGCTAAATTGCAAAAATAGTGGGTCAACTCACTGGTGGTAAGGGATAATCGGGGTTAAGAAAGATATCGGAGAGGCCACGCCCACGTTACAGCTTCTAGCATTGGCCATCAAAGCAAGCGTTTTCTCAATCCACCTGAACGAGTAAAACTTTACCCCCTTTTTTAGCGCCAGAGTAACACAATTAGATGTAGGGTAGGGAATAATCCATGAAAAATCGTTCAAATGGACCGATACATTGATTCAAGGTCATTCAAGGTTCACTCTATTGATTTAACAATCCTTTCCGTTGAAAAAAGCCTCACAGGGGCTTTTCAAATCGAAGTATCTTGCACAAAGACCTGCGTACGACCAACATAGAGCCATGCATATGGCAAGAAAAAACTACCCAAGACCAGAATCGAACATTCGATCTCAGGCTTAGGGTGTAAGGACCTAACATCCATGATCAAATTTCCAGGAAATTTATAAAACAGAAAAAAGTATATGCTTCAATATGACAATGATGATTCGAATTTTGGCGCATGTATACAAACTCCTTCCATCTATGTTTTTTATCCTCTAGTTTTCAAAATATAGATCCAAAAAACAATAAATATTATTTGATATTGTGTTTGCTACGGCAGTGTGCAGTTAGTAAGGAAAATAGCTTGTTACACCCAGGTATATTAAGGCTACTCGTGTTGCATCTAAAATGAAAAATACTCCTTGAACCATGAAAGACGAGGAGTAAGGTATGATTACGAAAATTTCGCATTCCAATAATCATCTCAAGAGGTAGCTGATGAGTAATGAGGTTTGAGCCAAAATTCCATTTTAGACAGAAAAATCCTGCCATCAGACAGTAGTGGACTCTGGTTTTCTTTTATGCGGATCATATGATTTTAAAAATGGATGGAGGGGAAAGTAAATTAAGATTTTTTTTACATCGACTAGTTTCGATGGAAAATTATTAAAATTGATGATCAAACTTTTTAGGGGCAATTTTGTTTGGCCAAAGAAAGCAAAGTAGAGAGCCCTAGGTATATAACAATATAAATGAAATGCTTAGATTGGTGGGTAAACGTATTTTGAGTACAGGTAGTTGACGGATGCCAATTATGGGAGAGCAGTGGAAGAGACAACATCCTTTAAAAGTACGATTTATTTGTTTTTTCTCTAATATGAGAAGGAATTCGGCATAGGCAGTTGAAACAGATTAACATTAGTAAACGAGGCTTAGGATTAAAAGGATGAGCGACTAATTCAATAATTGGCAAAGATGGACTTAGTAAAATGGATTGGTATATAATTATCTTAATATTTGTAATCCAAGTCGCTTATTGAGAAAGTACTATTTATAGTGGCAACAAAGTCAGCGGGAAAATTTTAATACCAAATTGCACATGGAGCGCATTTTAATTTAGTGCTTGTGAATGGGTCTCGGATACTCCATTGTAATTAATGAAAATTAAAATATGAACAAGATACTGCCCAGTGACCTCACCAGAAATATGTACATTATACCTGTACATTCACATTCGTAAAAAAATCGAAATAGACGGGATTGGATGACTGGAAATGGTCGATGAAATAATCTCAACTAATCAACGATGAGGGTGAGTATTGATTGATTGAAGTAACATTTTTCAAAATGCGCAACATTTTTATTTAGAAAAATCTAATGACTCAGATCAACTTCAATGTGACAAAAATGAATTTTTTATGAACTCGTATCTAATGGTGAACTTCGCAAAGAAAATCTGAGCAGCTTGTAAGTTAACGAGATTATTAATTTCAAAATTTTGCAATTATAGATCACTGTACAACTGAAAAGCTTAGTATATACTATAAGGAAGTACTTAGAATTAAAACAGGTGAAACGATTCTTTTTCTTAATTTTCAAGTCAGTGCAAATAAGTCCTATAGGACAAAGCATGTAGAAGATAATAATGTCCCATACGAATGGCGAACATTGCAAGAGTATTTCATTTTCATTGGCTCTGAAAAATGTTCCAGTTTCCTGAGATTAAAACATGTCGCGACTGAACCGAATGAATAAATGCAGGTTTTTAATATCCAGAACGGCAAGAAATGATTTATAAATCGAGTTATTTAAGAATAGGGAGAGTAATATATATATTTATATATATATATTATATTAAAAAAACAAGTTGACGAACACCTACAGAGCATTAATTTAAGAATGATCCAAAGGATACGAAAATGATATACCGGGCTGAGTGGCCCCAGTTTGATTGACATTTAATTTCTGTCTCACTAAATTGCCTAAATTTTCTGAAATATTCTTTTTCGCGTTGACGTCATAAATCCAAGTGTATTCTCTCCCAATGACGTTTCGGGAAAACCCCGAGGGGAACCAACGAGAGCGCATCTTTCTGCCTGAGGAATTTTTTTTCGATCGAGATAGGAAATTAATGAGTTTTGAGACGACGATGGCGACAGGTTTCCGTGAAGAAAAGGTGCAACATAATGGAGTATTCAAATAAAAGATTTCGAATAAGACTTTTGCCTAAAAAAAACGATCTTCTTTTAGATAATATATTAATTTCACTTTTAGCCTGTCAACGTCTCCATTTTCAACGTCATTCCAAAATTTACCAACCCGTGAAAGTAATTTATGAGTTTTTTTAGGAAATGGTTACACTCCTGGGGACTCCTTTCACAAATATTCATTATTACTCACAAAAATCAGGCTAAATTTGGTATCTTTCTTGGTTCAACTGCTATGGTATAATTGCTCCGTGTAACCATAGATGCTAATACCAAAATGAGCACTTAAACCGTGACGAGTTTTGAACCCACGACCTATGAGATGAGGAACGCGCGTTACCGGCTTTCCGCACGCGTATTTCATTGAAAATTTTTGGACAGTATTACAATATACACTCGATTTAATCTTGAATCAATTTCAAAAGTTAAAAAAAGTTTTAAATCAATATTGACATTCTCGGAATTTCGGATAAGGAGTTTGTTATTTGCTTTTCACATAAGATTATCCCACTATTTAATGTCCACTTTGACTTCTTAGAGCAAAAAGCAACTCAATACGACACCTTTTAAAGGCTATAAAAATAATTGTAAAGTAGGACAGGAATGAATCAATAAACAATAATTTTATCTGAAAAAATCATTTTTTCAATGATGAAATCCAAAAGTGCGGAAGGCAGCATGCAGGCCGTCATCAGCGTTGAAAAGCTGTCTGGTGTAAAATGGATGGTATATTTATTTTACCTTTGAAATAATGCACTATGTGGCATTCAGTCATTGCCAAGCTTTATTTAGCAACTTGGACACAAGCCTCTATAACAAATTTAGTTTCCAATATTCTCATATATTAACTAATGTTACTTGTTTCAAGCTTACCATAAGTTATCTTCAAAGTATTTTTTTGTAATATGCTTTAATTTTTATATATAAATCAGTTATTAAGAATCACTCGCTTTTTCACTTTCACAGAACTGGCGCCAGCATTCTCCTAGGCCTTGAACTGGCAAGCTAACACCAGGTTGGCGAGGCATTTATATTAAAACTGTTTATTAAACAGGAAAAGAAAAACAAGGATAAAAAATGAGTAATTGGGAGTAGGAATGTATTTTAAATGACAGAGAACAATTTCCTTCTATTACAAATTATGACTTGTACACCAGATGATAATTATTGCTTAATATATTCAAATACATGCACTGCTGAACTTTGGTTCCTTGTTTTCTATATGCCACGAAATTATCTCTAATTGATTATCATTTTAAACACAATTATATCACGACTAACTACTGTTGAGCCCTACTAAACAAACCCTACAATCATCAAAACAGTATATTTTGATCTTAATGGATTCAGGCTCAACTTTGGGGAAGTTCATTATGAATAATGAAAAGAAAACTTTGTTTGATTCGACCAATTTATATTTAAGGTACAACTAGTTTCAACATAGAGGCGTCACCTTCAGGTACCTGCTCTTGAACTCTGTGAAGATAATTGCTTTGGAACTGATTTAGGTATTCACTTTGAATTACCAATGAAAAACTAATATTTTGGAGGTAACTCGTTGCAAGCTTGTAACAAGTAACCATTGTTAATATATATGAATGTTGGAAACTAAATTTAATATAGAGGCTAGTGTTCAAGTTATGAAAAATAACTTGACAATGATTGATTTATATGTGCGTTATTTCAAGGTCTAAATAAATACGATCATTTTGCACCGGCGTTTCGTTTAGAACATCTTGCATGATGTCTTCCGCATGTGTACATCGAATAATTGGAAATGAAGTTGATTTGCTGAAATAATATTTTCGTTTAAAAATCCATTCTAGTCCTCCTCAATTATTTTTATCACCTAAAAATGGCGTCATATTGGATCCTTATATGCTATACGAAGTCAATGTGAACATGTCAAAGTCGGGTAATCTTATGTGAAAAGCATATAACAAAGTTTTCCTCCAAATTCCTGAGAATTTCAATGCTTATTTGAAAATTATTTTACCTGGTACCTGAAGATGATAAAACTAGTCATAGCTTAAAAATACATTGATTGAATCAAACAAAGTTTTCTTTTTCATTATTCACGTTTTATTTACTCGATTCTGGGATTCAAAAACTGATAAACATATTAATTCTCCGCTCTACCTGAATTGAATTTTTAAATCCATCATCGCATTAAGAGGAAAAAATATTTGGAACCCCACCAAGGCTCAGGCTTGGCATGATCCTGAGAATAAGTAGAGCTCGGCTAGAGGTAAGGCGGGCGTTACTTCCCTTGAATATTGAGTTGATCGATCACACAAGTGTGGAATATCCTGATGTGATGAGTCATGGGACTCCAACCACGATACATATAACGTATTGGGCGCATATATGCACAGCGCTGCGTCACGGGGAGTAGGAAAAATTCGTTCTTGGCCTGAAAGCAACTATTTGTGAAGCAGGGAAATGGGGAGGAAAAATAACATCGCTTAATAACATTTCACAGTTTGCGAGACGTGACTGTACACAACACGACTAAAAAGCATCTTCCGCCTAACCAACCACCGAAAGTGGCGAAAAAGCTTTCAGCCCACAACGCCTCCTCCCCCCCTTCCTTCACTCTTTCCACCCTAAAAAACGAACAAGTCGAGGGGAATGCACACACACAAACAGAAAGAAAAAATATTTAAAAAAAAAGGGGTGAAAAAGCTGCCCAGCACTCACTCAGTCACCCCCCCAACTCACTCACCCTTCCGACTCCGCTGTCCCATTCAACCAACCCCTACGTCGACGGACCTACCCCCTAAAACACCCCCTCAGAGCCACCCACTCCATTTCCTCCGCCTCCGCCCATTTTCTGGTGCCCGTAGTCACGTGATTGACGGACGGACATTAGCGCCACCTGGCCGGCGGCAGAGCGAAGGCGAGAAACGCGCACCATCCGTCATTGGTCGACGCTGTCACGTCTGTAAAGAGGCAGTGTGCGGGGGGAGGGCATGTGGGACTGTTGGGTAAGTTGGTTTGGGGGTTGAGAGGCCACACCACACCTCGTGCCTGCCTCCCCCTCTTTAGGACGCTGGGATTCGAACCCGGTCCCCCCGGCGGCGGTTTTAGGATGGATCGGCGGTCGTTTCCTGATTTATATATATACATTTTTTTCTTCGCCGATCGGATCGAAGGGACGGAATGTGGCGAGAATTTCTGATGGGGATAGGAAAAAAAATGGAAGACCCTGGTTCCGGATAAAAAGGGTCTCACGGCCACGATGGATGGAGAAGGATATCCCTAGATCATAATTTATGATGCAGGCCGCGAGATGGTGTCCGCGTCGAAGTGCGGAGAGTGGCAGGGGATGTCGCTTTCCTAGAATCCGTGCGAAACCCTATTTCCCCTCCCTTCCTCCGTCAACTGCCTCCTCCCTCCCCCTCCCCCATGAGGACCGTTGGACAGTGAGTGCATTGGTGACGGGCTGACTGGAGATTGAAGGTGCTATATTGGGGACGGACGACACCGCTCAGGGGCGTGAAATTAACTCCCTCCTACAAAAAATTAACACCCAAAGTCTACTGCAGACTTTAGGGTATTTATAATCAGAAATAGGTGCATCATGATGTATTGGTCATCTTCGATGATATTTATTTATTCATTTTATTTTATGGCCTTCATTGGACCACTTCATTTATCTTCTGGAATTGTTCTGTTTTCTGTTAGTCTAGTATTTCTCCTTTCGCTCGGATCATTATTTCCTTTCTTCATCTGGGATCACATCTACATACTACCCCGCGAGTCGCCACATGGGCGTGTGGCAGGGGGTGGTAGGTCACCAGCCATTTAAAGATGTAAAATATTTGGAGGTGAAATGGTGACATGTACTATAGGAGTGTATTTAGAAGAGATCAGTTTTCATTGTGGTCGCTTATTGTGTGCGGAAAGAACGATTTTTTTTACTTATCTGTTCGGCAGAGTATCTTTCTTATTTCATCGCATCTGTCAGACCTAGAAATGTAGTGAGACGTTATAATAGTATTCTCTGTGTCGCCTTGAAACACACCAGTTCTGAATTTATCAAGCAGCATAAGCCTAGCGTGCAGCCTCCAAGTCTCTATGGGCTACCACCTTAATCCCTCTAACAGTTGTGTAATACTATATGTTCGTTGGTAGCAGTTTTTAACGAAGCTTGCTGCTTTTCTTGGTCATCATCATCATCAAGTAGCAACTCCAGTTTCCCGGGTGTTGTCTATCAGCCTCTTCCAACTTCTCTTATCTTGGTATGTCTGTTGGTATTGAACTTCCTCTTAGGAGCTCCCCCTCAGTTGGATGTCTTGTTTCAGTTGTTCGATCCACTTCCTTCTTGGTCTGCCCACTCTTCTCTTCCCTGGTATTTCCTTTTCCAGCCATACTTTTGCTACTCTGCTCTGTTTCATCCTCATCACATGACCATACCATCCCAGTCTGGATCTCTTGACGTTTTCAATTAGTAATATTTTACATCCAACCTGTTTTCAAATGTCTTCATTTTTTTGTCTGTCAAGTCTTGACTTTTGTACCATCGTCCTTAGGAATTTCATTTCGTTGGCTTGTATTCTGCCGATATCTCTACTTGATAGTGTACAAGTTTCAAGGCTATATGATATGAAGGGTACGAAGTAAGAATTATACATGGTCATTTTTGCAGCTCTAGGTATTTTTTTGTCCCAAAGAAGACTCCTTACTTGGTGGTAAAAACTTGACGCTTTCTTAAACCTGTTAGTAATTTCTCAGGAATCTAAACCATCCTGTGAAATTACACTACCTAGGTAAGGGAACTGTTCCACTCTTTCCAATATTTCGTTCTCGAGTTTTAAAGTTATATTATTCTGTACTTTGCCAGTAGTCAGTATCCCTGTCTCACTTTTACTGACTTTCAGGTTTAAGTTTTTGAAATTTTTGTACCATCCGTTCAAATTTTCTTGGACTTCAGTTTCATTGCATCCCCAAAGTACCAAATCATCTGCAAATGCCAGAGCATTGAACTCTGTTCTCTTCTCACTTTTTATTTGCATAATCACTTCATCCATTACGAGCAAAAACAAAAGTGGAGAGAGTGCACTTCCTTGCTGTACTCCTCTCTTTGTTTCACACCACTCAGAATTCTTCCTTTGTATTTTGCTTCTCTTTGCACTTTGCTTTTATTTGTATTTTATTAATTGTTTTTGTTAAATCTTTATGACCAGGGTCCCAAATGCTCGCGGCGTATTCGAGATGTGGCCTAACCAGAGCGAAGTAGCATCTCTTTGACTTTTTCATCCAAGAACCTGCCTATTTTACGCTTAACAAAACCTAGTTTCTTTAATGCTGTGCCGCATATGTTTTTTATGTGTGTTCTCTACGATAAGTCAGAAGTTAACTCCTTCAACCTTCATATTCTTTGTTTGAAGTCTGGACTGTTTGGCCCTGAGTTTAATGATTGTGTCTGTCTTTTCTTTCAAATATTCTATTGCAATGTGTATTTCACACACATCTTTCTTAATTTTTGCAATCCATTTTCTGCTGATCTTACTGTTACAAAGTCTTTCTATATTTTTTTATAATTTATTTGATTATTCTCTTCTCCGGTTTTATGATTAGGAGTCCAAGGAATGAGATTTGTTTCTTTCTCAGCGAGCTCGCTACGGGTTCTATTTTTCTGTAGACTGCGATGATATAATATATCATGTATTATTTTTATAACACAAGCTCATGGAGTATATACTGTCTGCTACGATTTTCTGATGACGAAAAATTGCGCCGAACGAGAACGCTGAACTTAATGTACACAATAAACATCTTGAAATAAAACTTGGTGATTTTCCGAAAGAATGCCAACAGCCAAAATGATTGTTCAAGGGAGAAATCATGAAAATGCAGTCACCGTGGCAAATTCATGAGTTAGACAACCTGTCGAGTTGAATCACCGCGGACGAAAACATTAAGAAGGATGCTGTATGGGAAATACAGCCCAATTTAATCACGCAGGCTCTTGAGCAATGAATGTCCAAGTGACACAAAGGAGAAGTCTATGAAGAAAAGCCGCAATCTCTTAGTAAACACTAAATAGCGGTTAGAATAACCATACTTATAAATTAATAGAAGAGCAAATTAGTTTACGCTTACTGAGAGGTTACCGGGGGTAAATGTATTTCCAGCTACTCGGAGGAGGAGAGAAGAAAGTTTAAAAAAAACATATGACACTGGGTATTACCATACCTTTGCATACAATTTACATAATGATACGATTTTGGGAATCGGATTAGCACGGTGTCTAGCAATCTAGCCTCCCGAGCCTTGGTCCAGGGATTCTTCTCCAGCGGCAGTTTTTGGCAGCGATCATATTACTGAATCATTGCTCTGGGGGAAAATAATAAAATACCTCGGCCGAAAACGCTCTTTTAGTTCTGGCTTCTGCCGCACCCGAAGATAGATATTTGTCTTCCCCTCCATTATCCACCCCGGACAACAGCGTCACTGATAGCACTGTGGTTAAAGATTGTGTGTTACAAAGGTTCAGGAGAATTTTCACAGCGACTTTATTATACACAATGCTATATGATTTTACAATCTTTCTAAGAGAGGAAGAATTTCCAATTTCAATAAGTGCAAAATTTTTAGGATGTTCACGTCCTAAGCATTATGGCTATCACCTGATTTTCGACAATTTCACGTTACTCCGCGGTTGAAAAAGTCATATAATTTGCTAAAAGCGGGAAATTCGGCAATTATTCTAAATACTATTCCTCATTTCAGAGGAATGAATTTAAGTAATTTAAGGAGTCAAACAGAGTCGTGAAATTAAAGCGCATAGACGTCTGCAGAAGCGCTTTTGGACATGGTATACGACCCCCTTAAGGTAGTTTGAGCGACATATTATTTCACCTAGAAATCAATAATTTTGTTATTTTTTAGAATAAAAATATATCACCCTTCTATTGACGCCAAAAATTAAACCGCTTGCCGCATTACTTTCCGAGACATTTGCCCGAAAATACCAGCCATTTAACATGTGAAATGGTACGTGTATGCTCTCCAGAGAAACTTTTTATTAAAAATGAGGAAGTTCTAACACTTAGATCTCGTCAAAAAATCAACAGTGTATAGTTGTGTGTTTTATCAAATATTTTTGAAAATTAATCATACTGTAACCGCAGTAAATTCTTCGGGATTACAATAAAATTTCCGTTTTGATGGAGATTCAAACGTACCGCGTGAAAACATTTTAGTTAATTTAAAGATTTATTTGGATATTTTCATTTGTTTACTTACAATTTCTGTCATGTAAAACTATATTACTGCATCATTAATACTGCAATATTTAATTCGTGTGTCCCACGGCTGGTGAAACTTAAAGGTATAATTCGAATATGGCCTCCATTATGATTCGGGAACTATCTTGCTCGCACTACATTAAGAAGAAAAATGAATAATCAGTCCTTGAGATGAGACGTTGAGTAACGGTCTACCTACCGTCTTTTGTTAATTGTAGGCTAAGAGCGGCAACATTCTTCTTTTTCTCCCATTCCACTCTATCTTCCAATCTTACTCTAATTACTTTCATATCATTTTGAAGTAAATTTTCATGCGTAAAACATTTGGATTCCATCGATGATATTCCAAGCCTTGGAAATCAGGCTATATATAAAAACAATCATGTGTCAATCGGCGTTGGCAAATGAATGGATTTTAAAATGACAAATCGTCTGTCAAGACAGCATTTCCCACTCAGATCATTTCATACCTCGCTATTTGATTAATGATTGAGGACCATTTCTACGGAACACTTAAGGCTTCAATTTCTGCAATAGATAGGTTGCTAAATAACCTCTCTATCCAAGACTCCGTTTGCCTCTGCTGAAAGGCTTTATGAAACGAGGTGCAGTATGGAAGCTCCAAGCGTGCCGTACAAGGAGGTAATTAATCCTGTTTCCTTTAACCTTGAATACAATACGGAAAAGAGCTTAATTGAGTTAAATTTGAGCACACCATGGGCTCAAAACTGGTAGCTTGTACACTAGAGTTGGCATTTGATCATCGCAAAGTTACGCGATCATTATAAGTTAGAGCAGCTCACATCAAAAGCAAACACTAAACTACTCAATTAGCTAGGATTAATCAACCAATGCACGATTCAAAAGTGGGAGTAAAATTATTATCGGTGGAACCGATAACATAAAAGTGAGTTATAACTCAATGGAGCATCTGATTTGCAATAACATGGAAGTATAAATACGAAGATTCAAAAGTGATATTATTTCTTCCTTTCTGGAAAATCAACTATTGATATTTGTAAGTGGAGTTGTTGAAAGTATTTCTGAATCAGTTTTATAGATCTTATAGTTGTGCCCGGCATGCACTGCAATACCTCTTTTTACTTTTAAGTAGGCGCACATATTGGTACAAATCAAGTACATGTACATGTACAATATAAATGAAAGACAATGATTTGTTGTGTATTAAATTAAATATGATAAAACTCATTCCAGTGTTTTAGGATATTGTGGCGTCTTGCAGCGGAGTCTGCAGGTCGTTTGTTAGTTTTCGTCTGCTTCTGCTCCCATCGTTCGTTTCGTCTGCTTAGCTCGACACTGGCAGCGCTGACGGATTGTCAGGATATAGAAAGACGAGCCTCGAAAGGAGGGATCGTATCTTTTCCTATTTTTTGCTTTGAAATCTGAAATTAAGGAAGTGTGTGAAAAATTATTTTTGCTCTACTTTATTTTGTGCACCAAGCATTTCTATGAAGGTGGATGAGTACTGTATTTTTTATCATTTAAAAAATATATTTTCCGTTTGAAAGCAACTTCCCCAATTGTGTGTATGCTATTATTTTTTGACTATATCTAACTTCTTGCTCAGCCGGTAGTAGTCCCAATTAACACTAGTGCTTCCGATATCTATGTGTGTTCTTCCCCGGGACCTTTAAGTCCGTGAGGTGGGGTCGCAATATATAATAGTATTAGGCTCACCGCCCTCTGCAAAAACAAATTAATTTATCGGTGCTGCGGTTTATTAGTAAATAAAATATTCTATCGTTGAAGTAGGAGCTTAAAAATCCAATTTCAGGAAAAAGGAAAGCGTATACAAAAATTGAATGCAAGAATTAAAAAAAAACAATAATAATTTTTAAAAAAGAGACTACTGCACCAAATTTTATTCTACGCATAAATAAATTAAGTACATTTTAACACAAATGATTTCTCACTTATACAATTCTGATGCACCTGATTGAGCAGCTCGAAAACGATCTGCTTTGTTGATTGTTTGTCATTCCTCGCTTGTTTGAGAAGCTCGCGTGCCAACACTCATTATCTAAAACGACTCGCGCTTCACCTATTGTACAATGGATTTAATAATTCAGAAATCTTTGCGGGCGCGCGCACAACTCACCAAAGTTCCATCGTAATCTGATGAATGATATCGGAAAGACAGACAAACAAACAAATTTATATAGAAGACAAACCAACAAATTTATATATTAGATAACCGGAATTCTCTGTCGCTTTTAGGTATAGAGAAAATACGACGCTTCTAGTGTTAAACACGCAAAGTTGTGACAAGAAGCAATTCTTCTTCACTATTATATAATCCTGGTCATCGTACAACCTCATTTAGCAATTCATTTGTACATTCAAATTAGTATTCATTTGTAGTCACATCTGGTAAATAAGTGAATTGTGAAATTGTGGAATGGATTGACCGCTAAAGTAGGAGAGCAATTATCTTGAACATGGCACATTTAAAATGACCGCATTCAGACTCCACATACTATTGAATTGCATTAAGGGGGCAGCTTTATTTTAAGCATTCACGATAACTTAATTTGATTTTAACATACATTATAATGCAAAATATCTAATAATGAATAATATAAAAACCTTACCAGGTCATTGGTCATTTGACGAAGCTATAGAGGTTTAAAAATGATGAATTTTAACGCTGAAATTAATTACCTTAATGGCATGGCATTTCTTCACATAAAACTTTATATCTTTATTTCCACCCGAAACATATTGATTAAAAACTTGTACAACATGCGCTACGTATTGAGACATCTGACATATTTCTTTGGCTTAGGTATTTGATATTATAATACGAGTATCTTGTTATAATATCATTCTCCAGGTTCTAATGTAAGCACCATGAATATACATAAGGATTGCTGACTCGTCACCAAAAACTGTTGCCTTGAGTTCCGTAAACAAACAACTTTGTGGATTTTGACGCTGCCTAGAGAAGAAAGACGGTAGTTTAAATGTAAATACAGTCTACAGATCGTAAATATTCTCGTCTTACCGGTATTACACACCAGTAATCATAATACAGTGGATAAAAAAATGTAGTACCACACGCGGGACGTAATTACACTGTTTTTTAATGTCGACCGGGCTACAGATATATTTCATTCCTCTCCAAATTTAACTACATAAATGTAAATTTAACTTCTTAGCGCTTTTTGAACATAGTTTTACGGCCAGTTAATAATAATAAGAGGTGAAAAAAGTGGAATGTATTATAAGCCGGATACAAGTTCTGTAAGGATTTCAAAACCAAGATCCGGCAATATCATCTATTGATAAGGAATTGCGCCAATAACTATAATTTTAGCCTTTGTTATGTGTCACTTCCTACTCTTAGGAGTGGAAGAAACAAAAATCAATAGCAAATAAAGGAGAGATTGTTGAACCTACTTCGAGGCCACACATGAATAGTAGATTACACATTAACATCCCACATCAATCTATCTAGATCATACCTCCTGATTCCAAAGGCTCTCAGCGGGTAATAAACCAAAAAAATGTAGCTGTAAATTAACAGTAAAAGATCCACACAGCAGAGAAAAGGCTTACGATGGAAGTGTCATACGCCTCTTACACACTTCCTGTAGTAGATATTTCCTCCTGTAGTAGATACTTCCTGCAGTAGATATTTTAAATGCTTGAGAGGAAACCAATCGTTATTGAATATTCACCACAGTCTTACGTTAACAACAATCAACAACGGCCATTTACAAGTCGACTGAGAAGACTTTTTTTCTAAGTAGCGCCAAGGACTGGGTGAATTAAAAGTATAAATTTAGGCAACACGTAGCCTAGGCAACGATTCCAAACATTTGAATCCATTTTGTATGTTCTAGGTAAGCACATAGCTGACATATTTTGACGAATGTGGCATCGTTGTTAAGGGAAACTTTTGCTGTTTACCTTGTTCACCAAATATATTTTTCAATGAATATCATAATTAGGCATTTAAAATATAATGTTAAATTATTTAGAACTGAAGATAGCAATACCCTTTTCACATTCCGTTAATATATTATGATTACAAGTCCTGCCGGAATAGCCATATATAGTTACTGGTTTTTGTGACGCAGTAAAAGCTTCCGTTTTACATTTTGTCCCGTAAGATTTTAACCAAAGGAGTATATACATGAAATTTAAAAGACATATAAGGCAGCATTAAGCCCAACTTTTCTCATTAAAATAAATGCTATTCATCTTATTAGGTACTTCGAATCGCAGATTCCTACTTAAGAACCAAAGTAACTTTCTTTCTGTAACACGAGATCAGTCAAAGATAGTTGGAATACATGCTTGGCAGGAATGTGAGTCAATTATCTCAGAAAGAAACAGAGAAACATACATTGTAAAATGAGGTTGGATGTTATACGTGGACCACCTAATGAAGATTCCAAAAATTATGCGTCGTTTTTTTTCCCCGGGGAGCGGAGCTTCATTCGGAAGCCGTATCTGAGGGCGCAGCAATTCCACCTGCCAATCACCATTTGAGCGGCGCGGCGTTTCACTCCTAGCACCGCCGTCAGTGGGCGCCGTGCCATTCAATGCGTTCTCAATTTTCCGGTGGGAGGCGCGTCGTATGCTAATGGCAATGGTGAGGGTCACTTAGGAATTTTGGCCGAGCCGCTGTGATTGACATTTCGGGTCAATAAGATGCGCTGAAAGTGCCTTTTTGGGGAAAATATGCAAAAAGAGAGGGGGTGGAAGGTGTCCCTTCAATCGAGAGCAAAGCGAGGTTTTGCAGAGGATGATTTTTGCGGAGGAAACCCGATCACCGCTTGAGTGTCTTGTGGAGGGCGCTTCAAGTAGGTACCTACAGTACTCTGTCTGTCGGATGAGACGTTAAACTGTGGTCCCCTTGGCGCCTTTCATTATGAGCAGACTAATGACAACGCCGGGTTTCTATCCAGCCGTATTCCCTTACCTGTCCACTATGGCACAAATGGCTTTAGCAGTCGGTCGCCGCCCTAAATATATAATTCAATCCAAATTTTGGTGTCCAAAAATCACCGAAAACTGAATATCTTTCAACTTTACGTGACCGATGAGGTGTAACATTTCAAAGAAAAAAATATACTTAGTCAGTGGAATTAATATCGGCAATATGGGAGTAAAAAATAACTTTAGAGGTACTATTATTTTTTAATCACCCGCGTTAGAATTTCTTAAAAGCCAAAATATCAGGATTTCTTCTTTCTTCTTTGCTGGAGATCTCATCATAGCTAATGAATTATCTTTTTACACTTCAAAATATCCACACTCAAAGAGTTTAGAGAAAAGGAGCCGGTGTACAGTCTTCTGAATATTCTTCTTTTAGTCGCATGAGAAAATTACCCAGAAGGCCCTACAACAGTTCCCATCTCCTCCCCTCTTTCATCTCTCTAAGAATGTGCGCAAAAAGGCAAACATTCATCAGCTCTGACGAGGTCACCGGTGAAAATGAAGAAACATTGGTTTTTAAACAAATCTGACAAAAAAAACAAAATGAACAGTGCTTTACGAATATGGACCGCGAAAATTTTAATAATGTGACGAGTTATGGATGAAAAAATATACCAGCAATACATCTGTTCGATTTGCGCATATTATTCCTAAAAAAAAAGAACCTGATTTTTGGAAAAATTTCAACTAATTCCCCGGCAATATGGTTTATTGAGTCCCATAGTTCAAGCAAGTGGAAACACAAATTATCTGTAGAAGCATTTTATTGACTCGTTGCTGCAGCCATTTAGCACAGTTCATTTTGTTTCACAGCGAATGCATTCAAATTTTATGGCGCACAGCTGAGTTACATAAAAAGACTCGAATGAAAAAGAATAATGTTAATGAATCCCAATCCAAGCGCTACATCATTACCCAATGCGGGCACTTTTTAAATAAATTTGTACTCGTTTCGTATGTGCATCTCTCGGTCAAATGGCACATATGCGAGGTAAAATATGATTTAGTTAAAAAGGCACCCAGCTTCACAATTTATGATTACTGCACAAACTCGTTTACCCAGTCATAATGGAATATATTCGCAGCGAGATGAGCGCAAGCAAATAAATATTAATATGCACGCCCCGGAGGATTTGTCTTTCTTTCCTCGCTGCGCGAATTAATTCAAAAACATCCAAAAGATTTTTTTAAAGTTTGTATTTTATTGGTAAATTTAAATAGACGCTATCAAAATAAACGAAAACAGCTTATCCTTTACGTAATAAACAGATATTAAAATATTATTCAATAAACACATGCGTATCATTAGGCAAAAAGTACTCCAATTATTTGCCTAAGAAAAGATACTGCTCTGTTCCAAAAATAATTTTATAACAGTGGAATACATATTCTTTCAGTTAAAGCAGAGCAAGTTATGCAGGACTAAGTATTTGCTTTAGAATTTTAGGACCTCAACAACTAAAATTTGGTCTTAAGATAGATTCAGGAGCACCACTCGGAATTAGCGACGTCCAAATAAATCAAAGGTTGAAGGAAAAAATCGTTCGCAATTTTATACGGATAAATATAACTTAAATCAGGACGTAAATTTCAGTTTTGATATATTACTTAATTTAATGTGAATGAACCTATCAATAATGTATCCATGTTGAAATCAAGGTGATAATTCAAAATGTATTAACAAAAAATATAGTAATGCCAATGTAATAAATATTCCGTGCCATATTGCTGGAATATCGCAAATTATATGATTTTAAAAAAATAACTCCCCCGGTGAGCCAGTATGACTGAGTTTTATTAATCATAATTAAAAGGAATAATAATTTCACCTCTAAGTAATTACCCATGGCCATTTCATTGCTACTGTTGGGTCAATCTTTTAGGTTTTTTAATTATATGTATGTTTATAGCTGGGAGAATCACCCAAAATTTTGTATATTGAATAGATTTTTGCCAAATAGATAATTTTGGCATTATACTCCAGCATTCGCGGTAGTTTTACTTATCTCTACAACTATCGAACCTCGAACTTAGAGTGATAGTTTCTCAAAATGACAATTAAGTGCTAATGGTGTCTCCGTTGTAAACTTTCTGTCCTTTGAACAATAGTAAATAAATATTCCATTGAATTCCGTCTGAAAATTACATCCACATTAACCGGGTTCCTAAGCCAATCCGTCTAATCTTCTTAGTTTAAGTGAAGTTAGCATATCAATCCGAGCCCAATAAAGAGAAAAACCAGGGAAACGGTCACGTTTCTCCACTACGCGTGTGCCCGCGTTATTTTTAAATCGTCTATAAACGCGAAAACATATTTGTCATACTGCATATTTTTCAGAATTTTTTACACTAGATTTAACAGATGGAATTGCGTTCTAAAGATAGTTCGCATCTTTACCTAGAAAAGTGGCTTGCGTTCTGGTTGATGATAACGGCGGCGTATATTACGTTTAGTGATCCAACACGTAAAATATAGTTTTAACATTATTGTAAGAAGTAACAGAAAAAGCACAGCTTTCAATGTCAATAAAACCCTTGTAATCAACGGTTTAATCCTGGTGGTAGGAGATTATCGCTGGCAGGGTAAACAATTCCGGCACTTCAACCATGAAGTGTGCGACACCTTTTTGTGGTACCCAAGCGCATAGAAAGCACAGGTTTAAAAACCAATGTGATTTGCGATTTTTGCGCTCAATGCACCGAATCTTGCACTTTTCAAAACTTGATTCCCTTTAATTGCCATCGATTACCTAATTGCAACAGCTACATCTAACACCGTCCTACTTATTCCCCGAAAATAATGCTATGGGAATAAAAAAATCCTGGATGGATCCAGAAAGTCAACGTTCGACGCATAGGATCAGAAATTTGATGTTTCTCGCTATACGAATTATTTCCCGTGGTGATTTGTTCGAGAGCAAGACGTTGGACGTACGGGTAATAATGCATTGACAAAGGACACCGCCAAAACCTTATGGAAAAAATATTACGGTGAAATTGCCTGAAACTTCGGGATATGATAGTTCTTGAGGAGTAAATCAAAACTCTTAATCGGCGTCAAGTCATAAAAATTCGTAGTTTCAAGTTGGAGGCCTTCACAGTTGTGATTTTCATAGCATTCCTCAAGGTATTTGCCAATTTTACCATTGAGTAATTGTTCTTTTTTCATTTCTAGAATAAAAAATGCTTTAAAAGTTCAAATTGACCTTGACAATACCTTGATGGCAATGCTCGAGGTCAATGAGAAGGTCACCCTAAGGTATTCCGCTTCAAATCCTATATCTTTGTCATGTAACAATGTTCTGTATCCTGCGTAACTTGGGAAATATTTCGGTGACTTCGTTGAAATAGGCCCCTCTGCATGCTATGAAAATCACAACTTAGAAGACCTCTAACTTGAAAATAAGAATTTTTACTACTTATCGCCCATTAAGACGTTTAATCTACTTCCCCAGAACAATCATATTCCGAAGTTTCAGGCAATTTCACCGTAATATTTTTTCATTAAGGTATTTGCGGGGTCCTTTGAAGTGAATAAAAAAATATAGAAAAAGAGTACATGTTCTGGAGTACATGAGATGGAGTACAATGTTCTGAAAAGTATAGGACAAAAATGAAGAGTTTGAGGAATAAGTGAGGGAGTAAAAATGCAAAAACTAAGGAATATTCAACGACTAAACTAGATCTATTGATATAAAATATAGCGTTTTATATTTTCGTTTTCTTCCATCTGCGACTTGGACCCTTGAAATGTTGAAACAACAAATGAAATGAAAGATAGTTCTCAATGGAAAATACATACCCTAGACATAATTGACCAATCATTTCATAGATGCTTGACCACAGGTGTAGTGCAGGCGTAACGCAGAGTATTATTTCGGCGAAAATATGTATGTTCTAAGAACATTCCAAAGTAATAGGCTCAAGATTCAAAAAATTATCAGTATATAATTTTTGACTTTTTTATTTCTGTTAAGGTGGAGCGGAATCGCTTAAGCTAAAATTGATAATACTTTAATTTTGAGAATAAGTGTCTTCTCAACATCCAAGTCACTGAATATTTGCAATTTTTTTGGACGTGGGAGTTTAATAATGCCCGTTTATGCAAAAAGAGTTTTCATAATCATGTAATCACCATGAAAATTTTATCATTAAGTATAAATAATAGATATTGATAAAGCAATCATGACTTCAATTCTTTCAGGAGTAATCTTGTGGAAGTCAATTATTGAATTAATAATGACAATACCAACTAGGTTTCAATCCACAGAGTTTTTTCTTGGTACAACAAGTTTCAACGCTTCGTCGTCAACGCTTGGCTCGGTTACCTGATGATGACTTCATAGCGCTGAAACTACTTGTACCAATAGAGAACTCTGTTGATTGAAATATAGTTGGTATTGTCGTTAATAATTTTGAGCAATCATGTTTATTCTCATCTACATATGTATACTACCCTGCGAGCCACTAGCTCATCTACATCTCTAAACTACCCTGTAAGCATGGGCGTGTGGCAGGGGGTGTTAGGTCACCAGCCGTGTAAATATGCAAGGTTTTGGCAGGTGAAATGGTGATGTGTATTATGTGAGTGCATTAAGTGAAGCTCAGATTTTATTGTGGTAGCTTATTGCACGCGGAAAGAACGAATTTTTTTTACCTATTGTCTCGGCAGTGTATCTCTTTTATTATATCGCTTCTATCAGTCCTAGAGATGTAGTGAGGCGTTATGGAAATATTGTATCTACATCTACATCTACGTGATACCCTGCGAGCCACCACGAGGGTGTGTGGCAGGGGGTGAAGATCAGTGGGGTGTATGTGTCGTTCTGAAACACCAGAGCTGAATTTCTCCAGCAATCTAAGCCTAGCGTGTAGCCTCCGAGTCTCTAGGTGCTCACTTCTTGATCCCTCTTATTGTTACGTTATGTTATACGTAGACGAGGTATTGTAAGTTATGAATCACAAAATGTGTTCACTTGTAGCAGTTTTTAACGAAGTGTGCTGCTTTTCTTTGTATTTTTTTGGTTAAATCTGTATGACCAGGGTCCGAATTGCTCAATGCGTATTCAAGGTGTGGCCTAACCAGAGCGAAGTAGCATCTCTGTTTTGCTTTTTCAACCGAGAACCTTCCCATTATACGCTTAACAAAACCTAGAGTCTTTAATGCTGTGCCGCATAAGTTTTGTATGAGTGTTCCCCACGATATACTTACGCTCGGACAATAAATGCTGATGTCCAGCAGCTCTCCGCATTTTAATTGATGATATGCATCAATGATGAGTGGTTAATTGTACTGCAATGGTCAAATACCTCTCCCAACTCTTCCACCCTAACCTCCCCTTGATTCCCCCATCAACTCTCCCGCCGATAAAAACCCATTCTTCCCCTTCGCCCCTCCATTCCTCCTCTTGCGCAGATAACGTGCGCATACTTGGATCCCTTCTCGCGCACAAAACTTGCATTTCATTCCGCTCTCAAATAACGCTTCGAAAGTAATTAGCGAATAAATCAATGGTGACCCTCTAATGGGAGGATGGTGACGGGGAAGGGATATGTGCGTGTTTTTTTCGATTCTGGAGCAAAAGGAAGGAACATTGGGAAATGGGGTTGGATTTTCGAGTTGCCGCCACCAGGGAGTAGCATGGGGGTGGAGGGATCACTGGGGCCAGGGGTGGGAATAATCTCTTTCATTTTTCATCCCCTACCCTCCCTCTCTCTCTCTCTACTTGGAACCCTCCCAAATGTCCGCCACTTTCCCCTCACCCTCTGCCAACCCTTTTTCGTTCCATAGGAGGAGCAACGCCCACCCTCACCCCTTTCTGTTCTAGGGCACTCGGCAGACGAAGAAACGGGCCTTCCGGCAATGCAGGCCGCGACAGAAGTCCCTTTCCAGAAGCTCTAGGTAGAGCTGTCTCTAGCTCACCAGCTCGTCTCGGAAATACATTTTTCTGACTTGCAGAGCAAAAGGCTTATGAGGAAATGCTTGCAGAGAAAAAGGCTATTTCCTGACGCATTCTTTTGGTAGCCACTGGATTGGTAAAGTATTTTAGAGTCGTCAAACAAGATATATTGACCATATCTTCTTGTTTAACGACGTTAGTATACTTTTCCAATCTGCACCTACATCTAAGAAGTACCGTAAAAGCCACCAATGGGGTGTATGATAAGGCGTGATTCCACACCAGACATGCAGCACTCATCCCAGTCCGAATCTGAACCTCGCATATTCCCCCGGCCGCAAGGTGCAGACCAAATAACAAGAAGGATAGCAATGCGTTAGGAGTGTGTTACGTAGACGAGGTAAGAGGTTTTCTTTATTCTTTATCAGTAAAAATGTCATAAATATTGGAAGATTGAAATAAAAATCGCGGTAGTTACAAAAGACAAAATTCATATGCACCGGGGAGTACCCCCGGAATCTTAAATTTACCGGGGCGCAATTCAAGACCGTCAAGGGGCATTCTGATTGCATGGTGGTTGCCTAGAATCTCTGGACATTATACAATTCCCAGTCGAAGTTAGAAAAGCGATTGACCAAGTAAAAATAAAAGTAATTAGAAAACAGGGTTCCTATATATGTTTTCTTTTAAAGTTCACCAGTTGTAATCTCGACACGGCACGTTCGTTTATACGTGCAATCTTCACACTTGACATTAGGCTTTGTTTCAATCGAACCTAAAAGCGCATTACTTCTTCTCTCCCTTAATTTTTGTTTTGGAAACTCACCTTATCCTTCCACAGTAGTCTTCAATGCCAACCCCAACGTCGCAGAGAAACAGTATATCCAGAAGTCAGTCGACGACCAATTGGCATGGCAGTAAACAACTCTTTCACTGCAGCGTACAGGAGATGTAGTCCTAAAGTAATTCAAGCAGAGATAGAAAGATAAGTGGGTGAATGAAATAGTATAACTCTCGAGAAAAATCAGGTATGAGAGTTCATCTGTTAAATTTTCGCGTCACAACTTTTTCTGTGCCGGAAAAGATGCGAAAGCAATATTTCGCCCGAAATAATGGGTACAGTATTTGTATTAGAATGAGTCGACTCATAGTCCAACGATGGCAGTCATTGCAACTAAAACAATGTAAAGTTTGAGACGGATAGATCTATGATGTGAATTCATTAATAGATCTATGACGTGAAATCATAATGGCATCTGTCAGAGCATGTGCCGATCAGCTGTATACCTTAAAAGGATATAGAGGATTTTGGGATTAAGGAGAGATTCAAATGTATTATCGACAAGTACTTTCAGATCAGAATTACAAATGCAATACTCAATAAACCTCTTTTTCCCAATATTATTTTTATTTAATTATACGCCTTTGGAAAATGACATTTACTTAAGCCAAAAAAATTGTTGATTCTCATAAACTACACGGAAAGTAGGTGCCCTACCATGGCACCTGCATATTGCCCTACTAGGGCACCAATAGAGTGTCTCATCCGGTGCAATTATTGCATCTATGGACCTATGGTGTCCCACCCGGTGGAATTCCGAATGGAAATTCTCAACATCTCACGCCAGAAAAGTCTCAGTTTTCATTTCTGATACTACTAGCAATATACAGACAGATACAACTTAACATATGTACACAAAATTTTTCATGCTACATGAGATGAGAATCAAAAGTAAATGTACCATTCTGCTTCGTCCGATGGAACCTCAATCTAGGCTAGACGTCATTCACAGAGGGAATCGAAGATTGGATGGATAGGATACCAGGGTGACGACCTGAAGTCGACAGTCGATGGAGCCAAAGGATGCGGCAAATTTACACTAAGGGAAGCTATGCAATGTATTGAGTCATATTACCTCTATCTCCCACTATTACGCATTGTTTGTGGAAATAGGTCCTATGATCACATGCGCCAAAGCAGAGGTTTGGCCTCTTTGGTCGTCAATAAGTTCCACGTGGCAATCAATTCCACGCCTGCCTTATCTGAAGTATTTCCACGCTCGCAAAACTTTTAATTGTGTTTGAACTGTGCACATTGATAGGACAGGTTTACTTAAGTTTGACGTACCTGCAATGCAGGTCGTGAGGTCCTGGGGGTCGTGGGGAACAACCCATGAGTATTCAACTTCCTGTTACACCAACAAACAACAACTGAGTCACAGTAATTTCATCTTCTATTTATGAGATAACCATTTAAATTTATGATTATAACAGAGAAAATTACCTCTTTAAGCAAGAACCTATTCGCCTCACGAGACAATGGTTTACTTGTCCTCGCCTTTCTCAGCCCTATCCTAATAGTCATATTTTTTCTCCACCTCCCCTGTACATACAAGAAAAATAAAAAAACGTACAAACTTTCCGTACCTGGGTTTGCCATAAATTGACCCAAAACATCATTTATAAAAATATTTTGGAGAAGTAAAGAGTATTATGCTTTAATATGAAATCAAGCATTTAATAAATTTAACGAAATGCAGCCCTTCACAGCCTAGTTACACCATTATTTTTTTCTTCTATTGATTAAATAACCATTTAAATTAACGGTTGTAACCGGGAAAATTACCTCTTTAAGTAAGAGCCTTTCCCGCATCATGAGCACATAATATACTCTTCCTCACCTTTCTCAACTCTACCCGAAAAATTGCATTTATCTCTTCTCCTCCCCAGTAACTACAACAACCGTAAGCGAAAACGAACAAACTACGTATCTGAGAATGCCGTAAATCGGCCAAACGCATCGTTTACAATAAATCATTTTGAATGAATAGATAGTATTATTTTACATTTATTTGAATGCGAACATGAGAAATACCTTGACAAAATAAACTATTTCACAGCCTAGTTTCCGATTAATCCCACATCGTTGTCGAAAAGTAATGCATGGCTTGATTTTCAATAAATAGTTACTTGACGGTTTACGGAAATTTATTAATAGTTCAATAAAATGAGTTCAAATTTATGTATTATTATTTTTTTAATGCTACGTGTATTATGAAAAGTGAATACTTAGTCCTGCATTATGCGTCAATTAGCTGAGAATTAATGTGGGGGCTGGCCTGCCATCTATGTTTGAACATTTAGATCACTACATCTAGCAACTAGCACGCGTACTTCAGCATTTTGTTGAAGAATACGAGACTTTGTTGTATTAGACTGAATTAAAAATATCTTGGTTGATGGGTTTCCATAGGAAACAGAAGGAGTAATTTTTCCATAGAAACCTAGTATACTAGATAGGTGTAGGTAGATGAATTTGGTTGGAGTATAGCCCAGAGAATATGTAGCCATAAGCAGGTATTTTCAGATTCTACCGACAATTCATTATTTAACACACATTGAGGGGGCAGATATCAAAAAAAAATTTTCATAATTGCAACTCGAGCATTAGGTGGGAAAATTGGGGTTGATTTTTTGGAGTGATTATTCATATTAACCACGCTCATCCCGATTTCCTGATACGCTGATTCGTTTTCACGGACGCTACGTAATTATATAATAATAAGCCTCACGGAAATTTGCTTGCTCCATCAGGCATCGCGAACATATTGGATTAATTTATCCAATTTTTCGATATTATTCGGTGTTTTAATCAATCATATGCCCATAGAGGTCAGAGTCAAATTTCGAGTGGCAGCACCGGAGAATCTTGTTTATTGTCACCCCTTTCATCAATGGCTGGTATGCATTTCTGTCACTTAAATTTTCTCATTGGTACTCCAAAAGCATACTTCCTTCATTTTTTTTTCGTTTTAACTGTTAGCTCAGCAATCCCTTGTGGTAAATGATTTCTAGAAATACAGAAATGAGTTAGTTCAACTATACTCCCAATAAATACATATATGTGTCGGTATATCTACATATGACCCTGCGGGCCGCCGTATGGGCTCAGGTGGGTAGGGACACCAGCCGTGTAAATGTATAAAGGAAGATTTTTGGAAGGTGAAATGGTGAAGAGTATTAATGGTGTGTTTTAAGAAGAGCTCCAGTTCTATTATGGTCGCTTATAGTTTGTTGAAAGAACAAATTTTTGTACATATCTGTTCGGCAAATATATCTCTCTTATTTACTATATCGCTTGTGTCGGGCCTTGAAATGTAGTGTGGTGTCGAAATGGTGTTCTTTATGTCACTATGAAACCATTGCTTTTCCCGAACAAACAAAAAATTGTTTGAGTCATTATAAAACTACGACCTTGCGGACTAGAGAGCAGATTAAAATTAGGACGCCTTAGTCATAATTTTTGACACGGAAGGTTATTGGAAAAAGGAAGGGTGAAACATCTTGGCAGCCAATCACGTCGCGGCAACGTCATGGTTCCCCGTGTTCCACAAGGTAGACGGGCTTCGTTGAAATTTTCCCCACGGGTCAAACATTCAATTACGGCGCACAACGATTCCTTAATTATTTTCTCAGCCTATTGAGCAATCGCCGCTTATGAACACGCCGACCAGTTAATCGCTTCTACATTCGTTCTCATACATCTTCATCGGTTAGGACGCCATCAAGCTCATGAGCACGACCTCCTGTGTGTGTGTTTTGAAATGACGTCATAGATTTCGTCCTTGAGAAGAGCTTTTATTTTGGGACGCAGTAAACCTCGAGGCTATTAACTTTGCCTCCGTCTTCAACAGTTTCGCATACGGAGAGTGGGGTTACCTGTCCATGAGCCTGGATTAGTATCCATAACAAGTGAATTAGTTTGTATTTTTCCTCATAGTTTTTATTGTATTTTGTGCGACGCATTTCACAGCTTCACTGCATCGTCAAGTCCAAAAATTTGTTCTCTATAGGAAGGGGAAAATGGATTAAAGGTTTGAAAGTTGCGAAAGGTATCATTTAATTAATAAATTTTATCGATAAGGTATGATAAGGGGAGAGGAAAGAGTAGCTCATTACAAAGGTTGCTTGAGAGTCAAAGTATATCAACTTTTCTAGAGGATATATCATTAAATCGATCGGGTGGACATGTAAAATTTCAGATGTTTATGAATTAAAAGCATCTTCCCAAATATGTAACTTCTCTCACCACTTCTGCAAACATCTACTAAAACTATTGTATCCAGATAATTCAGCCAAATTGGAATGATGTTATTGCGTTCATATGACGACGTATTCTTCGACTCTTTAGTATCTGATACGTTTTCCGATTGAGCCAGCTGAGCCTCTAGTTAACACAATAAGTCCGAACCTGGATAAGCGATAGTTCAAGGTACCGCAAGGCAAGGATTATATTTCGCTAATGAAGGTTTATAATTTCGCCGGTTCCTTACTTTGGGCTCGGGAGCAACTTCTAACACTTTTAGTTGCTTCTATCAATTTTAAGACATTGTAAAAGCCACTTTTCAACGATAGATGACTGAATAGTTTGGTTCCTCTTCTTATACCTATGTCCCTCAAAGCAACGCAATTTTGAAATGTCCTTCTTTTGTCATCTTACGAAAGGAGGTCTCAGGAAAGCCTTCACGAATGCCCAATCTCGAACGCACTCATTATTTAAACTTTATTAGTCATCGAAAACGCATCAATTTTTCGTGTAGATCTGATACTGAGGACACAACTCACTTCCCTCACCGGCTCACTCTTGTCAACTAATTTGTCTTTGTTTACGCTTGCACACCTGACCCCTTTCAAGCTAACAGAAAAAATCTGCGTAGTGCCTGTCGTAACACGCAGGTAGCTTTACTATTTCCACAAGACACTCCATTATATATGCTTAGGCTGAGACCCGGACGGGGAAAACGATTCACTTTTTTAGAGGTTTCTACTTTCTAATTTATTGAGAATTTTCTGTGGCTGGTAATAATAGGTCCTGGTGATCAGAGTCGTAGTTTTTTTTATATTTAAGGTACAACTCAAACATCAAACTATCCATTTGCTGGACTATAGCAACGCTCATATCCGCTCATTTAACTTTCGTAATTCTTTTTTCTCTTTTACCTCATTCCGAAGAGGCAATGTTAATTATGCCGGGTGGCAACATATTTCCTTACACATCTTTCTGGGTCTAATTATTTAGTTTTTATGTCTCATATTGGGGTTTAGATGATCACTTGAAGTTTATAAATAACCGTTCTATATCAAAGAAAGAGGAAATCCTATTGATCGCAACTGGATATTTTGGGAGCGGTAAACTAAAAGTCTTACGGAGATTCTTCGTTCTAACTCCCACCTTAAGGACTAACATATCAACCCCTGCACGCACTCATACTTTTACCGTAAACTCAGCCTTTCTCTCATCTTCCTCGCCATGGTAACGTTACTAATAAGTAAAAATCCAGCAAACGAAATAAGGAACATCTTATTCTTGGGGCGTGTTTAGGCTTTTGAGATATTTCTTAAAGCAAATGACACATTTATTTTTACTTATTTATTAAAATAACATAATTTGCTTTTCTTTAAAGATTGAAATTTTATTATCGCTGTTCATACTTCCAATTATTGCTCGAGATACCTGCGCTTGACCGCATCAAAATGACATTTTTAGGAACTATGGATTACGATGGTCCGGACGTGCATTCGCACTACGAATTCAAGCAGCCATCGTACGTGCCATAGTAGCATAAAAGGGACATTAGTTTCTAATGCCCTTCTAAGATGACAAATTGCATAACCACTCTAGATAAACTTTGATCGAAGATAGCAATTTTATATTTAATCGGCTTCCCTGCGTAGACAGCAGTACGTACGACAAGCCAACTGAGAAGTGATAAACTACCCATAAATCCACTCCTCCGGCACGTGTCATTAATTCTTGCCCTTCTTTTGCTTTTTCCCTTTCCGGGCCGAGAGCTTTACCCCCTCTCAGCCCCCTGGTGGTGAGGGAAGGCGGGGGGGGGGGGGGGCAAACACTTAGCCCCGTGCGCCCTAAACGCTGAAATCCCGCCAAAAGAAGTCCGACTGCGAGCCCTTCAAAAAATGGTGATCGGCGCCAAAAGTCTATTCCCCTCACATCGTTCCGCCTCGAAGAGCGCTCTCTTCCGCGACGGATGAGAAAATGAAAAAAAAAAACAGACGCATCGCTGCCGCGTACCACTTGCTCTTCTCCCCGCATTTGGACGTTAGCTTCTTGTTTTGGCTTCCGAAGGCAAGCGTCTCCGAACCTTTCGATTCCGATTACGTGCGCTATTTTTTTAGCCTAGGAATGTCCTTAAAAACTAGAACTAGACCTTAAACTGCTTTCAGAATCAAAATATTGGTTTTCTTTTTGACCCTTAGGTATTTTACCAGAACTTTCAATTAATTCTGATTTTTTAATTGATTTATGCTTTGATGTTGTATTTTAAAGTATTGGTAAAATTGAAGGTGGCTGGCAAACCGGTCGGGATTGAAACAAAACTTTTTCTCTACTTTACTTTCAAAATATCATCTTTATCTTATTATTTATAACTCGAGTAACCTATTATTCCATTTATTACTGCATTTTAATGGGCCCCAATGCATGAACAGGCCCTATAGACTTAACTGAGCATGGAATGGTTATAATGACTGGGTCGCCTAGATGAATTAATAGCACAATGTACATGGTGGCGCATGGTTTATAATGAAATATGTATTAAAATAAAATAAACAGCTCTAAAGGTTACTATAAGAATCACTTCGTTTTTAAGTTAGGAAATACTTTAATTATAATTTTAAATATAGTTTGAATCGAAGTAATTTCAAACTTAGCAGCAGAAAGTTGGCCTAAGATACTTAATATTTTATGAAAAAATATTATAAAAGGCAATGATAAATATGGTATTTGCGTATAAAATTAAGATTGAACAGCACAATTTTTTCCCCTTCCAAAGACCACTATTTAAGAGAAGATCTACGAGTACGCATGGGGTGCTTACCGTGCTTTTCTCGGTATTTCAATGCAAGCTCACAACTAGGAAATACAGTTTCATCTCTCGTAAAAGGAATCCCAATAGAAGACGATGCGGATTCATTATTCATATGACTCCAGAATTGCTCACCCTGGGTCTAACTTATCCTGCGTGGATAAAAAACAACAATAACTGGGTATTTTGTAGACGAGACTTTCCTCTTGGTGGAAATATTCACCAAGGAAGTAGATTTTTTGTATAAGAGAAAGATGTTGGTATTTGCAACATCTCGATGAAAGGTAAGAGAACTAAACCTCGGCGTAATTTTTCGATGGAAGCGGTATTTGAAATTTTGGAACTGAAGTACTTGTGGTCGGGATGTATGTGCCTCAACGTGCTTTATAAGTAAGAATTGCGAAGAATGGTGAGCAAAATAGGCCACTTCTAATATATGATCTACATTTAGGTAATTCCGTGCAAATCAACTCTAGGGTTTGTGCAACGGGGGGATTCCAACCAGGTATGCAGCACGAATCTCCGTTCAAATCAGAAGCGCGCACTTTTCCCCGGCCACTGGGCGCAGGCCAAAAGCAGTCGGCGACAATACGCGGTCAGACCAGAAACTAGGAGAAAGCTACATAGACGAACATGCTACCATGCAGTTCACTACTTAAGATACGACTACTGTTCAGTATTATTCATGCGATTCATAAATTGTCCCACGAGGTACTAAACCATGCAAAAAAATAAATCATGCTAGAAATTTGGATAGTTTGATATAATTATGATATTTTGTGGGAGGACTTAAGATGAAGACGTTTTCAGCGGGTAAGTATCCTCCCGAATCCGACTCTCGAATCCGGATCCCTCAAAATTGCACTCAATGGTTCTGCCAGTTAGCGAGACATCCTTTTGCCCTGTTCATTTTTTGTGGATTTAAAGGAAAAATGATTTTCAGACTGTCGGATATACAATGGAACGAAGCAGTCGAAAGCTTGCGCAGGGAAGGAATACGCCTCAAACGCTGAACGGGCTAGAGCTCTCGGCGCTATATTAAGTTATCCGAGGAAGAGCTCCAGTTAAAGAGAATGATTTTTCCTATGTTGAATATGACACTTAATTTTACTGCGAGTGACTTCGTAATTTCCAAACCGCGGTTAGTTCCGGTATCTTAAAAAAATTGTTGTCATAATTATTGCACAACCTTTGTTATTTTTCTGAAATGACACCTAGATATTTACGTGAAGGATTCCACTGAGTTTTTGATGTATATACTGTCCATAAAAAATGGCTAAACGCGAAAGGAGACCCAAAAAACCATTCTCTTTTCGACATCTAGATATTGCTGGCATAGTAGTAAAAATTTATTTAAACGGAATGGCGTGCACAGGATGAGTAGAACAGTTAGTTAACGTACCATTCACTACATAGGGTGAGGTATCGACAATGGAAAATTTCCGCGGGCAGCCAAGATATAAGTTATAATTCAGCATTTTTTTCTGTGCATACTTCATTGCAGTCTCAATATTCTTCTTCCCGCTTAACTACAGCGAGAAAGTTCCTTACGACGAGAGTTACTCACGAGGAGCTTCCACCCAAGCAGAGTCATTTACTGTAGCGTGCACCACCTTAAATTCCATGTAGACTTAAATTAAATGCACCAAATAAATACTAGATCGATGAAAATATTTTAAACCCGATCGTATTTAGGAATTTCTTAGGATTTCTAGTCTATCAATGTGACCATTGGGAGAAATGGGATATTGAAGATGGCTGGCAAACCGGTCGGGATTGAAACCAAACTTCCCCTCCATGGTCATGCTTTCACAATATCATCTTTACCTTATTATTTATGACTCGAGTAAGCTATTATTCCATTTGTTACTGCATTTTAATTGGCCCTCATGAATTTTGAGGCCCTATAGGCTTAACTGAGCAAGGAAAGGGATATCAAAATGGGATAGTAAATGAATGCTCTGAATCCTTAAAAACACACTCTCTGAATCTCCTCAGGGTAAATCAACTCTTAGAATAAAAAATAACATATCTGAGAACTTAATAAGCTATGAAGATACAAATAGATATGAATGTCTCAGCTGTGGGAATTTTTATTCAACGTCAGATGAAGCTTGAGGGTCGAGCCAGAGTTATTTAAAATTGGCCTACAATACAGCGGGCATACAAAAAACTGTTAACATTTCACAATCAAGTGATTTTTACTAGGGATAAATTCACAGTGTAACCTCTTCGATAAATATAATTACATATCTCCTCTTCTATTACAAAATAATTTAAATAAGTCATCCTTGGTGCAGTTCCTCTTAACTTATCGAAGGACTGAATAAAAATGGACTTGTTTTCCAATAATTATTGATTTTCTTAAGAGTGGCGTGCCAAGTCACTCCTGGCTATTCAATGGATCTTGAGTAATTACTGCGGGCACTCCTTAGGATTCCAATTCTTCCGTGCTCTGCCATTAAATTTAACGGGTCAGGGCACATACGGGCCCTGGCCGGGCGACGGCGCGCGGTGGTTAGAACTGCGGCCCAAAAGGGCTAACGCCACTGCATCAAATATCCATGGCATTAGGTCGGCCGGCCTTCCCCCGGCTGCAAGGGCATGCGATGGGGGGATATGTGGGTCACACGAAAAAGAACGGCCAGTCTGGAGATGAACTTACGTTCGGATGGAAATGTGTACCGTGGTGCACTTCTGCTGCGAACAAATGAGGAAAGAAAAAGACGTGGCCTCAAAGTGAATTCGAGCCGCTGCAATAGAGTATAAAGAGCACTTTATATGCACATTCCGTCCATAAAAATGAATGATAAAAAAATCCCATAAGAGCATTCGCCGTTTTGAGTGTCTTGTTAGGTCTCGTAGTCCTGAGCGTTATTTGCTCTATTCGGGACTGTATCATTCGTATAGCTTCTGGGAAACGGCTCACGGAGCAATCTCTTTAGTACTCCTTTACTGGGAGCAACGATATTGAGGACCATTTTTTAAAATAATTCCTTATTATATCCGATAATAAATAAGCGATAATTTACGAAGATTTTTCATGATGGTACTCAGTTACACTGGATAATAATTTCTTAATTGAAATGTCTTTAGTAAAGTATGTCAGTATATTTTCCCAAAATGGTTCATATCTTAAGAAAGACCTAAAATTCATTTAAACGATATCGAGAACCATTTTTAAATTTTTCTTTATTACATCTGAGAACAAATACAAAATAATTTACGAAGATTATTAATAATATTACTTTTATACACTGGATAATCATTTCTTACTTAAAATGTCTTTAATAAAGTATGTTGGTATACTTTCCAAAAATGGTTCATATCTTTTTAAAGACCAAAAATCTATTTGAATGGAGTAAAAAGCAATGTATCGATACTCAAAAACTTTAGATATGTAACACTATTTTCCAGGAAAAGAATCAAGTTCTCAATAATATAAAAAATAAAGTAGGCAACCCGATGAATTCGACGATTAACCAATGATTTTACGGAAACCTTATCGTCGAGGGGGAAAAAAGGTTTCACATGAATATCAAGGTAATTGAGGCAAGAATGAACGCTTCTCAATAAGCTGCAGCATTTCAATACACTGTTCATAATTCTTGTTGAATAAAATTGTGAAGTAAATTTTTATGCAGAATTACTAGGAACCGCCGGACATTTAGATGCGTTTTTCTTTCCCAAATATCTAATTTTTATTCAGAATATATAATTAGTCATGTGCTCATTTGAATTAATGACGCCTATTACACTCCCTCTCATTTTCTGTGGCTATAAACTTTTAAAGTAAAAACTCAGCATTTACAATAACTTTTAATTTTTGCCAATTTCATACTTACATAATGAATTCCACAGAGACAAAAACCACCTCGAGAATTATAAATTACCAAGTAGAGGAGCTATGTAGAACTGCAACTGATAGAGCCAGTAGCTGATTAAACCAGCGTTCTGACCTCCAATCTAGACGTTTACACTGGGTAAGCATTGCGGTCATCTCAAAAGGCAGGCACAAAATATTTTTCTGGATGGATAGGCAGTGGATTGTCTAGCTCGAAAACTGTAGACAGAAAATGGACGAAGTAGAGCCAGAGAATAGGAAATTGCATATCAAAGACACCACATTACAACGGAATCAGTCACATAACTGCATCCTGAGGCACGCAATTGATAAATGCAAGTCTCTCAGTAAAAGCAGGACATTGGTGTTTGGTATGCAATCACCGAGGGATGAGGAAATGCATATAGTGAGCGTGATCAATCGGAACAATTGTGGTCCTTTCAAAATGGAATTGATTTGGACGGCAGACCTATCTTCTTCTCACAACGCCACTTTAGCTATCAAGCAATTCAATTCGCACTACGTCTATTTTCGGAGGCTTTACGGTTACCCACCGATTGGATGAGTTTACGAGTCATTATTAACCATCAATAGGATAATCTAGCCGATTAAAAAAGAACAATACTCGGCATAAAGTAGCGATGCTTAGTGAACTGCCACGAAAGATTCATTAAATGACTGTATTGGAATGAAATTACCGCAAAAACAGGATGAAGTCAGCGCAGTTTTTGGAGTTTTTAGGTCTCCTGCACTCGCCTTTCATGTTTTTCCAATGACATTTAAACTCGTGAAACTAAATCTGTCAACTATTTGATTCGCGTTTGCATATTAGCAATTCAACCAATATACCTATAAGATCAGAAAAAAGAGTTAACTTAGTAACACCAACACTTCGTAGGGTGAAGACCGTACTCCAGCGTTTTAGTAGACAACTCGAAGACATTGGTCACCAAATCACCCTATTAGTTTCATGGTCCGGCTCCAACAGGGCTTGTGCACTTTGCACACACCTTACTAATATTCTGTGCTTATTAGGTTATCAATAGCAAAGCATTTATCTCTTCTAACAAATATTGCAAAATGCATTGCATCTTTCAGTGGTGATCGCCTTGATCACCTCCTGAAAATATTCTGCCGGACTATCTTTTATACTCTGGTGACCAAGTTTGCTTTTGTAAGCCCATGGTATCCAAAAAGACAGTAACTTGAACGGAGGAAACGTTTTATCATTACGAAGGTTCGAGGTGCTTAGATTTCGAGACATTTTTCAAGGAAAATATCATAAATGCAGTAATAACACTAATTAAACAGGTGAGACAACAGTGTCAACATTTTTTCCCAATTATTTGAAGTCAGACCGCAGACCTTAACGACGTAGGAAACTATAAAAATGAAATTATAAGAAATAATTTATTTGACAAAAATATTGCATGATTTTATTCTAGTCATAAAATGACGGGGGAAAACTTTACATGCCATATAAATAATTATTTTGAGGGGACTTTATTTTAAATTTATTGATACAATCTTTGCTTAGAGGAAATTTGCAAAATTTTTAGCATGAATCAGCATTTGATACGAACCTCCAATGATTGAAACTGTGGTATCGAACGCGGCCGTAAAGATGCCTCAGACAACCTCCCCTTCTTCCCGGAAATTGAATGTGACATTTTATTTCTCAACTTAGGATTGAACCAAAATGCCTTCCTTGATATTAATGCCTGGGGTTTTATCACAGATACTCGGGGCTTCTAGAGTCAGTGGCAAAGAAATGTTTTCCGTCTCGGAACCAAATGGTGAGGCATATCTTGAGAATATTCAAGTTTGCCACTCATATCCAAGTTAGCAACGCGAACACTTCAAGGATGAAGAGGGATAAGTTGCTCTTAGAATTTTTTTTTTACCGGCAGGGTTTGTACATCCAATTGCCTATAAAAATCAGAATATAGTAATCCAATGTAAATTATTTTTCAAAGTTCTATGGAGCACAACTTATACGAGCTAAAATTTCTTATTTTCAAAATGGAATTCAACAACTGATTTGACTTCATACCCAAGATTGAACATGCTTGCTAACGATTAAGTTCAGATGCACATCATAAAATTATCCTAACTTGACAATACTCGACCATCTTGAAACTACTCCGACGACTTTGGCGAATGAGTATAGAGTTTTGAAATTTGGACATGATCGTTTAAAAATTGATGAGGACATTTCCAAACGTTTTGTTAAAAATATCGTCACGATTCCAGATAAATTTCGTCATGTATTGAATCAAACGTTCATTTATTTTTTTAATCGTGGGAAAATATGAATATGGGCTTATTTTTGCATACATTGCCGTTGAATTGTTTGTCCGTTAGATACGAAATATTAAATCAAAGCTTTGAAATGCGGAATTCGGATATCTCTTAAGGTTAACTGAGTTTAACATTTGAAGATAATACATGATGCGCAGGACCCACCAAAACTGAGATTATTGAACTTCTCTAAATTCAATTATATTTTAACCAAATTTACTTCTCTAAATTCACTTACATTTTAACCAAATTTTTCACGAGGAACAAATGCATTTTGAAGACATAACGCTTCTTTAGGCTGGAACAATTTAAATAATGTCTCAAAAGCAAGAATGTTCTCCAAGCAGGTAATTGGAGCACTGTTAAAATAATTCACTTTTTTCATTATTTATCGTGGTGTTTAATAGGTAAAATCCGTTGCCCCAAATGGATTCTATTTTTCTATAGTTTACTTTAGCCACGAAGGGAGGGAGAGGATTGGAAAGATTTCAGACAGGCTAAGCGATCAAGTCCTCCAACAATCAACTCTAACAGATTAGACTAAAGAAACTAGCCTTTGCCAATTTGATTATCAAGAGAAATAAGCATGTCAGAAGATAAGAACCTAACTTTCTTTCGGCCGCATAATGGTTGAAGTAAGAGGAAAAACTAATTTTTAAGAAGGTTTTCTCATCAACGCAGTTGCGGTTGCTTTTCAGCCATTCACTTTGTATGTCTACGTGACTAAATTTCCAGATTTCTGATTCCCGCATCGAAGCTCTTACGAAACGCTATCAAGTGCTTGGCCAAAAATTCCTTCTCAACTCGTTCAACTTCAATGGGAAATTCCAAACTACGCTCATCGACGAAATAGTCAATAAATTAGGTACTGAATGGTCAATGAACGCTTGTAGTTGTTTTTTAATGAATGATTTTTGTTTAAGCTACGCCAATTTTCCCGATTAATTTCCAAATTTTGTTAAAACATCCTAGACGAAACGAGTTGAAATCATGTAGACATTTAACTCAAATGCACAGAGAAGTAAACGTAATAATTTTACCCGACCATTGATAAAAAAATGGTATCCATGGAAATTAATGGACCCGTGAAAGTTGGGAAGCCGATTCTTATCCAAAAAACTTTATGGAATTAATCGTAAGCGATTGCTTTGTGTTAACCAAAAGCATTCGTAAGCATCTACATACCATTTTTTCCCCAAAATATTTAGGTAGATAGCTCCCAACCTCTCCATTTTGGGATTCGCATTAAGGACCGCGTTTTGTTTTCCAATGACTAAAACTCAAAGCTGGGCGTGATTTACTGGCATTAAAAACACTAAAACCAGCCGATAAGACCTCCTGATTCGACGACATGCCAGAGTATTAAAAAAAAGTGAGGAAAGTACAAGTCGCACGGGTCCATATTTGAGATTTATACGCCGTCAAAAGTTTATCACTACACCATTTCATTCACCGTTGCTTGACAGAGTCAATAATTACTCGTCCGTGAAAATGCTATTCACTACCACATCCGCGCCAGACATTAAACTTGACTGGAAGCGAAGCGGGTTATCGGAGCCGCCTCCGGGCGAAGTATTAACGGGTGATGGAGATAGGGTCGACGAGGTAGGCAGCACTTAATAACTTCTAAACTTTATAGGCCGCGACAATTTTAATTAAGACTTCAGGGTAAACGATAGGTTGGAAAGGCTCCGGAACAAGTGGAGTGTCGGAGAAGGGGTGGGAGACCGGGGAAGGCGGCGAAGAAACTGCACGAGGCCACCGTGCTTATTTTATTCGCGCACGTGCGAATCTGAACGAGGCGACATAAATCCAACGCAATAAGGATTAGTAGGAGGAATGAGGTGGTAGGGAGGGAATAATTGGGGGTGGGGGAGGGTGGGTTGGTTGGGCAATTCTTTTTGGAGTCGACCGTACTTGAAAACCCTTCATGCTCCAGTTAGGGAAACAAGAGCGTAAACAAGAGCGTTAAAAACGATTTCATGGTTTCCAGTTTGGTAGCGAAACCCGCAATATCCCTCCCTTAATGCTTCCCCTTTAAAACAGCCCGGAAGGAGGAACCATAACTCCCACGGACGCCCGCACCCCTGACTGACTGACTCCCCAGCCACTCATGGAAAGCCCCCACGAGGCACTCCTCTCTAGCGATGACTCCCTCCCTTCCACAGGAGAGCAGCATTCCCCCTCCCCTATACCTTCACCCACCCACCCACCCTCCCACCTGCCATCTACCGCCTGTACTCAAACTGACAGCTCACCACTTTTGAAAATTTCCGTAGGCATTCGAGAGTTGAGAGTTAATTAGTTCTCTTCTGGGACATTTCCCAGTCAGGCGTGTATTAGATTGGGGAAAAGGGGAATGAGTGGGGGAGACGGTAGCTGGGGTAGTTCAAGAGGAGTGGGAAGCGTCACGGAAGGAGGGGGAGGGGGTCAAGAGACGGCGCGGGGGGTGGAGAGGGTAAGACGGACTGTCTGACGGGCAGGCAGGTGAGCCGCGCAAGTCGGCAGAAGGAGCGACAAGCAAACAGACGAAGCAAAAGCGAAAGTGGATTTTCTAGGGGATTCGAGCGGAATAGCGATCGCTATAACCCCCTACCGTAAAAAGAAGAACCTATTAGAACAGGGTAGGGCAACACTTGGCACGCGTGACAAACGTGGCACGCCGAGTACTTTGTTCAGTCACGCAAAACAAGTCCTAATTTATTTTCAAATTTTAGGCGCTACTGAATAAAATCTTAAAGACGCTATCAACTGCATAAATATTTAATATACCAATAAGTAACTGGCTAAATATAGTAAAAAACTAACTAAAAATAGTAAATATTATAAACTATTGTAAAGATAATAATTCAATTTGTGATTTCACCACAATATTGTAAGCCGTAAACCTGCTGATAAGAATCAGCTTAGCAGGACCATACTGGATAAATTCATTCAATATGACAAGAAAATTAAACTTTGCAAAAAAATCTGACATTAAGTCTCTCTCATTAGTGCTACAGCATCAGACGTTTCAAGGACAAAACATGTATGTCCCTTGAATCATCAGTTCTTTTTAGGGGTCAAAGCTTCAAAGTTGTTTGGTTCTCATTTTGAAGGTAAATGCATATATTTTCTTTTTTATTTTAATAAATGTAAGTAAAGAACATTAAAAATAGCAAAATACTGGATACATTAATAACTCACCGTGTTTTAATCATACAAGCGATGTTACTGTATAACTTAAAATATATTACTTGGAACAAAAAATAACTGCTGATTCGAAAAAATAAAATAGAGTGCTCAACTCTTGTCTTAATGACAATAACAATGTCAACAAATTGTGTGGATATACACGACAGAAAAATTTATCTACAAAAACTTTCACAAAAATATGTATTTTTCTTCCCTTAACTCATTTATACATGATTAATATTATCACTTACTAACCAAATATCAAGATGTAGAACAATTTTTTTTATTTTAACAACATAATTTGGATGGCATAAGGAAAGTAATTATGTCAGAGGTTATACCAGTTTTGGGCATGAATTTGGTAAGGTGTTACACACGCCAGTAAATATACGGGAAGGAATTCTCCTGAAAATCTGCAATTATATGTTTTGTGATGCGCTTAATTATGATGTAAGCTTACAGATGAAATGACCGCTAACTGAATGTTCCGCTCATAAACTCAGCAGTATCTACAACAATCGATACTGTATTATGACTCCAGTTCCCAGTCTCCACATCTTCTTGACTTTATCTCAAGCTGTCAAATACATCAACATCATAACCAACAGTATTTCCAATACGGCGGTCAGCGTGGGGTTTTGCCAGTTTACCTCACTGCCTTAGGTGAATGCCATACCAGGAATCCATCCCCGGATGAATTTATGTTTTATAATGTGCTCCTTTCATCTCCAACTGTTTGCTATATCTAATTGATGAAACTATACATAATCATGCCTTTAGCGGAGGACCAGAACGGGGTGACAAATTTCATGAAATGCCATTGTGAATGATCACCTTACGGGTTGATAACTCAAATCAACTTTCTTTATTTATTAATGGACATACTTATGCTATGCTATTGTTTATTAATTTCTTAGCGTAATTACCAGTTGTCGTAGAGTTTGGGTTTCCTTGTGATGTTCTTATACAGAAATAAAGACATTGTAACAGAAGAACACACATTGGAAAAGTATGGATTTTTGCCATAAGTATTTCACTGGCGAGAAGAAATAATGAAAATATGATAAATGGTAGCAAATTTTGCGAAAATTTCAGTATCAATACTCTTTGCCAGTGATTGAAATACCGAACTAATTGCTGGACAATGTCATTATAAATGCAAAAATTCCATGATTAAAATTTTTTTCATGTAGAGATGTACCATACAATTGTAAAATAAATGATGATTAACATTGACTAAATATTCGGTATGTTACCAGGCAGGAAGCGACACAAGTTTTTTATCTAAGCGCGAGCGAAGTTTTTATGAAAGGCGCCCGTGAAAATAATAATTCCAAGGAGAAGAATGGATAGTGAAAGGGTTTTTGAGGAGTCACGGCACGCGCGACCCGGCGTTAATTGTCCCCTGTGGCCCTGACAGGGTCCTGCGGGAGGTCAAGTGGCCAGCGCGGCGCGGAGTGGTGTTGCCGCTGTGACCGCAAAAGGCTGACTTCCCCCTGCGGTCACCGCGCGACAGGTGGACCCGTGGGAGTCCACGCAAGCTTCCACTGTGAACGTGAGGTTGCGAACACGTGCGTTAATTCTAAAATATTTCGTGCGTGTCTAGAAAAATATTTACGCTTCCGAAGACAGCCCAAATGAAACGTCCTAAAATTATCATCGTTGTAAAACTGTTTAGCTAGTTTGAACGATAATAGTCAAGTAAGAGATCAAATTTTTGATTGATTTGATGAGATTGATTTTTTTAAATTTGGTCCTCTCTTAGAAGCATAATTTTTGTATTTTAATAATAATACAACAAAAATATTGTATTATAGGACTAATTTTACAGGTATTTAATTAAATAGGCATACATTACTCTTCCATTTGACTACATTTTTTTCCGCCAAGATTATTTTCCAATTCTGGATAAATTACAGAGGTGAGTATAAGTTATATTTTTAAAAACAGTAAATAAAACATTAAAACCACCCTAACTATGACCTTTTGAGACTAAGCTCAGTGACTTTTATAAAGTCAATGTCAAGTAAAATTGGTACGGCTATATGAAACCTAGGAGAACATATAATCCATACTTAATACAACTAATCACAATTTTTCCAAGTTGGATCCTTATTACGTGTCAATCCACAGCTATGAGGCATTCAAAGCTAAAATAGTTTTTACTAGCATTCAAAGTGTACCTTAGGCAGAATTATTGCATGAATTGTATTTTGCCATATTGAAATAAGCAAATAACTTCATTTTTCTCTAATTTTTGGAGGAAATGCCCCTTTCCTGATGCTAGTGTTAAAATTTATGTGATCCAAAACGTGGAGTTGAACGCTTTAGCCTTCTACTGACAGCTTAGTGACAGGGTCATGAACTATCCACTTCACAAATGCTCATTTTACCGGTAATTTCTCTGGAGGTGAACCCTAGCCGGCCCTCAAATATATTAAGAACCACTTTTTGCTCTTCTTTTCACATCTGCAATAGCTGTTTGTGTTTAGCAGACGAATCCTCAAATGTGACACATTTTTCATGGCATTAAATAATATCGATGTCTATATAGTCGCTGTTGATCTCATGTAGCATCATCATTTATTTACAGTCATGTGCAAATACATAAACCAAATCCCACGAAACTGACAAAACTGATATTTGATTGGGGTGGCCGAATCTAACGAAAAATATTTTTACCGTCAACGCAAGCTCAGAAATATGAAGGGCTATCCAACTTGTAATATTTTCTTCGATATTTAGGCGCCATCAATGCATCAAATTTTTTATTGTACCAATCCATATACGTACATATAGTGTCACATAACTTTTAGGGGGATAAGGGTAGGAACCCCTAGTGACTCGGAGGCTACATGCTAGGCTTAGATCAAATTTCATTTATCACATCATATTTGTCTTAGTAATTTCGGGTGTAGGCTATCAATTTGTACTTCTTATCTACCTCAATAAGCTGAGGTGTTATTTGCAATAGGTATGTTAAAATAATATACTTTTTCAGCGATTTAATTGTCTTTGTTGTTTTATTTCAGCCAATACTTGAATTTAAATAATAGTCGTACGCTACTGGTATATCAATATCTCACCTGTTATTAGGAATAAGAATCTATGGAATCGGAATCGAGAATCGGGAATCGATTTGAAAGAATCGGAATCGGGATCGGAATCGAAAAAAAGTGGAATCGACTCATCCCTAATTATGTTGCTTGCTATATAACATAGGGTAATAAAAGTCAATTTTGATTAGCATTGCCTTAACAAACTTGTGGTGAATCGATACTAAATTTGAGTCTGAGACTTTTACTTATGTAATATAATTTTAGCCCAACTTTCGTTAATTTATTAAAAAATTGACTAAGGAGTACTTTAATAGTTTTAAGACTTATAGGGGGTTATTGTTTTGTTTTTGGATGTAATGCGCCTAAATCGGTTCCAGTTTTGGCAAACTCATTGATTTTAACTTACAACATTACCACCTGCTACATTACTTACCAACACCATGGTGGTAATGAATATGCCTTACCTATTTGGATTTGATATCTCTCGAGATATGGCCCTAAGATGACATGCAATAGGATATAAGTGATTTTCTTTCCCAAAACATTAGCTTTCCAATCGTATTCTCTCTTGACAAAACCGAGAATAAAAATTCGGCATAAAGTATCAAGAGATGCTGATCTTGAAAGTGACAAAAACAATGGGAAAAGTGTTAAGGGAATATAAGATTTAATGTAAGCAAGAAAATTTACGAAAAAAGGACTGCTCTTAGAAGTCACTCAGCCCATCCGTGAAACGACCTTGAAACCAATAAGCGGGTGATAAATGATACATTATTTGGGAACCGCTTCTGCAAGTCCCGAAGAAGTTTGATGCTATCGTTTGGGAAAAAAACATTCAAGGTGAAACGACCGATCAAGATTGTGTTGTACAGTCCTCTTGATGCAGAGACTTAACTGGGAACCGGTAAGGAGGCTATCAACGCAGCTAAGATACGACGTGTAAAAATTCCGCATCAACGAGGACATTAACGGCAAATAAAAGCTTAGCTCGGAAGAGGGAATTATCTGATATAGTTGATATAGACGTCAATTCAGTCCCAAAAATTGCTAACTCATTCGCTAAAATCCAATAACCCTGTCTGCCCCCATATCGTTTTATTACCACAATCTGAGGGTAAAATCGCGTCATAAACGCTATCCTACCTTTCACTAATTTGGGGTAATTGCACGGAACGAAACATGTCTCGCATCAGATTTTGCTATCCTTGCGGATGAATTGCATTGCTATTTATTTAGCTTGGCAGGTCTGAAATCTATGATTTCGTGTCTAGTCTCCTACGACTGAAAGTGAAAATGACTTTAAATTTTATTAAGGCCAAATTTACTTATATAAATCGTAGCAATTCTCATATTTGTTTTCAAATTTATATGTTTCCATGTATTTTTGGATAAGTTACTATATAATTTGAAATAAAACTTAGCAAATTGAAATTAAAATAATCAATTCCACCATTGCGGCATAGATATTGGTGGTCAAGTTTTCATCTCTTCCGGATGGAAACAGTTGATTTTCCTCTTTTCTTAAATATGCATTCTCTTTGTATGTCTATAATATTATTTGGCAGAGCTCAGAATAGCGTGAGTGAAAGTGAAACTGTCTCGGAAGTGTGACCTTTCCCATCAGTTGACGTCTTCTTAGTTCTGCCAAATAACTTTACATAATATACAACGATAAAACAAGCGAATGCATACTTAAGAAAAGAGGAAAACCAACTGTTTCCATCTGGAAGAATTGGAAACTCGACCACGAATATCCAGGTCACAACACCACTACTAGAACAAAACCAAAGTTGCGGATTCAATATTTGCAAAATTATCGCCTATTCTTAGAATCATAATTAACTTTTGAAAATAAATTCCTTCATCAAGGGAACACGATATGAATGTAATAATTTTATAAGACCATGGTTATTGGTCGTTCAATCCTCAGATTTGATGACTGCAGCCCTCCATTCTTCCTATCAAATGCTAGGTCCTTTAATTACAGGTAGCTCTTTCTAGGACTTTCCTCTTTATTTGTTCCATGAACTTATTCCTGGGTGTTTCTCTGGGGGTTTTCCTTCCATTTACCTTCAATTATGTTCTTCAAAAAATTATTGAGCCTCAGAGTGTGTCCAACCCAACTAATTCTTTTCTGTTTCGTGTTCCACACTATCTTATGAGAACCCTTACTCATGAAATACTCTTACGAAAACTTCATCATTTCTTATTTTTTCCGTCACTTTTATCATCAGCATCCTCCTTCAGAACCAGATTTTGAAGGCTTCTAGTGTGTTTTGTCAGATTTTCCAATGATCCATGCTTCATGTCCACAGCGTGCCATGCTTCACACGAATGTTTTCAAGCAATGTTTCCTGGTATGTAGTTCTATCTTCTTTGAGCACAGCAGTTATCTTTTTCCCATGAATGCCTTCTTAGCTTAGGTTATTCTCCTCTTGATGTCCGTCCTTCTTCTTCGTTAAACTTCTTTCGTGACTGTACTTATTGACATCCAATATATATACAAATTGAAGTAAAAGCAATCTCGAGTTAAGCGTTAAGGGCAGATATCTCTGACTTGATATAGTCGTTTATTGCAGAGTCAATAGACAAATATCCGGCAAAACCACGACAAGTGACTCTTAGTGATACCACAAAGATAGGGAAACGCTAATGATCAAGGTGTCTCAATATCCATGAAGCGCAGTTTGAATATGTAATGCAGTGGGTGTGAGCCCGAAAAAACGGTTATCGGGGGATCGGGTTGGTGTAGTGGCTAGAGTACTGGCTAACCATACGGGCGGCCAGGGTTCAAATCCCTGCAGAGGAAAATGTTTTTCAGAGGCAACCCGATCCCTACTTGAGAGCCTTGTGGAGGGCGCTTCAAGTTCCGTACTCCGTCTGTCGGTTGAGACGTTAAACCGTGGCCCCCTTGGTGCCTTTCGTTAAGAGCAGGCTAAAAGCGACGCCTGGTTTCTATCCACCCTTCCTCCCTTACCTATCCCCAATGGCGCAAATGACCTTAGCCGTCGGTTGCCTCCCCAGAATGCAATCCAATCCGAAAAAAGTGATCCAAGCCTCGCGAGAGTATGAGACCAGGTAAAACAATAACACATGCCTCAGCAATTTACCTTGTCTAGTCGAGTGAACAGAATTTAAAGGGGGTGGTATAGCGTGGAGGAGATGGCAAACATTAAGGAGGAACACGGAGGTAAATGAGAGGGGATTGCAATTACGCAGGAATCAAAGGGAGCGCGCGGTGGAAGACAAGAGGAGGAGGAAGGGAGAAGGTGGAGAAGGAGAAGAGGTGGCAATGGGGAAGATGAAAAGGGGACGAAGAGGGGTAGCGAAAAGAGGTAGATTAAAAGGCATGGCTGGAATGAATGGGGGATGGGAGGGAGGGTTGATAAATGAGCATCGCCTTATTCCGCAGGGATATTATGTGGGTTAGGGAAATGATATTGGACGGGGGAGAGGGCATGTAGGAGTGAACGCAGGTGAGGAGGCAGTGAAGTGAGAGGAAGGGAAGAGAAGAGATCTCGACACGAAAAAGGATTACCGAAGTAACCGGCTCGACCGTAATTGGCCGTTGACACTGATGAAGTAGAGGGGAGGGGTTGGGACGACTCCAGCCCTTCATCGCGGAACTTCGAGGAAGGAGAGCGGATTGAGCCGTGGCGGGAGAGTCGGGCATATCTTTGGATGACTTCGAAATTATATCTTACCCTCACCTTTTCACAGAGGGGCCGAGGGGGGCAAGTATGGCCTTCGGCTGCATGCACTCTCCAATGTTTCTCACATGTCTGAGCAAAATGGCTCGCTCTGATGCTATTGTCTTTTACATTAATTCCTATCTTCCCGTCTATTTTAATGTATAGCTCTTGTGTGAGAACCTATTTGTTGCAAGTTGTGAGAAATTAGTTTGAAGGTGGATACAACAATATCTGATTGATTGGTAAAATATTAACTTTCTACATGATTGCTTTTGTACTGTATATTATTATTACATTATATGTCCCATGTATTTTTATTATATAAGTATTGTAATTGTCACTTCTGCTCCAAAGGAATGTAATCCTAGAGCAAATAAAGCATTATGCTATCCTGTCTTATCTTCCCTGCATAACTCACTTGCGAGACGATGTCGCCAACTTGAGCATACAAATGCTATTTACATTTCGTAGTCAGTTACTGGAAATCTTGATATCAGGGATAAAAGAATTAACCAGGCAATTCCACATGGTAATATTGATTTCTGGACACAAATTGATTCACCGCAGAGCAGCATAATCAGGCCATCATCAGCAGCATCATCATCAAGACCTGATGATGCTGATTTGCAGCAAAACCGGTCATGTCAATACATCTACCACCATGTGGAATAGCAGTGTTAATTCTTCTATCCCTGATATCGAGAAATTTCACCAAGTAAAGTCCGAAACTGTCATCTGGGAAACCTTTAGTGCAGCGCTAACCTAGTTTTTGAAAAAAAGCAGTTCTCGACATGGAATTTGCTTGACCTCACGGGTGCTTGACTGAGTGTTTGAGGACTTATAGATCTATTTTAGCAAAACAAGAATTAGTTTGACTCTTAAAAACTACCTTGCACGAATGAACTTAAATGTTAGCAAGTAAAAATTTCAAAATTTTAGGAGTTCAAATGGGTTTTCTCTAGAAGAGTATGAAAAGAATAGCAATTCTTAAGTTAACCTCTTGTTTTCATTTCTACACTTCATAGTCAAGATAAATTTTAATAACTAAGATAAAGCTTTGATGTTTTCATACAAAAAACCTTACATAACCCGCATTGAAATTTTTTCCACAGCTCATATTTTCCTCGAACGACATGAGGCCTTTTATCGCGTTTATGAAAACTTGAATATTTTCATTATTAAAAAATCTAAAATGAAGGAGACGATTCGCTAGATTGTGGAAAATATTTCTGATAATTACTTTATTTTTGAAGGTCCTGGCATTATAGGAGTTAATAACTTCATTAAAGATATATTTACATTGAAAGGGAACAATGCTAGTCTCTGGGACTGCAAAGACAAAAAAGCATCGTAATGATCAATCATGGTTGAACATTATTGACAATACAATCTCCAAAAATGTTTTCACGACGATTAGTAAGTTGATTAGGCCCGGTTCTAATTTTATAGGTCAGGGGAATAAGTTTGAGAAAAAAGGATTTGGATTTCATGGACATTAATTTTTAGTTCAACGCTATTTCACAATGTCGTCCACGATGCCATAAAAAGAATGTATTATCTTAGAAAAGTATATTTGACTTATATAAACTAATTGAGTATGCCAACTGGCCTTTAGTTCTCCATACCACATGAAGAACCCTTGAGCTACGACCAAACCTTAAATTAGGCATTCTCTCCCATGTCACTCGTTTATATACATCATGCCTTCTAGCTATCTCTTCTATCACAATTACTGTTAAATTATTCCATCTCGACGAATACTTCACAGAAACTACTCCCTAGGCATTGTGTTGTAAATAAATATCGTTTCTAGAGAAAATTAAGATTGAAATGCTCAGATGTAATTTGTGTGTTCATGTTACTTGTCACATCTAAGATGCCATATCTAAAAAAATTGGCATCCTTCAACACAAATGGAACAACTGTGGTAATTATTTTATTTTTTTCCCGAGAATTTAATAGCAGCCAAAAATAGTATTCGACCATTACATAAAAATCTATTTTTCGTCACTTTTTGGTATTCCAAGGCTAACAAATTTTTTATTCATCAAATTTTTACAACACCACTTAATTAAAAAACAGACACGACCCGGGTTGTGACCAATGATCGTCATCATCAGGTCCGTTATCGGTCCATCAGGTCCATATGATGAAGACGATCATTCGTCAAACCTGGGTCGTGACGGTTTTATTTAATGATGTGGTATTGTAAAAGTTTGGTAGGTAAAAATTCGTTGATTTAGTATCCGTGTATTCTCCAAAAAATTTCGTGGAAGAAGAATAAAGATTTCCTCCATAAAAGTATGCATGGTAAATCAATCATATTAAGTAAAAATTAGCGTTTGTAAATTATCTGAGTTGCTTGAGTAATACCAATACTTTGATTTCTCACGACACAATGTTATGTGCACCTAGGTTATGAAAATCGTCAGCAATGTTAACTTTTCACAAACTATGCCTCAATTCAGGTTAAAACCTATGATGCAAACTAGAGTTTTCACTACTAGATAAATTCTATCATGAATTAATCGAAGTTATTGTTGCTGAAAGCAAAAGATTGTTTCTAGACAGAACGATTATTTCCTCAAATTTTAATCTCTTTAGTAAGGTTCGAAAAGATGGTTTCTAGGGATTCCAATCGCCTATCTAATGTAATGACCAACGTTTTGGCTACTTACACTGATGCCATCCTCAGGAAAATGAAGTTACCAAAGCAGAAGCGGCAATCGAAACGTTGGTCATGGACCCAGCAACCCGGTTAGAATTCCAAGAGACATTCCTGAATATTATTCATCGGGAAAGCTTAAAATCTTTCAAGATTAAAAATTGATACCGACGGACTTGAGTGGATTTTCTCATCGCTGAGTCCTTTTGCAAATGTTTCCTCTCATTTGTCCAAAAATGAACGGCATGTGACTGTTCTTGGCTGGTTTTACCGAAGCTTATCTGATGGGCTCCAAGCTCAGCCGTGAGCGGTATGCATAAAGGAGCCCATCCTAATTATTTTATCTATTCTACTTATTCTCGTACACTTCTTACATCTCAACCTTTTGCCATTATTTGATGTCATTCCTATGCAGTGAGCTAGTGTGCTTCCAGGGCATTTCTCTCATCTCTATCTCCTCCACTGCCCTCTTCTTCTGATCAACTCAACAATCGCTGACATCTCCCGATTCATTCACGCACTCAGCGACCCTTCTCCCCCTCCCGACATCTACAAAATGGAGGGGAGGACAACAGCAAAACGTTGTGAATTCCAAGGAAGGGGATCCGGCGACCGGCGATTCCCCTCTCCAGGGACACTGCCCTGCAGATTTCTCACCCCACCATTAGGATTTTCCAAAAAATATCCTTTCGCTCGGCAGAGCTGAGGTAAAGGAGTGCTTTCGTAATTAGCGGCGAAGTTGATTGATGCGAGCGCATGAGCCGGGGCTGGGTTTGTACAGGTTTATTGCCGAGGAGTTCCCCGCTTTGATAGGACAAGGTGGACATGGTAAGCAACCAAATGAAGGAATAAGAGGGGGGAGGTCTAGCCCTTCCTTTAAGAGGCGTTTAACTGGAAACGAATCATGACGCGTTTGAGACGTCGAGAGTGTCCCATGGGGTGGGGGAAGGAGGCTGTGATGGATAGCATTACGCCGACGATCCGAAAAACGACTTCATTCCCGCCATATCTGATAGATTTTCTTACGCCAATTAATCACGAAAGATTAAACGCTCACCATTCCCTAACATTCATGTTTGAATGATCATTAAATTATTTCCTCCATGGACAAGTCTCACCTTAAATATTCTAGAAGGAGCGTCTGAAGAAATTACAACTTGGCTGTTTCCACATGAGATTTTATTGTTACCGGTCATGGTTTCGTTATAGAGTAACATTATCAAGGATACCTTGATAATGTTACTCTATGTTACTGATAATGTTACTTAATACTATGAAGGATTTCCACGAAGTCGCTCCCGCTACCATTACTTAAATATTCTCGCTTGAATGGGACTGCAGCTTATTATAATCAGGCATCTCCTGAAGACAGCATTGGCTACACTCCGAACATAAACTGTAACGTCCACTCCTCAGAGAAGGAGAGTCAGTCAAGAGCGATTCGGCAAAACATTTGGCTCGTAATCAATCATGGCCTTAAATTGTGATCCTCAATGGCTCAATGATTTTCAAATGTGCGTTTAAACTTAGAACTTAGCCAAAAAGCAATTTTTCCTGCCCGGTTTTATTAAAAATTGCAATTATGTTTCCCCTTAAGTAAACAATTAATGATTTCATTTTCATCTTAGAAAATTATACACAGTAAATACTAATATACCGTAGTGCCATAGCTTGGGCCCTTGCCACTAAAATCATTTATTTATTAGATAAACAATTCCTTGGCTATCATATAAATAGCTTCTTCTACATAAAACTATCCAAAAATTCGAACTTACCAGGAGTTTGTATCACAGCCGTGGAAAATGCTATTCTCTTCTTCACATAAGTAATTATTCAAGGTTAAGTACGAAACGAGACACTTTCGAATCCATATTTTACCGTACAATACCTTACCAAAGGTGTGTATGGGTTGATCATTGTTAATTTTGCTCATATGATTGCACACAAGTGAAATTAGGTAAGTCCCACGCTTGGACAGGTTTGTTTGGAACCAAAATAAATATGGTAGTAATGTGGAAGACATTATTACCATAAGGCATGGAATACTTTCATCAAAATATCACGAATAAAGTTTAAAAAATACAAATAAAAAATAAACATTGACAAAATATAACGAACAAATCAAACAAACCTACGGGAAAGGTCTTTATCAGAAGATACATATTGGAAGGAAGTTTACGTATGAAGCAAATGAGGTAAAAAATTTCATCGGAACGAAGGAAAAAATGGTGTAAGAGGAAGGTAGATGGAAGCGACTCTCAGGAAGAGGGAAATTTATTCAGGAGGAAAGAACGTGTGAAGCACTTGCGCAGAGGTCAAAGAAAGAGAAGAGGGTATAGAATGTTATAATACAAAGAATAGAATAGCATATTTAAGGTGCTAAGTTTCCCAATTTACGTGACATGGAGGATAATCTTTAAAACTGACTAGAGATAGGAAATTTCCTACACATGAAATTGGATTAAAATTTCTGGTTTATAGAAATGAGTGGACAGTAAAAATATTGTATTGAAAAGTTTGACCTGGGAACAAAAGGAGAGAGAAAAGAACTACTGTTTCACACAAAAATAAAGACCAGAATACCTCGGATGATAACTATCAAAGGCTACGAGTTAACACAACTTTTCTTGCAAACCAAGTAAAAATGACAATGAGGATTAGGAGAAGAAGGATATCGTGGATTCAAACCATCCCAAAGAAAACTAACAACACAACGGTGGGCATTCTTCAAGTAGTCATTAACTAAGAACGAAAAACCTTAATGATTACCAAAACCCCAAATAGATAAGCTCTGTACAAAGAAAGAAAGATTGGTCCAAATTTAATTCGACACTAAAACCTTTTCCCGATAGGCATATGTAAGGCATTTTAGCTGCGCCACTTTCAAAGAAAACTAAGCAAAAAGAATGTGTGAGACGGAAAAAATTCGTTGGATCGCAAAAGACGGGCTGAGCCATAGTATACTCTACATGCAGCCGAACCTGGTAGTCACTTCAGCATGTATGCAGGCCTTAATGAATCATTTTTCATCAGGTAGAAAGAAACCCAGCATCTTTGGTGACACGGGAATTTTAGATGAAGTGTAAGAGTTCTTCAGATTTTTTCCTCTAAAAATCCTCTTTCAACAGAGAATAATTTATTCAGAGTTGGACTAAAATATAAGGTGAAAAAATAACACCACTTCGTAAATTATTTAACAACAACCTCAATGGACCAAACATGGAATCGTAATTGAAGGTAGAACCGTAAAGCTTTTATACAACGTTAAGAGAACTGTGAAAGTTTTAAATGGCATATTCTGCAATAGTGGCTTGGAGAACTCTCCCAAGTGTTATGCCAAATTAATAAGATTGCTTGTTATATTAAAGTATAAGGGATGAGTAATTTTCTGAGTTAATGATGACGGTGCGGTCATAATCAAACCCTGTCGCGGTGAAGATGGAAGGTTTAAAGCCCTGGTTACACGATACATTAACCCGTAGAAGTTAATGTACGAATTCATGAACGCGTAAATGAACGCAAAAATTCACCGTGTAACCACACCAACTTGTACGAATGCATGAACGCGTGAGCAGGGAAATAGAACCTGTTCTATTTAGTTCATGCACTCGTTCATGAACTTGTACAGGAACACGTACAGGTTAATGTATCGTGTAACCAGGTCATTAGAAGCAAGAGTAACCATTTTACGCGCTCTCAAATAGTTCCTTAAACGCTTAAAATAGCTTACAAATTTGACGCACGTATTTGGTAACCCAGAAAATTTCAAAACAACGAAGAATAAAGCCGCTGCTATTAAAATCATTCCATTTAACTCGTTTGATATACATACGATCTCCGAGTACGGCTGTCGGAGTAATGCGTGCCGATTGGCCGGGCTGAAAGGCAGGATTGAAACCTCCAAAAAGATAAAGAAAATAAACCTCGGTAGTGGCGTAAAAAGGGGCAGCAAAAGAGGATGTGCCTTCGCGCGGAGAAGGAAATGAAGCAAAGAGGGAAAGAGAAGTCAGAGAACGACAGGTGGGCGAAAGTAATTAAGGAGCCGACGCACGCCAGAATATTTGGGGAGATCTCAAGAATTTCGCCAAGGAGGCGTAGTGAGCGTGACGGGGGGAGTAAGAGGTCGCTGTGAGAAAAGTATGAGGCTGGAGGGGGATCGAGAAATGAGAGAGAAGGAAAGATTTGGAGACAAGGGATGAGATGTAGCGGGGATGATGGGAACGGTGAAAATTGTCGCCCTCCTTTGCAAACATCACAGCAAATTCACGCAGCCAAGGCACGGTCCATTATTACATTATTTTCTCACGGGACCTCCGTCGGGATTTCCTTTTACTTTTCAGATCAAAACACTAGACGACAGATGCATTTTGTGAGCTAATCTGCGCTGAATATTACGAATGGAAACGAATGATCCGAAATAATTGGCGGTCATATCCCCTTTTGACTAACTCATTTTAATGATGCCATGAACAATTTATGCGGTTATTGTGTACAGATGTACTAATAATTAAAATTTTTACCCATCTTGAAGTTTAAAACGCCTTGATGTAAAGAAAGGCAACTGCCGTGGGATTTGGGCTACCAATTATTATTATAAGCCTATTTATTAGGGCAGAATTGCCTTTTTTCATCCATCCATCCCATCCATCTCTTTGGCGCTACAGGTCGTGAAGATCCCGGGTTTCCAGAATTATTCGCTCCCATTCCTCTCTGCTCTCGGCCTCTGTTCACCACCTTCTCACTCTCAAACTCTGCAGATCATCCTTCAGATTATCCAGGCATCTTTCTTTGGGTCTTCCTCGTCTCATTTTCCCCCCGGTTTCCCTTTTTTCCAGACCATTGTTTCCGGGATTAAAGGAAAAAATAGGCATGGCATATCGGTGCTATTTTTCTCTTCGGCTGATATTGCGGTAGAAGAATATTAGCGGAGCAACTAAGGCAAAACTGTACAGCATTATCCAAAAGCCAATGGTAATCTATGGATTGAAAGCATTGACAATGACAGTGGCAGATGAAGAGATGCAAATGAGGATGGAAAAAATATCTAAGAAAGATTTATGTATGGCGCAGTAAATGAGCAAGTCTTTTGTGGGATACGTACAATTGAAGAGTTTTTACAGAGATATTTTACAGAGAGCCGGAAATAATGGATATAAAAAGGGTAATCAAAGGATCAGATGGGCATGACACCTCCAAAAAATGCCGGTAACAACGCATTACCCCTCATAAACTCCTAAAAATCTGATCATAAACTCCTAAAAATCTGATCTTAACTTCTCTGGAAGGGACTTCCAAAATCATTGTACAGAAAGCATTTTTCATTTGAATAAAATCTAATAACATTGTTCTCGTTAGCCAAGCAATGAAAAATATAAATATTTCCGGTCAAATAATGCTTGTTTAACTAACATTTCGAGAGGAAATTAGAATTTTCAAATTAATTGGTGGTCTTAATATATTAACAAACTCATTTGAATTGAATGCTTCTTAAGGAATCTTACACGATTATTGAGTACATACGTACTTGTAATAAATATTCTCCTATCTTAAAGTTCAATGCACCTAGATATGAAACAAGGCATCAGACGCGGAATTTTACTACCAATTATTATGAAGACCATAAATACACACTGTTTTTTATGATTAACCAATTACTCTTCTATAATATTATCATGGTTTACATTTAAATACTTGGAAGGACATTCAAGAAATATCGAAGAAAAAATATTCGTAGGAATAACGTCTCGCTCGATGGACTAGTAATTGAAAGCACAATCTACGCTACGATCGATCATTTTAACAGAAAATTTATTCTCATCGTGTTTGTACGAATGTTCTTTAAACAAACAGTAAGCGAACCTTCTAATTGATTTATATCTGAAAAAGACCCGTCTGGAAGTTTCCCATAACCCTGAAATATTTATTCCTGTTTACCAAATTATCACTGGAGTGTTGAAAAAACATGTGGTATATTTTCATATTTTATGAGGCATAAAAGTTAAATTCGGAAGTTTGAAAAATAATCAATTATGAACGAATGAATAACACTTAATGCAAATGTACCTTATACAGATTTAGCAGATAAAATCTTTTAAACATGTCACATCTACAGTTTTATTCAGGCAGCATGAAACTCAACGGTATAAAATGTTTATTTGACCAAACATTTCCTGTTTCAAGCATTATTATCTTCATTGTTTTTCTGATGCAGATCAATTCTTATTCACTTAGTACATTATTCTTAGTATTGATGACATTTAGTAATAACATTTATTTTTTCTACACAGAAGTACGAAAACCGCATCCGGTTCAATTACGAGGAATACCTTCACCTTTTATTGAGCATACATGCATAAAAATATGTTGGTGAACAAACATGGAGCGAAAATACAAACTTCAGGCACCACATACACAATTAGACCCTTATTAAAAATTAATCTTTTTTGTCAGATTGTTTGAACCCAAGCTATCACCACCAGAAAGAGGGAAGTCATTCTATAAAAATATTAACTGGACTACGTAAAAGCGCTAGTAATCAACATCAAATTCAAGTAACTGGAAAACTTAATAATTTTCTTGTAAAATTACGAAACTAAAGACCGAATTCTCATATTTTAAGTACTTAAAATCCCAAAATGCCATATTATTTGGTGCCAATTTAATCTGTTTTTATGGTCACACCAGATATATTCGGTAATAAAACTGCTATATTTAAAGAAAATGATGCATTTTTGCGGAAGGAAAATCTCCTGAGCATTCACAGCACTTCCTCAAATATTATATAGTAACGGCTCACTTAAGAAAACTTAGATTTAATAAATAAAAAATACAATCATAAAAAATAAAAAAACTTTATCATTAACCTTTATAGAACCTTACTAAGATATCATCATGCGGTAAATATAAAAAAGAGCCAATCGCTGAGGTTGAGACCAGATAATATAACATATCGTCATATTTCATCCGTTTGGAGTTAGAAATTTTCTGTTGCTACTACAAATTTAAACGTGTGGTAGATTTAAAGAAACTGCTGACATTCATGAAAGATATTAAAATTGAAGCTGATGTACATTAACATCATCTGAAATTCATTTATTTGCCTGTTTGGAGCCTAAAGGCTCCTCTTGATGTTGCTCCTCCTGTAGATGTTGCTCTAGTGACTGTTCAATTGTTTCAATTGTTCACCAACCAAAAGTGGTCATAAAAATTTAACAAAAATAATTAATAAAATTACTGGAGTTTTTAAACACTGTTGAAGAGCAGGCATCTGTTAATAAATACAAAAATTAGGAAATACCTATCAATTATCCAACCTGTTCTCTTGTATGGGTCAGAAGTGTGGACACTGACAAAGTACACACAGAAAAAGTTGTTAACTTTTGAAAACAAGATATAAAGAAGAGACTATGGACCAACTCTTGAAGCAGGAACATGGAGAATAAAGAAAAACAGAGAACTCAAAGATTTATACATAAGACCTGATATTGTGGCCGTGGTTAGAAGCAGAAGGATAAGATAGTTTGGTCACGACAGAAGAAGAGAAGAGGATACAACCATACGAAGAGTGTGGAGGGGACACCCAGAAGGAAGACGCCCACCAGGAAGGCCAAGAATAAGATGGAAGGACCAAGTCGCCAATGATGTGAGAAAACTGGGTGGTGACATTGAGATGGCGGAAAACAAAAAAGTCTGGAGGCAACTTGTAGGTGAGGCCAAACATCAGCTTGGATTTGAGTGGCCCCTGGAGTAAGAGTAAGGAAGTAGTTAATAAAATATAAAGAAGTTCTACCCGCTTCGTTCAAAACAGCTACGAGCAAACATACAGTGTCTCACAACTTTTAGAGGGACTAAGGTGGGAGCCCCCAGTGACATAGAGGCTACGCGCTAGGCATAGCTTACTTGTGACATTCAGTACTGGTGTGTTTCAGAGCGATACAGTGAATATAATCATGACATTTCATTACATCTCTTGGTCTTACAGAAGCGATAAAATAGGAGAGATATATTTTCGAACAGATAGGTACAAAGACTTGTTATTTACTTTCACAAAAAGCGACCACAGTAAAAAAATGAACCTCACAAAATACACTCCCGTAATACACGTTGCCATTTCATTTCCCAAAACCTTATCCCTTGCATCTTTACTCGGCAGGTGTCCTAACATGTATATGTCCCTGCGGCGGCTCAAACGATAATTTGTAGATGTAGATATAGAGTTATAGATGTGGTCTTATTTATTACTGACTGTGATTGTCAACCCATTATTGCTATTCTTCTTTACATGTAAGAGAATTCATAGATTAAATGAAAACTAAACCTTAAGTTGAAAAAATACTATTCCTCATCAATTAATCGCCTATTTAGATCCTTAAGGAATTATTAAAGCACATCGATGGACCATCGCTCTGCAACACACCTTACCAAATGCTTCTTCGTGAGGCAAGAAGATGAACATCGAACACAGCCTTCATTACAGCCTCTCTTTATGGGCAATAGGAAGATGCAGTTCAGCTACATTACTCACGAACTCATTCAGAATTACCTTCGTCTCTGCGATAAAGAATATTTACCCAACAGATTATCCCCACATCACACTGGATAATCGACCTGGGTATTTTTCCACGTATTTTTCAAATTAGGACGGAAGTTTCGCTCAGCCTAGAGAGACGGCTGGGGTCTATTGACTCGTAACGTTTCCTAATTGTTTGTACTGCTATTGACATTGGTTTTAAACAGATTTTGACAACTATTGACATCTTTTACCGATTAAAAGACGTTTATCCGAAGATGAGCTCAGCATTCATTTCCCAGTAGGAATGGGTTTGAAACCATTCGAAAAAATTCCGAGCGGATAACTTAGGAGTTACGTGGTACAATCGAAAATAATTTGAGATTTTTTTTCAGCCGTTCATAAAAATCTCACGCAGCATTCATGACTGAGTTTTTCCAAGATTTTCTTTTGTAGGAGATTTTCCAAGGAGATTTTTTTTCCAATGAGAAGTATTACTGATGGAGCTGAATATCGCGATTGTGGACGCAATGAACAATTTACTTTACATTTTACTTACTTTATCCATCATAGTGGATGAAATGCACCAAAATATCCAACCATTCTTTGTTGTACCACGTAGATCATTAGTTACAAGAACGGGAGTATCGAGAACGATTCACACGCAACTTTCTAGGTGGGATTCGAACCTGAGATTACTCGGGTCATTAGTCCGACACATCGCCACTATGGTGGTAGCGTTCAATTAGATATTGACTGTTCTTCAATTTAACAAATCATAAAAAGTAGAATAACCCTATCACTAAGCTTATATAAAACCTTACTGAGACATCTTCATGCGGTAAATAAAATCATAAAAAATCATTTAAAATATAATGACTTTATCATTAGGCTATTATAGAAACCAGATAATAAGACATATCATCATATGTAATCCATGTTTCAAGTTATAAATTTGTTGTCGCTACTACAAATTTGCACGTACGGTAGATTCAAGGAAACTGCTGCCATTCATGAAAGTTATTAAAATAGAAGCTGATGATATCATCTGGCATTCATTAATTTACCTGTTTGGAGCCTCAAGGCTGTCTGCGAGGCGGTGGGTGGGGTGTAGACTTATATAAGAGATAAATTTCATATAATAAAAATCGTAGCAAACAAATATCGAGGTATCACGCCGAACGACAGTTCCAAAAGAAAAACATATTTTACCCTAACTCTGACCTAAGTGCAGAAAACTCAGGTCATGTAATTCTTTGATCATAGATCCATTGGCAGATTCCTTTGCTCTATTGAGATGAGTGCCTAAGAAATATAATAACTCATAAGTACCGTCAGCAGTCATAGCAAGAAATAGTGATGATCGTCAAAGACCGAACAAAATCTCCAAGAATACAATATTAAAATAAATAAGACTATGACCAAAGTCCTAGTGTCTGGTAGAGAAGTGGAATATAGAAGTCACATTGAGAGGAAAGAAATTAGAGCATGCGGATTCCTTCGCCTATCTTTGAAGTGCCACATTGTGGGACGGAAGAGATGCAACGGACTTCAAGCGAAGAATATCCTGAGCTAAGAAAGGGTTCATGGGTTAAAGGCAACTGATGTGATCAAAGAAAATAGGACTAATATTGATGAAACAACATCAAAAAACATTCATTTGTAGCGTAGTATTCCATGGATCGGAATCTATTATTTACTGAACTGAAGAAAATATCAGGGCTACTGAAAAAACTGATCAGATAAGATGAGAAGCTTTCGAGATCTAGTGCTAAAGATCATATCGATTGACATTAAAAGAAATGAATAAATTTAAAGAAAAGTAGAAGAGGGAATGACTATATTGATTAAGAGGAAAGAAGAACCAGATAAATATAATACACTCAAGGCGCAATAGGTTTACGAAGAATTTAATTGAAGGGAAACTATATGGACTTGTCCCAAGAGGAGGGAAAAGGAATAAATTCACTGTACAAATAAAAAGAAAAGTATATAAGACGAGCAACAAATGAGTGGGAATAAGCATGAGGTAGTGAAGAATGGAGGACTGGAGTCAACCAATCTTAAGATTGAACAGCCAATAAACGAATAAAGTACCGACTCTCCGGCGGATAAATTAAGCAAACCGCTTTGTATTCAATTAAGTACACAGACAGGGTTCGGAGCAAGTGATGACATATCCGGCGCTTAATCCGACCACGTTCATCGGGTGTGGAGAGCGCCGCTCCGTGCCTCCACGTCGCCTTTCCGAGTGTAGCTAAAGAGAAAGAGGAAGGATAAGAGAGAAAGAGGAGAATTAAGAATGAAGGAAGAAGAGGAAGAGGGGAGAAGGACGGGGCGAGAATGAAGGGGTCCATAGCGAGAGGAGGAAGAGAAGCGAGGATGAACGTGATGGCCTGGCAATGACTGCGAGCGTATTTGGGAGCAGATGCAAATGACGTGCCCCTACCTCCTGCGTTCTCTCTGGCTTTCTGGAGGAGGGGGTGGAGACGAGGGTGGGGGCGGGGAACAATGCGATGGTGGGATGGGAGGGAGAATGGGAAAAAAATGCGAAAACTCTAACGGATAAAAATTGAAGTTGAGCGTGGAGCCCACGGAGCATGGCGAAGGGAGGGAAGGGTTAAAAGGTACGGTGGGAGTGTGAGCGGGTGGGGTGTAGACAAGAGAAGGAAGGAGGGGAGGTTGGAGGGGTCAAAAGGGAAAAGGGCAACGCGTTCGAGAATGCGAGTGTGTGCTTGCGTTTGGCGCTGTACAACGGGGGGAACGAGGGGGGGTTGGGTGGGAGATGTCGACGGGAGACACGGGGGCCTATGTTAAACCGCGTGAGTGCGAGTGAACGACGTGAGGAGCGCTCTGCGGGTGTATTCAAATCCACACAATATACTACCACATCTCAAAGAATGCGTAAACTGAGGGGAAAATAAAAAAAAAACTGTTTTTTATAGCGCAAGGTCTATTTTTTTAATGTGCGCTCAGGAGTCTTGATTTTTTTTTCAAAGAACAACGACGTGCATAAATTACCTCTTCATATTCAGCATTTAGAAATGTAATTTTCCATTTTAAATACGAAAAAATGTTCTTTTGCGTCGCACAGAATTTTAAGAAGGCTTCCATCTTTTGAGATGCGGATATTTTGTGTCGAGGAAATTGACTAAAATGCGAAAAAGGCTGCACACAGAAAAATTATTCTGTGAAAGAATAGAAATACCAAGAATACTGTTCTAGAAAAGGTTGGTAGGGATGAGTAACACTGGGACTAAAAGTGACCTAAATAACTTACGACTTCAGACTGACCGAGATGGATTTACGTTTGCCGATACATTACACCTGGATGAGTGCCAGAAGTAACTGAATAATTAGGAAAAATGACTGGAAAAGGTAGATTAGGTTCAGGAACCCTGTATTAACTGCACATCACATCCTACCACTGCAGAAATAGAGCGACGCAGTGATGCAACAGGATAAATTGCTAGCATTTTATTTTCCGTAATCTGGCATCTTATTTTGGTTGCAAAAAAGGATTCTTTAGCCATGGTTTAAATGGCTTTTAAACAATGGCTTGAGCCATGGTTTGAATGTCAGAAGTAAGCTAAGTGAATTTATAAGGTAATGATGTTCCTCTTGATGAAAAGCACAAACCTTGGCAGATGCTGTTAAACAGCACTAACAAAACTTTCCTGACATGAACCATGCTCTTGCATGAGAAAATCTTTAATAACTGACAAAGCATAACCATTTTCTCTGATGATTCGCTTAGTAATTCTAGACCTATTGAATAGCTTTGCATGCGATTTATACATTTCCATAACGTTGAATTCCCAGTCATCAGGAAATAGATTCATTTAAATGTAATTTTAAACATTGGGAAATAAATTAAAACAACTAATTCAATTTTGAGCAACTCAAATGGCGTTCACTTCCTCATTCATTTGCCTTGAACTCGTGAACTTCTCCAGTTCAAGGTCGTGAAGTGTAAGAGGTTTTCTAAATTATCATTTTTCATCATCGACATTCATTACAAAAACGCAATGCATTTTTGTGCCTTCAAGCTTGAATTTCCTATACATGAGTTGTAGAGCAGCATAAAAGTGTTGCCTGCATATTTTAAAGTTCTGCAATTCTACACCATCAAGTCAATAGCACAGGTATGGCAGCTAAAACATCACCACTGTGGAAATTGGCGTTAAGGAAACCATGTTAACGCTATAGTATTCAACCAATGCATACGGAAATTTTCAACCTCATCTACAGCTACATGTACAAACTATCCTGCGAGTTGCGTGTGGCAGGGGAATGTTAGGACATCAGCCGTATAAAGGTGTTGGGAATAAAGTTTAGGAAGGTGAAGTGGTGACGTGTATTATGGGAAAGTGTTAAGTGGAGGTCAGTTTTTACTGTGATCGCTTATTGTGCGCGGAAAGAACGAGTTTTTGTACCTATCTGTTCGGCAATGTTACCCTCTTATTTCCCCTTTCTGTCAGACTAAGAGATGTAGTGGGGCGACGTGATAATATTCTCTGTGTCGCTCTGAAACACATCAGTTATGATCTCACTCGATATCAAACGCTATCTTACACCGATTCATTTATAGATGGAATATAAAGAATGTGCTTGTTTATTTACATAAAATAGGTGCTGAAGAGCCTCCAAGATCTCTAAAATATAATAATAACGATGGTAGGCGTGAATCGCCTTCTCCCAAAGAGAAAAGGTTTTCGAAATTCTATCTAATCTATTTGTTCTAGTGGCAATATAGTGCAATGTTAACACGTAGTAATATGGCATTTGAAATATATTTCGAAATAATTTTATCGCATATACACAGACATTCTTCTAAATGCGATACAATGCGTTTCATACTATCTACTATTATGGTGGTATACAAATATCAAGGTCTCATGTCAGATAAAAAAAGTGAAATTCAGTTTCAATTGGAGGTCAACGCGGCTGCTACCTAAAACGACTCTTTGACCCCAAAACTAAAATAAAACGACCCTTTGACGAAAAAATACAAAAATATCACACAGCTCAGTACCTTTGGTCTTTCGTACCGAGTGTAAACATGAGGCATTTATTCTGAGCAAAAGATATTTTACGCCTCATTTTTCATTAATTTGTGACTTATAGACTCTTCAATCTAATGTGATAATAGTTCAAGACGGTTAAAATGGCTTACGGTATTCAAATCCGTATTGAAAATAAGTACAGTATTTTTTCACAGTCATTTACTGTAATCGTACAACACGTTTTGCAGCATGCTGCATCTTCGGGTACAATTGTTTATTTTTTATTTATTGATTGTTTTGATAGTAACCTTACGCTAAGATTGGGGAGGGGATTGGAGAACAAACTAATATTGGGATGAAAGGCAGGGGAATATAGATTTTGGGCTTGTAAGAAGAGAATATTTTCTGAAAGGAGTAAGGAGGGGTGTGGAAAAAGTAGTTCATAGCAAAGGTTGCTTGACCGTTTGATAATTTCCATCTGTACCAAAGTATCCATCTTCAAGGCTTTGGGCAGAGCATGTAAAATTTTGGCGATAAAATAACTTACATGATTATTATCAAGCAGATGCTTGACAAATTGAGAGTTGGAATCCTAATTAAAGTAACTTCGTGAGTGTTCTTTGATGCGTGTCTTGAAATTCGTTCAGTTTGACCTGAATAAGCTATATTACAACTATTACATTTAATCTTTTAATTAACAGGCTTGAATAATCTATACCATTTGTCTTTTCCGTTCAATAAAAATTTTGAAATGATTAGGGGAATGTAGAATGCTGCCTTAAGGAATATCGGAAGGCGGTTTGAAATCCTGCAAGAAGTTTTGCCTGGAAATGGGATAGAGCACTACATGAAATTTTAGGGTATCACTGTTTATGTGGGGGAAACCTATATTGTAGCTAAGGATTTTTGTTTTTTTTATTATTTACTTACGACTTACGATATTGGTACACGAAGCTCAGCAGCATTCGCTGAAATTTTGTATAACCTGTCCACAACTTCCCTTTTGACTGGACAGATTTTTATTAATCACACATGCAGGACCCAAATTCCGTGAACCCTGTCTTCATAACCAAATATTTTGATTCCTGTCTCCATATTTATAACTTAACTTTATTCAGAAATCTTGGGGTTCCACCCAGCTGCGAATACCAGCAAAAATATTTCTAAATTGACAATATACAATTGAATGGAAAATATGCCCGTTACATGTAGGTGGAAAATCACTCTAAATTTGGGACAGTATCGGGCTGTCGCCGAAGGAAAATGAAAAGGGTTTTTGCGGGAGATATTCGTCGGCACGGTAACCAGGAGAGGGGGGACGTGAAAGGGGGGGCAGAGTGCGAGATGTGGATAGTGAAGAGGTCGTAAAGGGGTGAAAGCGGACGATGAGTGAGTCGAACATTCGCTTTGAGAAGTGAACGAGCGCGTGGTACGGACGGCATTCCGAATCCGAAATTAATTTAAGGCGATGCGGCGGACGGGAGGGAATAAATTCCCCCCACCCCCCACATCCTCCCGGGGGCGAAGGCGGGAGTCGCCGGGGTTAAATCTCTCTCGTATGAACAGCGCCAGGCGACGACGTGCAGCTTCCACCGCCCCCGCTCCCTACCGGAAAAAAAATACACCGACCAATCTCATGACAGCGTGACGACGTGTACGAAGGCCCATGCATACATATCAACGTCACAGAGTTCCCATCGGAGGGAAGAACAGCATAAAAAGGCCAGTTTCTCAGTAGTAAATCTGGTTCAGCTTCAATGGTTTTATTCGCATTGTCCCATATTTTTGCATGATACTCTCACCTCCATCATATTCACGCAGTTCTTCGTGATTCGACTATCTCAGTGATAGCAAACCTATTACACCCGTATCAAAGGTTGCACGCCGAGATATTTTGGGTGACACACATTGTTTACGGACGGTCATCACTAAAGAATATTCTAAGCACGCTGAAATAATATTTAATGTAAAAACAATATTGAGAAAATTTTAAATTAGTACTGATTGAAATAAATTTTACTTTATAATATCGCATTACGCCCAATTGGAAAACCTTGGCGCTTTCTTGGACTTGCAGTGTAAGAAACACCGTACTTCAATTGGATATTTTGGGAATTAAGTTCATCCACAAAAAAGTAACTCAAGTAAATAAGTTGTATTTTTTTATGAAAAATTTTTCAAATTTGTTTTACTTGAGCTACAAATATCACAGAATTGTGCGTATGTAGATGTGATACGGCACTCGAGTAAAACTAAGTTTTTAAAATGTCTTTTCACAAACCAAGCTCAAGAGGTTAGCCAACAACTGGACTATCTTCTCTATGCTCCTTTTCTTCCAATATAGCTATCTCAACTAAAACGCCTATTTTTCTCTCCACCATTCTCCCAATCAATCATATATATTACCTTATTTACATAGTATCCACTCTTTGAGCATGATCAAACTGGCGAGATGTGCTCCTCCATCAACGCCCTTTAAACCAATTAACAGTACATACACCATTTCTCTTTCATTACCTCGCTCAAATACTTTCTGTCAACGTTAATGTCAGTTTCGCCACCACGAAGTGTTACCTTTATTTAATTAAATGGGTAGCGTAGTAGTTTACACTTGCCAACCGCTAATTGAGTTGTAATCATTCGTGCATTTGTTCCATGATCTATTGACGGGATATTTCCTCCATTCGCGCTCTTCCGCTGTTCTCCGTATTTTCCCACCGTTTACTCTGTTCCGCACCATACATGAGCTAAATGAGCTACTTCTTCAAGTTATTGCCCGTATTTGTTTATTCTGTATTCATCCATGCCAGTATCTTCAAATAAACCGGCTATTTGATTAAATATAGTAATCTTTCAGCTGAGACTCCGCTGTTCTCCGTATTTTCCCACCGTTTACTCTGTTCCGCACCATACATGAGTTAAATGAGCTACTTCTTCAAGTTATTGCCCGTATCTGTTCATTCTGTATTCATCCATGCCAGTATCTTCAAATAAACCGGCTATTTGCTTAAAGATAGTAATGTTTCAGCTGAGACTTGTAAGCCATTCACAATTTTCAAGGAGCACATGATGTAGGGATTCTAGGCAATGTCAATGTACTGGAAGCGTTCAGAAATAAATGAATCATCCCCTATAATATAACCATTACATTATATATTTCTATTATAAATAATTTCGGAGCATATTAAAAAAGCCAAGTTTAAAAGATGTAGCATAATTTCGGGTCCGAGTCCAACTCAATGAAGCCAATATTTACTTTTCCGAAAGTTACTGCAATCTTTAGTGGAAGTTGTACATAATGAAGAAACAAAAAGTGCAATTTTCCACAAAATAACCGATAATACACTCAACCCGAGATTCAATAGTATTACATCATCTTCAGATGATTAAATAACACCGAAAACTGAGTCGAAAGCAGTTCTATTTTTTATGGAAACTTGAATATTTTATTTATCCATTAATTGGTTCCATTCCTTTTAGCATTAGTCATTATCTCACCATATTTAATATCCATGGATTTTAATGCCTGCATATTCTCTTCATATTCATACAGAACCTTCCAGAAGGTGTTTACACTTTCAAAAACATAGGAAATCACAAAGTTAAACGTAACTTATCATTTCACAACAGCATTTGAAAAATTATCATATTATAAAAATATTCAGGTAAAAGCAGGTGAATGACACTCCCTTAAGGGGAAGAGAGCCTACGCTAACGCTCACCATGAGCGCTAGATATATTACAGTCCTCATTATTTCTTCCATTGTTCAAACGCAAAAGCGTGACAGTCAGGCATAAGTAATGGATTGATACAGCAATGTGCATCGATTCCATTCGTATGACATAAAAATGTAATTTTTGAATCCCTACTGCAATTGAATTTCTTTAATCAATCAATTTATTTACACGTGTGAGGTAAAGGTAATTTTATCAACAGATTTAAATTCTTTCCTGGATAGCTACCGTAAGCCAAAACGTAGGCCTAAAACAAACCTCTCACTGCCATCGCATTCTCGTTATCTTCTCTTTCATTCTTCCCAACTGGCACACCCACAAAGTAATTCTTGCATCTCACCTTCGACCTTGGCGTAACAACTGCACACACACACTCTGGAACCCTCCAGTTGTTCTTGACTGCTTTTATCTCCCAAAGCTTCAACACTCCTTTGTTTTTTTTTATAGTTATCATTTCACTGCTCTCACTTTGCCAGGTCTTTTTGGCCCATTTAGAGGAAGCGCTTTAGTGTCATTCAAAATTAGTCAGCAGATTCTTTGTGTAATCCAAACGCATCCCTTTCTTTCTCCCTTGAAAAAGTCCCATTCTCTTGACAAATTTCGTTTGCTACCTTTGACTCTGAGATTAATTGAAGCTTAAATTGAGAATACAAAGCTTTCTTTACTTTCCAACAACTTTCTGCTTCTTGTCTATCCGCCATCTCTCCTCATTGAAATTTTCAGCCCCATGCACCTCTCGGGTTAGCTGTAAAAAAGTGAATAATGGCAAGCTCCTTAGTCCAAAAACCTCATCAATCTTGCGTCCTTCAACTCGGTTCATAGTTATTCAAAACTTCTTGTTTTCTTCACCATTCATCCATCATAATTTCCCTCTCTCCGTCAAAGAGGGCAAAGCATGAATAAAAAGATCTCGGAAAAAATGGGCATTAGCATGAACCAGAAGAAATCAAGTGACTCCAGCTTCTACTTAAGTATTATTATCAGAATCAAAATACTCTTAAAACATGAAGCTGTTTTGGGGCGGTCGATTCAGGTCTCGGGACTGATACAACCCTTAAAATAGGCGTGATAAAAATAATGTAGACTTGGTATACTTTGATTTCACCAACGCACTTAGGGAATCGTCTTCATTTATTGAAATAAATATCAATAGGTTGTCGTGATATGGATAGTTGAGCAAACGGGAGCCCGTTTTGCTAATGTCTTTGTGACTATGGAATCGGAACTACTGAGGCCATTACCCCGACACGAAGTCTCCCGTAAGCCATTCGGTAAACAAGTGGAACTCGAATCTGCGGTCTCTCTCCCCTTTGTATCGGAGGTTAATGCGAATATCCCGAAGTTCCCCTGAATAACTCCACGGATTTCATGACGCAACTGTTTCGAGGCAATGACAGAATATCCACAATGAGTTGCTCTTTGGAGTACAAAAATGGAACGGGTAGAGGGACCTGTGTAATTGTTATCCATCAAGCTGTAATGGAAGATTTCTCATCTGAGAAGATGCTATAAAATCAAAAAAATAACTAGTATCGTAGTATAGTTTAGTAAAAATTTTGTCAATATCAAACATAGATTTGTTGTCATTAGGCATCAACCATTTACTAGTATGACTCCATCGTTCGACGCGTCCGCGACGTGTTTCATTAAGTTTAAAGACTGAATTTAGAGACATTGCAAAGGAAGGAATTCTGTTTCAGTAACAATTTCTTTACCTTGATTAAAATAATCTTTGGTAGGCATGTTACCTACCGAAGGGCATGCTAGATGCATTTGCTAATGAGACAGTCGCATGGTAGATTGAATGTTACACGCCGCTACCACGTAGGAATGAATATGTTGCGTACCACGAAAGTTTTCACGAAACTTCTGTCATGGTGAGTCGAGGGCTGGTTGAAGAGGAGATGTTTGCATTTAGAGGTGGGTTTTATTTTTCTCGGAAACTGTGACCAATTCCACCTCACGGTAAGAATGATTTGTATCTTGAAGTGAACTTAAACAAAAATACTTGATTACTGATAAAACTTGATCAAAGGTTTTGGTCTGAGTTCGGTGATATTTGTATGCGTTACAGTTAGGTAAGATACTATTTTTGTTACTTTTATGCCTTTTTTAAGCTTGAAAGCCTTTCTTGGACATAGAGTGACTGTTATTAATATTTATAATTGCCAAAAAGCATAGTAAAGATGACATAAGGCATTTTGCGGCAGAACTGATAACCCTGGCCAGACGAGTAGGACTGGCTTTTAGTGAAGAAAAAGCGAAGTACCTGAGAGTATAAAGATAAGCTAATGAAGAGAACAATCCCCTAAAAGTAGGACACGAAATTTTAAAAATATGTACAGACTTCAGATATCTTAGGGTAATCATTAGGCAAGATACTAAAGAAGAAAAATGAATGGAATTAAGAGTAATAAATGCAAACAAATGCGACTGAGCTCAGCAAAAACTGCTTATAAGCAAAATGTTATCCAGAAAAACTAAAGTTAAATAGGTTAAAATAAGTTAAATATTTCAAAGACTCTTTTACAACCAGATTTCAGGTTAAAATATGGGCTTTAAGCAAGTACATGAACAGGAAACATTAAATTTGAATAAGACAATTAATTTATTAGTAAAAAATTTTACAAAAACCACAGTTTAAAAACACAAGTTAAAAAACACTACCCAGGCTTCGGCGCTTAGTATCATCTTCAGGTGCTTTGCGCCGAATCCCGGGTCGTGTTTTTTCACTTTTGATTTTAAACTCCGTGGTTGTAAAACATTTCAACTTATTCATCCATTGTCATATTTATTAAAAATGGATTACCACAAGGTCACAAAAGACAACATTTTATTTATTAAATTCGAAATTTTAGTTCTGAGAACTATAATGGGACCAGCGAAAGAAGGTGAGAGGTGGCGCATGAGAGCAAACATAGAAATAAAGAGAACTATTTCCAGAGCCAGATATTATAGGTCTAATAAAATCAAGACGTCTGAGAAGGGCCGATTATGTCTACAGATTAGAAGGTGAAACGATACTGAAAGAAATTTTAACCTGAAGGAATAAGATCCTTGGGAAAACCCAGACTAAGGTGGCTGGACAAAGTTCAAAAAGACAAGAAAGATCAGATGCTCCACAGCAGTAAAGAAAAACCGAGAAAGTTGGCGCAAAGTTGTTGGTGAGGCAAAATATTTATTAAATTTTGATGGCCATGGAAGTAAGTACACCAATGTGTATATATGTTGAAGTATTACGAGTCGTTCATAGCCATAGAATTACTATTGCTATATTGTATTCGATGCCGTTTTGAGTGGACGCTTCCATCAACAAACCTACAGCACCATGTACTTTACAACTGCCAAGAAAATCAATCAACACGCAGTTAATTTAAGGTAGTACGAGCAAAATATCACTTTACCAAGAAATCAATTAATTTGGTCTCACTGTAAAGATAATATCTCATCCTTCTATTGACACCATAAATTCAACCCCTTACCTCATTACTTTTGGAGATATTTGCCAAAAAATACCAGCCCTTTTACATGGGTAATGGTACGTGTATGCACTCCAAAGAGACATTATTTACAAAATAAGGAATTTATATCACTTAGATGTCTTAAAAAAACTAGCAGCGCGTAGTTTGTATGTTTTTCCAACTATTAAAAAAAATCATACCGTCACCGCAATAGGTTCTTGGGTATCACAAAAAAAACCTTCCGTTTTGATGGAGTTTCAGACACACCGCGCGAAAAAAATGAGTAAAGTTTATGACTTACTTAGATATTTTCATTTGATTACTAATCACTTCTGTCATTTAAAACTATATTTTTGAACCATTAATAATGCAATATTTAATAATGCAATATTTAATTCATGTGTCCTACAACTGGTGACACTAAAACGTATAATTCGAATATGGTCTCTATTATGACTTGGAAACAATCTCGCTCGGACTAACTTATAGGACACATGTTCTAGCGAAATATATCAGGATAATTTTCCTCTCCATCTTATCTCAGATATTAAGTGCAGGTACCCATTCCTACGCAACATATCTTCTCAAGGCATTCTATCCTTCTTTTCCATTTACAATTCTCATATTCTCAGGTTCAAAACTCATTTAAAATTCATTGAGTATGCCTTTATCTGAAAAATAACCGTCCTAATCTACTTTCCTCCGTCAATTTCAAAATACCAACTCCACTACAACGTGCAGACTCAATACACCAAATGCCTATTCCCAGACTACCACTCACCGAGCGCTCACGTCTAACTCCGCCTCTCTGCTGTACTGTGTACTCTATTTCCGAATACATCGATACTTTGCATCCAATGTCTTCGCCAGCGAAGCTTTGTACCGCCTACAACAAGATAAACTCGACTTCTGTCCTTTCCATTCTGGGTTAGTGTGAAATTCCAAAGAGGGAAATTCATTCGCTTTCACCGAAACTCAAACCCGGGTCCCTCAATATCGCACCGAGTACTTAAGCCAGACAGACTGTCGAGGTGTTCTCACTTCCCTACCAATCGCCCAGAGGAGTTTCGTGGGCTTTAAAGGAACGAGGCGTTCAGAACTGCCGGACATAAAACGTTACGCAACAATCCTATGTGCGCGCTCAGCGCCTCAGTCCGCGAAACTAAAGGAAAAATTTGAACGCGATGAGATGTTCGCTTTTTCGACAGGTTTTGAGGATAGTGAGAGTAGCCACGGTAGAGCAAGTGTGCATTAATGCAAAATTTAGCAGGTGAAAAAATTACTAGACTTGACCGGGATCGTTCCTGGGATATCGTAGAGTGTTTTACCTCGTTAAGCTATAGAGGCGTCCTGGTTTGATGGGTCCGAGGAGTTTCATAGCACTTGCTGATGAATTTTTATTTGAGTTCAATGTTTCAAATCGTTCAATGGCATTTAAAACTTTATGCTGTTGCTTCTGAGTGCATTTAATAACCGTGCTCCAATGATTAGACATGTCATGGAATACCAATCAATACCGCGGATTTCTTAATTGTGCTCTCCCAAAATATGCAAACAGTGCTATCATAATATTCATAAATTATCAAATCACTATAAATAATTCAAGTTCAAATCGGGCCAAGGTTATAAAGGATGATAAATTTCAGTGGGCTGCGATTGTTGGCTTTGATTGGTGGAAGCAACATAGATCACGTGAGTATTTTTCCCCCAGTGTCTTTGCTCACATTGGTAATAGACGAATTGGCAGTCTGTAGAATGGAATTTATCAACGTTTCAAAACTAAAAAAAGAGAAGCATTATTTCTTTTTAGATACCAAAAAATAATAAGAAGTACTATCCAAATTCAACGAAACAATTTAAAAACGCACATTCTTGGGTTTTTCAAGTAATTATCAAGGTGGTTGGAAAAATATGTAGGTGATATATGTCCTGATTTAATACTTTTTACATGTCCCACCTTCAATTTCCATCATTGTAGCGAGCGAAAAATTTACAAATAAAATAATAAATTAGAGTAACAAAGCTAGATTAAAACCTATAACTAATGTTTAACAAAAGAGCCCTAATAAAATTCCTACTACTTCCTCAAAAATAATCCATAAAACTCAATCACGAATACAAGGGAAAAAGCTGTAAACCTTCTTTACCCAGCGTATCAACAGCGTAAAACTTATACCATCAGAATTTTATATTCAATGCATTTTCATTTCTCGCCGACCGTCTCAAGAGAAGGCACTTCATTAATGCAAAGCAAGGGAGGAGCGTATTGTTTGATGGAAAGATGCATTGCCCACTAGGGAGGCCACTTTAAAAGGAAAACTCTTTTTCAAGTTTTCTGCCATTTAGGTCACGATAAAATGATAATGAAGGGAAGGACTACACGGTTTAGAAAGGAAAAGTTAAACGGGAACTTGGAGAAGAACTTAGCGATTTTTGCTCGTGGCGGGGGGGCGTGGGAAGCTGTTTACTAATGACGTAAATAATTGAATCGATGGGGTTTATTAGGGGGCAAGAAGAGGGTCCGACAGGGACCAGTGACGGGGGTATTCCGCGGAAACAAGGATCAGGATTTCGGAGAGGAATTGTTTATGCAAAAGAGGCGCTTGGATTCAACAAGGGAGGAAACGAATATTCCGGGGAATCTGTTGCATCGGCTGAATAATGCAGATACTAATTAGACTAAAAGGAAAACTTGACACATTGCCCGTTATTTTCTAGAGCCCCGTTGAAGCGAAGAGTGCTGTAACTGTAGTAATGTATACGGTAACATCTGAGTGTATTCAATACCCTCGTGGACACAACAAAGTTTTAAAAATAAAAAAGAGAAGCACAATACATTTTTTCAGATACCAAAAAATAATTAAAAGTTTTATTCAAATTCAACGACACGATTTCGAAACGCACATATTTATGTTTTCCAAGTAATCAGCAAGGTAGTTTGAAAAATATAGAGGTGATGCTTGTCCTGGTTTTTGAAGACACTTCCACCAGATCTTAGCCCTAGTATAGCGTCTCCTCAAAAGATAATGTAATATTTTTTTAAACGCCTAATTGATACCGGTAAAGTGCGTGGCGTAGCACCATTTAATAACATCCGGCCGTTGGCACTTAAAAACGAGAATAAGAGACGAATTGGCAGAGTAAAAATGTAGTAGAGATTTCAAATGAGTGGATCATGTAATTTTTATGGTGGAAGCATGCCTTATTCGAGTTAAATTTGATTCTTTCTATTCGAGCGCGAGAAAAAGATTTTTAAGTGGTTGCGCTGATCCCCCAGATGTCCGTCTGTACTAGTCAGACATGTCATAGAGTCATCATAGGATGAAATTTCATTTGGTTTATAATGAGTTGATCATTTCTCTTTATCATAAGAACATCTACGACACAAATTCAGCATTTTGAAAAAAGCTGATTTTTGACCGCTAAAGTGGCTTCTTAGACCACTTTGCGCCACATGGACGTGTGGCAATGGGTGTTTGGTCACCAACCGTTTAAAGATGCAAGTTTTTGGGAGTAAAGAAGTAAGTTTGGGGATGTGAGTTTGTTAAATAGTGACGCGTATTATAGGACTGTATTTAGTGGAGCTCGATTTTTACTATGGTCGCTTATTGTGCGGAGAAAGAACAAGTTTTTGTACCCACATGTTCGGCAGTGTATATTTCTTATTTTATTTTATCTGTTTGGCCTAGAAATGTAGTGAGGCATCATGATAATATTCTCTGTGACGCTCTGAAACACACCAGTTCTGAATTTATCAAGCAGCCGAAGCCTAGCATGTATTCTCCGAGTCTCTAGGGGCTCCCAACTTAATCCCTTTAACAGTTGTGTAACACTATATGTTCATTCGTAGCAGTTTTTAAGGAAACGTGCTGCTTTTCTTTGTATATTATAATTTTTTTGGTAAAATCTTTATGACGAGGGTCCCAAATGCTCACGGCGTATTCGAGGTGTGGCGAGGTGTGACCAGAGCGACGTTTATTGAATATAATTTATAATCAATTATGTAACTGTATGTAGGGTAATTTCCACCGAATAGAAAGACGTACTTTTTTTGACGGCTATCCAAGAATATTTATTTAGCGTTCTTCATAAGTTTTTAAAATGTGCAATCAATGACCCAAGATCACCGCCTTAGCAGCTTTAAATATCCTTGAGAACGATGCCGCTGCGTCAAATCTAGTGGTACCTGAAAACATATTAATGGAACTTAACAACTTTTTCTATTTTTATAATTTAAAATAAACTTTCCACAAAGTTGAGCCTAAAACCATTGAAATCATCACTTTTTCGGTGAATGGAGATGGTGCTTGTTACAGGGGCCAACGCTTGAAGCCGTGACGTGGGAGTGGCCCTTTTGAAATATTTGCTACCCTCATTGTCGCTAACAAATTTACTCGCTAATTTTGAAATATATGGGCGATTTACATCAATAACTCACTTGAGATCAGGATGCACTTCTCTAAAATTAATATTATTTGTATAAATTTTAAAATCTACCTAATAGCCCGCGAGCCGCCGCATGGTCGTGTGGCAGGGGGGTGTTAGGTATCCGTGTAAAGGTGTACGTTTTTTACAGATGAAATGGTGACATGTATTACGCACAAATGTCCAATATATTTTCTGAAATAAATATATAACGCCCTCCTTAACTCGAGACTAAGCAACGGTATATTCTGTTGGGGTGTAGCCTACCAAAATTCTATAAGATCCATCGCTTTTCTACAGAAAAGAATAGTTTGAGTGATCTTAAAAAAGACTCGCTTTAACCATTCATTTCTTGTATTTTGTCGTCTTGGGTTGCTCCCCTTTTATTTTATTTATTTGTTTATAAAGTTTTACGCCGTTTTTACCTAAGAAGTGGTAATACTGGTTTATTATTGTACAATCCTTCTCCCTACTCCCTACGTAGGGCACGTATTTCATTGCCTAAGCCAAACATGACATTATTCAAACGATGTTTCTTGTATAAGGGACCAAAAGTGTATAATTTATTACCTGTTTATTGTTTAAATTAAAAAACTGTAAGCACAACAATGAAGAACATTCGATCTTGGTTATTCACTAAAGAAAGTGTAGAGGATGTTTTCTTGTAACTGCAATATTATCTGCACTCCAAATGATCTCCAAATGATGTTATTCGTATATTATATTATATTATATTGTATTGTATTGTATTGTATTGTATTGTATTGTATTGTATTGTATTGTATTGTATTGTATTGTATTGTATTGTATTGTATTGTATTGTATTGTATTGTATTGTATTGTATTGTATTGTATTGTATTGTATTGTATTGTATTGTATTGTATTGTATTGTATTGTATTGTATTGTATTGTATTGTATTGTATTGTATTGTATTGTATTGTATTGTATTGTATTGTATTGTATTGTATTGTATTGTATTGTATTGTATTGTATTGTATTGTATTGTATTGTATTGTATTGTATTGTATTGTATTGTATTGTATTGTATTGTATTGTATTGTATTGTATTGTATTGTATTGTATTGTATTGTATTGTATTGTATTGTATTGTATTGTATTGTATTGTATTGTATTGTATTGTATTGTATTGTATTGTATTGTATTGTATTGTATTGTATTGTATTGTATTGTATTGTATTGTATTGTATTGTATTGTATTGTATTGTATTGTATTGTATTGTATTGTATTGTATTGTATTGTATTGTATTGTATTGTATTGTATTGTATTGTATTGTATTGTATTGTATTGTATTGTATTGTATTGTATTGTATTGTATTGTATTGTATTGTATTGTATTGTATTGTATTGTATTGTATTGTATTGTATTGTATTGTATTGTATTGTATTGTATTGTATTGTATTGTATTGTATTGTATTGTATTGTATTGTATTGTATTGTATTGTATTGTATTGTATTGTATTGTATTGTATTGTATTGTATTGTATTGTATTGTATTGTATTGTATTGTATTGTATTGTATTGTATTGTATTGTATTGTATTGTATTGTATTGTATTGTATTGTATTGTATTGTATTGTATTGTATTGTATTGTATTGTATTGTATTGTATTGTATTGTATTGTATTGTATTGTATTGTATTGTATTGTATTGTATTGTATTGTATTGTACTATACTATACTATACTATACTATACTATATTATATTATACTATATTATATTATATTATACTATACTATACTATATTATATTATATTATATTATACTATACTATATTATATTATACTATATTATATTATATTATACTATACTATACTATATTATATTATATTATATTATATTATATTATATTATATTATATTATATTATATTATATTATATTATATTATATTATATTATATTATATTATATTATATTATATTATATTATATTATATTATATTATATTATATTATATTATATTATATTATATTATATTATATTATATTATATTATATTATATTATATTATATTATATTATATTATATTATATTATATTATATTATATTATATTATATTATATTATATTATATTATATTATATTATATTATATTATATTATATTATATTATATTATATTATATTATATTATATTATATTATATTATATTATATTATATTATATTATATAATTTTTGATATTTAATGATATTTTATATATAATGATATTTTGTCCGTCTCTCCGCCTCCTTTGCATCGATGTTCGCTTCAGCCGGGGCCGAAAACTCAATCACGAACATGGAGCGTGAGAGGTGGTCTAGAAGAACAATATCAGGCTTGGTCGCCTCCAATTGCCTGGTGGTAGAAAATGAGTAATTCCACCAGATGGTGAATTTATCGTTCTCCACGACGGACTCAATATATCCTGGGGCATACGGCAGCACAGGACTATTGTCGATGCCAAAATGGTGTCGCATATGAAAGTATAACACCCGCAGGGCCGCATTGTACCTAGCAATATACACTGACTTGGCGTAATAGCTACAGCCGGAGAGAAGGTGGCTCAAAGTCTCCGGCTGGGCTCGGCAAGCACTGCATCTCGTGTCCGCAACCTCCGTCCTGAATATAATGCGGCGGTAGACGAGTGTGTTTATCACCCCATCCTGACATGCGAGGACGAAACCATCGGTCTCTGACTTTAGACCAGCGGAGCGGAGGAAGGCAAACCTCCTTCAATAGCCCATGCTTCTCTATGTTTCGGTAGAAACATCCATGAATGGGCTTCTTGGTATGTGCCTTGAGCAAGGCTCGAGCTCGTACTGCTCGAGCATCTTGATTAATTTCTAACTTAAGGACTTCTGCCCTTTAACGACAAGAGGGACTTGCCGTCGTCGCTACCGTCTGATTTCGGGTCAAAGTCCATACTGGTTTCGTCCGCTGCCCTCTTGGCCGCCTGGAAGGGAAACGCTCCTCCTCCGGCACCTTCGTGGTCTTTTACGAGACTGAGCAGGGGGTCTCTGCTTTTGAGCACTCGGCATGCTGTTCCAAGGACAACTCTGTTGTGGAGACATTCCAGGCACAACAGACCTCTACCACCTACATTGCGAGGGAGATACAGTCTGGCGACGGAAGATTTCGGATGAAGACTTCTATTGATGGTCATCATCTTCCTCGTCTCCCTGTCGAGGTTCTGCAACTCTTTGACGTTACATTTCATGTATCCAAAGGTGTACAGCAGTATGGGAACCGCGAACATGTTAGTGGCAAGAACCTTGTTCTTGCCAGACAGCTCAGAACTCCAGATTTTTCCGAGAGTCTGTCTGTACTTGGCGGTGAGTCACTCCTTCACTGCTGCAACCTCCTGCATTCGGCTTTGGGGGACGCCAAGATAATCATAGCTGTCATCGCCCTCGAGGTGACGAATGACGCTCCCGTCAAGGAGGTGAACGTCTTCCTTATTTTCCGAAAATTTTCCCCTCGTCAGGTGGATGGATGCATACTTGTCCAATCCGAACTCCATCCCTATAGCCTCACTGTACTCATGTGCGGTGTCCAGGGTCACACAAGGTCTTTAGCGTTGGAAGCGTAGAGCTTCAGGTCATCCATATAAAATAAATGTGTGACCTTGTGCTTCCTGTCACCTGGCACACCGCGCATGTATCCTTTCCCTTGTCGCAGCCTTAGTGAGAGAGGTAGGAGGGAAATTTAGAACAGCAAGGGGCTCAAGCTATCGCCTTGGAAAACGCCATGTTGGTATGATACCAACTCTGTCGAGACCGACCGCTTGCCTGCGGTCAGGACAAAGCGCGTTCTCCAGAGTGGTATCAGGCGTTGGATGTAGGACACTACCTCTGGGTGGACTTTCATCAACTTCATTTGGCTTTGGCACGCCGGTTATTATTAATATTATTATATGAATGCATTTAGTGGAGCTCAATTTTTATTTGTGTCGCTCATTGCTCACGGAAAGAACGAGTTTTCGTACCTATCTGTTCGGCAGAGTATCCCTCTTATTTTATCGCATCTGTCAGACCTGGAGATGTAGTGAGGAGTCATGATAATATTCTCTATGTCGCTCTGAAAAATATCAGTTCTTAATTTATCAAGCAAACTAAACCTAGCGAGTAGCCTCCGAGTCTCTAAGGGCTCCCACCTTAATCCCTCTAAAAGTAGCGAGATACTACATGTTCACTCGTAGCAGTGTTTAACGAAGCGGAATGCTTTCCTTTGTATTTCATTAATTTTTTTGGTTAAATCTCTTTGACCAGGATTCCAAATGCTCGCGGCGTATTCGAGATGCGGCCTAACCAGAGCAAAGTAGCATCTCTTTTTGACTTTTTCATTCAAGGACCTTCCTATTATACGCTTAACAAAACCTTGTTTTTTAATGCTGGGCCATATATGTTCTGTATGTGTAATCCCCAAGATATATCAGATGTTAGGGTAACAACAAGATATTTTACTGTATCCGAAGATTTTATGTTTACTCCATCCACAGTATAGGTATGGCATTTTTGTGATGAGCTATCATTCGTATACCCATATAAAATATAGCATACAAGATTGAAATCAACAAGTACAAGTCAATAAAACTGTTTCGACGTCCCGCTGCATCCCTAGGTCCGACAGATGCGGTAAAATAAGAGAGATACATTTTGTAACAGCTAGATACAAAACTTCGTTCGTTCCACGCACAATAAGTGGCTCTTATAAAATCGGAGTGTCATTTTAAACACTCTAATGACACACTACACCATTTCTCCGAAAACCTCCTTTTTTACACCTTTTCTCCGCTGGTGTCCTAACATCTCCTACCAAACCCCTCTGCAGTGGCTCGCAGGGTAGTATGCAGATGTAGATGCAAATAAAATGTTTCAAGAGTTGTTTTACTAACATTTCCATCAGGAAGTATGTTTTCCAACTTCATATTAGCTGAGGAGTATTTGCGGCAAAAGTAGGGTGGATAGGGTCAGGAATGAGTGGGTAATAAATTAATGTAGGTTAGATGCCCCAGTAATGGACATATCTGAAAGCAGTGTGCTTGGTTGGGTTGGCCATATTGGGAGAATAAATGGGAGTCAAATAACGAAACAGATATATAAGAGTGAAATGAAAGGTGCGAGAGGTAAAGGTAGGCCGGGAAAGTTGTGATTGAATGAGGTTGAGGAACTTCTGAGGAGGAGGAACATTAGGAGTCTTAAAAACATGAGGGCGTTTATGAAGCAGTATGGGGTAAATGAGGCAAAAGAGGTTTGAAAGGATAGGTAAGTATGGAAGAAATTATTGAAGCAGAGTTAGGTGTAAACATATGTATTTATGAGTGAAATTATGTGACTGTGCCTATCCCGGAAGGGAATGGCGTGATTGGTATGTATGTATGCATGTATGTATATTTTTAATGCGTCCAATCCTTCGTAACGCCAATGGCACGCAAGGAAAGAATAGGGAGAAGCAATGTGGCAGATACTTATGTTTTAAGGTTACAGTTGGATGCCGGAAAGCTCACTTTATTGATCTCAATGGTGGTCACAAATATGGAAGCCGGACAATGGAGGACCCAGTTGGTCTCCCAGGACGTAGATCTTTGAGGACGCTCCCTCCTGACCGAGCGGGGCGTGGCACGGAGTGCCGTGGATCCCGAGTAAGGGGCGGCGATGACTGTCGTGGTGGAAGGGTGAGGGTCGAGTGAGAGGGGGGGGTTGGAAAATAGGAGTGGACGAAGGGGTGGCAACGGAGTTACGGGAGAGAGAGGAGAGTGAGGTTGGGAGCGGATAGAGGTCGCTAATCTTGCCGCCAGAGGGCACGTCTCTTTCCCTGAGAGCGATTACGACAGTTTGGAATGAATAATTAATTAATCAAATAACGCGGGGGGATAGCGATGGCACATGCCGGGAGTGGCAAGGGGCGGAGGAGGGGGGAGGTGTGGGGCTCAGTTGTCCGGAATGGACGACCCAGCGAAGAGACGTGAAGCATACTCGTTCAAGAATAACCCCTTTTATTTTGAACAGTAATCAACATTAATTGACATTATTCTTAAATTTTCGATTGCACAGCAGAAAATTTCCTCGGAACTTTCATTAAATTACTGTAAACCAGATCGTTTGCACATTAGGTAGACACTAATTTTTCGAAATTGAGGAAAGTAATGTTTACCACCCCTAAAATGACCGTGAAATGTGAATTCACGTGGTAAAGTCCTGTTACTGTAAAGTATCATGATCCCATAACCTGAGAACCCAAGTAATTTGTCACCAAATATTCGATTTTTGCACCGGCGCAGGGAGAGAAAGAGGGGCAGGTTATTGCAGGGGAATTAATGGTGCGGCCCCAACCTTGGTGCTGGGTGACGTCCAGGAGGGACAGATTGGAACGTCCCGTACCAGTCGTAGACACAAACAGAGATGCAAGGAAACCTAATACGTTTCGTCCCTGGAGGTCTCTAGTACTAGTTTCACACAGGAGGAGTGCTATATTCACCCTAAGTTTGTACCTGTATTTAGCCTCAAAGTCCTTTTTTCCTTTGGGTAACAGGTTCCCGATAACTAACTGTGACAGATTTTACCGAGTGAATTCACACTGCACATCGATCACATTTAGGGGTGAAGAAAATTATCATTCTCAAGTTCGAAAAATGAGAACCACCTTATTTCACCTATACTACACCACTGGTATAAAAAGATAATTTTCAAAAGATATGTAATAAGCTATTAATGCTACCTTCAAAGACCAATGCTGAGATAAACATGATGACAAAAAACTTTACAAGTGAGAGGATTTGACTTAACCAGAAGAAAATACTTCGGGTCTACATCGAAGTGCTCACAAATGTTTAACGTCAAATACACAAAATTAAAGAGCAATATTCTAAACGAAAACTCTTACAACGTTGTTTTTTTACTGTAAATTGTCTTGATTCAGGAAATATACTATTACAACAGTCACTTCAGAGATTGAAGTGCATTTAAATTAAGTGTCTTTCCCGGAAGTTTAGAAAATTATCTACCCACTCGTCATTCTAATCCTCCTACAGCTGCGATTGTGTTTGAAACATTTCATGAGCAATGAAGCCGACAGAAAGTGTTGCATTTTTATAACCATACGGATCGTGACTCTTTGTTAAGGACGCTTTTTATGCGCCCGCGGGGAGGCATAAAAGAGCATATTATAACGGAAGAGGCTCAAGCCCAGTGACATTCTTTTTTTAAGGAGCGCTATCATCTCCAGGAATTGCATGGCTGCGGAAGCCCATGGGAGAGCCAATAGATGAGAAGGGAACGAGAAGTAGAGTAAAAGAGATGTTGACGACCGGTGGGAGGCTGCTTTAGTGAGCCAAGGGTTTAAGGCAGAGTTACCACATTCTGATTCCCCAAAACCGGGACATGTATAGTTTTAAAGAGAGTAAAACCGGAATAAGACGAGTTAATTACCTATAAAAATTAAGATATACTAGATGACCCGGGCGAATATTTCGCACAGTATGCAGCTTCTTCCTGTTTCTTCCCATGGACAATTATATGTTATTTATGTTTTTGTTAGAGATACCTAACGTAAACAGTAAATGGTCACACTGATTGCATGTAGAATGTAAACAATCTAACTAAACAATGTGTTAATAGATGGCGCCTCCTACAGTATTTTAAGCACGTAACCGTTGCCAACATATTAGTTGATTATATCGTCAGCAGATGGCGTTGTATCATGTTTTTACAAAAACTTTAATTTTAAAACATTCGTCTATTTTTCATCAATATCGGGGAACATAAGCTTTAAAACGATGTTTGAATCGTTAATTTTGATGAATAATTATGGGAGTTATGGCATTGCGACAAAAAAACCCCTTTGAGAAATAAAATATACTGATTCTGGAGGAAATAATACCCTTGATCTCACGCAACCCACACATCAGTATAGATTTGTTAGTTGTCGAACCTCCACGATCGAAATGATATATATAATTATCAATTTTTTAAACAAATACGTCAATTAAAAACTTTTTTTTATTTTTTGTCAAAAGTTGGGAACATAAGCTTTAAAATGATGTTTTAATCATTAATTTTGATGAAGAATTATGGGAGTTATGGCCTATCCACAAAAAAACACTTGAGAAATGATATATACGAGTGTATGAAGTTGTTGTGATCATAGGTTCACACGCACCCGTCGAGCCATTCTTTAATAGTTGTGTGAAATTCACAGCGGAAAGAACCATTCTCCTGGACTGGGAATCGAACCCAGGTCCCTCAATTTCGCGCCAAGTGCTCTAACCTATGAGATTCACAGTGGAATAGGATGCCAGGGTAGCTTAACTCGTTAGAGCACTCTGCGGGAAATTGAGGGACCTGGGTTCGACTCCCAGTCCAGTCGAATGATTTTTCCTCTGTGAATTTCTCACAGTTGTGTGATCACTAACGGGTGACTCCGTTGAAGTAACTGCGTGGCTAGTTCCGTGGTTATTTGCAAACATTCTTTAACGAGTTTCGCAAAGTTGAGCGATGAAGTTATTGCCGCTAGCTCAAAAAATGACTCCTCCTCATTATTGTATCCTCACAAGCCATCTTTGCTAATCATACACTTATGCACTGTTGAATACACACTCTCTCACTCTTAAGTCTCATAAAACACCTCTATAGTACTCTCTAAAACCAATTTTTTCTTCTCTCTCTCACACCACTCACTCTACTACTATGCGTTTGTTTCTTTATTCGATCCTATTTCAATCTATCTACATTGTCACATAAACAAAGTACTTTCCTTTGATAAATGCGCCTTAATGTATCATCTAACCTCATTAATTCTTCACCAACGAATTCCTTACCCAATCTTTCCCTTATTTCCATAAAAGAACTTCTCAGGTAACTCATTTCCACTGCATTTAGTTTACTGTTGAGCTTATGCCTACGAATCCATGTCCGACTGCCAAACAATAACGTCTGGAGGATAACACTTTAGTGGAATTCAGTGATTTTCGCTTCCCAAGGTAAACTTTTATTTCTAGTTATGTTTCACCAACCACATTCCTACAACTACGACACATACTACAACTCCTTTGTTCTTTTCCCTCCTTGATTTATCATTCCAACTTGTGTAAACATTCATCCAAGATGCACAAAATCGTCAACTTGTCAAAAACTATAAAACTCTCTTCTTTAACACATGAATCCCCGATGTTATCCCCCTTCTGAATAAATGTTAGCTATGCTTAATCAATTTGAATAACAATAAAAGTTTAATTTTACCCGCGGCGGCTTGTGTTCATGTATTATTCTGGAGTTCTGGAGTACACAATATGAATCTTATCACTTGTAGTTCAACCACTGTCCGCAGAGCTTGTAGCAGCAAGTGATAAGGTCTTTAGTTCTAGAAAAAATCTTGAGGAAGTTAAAATTGTGCGTAGGCGGCTAGATTTTCAAGCCAATGCTCGAGGCCGTTGACCACCATTGGTCGTTCAATCCTGAGACTGGTTGACTGCATTTCTCTATACTTCTCTATGTAATGCCAGTTTCCTACCTCCTGGTATGTTGTCCTTTATACTTACCTCTTAACTTGGTCCTTTCCTCTAAGGACTTTTTCTCAATTTTACCTTCAAATTCGTTATTCACACACCCATTTTGTCTCAGGGTATATCCAATCCATCTGGTTCATCTTTTCTACATAGGGTCTTTTCCTCTTCTATTCTTCTCTAAAGTTCATCATTTCATATTATACCAGGGTTGAAATTCGCTATGAAAAAATCATTTGACTTGACCGGGATTCGAATCCCGGTCAAATCAAGTGATTTTTTCATAGCGAATTTCAACCCTGGTGTATATGCACCCGTGCGAGTGACTTCATACCACATCATTTGTTAAATGCAATGTTTGGAAATTTCATATTATGTCCGTCAATTCTATCTTTAGCATCCTCCTCCAGCGCCAGGTTTCGAAGGTTTCTAGTCTTTTCTGGGCAGCTTTTCCAATGACCCACGCTTCTGATCCGTAGAGTACCACGCTCCACACAAATATTTCAAAATAACGTTTCCTGGTTTGTAATCCAATCTTCTTTGAGCCCATTAGTTGTCTTTTTCCCATGAACGCCGTCTTAGCTATGGCTATACTCCGCTTTATGTCCGTAGTAAATCTTCCTTCCCACTTCCGAGATAGGTGAAGGAAGGAGAAGGTGTTCTAATTTCTCTCCACTCAGGGACTTCTAAATTCAGCTTATCTCTTACGCATACTAGGATTTAAACTTCGTATTATTTATTTTAATGCAATTTTTTTAATATCTTGGTCCATTACATTTAGTAATCTTTGAAGATCATCGCGATTTTCTGCTAAGACTGCGATATCACCTGCAAAGTGGAGCGAGCTTATTTCTTCTCCGTTTATCTTTATTCCTCACAGTCCAATTTGAGGTTCTCTTGTGGCCTCCTGCAAGTACATGGTGATCAATGCTGGTGAAAGGTTGCATCCTTGTCTTACTCTTTTGTTGGTTTTAGCTTCTATGTGTTTTTCATCCCTCATTTGCGTTTTGACAACTTAATGCCTGTATAGTTGGTAGATAATTCTTCTGTCGTCGTAATCCATTCCGAGTTTTTACGGCATACTGAACATCTTGTTCCACTCAACATTGTCGAAGGCTTTCTCCAGATTCGTGAATGCGGCATACAATGGCTTTTTACATTCACTGTTTTCTCCACCATTTCTATCAGGTAGGATATAGCTTCCCTGCTACTCATGCTCATCCTAAATTGAAACTGGGTTTCCGAGATATTGTCTTTAGTTATCATTTCTATTCTTTGGCTTGTTATTCGTGTGAGTAAATTTAATGCATGTGACACTGGACTTGAGATTAAGTGCTACTCACACCCTTAAGTTCTTGTCTTCTTCGTTAACACAATCATTATGTTCCTCTGAAAGTCCTTTGAAAACGCCTTATATTCAACGTTAACATGGGCATGTAGTCCCAAGTACCGCTTGCTTTTTATCATAAAATGTCGTCAAATAAATGCTTTCCTTTAGCTATTTGCCATATTTGTTTAACTTAAGTTCATTTTGTCACATTTCCAAATTCACATTAAATATAATGTGAAATAGCGATCCAGAGGTGTTTTATAAAGATGTAGTGCAGCATAGCGAAAGTGGACTTTCAGGCACATGAATATGAAATAAATATTATGATTACAGATGATATTCATCAAATATCTCACTATTTATACAAATATGTTGGTCCAATTAACAAAATATTGAAAGAAATAGTTTGAAATATTTAAGCATGTTTTATAAGTTATAGATGAGATAAAAAATACGGAATCATAGACTGACGGTCTGACAGCACGCAGAAAAGCTTTAAAACTAATTTTACTGGAAAATCAGTCGCAGTAGACATCATATTTGGTGACATATTCTTTAAATATAATCTTAATTTAAGGTAATTAATATAGCAAAAATAAATGAGTCTCCAGTGACCGTAAAAAATGACACCGCTCGTCAAACATGCAACCAAACAACACTTACTGTGTTGGTTTGCGGGAATGGGGATTCCACAGCAGGGACCAACCACAGCCTCTCTACCAGAATATCCTCCTGTGACGGTTTATGGGAATATTACTTCCTCGCCAGTGACCACCACAGACACACACAAACTCAACCCAATTGGGATCCTTTTCGAGGGCTAATGGGACCCTGATAAGGATGCCTGGGTTATAACCATCATAGGAGGGTATTCTGGTAGAGTGGGTGTAGTTGGTCCCTGCTATGGAATCCCCATTCCCGCAAACCAACACAGTAAGTGTTGTTTGGTTCCATGTTTGACGAGTGGTGCCATTTTTTATGGCCATTGGAGACTCATTTATTTTTGCTATCTTGAGAGGCCATAGAGCTCAATTTCCCTTGATTTAAGGTAATTTATGCTGATAAAATTGCAAATGAGGCAGATATGGAGGAAAGCTATGCTAAAAATGAAAGCGGTCTGTGAGACCGCATGTCAGTGGTAACGGGTTAAGAGACACATCGTATTCAGCTCGGGGGCTGGGGGTCAAGAGGTACCACGGAGGACAGGCGATTAGGTAAGTAGTAGGGATGGGATATTACGATATAGATTAATTGAAAAATAAATTATTTTTTATAATAAATCGAAATTTTGGAATCGAATAATTCAGCAGCCGCAGCAGCCGATATCGATTTGACTTTTTTTTTAAATTTTGATTTTTTGATTTGACCCGATTAATTTGACCGATTATCTATTATTTAGGAATATTGCGTCTGGTAAACTGTGATGGCTAGGGCGGCTAACATTCGTCTTCAGTTCGATTGTTCGACTGTGGCCGAACTTTGCGCGACGACGCCATAGAGGTATTAGAAAGTAGAATACGCATGGCGTCACTCTACAAGGCACCACCTTTTGCCGGCCGCTCATGTGTCGTGTGTCAGATGTCGCTTCGCCAGGCATTGCCGTGTGTTATTTGCACTTGTTATTTTGCTAATAAAATTGGTTACAATGAGGATTTATTTATTTTTATCGGTACAGTGTGTTTATTGGTATTCTCTCCATGCTATCAATAATGCTTTTATAAAGGTCGCTACAAAGAAATTCATTGTCCACACTGTTGATGGCTTTCCGAAAAACGTTGCTTTGTACTGCGTTCTTGGATTTACGATCAGCCCACATGGTGGAAACCGACCAGTCTGGTCACATTGAGCACGGCAAGCTTAGCGGCCTTACCCTTCTCCCGGGCCCGCGGGCTGTGTGGGAAGTGAACTGTATCACCATGTCGTCACCAAGTCCGGCGAGGAAGAATTTCATGCGGCTGAGCAATAAAGAGGCCAAATGCAAGAAGTTCTTTCGTAAGATTGCCATCTGTGGAAATACCTCAAATTTCTAGAGGCAAGACATCTTCAAAGAAGCAAGCAGCGGCAGCAACAATAGACCTGAAGAGAGTGAATCTCCAGGAGTAGACCTCTATATGATGTAAACCTCTGTAGCCAATGCCATGAGCACCGTTATCGCTGCGATGGCCGAGATGTTTCACGAGGAGAATGCCCTACAGATGGTTTTACACGCTGAGCGTGATGTAGTAGCACTAGATGACCTCTGGAGCTTTCATTACACTGAAGCAGCATCACAGAGGTCCCTTTATACTGAAAATGTCGCTGGTGGGACACCATTTGAGTTAAAAACCCATCGTCGACCGCCTTTTGAATCATTTTTCAGTGAGGGGAGTCAATGAAACCTGAATACTCTCACTTATACCAGTCAGCCAGGAAGTACCTGCCTGGAGTGGCAACCTCAGTTCCATCAGAGAGACTCTTTTCCGAGATGAGACTTATGCAATCTGACCTGAGAAGCCGCCTTACCAGTATCCACTTATCAAAATTGCAATTTGTAGCTTCGGTTCCTGTAAACATTTGGCACTCGTCCAAAATTTATATTGAATCAAGAAATTTTTCCCACCTCTGTTCACTAACACGCCTCCTGGAAGTTTATCTAGATGTTACAATTTTAACCGTAAAATTTAAACTTATAAAATTTAAGAGAAATTGTTTTACATTATTTATGGAGGGACCATTAGCTCACAAGCTATGTTTTGCATGCGGTTATAATCGAATCGATTAATCGATGTATCGGTTAATAAAAGCAATTAATCGGGCGCGATGAATTGGCTGCTTGAAATTAATCGACTTGCAAAATATCGATTATTTTTCGCTAATCGTCCATCCCTAGTAAGTAGATCGGAGGGGAGTAAACATTTCGTTTGAAGGTCTAACCAATATAAATTGGCTGATAATTCATCGACTGCATCACTCATTTCCCTGTAAAATCTCTTTCACGCTAAACAGCCATTGGGTCTTTATATTCATCTCAAATAATGCCAATTTATTTTGAAAACAAATATTCACAAATTTTTGTGTGCACATTGATCACCTAATACAGATAATTATATATATTTCTAAAATGGCAAATTAATACCTATACAGGGTTTGCTGAAATTTCGTCGCCTAGCTGCCTTGAGCGAATTTTTTCTTAAAAAACACAATGGTAAAATTTTTAATCGGTGCCAGGCAAAACATTATAATCATAGAACGATCTTTCATGGAGCCAGCAACACGATGAACTCAAGTTGAGAATAGGTTGGAAATTAAAAACTCTGTTGCCCTTAGAAAATATTTCGGAATATATTGAATTCCGTTTTAAAGCATTAACAGGATACATGGAGTTAAACGGGATGAAAAGTGATCAAAAGTTATTACACATAAATGTAAACTGATATTCCCAACTCGTTTTATATATATTTAACCATAATTTTCGTTTTTATTTGTAATTTTTGGCATTGGTGTATCTTGTTATAGCCATGATAAGTGAATGCGATAAATTTTGAAGCATTTGCCTGGTGAAGTTGAGTTTCTGCATTACCACCTGAACATCGAGAAACAACACTCTGAATCTTTTAGGTCTATATGAAGAGCACCGAACTGATAATTAAGGCAACAGGACCCGTGTAAGTACCGTCACTCAAGTCTGCTAGAGTCTTGGCAGTGAATGCCGAGCATTTTCGTCGAGTGTCGATGACACTGTACTCATTAGGAAATGACTCTGTTTCCCTTTAGGGCCAAAGAAGCTTGGGTGCGTTAGAACTGGAGTATTACGGCGTAATGGGGAAGCGGAGAACAAAGGTCGAGGGTAAAAGCTTGCGACTCGGCGTTGAAGCGTGCAAAGCAGGGGAAAGGTGGGGGGGGAGGGTGGCGACGGGTGAGGAAGGATCTGATTGTGAGGCAGCGATGTTATTCAAAATCCGAAATTCTCAAGAGAGTGCAATTGGCAGAGTAATTGGGAAGAGAGGGGGTCGGGTGAAGGGAGGCGAAATGAACGACATCTGGCGATTGAAATGGGAGTAAATGACGCGAGGAAAAGCAATTTAAGTGGCGAAAAAATTGAATTGGGCGGATAAGAGGTGGTAAAAACGAGGAGGTCGCTGCGAGCCCGCTAGTCCGGGGAAATCTGTTTTGTTTATCCCTTCAAAACTCTCGAAAGCGGCGGTGCCCCACTCGAGCGCACGCGCTCGTATTGAGACCCAAAGGGAGAAAAGGTGGGTTCAACTTTTCCGTCACTGCAAAAGCAGAAAGCATGCCTCATGTTGAGCAGGCGTTTCGTTTTTTTCCTCGCATGCTCTTGAACCGGCAAATCGGACGCCCGGGCCGGGTCGGGGTTATTTATCCGGGAGCGCAGTCAATAATCGCCGACGGCAGTCCACAAAAAATTACGAGTCCAAATGGATAGGGAAAATATTTTTCTAATTTTTTTGCTCCACAGTTAGTTCGCGCAACTACCTAGGTTTTTATTTGCTCGCGGTAAAACTTTTTTTTGGGCTCAAAATTGCCTCGTTTCGAAAGCACTCTCATATGTCACAATGGAAAATGTATTGTATCCCACGGTTTATGATTCCAACATCTGCCGTTTTAAACTCATAAATATATTTCACTCTTTTTTACAATTCATTCCCAAATAGGAGTGGATTAAACTTTCAGCATACTCAAGTGTTACGAAAAAATGCGGCCCCATATATCCTAGGTAACAAAAGTTACGGGGATGTGAGTGCATTTAATCTAATTTCATTCCTCAATGCTTTTTAAAAGTAGAATGGAGGAGATCTCCTTCTGGCAAGCTATAAAACGGATAAGTTGTAATACACCGAAGTATTTTGTGGCAATATAAAATAATTAAGCGAGCAGTTAATTGAGGAATGCCTCTTGCATCGTTTGGTGGATATTTTTAACTGTCTCTATAATTGGCCTTAAGATGCATCTAATAGTAGGACCAACGCCTTGTTAAGCTGCGTGGAGTATGCCTGTTTGATTCCCAGTCCTGGCCGAATTTTTCTCGTGGCAATATCTTTATGTTTAATCGCCGTAATTATAAGGAAAGTACTATGATATTTCCCCATATTTCTCACATTTGACATTACTTAATTCCAGTGATAATTGTAAGAATAATAGTGAGGTGAGGTGGCATTAAATTACACACATCATTTAGAACAGGCATGTCAAGCAGACGGGACCCGTGCAGAAATATGCATATGCAGATATGTTTGAATGCACAACTGGGACCCGGACAGAAAATACATAGGCTGGCCAGATCTTCATTTGTGATTCTAAATCGACAGTTTTTAGTATAGAGTTTGAGGCTGTTGAGTTCAAGTCTATTTTGCCGTTTAAATTTTTTTTTAACTACTTAATTACATAGCATTCGTGAATAGGTATATCTGGCTTTGATAACATTCCTTTTTCCATTTTATGTTTCTAAATTTAACTGGTAAAAATAATTTGTAGCAATTGTCACTGAAAGACTTCAATTAATTGCCATGTGTGGCTGATCCATAAAAATCCATGGCCATAAAATATGTCTCCATTTCACCTCCAAAAAACTTACATCATTTGACGGCTGGTAAACCTACCACCCCCTGCCACACGCCCATGCGGTGGCTCGCGGGGTAGTATGTATATGTGGATGTATTGCAAATTATTTACCTTTTTAAAGCCAGCGCATTTGAATTTTAACGCTCACGGTTTGGTGCGGACTTGTAATAATAATTAAAAAATGGTATTTCGTGAAAGATTTCAAATTGACTTTCGAGGAAACTAAAAAGATTGCCCTCTTTCTGTCATGAGTCTTCATCGCTACTAGAAAGTTTGGTCAATCTCAGTTTACAGAACAGAATTAAGTTAGTGTGAGCGAAATAACGTTTTACCTAGAAATCAATGAATTTGGTCTGATTAAAATAATAATATATATCATCATTCTAATAGCACCCTACCAACCCCCCTACCCTACCAAATTACTTTGGGAGTTATTTACCAAAACATACTAGCTCTTTTACATGGGAAACGGTACGTGCATGCACTCCAAAGAGACACTATTTACAAAATGAGGAATTTCTAACATTTAGATCTCGTAAAAAAATAACAGCGTGAAGTTTGAATGTTTCCTCGACTATTTTGAAAATAAATCATATTGTCACCGCAATAGATTCTTGGATATCACAAAAAACCTTCCGTTTTGAAGGCGTTTCAAACGCACCGCGCGAAAGAAAATGAGTCAAGTTAATGACTTATTTAGATATTTTCATTAAATTACTTACCACTTCTGTCATAAAGAGCTATATTATTGCATCATTAACAATGCAATATTTAATTTGTGTGCCTCACAGCCGGTGAAATAAAAATGTATTGTTGGAGTATGGTCTCTATTATCATTAGGGAACTAATTCGCTGGGACTACCTAAAAGGTGTTATAATCAAGTTTCCAGAAAATCTAGAATAAGTGGCCTTGAGGCCCGAGCCACTTCAAGGAATCACCGTAAGAGAAAAAGGGATTTGATATGTGAGAGTGGGGAGTTGGCCGATAGGGAGGACATGAGGATATGAGTGAAGGAGAAAAGCGGGGAAGGGTCCCCCTAGGGGTGGGGGATGAGTAAGGGGACGTGAGATTTCCAAGCGGAGAGAGGAGTGCGGGAGAAAGAAGGGTGGGACCCCGTCCTAATTAGATGCGACACCGGCCGTCGGCACGTCCTTTTCCAGGGGAGCCCAAGTAAAAAATTGGAAGGGGAGGAGGGCGGCGCAAGTGAGTCAGTGGCACTTTGGGAGATTTTTTTTAAAGCGAGGAATTGGAGGAGCTAAATGAGGAGGAGGAGTATATATGGAGAGCTACAGATGAGAATAAAGGGACACCGGGAATGTTTAAAGAACAACCGAGGAATCTCCCGATTTGCAATGAAATTATGAGAGAACAACCAAAGCGACGACTTAACACCACGAATTCTGTTGTGGCCCGGATATTGATGGTCGAGTTACCTTCTCTTATTACATGGGCCGTTTTCATGTCTTCTATGCGTGGTGAGTAAATTGAGGTGGCATTAAAGGCTCCGAAGGACCAGAGAATGATCAAATGATCGATTTAATCGCTAAGAACAAAATATATTAAATTATAATTCAATGTGGTACTATAGGAATACAATGAAATATTAGTGTTTGAATAGGGATAAATCAACAAGTCCAGTCAGGTGATATCCTTCCTCTTGGTAGCCGGGAAAGATTCACCTGCACACAGGGGAAGGGTGTTCACGGTCACTCACACTATGGGAGAACTCGTAAGAGGTTTGGCGGCCACGAGCGGCTGCTTACAGCGATCACTGCCGCTAACTAACTAGATTTTTGTGTGCACATTTTACCAGTCAACCTGCGCCTCCCAGTGGCAGCCAGCCGAACCCTGCAAATGCGCGATATATGAAGCAATGCGCGTTAACTTGTTTCCTTTTAATATTCCTGTACAGTTCTTGGGAAGAGCTTGGGATAGCCAACGGAGACAATGTCTATATCTACATCTACATACTACGCAGCGAGCCGCCACATGTGCGTGTGGTAGGGAAAAGACACCGGCCGTGCAAGGATTTAAGGTTTTGTGAGTTGAAATGGTGACGTATATTATGGGAATGAATTTAATGGAGCTCAGTCATTATGGTGATTGCTTATTAAGCGCGGAATGAACGAGTTTTTGTACCTATCTGTTTGGAAATGTATTTCTCTTATTTTATCGCTTCTGTCAGACCTAGAGATAGTAAGGCGTCATGATAATATTCTGTGAATCGCTCTGAAGCACACCAGCTCTGAATTTCTCAAACAACCTAAGCCTAGCTTGTAGCCTCCGAGTCTATAGTCTAATGAAAAATAATGGAGTGACACGTACTCTTTTGCTGAACACTATCTCACAGATATCAAGTTATTGTATTACACGGTGCATACCACAGTACAATTAAACATGAAACCTGCTCCTTGTTTCACTTCTCAGTGTTTTACCATACACCACAAAAACAACACTCTAAATTACCCAAACAGAACATAAATAAACACCCTTTGCATCAGATATCAACATTTATAAACTACCCTGCGACACACTATGCCCATCACCTCCAAACTACACAGAAATTCATATAAACCAACACCACTCAAGAAATCCGAACAACCACAAACCCCAGTCTTTCAGGTTCAAATAATCAGTCCACCAAACATCTTTACAACCAGCAAACCTGCTTGTGATGAAAACAAAGTGCAAGGCTCCGTGCATGCGCCTCCTCTCCTCTGACGCGTGCGGACCTTCTCTGCTATACTACACGGCAGCTCGTGCGTCGTGGCGACACCCCGTGGTCCCTGCTTACTCTCGCGACTGTGGACCTGTCGATGCTATTCCCCCCTCACTATTAACTCCCAAAAAACACTCAGTAAAACAACCTTTCCGTCGATAATCGTCCTCCAATATTCGAATTATCGTGGTTACTCGAAGCAGGCGGTCGACACAATGCCCCCCCATTCAATTCCCAGCTCAGCGTGGTTACTCGTTGCAAGCTATCTAAACAATGAAAAACCCATCGCCTCATCCGCCCCTCCTTTTAAAGTTACTCACTGCGACCTATTGTCATCCTTCTGATAAGTTCTTGTTTGCTCGAGATTTCTACATATTGTTAAACTTACATAACATAAATCAATCCCGCGGGTGTATACAAAGTCGTAGTTTCCCAGCGCACACCAACAAACATGGGGGAATGCGCCCTATTTAATATACTAAAATATACTTGGAATATAGCATGAAACTATTGAAAATATATCATAACATGAACAAAACATCCACAGAATGAAAAAACTCCACTTTAGTAAAACAAAGCACCCAACCGCAGAGAACGCGTCGAACATGCAGTTCAACATGTCCAGAAACAAAATGTGGGTACGTTACACTATGGGCTCCCACCTTAATCTCTCTAAGAGTTTTGAATCACAGTATGTCTCGAAAGTGCAACCTTTAAAATTCACTTTCATCTGCGTCCATACCTGCCTGCCGTTCCATGTACATCCATCTAGCCCTCATATACTCATCCACCTTGTCACCTTACCGTAAACATATGCGTTGGACTTAACATTACTACCTTCAGCTACCTTAAGGTGGCTTTGGCCACAGGGTCACTGCTTCCAAAAATTGTGAACATTGAAACATAGTATGAATAACGTTTTATGGACTGAGAAGTTTTTGAGGCTATTTTTTTCGAAAATTTAGCCTTAAAAGTTAGCATTTTAACATGGACTCTTGTGGAGATAGCTTAAATTACAGTAGAAACACGTCAGTTTGAACAAGAGAGTATACCTAAGTTTTCAATTAAAACTAATTTTAAGGTGCAAGAATTCATGGAAAGCTAAATTAGAACAAAGTATACTAATTTAATTACCCATTTCTTAAAGTTATCAGAGAAATACTGCCTTAATAAAAGTCAAAATGCGGTAAATCCATATAAATGGTGCCGTAGTCGGCTCCTATGGCTGGAAAATGTATTCGTTTATAATCTCCATATTTTGATCTTTGACTTTGGTTTTCAATATGTAACCCATTTCAGTCGCAAAAGCAGGACTTTTTACACCAACTAAATAAATACGCGTAATAGAGTATTTGTTTACATAGTCAGGCCTAAGCCACCTGAAGTCACTCCAACTACGCCCTTCCCACGAATCCCAGTAGCAGCGGACAAAATGCAAATTCTAAATATCCCGGATTTACACTTGCCTTCCACCTTCCCCTCCTCTCGAAATCCTCTGTAATGTTCTCCCTCCCCTAATCTACCAGCATCCTTCACTTTCCCTCTCCACCCACCGTCCTGCCCTCCCTATATCCCCCCCCATCGACCAACATTCCAACACTTTGTTTCCACTGTACTTGTTTATATTTAATGGACTGTCGTATTTTATAATATTTTTAAAGAAGCAGGCGATAACTTTTGGATATTGGTCACGGATATTATTATCTAAAAAAAACAGATATTTCTTATATTTTGACACAATTGTATTATCACGCACCGGTCTAGGTTTCAAAAATACTAGGTCTTTTTGAATGAAAGGGCCACACTTTGTTATTCCACGATAATATTTATACCCTCATTGTTGTGATCGATCGTAAAATATTCAAATTTATACTGTAAAAACAAGGTATAACTCTTTAATTCCATATGTAATTTCCGTAAAGTCACATCTAAAACCATCAAGTTCAATACTATGTCATTTTCGAAATGTTTAACATCTTGATAAATGTTGTATTTTATGGAGAATTTTACCTGATTATGATGATGCACTGCATCTAAATCATGGTCGTCTGTAAACTTATCATTTCATGAAATAGGAGTATTTAATTTACTCAATTTATATAAAGAGAGGGCTAAAATGGAGACGCGAAGTTGCAGAGACAAATATTTGGGAGAATGAGGGAAAAAATTCGCATCGAGCAGTATCTACAGGAGAAGAAAACTTGGAAAGCAATGAATAAAACAAAAACCATTTCGAGAGAGGTCGCAGGATGAGGAGATGCTTCTCAAAACAGTTTCAATTCCGGGGAAAATATGAGGACTTACGGCCGACCATATCTTGAGTAGGCTTTGAATAAGCAGTGAGTTCGATGCGACTAGCAACCAAAACAATACTCACTCAAAAGTTTTTCAATAATGTCGATTCATATCTGGATAGAGATATGCATACGATCAGCCGTTGCAAGTTTGTTGTACCATTGAAAATATACCTCAAGCTTTTAAAACTGCTCAAAAATATTTTTTTCCTATTTTTAAACACCAAACATGGTCATCCAACTCAGCCTGCCTGCATATGGCAATACTATCTATCGAGTCGCCGACATAGCGTTTCTTGACCATGAAGGCATTATTCCTTCAACTTGCAACACTATAAAAGTCAGTTTTTTCATTAATACGGAGCTTTCAAACTTCGCATCTAAATATTATCTACGCAGTCCATACTCAGTCATATCCATCCTAAAATTCAAATAGTCAACCCAATAAAATAATATCAAGCGCCATTCATTTCCGTGAACTTCAATAAAATACAAACTTTTATCAAAAAACACGAAAGTAAGGATTTATAAAACAATAGTCCAACCTGTGATACTATATGGTTCTGAGACATGGTCTTTTACAATAAAGTCACAAAAAAGACATTACTTTTGATAATAAAGTATTAAGCAGAATATTCGGACCAGTCAAAGAGGGAGACACATGGAGAGTAAGAAATAACAGAGAATTAAGAGAATCATACAAAGATCCAGATACTCTGGGTGTAATCAAGAGCATGAGATTGAGGTGGCTGGGTCATGTCCAACGCAGAAGCACAGATACTATGATAATACAAGTCGCACAAGGAACACTAGAAGGTAAAAGACCCGTGGGAAGACCGAGAGGGCGCTGGACTGATGAAGTTAAGAAGGACCTAGAGAAGATGGGAGCAGAGATCGAGCTAGCAGAAGACAGAAAAGCATGGAGGCGCTTGGTTGGTGAGGCTAAAGACCACATAGGTCTTCAATAGCCACAGGAGTAAGAGTATTCAACTTTGTGGGATTGTTAATTTTTTATCATATAATTGATCTTTAATAGTGGAATTGCTGATGAATAGCAAACTGTACACCTAAAACGCAAATTTTAAAAATATCTAAGCCGTTTATTCGTGAATCATTACTAAATGAGCAAATTAATTGTCAAATCCGCCATTTTCCTATTTCAGCTAAATTTAAAAACAGATGCAATGCAAACTGGCACCAAATACCACGCACTTCTATTCGGGTGATTTAAAAATTGTAACATTCACCACTTGGTTTCGTGACTCGGTGATTAATGGCCATACAATTATGCGCCCAATTTAATCGCATTCAGTCCACAAAATTTAAAATTCCCTGCGCGCCTGATACATCAAGTGATCACGTCCACCAGCGAAGAGTCACGCAGTAGGCGTCGACTCGAAAACCGATCAATGGAATGGTTATTTAACGGCAATGCTATTTACAACAGCACCAACACCTATTGCCCGCTTTACACCCCACACGTATGAATACTCCTACGTGATCATTGATACGTAAAGATCCATTCCTCCAAAGTGAGGAATAGCCCTTAAGAATCTTAATTTTTTCTGAATGGGCTCAGTTGCGCCCCAGATGCAAAAGACGGGAACTTTCATACTCGTCATAAAAATAAATTAACTTAAAATACAGCGTATGATACGCCTTTATTTCACCCTCCAAACTTTTAAAGTATATGTGACCACCGCATGAACAAATTTCACAAAAATAATCTCATTGCCATATCCGATGGTCAATTGCAATGCCTAATTTTTCCTTTGTCAAATTTTCAGCGGCATTTTCAAATTTTCCGACAGAACTTGAGGAGAAATTTGAATTTAAATATTTGATTCAAGTAAACATATATATTTTATTAAATATTTTACTGTGAAGTTGCAAGTAATATCGATTTTAATATGAAGATAACCAATTTACGTATATTAAAGAGAAGTATAAAAAGAAAAAATAAGACAGTTAATCGGCAGAAAAATTTTTTGTCAAGTCCATATGTAACAGTTATGACTGTTCAAAATTTGCTGTAAACTCAAACTCTGTAAAATATGTGACTGAGCGACGTTTTTATTTAGTAGTATAAATAAAATATAACCGGTTGTAAAAATTTAAACACTCTCCTCGCAGAGCTTCACAAGTTTTGTTCTCATTGATAGGTAATGGTGGATGGAGTAGGCAAGAAATATCCAGACAAAGAAAATGATATAATTTGTGATAATAACCATGGAGTTGATAAAGGCAGAATGAACATCGGTAAACTATGCCGATTTCACCAGAGGATGGAAGCAAAAATTAACTCGAATGGTTAAAATGAGCTCTTAGAAGACACGACATATTTAAAATAAAAACTAAATTATAAAAATGAGGGAACAATTAAAAAGGTATACTTCCTTGTTTAATAATATGAGTATAATTAGCTTTGAGTTGGGCAGAATTCAATAGTAATTCATTAATAGAGCGAGTGATTGCAGTCAATGAAACTAACTCAAATCCCTCAAGACATTAGAGGCGCAAAAAGCATAATCAAGGCATAAAAGTGACGCATTAATCAATCACATTGTAATAGTGGCTTGGGGTACACGTGATCATCATAAAATAGCGTCTTTCGGTTGGTTCTTCTGGTCGGCTCATCGCCGATGGCCTAAATAAATAATCTCTGGAGCTTTAATTGCTTCATCAGTGCTCTCCCCTTCACGAATACTGTCCCTCGGGTAATTAACATTGCATTCATCTCTTTCGCTGCAGAAAAGGAAGCAGGAAGCAATTTCACGGTACAGTGGGAAGCTCAGCCGGAAAAATTATTTTCCTCCCGGGAGCTCATGGAAAGCTGTGAAAATGTTTTACCTAGGGGAAACCAATCCTGGAATTTAAAGGGAAAAAACGGACGATATTTTTAGGACCAGACCACGCTTTGAAATGCATTATGACTGTCGACTGACACCCGCGACAACGTTGAACATGCCTCCCTTTCGATTCTTTGCGGCTTCGACTCGGAGGCCACACCCCTTTTCCTCCCTTCCCTCTCAGCCAATCAGGAAGGGGCGAGATCCCTCACTCCCTTGCATGGTTGCCCGTACTAGAGATGAGGGCCTTATTCCGACCGCAGCGGCACAGATGAAGACGCTGGAGGATAATGAGTGTCTGGAATGCAGAGGGCGACGACATGGCAGTCAGTCAGTCAAGCGTCCTGTTCGTGATCATTCCTGTGGCGTAAAATCTCGGCATGGAAGTGTGACTTTTGAAGCTTCGGCATTATATTTCTGGACTACTTATTATGGTTAAATTTTGTTTATGTTGTATTCCTACTTACTTCTCCTCACTACAGCCCTCGAAGGGCCTTGGCCTCTCTGATTATTCTATCCTAGTCATAACGATATCTTACGTGTATACTCCATCTTCTAATTCTCATCTTTATCAGATCATCTTCTACACCATATTATAATCTTTTCCGGGGCCTTTCTCTGTCTTATACCACATATGTCTCCTGATCATTTCTTTTTACGGTTCTATCTTCAGGAATTCTCCCCACATCCCCAAACCTTCTTGACCTATTACTCTTCATTTCTCCCTGTATGTTAGGATGTTTGAAGAGTTCCTCTAGCTCTATATACTTCCGTATTTACTACTGGCTGCCTTCCTTTGTTACCCCAAAAATCTACCGTAATGATTTTATTTCCCATATTCTAGGAAGCTCCTCTTCTGCAGCAATCATGGTCCATGTTTCTGAACCATCTATCACAATAGGTCCTGACAAAGTTCGATAAACCTTTGTTTTCAAGTTTCTATTGAGGTTTTGAGACTGGAGACCCCTAAACAAAGCTCGAATAGCCCAAATACTCGAGTTTATATATATGCTGCTGCAATTCTAGATTTTATTCCTGCGTTCATTTCATTCAATGTGTCATCAGTTCTCCTAGATACTTGAACTTATCACTACTCAAACAATTGCAATTGCTCCCTTTTTATTTTATACATATATCTCTCACAGAAATCAGTGGCACCAAGAAAGAAGCAAACATAAGAAGAGGTGTTAGACAAGGTTGCACAATATCACCTTAATTGTTTAACTTATTCATAGAAGAAGCAATGTCTGAAATGAAAACAAAGACAAGAGGAATCAAAATAAATGGCAAAAAATTCATTGCATTCGATTTGCAGACGACATAGCTCTAGTAGCTGACTCAGAGAAGGAATTAAGTCGAATGCTCAAGATTCTAAATGATATTTTATTAAAACTGAAACTTCAAATAAACACCAAGAAAACACAAATTAAGGTGGTAGAAAGAAAAAGAAGAGAAAAAATAACGAATATATGTATAGACGGAGTGAGACTGGAGGAAGTGACAGAGTTCTGCTACTTATATAGCATATTAGAGAATCATAACAACTGCTCCTCTGAGGTCAAAAGAGGAATAAAGTTAGCCAAGAAAGCCTTTCAATTAAATAAAAGTCTCCTAGTAAATAACAGAATTAGTATATAGACTAGGAAGAAATTCCTGAGAAGCTTTGTATGGAGTGTGCTAACATATGAATGCGAGACGTGCACACCTAAGGAAGAGTGAAATGACCAAACATGAAGCTGCGGAAATGTGGTTTTGGAGGAGGATTACAAAAACTAGGAGGACCGACAGGAAAACTAATAAGCAAGTACTAAATGAAGTACATACAGAAATAAAAATATTGGAAACAATTAAAACAAGAAAAGCAAAGCTCATCGGACACTGATTTAGGCACGACAACTCCATACAAAATATTATGGAAGGAAAAATTCTAGGCAGAGAGAGAGAGACATAGAGGACGACCGAGACCTTCGTACCTAAAAGTATTGGCGATGGAAATGGGATGCACCTCGTACAATGAAATGAAGAGGAAGGCTGAAAAAAGAGATTGTTGGAAGTCGTGGCTGCAACAACAAGGATAGCCTTTAGAAGAGAAGAAGAAGATCTCTCACAGTTTGACTTCACGTGGAAGAGGACAAATACTGTTTGTTGGCACAATTAACTTTGAGTCCAACTTTTTGGCCTCTATTTCTTATCTCTTCAGTCCTTCCTTGAGGTCTTAGAGATTTCTTGATGTCATATCAAAAAGTCTTGATCTTGATGCCATCGTTAAAAGCTAAGGTTTTGTAAGATAGAAAACATTTGAACCCTATTTCAAGACAGATAATTCTAAAAGGCGGATAAAAAGATGCCTCTGCACTGATTACAATTCCTAAAAGTTCCAACTTAAAGATTGGGATAAATGCTTTTGGATCATAGACTTATGTCCGAGGTTGCAAATTCTCCCAGAAAAACCACCGGCACACTTATATTAGATTCCTCCGTTTCACCTGTTCCCATGCACAAACTTCCCAGCACCATATCGAAGAATTAAAATTACAACGGGGCTAAAGTTGATGAATAATAATGCCAAAAATGTAAACACGCACAAAAAGACAAAAGTATGAAGTAAAAAAGGAGGAAATTTAAACGAAAAATCGATTTTAAACAATAAAATTGCATAAAGAAATAACAATTTTAATGGAAGCAGCTGCTGACTAGACAAGAAGTGACCGAGAATAAATGAAGTGTTACTCCAAGTGATCTTGAGATTCAACCTTATTGCAGCTTGTTTCCAAGTTTCACTCTACTTTTCTTGCATTCAATAGTTGTGCATGTTTCTGCGATGAATGTAAAATATTTTCCAATACGAATGCAAAATTTTCAAAGCATAGATATTTCTATGGTGTTTTCAACTCAAGTATTAAAACTTAAGGAATTTGCTAACGCTAAAAATTTCAATAAATAATATAACCCAAGGCTCGTAATTAGAATGGTATAACGATCGTGCATTTCGACAGAATAGCGCCAAAAATCGCTTGAGGGCGGGAACAATGCGTACTTGAGACGCTATTTAGGGCAAAAGCGCGGATAATAGCCATTCAGAATAGCAGCCCAAGTGTCAGACACTTGTTTTTTATTTTTTTAGTAATAATCATAATTATTTTTCTTCGATGCAGAGGTGGATCGGGTTGGTGTGGTGGCTAGAGTACTCACCTAACACACGGGTGGCCAGGGTTAAAATCCCTGCAGAGGAGGATGTTTTTCAAAGGAAACCTTATCCCTACTTAAGTGTCTTGTGGAGGGCACTTCAAATACAGTACTCCATCTGTCAGATGAGGAGTTAAACCGTGGTCTCCTTGGCGCCTTTCGTTAAGAGCAGGCTAATGCCGACGCCGGGTTTCTATTCACCCTTCCTCCCATAGAAATCCCTTATGACGCAAATCATTTTAGCCATGGGTCGCCTCCCCATTTATCCATTCCAATCTTTGATGGAGAAGATTGTATATTACATTACTTAGAATTTTATTTGCCAATCTGTAAGACAAATTGACAAGGGCTTCACATTATAATATCTTAAGAATATATTAGCCATCGAGAGCTATATATTAACAGCAAAATGGTGATTCTTGGTCTCACATACCGACAAGCAAATCTTTCTTGTGAGGCTGACAAAGAATAAAACTTCGTAGTGCATCTTATATATCAGCTTCCTATTTCATACTGCTTTTCCAATGTACGAGCCAAAAATTCACTTTTTGGAAGCATATTCATACATATAGCCACTATGGTCCTGCTGGCCGTGTGTCACTTCTCCTGTCTTCAAATACTACCCATTTCGTTGAGCTAAGTAAAACTTATTATATATAAAAAGTATGGATAGTTAATTTCTTTTATATTATGGAAATGAATCCTTTTTATACCAATACCTTGGTACAGCTCTATTGCTGTGATGGAGAAAAATAATGCCCTAATCAATCTATTTCACTGTAAAACAATGATTAAATGAAAGCTTAAATATTATTTCTTTCAGTTGGGAAATTTTCGAATAAATATTTTAAAATCCACGTTTGAGAGCTGCTATGTGGAGACCATTTTAGAAAACCAGATTTCGTCTTTTTTTAAATTTCTATATCCTAATTTGTCCAGGAGATCGAAATCACCACTCATATCCCAATAGATTCACGTCACTACTGTAGGGTTAAGGAAAGTAAATACCGAGTTATGAATTTTTCGAAGCGGTTTACTGCTCTGAAATACATTTGGGAAGAGAGCGCGACAGAATTTTTCTTTACACAGTGGAGGATTCGGGAACAGGTAGAGACAACTTCGAAGAATGGCGGAGTTGATCTTATTCCCTTTCAACTTTTACACACTCCCCCGGGCATAATTTTGTGAAATTAAATGCCATAACGCATGACTCCACTTGGACCAAGTTTCCGAAACTCTCCAAGAGGTTAACGAGGTTAGCTCTAAGCGGAGCACAAAACCGCGAGGCCGGCGTCGCCGAGCGCGCCCGCCCGCCCTTTCCCCCGGCGTCTCCCCACCGTTCATTCCGCCGAATAACCCTCCGAGTCCTCGTCGCCGTCCGCGGTTTTTAAGCGAACAATTTTGCGAACACATACACACACACAGCCATTTTCACGCAATGATTCGATTACGTCCTCTCTACTGCTCTCTCTCTCTCTTTATTCACTTCCCGCCCTCAATTCTCCCACTCCCAACGTAACCAAATTACTCCGAAATTCACATGAGAGCGACAGGAAAAAAAGAAAGAACTAGAGGGCGAACGGAAACTCGAAAAACCAAGAAACGGGTCGTTTACCTCAACAATTAATCTTCGGGACTTATTCCATCTTACAAAGAGACATCATTTTGTATTAGGTTTGTTTGGGTCGGATAAACGTTTTAAGAGAACGCGCTCGTTTCCGTCGCACGGGGGAAAAAGTCGGAAATTCAAGAATAACAAAATATCTCCTCGCCATGGTTGACCTTTCACTCAAACTAGGCAAATAAAAGTTAGCAAGCTTCTGAAAATAACTATATCTTGGACAAATTTAGACCATTCTACAGGAAAACTTTTAATTATGATGCGTTACCTGCAGTTGGATATGGATTTGGATTTTTGGGGAGGTGACCGTCAGCTAAGGTCATTTGCGCCATAGGGGAAAGGTAAGGGAGGAAGGGTGGATAGAAAACCGGCGTCGGCTAGAGCCTGCTCTTAACGAAAGGCGCCTAGGGGACCACGCTTCCACCTCTCATCCGACAGACGGAGTACTGTACTTGAAGTGCACTGCACAAGACACTCAAGTAGAGATCGGGTGTCCTCTGAAAAACATCCTCCTCTGCAGGGATTTGAACCCTGGCCATCCGTATGGTTAGCCAGTACTCTAGCCACCACACCAATCCGATCCCCTTTCCTGCAGTTTTTTGCTGCAAAAATCATAGTTTTGCTGTAAATAGTAATTGTACCATAGTGTTTTTAAATGTGGAGATTTTTTTTATCCTTTTAATATACATTAACCTCTACACTGCCTGCAGGTCAATGAATTGGCCTTCGATTTGAAACCTTTTTAGAAAGAATCTATTCAAAAATGATTATGTTTTATTTTACTCTTCTATTGCTTCTTCTATTCGCTTAGCACTGCCAAAACCACTGCAGGGCATGAAAAAGGCCCAACTTCCTCAGTTTTCCAAACTGAAGCAGATTCCTACAAAACAATTGCTCACCAGTGTTTTGCATAGTTTATAGTTCATTATTGGTCGTTCATTCCTAACATTGGTTGACTGCAGTCTTTCACCCTTCCCTATTCAATTCTAGTTCCCTTACCTCCTGGTTTCTCTTCCTATGTATTTTTCTCTTTATTTGGCCCTCAGAGGAAGACTCAGGAATATTTTACCTCTATTTACTTCCAATTATGTTCTTCAAAAACCCATTTTTTCTCAGGGTGTGCCCAATTGATCTGGTTCATTCTTGTGCGGTATTTCATATAGACCTTTCTTCTTCTAATTTCCACTACACTTAATCAATTCTTATTTTGTCCCTCCATTTTATCTTCAACATCGTCCTCCAGCACCAGATTTTGAAGGCTTCTAGTCAGGTTTTCTAATGGCCTATGCTTCTGATCGTAACCTATCATGAGCTCTGCTATATTTTGCAAAAATTTCATTTGCTGGCGCAGGGTTACCATTTCATGCAATAACCCACAAAGGTTTAACAAATTTTCACGAAACATTTTCTAATTAAATGCTTATCAATGCTAGGCTGCTTACCAATTAATTTTCACTCACAGACAAAAAAGTGGTCTCCAATGATGGAAAGCTAATCTAAATTCCGTTGTCTAAGTCTTAAAATGGTTTACAATTATTATTCAATCCAACGAGACATGCAACTGTAAATTTTTATAAGGTCATTTTGAGTCCAGCAATAATAGAATAAATTGTTCAAAAACCGTTACAAAAAAGATCCTGTCGAAAATAATTTTCGGGGTAAATATTATTCATACTGTAGGAAGGATTCTCGGGATTCCATCCGGGTCATAAGCAGCCGAAACGTCGGTCATGGACCTTCCAACCCGGATGGAATCCCGAGAATCCTTCCTACATACTATTCACCGGGAAAACCTGAAATCTTTCATTATTCATACTCTTTGTGATGAATTTTTGAATTAAGTTGAGTAATCATCTCTGATGAATTTTATATTTTTTAAATCTAGATTTGATGGGAAATATGTTAAATTCTATCATTATAATTGAAGATATTCCGCCAAGGTATTTGAGAGAAGCAATAAATAAAACAAAGATGAATGATAGACATTTTTTCATCGAAATTATTTTCAACATTTTTATAATTTTACTCAATAACATGTTGCAACTCCACATTTGAGTTGAATTATGCATTTATCTCAGATAAACATAAATTTTAACACTAAAACAGTGGCGTAAAACTTGTTGATCTTCATACCGCTAAGGTATTTTCGTCAAAATAATCCCAGACAAGCTACCTTTATTCATCGGTTGACGTATTGCCTTTAGATGCTTAGCTATTTCTCAGTGGCTTCAGAGCGTAATTCTCTCTGCGCCAACTTGGCCGAGCAGCAGAGGAGAGAACAAAGATCTTCGAGATTGCCTCCTTCCAGGTTTTAAAATGAAAAACGATATCAATGGCGACAAGATTGAGAATTTGGACGCTTTACCACCAAACAGAATCAATAGATTCAATTTTTGTTCATTTATCTGCAATAGCCACTCTTGGATATGATGCACTACGGTGAAATAAACCAAGGGTATGAAATTCGCTACGAAATATGCATTTAATTCAACCGGGATACAAATTTCGACCTCAAAATTGCCGATCAGGTGTGTTAGCCTGCTAACACACCAAGCTAATTTCGTTTAAGGCAGGGGTATAATTTTGACAGGGGTTTCGGCGAACTAGGTGTTTTCACCCCTTTGGCGTGTTTCTTTTGACCCTGTACGTGACTGCATACCACATCATTTGCTCAATTATCGGAAACATGATTATGATGAACGATTCATAAAATACATATAAAGCAACCACTTAGTGATCTCACAGCCATAATTTCATCATCCCTTCTTCCTCCAACCACCTCTCTACAAAGTCCGGATTATATCCAAAATCAATGAACTAACTCAGATTTTTTTTATTTACCGACAAGTATCCCCAGCTTTTCCCATTCCGTTATCAAAAAACTTTGCGAAAAAAAAATCATAATTTTGAAATAGATTAATACAAAGGACACAATGCATAGTGCTGTTTTCTTTGTCAGTTGTATATTAATATTGCAAAGAATTGATTCCCAAGTAAATCTTTGCATATTTTTTCCAGTTGCCATGTCTTGAATGGTTTTATCAAGTCGAAATGCTATTTTTATGATCAATATCTCGCATAAGACTTAAAAGACACATGGAACAAGAAAAAAAGCAAAATTGAAAATGAAAGCAGGCAGACTTTTGACATGACAACTGGCAGACAAATACTAGCACACGAAATTCCATAGTGCCCTTTAAATCACGGTAACAATTTGAATTCCAGGCTAAGAGGAGTAGAACCTCCCACTTATGGAAAGACTCAAGAAATAGACTATACCCTCAGAGGCCAACAATTGGGAAGGGACATGCATTCAACCTGCTTGTGTTCGTTAAACATTAGTTTTATACTGCGTGCGACATTACGAGCAAGTACTGACAATACATTTATATCATAAAATTGGTGAAGATGTTAGCAAATAGAAAAGTGCTATAAATTCTGACTAAACATGTGACTACTACTAACTACTATGACAACGCTTTTGCGTCATTTTCCAGGGTAAAATAATGATTTGAAAAATTACATTTCGTTATTTTATCACGCCATTTGTCGTGATTAGTTAACAAATAAGCATTGTCTGGAAAGAGAATGGGACCTAACTCAACGCTCGGATGTTAATTCTGACATGGAGGAATTAATTGAAATAAAACCTGAAACTCACTCTTATCAAGAATTTTAATAGCCTCTAATCTAATTTATATAGGTCTCCAGTCGGCAAATATATTGACAGATCAGTATCTTACGAGGGAGTTGCTCAATATCATTGCGTTATAAATGTGCTCAAGATTTATCTGCTATTTTCATACAGATTGCGGAGGCTTGATTCGGGATTGAAGAGCCAAAAAGCTTGCCATTCCATTGAGCATATGGAGTGACATGGTCATCTCTCTCGGAAATTAATTCTTTAAAAAAATCAACGATGCATACATGAAAATAGTGCGATTAACAGAAAGAGTTAAAAAGTTTTAGACGACCGGCAGAGTATCGTAAATATTTATTTGTTTCATTCTTCTTTCTTTTTGCCAGCTCAGGCGATATTCTTTTTTAATTAGAAATTATACAGCATAAGATCGTGGGTTTGTATGCGTATTCAGTTTTGGGCGAATCTTTGTGTGCCTTTGCTGAAAGCTTTAGTTAATTCAACTGGGGAGAAACGTAATTGGAAGTGTAGTATTCGTTTTGGATTAGTATTAGAATTGTTCTTGTTTTCAAGTCCGACAAAAATCTAAACGATTATTTCTCTGTTTAAAAAATACTGCTCACACATGATTATGACATGTGATACACGTTGCAACATTAAAAAAGAGGCTTTGTAATAAACTGCGAACAATGTTGGATTCTCTTTTCAAAGAAAAGAAAGGAGTGATGCCTTAGTCTCATTTCATGAGATAACTTGAAACGAAAAGGCTGTTGAAAGTATTAAAATGTCAATGTACTTCCAGGAAAAAGCTTCGAACTAATTACCGGGTAGGAAATACTGAGCGGGGAAAAAAACGCAAAACCTCGGGCACCGCAAGATAATGGAATACAAAACCATTGATCTAACTTTACAGTTTTCAAAAGGAAACTGAGCCGTTGCGGAGAAAGACGTGCTGGGCGCCTTTTCTCAAAAAACTCCCAGAACGCAAACACCTCAGCCGACTTTTCCTCTCTGTTTCGCTCGCAGATGGCTCCAAGGCGCCATGCAGCACTGCACGCACCTTCTACCCCCACACCCCCTCACGAATGGAGAGAAATGCTAAGGAGGGAAAGGGAGTGGGGGAGGTAATATTTGGAGGAGGGGAAGCAAAGAAGGGTTACTCGCGCGCCGAAACCTCAAAAGACGTTCTGTCGACTCTCACGGTGAGAATGATTTAAGTTAGGCGGCACGGCGTTTCCCTCCCCCCCCCACCCCTCCTCTCCCGGTTCCCCTTCCACCCCCTTCCCGTCCTCCCCCCTCCCCTACCTTTCGGAGTTTGGAATTTTTCCTTTGATGCTCGGAGCAGATCGCAGGAATGCCATGGACAGGCCCGGGGAGTTAATTACTCCCTCGACAAAGAAGCGAGCTGAAACTTCAGAAGCGATTTATTTCTCGTCACACTTCAGAAAACTGCATGCAAGCCTCCTCAAGAATTTCTCCGCTCCTGAGTAGTTGTGTAGTTCGATTCAAGAAATAATGCTCTACACGTTTTAATCTGAACGCCGCCAATTTGTATAAAGTTTTGGTATGACTCTTTCTTTCTTCATCGGCTCTTGTAGATTCATCTCATTTGCAGGTTCCACCCCAGTTAAGACAGCAGCATTTCATTATGGAAAAACTTTGGTTGTAACCCAATGCTTCCAAAACCAAGACATAAATGACTTATGTCTTCAGACTTAATTCCGAAAGAAGAAAGAGTGGAAGTTGATTATCCAAATACAGAGGCTGATATACGCGACAACTTCAATGCATAGCATAGCATATTCTTCATAAACACAATGCTTTTTCACCTGCGTCACTGTAAGCAAGCATATCAATCGCATGCGATTGATACTGTTCCCCGTTTACATGGGGCACAAATTTTCAGCATTAAAAACTTCATGCTTTTCACAACCAAGCATGCATTTAGTAATTGAATGAGAGCAGGGGCTGTCTTAGTCTCGCCTTCATGCATTTGTACATGCGTTCTTGCAATTTACTGCTTCAAAAGACGTAAAATTAAATGCACGTTCATACGTACAACATATGATGAAATTGCGTGCCCCGTATAAATAGTACATTAAAGTATATGCACATTCATTTGATAAACGTTAAAATTTAATGGAAACTTCTTGCACTAGAGAAAACAAGAAATAATTGCCTTTGAAATAAAGATTTTTGATTAAATTTCATTAAGCTCAAATTGGAGTCAGAAGAAAGCTACGAAAGCCTAATATTTTACGTATAATTTTAAGATAAACGCCCGGCTATATTAAATAATCTAGAAAGATTTTATCTATATTTTCCTTTCGATCAAATAGAGGTTTCCGCCCTAATTCCCCCAACAATTTAGTAACACTGCTATGTTTATCGTGACAATTTTTGATAAATCTAGCTGCCCTCCGCTGTAAACGATCTGTATCTGAAACTAGGCTTACTTTGTAAGGTTCCCATATACTAGCGGTGAACTCCAAGTGAGGTCTCACGAGAGAATATTGAGAGAGAGGGTTGCTAAGTAGCTGGGCAAAAAGTTAAAGGGAGATATAAGTCAGGGAAGGAAATTAAATTAGAGCTAGTGCTTGTGGTCGAAAATACAGCTATAATTAGATAGCGATCTTCAATCTTCCATTTTACACAAAAATTACCAAATATGCTCTGGCGCAAGTAATTAAATAATAAATAGGTTGTTACATAAGCAAACTGAGTATTCTAATGGCACACTTATGTCTCTAAAGTATGTATCTGATACGAAGTTTTATGGTCCTTCAGGTATGCCTGATTTATGGTCTATTTTTTGCAAAACTATTACGAGGAGGAGCAGCTGTACTCCATTTGTGTCAAGCTACTGAATGCTAAAAAAATGTAAAAATTCCGTCATTAATGAATTCATGAATCCCAATGTAGCATTTCTATAATAACTATTCATATTTTTACTCTAATCCATAAGTCTCGGGGAAGCATATGTAAATTTGTATCCACATAAAATCAAAATTTCAAATCCCATCAATCACAATTTATTTTCCAGCGCGAGGCACAAAGAGGTCCACAAGAGACAATAACTTGTTTAATAACGAATAAATGAGAATGATTTACTCGTGATTTTATTTTGACAGGTGGAAATGCAAAGTTGATATTTTTCAAAACGCTCATCAATTAGCTTTGGAATACAGTTTTTTCGAGTTATGATACGAGCCGAACTTTATTGAAATTCAATGTCCGTATGCATAAATCACGCTAATATCGCTGTGACATTAATTTTACGCCATAATTATAAATTAACTCAATTTTGCTGGAGGCGTCGCACGTATTTACACATGAAATTCGGAGCTCAGAATCAAAAATGGACATTAAATCGATGCCGTTCCAAGCGGATATAAGGGACGCGGCATTAAAAGCATTGAGTCATATGATCAAAACGATAGGATTTCAATCGCTTAGAGAATAAATATATATTTGCCTCTTTCGCCACGTGTAACTCGAAAGAACAATAATCCCGTCCTAAAGAAAAGAATGGTCATTCACCACCTCGATTGGCCACATTTCCTAAACGCCGGAATTACATCATCTACAGATGCATACCACCCTGCGAGCAGCCGAATGGACGTGTGGCAAGGGATGTTAGGACATCAGCTGTATACGGGATGTAAAGGATAAAGCTATTGGGAGGTTAATCAGTGAAGTGTATTATGGTAGTGCTATGAATGGAGGATAGTTTTAAAATTCACATAATATACGAGGAATGAACGACTTTAGGTACCAATCCATGGGCCGTACCTCACTTAGAGGGTGTCAGTAGAGCAGCTATGTAGGTAATCTAATCCTCCGCCACAGTACCGGTCAATAGGGGTCTATGACACCAAGGAGTGAATGGGCCCACGATATAAGCGGTGTCCACCTTCGCGCGGCGGACATTTTTTGGTGAGGCTCTCGACGAGTGTTCGACGTTAACGGAGCTGCTCCCGAGAGACGAACCTGCGGCACCTCTTGAAGACCACCGCTACCTCCACAGCCAAGGTAGCAACATACCAAACCTCCTATCCTCCCCGTCCCCTTGAGTCTTCATTGCTATTTTCCTATACTTTGAGCCGGTCACAATTCAGGGGACTATTATTGACCGTTTATTTTAATTGAAGTTAATAACTTAAATTTCTTTGAAACTGTTTTTCTTTCTACCTTTTTCCGCCACCGCACTCCCTGAGCTCGTACGTACGGTTCATTTATTCGGCAATATATCTTCCTAATATTATCTATTCTGTCGGACCTAGAGAGATGAGAGAGTCCGTCATCAAAATGAAATTTTCTGTGTCACATCGAAGAACGCTGTCCCGTATTCGTATTCCGTACAAACCATAATTGAATTTATATTGGCAGAGCTAATTTATATCATTAATGATCTACATTCACATACTACCCCGTGAGCCACCGCATGAGCGTGTGGCAGGGTTGTTAGGACAACAGCCGCGTAAAGATGTAAGGGATAAAGTTTTGGGAGGTGAAATGGTGACGTGTATAATGGGAGTGTATTTAGTGGTGCTCAGTTTTTATTGTGGTCGTTTATTGTGCGCAGAAAAAACAAGTTTTTGTACCTAACATTTCGGCAAAGTATCTCCCCTGCATTACCGCTTCTGTCGGACATAGATAGTGTGGCGGCAAAATGATAATCTCTGTGCCACATCTAAACACGCTGTTCCGAATTTCTTAAGCAAACTAAGCCGTGAGTGTAGACTCTGAATCTCAATTATCTCCCAAAATAGATCCCTGAAAAAGCTATGAAGCATTATATGTACGCCGTTAGCAATTTTTAATGAATCACGCAGCTTTATTTAGTATTTTTAAAAGGTTTTGTTGAGTTTCGCCTGTTTGTCTGGGTCAAATCTTGTAATTAATTATTAACCTACTTTCTGATGCTGTGGAGATCGTAAATTTCATCTATAGACCCGATTCCGGGGGAAATATGATAATCAATAAAAAATAAATCGCGATGAATAGTTAAATATACATCGACTATAAGGTTTCATCAGAATGAGATGTTTTTCCTGAGTCAAATCTTGTAATTGAATTTAAGCCTTCTTTTTGATATCGTTGAGCTCGGAAATTTCATCCATAGACCCAGTTGTGGTGACAATACTATAATTAATACAAACAATAGCGATAAATAATTAGTTACCCGTTAAAGTTTTTCATGAGAATGAGCTGTTTGTCTGCATCAAATCAAGTAACCAAAATTTATCCAACTTTAAATTGACTCAGAATGGTACCTTTAATTATGCTATTAAAGGAAGAAATTCACAAGGAAAAAAGCCAATACCAATGTAGGGTAGCATATTTTGGAATAGAAGTATATCCAAAGAAAACAAATTAGAATATATAACTCAACAAGGTCAAAAAAGAGGATGGTCCGAAATAATTCGGAGAGAAGAAGGAAAAATCAGTTACCAGACCTGCAAAAAGCAAGTAACAGAAAGCGTACGCATGAACAGAGATCGGCGTCATGGCATTGGCTAACATAACAGAAAGTTAAGAAACGATTATATAGATTCCATTTGTCCTATTTTTCCTATAAGTTTTTTTTCTTCAATATTTTCTTTGACCACGTCCTCAAATCAGGAATGATATACAACCGCTGACCGCTTACATCTTCGCCAGGAGCAAGTGATTAGGTTTGCAAATGCCGGCATTGAATGTTCAGCAAGTTTCATTTTTGTCTCTCTTATGCTTTCTGATTCTGATTCAAAGTTTAAATTTTTAAATTTCGTTCGAGCTAAAAAGAAAATGTGTTGCTTTTATACTATATAACATTTGATGTCAGGTGACATGGCCTTCCTAATAAAAGTACATTCGTTTAACATTAGGGCCAATTTAAGATCCTTTATCACGTAAAAGTCTTTCGGAAATTCCACGCGGACAACTTAAATGAAACTCTGTCATGGTAGTAGAAAGATAATGACTTTCAAGTAAAATCAATGCTTTAAGGTCAGTGCGCAAGGCTAGCACAGTTCGTAGGTTCTTGAAATGGCCCCAACAATGAGAGGGGGCGAGCGCTGTTACGTTGTCCAAGATTTACATTCCTGAGAACCCATAGTGAGGGGGATGGGAAGAGACGTGGAGGAATACGAACGCAAGAATGTGGAAGGAAAATCAGGAAAGAGACGGACATCGAGTCGACGGACCACGAATGCTGATTATCGTGCTTCCCGCGGAGGAGGATTCACGGCCGAGTCGTGAGCAAGGAGCACTTCTTCCTCAGATCAATCCTCGCAACTACTACATTCTACGGGCCAGTACGAAATGCGACGCAAAATCCCTGCCGTGGGCGGTAGGAAGATACCTACGATGGGTCACTACTTTCGTTTCGCACGATGCTTGAATGCATGCTTGTGTCCCTCGGAGCACTAAGTATCCAGTACACATCCAGTAATCCATTTCTCTATGTTTATAAAATTTCTATCCACTCACTGAATTTTCATCGGATCATTTTATTACTCGATGTTTTCAATGTGCCAGCCAAAATACATCGAATAGTCCGATACATCGATGTCGATGTGGCATCCCTACCGAGCACAAATGGCAATATTTTCAGTTTCTTACTTACTGCGCGAAAGCAGATTTTCACCTTTATGAGGATAGATCGCTGGCAAGGTCGTTCAACATCGATTTTAAACTTTTTCGATCATCTATTTCCCTTTACACGGTACATTTTATTGTGCAAACGCAAGTATTATAGACTGTACAAGAAAATGAATGGAATTAGAGCAGGTTCGTTTTTACCGTTCAGCCATGCAAACATTGTTCAGACATTCAGACACACAATTCGTCACTTTACACGATACAATTTTCCTCATGAAAGAGTCCATGCATTCATTTTACAATAAAAATGTGGAGTTTAAATGGCCTTAATACAGTTCTTCGTAACGCAAACCATTCTGCTATTAATGTGCTTATTTTGGAGTACTCTCCATTAGCACAGCATTGTTTGTCCAACGCTTTCGTTGATTTGGCAGTGCATTTGTTTTCAAAAGGACAAATTTCGCCTCATATTTATAGATTTCCTAGCGTTTGCCTTGGCAGTAAATACTCATTAAGCACATTAAACTATGCGATGGAAATGGTTGCGAATATCCACATCGATAGAGCGACGGGTATGTATCGAATCGAGCGACCATGGGTCGCTGGACAACTTGAGTGGACATTGCGGCAAAGCACAACTCACCAGATCTTCCCATTATATAAATGTAAGCGTAGAGTCACGATTGCAACAGTACCTGACGAGGGGGTAAGGTATTCAATAACATGGGTCTAAACGTGCTAGCTGAGAGAAAATGTTTTCAAAGATGGCAGAAAAAGAATTAGAATAGCACATGGTGGTATATACCGAGAATTTTCTTGCCACCACAGTGATTACCATCGGACATACACTGAAAGAAGTCTGTAATACTGCGGACTCAGGATTACTCGGGGATCATATCTAAGCTATAGACCAAAAAGATTCAAAATTTGATAAATACAGGATTACCCACGGTACTACTTTCACTGATTCATCCACAAGTACACGATACTTATACTTTTAAGTATAAGTATCGTGTACTTATACTTTTACTTACTTATACTTTTAAGTATATAAAGATCCTTATACTTTTAAGTATAAGTATAAATACTTATACAGGATTACACGATAAGAGCAAAATCCCACGGAGAAAAATCATTCACCTTGATTGGAACTTGAACCCGGATCCCTATATACTCCACTGAGTATTGAGCCAGCCAAGTCACCGAAGGGCCTTCGGACCCTGTGGACTTCTGTGTTTTTCAAAGAACAGTCAAAGGTTGTAGACTAATCTTTATGGACATTCATTAGGCAATGAATGATGAATTTGCAATTTCCCTGGGTAAATTGGTTTCCTGAATGAGATGATGAGAGGTAGATATTGTACCCAGCTGAAGGAACCAATGATTAAAGAAGTGCTTTACCTCCAATAAAAGACGCAGATGACCAGATGACACTAATACTGCTTCGGTCCACACCTCTTTACATCTGTTTAATAACATTTAGAGAAAATTTAGTTTTAAAATTTTGAACTATACATGACTAGTATGAATGGACAAATGAGTATATACTTAAACGAGTAAATAATTTAAAGAATGAAATGTAAAAAGAAACGATTTTGTTCACCCAATATTATCCAGATTGTGCCAAACTATTGATAAATATTTTAATGAACGCATTGTTTCAAAAGTACAGCCCAGTCCAAAAGTACCCCTCTACTCGGGTAAAAAAAATTGTTTTCTAAAATCATGTTGTAAACGCTTCTCTTTCTATAAAAATGAATAGGTTATAATTGATTGTGTGTAATATTGGATAATGTTTAACTAGTATTTTTGATCAGGGAGCATAAAACGTCATTTATAACTTTTTTTAAGTTGAAAGTATATTTGAAGCATGGATATTTTTTGACATGGATAATGTCATGATAAAGCACGTGGTAATTTAAATTCTCAACGGTTTGCTCCTCGAGACACTAGGATTCTTCTTGAGCCCCAGCCGCTGTTTCTAGGTGAGAAAATATTTCCTCTTTCACTGCCATCCCATACACCTTGAATGAGTTGAAAGCTTCACCTGAAACATTTTCATGTGCGGGCATATGGTCAGGAAAAATTATGATAAAGGCAACTATGCTCTCCCGAGTTTCCTCAGAGCACTATAAAAAATAATTATAAGTTTTGAGGAAGTGATAGATAAATTTTGAGCATTTGGGAAAACAGGAGGAATTACCTCACTTCGGTCCTCTATTTTCAACATGATATATTCGTGCGACGCTAAAACTAAGTCACAAGCACATACCATACGGGAATAGGAGCAATCATTCCCGAGAGGGAAGTCTGGAAAGCCTCGGCGAGAATTGTCACCGCTTGTTCAGTCTACTGGGGACGCCCGCTGACGGCGCAGAAGTAAACCGTAGAGAAAAGAGGTACAAGGAGCGTGCGACAACCGCGGATTGCTGTATCCGTGCTTCCGTTCCCGGAGTTACGTTTTGGAATAAGAGCTCTTGCCTCCAGAGATATGGGGATGACACTTAAAGGAGGATTTTTTTTGCCACTCCCGCCCAAGTGTTGCACTTCAAATGAGCACTGCTTGCTCAGCCATTCGGATTTTTTTCACGGAGAAAAGGAAAACCTACCCGAATGATATCTGGTGTACATGTCAGAGAGGCGTCATTTAGTGGACAAATTTTGTGCAGCTTATAATCCATAATGAGGAGAAATACTCTGTACTTCTATACACGATTTTTATTTTCACGTCGCTTTTCAACGTTTTACGGTATTGTCAGGTACAAAAGTTTCTTTAATTTTTATTATTACTGAGTAGCATGAGGTTTGGGTGTAAAAAAGTATTAACTTATGGGAAAGAAGGCAAGGTACGTAGTTTAACACCTAATGAGGCAGGGAAGGTTATTAATTAACAAAGAAATGTTATTGGGAAGGAATCTGAAGTCGTGTGGAAATTATTGGTGCTTACAAAAGCATTGTACAACTTTTTTTTTCCAATGAACTCATCTTCAAACCTTTTGGATGAATATATTTAAGATTGACAACCAGCAAAATTTATAAAAATACTCGTACCTGAAGATGCCTTATGACGGTGAAACGCGGCGTTCAAATAAAAATTGTGTTGAAAAGTACTAATTATTCCTTTTGAATAAAATCTCGCTTTGTAATGTTGTTTCATTCAATATGTATACTAACGTATAAACTTCTAAGAAGTGACGCCTGACGGAGTCAACTTTATTCTCGTTGTTTGTTTATTTATCTATTCGGGTGACGAAGACAATGTCACTCTGCTTTCGTCGCGCGCCCTTTATTTGGGTACTTCAGCATTCCAGCCATGCACCCGCCAAAGAGGATTAATAATCTCAATTTTTCAGCGTTGACCCAGAAACGTCCGCCGCTCACGGCGTGACCTGTCGCGCGATCCCCTCTCTTTGGAAGTCGACGACGACGGGCGCATCTGCACCCCCATCCTTCCCACACAATTTGATCTTCCACGAGAGGATCTGATTCCGTCACCCAATTGCATTCGGTACACACCCGAGGTTATAATTCGATGTGCGTCACTCTAATACCAGAAGACCTAAAAAGGTTCTCGTCTGAAATCAAAGATCACATTCACAGCTTGAGGACTCAAGGTGAATTTTTATCTTGGAAATAAGCATCCAGTCTAAGGAACATGTGTAACAATAATTGTTCCAAGTCAAGAGACGTCCTTTTATTTCAAAAATGCTCTTCAAAAGCTAGCCTAGTAAAATGAAAAAACTTTGAGCTATGTAACGAGCCATAAAAATGAATTTTACTGTGTTGATGCAGACATACTGATAATAGTCCTCGCAGAACAACACACTAAGAATTCAGATGAAACAACGCATGAAGGTAAGCAATGAATCCTTACCGTTTGAGCGACTCTTGCATCCAAAAAGCATAAAAAGGATTTCACTTGACACTTAAGTGCGATACAAAAAATTTAGGGATAAACAATTGAAGAGCAAGTTGCCTAGACCAAAATACTGAATAAAAAAATCATTTCGAACGTATTTGATGGTTCTGCGTTATGCCATTGAGCACATGGGATATTAGTCTTTAAGTAACGAATATTGAATGTATTTCATGCTAAAGGTTAATTTTTTCCTTGACAAGCAATCATCAAATCGCTTACTTCCACATTATTACGTAAACTATTTTCCAGCATAAAATGATAGTCAAAACAAAGAATTTTTCACTTAGAGACCGAAAATGACTCACCTAAATACCAAGCTTTGTATAAATAAGGAGAGTAAGGTAATTTTTCACTAAGATAAATTTAACAAACCGAACGGTTTCAGGGTGAATAATGTGGAATTTTCCATGTTACACTTGTCTAACATGGAAAATTTCATGTTATAAAATGTGGAATTTTCCATGTTACACTTTTCTAACATGGAAAATTTCACATTATTCTTGGATACCTACATTTTATTCGACGATAATGTAGTACATCGAAACCTTGGTCGAATTAAATTCATCTATGTTAGAAAGGAAAATCTATGCAATCGCGACCGTACGGTTACAGGGTGAATAATGTGAAATTTTCCATGTTATAAAAGAAAAACTATGCAAATTCCACTTAAAGAAAATTTATTGCACGACTCGGGCTTCAACACATTATGTCATCTTCACCTGATTAATTTAATTCGACCAATGTTTCGGTGTACTGCATCAGCATTGAATAAAATATAAGTATCCAAGTAAAAAATTGCCTTACTCTCATTCTTTATGACGAATTACGTCCACCACATTGTTTGATACTTCTCATTTTGCCCCAAGTTACCTCAATCAAAATGCTGAATACTAAAGACAATTACTTCGAAAATATTTGATTGCCCTACATTAGGGCCTTAAGCACATGGAAAACTTATTCTTATGTTACGAAAATACAATGAACTGATAAATAAAGGTATCTTCTACATTTAACACTAATGACATGCATTCATCAAATTGGATACTTCCACATTATTAAGAAAACTTTTACCAGCATATAACTCGATAAAAATTAAAGTTGACACAGTCAAGACAAAGAATTCTTTAATTGGAGATCCGAAGTCACTCACCTAAATACCAAGTTACCTAGATCAAAATGCTGAATACTAAAAACAATCACTTCAAATATATTTGATGACCCTACATTAGGGCCTTGAGCACATGGAAAATGAATCTTTATGCTACGAAAATAGAGTGCATTGATAAATAAAAGTAATGTCTACCTTTAATACTAATGACAAGCATCCATCAAATCGGATACTTCAAAAATATTAGAAAAACTATTTACCAGCATATAACTCGATGAAAATTACGCTCGACACGGTTGAAATAAAGAATTTTTCAATTTCAGACCCAAAAAGTCATTCACCTAAATACCAAAACCTTTCAGGCTGAAGATGCATCCGTTGCCCACGTGCCTCCGTGTCGTTAAGGGCCCAAAAATAAAGAATGGGCAGGCACGAGGCCCGAAATGCAACGAAGACCATCCAGGGGAATTCCCGAGTGACACGAATGACTGCGACGCCCATTCGCTGCAAATGGATGGAAGGCAAGCATGGCCGCGGAATAATACACACCCACCTCCCGTGGGGTGCCGAGGCGGAGCTGAGACGAGCGCAGCAGCCTCGCTAGAATACGAGTCCACACATTTACATATGCATGTGAGCGGTACATTTGGAGCTATGGTGCTGAAGATGCCCCGCAGGGGGCAGGATTTTCCAACTGCTACGATCATAGTGGATGAGAAAACACATCTTTTCATTTGTTCAGCTTGAAAACACTGCCGTTTCAGAGATATTGCCATTCAAACATTAATATACAGAACACAAGACAATGCAAGTTGATGAACATCCCATTTAGAGGTGTTTCTTTTTTCATTCTTTCTAACGCGTAAATTATCACGGTATTTCTATATATAGCTTTCAATATTCAATGCTTTCACTAAAAAATTATATTAAAATTTACTCGGGATGTCAACTCCATTTTTAAATCAACTCGATGCATATGACGAATTGTAATTTGCAATTGAAATTCATAATGTGAGTCATAAATATGATTCCCGATACCTCAGTGTTTTCAAGGAAAATACGATTTCATGCATTGAGGTTAATTTTTCCAAAAAAACAATTCAATTTCCAGTTCATTTGTTGTACGCACCACACGGGGGCGTCGCGACGCCCGTTGGAAGGCGACGACGCACGCGGAAACGCGGTACACTTCGAAATAGTGGGTTCTGTCCTTGGTGTCGAGGATCGAGTAATCCAAAAGAGGTTTTGAAAGAAAATGAAAGTTAAATCAAATAAATTATTCATTGAATAATTAAAAGAACCAAATTGAGCTTTCGAATAGCCAAACAAAAACATGACGATGTCTCGGGAAGGAGAGAAGTTGCAGGTGAGGGCGCACGGATGGATGGCGCTGCCGCTACTGGTGCACGGGCCCCATGACCCGTGCCTCGGCTCCTCGGTATCGGCTACATGACTAACCGCATTATAACTGATTGACAAAGGATAACCAAGAACCAAAATGACCCGACTGACTGAAAGGACCCGACTGACTGAAAGGACCCGACTGACTTGAATTTGCGCATCTCTCCGTGCCATTATATATGTGAGCCGAGGCAAGAAAGTTTTCGGCCAGGCGACAGAGGATGGGGTTGGGAAATAAAAAGGTATTGATGTCATGTTAAATGAAAGGTCAAACTTCCGAGACAGTTTCATTTGCCAACTAAAATTACAGACCTACAAAGAGAAATCAAGCGAATACATATATATGAAAAGAGGAAAACAACTGTTTTCACCTGGAACAGATGGGAACTCGACCACCAATATCCAGGTTAAAACACATTTAGTATCAATTATCTAACGAAGAGATTATCTCTCTATCACTCAGGTTATTAAACCGAGAGGAAGGCAATATTTCTATGAGAATTTTTCAAGTGAAATAAAAAAATTGATAATGAGGGTCTCTTCGTACTGTCATCAATTTCTAACGCTATTGTACTATACCTATAACTCGGCATCTCGAAACAGAGTAGCGCGTAGACGAAAGAAAGTTTTCTTTTAGCTGGAGTTGAAGAAGCGTTCCCAAAACTGAGACATTACTGTATATATCGACCAGAATTCTTAATTATAGACTCAAATATTCTCTCTTGAATGCTGTATGCCATACCTAATTAACTTGTAATCACCCATTTGGGACTATTTTAAATAATTGGCACCGATGAAGCAGTATCTCTCAATAATAATATGATACAACTCATTATGACGTAAAGTTCCTCATAGGTCAATGGAGGTTTCTGGGTTTCATGAACAAAACCTGTTGATATTTGCAGAGAGAATTTGATGTATTCTGTTCAAGCTGTTTTAGCGGTCTCTTATTATTATATAGATAATTTTTTTTTAATTTTGCCTGGAGTAAAAACATCTCGTTTTGAATTAAATTAACTGTCAATTCTTACCAGACTACTTCACCAAAAAGCAAAACCCCGAAAGAGAAGAAAACTCTGAATATCATTCGGGCTTAGGCATATGGAACTATAGGGGAGCGCAATATATTTGTCTCAGATATTGGGACCGGAAGCATCAATAACTGCGACGTACCATCGGGTGGGTATCGGCTAAATGTTAAATAAATCATTAATAATTTCTCGAGGGTGAATCGATCGCGGCAGGGGGCACTGGCGTAGGCGCGTGCCCTAGTCGGGGCACGCTGAGAGCGTGCTTGGGCGGACAGGCGACACGGGAGGATGATTTAAAAGGGCAAGGGAGCAGTTTCCTCCTCGGAGACACTGGTGGGAGAGCGACGGAGGGTTGGAGGGCGTATGCGTCTGCGAGCGTCCACAGGCGGACACGTCCGTCAACCGAGAACGGAGAGGAAGAGCTATCTAACCTTCCCATAATCCTTCACCTCTCGACTCCCCCTCCTCCCCCTTTCTAAGCGTCTTCCGGTCGATCCACACGCAAACAAAGACGAGAAAGCTTCATGGGAGGCGACTACTTAAGGTAGTTTGAGCGAAATATCATTTTACCAAGAAATCGATGAATTTGGTCTCATTTAAAATAAAAATATCTCACCCTTTCGTTGAAATAAAAAATTTAATCCTTACCACATTGCTTTCCGAGATATTGGCCAAAAAATACCAGCCCTTTAATATGGGAAATGGTACGTGTGTGCACTCCAGAGAGACCTAATATTAAAAATAAGGCATTTCCTACACTCAGATCTCGTCAAAAAATCAATAGTTTTTTCTCAGTTATTTTTGAAAATTGATCATATTGTCACCGCAGTAATTTCTTCGGAATCACAATAAACCTTCCGTTTTGATGGAGTTTCAAACGTATCGCGTGAAAAAAGTTAAGTCAAGTCAAGGCCATAACTTGCCACCGCTATTTGTGTTCTCTTGACGATTGGTGCCAAGACTACCACAGTTTAACCTAAGGTATTCCGAGCGAGATAGTTTCCTAGTCATAATATAGAACATATTCGAACAATACGTTTCAATTTCACCAGTTGTAAGACACATCAATTATATATTGCATCAATTATAAATGGTGCAATAATATAGTTTTATATGCCAGAAATGGTAAGTAATTAAATAAAAATATCAAAATAGGTCTTCAATTTGACTCATCTTATCGCGCGATGATTTGAAACACCTTCAAAACGGAAGGTTTTTTTCTGAGATGCCCAAGAACCTATTGCGGTGACAATATGATTAGTTTTTAAATATAGTTTTAAAAACATACAAACTACACGCTGCTGGTTTTTTACAATATCTAAGTGTTACAAATACCTCGTTTTGTAAATAATGTCTCTATGGAGTGCATACACGTACCATTTCCCATGTAAAAGGGCTGGTATTTTTTGGCAAATATCTACAAAAGAAATGTGGTAAGGGGTTGGGTACCATTAGAAGGGGGAGATATTTTTCTTTGAAATAAGATCAAATTCATTGATTTCTAAGTTAAATGATATTTCGCTACTACCTTAAGGTGACTGGCGTGATACTTTTTATGTACAGATTTACGAAAAATTTTGCATTCGTGTACTTATTAGTAACGTGTACACATAAAAGCCAAAAAAATTGTACTAAGTTGGCTTTCTGGCAATTAAGAAATAATTTTAACACTTTTCCTTATGACTCTTGACATTTGTTACGAAATAATTCTATGACATACGAACAGATTTTCTAATAAGGGCAAAAAGATAGGTTTCATACAATAATAATGGTTCCTAATTAACATCAAAGTATAATTTTGAACAAAAAACACGCATTAACATACAATTTTTCATAAAATTTCGTAATCCGCGCCCTAAATCTGAGACTTAATGACGCTTTAATTGAGAAGAAAGCCATAAAACATAATTATTGAATCATTTATATTTTAAATTTATTGAAAAATTATTTAATGGGCGCTCAATGACTCACGATTAGTGGTCCAATCTCGTCAGGACATTCGATCGATCGATTTGTTGAAGATATATTACTAAAAATGTTAAAGTATTGCTAATTTTCATCTAGTCTCCTATTATGTGCCTCTTAATCGGTTTCAGGAAGTATTACTACAAAAGTTATAGGAACTTCTCCGGAAATGAGACTTTGACCCAACGATGCCGTGAGCGTATCAATGCCCGCGATTTCGATCGAAGACGAACGTTACTTTCTTACTTAACTAAATATAAGTTAGCTGTACTTAAGATACTTTTTATAACAAGCCTTATGCTTAACGTAGCCTCGAAACATTTGTTTGATGGTGAAGAAGTGTACAATTGACATTTTTGGATACGTAAGAGGGAACAAGTTGTAACTTCATAGTTATTTGCTCATAACTTGCCGATGTTCAACATAGAGACCGTAGCGTAAGATTTATTGCGTAAATGCTTGGCTGTCGTGGGATCCATATATTTCTGTTTCAGCTAATCATCCTTTCCAAAAGTTCAGAACTATAAATTCCTTTGTTTACTTCCCGTAATAATTGTTCCGACATTTTACCACAGCACCTAGATGGATGCACTGGCACAAACAGTTGATAGCAGATTGATGGCAAAACAAAACATATGAAGATAACAAGATTTTATTCCTATTATTATTATTAGTTAAAATTCAAACGCCTGACGTGGATCTAGGAGGTAAAAATTGCCATTCTTGATTAATTGGATTGGATTGGATTTTGCGGAGGCGACCGACAGCTGAGGTCATTTGCGCCATTGGGGAAAGGTAAGGGAAGAAGGGTGGATAGAAACCCGGCGTCGGCATTAGCCTGCTCTTAACGAAAGGCGCCAAGGGGACCACGGTTTAACGTCTCATCCGACAGACGGATCACTGTATTTGTAGTGCCCTCCACAAGGCACTCAATTAGGGACCGTGTTTCCTCTGAAAAACAACCTCCTCTGTATTTGAACCCTGGCCACTCCTATGGTTACCCAGTATTTTGATCAATTTTACGGGAAAATAACTCCCATTTACAATTCAAACGAGTCAACAAATGGGTGATAAAAATATATTGTGTAGCAAGAGCTTAAAAGAAAGTTCTTCTACTGAAAAGAAACTTACTTCCCTAACATTACGGAAGCATAAACATAATTCTTAGAGAGAAGAGTAAAGTTGAAAGATTCCATTGAAGAAACCTTTCCCAGGTAAGACAACAAATGGATTGGACTGATTTCCCCAAAGAAAGAGGGTAGATGAAACCAAGTATGAATACATTGTAACTGATGCAATAATAAACGATCCTTGGATCCTTCTTCGTGCTTCGCTCCTTTAAATGAAAAATACAAGGCTCGCTTACACAATACGCTGAAACTTATTTTTTATGAAGTGTCAGCTGAGCTATTTACATAGACCATGTAAATGTGCAAAATTTTGGAAAATTTTGAACGTAGCATGACGTCTAACTAGGAAAAGACTCGGATAAAAATTTATGAGAAGGCTTCCGCGATTAGATGAATTTTAAGATGTAGGTATATTGGAGAAACAGTTTCGCCTGCGCTGCAGTTGGCTCCTTTTAGCCAGATGTTAAGATGCAGGTTTTTGGCAATTTCATATGCGTGAAATAATAGTTGGCAAAAAAAACTGGCATTTCCATTGACGTTAGTACGAGACACCTGATTTGGATTTTTACTTAGTGGAGTGGTTATTGGGTGATTAATTTAGCCCATCGTGCAAATGTTGCCGAAGGAATGTTGGCTATTTTCGGTGCGTGTTTGGCATTCCTCTTTCACATTCAATGTTTTTATTATTTTTACTGCAGTCTCCGTGATATTAAAGATCACTTTTATATCTACATATTACACCCCAAGCTACCTATAGGGTGTTTGAAAGAGGGGCTTGAAGTAGTTAAAGGGATTAATACAATAGTTTTTCCGCAGCCTATTCCTGATGTCCACTTAAACTCACTATCTCATCGCAATACACCATATTTCCACTCTCTCCCAAAAAAGCATTTTTCTTTGCAACTCTCTCTTACCGAATTTTCCTTACGGTCTTCAACGGTCTAACTTCCATCAATTTTCTCTTGTTCTAAAATATCGAAAATTCTACCTCAGAATTACTACATTATACAATTTGATACGAAAAAAACCATTTGAGACGTCATTCTACATGTAAAAGCGATGACTCCAGCCATAGGAGTGTAAATTCTGTTGTTTCACGCCACAAAGGATTAAAGATATGCGGAACTTTTATTTGAGAAATATCATTTCAAATTCGACTCAAACGAGAACATATATACGAGCAAATGATTCGTCAAAATCACATAGCGAACGCACAAACAATACGACTAGGTGCTCTTTTTGGTTATCCATTTGTTATCATTTCCCACCTGGAATAGGATGTTACAGTCAATGTTTCTCAGATAGGAGTTGACTACACAGCCATTTTTTTAATAGACAGTCTTAGTTTGATTCAGCATATATCCTTGATGGTTTCAGAAACAGCTATTCTCACAATATTCGGCATGACTTGAAAGACTTTTGGTGATGCCTCATAGCAAGTATTACAAATCATTTACATTGCCCTTCCATGACAATGATACAAAATATATTACAAATGGTAACACTGTTATGTGAATGGGCATGTAAATTAGCGAATGATCTTAATAATACCAGAGAAATGAGTATCCTTTATTCTGTGTAATTTATAAAGCGAAAATTCATAAGCCATCAAAATTTTGGGTACGGCACAGTTCCGATAAACAGTGATCCTAATAATTACTTAAATAAATTGTTTTAAAAACATTTAATGCAATAATTTTGAAGTTTTTTCGCAATATTTTAGGGAATTAGCAAATTTCACGGATAACTCTCTTCACTTAAAAGCGATTAAATATGTGCCACTGTTTTATTGCTGCATTGAAAAGTAAACCTAGATTTCTCTTTACAAAGCTTCAAATTCTACAGTGGGCCTTATATGGAACTCATAATTCTATTAAACTCCTCATAAAGAAGGTTAAAACCATTTTAGATCGTCCAACGCAAGGTAGGAAAAAGAGTAATATTTTTAAAGGCGGGGAAAAGTAGGCTTGAAGATGTCCATCACCAGGCGATGTTCTTGTCCTAGTCAAGAGATTGTTCTCCAACAGCCACTAGGAGGTAAAAAGTAGGTTACTAGATACACGAATGCTACGTGGATGGCGACAAGATGATCTATAATGTAGCTCTCTACGACAATGATGGGAGGAGAGGCAAATCTTAAGAAAAAATTGGGAAAAAAACACCCCAAATGCTCACATTAGAAGCCCTGCAGCCGCGGCGGCGATACCACGATGGAGGAAAGAACACCCATTTCCTAGAAAAGGGTCTTTGATCACGAGGAAAGGCGTATTCCCCTCTGCGACGGCTTATATCACTGCGAATCCTTTTCTGCGGAGCGCGCGAACGTTCGCCTGAACGCTGTTGTGTCGATGTTGAGGTAAGAGGTAGCTTCCATCATGACGCCTCGCTCGCAGAAAGGGGACGACTTCCGCGGATGCTCTCTTCAACAAGGAAATGGACCAAGGGCGAGAGGAAGAAGTCAGTAGGTAAAAAATCCCTCGCAGCGATAAACCGATGTTCTTTTATATTTACCAGGTCGATATGATGGAGTCAATTCAAGGGGAGAGGGGAAGTCACATTATGTGACCATAATTATTGTCATCTTTCGGGGAAGAATAACTAATCCTTTTCACATTGTAAATCAGAAAAAGTCGATCAACAATCATTAAACCTTCACCGCGATGATTTATTTCGGTCCACGCTCCCATGAAAAACGTTATCTTTAGGCAGACAGAGGCATTAGATGCTATATCAGGGATGTTACAGACCAGGAAGCTCAGGAAAAGTCAGGAATTTTAAAACGAGTCAGAAAAAGCCATGAAAAGTCAGAAAAACTGACTTGGGGGTCAGGAAATTTTAACTTCACGACCGCTCCATTGGAAATCCTCAAGAAACCAAAAGATGCCGCATTGAAAATCGTCTGGTTCCCGCCAATTATTAATGTTTTGTTCTGTGAATATTTTACAATAAATAACCTTCTACTATCATTGTAAAATTATTCATGTTCTGCATTGTGAAGATCTAAAAAATAAATTAATCTTCTAGTCTTGCATTCGTATTGTATTTTTTAAATCCTTGGCCCTATCCATTTGCGAAATTTTGGTCAGCGTTACATGTCAAAAGTCAGGAAAAATTTACATTTTTGGTCTGGAAAAGTCAGGAAAAAGTCAGGAAATTTGATAATTCTCATCTTGTAACAACCCTGTATATAAAGCTAACAAAAAAGCATGTAGGAAAATTAAATTAACAAAAAAACACCAGGTATCTCATAAAGTATAATATTTAAAAATTTAAATAATAAAAACGTGACTTTCTTCCGACATTGTAAAATGATTTTTTTAGTACAGCCGGTGAAAACCTGGATACACTGTGAAAGATCTGAGGTAGCAAGAGCAGTAATCCTGAGAGACTGAGTGCACATTTAAATTGTTATTTTAGTGAGTTTATAAAAATCTGGGTACCACATTTTATTTAAGTACATCCTTTAATGCGTTTGAATTCATCACTTAAGTGGTATTAGAAATGATACACAAACATATCATGATTTTTTCTTACTTTAAAGTATGCTACTACTAGATTTTTGGGGGATTATTCGAAACAACAGCTTAATTGTATTAAAATGAATTTTGCTTCCAATTTTTGGACTTGATATGAGTTAAAAACCTCATTAAAGATAATAAATGTATTTTTTCACGTTTCAATAAAAATATGTACATATAAAAAAGAATTATAATAAAAGACACATCATGCTTCCTCAGGCTGCGTGTTAAAATAGCATTAAGTTGCCAAACAAGTAAATGAGTATGGTGCATTTTTTTCACTTTTACCCACAAGAACACGAATTCAAAGTTAGATAAAAAGCTACATACATAAAATAATTGCTCAAAGCTCCTTAAACTGGAGTCACCCTCCACGGAGATACACGAACAAGTAAAATTCACCACGAAAAAATTTAATTCGAAGTTGACGGAGGAAGGAGACCAGGACCAATATCATGTGGCTTGAAAGGTTTAAGCTTTCGGCGAGGGTTTAAGAGATTTAGGTATGGATACCAATGAAAGATAATTTTATTCATAGTGAATTTCACTCATTCATGTGTCACTGAAATATCGAAGTGGTCGATATAATTGATTCTGGGTGATTGATACTCCATCTTCTGGTGTGTTTTGATACTACAGTATAATTCCCCACGAACTAACCTATTCAATAATTCTTGTCCAAGAAATAGTACCACAAATTCATTAAAAACATAAGGAAAAACCAGAAAATAATTCAAGAGCAAAAGTCAAACCTCAGCCAATCAGATGAGCTCAATTGTTGGGCCCCACCAACGGTCAACTCCATTCTGTTTACAATCTGACACGGACAGAGTAACACGCCTTGAAGATGGAAAGCAAGTCGTTTTCCGAAACGTCGGCAAACATGAAGCCAATCAACTGGTGCAGAGCCCGAGAAGAGTTTATAAATAGTACCACAAGATTATCCAACGATTGAGAATCTTGACACTCATTCACGCACCTAACCATAAATCTTAAATAGGGCAATATCTTTTGCTACAAAGTCAAAGGGCTCCAATTATATTCTGAAACTCAAAAAAGATAATATCTGTAAATAAAACCTGTAAGATGTGGTAAATAATAGGACGTGATATAATCGAAATAAGTGTCGATAGTTATCCAATACTAAGTGTTTATGGTCCGGACAGTGATTTTCGATATGGATATTAATCAATTTATTTATGTAAACTGAAAGATGACGTATTCTTCACTTTAACTTGTTATTGACTCAGAGCTTGGGTTTTCTATATCACATCAAACTCTCGGTTAGCTTGCGAGAGCACTAACAGTAGTGGTAAGTAACTTTTTTATATTACGAAAATATTGAAAAAGAGATTTTAAAACCAAGCCTAAATATTTTATTACCACCGTCAAGACGACATTTTATCGAACTGTCAACCTTGTTTCGAAGAACTATTGTTGAATAACATGCGAAGACTATTCTACATTTAATGTCACCCATTACTATGGTACGGTGTCAAATTGGTTTGGTACGTAGTGCCAAAATCTTGGCCAATGATGAATGATATAAAATGTGTAATTTAACATAGTGTATTATTGGACAATATTTGATGAGGAATTTTTCGTCAGAGTTATGCCTAAAACCTATACTAATGTTGATTCGTACGGTCAAATAAGACCAGGAGGCAAAATCTCCCACAGTAGGGAGGTCTTGCCTCCTGGTGATCTCACAAAAAGAATATGATCTCCCAGTGAAGTGATACTAAAAGTCAAAACATTGGGAATATTTGATATTGCTTTCTTACTCCACAAACCTTGCCTCAAAGTTTGGCAGTTGAAATTGCGAGCTGAAACGTAAAAGTGGCGCTTTTCGAAACCAATGTCGAGGTAACTTTAATATAAGACATAGTTTCCGGCTTCACCTTGTGGAAATTTATGATCTCTCTCATAATAAAAGATATATACTTTGTTGAAGGGAAGAAAAACACTGGTGTAATTTCGACCCAAGAATTTTACATTGTATAAAAAAAGGGCGGAAGCTTGATATTATTGACATTTTGAAATCGTAAATAGCCCTGATACCTTATGTAATGACCAAATGTTCCTATCTCCCTCACCCCTCCTCCGAATCCACCTACCATCTCGACGGTGTCACAGATAAGCCCTCTGACATTGTCCCCCCTTCAAACCTCAAAGGTGACCATTAACAATTCTCTCCCCCCCTCACCCTCCACCCTCCTTTCCACTCCATACCTTGTGTGTGTTTGCTATATATATATATAAGGGGAACGCGACTCAAAAGATTTACCTGAGGATGACACGCGGTGTCGAAACCATGGTCGAGTTGAATTATATTAAAGAGTGAGGAATAAAGCAAAGTACATTTCTTTTATTATGAGTGTAACTTAAATAATTATATGCTGCAACTTTTTTATTAAAATAAGAGGACTGCAAACTCTCCCAAGGAGAAAAACCTCGCCCCCTACTCAGAGCTACTCTCTAGGATTTTTTCAATATTCCTAGCATTTCGCTATGCATTTTAATAGCTCACATTTTCCGAATATAAACGTTTCTCTTCCGTTTTAAGATGAAAAAATGAGATGTAATATTATTTTCAAGAAAGCGTCCATTGCTTCTATTTTAAATATTTGGTCATTAGTTATTTGCCACTAGTTTAGCAAATAGTGTTCATGTATACATCGATATTTCTTCATTTTCAGATATTCCCCATTTATAGTATTTCCTTATTAACTATTGGTTCAAATTAAATATACTAATTGGCAATATGGTTTTTTAGGTGCAATATAATTGAAAATTATGCATGTATAATAATTTATCAAAAACATATTTATTATGATAGTGAGAGAAAAATTAATCCCAATTATTTTTTCATGCCATAATTAATCTTTTGAGTAAATATAAGTTAAAAATCAGCACACAAAAATTTTCAAGAATATGTTATTAAGCTTCAGGCACCCTTATTTTGCGGAAGCATTGCTCCTGAATAATTTCAGCGCGCCAAGTACTGAAAACTGAGGAATAATAAACATTTACTCACTGATGTTGTTCATCTTTCGCGAACGCACATTTTATGCAGAGGTTCAAAATACCTAATATATTTAACCTCATGGAGTCTTGCGAGACTTCCTCCTCTGGTAAGGGCAACCCCTGGAGCCAAATCTTCATGAATAAATGAGACTCTCTCTACTTTTTCATTCACTTTTTCGCCGAGTGTGTCCTTTGAGTGTAGATCTAGGCAGTGTGACGGCAGCGACACTCCATCAACATCTGTCACTCCAAGCGCCACCGCCTACACTGAATTGCACAAGGTGTAGGGCTCGGCGGCCCCGATGAAGGAAGGGCACCGCTGGTGCGACAAGAGCGTAGAAAATTGAAAAAAGAACTTTCTTGGACTGCTGATTTACCGCCCATTTCCTCCTCAAACTGATGGGAGGACATTCGTTCCTAAAGGGTTGAGAAAATGGCGTTTGGGGGCTAGCAACGCAGCTCGTGTTGTCCCTCTGAAAATGAATTGTCGATCGAGGGATATATGTAGGGATGGAGGTTATGTGGTAGAAGTGAAATTTGCATTACCTAGGTTTAGGTCTTTGGATATTCGATGATATTATGGGAAAGTAACCTTGCGGCACATGAAATGTATTTCTTAATGATTTTTTTAATATGATTACGCATCATCTTCTAAATGAGAAATAATACTTTTCTTTTGATTATAACTTTAGTTAATAAATATCAAGGTGTAATATGACCTAACCCGAGTCCATTATCGGAAAAAATATTTGTATTTCACCGTAACAACGCCTAAGTTTCGATCATTGCGCCGAAAACTGTAGTCAGAACCTTTTTTACCTAGGAAACAATATAGAATATTCCTTTTAATAATTCCATTATTGTCAAGTTGATCAGACCTTGAACACATAAACAGATGCACTGAAGAGCAATATAGCCAAAGGCTTTTTTTCTTACTGAAAAATTAATTTATAATCAGCCAGGAGGTTGAAATACGTTCACTAAAAGTTCTAATTATATACATGTTTCGTGTGGCCATAGTTTCACTGTCTCGGTTTGGTCAATTTTTATCACATAAAATAGGGATTTCCTACCTCAAATATATCCACAAAAATGAAAAATACATGCATTTATTTATTTTTATTTATTTTATTTATTTATTTATCTTCACTACCCCAAATACAGCGCAATTGGCCAATTTACGTCGGGTGAATAACAGTAACAACGTACGAGACACGGACACCCATGACCTGGGCAGAAAATATTTTACCCAAGCGGGACTCGAACCCGCGACCCTAGGGTTGGCAGGCGAGGACTTTACCCCGCCGCCACCGGGAGAGACATTTCAGTGAGATTTCAAATATAAATGCCTTATGAACAGGTAAGGTACTCAATTTTACGATAAAAGGTATGCTGAAACATCGCATCATCAGTTATCCTCAACTTTCCTGTATCAGAATACAATATTCAGTAAAGTCTCGTGGTTTAACACTAGAATACTCGGTCTTATCGCCTACCAACTCTGCCCAAGGTAGTAATTTTGACCACTATATTATGAGTGTTTGAAAATATTTTTGTTGCAAATTAAATCTCACGTTGCCCTATAGTTTTTCATTAAAATTTTTAATATTTTTGCGTAAATTTACTATCTAAAATGTTCATTAAATTTCACGGCAATCAAGAAAATGTTTCAAATTTCTTGATTTTTTGTAATTTATTTGGTGTGGTGAGAATCTTTCTCAGGAAAAGCGTAATCGCTATTTCAATCACTTTGTCTGTATATTAACCCTTAACGTATGATATATAACATAATTTTATGATAATTAGGTGCTATGTTATATTTGAAGTGATTTTTAAATGTTAATAAAACCAGAGGTTTGTAGTTAGTGTTTAAAATAATGTTTCAAATGCTTTCTCAAAGAACCGCGGAACTAGCCGCACAGTTACTTCAACGGGGTCACCCGCTAGTGATCACACAATTGTGTGAAATTCGCAGAGGAAAAAATCTTTCGCCTGGACTGGAATTCGAACTCAAATCCCTCGATATCGCGCCGAGTGCTCTGTGAACTTCACACAATTGTGTGATCACTAGCGGGTGACTCCGTTGAGGTAACTGCGTGGCTAATTCCGTGGTTCTTTGGAAATTTCAAATACTTGGTCAAATTTAATTCTAAACTGTACAAGTCAAAATTTCTCCAAGTATACTTCATATAATAGGTATGTATATAAAGCAAGTAAACCCCGAGTTAGTTAAAATGAATACCTCGGGAACTCAAGTATATTAGTTATTTAAACGGGGTGAAAAGTCAAATTCAGGTCAACGATGACCATGTTTACATACAGTACATAATAGATGAATTAAAGTCTCGGAAGAATTTAGTTTCGGTGACGAAAAATAGGATTGTGAAAGAAAGCCAAATACAAAAGTAGTCAACAAGAATACCTATTGCAATCTAATGAGTACATTTATTAACATAAAAAATAAGTATTATTAATGGCAGATCATTCTCACCCCCAGCGCATATATTATGCATGATGATACTGTTTGAGTTACCTTCCACCCCAATACAACTTCAATGCGCGGGTCAAAATAGGTGTGGTCATAGTATTCCTATTTCTTGAACGTTTCCACTCCACGCATGGGACACGCAACTCTCCCTCAGATATACTATAGCCTCGTAGATTTTAGTAGCTTGAGTCAAGAGTATTCACACTCCCCTGAATAATGAGTCGACATTCCCCGTGGAATCTCGTGGATCATGGAAAAAGACACAGAATGAAGGGTATAATACAAATACTATTCGTAATTTGTGTTCAACCAAACTATGATCCAAATTTATGCGTACAATGTGCCAAATTCCAAAGAGGAAAAAATCATGTCTTGACCGAGAATCGAACCCGGATCCCTCAATTTCCGGCCGAGGGCTTTAGCTCGTTAAGCTACTTAGGTATCCTCTTCCTCAGTAAATGCTTGTGGACTGTCCAGGACAAGATGGAATAGACTTCCGGGCGTACTACACAAATAACAGTGCAAGCCGTGCGTTAAGCGCCACAGCCCGAGAGGAAAAGCCTGAACTTAGAACACTAAGAGGTGTTCCCTCATCCTGACCGATTTATGAGTATATCGAGACTAGCCATAGATAACTTTACGGGGTCATCCGCAATGCAAAAATGTTCGAAATTTCCGGATGGCCGGAAATCGAGTCCCGGTCAAGGCGGATGATTTTTCCTCCGTGGAATTTCGCCCATTTGTGCGTTGCGGGTGACCCCGTAAAGTTATCCGTGGCTAGTCCCGAAGTGCTCAAAATCGGCGTACATACAATGTTTGATTATTTTCATAAAAATACATTAACGTTGAAAATCAGTAGCACACTTAATGGCATTACATTTGTCCCGTTTGCTCAGATGAGTTTGCAATTACCTTGGACTAATTGAGTCATTTTCCAGTGGATGATTTTTCACAATTTTTCTCTTTGTAGAATTTTTTCCAAACAAATAATTAAAAATCACAGAGTATTGGTTTTACATTCGAATTAAGACAAAGAATAAACGAGGGAAAATAGCTATTTCAAGGTACGGAGAGCGATTCAAATAGGAAACACCGCGATGACTCGCAAAAAAAATTAAATAGCTATAATATTTTTCGAACGATAATCATGATTTAGGTACGTCTTTTAATAGGAATTAGAGTTTGATATAATACATGATATGCCTCTATTTTTCAGTTATTGTTTGTGAAATATCCGGGACTTTATATAAATTACCAATATGGTGACCGCTGCCCAAATTAACCTCCTTGGAATAAGGGAACGACTTATTTCCCCATTCGTATTTTTGTATTTTCCTGAAATAAACCTCTAAAGCCTTTTTTAACAGGAATTCCAATAGGCTACAATGGCCAACAAGGACGATCAATACCTGGGAGCCGTTAATCCACGTCAGATGAAATTCTAAACTACGACTCTATTCTTGACATCTTACTCCAACGGCACCGAGGAAGATGGGGAGCAATGCGCAAGTAGTGGGAGGACATTGAATGAAATAATCAATTGAATGACTCGAGTCTTTAAAATTGTATTAAATTTACAGAGGGAAAGTCATTCGCCTGGACTGGGAATCGAACCCAGGTGCCTCGATCTCGCGCCGAGTGCTCTAACCAATTAAGTAAGCTACCCAGGCGTCCTCTTCCACTGTGCATCTCATGCGGGCTTTAACGAGCAAGCTGTTCTCACTGGCATTAAGCATGTAATGTTAGAGGTACCTGTATACGAGAGCTAAGTGCTACAGTCCACGGGGTAAAGCCCAACTTTAAACACAAAGGTGTTTACTTTGGACATTTGCAAAGAACCAGGGAACTAGCCACCTAGTTATTTTTAGGGAGTCACCCGATATTTCTCATACAAGGTGTAAAATTCACAGTGGAAAATCATTCACTTGGACTGGAAACCGAACCCATACCCCTCAATTTCGCGCCGAGTGCTCTAGCCACAAACAATTTCACACAATTGTGTGAACATTAGCGGGCGACTCCGTTAAATTTACTGCGCGGCTAGTTCCGCAGTTCTTTGAAAACGGGGGTCTTTACTTTCGGTGAAACGTTTAAAGGAGCTTTTAAAGATATATGGCTTCTGTTTTAATTTCTTGGGTATAGTAACTTGAGTGAAGTTGGTGGTCAATTAAAACGCCTTTATCCTTAATTAAGGTCACGCGATTCAAAGGCATTGATTGATTGCTATTGTCCCAAAAATGAGAATTTTCGTTAAATGTCATTAATTCCTCACAGGACACCTACTCTAGCTCAAATAAACATAGCACAATAGTAAGCATGAAAATCTCATGGAGCAATATTCTGGCGCTTAACATTTGATATTGACGTTTCCCTGCGTCGATTTCATGGACGGGAATTGTGTGAACGTGAGCGCAATTTAAGAGAAGGAAGAAGAAATGAGAGTAAAATAGAGGTAATGCCACCATTTTCACCCGATTAATGCACAATTTAATGATTTAACTTCATTTATACACAATTTTATTTAATCTCCTTTGAATTATTATTTATGTGGAGTTAAATTGATGTGTATATGGCATTTATGCGTCGTTTCAAGCGGTTAAATGCACGGGCACGGCCCATGGAGTGGTAATGGATTATTATAATTTGGACCTCAGTCGCTCTCACTTGATATAATCCGCTCTTTGCGCGGAATTATGTATGCTAATATCGCCTCACAAAACATGCTGCAATGTGGGGGCAATTATTCACGTACAATCGTCCCGAAAAGTTGACGAACTGAGGCAACAAATTGGTACTCGTGAATAGCAAAAAATATAGACGCAGCTACTGAAAATGTTTCCACAAACCTTTATCCTCACCCTCAAAATAAATCTTCCTCAACTGTATTTCCTCCACTCCCACCAATTTAATATTCGGGAATTTGCAGCGCCGACCATTCACGGTGAAGGAATTTAGAAACAATTAAGTAATGGATTGGGTTGTTTTATGCAGGTGCTCGCGTAAGGGGGTTTATTATTCAATATGTATCAATGAAAAAGAATATATTGATCTAGGACATGGTGTCCTCTAAGATCAGGAAACAAATTAAATAATAGTTGATCATGAAAACAACACAAAACACAATTGTTGTGAGGGATCACTAAATGAACACAAAGGAGTTAAGACCCTCCATTACATGAACAATTACATAATTAAGTTATTAACGTTGCAAACATATACTAGAATTAGGAAACGATTGTAAAGATATCAACAAACAAATGCAATAAAGAACAAAAAATTATAGAGACCATAACAAAATGTTAGAATAAAGGCAATGAGAAACAAACAATGAAAAAATCCTGGAGATAGAAAAATAAATAAAGAGAGATACATTTGATAAAGTAGCACACGGATTATGAGGCATTTAGTAATGAGCTACAGATCTTTGACTGAAAGGTTTTTATTGTGGGGGCTTTTTATACTTCATCTGGTAGGGAATTCCAGAAGAAGACAGTTTGTCCGATGAAATGAATAGTAATGGAAATTTACATCAGATCTCGTCGTTATAGAGGTGGTTTTAGATATTTTTTTAAGAAAACAAACAAATAATTGGGCTTTTTATTTTTAAAAAATCATTAATTGTTTTGGATAAATAATATTAATTAATGGATAAATAGTAGTCATGAAGAAGCCCGAAGTACTATAAGTTTTTATTTAGTTTAAATGTCCTGCGAAATGAACTTGCTTTGCATTTACCTTTTCGATTAGTTTTTATAGCATCGGATATATCGAGTGCGTTAGCAAACTTTGACAAAGTTATTGTCCAAAGTCACGAAAAGTGGATGGTAAGATAACGAACTTTTCCATAAGCTTATTGCATTTTCAATCTGTAGGTGACATTAAATCGCATTTAGTAGAAACTTCACTTAGGGACTTAATGCTTTCGTCGAACTAATGGAGTAGGTAGTTTTTACTTACTTTATTAATGTTTTGCTATAGTTTTAAGCCGAAAAGTTTTTTACAGGCTTTATTGGAAGATTCTTCTCTGGCGGGGACACGTGCCATCACCTTGACTGGCAGAATTCGAGCTTTTAAAATCATTGCATCGGGATGCGCCTACAAATTCCTTTCAGAAAAAGTTTAGCCTTCACCGCCAAAAAAGTACCCGAGGACATAATGTTTTTTTTTTTAAATAGAATCCCTTTTAGTTTCATTTTCAAAACCAAATTTACATACCGTAAATCATTTAAGGGAGGTAATTAATTAAATTTTAATATAAACGCTTATACTGGGTTTCGAATCAATTAGCCATAATGTACACTATCCATTGCCGAGATTAATTTTCGCAAAAGCTCAGATTACGATGGAATGTACACGTGTCCATCGATTTTGAATCTCCTAACCCTTGCATCATTATCTAATACCACAATCATTAGATTGCCATGATGACGTACTGCCTCATTGCCACGGTGGGATATAGACTATTTAAAATGATCTTAGTATTGAGGTATTGCGGCAAAGTAACCTTCATCTTCCCTCTTTCAACTACACCTTAAATGGTTCATACACTAAGGACAGAATTACATGTGCTGCCTTTTCAATAATTTAAGTAAATTTAATTGATTTCATGCACTAATTTAAAGCTGAGAATTAACAAAAAAGTTTGTAAACAAGCTTAAAAGGACTCAAAGATAAATCATTGTCATTGTCACCGTGTTGCGAAAATTAGAGATAGGCTTGCGTGAGAAAATGCTAGGAACATTTATCAGGCGATGCTTACGATGCAGGAATTAATCAATGTCTACGGTAGTGAGGACAGTTATTGTGTCGAGCACTAGCAGCCATTCCTAGGGTAATTAATCTTGGGTATTGAAAAAATTAATATCAAGCAATTACCTGAGCAGGACTGCAGCGTGTAATTAATCCCCTAAACACTACCTGAAATATTTAGGTGAAATTTTTACAAAAGACCTCATTGCTAAGGAGAAACTTTTACTTTACGCATTCGTAATAACCAACCTTGATTTTGATGCACATTATGAAGTAGAGTTGCCACAATAGAATTCGAAAAATATTACTATGAAATTGGTCATATAACGAAGATATACTGGTTCAAAATTTCAATTTGAAAAAAACGCAATTAGTTATATAACCTAATAGTAGTGCGATACCATGTATTTGAATAAATTTTTTGAATCTCAATATCTCCTCAAAAAATGTAGTTAAACCCTCAAATAATATGCACCAGATATTAAGGCAGGTTATATATTATTTCAATTTACCTCACCAATTAGTATGGCACGATTGTTTAGGTCTAAACAACTTACTTTGTGCTTTCTTTGGTGTACATATCAGGCTTATTGCGATTATTTACGCGATGTTGCCAAGGGAAACTCCTACTTTTTACCCTATTTACCAAATTTCTTACTAAAATACTTCAAAACTTGTCACTTTATATATTAAAAAGTAAAAGTTCTGCTGTCAAATGGTGAAAAATATTACAAGGTAATTAGTAAAATAACTAAGATATATTTGTTCAAATTTTCAATTAAAAATCACAATTAGTAAAATAACCTAATTAATAACATAATTTTTTAAATCTTAACCTTCTCCAAAAAATATTGTTCGAACACTAGAATAATATGCGCCAATATTGAGGCACCTAATATATTTTTCAGCCTACCTCACCGATAATATGACACGAGTTTTTTGGTTTAAATAACTGACTTTCTGCATTCTTTGGAGTACATAGTTGTCTAACAATTGCTGAGTAAAATTTCTAAAATCGAATGTGAAAAATATTATTAGGTCATCGGTCATATAACGAAGATATAATGGTAGTGCAACGCCTATCATCAAACATCGTTTTTAAATCCCAACATTGTTCGAAAAATATTTTTGAACACACGAATGACATGCACCAGATATTAAGAAGCTTATATATCTTATTAGCTTACCTCACCAATTAGTATGACACGTTTGTTTAGGCTTAAATAACTGACTTTCTGCTTTCTTTGGAGTACAAAACCGACTTACTGCGATGGGTTACGTGTTTTTGCCCTGGGAAACTTCCCTGGGAAAAGTATCCCTAGGCCATCGGTCATATAGCAAAGATATATTGGTTCAAAATTTCTACAAAAAAACTCACAATTAGTTGAAAAATCTAATGGTAGCGCGATGCCATTTATTCAAATACCTTTTTTAAATCTCAACCTTGTTCGAAAAATATTGTTAAAACACTAGAAAAACATGCACCAATATTGAGACATCTAATATATTTCTTCAGCCTACCTCACCGATAACATGACACCAGTTTTTAGGTTTAAATAACTGATTTTCTGCTTTATTTGGAGTACATTGCCGGCTTACAGGGATGAATTGAGCGATGCCAAAAAGGGAAACTTCTGCTATTTACCTTATTTAATTCTTTTTGAGCGTTATGACGTGATATTACGTCATAGTTGTCTTTAAGCTGGTGTTAATGACGTCGTATCACGTCAAGCGTACCGTGAGTGTTCCATCTTTCACACGGGACCTTTCACTTGGCTCCCTAGTGACAGCTGGGACACTTACGGTACCCATGACGTCATATCACGTCATAAGCACCAGCGTAAACACAACTATGACGTGGTATTACGTCATGCCGCACTCAAAGAGTTAACAAATTTCTTACAATACTACTTCAACACTTGGAATTTTATATAAATTTTAAAATGTTTTGCGCCTAAAAATAATTATACCCTTCCCTGAGGACGCTACATTACATCCTGCCGAAATAGAAATAGAGGCCGTAGTCAATATAATTATAGATTTTAATTCCAAGGTAAAAGCTTTAGTTTAACTCTTTGTCCTATTAGATATTATTCTAAGGAGTATTTACGTTAAATTAAATAAATATACAAGGTATCACTATGCCTAAGTTTATTGATTGCAGCAAATTTTATTATAACGTATTAAGACAAAAGTATTTTGAAGTTCAGAGTCATCCTTTACCTAGCAATTTCTTCACCTACCTCGTCGTTCTTATGTATGAGTACGTGTGGCTTAGGCCAAAACAATAAATCACGAACGTCTGAAGTTCCTTTGTTTGGGTTTTCAGTTCTCGACGTCCGTCTCATCACATTCTTTTTCTGCCCTCCGCTCAGCATACCTTCATCTCTTTAAGTAATCTCATGCATTTCGAGAAACTCGAGCGCGAAATTAACATCGCATTTGTAGGAAATGCCTTTGGAGAGAAAGAATGTGCGCAGTCGGTTGGCGCATTTTAAAAGCTTGGGGGCGCACAAGCTTGCATTCCGCCAAACGCTTTTTCTACCTCGGATGGCTCTTTGTGTGCCCATCGTTAATCAGTCGGGTCATTAAGGAATTTCATGTAACGAGCATTAATTGTATGTTTGTTCGCTTCAGTCTGGACAAGTTAATTCACGTGATTTGTGTGGGGACTGCGTTTTTTTCGAAATGCGGAATGATTAACGAGTCTAATATCCATCCGCTCTTGGATTTTGACTCGGAGCTGAGTTCTCTTTTCACCTGCGTTTATATGATGGATGCAACAGCCAGCCTTAACGCTGTGCAATTACTAATATTTCATGCACCAAGAATAAGCAATTACAATGGAGATGTTTACCTCGCTCAGGACTTTGCAATTAAAAGTATACCTGATGGCAATGTTATCCATGCTTATATTAGCATTTAGTGTTGGCTATTTAGCTCATAGAAACATTTATACGAAGAACTTTGCGGAATTTGTGCGGAAGAGAAGAATAATGGAATAAATATGTTGAAATGGAAGTTAATAGAGATGTAAGGATATTTCGATTATCTACGGGGAGGAATGAAAGAGATGTTAATATAATCCGAGTCGGCTTTTCTCTATCGCTGCAGTAAGCCCAATTGTTTTGCGTTCCATCCGATTACAAATCACTGGATTACGGTGATCTTGACGTAGAATCAAGTATTCTCCTAAAAAATAATCTGCAATAGCTGTAATTCAATCTCAAGCACTCAGTGGGGAAAAGGAAACATTCATTTATCGAAAGCTATGGGTATATTTATGGAATGGGTGGGGCTACCCGTTGGTAGGGGTATATAAAGCAAGATCCGTCGTGGGTCCGAATGTCAGTTTCTTATCAGTGACGCAGGGAAGAACCGAAAAAAGAGAAAATTCCAAAGTAGTGCAGTGAGTGAATAAAAACTAACAGTGATGTGTGAGTGGTCAAAGTTATAGTGAAATAATAAAGAATAGTTATAGTTATATTTGTAAGTGTGTATATAAGTGACAAAGTGTAAAGTGTACTTAATGTATTTGTTAATAAATAGTTGATTTGATTTATATTTTATACAATGCCCAAACGTAAAAGAGGAGGAGATCTTGCCATTTCTGAAGCAAAACGGTGAAAACAAAAAGAACAGCGAAAAAACGAAACAACCGAAGAGCGTGAAGCACGTTTACGTTCCCAACAAAATGAAAATTCCTAAGTAGTGCAGTGAGTGAATAAAAACAAACAGTGAAGTGCGAGTAGTCAAAGAGATCCAGTGACTGAATATAAATAGAAAATAACGCGTGAAAAGTATGTAAAGTGTACTCAATGTATTTGTTAATAAAAAGTTGATGAGATCAATGCATGTTTAAAAAAATCACATCTCTGGCCACACATAAAAATACTGCGACTAACAAAAAATATGACAGTTGAACTATCGAAAGACGAAACAACAGCACATTTTGCTCAAAAACGTTTACAAATAGACGAAAGCACACAACCTACTGACCAGACGACCGGCCTCATTGAACTCAACAGTGATTTCTGCAACATGGCCACTACTGAAAACGAACTCATCGACCAAATTTATCCAAACATTGTTCACAACTATACCAATCCGGAGTGGCTATTTCAAAGGGTAATTTTGGCAACTAAAAATAATTTTAAAGACGATATCAACTTTAGTATTCAAAAGAAAATTCCCGGTGAAGAGAGAATATACAAATCGATCAACACGATGGCAAACGTTGAAGAAAGTGTCAGCTTCCCTACATAATTTCTAATCTCTTTACAAGTAACAGGAATGCCACTACACTGCCTTCGACTGAAAATTGGATCTCCGATCATATTACTCAGAAATCTCAACTCACCAAAACTATGTAATGGAACAAGGATGATCGTCAAACAGCGATCGAATAACATAATCGGAGCCGAACTTATGACTGGAAAGGACAAAGGGCACACAGTATTTATTCCCAGAATACCACTGAACTCTACTGAACTGCCATTCCAATTTAAAAGACTGCAATTTCCAATCAAATTAGCCTGTAGTTTACAATTAACAGAGCGCAAGGACAAACTTTAAAACATTGCGGCATCAACCTCAAAGACTCCTGCTTCTCTCACGGACAACTATACGTAGCCAGCTCTCGAGTAGGAAATTCGAATAATTTGTATATATATACCCCGGATAACTAAATGAAAAATGTTGTTTATAAACAAGTATTGTAAATAGTTACAATATGTTTACAATAATACGTTTTTTTACCTCTTATATTTTAAAGTTTATCCTTTTATTCCAACCACCACACAATCTTATATCAACTCCCTGAGCGAAGCCGGGTACCCCAGCTAGTTGATATATATAGATAGATATTCAGCACATATTAGCAACATCAACGAACAATCTTTACTCCGAAAATACTGAGTAAAATGTTTCAATATTGAAAAAGTAGTTTTTTGTTGCATTGGCTAATGTTTAATCCATAAAAATTAGGAAAATAATTCTTCAATGCGCAAAAAAAAACAAAACATACCATCAGGGGTCATTTTTACCCTATGTCTGTTAAGGTAAGAGTCAATTATTGTCCCTCTAGCGTTAACCCATTAGACTCATAATAATTGAATGACGCATCGTGGCTTTGCATCATATGGGTCATTACTCCTCTAATTCTGACCTAATAACCTCAATTTGGATTGACTCAGCTGTAACTGAAGGCCATATGAAGCAATACTGGCAATGTGATATTCGGTAGCCTCCTCTTTGACCCATTAAAAATATCAATATGCCAAAATATCAATTTTTGTTTTTAACTACAGATTTTTAGGGGGAGCAGAGTCTTATAAATCTCTTTTTTTGTCCCAAAAATAGCTAAATGTAAATTTTAGGCAAAGGTGTTGGAGCCATTTTATCAGATCGTTATGTTAACCAACAAACCGTGTTAGTTTATAGGGTAAAGGATATAATACGGATTAATGAAATTCTTGGTAACAGTAACCTTGAAACAATCCAGATGATTCTTTCTCACGACTTTTAAGTTATTGTATTCTTTTTGGCGGGAGATATATCAATGGTACGGTATGGCATGTCTAATCATTTGATAATTTTTGAACCCCTTCATTACAGATCTTCCACGTATTTATTACGCTTCCTCGGGTCTGAGAGTTTCTTCTGAATGTGTTTTTGTCATAGAAAGCTTAAAATCAATTCAGAAGAAAACTCAGCTCTGAAAAATTGTTAAGAATACGCGATATGCCGGCACACGAGGAATGATATGTCGGCATACGATAATGTATTAATGATTGGACCTATATCTCCAGAAAAAACATATTACCTTGATAATGATTGCGAAATTATCCATCGAAACGTCAGTATGTGAACTCCTGACCCGGTTGGAAACTCTCAAAGAATCAACTCCTACGATCATTAGTTCATGAATTTAATTTCGGCGTCTGAGGTTGTTTCCCCCGCGACCTGAGTGCCGCTCAGCACGGGGTCCGGAACGGAGATAGAGAGGCTGGAGGAAGATTCATCGCCGAGGTGGCGTTCGCTGTCTCGCCTTCCTTTGTTCATCTCCCGGAACGCTCTCAAAGGCACGCGTGCGGCCTCCTCGGAAGAATCCAAGTTCGGGAGGGTGGGATTAGTTATGAAATATGGAGGACTTCCCAAAGGAGCGCGGCATTTCGGGGGGGAGCGGTAGGTGGTGCAGGCACGCCGTGGAAAACAAAATTAAACTGCTGCCTCTTCATTTCCCCTTTTCCTCCCGCGCCCCCCGGTGGCGGCGCCTCCGTCGCTCGGGAATAAACTTCCGTCACCCCCCTCCCTCCCTTTACCCATCATCCGAGGCACAACAAACGCTCCCTGCAGCAGACACGCCTCCCCCCGTCTCAAGGCGTGACCCCCACCCTGTGTTACGAATCGCACGCATCCCGTCCGGGGGTAAACTAGTCCCTTAAACGTGACTGCGCACGGCACGGCTATGAACGATGGGGGGGTCCTGAGTTGAGCACGTGTCACCTATTCATTCATAGAAGATGTGAGGAAGAAGTGTAGATGCAGGCCTGTGGTGAAGGAAGCTTCCGACCGCTGATCGTGAATTTCCATTGCTCGCAAGCAAAGGATACAAGCGCAAAAGGAGCCGAGTTGAAGCCATGTATGGAGAACATGTGAACGTTGACATTTCTTTAGCATTCTTTGTTACTTTCCGCCTCAGCCGATACCTCTCTTAAAGCCACTTAGGGCGACAGGAAAGTTTACAATTGATTGGAGTTGTTGTTGAGACAATTTTCGGTTTTCTGCCAGCCAACGAGAACATTAATTCCTCATTCAGAAAAAAGTTGACAACTATCTGTGGTTGCATATTTAAAAAATGATCCCTTTTGCTGTATATTCTCACGAAAGAATTTGCTAATTTTTTTACAACATTTTGGCGTTTCTGACCTTTAAAAATGTTTTACTTTTAGGACAAAAAATAAATTATAACCCATATCTGGCGTGGATTAGTCTTTAAAAGCTAGAGAATTTTTCTGAGCATAAATTCTTAGAGTACCATTGATTGGGAATGCATGAGGGAGGTACCTTAGGGGAATCTGAGAGATCACACATCTCTCATTACATATAAAAGTTATCTAATGGCACCAATCACCTGTAGTAAAGGTGGACATAAGAAGAAGCACATTTCCGGGATACGGTTTTGAAATGTCTTCAGAAAAGCCCATTCTCTCTAGCATAAAGCCTGCACTTAAGTGAACTGAGTTAATCATTTTTTTCAGAAACCACATTCGTAGATCCAAAGCGATATTTCTATCTTTGCCCTTTGGTAATGTATTTATGTACATGAGAATGGAAATATCACCCATGATGCATAAAACTCAGAGAGAAAGTCAAAATATTATTTAAAACCCTCCCGATATGAAAAAACACGAGTTTGATAGAATACGAGATTTCTCTTCAAAAATAAGTGCTATTGCTGCATGTAGTTTCGAGATGAATGATAAAAGTAGGTCAAAGATGAGTGGAAGATTTTTGCTCAAATATGCTACTAGTGTATACAAAAAAGTATCGCTGGAACACCATAAAGAGTAAATGAGTCTCACGGGATGAGCGCCGAACTTATAAAATACGTGTAAAATTTTTTGTAACACCAAAATGCAAAACGTTAAATAAGTTTAATCAGAGTTTTCATTACCCCTTTCGTAAACCTGCTCAACCAAATTATCAATAAGGATATTTTAATTATTTACTCGTAGAGTTGTAGTATTTAGCCCAAAATACGGCTATGCCTTGTTCTACGACCAAATTATGGCAATAACGTTCGCGCTACTGACAGGAAAATTACTCGTCTCATTTTTTTATAATACTTTGATAAAAAATCGTACATAAATCATACTAACCAGAAGGATGAGAATTGCCATTATATATATGTGAACAGTTTCTTCCTCGTGGCTTACTAAAAACCTCTTTTTTCTCAAAATAATAAGAGGTCGTAGAAACGATAAGTCAAAGACGTGAAAAATTGACGGCATCGCTCAGTTTTAGTATTTAAGTCATAAATATGCTACTTCTGTTCCTAACGCAATAGGAGGTTAGGAGATTTTGGTACTTAATTCCACATTAGGCCACTAGGAGGCTGAGAGAAGTAATTAAAAGTATAGGAAAAGCAACCTATTAGTAAAATTCATTTGAGGAAATTTGGGCGAGATATAATCTCATACACAGTTCAATGAATTTTGCCACAATTAAAAGACAAATATCTCAACTTTCCAGAGATACAAAAAATAATAGCCACTAACAACTCAACCATTAATATATTGAAATATTGGCCAAAAATAGTAGTCGTTTTCCATGGTATATGGTACATGTAAGCACCCTAGATGCCTTTCTTCAAAATATTATTTCCCGCAATAAATAGATTTTTGTTTTTTTTTTCTTTTCGTTCTGTCAACAGACTTTTTGAAAAATAATTCTTCAGCCGTCGGCGTTTTCGATGTGCGGCATAAAAAATTGAGTCAAGTTATATAATGATATAGGCATATTTATGTAATTGATGTAAATTTCACTTATTTAAAACTTTATTGTTGTTCCACTGATATTAAAAAATTTTCTTTATACTTCCTGCTGCGGCTAAAATACAAAAAATAAACTGGATTATGGTATCTGTTAAAACTATGGGAATAACTCGCTCAAAGCACCTTAAATCGTTTTACTTTACGGTTCCACTTCTATTGCTTGAAGGTACGATTATTTACAAGTTGTCCTTCTTTCCTAGCATTTAAATAACGGCCAAATTTCCTGTATTACGATACACAGCGATGGATCACTGTATTTGAGTTGTATTGATCACTGTAATATTGGTGGTTATCCGCGTACGTTATACATACGTATAAACTGCGTGCTTCACCATCTCGGTGCCCTGACGACGAGAGCCATAGCTCCTGCGCGCGAGAACCAGGAGGCTGTGTTGATTGTGAGGGAAGGGAGAGATGAGAAGGGAAGAGGGTGGTCGGGGGCTATTCCACGTGTAAAAGAAAGAATGCACCCCATCCGAGAGAAACTTTGCGGCTTTTCGCGCTCCCCAACCTCCCTCCAAACCCCCTCTACATATACTTCCGGTCATTTCTGGACACTACCCGCACGATGGTGGCCTGGACATTCCTCGAACAAACTCAGGAAAACCAAAAACAGTTTCGCAACAACTTGACCGCAGAACAACAGTGTGGAAATAGGCGGGGGGAGTTGGAGAGAAGGAAGGGCCTCACCCCTTCGTTGCTGGGACAGTGGCACAAGGAGCAAAGGAGAGTAAGGCGAATATGCAGGGCAGTTTGGAGTGAGGGATCCCTTGGCATCAATTTTGGACCGTTCACCCCTCTTGGACTCTCCATCCTCCCCCCCCCCGCAGCATCTCGTGTGTGGAACCCTTGGAAAGTGGGGGGGGGGAATCTTCCCTTCCCCACTTCCCTTCTCCAGCCATCCCCCAAACCTCATCCCTCTCAACGGAACACAACTCGGTTAAAACACCCGCCCCTTGGTTGACTTGTTGTGAAGGCGCGCCATCTGCCACTATCCGTCTGGCGACTGCTAAGCCTTCCCTCTCAAAGGGAGAAGGGTGGGGGTGGGCTCCAGGTCGTGGGGGTGTCGGGGTTTATGGGGGAGTAGAAGGGAGGGAGTCGCATTGGACGTCAGCGATGCGTTAAATGCAAGCGGAAGGGTACGGATAAGGATTTTTGTGCGTGCCGAGGGGGTGGTTTGGGATACAAGGGGATATGGGATGCCCTTCGACGGCTGGCGCAGAGTAGGAATCACAAAATCGACTCACCCCATGGGGTTGCCTCGGGGGTTTAAAAAAATATACAGTTTATCTGAAAACGTAACACGATTCCGTAGAGCGGCAGACTCAATCCTGACGGTGCATCGCATCAGAGAGTATCCTAAGATTTCGCGCCGAGGTTATTATAAGAATCTATATAGATTTGTCATGGGAAATATATGAAACCAGCCAAGTCGAAGCAAGGCTTGACATAAGAGTGCCATGATTTTTTTATGGGAGATTGTGTAATAGTGAGTAAATTTTAGGTGAGTCACTTCACTGAAGAAACAAAAAATATTAAAGCTAAACTACTCTAAATTCTTACAACTTAGGTAGCCTCGTACACAGGTGTAATATTTTGGAGATACGCCAGGTCGGACATGTATACATTGTCATTTTTTCTGAGTATACTACAAGACTAAAGTAGATGTGACAGATATCTTTAATAAGTTTGATCGTCAAATCGGAAGAAGAAGCTCTTATTTTGTGGAAGGCTGCTATGATTAATAACAACTGACACACTTTGTGACTTCCTCAGACATTTTATTGACAGACGACCGGTTTAGGCTGTTAAGCCGTCTTCAGGTACAAATAATCTCCATACAGCCAGTATATATAGTCCAGACTTTTAAGGGGGAGGGGTACGTGGAAGGTAGTGTGATGCGTAATAGGGGGGATGGGTTGGAGAAGGTGATGTCATTGAGAAGCCATTAAGATTCACTTGCAAGGACAATTGAACGCTGTCCGTACGCGTCCGCCTTCCATCCCTTTTCCAAACACTACACAATATTTCAGGTTTAAAGTCACTTCGGCGCCCCAACTCCAGCATGTGTCGGGCGAAGGCCGATGAGTCGTTTTTATTTTTGAAACATTCCTGATGTTCCTTGGCGCTTAACTGGAAACTTCTCCCCGTTTGACCAATATAAAACCCCTTATAATAATGACCTACAAGTTAATATACGAGTACACCACTTTTAAAACCAGGTTCATTATATCTTTTGAATTCATTAACAATTGTCACAGGGTATTATTGTTAGAAAAACGTACATTAAAAACATCCCTTGGGATAGTATTGGAAATAGAATATGACATCTGCCCGATAAAACCGGTCGTCTGTCAATAAAAAGTCAGTTGAAGTCACAAAGTGTGTCAGTTGTTATTGATCAAGTTTGATCGTGACAATAGTTGCTATTGAATTTGTGCTCTTTTTTATTTTTTTCATAGTTTCATCTCTGAATAGTATACTAATTAAATTTATGTTTCAAATTGTCATATTTTTTGCAAGTTACCGAGACTTTTGTGGTACAAAGACGAGTCGGAATGTCGCCCAGTACAATATTCTGTGTACTTGTGCTTAATAAACTATCATCATCATCATTACCATCCCACCCCACTTAAAATTTTCCATATAATTTTAATGCAAACATTAGTGTCTCGTGGTATACATCATGTAACTAAGCTATCAAGGCTAACCAATGTTAGTATTTTAGCCAAATTATCGCATATTAGCATGTTTGCCAACGTAGCTCTCTCATAGTTACTGGTTTCATCGTAATAATTTTCCCTCATCTACTTTTGCGAACGTTTGGCCGTTCAAGACTTTGGGTGACACAGATCGTAGAGGTGGCTGGTACGGTATTTCGTAGATGGCTTTAACGGAGTAACGCTTGCCCTCGCGTTGACGGATGGGAGAAAACAATGGGGAGTGGGATCGGCAGAAGAAGATGGTAGCCGGGAAAAGAAGCTTGCGGGCCAAATGCCGCATGAATACCGCGCGGAACTGGTTGCTCTAATTTTATGATCTAGAAGGCGCTCAAAGCAAGACCGATTGTTTTATTCATCTGCTTGACTAATTCAATTAGTTTAATATTGAATTAAATTAGTTGGAATTGTACTAACTGATGTTGGAAAAATATTAGAGGGCCAAACAAATTCTAAGAATCCACACTACATTTACGGCTAATAAAACATAACATCTGATTTCAGGCCTGATTGTGTGGAAGCGAAATTTAATTGCATCAGAAAAATGGAGCAACTTCCACTGTGATAGGGTTTAATACGGCCGGTTTCACTTCTTACAGCATCTTAAGGTTACGCTTTTTTGAACATCTACAGCATCTCCTGAAGATGTTGTAAAAAGCGCAACCGGTCGTAATAAATCCTATCAAAGTGGAAGTTGCTCAATTTTTCAAGTGCAGTCACAACTAACAAAGGTTAGCTGCTCCACAGTGAGAAAGAATTGGAGTCTGAAATTCGGATTTGTCATCGGCCAACGTTCCAATTCTCTTTTGCCCCTCACTAAGAAGAATCAAAGAGAAATTATTTTAAAATAAATGAAATTAACTGTAATAAATTATTTATCAGTTTTGATGCACCAACGGCTAACATATGTAAAAAGCCAAATGTACTGAAAATAAACATCAAGAAAACTTAGATACATGATGAATGTACTTTAAACAACAACTTTCCTCATCCCTACAGTCAAACAGCTCCGGCGTTTCGACCTGACATTTGGATATCTCGCGTCTAGCGGACGGCATTTGCTCTTTGCCCATTACCATATCGTGAGTATCGCGCTTCTCAGTGTCCTTTGGACAGTAGACGCTCTCGATTCCAAATGCATTGTGTAGTTTGAAGACACGCCCCACGGGTTTCCAGTGGGAGTTCTCGAAATGACCGCATGCACGAGTTCGCGCTCAGGATTACACAGGGCGAGTCCACAAGGCAAAGATACTGTGTAAAATGTGCACTGCGTCCTGCAAAGTGAATGAGAAAGTTTGGTGGGTCAAGGTCGTAGAGGAGTGACTTACTGACCTCAGTCAACATAAAATAGTGGAATACTAAACAGAAAAAAGTACACTAATTATAATTATCACGGTGACCCAAACAAACGGAAAAAGTGCAGAAGGAGATATAATTTTCCCGAAGTGACATTAAGCTATAAAGCGTTGGAGAATAATTTGGTATCCTTTGGGATGGAGGGACAGTGCTTTACGCACTTTTGAATGACTTTCTTACCAAATAATAAAATATGAATGAATACGAATATTAAATATTGCAACAATGAGCGAACTTCTACCCATTTAATACTGAGACGGAATCAGCTATCATGAATATACTTTTCCTTCCTTTTATCAGCAGTGCTCGGTGAAATAAGTTATGTAAATAACTCGAATTTATGAAAAAATTAGAACCTAATGAATTTTGTGGTAGCCTTGAATGCTCATACCCAGCATTGACAAAGAATAAGAGTTGAAAATTTATATTCATTAGCCTCCGAAATATGTTAAGATGGTTGCAATGAGTGTGATTCCAGTCGATTCAAACGTAGGATACAATACCCTTAAAGATTGCCATTTCACCACCATTAGGAATGAAAGAGAAAGATAATTAAATGACGTTAACTGCTAAATAGGAAGAAATGGGTTAAATGCAAGAGTTTATTGAAATCCGAATGCCTGAATAATATTGTATATTTCCTTTTTGCTCTCGGAACGTGAGACTCAAGAAGAATGTACTCGGCGATCGGCCGGATAAAAATACGATTAGTCTCTAATTAGCAACAGTGACCAAGAATGGATAACAAATAAATCAAAGAGAGCTCTCATAAGGTGGGTCTAGACCCATCCACCGAGAAAACCTTGCCGCAGATATGTCATCACTTATGTTATTCCCCAATGGTGGAGTTTTCAAAGAGATTTTCAAAGCAAAAATATAATGCCAACTATTTTTTGTACTGAATTATTGCAACTTAGTATAATACTTTTTTAATTTGTTCCAATATATTTCAATTCAATTTTTGATAAATTTAGCCAACCACGTTAAATCAATGTGAGTTAATATAACTAAGAACGAAAATGAACAGACTGCACAACTTGTTCAGAATCCGATAGCAAAATTTATTTTTTCATGATTAGAGTTCAAAAAGCACACCGATAAAAGTAGCAGTCCCAAATGATGATCCTTATGCCTCATCTTTCTTCTTCATTGGTGTCAATTATGCCTAATATAAAGATATTAGACATTTGATTTCAAGGATCAATAAGTAAACTGAGATAAAAAAAAGAAAAAGATTAATAAATACCTTAACGGTGTAGTTTTCTCTTTGAACTGACTACCTAACCTCTACTGGAATGTATATCCATGCCCAGAATGTTGTCATTAAATAAAAAATTTTTCTTTGGAATCAGCAATTATTTTACTCAAAAAAGGACTATTGAGTTATGTGGCCGCTTACGTTGCACAATTTAATCAGTCACTCAAATAGCAACGTCAACTCTAGCAATGAAGTATTTAGTTTGACAACAAAGCTATTCAGAATACATTAGCTCCACAGGAAATATTATGCGGCTGCATTATAACAGAGAGTAAAAGACAACTATATGTGGAAATTTTCACGGTGTAGTAGTTCAAGACTAACAGGACTAAATGCGATGTTTTTTAGGACTTTTTTGTTGATAATTTTTATTATGAAACAGTAGAAAGTGTAAATTGTTTCTGCCAGTAAAGATGAGACACCATGTTGAAAACACACATACATATCAATCGCGCCGTTCCCATCCGGGGTAGGCACAGTCACATAGTTTCACTCATAAATACATATTTGTACACTTAACTCTGCTTCAATTATTTCCTCCATGCTGACCGATCCTTGCAAGCCTATTTTCCCTCATTTACTACCATACACTGTTTCATACACGCCCTCCTGTTTTTAAAACTCCTAATATTCCTCCTCCTAAGAATGTCCTCAACCACATTCAACCATAACTTTCTCGACCTACCTCTACCTCTCGCACCAATCATTTTACTCTTATATATCTGTTTCGTTATTCGACTCTCATCCATTCTATCAACATGGCCAAACCAACGAAGCACACTCCTTTCATACACGTCCATTTTTGGAGCATATAACCCACTTTCATTTATTATCCACAGGTTGAAAACATTTAGCATAATAAATTTTTTTTTTATTCAAAAACTTTTTCAAGATAGCTTATTTCCATGAAGTCACCCACCTGTATTCCCTCACTGGTATGTTCAATCCCCTATACTCTTCTTCATTAGCGTAAATGATGCCCATTATATTGATATTTAAAGTTTTCTTTCGAAGATAATGGAGTTAACGGAGAGTTATCAAACGAAAAGGTCTCCAAATAGCTCTAAGATGAACTTATTTCTCTGAAGTGAATCGGCTTACTGTTCCGCTGCTCCAGCTTCCCTTTTCGTATGATGAAGAAGACTCGAACCCTCCGTCGACACAATTTCCTCCCCTCTGCAACCGCGCCGCCTCCCCCACACCTCCCCCATCCCCGAGAGAACGCTCTTCCCTCTCCCCACTTCTCACTGCCGCATCAATCACAGTGGAGGCCGAAGCATATTACTTTACCCCCAGCAGCAACAATGACGAATGACCCACAATGCCTCACGACGGGCAACTCCACCCCCCTCTCGAAAAATTCATCTCTTCTTCATCCTTTTGCTTTCGTTTGAATCGGAGCTCTCTGCGTGATGGGGATCCGCCGGCGAAGGGGTGGATTGGGAAGCGGGGAGTTGGGAGTGTTAGGGCGTAAGTCTCTGATGACGATCCAATTTCCAACCCCGAAGCGATTTCAAGGGCGAATGGGAACAAATGAGATATCAGAAGCGTCACCGAAGAGTGCACCGCGGTGTGCTCGAAGCAAGATGGTGCGCCGCTCTCTCTCTCCTTCAGGGGAAGGAGGCTTTTTTATATATAAGGTTGGTGCTCTGTCTAGGGGATAGATATGGGCTTAGCTCCGTAGAGTGAAGGGATTGAGCAAGGCAAAGGTCAGAGTGGGGGGGGAGGGCGAGACGTGAGGTGCCGGTAGAATGAGAGCTTGTTTCGAATCGAGGGGTGCGCTGCTGTGGGTGTATATTTTTAACGCATCAGCTGGGAAAGACTTCTCTTGCATCTATCAAGAAGACAAGGACAATCCATTAGGCCAGGTGATTCATGACAATTTCAACGCAAAGATGGTTAGGAGCGCTACTTAGGAGCAAAAGCGAAAGTATATTAACATCTAAAACGATAAAACCCTAAATAACCGCAAAGTGTAGTGAACATAAATGTGGCAAGATCCCACTGAGCAGAATTGCGCACGCGGAAGTAGAATTCGCAATTGGGTTAAATTTAAGTAAGACCTTACTTAAACCTTACACAAGGACGCTCTAAAAAGATTGCTAAAGGTGTGATTTTGATTTTTGTGTTTAGTATTTAAAGTTGTATTTTGTAGAGAGAACAGATGAAGATTGAATTAAGATATAAGTGCAGTTTGTCCGAAAAAGCGTTACCAAGAAAGGAAGTGAAAAAGGCAAAGAAATAACTGGAGGAAAACAATTTGAGGGGATATTTGCTGAATTCAAAATAAAGACATTGACCGAATTAAAAACGTTTGATATAAAAAGACACTGCTCTATAATATACTCTCCCGTGAACCTAGTTTATAGTTTAAATCAGAGTATACCAACGTGTAGAAGCATATATATAGCATGATATTAAGCCATAAATAATATACATATAAGGGGAAAAAATTGTGTCTGTACTGTTATACATGATTATCAAGTACTTTTATAGGCGTAATAGACGAAAAAAATAAAACACTCCAAGCATCTATTAACATGGTCATCAACGATTGATAATATATATATATATATAAATTCCTTGAGCTTCGTTAAATGTTTACCCAAGTGAATTTCCAGTCTCCCTTCTAATTATACGGATATTACAGTTTATAACAACCTTCCCTAACAACAATTGGCGCGGGAAGTATAAAAATTTTAACCCAGGAAATCACTGCTGCAGTAATTAAACCAGTCTCAACTCACATTTCAATACATGCTGTAGCCGTGGTAGAAATACACGCGACGGCCGTGTTTCTTACCCCGTGCTCCATTGACTCTCAATCAAATGAAGTCACCTTCTCAAGTAAAAATATAGATGGCTGAAATATTCACAATTCATTAATTTTTGTCACAATATCTCATCTCACACCCCTTCTTTTGTCATATTTCCGTAAAACAGGAAACATTAAGTTCACCTTAGAAAAAAATTCAACGCGTTCTCACTTATGAATCTAATATGGAACTATTTCCAGGTTCATTCATTGGTCGTTCAATTCTATGATTGATTGACTGCACCCCTTCGCTCATCCATATCTAATGCCAATTCCCTTACCTCATGGTATCTATCCCTATGCACTGTCTTCTTTATTTGGTCCACGAATATATTCCTGGGTCTTCCTCTTGGGACTTTTCCTTGTATTTTGCCTTCAATTATGTTCTTCACAAAGGTATTTCCAGGTATTCTCCGAGAAAAAAATCTGTATTGTGAGTGCACTGTACATAAGTTGAAACTGTAATAAACTCAGCAGTGTGTGCAGATCCATTACTCCTAACGTAACTGGACAGTAATGTGGTAGAATTGTTAAGGATGATTTGCACTAGAAGTGTACCTACTGTAAAGACAACTGCAGAGAGGGCTGCGCTGAAAATGTGCTGCATCATAGCAGAAGAACTCTACCGAAACTATGCTGTATTACAGTTCTGGTAGTGAACAATAATTTTGCTGCAAAATATCAGTGCAATTTGGCAAACTGTAATCTCTTTGTCTCAATTTAAGTACAGTTTTGCGCACCATTAAAGTCCAGTTACAGTACATTTGGAGAATAGATATTTCTTATTGACAGAAAAAGTTTTTTACCTACTTATTACATGGGTATTTCCATTCTCATGCATGAGACTTGACAAATATGGTAATTTGCACCATGTAGAATATGAGTGTAGGTTGGTAAGAGATAATAATTAAATTGTGGTAAGAGAAAAATAATATACCGTGGTAAAAGGAAAATAGAGGTTTGGTTGAGAGATATGAAAAATGTCAGCGTCAGAATATTTCACTCGCAACGAAAAAGGATGAGGATCTCAGTTTAACGGCCTGTCCGATGGACTCGTTTATTCTATAATATAAGTCCCTCACGCTGCTTAGGTGTGAAACTTTTGAAACAGGAAGTAATATCACATCGCCAGAGGCGAGCGTAACTGGGGAAATTTGAGGCGTTCGCACTTTCAAGGAATCCTGACGAACTCTTGTCTTGCCACCTGAAATTTTATCGCCATTGTAATGAGAGGAGGAGCAAGAGATGCAGAGACAGAGAGAGAGATGAGCGTAAACTTCGCCTCTTAAAATGATGCGAGGCCCTCCCGGAAGGCAATCAGGCAGCACTCTAAACATTTCCCCAAATTTGCATGCGCGCGGGGCGTGGGGAATCCAAATAAAGAGCGCTCTGCCGCCGCGAGAAAGAAGGCAAGGAAACAGGAAAGAATAAGGAAAGCCCACTTCGGGAACTGGGTCTTGTTCTACTTCCGCGGATTCTTCTCCTGAAATAATTCCGTTACCGCGGGTGCGATAGAACGCGGGAAGTAAAAAAAAAAGTGGATTAAACGGATATTTTTCAGGAGGAGCAAGAGAAAATTTCCACCGACTCCCAAACGTGCAATTTTCCCTTGGAAAAAAGTAATCCGTTCAGTAGGAAGGCGAATAACCCGTCTTCGTCCCCATACCTCTTACCTCCGAGCACCTCCCGCCACCTCCCGCAGCAGGAAGGAAGGTGAGAAGAGGATGAGTTTGGGAGTAAGATGGTTTGGAGGGTAGGAGAGGGTGTGAGACGGAGAGACAAGAAAGACAGGTTTACATGGAGAAAGAGAGGAAAAAAGAGGGAGAAAAATGTCTGGGGTACCAAAGGAGGAGACGCTGGTGTAGACAAAAGAATAACGCGTCTCTCGACCCTCGAATATTCAAACCACGCTGACTTTCCTCAAGGCTTAGAGAGAGCGAAGAAAGCACCTCGAGTCAGGGCTTAAGACAAATTTTCACCAACTTCCACCGCAAGAACTTCAGCTTATTTATTTGTGCCTCCCGGGAGGAAGGGGAGGGAAATTTGCCTCCGGCACCGCTGAAGCAAGGGACTGCACCCCCGACCCCTCCCCCGATGCGCAATCAGAGCCCCCGAATCAGGGTCGAACGGAGAGGAGGGGGTGGAATAGGGATGGGGCGGGGATTATATTCATATTCCCCCGGCAACCGGCGGGGAGATGAGAAATGCAAGGCGCGGTGGATGACCGCTGCGCATCGGGAGAGAAGACGAATGCGGCTGTAGGGTGGGGGTGGGTGGATAAGAAGGGGAGTGGGGACGGAGGAGTGGTATGGGAGCGGGGAGAGCGGGGGGGGGGAGTTGTGACGTGCGCTTCCTTCCTGCATTTCGTCTTTTATTTTTTCCCATCCCCTCTCCGTAAAAAGAATCCTCCTCGAAGGAAGAGACTGCAGGGGAAGTTAGTTTTTCTTTTCTCAGCGCCGCGGAAATTCCATTCCTCGACAGGGTGATAAATTGCCGGGTTGCCACGGGAAGTGAATTGAAGAGAGAGGTGTGAGCAAGACGTGGAGGGGGTTCGAATTTGGAGCCGAGGATGTCGGGTAATGGGATTTGGACGAATAGCGGGGGGAGAGGGGGACGGGAGACAGGGCAGAAAGGGGAAACGGACGCTGGCCGGACGGGCGCAGTTGTCCACTCAACCCCTTCCTAAAATGCGGAAAATAAATGCATTGGCCCTAATTAAGCGAGCAGACTTGCGAGAATTCCCGCTCTTCAAACGGCTATCCTTCATATCCAACCGTGCTCTCGGTCCAACTGCTTGGCCCATTCTGCCAAAAAACCTTACTCAGTCTGCATACCTAACGGAATTTGTTTTGAGTACTCTACCAGCTGATTGGTGGATTTTTGAATCTCCTTTTATTAGTATTCAAATTTATGGTTCATTGTCTTGCTCTCCCCCAATAGGAGCCATGCCAATATATATCTCATAAGTTCCATATATCACCTACTTGTTCTTATCAGGGACGAATCAAGGGTGCATTCTTGGGGAGGGAATATTGTATGTTCTATATGAGAGTATGGGTGTGTGGTTGCTCATGTGAGCCATAAGTCACACATATTACATTCAATCTTAATTATGCCAAATATTTTGATCCTGCCAATAGAATATTTATTCAAAATCATTATTTATGGGTTTAATAATTCCCTTCCTCTCATTCAGGTAATTTGAAAGCTCCTGCCCCGTAAATGAGCCGAAAGGTAACGAGCAGAGGGGAGGGTGAACTTGGAGGAGGAATAATGGAGGGGAAAGCAAACTTGCCGCATCAGTCTGCTCCCTGCGGAAAGAGAGAAAGGGAAGTAAGATTGGCAGGGTAGCCAACAGATTAGATGGTGTCCACCCAGGGTTAGGCACGAAAGTGAAGATAATGTTACAAACATAAGGTAATAGCGATCTTCAAAGGTCATTAAACGCAATGAACTAAGTTCTCCAAGATTACAACATTAAAATAAGTGAGACGAAGACTAAAATCCAAATATGCGAAAGAGAAATGCTGAATGCAGAAGTCACTCCGAGAGGAGAGAAATTAGAGCAAGTGGATTCCTTCGCCCATCTCGGAAGTACCATCACGTGAGAAGAAAGAATTACAACGGACATCAAGCGGAGAACAGCCCAAGCTGTGAAGACGTTCATGGGAAAAATACAACTGCTGAGCTAAAATAAAATAGAACGGCAGACCAGGAAACAGCATTTGAAAATATTCGTTTGGAGTGTAGCACTCTTTGGATTGGAAGCATGGACCATTAGAAAATCTGACCAGAAAGGAAAAGAAGCCTTTGAAATCTGGTGCTGAAGGAGGATACTGAGGATAAGATATGGCAGGAAAAATAAGAAATGATGAAGTTTGCAGAAGACTAGAATAGGAGAGGATCATATGGAACATCATGCAGAAAAGAAGAACAAGATGTATTGGACACATCCTGAGTTACAATGGGTTTGAGAAGAACATAGTTGAAGGCAAAACAGAGGGAAAATTCCCGAGAGGAAGACCCAGGAATAAGTTCATGGACCAAATAAAGATGAAATTACAAAGGAAGAGATACCTGGAGGTATTTTTTGAATGATAAGGGTAAACTTTGTTTTTCCAAAATGAATTTAATGACTTACGACCATAGTTTTGATGATTAACGTCATCATCAGGTGAAGATACATTTGGTGCAACAACTTACATATTAGAGAGAGTGGAGAGGAGACTGTAGAGGTGTGGGGGAGGAAGGTGGAGGGTGGAAGGAGAAAGGGAGAGGAGAGTGGGTGAGTAGGGTTGGGTCATTAAATTCATTGTGGAAAAACAAAGTTTACCCTATTCATTCAAAATGTTTAGCAAATTCCACAAAGTATCGCCGGAAACCACCAACTTTACGAGGTCAAATAGCATTAGATAGGGAAGGGTGGAAGGATGCAGTCAACCAATCTTAGGATTGAACAACCAATGGTGAGGAAATAAACAGTAAAAGCATTGAGATTGGCAGCAAACGAAGGCGATATTGGGAAAGTCCCGATGGAGAATGGTCACTTTTTCGAATTTTTCTCGGACTTCCGTCTGGGTGAGTGGGTCTATGCTCGACTCGAGCGTCATCCTTAGGGCAGAATTGAATGGGATTTGGATGTTTCACGAGTACGATACTTCACTAATACGAATACAGTGCGATACTATAGCTGCGAGGAGATATATCAAGTCCAGTAAAAATGGTATTACATATTAATCAGTATGCCCTCGTAGTTGATCGTATTGTTAAGCAAAAACGTCACTCCCGAGAGAAAAAAGAGAAATTTTGGAAAAACTCGTACACCGGGAAAGAACCAGATCTAATTTTAGGAATGGTCAATTTCACCCAAACCCCCTTGCAAGAGCTGTTCACGAAAGAGACTCATCCAGATCAGAAAAGGGTTTCTGCGCGCGTGCCACGAGCTTACAAACAAGCAGTACTATCCGCGATTTGGGGGTCCATTCTGTATATCCTCGGAATTTCCGAGACTCGACAGTGACGAAATTTTGTCGTCAGAGCCACGTAAAATTCAAAGGGAATATTTGAAATTTGAGATTTGTCGGGGAATTCGACGGCACATCCACGGATTTACCGAGGTTCGACCGCATCAATTCCCTACTGAATAAGGCCCCTGGTGACATCAGTATAAGGTCGATGAAAGCCAGCGCGGAAAGGAAGCTAGACTCAACGAATCCACTGTCTGTGTAGACCTCTCTTTACTCTCCCATTCCCGTCTCACCCTTGCGCTCACACCAATTACTAGGATCACCACTCTCAGATAACCTTGGCCTCCATCCCTTTTTCATTGATTTATATCGGGCAATCAAATTGCTGTGGAACGTTACTTTTACAGTTCTCGGAAAATGTGGCAAAGTAACCTTACGCATCGAGTTCACGTCCACCTATTCTATAATGGCCAAAGCGTATAAGGATAAAATTAGAGAGATATCTCAAAACTTTAAGGAAAAGTTATATCCCGTTTTTTAATGGAGTTATAAATTTATTAAATTGAATTTTATTAGAAATCATGCAATGCTACCTAATTCAAAGAAGTGTTTTCTCTGCTGATTCCATGGTAAAAGTCAGGAACTTGTTATATGAACTAGGGATGTTACGCAATTTGAAGTAAAAAAGTAAAAATCTTTCTGATGGATGTATAATTAAATTATGGATTTTAAAAATAAGAGTCACCTGTTATCGGAGAAATTAACCGTGAAGTTTCTAAAAGTTGATGGAGGAGATGAAATTACTGTTAAATGAAAAAAGCCTAAGTTTGCATTTTTACACGAAGTACATTTTAACTTGAATGAAAGTCATCTAGTCTAAAGGATAGGTCCTGCAAAATTTGACGACCTGTATTCTCCAAGATACGTAAATATTAGTCTGCGCCTAAGGCAGGCATAAAATTAGCGCGCAAGTTATTCAGTGCAATTTTGAATTTAATTTAATGGACGGAAGCTGAATTAGATTTCACGGTAGGAATAACTTGTGTTATTTCAGCATAATTTTACTGATAAGATAATATGTTTATCTGAGAAAAACTCTAGTTAACGGCGTTCAGAAGCGTGCTCCATTTGATTTTGGGCACAGTAGATATGCATGCATGACATTTGCAATAATAACTAGGAGCCTAAAGAGCATTATTTGAAAGTAAAGGCAATGATACAGTAAACTCCGGTAGATTAGTGTAGGATAGACAACCTACACTGATGTCATAGATGTCTCTTCTAACAAAATGTTTCTGGGTATTAGAGGCCGTTCCTGTGATTTTATTGACAGCAAAAAAGTGGAGATGTTTAAAAATGAAAAATTTATTATAAGAAATATCAAACATAATATATCGTAATGCTCAAATTTTCGTACTCTTGTTATGGATATTTTGCGCATATTTTACAAAAAACTTGAAGCGATCAAAAATGTAGTAGAACGAATTCGTACAGCAAGTTTAATCGACATCATATGGGTATAGGGTAATATTGTTCTTATTTTTCCGTTTTCAGAGAAGGACCCACCAAAAAGAACGTTGCCAATTTGACTCGCGCTGAACCAACGTACTATCCGTGAATATGACTGATGAATACGTGATCCAATTTACGAATTTCAAAAATGAATAATAATGTAGGAATTAAGTCTTTTTTTTAATTTAGCTGACTTCTCAGTTTAATAAACTGGTGTATAATGATTAAAAATGAAAATAATGAGATTTGAAACAAGATAATTTCAAAAAGTACGTGGAAAAACTCTCATTTCAACATTTTAAACAATAAACGCTTTGATTGGCTCTGAGTTGCTATTTCGAGAAAATGCGTATTCCAGGAGTAGCTCCCTCGTTTAGGTCAATCTGAAGTTTAAAACTGCATTTTTGCTCGGAATTACGTGGCTTTTGGTAATTTTAGTAAACATGAGAAAATGAACACTAACTAGTATCTTTTTACCACAAAAATATTGCGTCTTAATGTAATTTGATTAACCGATAGTATTTATAGTGACAGAGAGCGATATGACATCTATGAACTTGAATTAGTTTACGGATAAGATTTACGGACGGTTCTACTGTGATAGCTAAGAATGAAAAGATACATGCAGTGGAGTTTATTTTCATTATCTAATACTATACTACATAAAGAACCATTTGAGCATTAAATATTTACCAAATACAATGCTTTAGGAGCTATGCCGGATATAATAAGGAGGGAAAAAAGTGGAAGGCAGTAGGAATAGGAAGTTCACCAAGTATTACTATGGGGTAGTTATCCTCTAAGCTGAACTAAATACATTTAATCTTTCCATAATTTATACAGGTACTGTGATAGTGTCGAATAAGTTACTGGCATGCAAAAATCCCAGATTGTTGTAGGATTCTATAGCTGTGAGATGCATCAAATACAGTAAAAATGGTATTATTAATCAGTATTCCCACGCACTTGATCGCATTAAGGTAGTTTGAGCGAAATATCATTTTACTTAGAAATCAATGAATTTGGTCTCATTTGAAAGAAAAATATCTCACCCTTCTAATGATACCAAAAATTCAACTCCTTAACCCATTACTTTTGGAGATACTTTACAAAAAATATCAGCCCTTTTACCTGGGAAATGGTACGTGTATGCACTCCAGAGGGACATAATGTACAAAATGAGGTATTTTTAACACTTAGTTGCCGTAGAAAAACTAACAGCGTGTAGTTTGTATGCTTCCTCAACTATATGTGAAAATAAACCATATTGTCACCGCAGTAGGTTGGGTATAACATAAAACCTTCCATTTTGAAATAGTCTCAAACACACTGCGCCAAAAAAATTAGTCTTATTTAGATAATTTCTTTTAATTACTTACAATCTGTCATATAAAACTATATTATTGCACCATTAATAATGCACAATATTTAATTCATGTGTCCTACAGCTGGTGAAATTAAAACGCATAATTCGAATATGGTCGAATTAATTCGAATATCTTCGAATATGGCTATTATGATTAGGAAACTGTCTCGCTTGGACTACCTTAAGCAAAAATGTCATTCCAGTAAACTCCTATAGAACGGGAATCAAGTGTTGGATTTATTAAGCGAGCAGGATTAATCCATGACATGGAAATTTACCTAACCAGAGGCGCTTGATAATGTTACCTAGCGCTTCTCAATTGTTTTAAGGGCAGCTACTACCGCTACTACCTTAAATAATACTCTCCACTACGATAGTGGCGGAAGTAGGACTGTTAGTAGCTCATAGCAGCTTATTGAAAATAATTTATAGATACTACTTTTTTGTGCAAGGCTAAGCGATCATAGTAGCCAGCTAAGCTGCTCCCCTACTTGTGCGTTTTCGGCGAAATCTATAAATTTGGCGGATAACTTTAGAGTGTAATGGATGTTAATGATAACAAACCCCCTTATATATACCCTTCAGGTGACTTGCATCAAACTATGAAGATATGTTGTAGATAGTTGATGAAAGAGTCAATGTTAGAGGTCATCTAAGCACAAAGTAAGACACCTTGGGATATGATGGAAGGTGTGACTCCTCTCAGATTTACTTACAAAAGCGGATAAAGGGATCTGACATTATTTAACGTAAGATTTTAGACACTCCTAAAATTGTTTTTTTATTATTTCTTTGAATCATAGCTGATAGACGAAAATCTTACTTGGCAGCACATAAAACAATGCGTTATTTATTTCTCTCAACGCGCGAACACTCTAAGGTCTCAATTGCATAGGTTGTGCAAAATTTTCGCCGTAATAGAAGGTATAGAGTAAGGTGGCGTGAGAAAAACTCACATTCTTAAATGGGCATATTTGTCTTATTGCTGGGCCCCACTGTCCTCACGGAGTACGTGTCCAACAAGGTCGGAACCAATATTCTTCACCACCGAAGCCCATCTATGCTCTGAATAGTATTGGAAAAATTTCATTGAAAAAATTTATTTGATATATCATAGAATCATACTCAAGCAATACACTATATAATACTTCCAAGTGAATTATCGTGAAGAGGTGGCGGTGGGTCAATAGATGGCTCTGCAAGTGGTATTCTATTATTTAACAGCCTCCGGGGTATATTATGCTCCTGAAGTTAATTGGATTGATAATAAGAAAAATGCACTTTGAGATATTTACTTATCGTTTGAAATTGGATTTAGTTAAAAAATTAATTTTTTTAGATGTGTCAAAAGTATTTTTTTATACTTCTGAAATGTACAAATATGGAAGACATAAATACGGTACTTATTTTGCTTTTGGCAAACAAAGTACAATTTCTCTTCAAATCAATTTTTTCAAACTCATCCAGTATTGTGATGAGTTAACTTGGAGACTAATATCTAAAATATGCCTGTTACATTTTTGGTCATCAAATAGGTGATTCATAGCGTTGTATGCATTCAAAAGTGTTACCGTGCGCACAGTAGAGAAAGACAAAATCGTTCTCATTGATGACTACAGACATTTAAATCACGTCAGTGACTCGTATACTGTAGTGCGTCCAACCCGTCAGCGCCCAGAAGATTTTTTTGTTTGAAAAGTAGTTCATTTTTCTAAAATGTGATGCGTATGTGCAATGATGAATTCTAATAATTTTTTCTACCAATATCCAGTTGAACCGGAAATACACCCCTGTGCCATATGCTTTTTGCTTATGAATGTACTTTTTTATTCGAAGGAACAAATCTCCATCAAATCTTTCCCAACTTCTATGTATCGTATTTTATTTTTCACAAATTGCTTTTAGAGTGAAAAGGTGCAAAGCATTTAACACAAAGTCCAATATTACATTTTGAACATCGAGTTCTGGTTTTTGACGTACAATAATTCCCAGCACATTTCCGCCGATTTCCATTTTGAGTGGGGATTATGATGTGTGCTATCTCATCATATCGTAGTATGTTTACTTCAAGTCGTCCTGTATTTTATCCTCTTCCTTGCCCCTAATGTGGACTTGTTCGGCATCTGACAAGGTACGTTTGAAAAATTACCCTCCTTAACTCTAACTGCTATATATCCACTCCCGTTTTCCGCATTAGTATCCAAGCATTGTGAATGCACACAACAATCAGCCAGGTAAAATGGGGCCATCACCATTTTTTACTCCACACCCCGACCCGAAAGCGGTTTACTCCTCGGCTGATGAGGTCATTACCATCCATATTCTCTCTGTAAACCTCAAAGAGTTTTGGGCGTGGCATGACAATTTCATATTTGGCGGAACTTGAATACCGAGCAACATTGGAAACAGGTTTCACACCATAGTATGTGGATGTACCCATGATAACACCAGTATCCACCCATTGAACAAGCGTAATTGATGCATCCATGTATTTGCAATACTCATAACTTCCCCGTCGCTCCATTTGAAAAGTAGATTTCGGAATGAGGAGACATCCTTTCGGTAATCGGTTGTAGCGGATAGTACCTGTGCCACTGCAGCCTCTAATGTTCAGCTCAACCAGGACATTCATTACTTTAACAAAAAAATCACCATTCACATTTTCTTGAAGTCATGGTATCCAAATTGTAATAAAATATAAAATTAACCTCAGAAGTATTACCTGTGGAAATGTCGTCTAAAAAGAGGTTGAACGGAAGGTGCCGTAAATCTTATCGAAGATTGTCCATCATTGACAGCATCGGTGCCGCTCCTTTCCCATACCGCTATTTTTAATTTTTATTTCCTTGATGTGTCTTCCCTTGGTAAGCCTCAAAATCAGCCGAATATCCATCAGCTGTGTTCAAACACCACACCTTGTAGCCGAAGCTAATAGGCTTGCTTTTGATATATCGCTTATAACCATGTGATCCATAGTAAGCGAACATACTTTCATCATAATTCATATTTTGCTCAGGTCTAAATGGCTTCATTTGTTCCTGCACTAGGTTCATTAGGGGTCTCAGATTCCAATATTTGTCCCAATGGTCAGGAGATTGTTATCTGTAAAATTTAGAAAGTGTTATATTTCAATGGAACGGTTCCTTTGCATTGCATTGCACGCTAGACCATTCCGGACGTCTTCCGCATCCTCCCCGTAATGGCGCATATCAGGGGGGTCATTATATCTTGAGAGAATTAGAATTTCAAAAGATACTTTTATCTCTTTGGGAGAAATGTTAGGCGCAGGGAAATTGCAGAATAACGCATACCTATTAGTCACAGAAGCTAGGAAATTTATAACCTTTTCACCAGAAAAAAAGTTCAAAAACATCAATAGGAGTTGAATTTCGGATATCAGAATAGTCTGCGTTTGGGAGTAAATTGCCGGTCACATTCATATCCGTGTGTTACTTCCATTTCAATTTATGATTTTCATTCTGCTTCTTCACACTGTGATTTGATAAGATCATCATCAAGTTTTCCACTTCGTGTTTTTTGCGATTCGTAATTTTCTGTTCGTTTCACTTTCAAAACGTGCGAGGGTTAGGTTCATAAGTATCTGACTGAGCTGTTGCAATATTATCGTCATCCCTCTCAATGGAATTATCGCGTTCATTTGTTTCTGCTCTTGAAAACAACGCTTCTCCTCTCGTAATAAGCTGACGGCCAGATACGTTATCCACTAAGCCACCCTCTTCATCGCCTGAATCTTCATCAGTCACAAGAGTACTCTCTGTTGGCTCGACAAATATTTGGTGAATATCGTCTATTTGCTCCTCCTCTAGCGGATCTAAAACTTTTTGACAAGTCAAATTCCTAAATAAACAAGATTATAAATTTAAGTGCCGATTTATATATGTGCACCTTCAGATTAAATTTGCGTACAAGCAGGCTTGAACCCCCAATCTTACCCGTACTAATCCGTAACACTAACCACTACACTAGCTGAGCTAATTGTGATACGTAGTTTTTCCTGCGTTTTTATACTTGGAGCGGATATTACCGATAGCAAATTGATTAATTACAACAAAACTACAGCAAGTTTGACAGAGTCCAAGATGAATTAGCGTTGCCTTTGACCTCGTGCACGACATAGAAAATACGGCATTCAAATCGGCGAGTCCAGGTACGTAATCTCCCCTCGTAAGTTCTATTTGACACGACTAATTTGGACGATGAAGAGATAATCACAGTAAAAAGACCTGGATCCATAACCAGAGCATGGACTGGAACCAACAGGGGAGACACGTCCCTGTGAATTGCTGGAGGAAGGCAATTGAACTTGAAGGAGATTATGTGGAAAAATAAAATGAGTCGATAAAACATGATTCTTAGGTTATCTTACAGTAAAACTCATTTTTTTAACCATCTCTGGACGAGCGATTCAAATTTTTTACGTTTCAGAATCATTGAAATATCTGCTTTCTAAGAGGCTTTTCCATATAGTTGCTGCGCTAGACAGAATTGTAACGCTTCGGATTGTGTGTGGAATATTGCGTCTCTTTCGGCGGTTTTTCAAACAAGTTCAATAGATGAATGTGTGACGCTATTCAATGGTAATGGCGTGCCTGATGAAGCACTGAAATAAATAGTCTCAGCTGCCATATTGGAATTGGGAAAAGGAAAAATTGGGAGAGTTATAAAAAGGTACATTATGAAGGTAGTGTTGAAGTATGCCTTGCTTAAGTATTGTCATGTAAAGAATTATTTTAAATTAAACATGCACAATACAAATACGTAACATTTTAAAATAAATGTTAACTTGTAATAAATGTTAACCCTTAAGTAGGCGCGCGGGGGTCTCTCGAACCCCCATACATTTATTTTGTGTAATAACTTTTTAACTGTACGATCAGCATTATTGATATATTCAGTACCTTCCAGAAACTTCGTATTCAGTCATAAAAAATAAAAATATGTTTTAGGTAATTGATATTTTCAATTTTATTTACAATTTTAACGTCCTGGGGGTCACAGTGACCCCCCGCGCCTACTAACGTTACACTTTCTGCGCATGACTTCCATATGCTAAAATTCTTATTTGCGGATTCTTCAGTTAAAATTTTTGTATTTTACGCTTAAATAATATATGTTGACATTTTTACTTAGTAATATTTGGTCAGAGTGTAACATTGTTAATAATAATACTACACATTTGTCTATTTTCCTGAAAATGATGTGAAATGTTAGTAATAATTACCTTTTTTGAAAAAAGTTTTCGATGTAATCAATGAAGAGAAACGAAGTACATAAAACATTACCACATTTATAACAATTAGAGTAAAAATAAATTATTGTGATTGGTGTTTAATATTTTATTACGCAAATTAAAAGTAAAACTCATAACATCTTTTCCTTTGAGAGGAAATGGTCATTGCCGCTATTTTTATATAACACACTTTGTCATTTTGCTTCCTTTTGTTCTGCGATAGAGAATTAATCAAGAAAAACTGCGACCTAGATTGGGCGGAAGGTGGGATAAGATGGTGGAGGATGTCAAAAATGGATAACCCCAATATTTTGTCTTTGGCAAGTTCAAAGCAGCAGTGGTGGAAAAATGAAATGGTAAAGTACAGGAATAATTGGATATGTGTTCTGAGAATTTTTAAAGCAAAGGAGTGATGTGGTATGGAAAAATGAGGGTTAAGGGAGCCTCGGATCAGTTGATGAGTTCCAGGGAAAAACATTTTATCCTAAGAGGAAGTGTAAGCGGGGGATACTATGGTCAGGTTGGGATTAGTGTGCTCTCACCAGGGGGGCAAGCCTCCACTTCGTCTTTCCGTTTTCTCACTGAATGACCATACCCCTATTGTTCAAATTCCCGAATTTACAAGAAGAGTATGTTGGGAGGCAAGGATTACGCTGAGCATACCCTCACTATGGGGGGTAGTAGGGTGAGCTCCTCGTCACTCAGGTTTCCTGCTGAGCTCACGTCTTTTTTTCCAATTCCACTTTCACAAGGGATTGGTGGCGGCTGCACCTATGCTAATGGCTCGTTGTCTCGGAGACACTGAGGGAGAGTAAGGAGGTAATTAAGGATGGGGAAAAGGGACGTGGGCATACCATCACAACTCAGAAAAGGTTTAATGGGGAGGTCCATTTCATATCTTATTTTTGTTTCCTCATACAAGGCCGTTGAAGAATAAGGGGAGTAGGTTTTCCCGAACAACCACAAACCCTTCTTTCCCGGACTCACTCCCCTACTCCCCTCCACGTGCACCTTTTCCCCTCATCCCCCTACAGGCACAACTGTTCACATTGTATATATTCGGAGAATATCATTCATTTTGTACCATTCCTTACTATGTTTTGAATCGATATAGTCCACTTCTGGTCCCCTTTCCCGTCTACCAGTCTCTACTCTCTCGCAAGACAGCATCATTTCTCCAGTTGTTATCTTCTGAGCCGAGTAGAAAAGGCTGTTTGCAGATCTGAAGTATCCACGATTTCATCAATGAGGTAAGGGAATGGTTTATATATTTGAAAACTTAAATTTGCTAATTTTATCGGAATTGTGTTTTCTTTGTTGATATAAAAGATAATATATATTCTCAACATTATTTTCAGTATCATGACACCACAGTGCCTGGGATCATTGAAAATAGGCTGAGTCCTATTATTTTTGGCTGGTATAAATTTCTGTTGGTATGTAACTTGTCATTCATATTCAGTATTTGATACGCAGCATATTTTGCACCATGAAGATTGTTGTAAAACAATGTAGATATATCTCTAATTCATTATTCACTGAAATGTACAGGTGTACTCTTTGAAATGGCTCATACAACAGATGAAGAAGAAAGAAATCGTATTCTTCATCTTCTCCAAGACGTGTCATCGGAAGAAGAATTAGATAATTCATCTGCTAATGAGGACGACCTTGTGTATAACTCAGAACATGACACTGGATCAGAACAAAGTGACTCATCAGATGCCAATGAAAGTTTTTCTTTTCATTCTCCGCAGTCATCAGTCACCAGTCATCACTGCTCCGATATTTTACTGGGTAAGGATGGCACGTCGCTGTGGAATAAAATACCTCCCCCACGAAATGTAAGAACCCGTTCAGTGAATCTTGTAACAGGCTGTGAGGGATCGCTGGGTTCCGCTAGAAGTGCAAAGTCTCCTATTGAGTGCTTTTTGCTGTTGGTGAACGATATTATTTTACGGACAGTAGTAGTGTCTACAAATCAATTCATTTCACGAATCTCTCAGTCATTTGAGAGAGAACGCGACGCTAAGCTCACCGACGAGTGTGAAATTAAATCATTCATTGGATTGCTTATATTAGCTGGATCACTCCGCTCAGGGCACAAAAATGTCCAAGATCTCTGGGATCAAAATGGCATGGGAATTGATATATCTTATTCAACAATGAGCTTAAAAAGATTTTTATTTTTGCTTCGGTGTATCCGATTTGATAATATAAATGACAGGCAGCAAAGGCGGGATTTGGACAAATTTGCTCCTTTTCGTGAGATTTTTGAGTTGTTCGTTCAAAATTGTGAGGAAAATTATCAGACAGGAATCTTCAACACGATAGACGAACAGTTGGTTCCTTTTCGAGGAAAATGCCCATTTCGTCAGTTTATACCCAGTAAGCCTGCTAGATATGGAATTAAAATTTTTGCAATGACTGATGCTAGGACTATGTACACTAAAACTATGGAAGTTTACCTAGGGATTCAGCCAGAGGGTCCATTTAAAGTGTCAAATAAGCCACATGCTATTGTGATGCGTCTAGTTAGGACAATAGAAGGTACAGGAAGGAATGTGACTGCAGATAATTGGTATTCCAGCATTCCGTTGGTTCAAGAACTGCTGTCAAAAAAAACCACCTTCCTTGGGACTTTAAGAAAAAACAAAAAGGAAATACCTTTGCAGTTGCTGAATGTGAAAGATAGAAAGGAAAATAGTAGCTCTTTTGCATTTAGTAGGGACATGACTCTCGTTTCCTATGTCCCAAGGAAAAATAAAAATGTAATTTTAGTCTCGTCGATGCATCACGATGGAAAAATTGATAACAGGTCAGGGGAAATGCAGAAGCCAGAAATGATCACCATGTATAATTTCTCCAAGGCAGGCGTCGATACTGTTGATGAAATGTGCGGAACGTACTCAACATCTAGAAGGTGCAGGCGGTGGCCATTAGTTCTTTTTTTTCAGAATTTTAGATGTTGCTGGAATAAATGCCCAAATGATATATTTTTCCAATTGCCCAGGAACTCAAATTGTTCGTAGACATTTTTTAAGGGATATTGGTCTAAATTTAGTAAGAATGCAAATTTCAAAAAGAGCAGCGCTGACCAATTTGCCGAAGCACTTGAAAAGAAAAATATCTGAGACTATGCACCCGATAACAGAGCGTAGGAATGTTACTGAATCGGCAAAAAGAGGGAGATGCACAATATGTCCAAGAAAAGATGACATAAAAACAAAAAATTTTTGCATTAACTGTAAGCAGTGTATGTGCGTGAAGCACATGAATAATTTATGTCATAAATGTTTGAGTATGACTAATATGTAAGGAGTGATAAATATGTTCAATAGAGTTTTAGATGTATAGAGTTTTCAGCATTATTTTTAGAAAATTTCATTCTTAACTTCTAAGAAAATTTGTCAAATATGTATGGTTATATGTATCACCAGCCAAAATATGGAAATAAAATATTTTTTGCTTAGATAAGTGTCGAGTAATTTCATAAATTTTCTAGAGGTAATAAAAAAATGGTGAAATTCAAACTTTAATATCATCTATTTGTTTATAACAAATTTGTACAAAATTAAAACAAGATCTTAACTAATATTTCTACAAGTGTTTCTAATTGTGAAAAAAGAATTAAAATATTTTATAATAATATTACACCCAAGAATATAGAATCCCACTAAGTTTTACGCAAAAATGTAGATATTCAAGAAAACCAAGTTTATTAGGAATAAACTATTAGATACTCTTAAACAAATATTAAATATGCTGAGAAATGATGTATAAATTGAGTATTTTGATGAAAAGTTTCAGAAAATGTTCAAATTCATTAGTAATTACATGCAACTTTTGGGGGTCTACCGACACCCCACGCGCCTACTTACTCGACAAAAAGCGAGCGCGCCTACTTAAGGGTTAATTGCAATTTAAAAAATGCTTAAATATCACTTTAATAAAATAATATAGTAGCAGTATTTTTTTCATGCTGATGCTTCATAATTCTGTCCATAGAGGGCTAAGTAAACATTTTTGACAAAAAATGGGGGCATTACCTAACCAGCAACCTTCGTACTAAGGAGAGAATAAGGGTGGAAGCATTAGGGAGCAAATCATGTGATTACCTACACTGTCCATCGACAAACAGTTCCGTCTCATTTCCAGCCTTTATGGTCTCTAAGAATTCACGGGATAATTTTGGTCTCTTATCGTACGCGGAAACGTAGCTACGGTTTCACTAGTTGGCGAGCAGTTGTTCAAAAGTTAAGACTGAATGGTCGGAATAGTAATTGCATAAAGATGACAAGTGAAAGGAGGCCAATGGGAACGTTAAAAAATATAAGTGAACCAAAGCGTAAAACGCGTCTATTGGATTAGGGAAGAAATGCCCCTAGAGACGTGATAGCGAGAATGAAAAGCCGCTGGGGAGCGTAAAGCCTTTCGACTGTCGAGCACTGATGGTGAAGAAGATCTAAACCCACGTTCCACCGCATCCGAAAAACTAAAAAAAAATTTGGAACGGCAACAGAATACATAGTAGGTAAACTCTGAAATGGTAATTGTCAAGGCAGCCACCGGCGCTGTCATCGCTACATGTATTCGCGAAATCTAATTTTACACGGTTACGCGAGCGGACGATTTTCAAACAAATTGAATTTCCACCGACGCTCGACTCAGTCTCCCTCAACTTTTCCTTGCCTGTTAATCTCGGTTTCCAAGCGCAAATTAATAATCGCAGCCCCGAAGGTCCCAGGCCTTTGGTTCAGTAAATCGCCGTTAGAAACGTTATCACCAAATAACCAGGAAAAGTAATTATTACCACTAATGTCGCCGAACGGAATTGGTCTGCAATATACACCAAGTCACTGGAGATTAGTAGAACCTCGATATGCTTTTATAAAAATGATATTACTGCTCTACAGCTTGAACATTTTTTATTACAAAGATAATGATTTACTTCGATTCAATGTTTCAATAGTTGGAAAGATTAAAATATACATGCCTGTTAAAATAAGACAGACCAATATTTTTATGAATAACTAGCTGTGTTCGACATGCGTTGAATGCCTCTTTTATTAATTCTCACAACCCCGAAAACAGCTTAGCAAAGGCCTTTTACATCGGGTAATTAACATTAACAAGAGACGAACAATAACACCCACGTCCTGAGGGGTCAAAAACTATGCAGGCGGGACTCGAACCCGCTACTATGAATATATATTATGGATTGTGATCTCGTCGCCAAAAACTGTTGTCTAGAGTTCCGTAAACAAACAACTTTTTGGGAAGTGGTGCCACCTAGTGATGAAAGACGGAAGTTCAAATGTAAATACAGTCGACAGATTATAAATTAACTCGTCTTGCCGGTTTTACTATGAATAAACATGGGTTTTATTTACAAATAATCATAATACAGTTGATAAAAACAGGGGAAAACGATATTAATACACGCGGGACGTAGTTATAGACTTTTTTAATATCGTTCGGTCTACAGATATATTTAATTGCTCTCCAAATTTAATTAAACAAATGCACAATTAACTTTTTAGCACCTCGTGAATATCGCTATAAATAAATTTAATAATAATGCGAGGTGACTTCTCGAGTATTCCCAATGGCCATCATTGCAGTGTAGATTAAAAGGAATGCACTTACCGCCGCCTTGAACAGATTCTTATTTTTCAATCCAAGTCTCTTATTTTGGGTCCTCGTAGACGCACACCCATTTTTGCAGCCTGGTACGAAAGTAGTAATGTTTAAATAAGGCATTCTAAATTCTTTATTTAAGCCGAACGGGCTTAATGCATTCAAATTAGAATCAGAGTCTTGCAGACATCGTCGTCGGCACACGATGGACGTTTCATAAATCTCTTACACATTTTCTGTAATAGATATTTCCTCTCTCGTATTTACAAAATAACTTTTAGATCACACAAATAGCAAGATATCACTCAAAGCATCAAGTAATTCATATCTCCTCGATCGTTATTGAATATTCACCACAGTCTCACGTTAGCAACAATTAACTACGTCTATTTACAATAACAACTGAAAAGACTCTAATCGAACTGGCGCCAAGGACTGGGTGAACTAAATGTGGAAATTTAGGTAACACGTAGCCAAGGCAACGATGACAAAGATCCGAATCAATAATATACATTTATACCCGCTACCCTCGGACTGCCAAGCGGTGACTTAACCCCACTGCCACCAGGCATGTCAGACTTTTATTTCTTTCAAAGTCGACACATTAACATGTACAAAATAATTAAAGGCGATGATTAATTGTAGTCCTGTCAATTTCTTGTACCTGCACCGGTATTCGTAACGTACAAATGATGGTATGAGCTACTAAATTTCATTATAATTATTCAGAGGACTCTTTTCAACTCTGTGTACTTAATTAAATTTCATTGTCCCTGCTAAAGATCAAAGGGTTTCAGACTTATTTACACGACAACCGCTGAAGGGTATTGTTGACGTATGGTAATTTTTTCTTGCGTTCGTGTGTGTCATTGTACTGCAGCGAATTTTAATGAATATCAACTCAATGAAAAGTATAATTTTAATGTTTATCTTTACTCTATATTTTAATACAGTTTTTTTTCTATCAGTTCATCAAATAACGCCTTGGGGTCAATTTTTCCCGTCATATAAATTTCACAATGCATCCTAATCGACCGTCAAACTAAAGAAAAATTAAATCATATCATGAAAACCAATTATACATTCTTTGGTCATAGATTTCTTTCTAAGAGCTTGACTTCTGCTATGAAGGCACTAAAATTATTAGTCAATTTGTTAAAATTACAATCCGTAGCGATGCAGTACCCTAATATTTGATGCATTAGTTGTCATAATTCACAATTCGTCCATAAAAAGCTTTATTTGCGCGAAATTCCACAGGGAAAAAAATCATCCGCCTTAACCGGTATTCGAACCCGGATCCCTCGATTTCCGGCCGAGTGCTTAAGACAGTTAAGCTACCGAGGCGGCCTCTTTCACTGGGTTTGAATCCCGGTCAAGGCGGATGATTTTTTCCCTATGGAATTTCGCACAATTGTGCTTTGCGGGTGACTCCGTAAAAGTGGAACTCCGTGGCTAGTCCCGGATAGCTTAAAATCTGTCAGCTTCCTTTGTGCTACGGGTAGGCTGCTTAGAAACGATTTCCGCTTAAATCCTGAAGATTTTACTCCCCTCGACGACCTTGTGGATAATGTCTTTTTGCTATTCAAGGGATTAGAATTTACCTAAGTAAATAACAGCTAATGGTTGAAGGCTTGAGAGGTTTCGAGTCCTTTTTCAATCCTGGCATCAGCCAGACCTATACGGTCATAAATTCATTCAAAGCTGTTCTTACCTATTATTGAAAAGAGAGACAAACACCGAAATCAAAATTGATAAGTGAGCCAAATTTGCGGCCTTATGGGAGAAAATGTACCTCATATGCGGCTAGTTTACTCATATCGTAACAATGTTCTTCAACTGCGAGCTCAACATTGAACAATGAAAGGTTAAAATTAATGAGAAGGCATAGCTGTTAAATCTGATTACTTTATGATTAAAGCGGACGCAATGAAGTCGTGAGGATTTGGAATTCTATTATTTAGTTATTTCATGTATAAAAAATGATAGAAATTTTGACGAATGTGGCAAATATGAGTTTGATTTGATGGTAAAAGGGACTAAACTAAAACCTGGAAGAAGGAAAGGCGATTTTATATGATACTTGTATTGTATAAGTAAGTATGTGTATGTACAATCATCATGACATTTCCTTTTCAGGGTGGGCAAGGTGTTATAATATAACTTTTGCTCTTTCCCCTTAAAAACTAGCCCCTTATAATAATACCTTCATAATGTTCTAACCTTACAAACCGTTTTTACATCCCATACTTACATATAGTTATGCGTAAGAGAACTTTCTTATTTTATATTGAATTCAATAACTTTAGACTCAGTATAACCCAGCATTAACTGACATGTCTTCACAATATGCACTTTTACTTTAACATTCCAACTTTTTCTGGAGCTTGGAGTCTTAAAATAATACAGGGAGATTTTATGCCATATGTAATGAGCAAAAGACAAACGTACGTTAAATATGTAGAAACCGGCACACACGCAGTCGTTAACAATGAAAACATTTTAAAATATTACCACCGTCTTCCATCAAAATATTTCCACAAACCAAAATTTTTTTGTTCTATGTTCTCCGTGCGTCACTTGCCTCTTAACCGCTAATTTCGCACGACCAATGAAGTTGTTGCAAACACACTTCAGACCGCGGGGAGGTCACGATACCTCAAAGGAGAAAATGTTATAAACCGTGGCCACCAATCTGTTATGATACAGGCAGTAGTACTGCCAGAAATAAATCTGTGGATTCCCTATTAGCTTATATTGGGGCTTCAAAGCAGTATATTGCCAATTAATCATATTATTCTATTATACTTTAAGAACAAACGTTTAAGTTGCAATTGTAGACAACCGCTCCTCCGCAAGATGACCATGGTTCATTCCTTTGATTAGCTTTGGTATACAACTGAATTATCCAAATATAATTTGAGCATATGCTACCTTAAATATCGTTAATATGTTATCGCAGCACACATTCAATCCCCAAAAGGAAACGCGTGAGAAACGGTAGCCTATGCAAATCCTGTATTCTCAGCACCTACGAAGATATCCTAGTTAAGTGATATGCTGTTAGATATTTCTGAACACTTATGGCTACAAAAGTTTGCGACCAGTTGGCCCGTTTATACACGAGGGCGTACTTTTACTCAGTGTACTAGGATGGAGACGGCATCATGAGCAATAATCGATAACAAACATCAGTCGCAAAATTAAGGCGCTGAATCATTCAACGGCACGCAATTCGACGAGTTACCAATCAGGCTCGCACGTCGTTTTGATTACAGCGTATCGGTTTTGTTTACAGAATTTTTCTCAATCCCTAAATTTTAACCAAATTAGTTTGAGCCAAAATATGTCAAGCAGTAAACAATTGATGGCCGAGATACGCATGGATGGGGACTGTGCAGTCATCTGTTCCACGCAAGTCATGCGAGATATAATCTACATATACATACTACCCAGCGAGCCGCCACATGGGCGTGTGGCAGGGGGTGTTAGGTCATCAGACGTGTAAAGATGTAAGATTTTGATAGGTGAAATGGAGACGTGTATAATGGGAGTGTATTTAGTGGAGCTCAATATTTATTGTGGTCGCATATTGTGCGCGGAAAGAAAGAGTTTTTGTACCTATCTTTGTACCAACCTCTTATTTTATCGTTTCTGTTAGACCTAGAGTTGTAGTGAGGCGTCATGATAATGTTTTCTGTGTTGCTCTGAAACGCACCAGTTCTGAATTTCTTAAGCAGACTAAGCCTAGCGTGTAGCCGCCGAGTCTCTAAGGGCCCCCACCTTAATCCCTCTAAAAGTTGTGAAACACTATAGGTGTGTTCGTAGCATTGTTGACGAAGCGTGCTGATTATCTTTGTACTTATTAAGTTTTTTGGTTAAATCTTTATCATATTCCATTCTTACCGATAATACACATTTATCTCTATCCCTTTGGTATATTTGTAGGATATGAGATCTTATTGGTAAACTTAAAATCATTTCGCCTCTTAAAAGAGGTGGTTAATAATTTCCTAGTTGAATTTTTCTGAAGGAATATTTTCAAATTCCTCATGTGCGATCAGTAAAAAAGTAACCACTTTGGCCAATCCTTTTATTGAAAAAATATGAAAGCGAGACGGAATAACGCAAATAATTCAATCTGCCCGATTGGGGTAATTGAGGCGCACAGCTTCGGAACTGCCATTCGGCGAGTTTTTCGGTGACGTGAGCGTGGAAAGGTACCAGGGAGAATGAGAAGTCGGAGAGAGGGAACGAGAGAGATGTGTAGGGGTGACAGAAGGATAAGGAGAGAGATAGGGGGTGGTCAGAAGAGGTGAGGGGATCTGGACCACTCGTTCTCGCCGCTGCTCTCTTGTTCCCTTCAGGGTTTCGTTAGGGGGAGAGGGGACGGCGTGGGACGTAGGAATGGGTCGGTCGAATGTCGCGGTCGACGGCTTTCGCCGGGCGGGTTGGAATACGGGGGTGTCCGCGCGCGGAGGGAATTCCAACCCCCTCGTCATCCCCTCAGGGGTCCGGCGTGGGAGGCGGAAAAGGGGTGGCCGGGAAGGGGAGAGGGCAGCGGGCGGGGATTTCGCGACACTGGAACGCCATTAGCTTCGAGATGGGGAGTGTCGCACGCATTGGCACGGTGCGGACATCCAGTGGACGGAGTATGGTGGGGGGGAGGGAATGCTGCGGTGGTGATCGCGTGGGGGCAGCAGCAGCACACCGGACCCTTCCCACATCCCTCCTGCACTCCGTGCGCACGCCATTCCCGGAAGCTTAGTTTAGCGAGATTATTCCTATTCATATCTATCTAATAGAGACCATCTGTCATGGGTCATTCTATCCTTATATTGGTTGACTGCAGCCATCCACCCTTCCCTATCTAATGCTAGTTCCTTTACCTTCTGGTCCTTCTTATGTACTTTCCTCTTAATTGGTCCATGAAAATATTCCTGGGTATTTTCCCCATATTATTTTAAGTTGGGTTTTACCCCGTGGACTGTGGCGCTTAGAGCTCGCATACGAGTACCTCTGGCATCATATGCGCGGTACCTGTGAGGACAACTTGCTCCTTAAAGCCCCCATGAGATTCACAGTGGAAGAGGACACCTGGGTAGCTTTACTAGTCCAGATGAATGATTGGTCCAGGCGAATGATGACTGGTTAGAGCACTCGGTGCGAAATCAAGGGATTTGGGTTCAATTCCCAGTCCAGGCAAATGATTTTTACACTGTGAATTTCACACAATTGTTATTTCTGGGTCTTTCTGGGGGGGCTTTTCCCTCTATTTTTTGCCTTCAATTATGTTCCTCACAAACCCGTTGTGTCTCCGGGTGTGTCCAATAACTTCCTGTTCTTCTTTTCTATTTGCTGTTCCATATGGTCCTTAAATCTTCTACTCTTTTGTGCACTTCATCATTCCTCATATTTTCCGTCCATTTTATATTCAAAGTCCTCCCCCAGCACCAGGTTTTAAAGGATTCTAGTCTGTTTTGGTCAGCATTTTCAATGTAATAAAGATCATATTCGAATTATACTTGTGTACTTCGGCAGCTAAATAAATTCGCATACGGTCCCTACTATGATAATTTTGGTACTTCAGCAGTTGAAACATGGATCTTGGATAAACAGGAAAAAATAGGCTTCTCGCGGTCAAAAAAGGGTTTTGAAGAAGAGTGCAAAAAACATTGGTTCATGATAAAATGCAATGAACAAGTTTTGGAAAAAATAAGAGAAAGAAAAAAGCTTTTCCAAACAATTCACCCCAGAAAAATCAAATTCTCTGGGCATATGCTCATACAAAATGAGTGCCTCAGAAACATATTGGAGGGAAAGGTATTATGGAAAAAAGATAAGGGGACAACCGAAAATGTCCTTGCTTAAAAGTGTGATATCAATCATTTTGTGTACCCCCTATAACGAGATGAAAATAATGTTGGGAATTGTTGGATTTTGTGTGTTAAGTACTAAGCTGGGCATTTTGTGTGTTTGTCCAATATGCAATTCCTCTAAGTTCCTATTTTGTATTAACGATCTTATTCTTTTTGACGTCTTGTTAATGGCGCCAAATGTTGTAAGTCACAAAGAACCTTTTTGGTAGTTCAACACGTTTAATCTTTGAGAAATTTAAAGATTTTCTATGCACTAAAAAACCGGCAGTACTTGTTACTGATTTAATAAAAGACCTTTTCCAGACTCAAGGGAAATAAAACAACCAACAAATAACGGCTGACAAGAGAGATTAATGGAGACAATGCCAGTGACAAGGTTTAGCCTTTTGAACAGCAACTACTTCAGCAAGTGTAAGAAGCACGAAGGAAATATTTTTACTTTAACGGCGCAAAAATATTTTTTTAATTGGCTGAGGTTTCCACTAATTAACGAAATACTTATTCTCAAGTTTTTTATCTGACAAATTCTGAAGAACTATTTACTATATGGTACTATTTACGACACGGTGGAGTGTCGATTTTCTGACAAGTCGGTTAACCGAAAGAAAATTGGCGCACCACGGTTCACTGAAATTACGGATTCGCCGATCTACCCGCCTACCGGCCAATGTGGTTATTTCGTAGGAGCATGCGTTGTTTCTTTTTGCCTCCCAACGTTATCTCAGTCCTCCAATCCATGTAAGAGGGGGCTAATGAAAGCTTCATGTTATTACACTAAGGCGTTGCTGCGTATGGTTCTGATCGGGCAAGCAGAAGAATAAACAACTCTCTAACTCTATAAAGAAGTTGACATTAAGGATGCTGTATTCATGTCAGCAGAATCATGGACTACCCTCAAAGGGACTACTCTGAGAAAAAGCGCGAAATAATAACTGTCCAACAGATTATTCCCTCAGTACTCCTGAAGAACCACCCAACAGTCAATTTTATCGGAACTGTCATTTAAACTCTAACTTCGCAAAACACCCGTTGGACAAGGATCACGGAAGTGATTTTTCCTAAGAAATATTACATTTTGAAAGTAAAGGACCCCGGCTAGACGCTCTCGTGCAAGTTGAAATTTTGAAACCTGTGGATGCTAATTGTGGAGCTGGAAATGATCTATTGTATATCTCCCGCTCTCCCCTCCTCAACCTTTCCCTCTTCCATTAAACCCCCTACCTCCTCACACCCTCGGCTCACCCTCTTGGGAAGCCCCCACCCAACCCTACTCACCCACTCCCCCCTCCCTTCCACCCTCCACCTTCCTCCACCACGCCTCTACAGTCCCCTCCCCAGTCTCCCTTGTATATAAGTTGTTGCATCAAATGTATCTCCACCTGATGATGACGTTAATCGTCGAAACCATGGTCGTAAGTCATTAAATTCATTGTGGAAAAACAAAGTTTACCCTATTCATTCAAATAAATTATCAGAATTGGTTTGGATGACGCAAGACTTCAAGATTTAAAGAATGTAACCAAGACAAATTGAGATCTATTCTTGTTCTAACCACTTCGTTGTGGTCTCTAGGCAGTGAAAAGCTTCTTCGTCGGGTACTTCTTCTTCAACACAGTCGTCATCCCATGGCTCTTTGCCATCGTAGATATTGTTCCTTTGGACCCGGGCTATTTCTGTTTCGTCATCCATCAACACTTCACATCCAGGGTCGTCTTTATCATATAAGAGTTAATCATGACTTAAGTCTATATTTGAAGAAAAATATCTCACCTTTCCAAAGATACCAAAATATCTGCCGCTTTTCGTGCTACTCTAAAAGGTATATGCCAACAAATATCAGCCAATTTGCTCGTGAAATGGTACGGCTACGCACACTATAGAAACCTTATATAAAATGGTTGATATTAGTTGAAAAATATCTCTCAAAGTAGTGCGGTGAGTGACAGACATTTCAGTATCTTAAAAAGGTGAAATATATTTCTTTAAAATTAAACCAAAATCATTGAGCCATCGATGAAACGATATCTCGTTCAGACTGCCTTGAATACCCCATTATCGCGGTCTTACCCTCCCGCTGACATGAAGTGAGGGCGATATGTTGATGTGGAAACCTTCCGTTTCCTATTTTGCATACAAATGAATGACTCCAGTGGACTCCGGGATGTTTCCAGGGCGGATGGCGTTAACAATTGAAAAATATGAGACGTCGTACGTTATCTTCCATTCACAACACATATTTCGACTGTTTACACGTGCATCACTAGCTGAACTCAAAGATAATACGTTTCATCAAAAAATTTGCAATGTTTTGTGGAGAAATAAAATGTACAGTGCCAATAGTATTATTTTTATTTTCGGGAGGATCTTATCATATCGCGCCTATCATCGTGAAATCTATTGAAAAAGGTGGTTTTAAATATATAGAAGATAAAGATAAAGAAATATTTATTGTTCTTGGACCACTTGGTCCACTAAGAACATACAAAAAGTATACATTAATATTAGAGCTCGAGAACAGAGAGATATACGCAGAAAAAGTTGGTACAAGCAATAAGTGAAATAATAATGGCAACAAAGAAAGCAAAAAAACAAGTATATTAGTGAATTAAATTTTTTCCTGCAATAGCATTTTATTAAACAATCTGTTTTTGAAAGCCATCAGCGAATTAGAAATTGTGATTGATTCAGGAGTACTGATACATATCCTTGTCCCAGAACAGAATAAGATTTAATGAATGTAGTGGTTCGATGAAGTGGGACAATTAAAAAGTCTGGTGACATTCGGGTTGCTATATTTCTGTTTTTCTCCTTAGGCTGAAAAAATTGCATAATATATTCAGACTATTTACATTTGAAGAGTTTATATAATAAAGAGGCAAGCATTATTCCCTCCTTGTTTTAACTTTAATCCATTCTAATCTAGTAAAATAAGGAGATATATGATCATCTTTTTTTAGATCATAAATGTACCTGACACACATTTAATCGCCGTTGAATCGTGGTATTAATCTCTTCAGTTAGGTCATGATAAACAAGACAGCAATAATCAATATGGGGGAATATTAGCGAGGATACAAGTTGCTTGCGGGTATGAGAGGGCAAAAGGTTTTTATGAGTTTTTAGCTGAAACGGGATCATATTAATCTTATTGCAGATGACTTGAACATGGTTTTGCCAAGACAAGTTGGGCATAAATGTAACCCCAAGATTTTTAACAGAGTTTGCATATGACATTTCCGCATCATCAACAATAATCTTGGGCATAACATCAAAGTCAACATGTCTGAGTAGTTTTGAGGTACCGTGTAACATTGACTTTGTTTTGCTAGGGTTAAGTACAAAGTTATTGTCCGCAGCCCATGAATTGATGGCTTAGGCAGATCAAGGCCATACAAGAAAAATAAGAAAGATCCAAGAACTGAGCCTTGCGGGACCCCGCAACGGACAGTGATATATTGCGATGTATTCCCATTCACGTCCTTGACTTCCTGTTGACAATCTTTTAGATAGGAGTAAAACCAATTGATGGAAGAACAGGAAAAGTTAAAGTTTTTCATCTAATGGAGAAGTTTGGCGAGATTAACAAGACCAAAAGCATTGGTGAAATCAAATAGGACCAGAATTATGACAATCCGTTTATCAACTGCCCGACGTACATCATCCGTTAATTCGAGTAGCGCTGTTGCCGTAGAGAAGTTTTTCCGAAATCCAGATTGATAGGGATCATGCAAGTTGTTTTGGTTCAGATAATCCGTAACCTGCTGAAAAACAATCTTTTCTAAGCATTTAGAAAGAGAGCACAAAATAGAGATTGGCCGATAATCACGGGGAGTAGTCGGTTTTTTACCCTTTTGAATTAGTGTAATAAGTGATGGTTTCCATATAATCGGAAATTTAGATGACATCAAGGAAAAATTAAAGACATCAAGTATTACAGGTAGAAGTACAGTTGACGAGGCCTTAATAAATTTAACTGAGATTCCATTGACCCCAATAGAGTTGGATTTAGAGAAAGAAAACGTTTTACGTAGGTTGTGAGGAGTCACGTGTTGGAAGAAGAAATTACTCTCGTTATAGGATACGAGTGATTCAAGGTTAGAGAGATCGAATATGTCTGCTATGTTATTTCCCTCAGAGGTAAAGGTGGGAGTGAAATGCTTCTTAAGTTCGTTTAGAGAGAATTCATGCATTCTCTTTGTTTGTCTCGCCGCTGCACGAGTCCAAGACTTCTAAGTTCCCTCCAGACCTAGTTTGGCTCATTCAAATTGGAAAAGGTGGTTACATAATATTTTTTCTTGGCCTCCATGACAAGATGCTTCACCTGATTATGCAAAACGATAAACCCAGTGTAAGCAGTCTGGCTTTTTGTGCGTGTGAAAATTCTTCGTGATAGATCGAGCTCCTTCATTTTTTGCTTAATGTCATTAGTCAGCCAGGGGGCTGAGGTTCGTCTAGGTGTGCATGTTCGCAGGGGAGCATGACGATTTATACACTCTAAGAATTCCAGATTAAAGAATTCTAATTTTGAATCGATGGACGAGGAACTAAATCGGTTGTTCCAGCCAAAATTGAGCAGGTCATCCTAAAACTTGGCTGCATCGAAATGTTTAAGATCACGGTAGACAATTTTTGGTATAGGAAAGCAAGGGGAATTGAATGTGTAGGAAATTGAATTTTTGTCATGTGCGGAGAGAAAGGGCACAGAGGATTGTGAAAATGAAGAGACTTTTTCAGGGGAATCAACGATACAAAGATCCAGAAGAGTATGACTATGTTCTATATGATGTGCTGGCTGCGTGGAGGCAAGATAAAGATTATAATTAAAAATGAAATTCATGATGAAGGAAGAATGATAGGTATCCCGTGGCAGATCAGCGTTAAAGTCACCTACAATTACAGTGTTTTTACAGTTTGGACTAAAAGTGGTATAAGCCTGTTCAATGTTAGTCAAGGACCCAGCATTTGGAGGTCTATAAAAAAGAAATAGAAGTTTGGAAAAGTTTGTACCATGAACTTCAAGTTCTATGAACTCAGGTCGGCATTCATAGGTCGCCAGCACCGACGAACTCAGTCGATGATGAATGTAGGCACCAACCCCGCCACCTCCTTTCCCAATCCGAACATGTCTGAGCAAGTAGTGTTCAGTAAGTTCAACCATGCTATCAGGAATATTTGGTTTTGACCACGTTTCGGTCAAGCAGATTATGTCACTTGCACTGGAAAAAAATGGGCCCGGAATTCGTCGATATGACACAGTAAAGATTGACAGTTAACGAGGGAGATGTTGATTTCACTGGCAATGGGTAGACCTGTGGGTGGTGAACAGGCCCCCGTATCTTATTTTAAAGTGTCAAGGTCAGTTTCACCAAGGGTAGAGATGCGTTCACCACCATAACGGACACGAGCAAACAAAGGGCCATTACGAATCCACACGTATTTGATTTTACCTTCTTTTTTTAGTCCTCTGGCCATTGCATAAAGTTTTCGGTTTAAGAATGTCAAGGATTCATTAATATAGACAGGTGGGTTTGTGGGGTTCTGGTCGGCAACGATATCGTTGAGTTTCAGGTTCCTTTTTGTGCGCCTACCGTTTAAAAATGCGGCAGCAGTACTGGATCGTAAAAAACGGACAATAATAGGGGCAGGTCTAGGTGAAGGGTGAGAGTTTGCAGAAAGGTTGGAACCACCCCGATAGGCGTAATCAATTTCACTGGTATCCACTTGAATTCCCAGGGCAATTCGAACTTGACAAATCGGGGCCCCGGCTATTTCGCCGTCGGAGTAAGGAATCCCATGGATCTCAATCACGTTCCGGAGTTGCTCTTGCTCAACACGATTAAGGCGAGCTTCGGTTTCACTTAATTGTTTCTTGAGGCTGATATTTTCACTTAAAAGATGATTCAGGGAATCATTTATTTTGACTAGGGAGGCATTAATCAGCTCGATAGACTTTGCATAACCCCCGGTCAACTCTACCCAGTGAGATATTGATTTGCTAATTTCACCCTGATCCATCCAGATTTCATTCGCCTTTATAGATAAATCTTTCAAGATTTCACTCAAACGATCAGGAAGCCAACAAAAACTTGCGGACTCGTTCTAAGGAGCTTTTCTGGTTTGCTCTCCATCACTGACACAGCCGATCTTAGCCCGACAAGCGTCGCAATACCATGATCTACGATGGTCACTAAGCACCTTAAAGTCGACTTTAGATATTGAGAGGCACACTGGATGATAATAAGCCTTACACTCAAAGCAAGAGAGCGACTTTTGGTCGTGCTTGGTGGATTTGACACATGCACTGCAGTTGGGCATTGCGTAACACAGGAGAGAGCCGGAGAGAACGATCCAAACCACACGAGAGCTTAGCTCTGACTGAGTATATTTTATGAATTTTATGAATATAAACTGAGTACATTTTATAAATTCGAGAATAATACATCAAGAAAATGATTAATTAATGGAAATTATATCCGCGAAATAAAACAAACTACGTTCAATAACTCAAAGCCCCATTTTTGCAGCTTAGTTCTCCTCCTGACGGAAATGACGTCAATAGATAAGCGAACCTTCCTTGCATTCCCTATTTTCTATAGAAAAGAATGAAATGGGTTGTTTCCAGGGTGAATGTAAATTTTGAACATGACAGAAAACTAGCTTCCTTATTAACCTTCCGATTTTTAAACTTTTATTCACTTATTACATAAGCTTCATCATGTGCACTCAACTACGACTTAATGCATCACAACCCGTGCAATGCCTAATCGAGTTAAACCGCGTACTGTTATGATCGCATTTTATTATTTTCGGATATTATCAGGCTTCATATTACGCCTGATAACGTGGAATCTATGAAATAATAGAAATGAACACCGAGCAATTCAATATTTTTTTGAACAATTATGCAAGGATGAAGTATTAGGAAACATTTATGTGAAATACTACAATCTACTTTGCTCAATTTAGGATATATAGTTAAACGAAGGACTATGATTGGAGACGAAGGTATACTAGAATGTAATTGGATCCTACTTTCTAGCAGACGGTTGTTGATGATGGCGAAGATATAAATTATTGGCAGTATAGAATCTTCTTCTTATATTTTTTCAATCTAGAACGAAGCCTACTGGGCGCCGCAGGTGTTTGTAATAATATCTATCTTCATGTGTCTATGATCAATTTAATATTTCCACTGAGGGGGCATAGTTACCGTTCACTAAAATGGATGCCTTTGTTTGGTTACCTGACCCTTTTATTAGCAGCCTCTTTCTCTTAGTCGAGAAAGCAATATGTACTTGTGTTCGCAATATGTTACGTCATATCAGTGTTGGGAACTCGGGAGCCCTTAAGCCCTTGGAAGTTGGCTTCTTCTCTGCGTAATCTCCTGACTATAACGAGCCGATGGCTGACATATCAATTCAACGTGATGGAATAATTGAACAACTGCGTCCGATTAAAAGTAACAAGTCCCCAGGTCCAGAAGGAATACCTGCACGCATGCTCAAGGAGTTAGTGCCACAGATTACACCATTCTTCGAAATTATATTTAGCCAATCACTATCCGAAGGGAAGTTGCCTCAAGACTGGAAAATTGCCAACGTCACTCAGATATTAATGAAGGAAATAGAAGTGACCCAGGAAATTACCGGCCTATATCGCTAACATCACTTTTATGCAAGACCATTGAACACATTGTCGTTAGCAATATTATGACATTCCTGGATAATCGTAACTTCTTACATAGCAGTCAGCACAGCTTCCGTAAGGGCAGGTACTTGGAAACACAGCTTGCGCTCTTCCTTAATGATATCCTTAAATCAAGTGTAGCGATTATGCAAGTCGACGCGATATTCTTTGAATTCAAGAAGGTCCTCGACAAGGTTCCTCACAAAAAAACCGATATATAAATTGCAATCAAGCGGAGTTCATAGTAAAATAGTGAATTGGATAAGGGACTTTCTCAGTGATCGAAAACAAAAAGTAGTTATTGATGGTTAAAGCTCTGATATGGTCGAAGTCACATCCGGTGTTCCTCGAGGAAGTGTGATCGGCCCTCTTTACATCATTACACGGCAGGTGACCTAACACCCCCTGCCACAGGCCCATGTGGCGACTCGCAGGGTAATATATAAATGTATATATGCTGGTGAAAGGGATTGACTTGCGACTCAATATATTTTGATTTTTTTACTCTTTATGGAGAATAAACTCGCATTTATGCCTATATTTTACATATACGTATACCTTTTTCTCTCCGCAAGGATTTTTAACTCTCATAATAGTTTCAGTGGTTACAGCAGAAAGGAAAATATTTGTATCATAAGTCTAAATAAGAGAGCATTATGATAAGATTCGGATGATCTTAAACTGTAAAGCGTTGCGATTAAATACCCTTGAGACATATAAGATTTAAATCCTAAATAGTTCGATTTCAAAATTAGACCACGAGTGTATCTGAGGCTGGACGGGGCTCCATACTCCCCTGGTCTCGTAATTCGCTCGCAAGGGAAAAAAATTGGAGAAGGATCGTTGATTTTGAGTGTAATTCTGGCACACACTTTCTCTCGGGGAAAAAAGCAGCGCTCTACATTGTGATTGCTGCAAAGACCCGTTCTCTCTGTGCAAAACGTATCGTCAAAATCTAAATTACCCAACACATGTGATATATTTTTTTGTAACTTGGCCAACCTTGGGCTCTTAGTTCCTAAATTTTATTTAAATATTATGCTACAAGTAAAATTTATTCAAAATATTTAAAGAAAAAACGCTTTTAATAAAAGAAATACTATAGGTAAATATCCAATGTCTATGTATAGTATCCAATGTCAAATTCTATGTAGAGAAGATGTTTTCCACGTGTAACAGTCAGCGAAAAATAAACCTCTCCTCAGGGATATGGGAAATTTTACTTACATAGTTTCCAGAATTTTCAGCTTACAAATGATGATGACTTGAGTATTAGTCTCCGTCAGTTTATGACCAGAATTGTCCCGCTTCATCGCGTGGAATTCTCAGGGGAAATGTCATGGAAACATCACATGGAAGGTAGTTTCTCTGCGAGCAGCTATAAAATACCGGAAAAAAATGTCAGCTCTTCACTTTCCAAATAACAGCAAATTCCACTCACATACACACATACACCTAATATTTAAGGATTCTAAAAAAATAGTACGTTGAATGCATTTAATAAAATGATAATAAAAAACTGATTTATAACGAAGAAACTTTTGCTTACGTGCATTTCAAATCATTTTTAAAATTGAGCCTACAGAAGAGTAAGTAAACATAACAAACAGCAACGGCAAACATAAGAGCAAATAGTTCATGGCTTTTAGCGAAATCAGCATTTTCTCGTCCCGATTTCAATGTTTTCATATGGTGAAGCACTTTTTTTCCAATGGAAGGAGAGCCAAAAACCTTTATAAAAGTGAGATAGTGGAGTAGACATTTCTTATTTAGCCCACCACATATTGTATTCGTGCAGAAGAATATTTAAGATAAACTCACGGATAAATATTACTTTAGATAATCATGTCAAACATGAACCTAATTAAAATGCTTATTATTTGGCCTGTCAATTTACAACTCACAGTTTACCAATGAGTGTTGAGAATATTGCAGCCAAGAAAAATGCTTTGAAAAACCTTTGCTTAGAAAGCCACCGATCAAAATAAGCCACCATTTTCAAATTCAAGACTTTACAGCAACTGACATGGGCAGAACTAGTTAAAAATAAATCTTATTGTCAAAAACCATTCTGTATCGCCAAATAAAGACGAGAACTTCTATTTCCTACAAATAAATATGTGCGTGATTCTTCTGAGTGATCATATGACCGTATTATCATGCTACAGTCGTTCAATGAGAAAGTAGAAAAAAATTGTCAAGTGGAAATCTTCCATTCAAATTCGTGCTCAAAAATGCGCCGCAATAATATATGAGCGCATAGGAAATACATTAATAGATGAGTGATTGTTGAACACATTCAAGTGATCGAATTTACTGTAATTCATCCGATGGCATGCGCGAAAGGGAGGACATTTTTTTTATGTCGCCATCTCACGCAGAGAGGATGAACTCCTCTCATTGCGTTAGTTTCATAGTCCGGTAAATCTTTCTTCATCGCATAAATCACAATTACTCTCTTTGCTCCCCTAAATCGCCGTCTCTCGTGCAGCCGGCGAGAATTTTTATTGCAGAGGAGCCGCACGTGTTGAAGGTCGTCTGCGTTCTAAGATGTGGCTGAATCTCCTATAAATTTTGTAAGAGAATTGAAGGATCCAATGGTTATTCCAAAATCTCGGACCGTAAGATATTTCTTCATCATTGGGATCGGGTTGGTGCGGTGGCTAGAGTACTCGCCTACCACACGGGCGGCCAGGGTTCAAACCCCTGAAGAGGAGGATGTTTTTCAGAGGGATCCTGATCCCCACTTGAGTGTCTTGTGGGGGGCACTTCAACTACAGTACTCCATCTGTTGGATGAGACGTTACATGGTGGTCCCTTTGGTGCCTTTCGTTAAGAGCAAGCTAATGCCGACGCCGAGTTTCTATCCACTCTCCCTTCTTTACCTATCCCCGATGCCGCAAATGGCATTAGCCGTCGGTCGCCTTCCCAAATATCCAATCCAATCCTTCTTTCTTCATTTGTATAAATATTGATTCAAATCTTTATTAGTACCTGAATAAATTAGAAGCGGAAAATGACTTTGATCTTGATAACGAAAACAATAAAGACACAACAGAGGAAAGCATAGCAGCATGCCACTTGACGGCAGAGAAAAAAATATTTCGAGGTGGTAAAGTCGCAATTCATTCGGAGCAGTAGCAGCTAGCAGCTGCTTTTACCATCTCATAGAACAAGTTATAATATTTTTTTATTGAATAAAAGATAAAATTTCGTTTATAATCTTTAATGATTAATAATGGTAGGTTATATTTTATAGCCGTCTTAAGGAGTATTTGGTATTTCCAAGCTTATAAATGTTAACGAACGGAGATATCGCGTGAATCGATATTACTAGTCAACTCTTATTTATAGACATGTTCTCACCGACAAATCTCTAATACAGCTCCAATCCTTGTAACTGTAATTGTACCTTTGAAGAGTCGTGATTGAATAATAAATCTCATCTGAAAACTATAATAAAGAGATAATTCTGCAAAAACCCTATATACAATACCTATCGAGTTATTTTTTCAATGAATATTCATTACCACGTATAAAACTGAACGATTACATAGTTATCGAGCGAGTTATCCTCTGCTCTTTGATGTAGATCTTAGATGTAACTCATAATTTGCAGAGATTTCTGAGGAAGTAACTTTATGAATAATTACAGCAATAAATCTTTACGACGCATCGCTATCCTTTCTCATAGAGCTGATCCTTTGCTGAAGGTCAAAAGTCGAACCTATCTTCTTTTAAAGCCTTGTCCGTCAACTCAAAATTACTCGATAGAGCACAAGCTGGATATTCATTCAATATGTCATGCATGCTCATCCTTGGGTTTGTTTGCCCAAGGTCGTAAAGAAAAGAGTTGGGAAAAGGCCTCGTAGCCGGAGTTACTCGCAACCGAGGAAGTTTCCTCGGCAACTCGGCGATCGAGCCGATGCATCAAATTTCCCCGAACGGCGGCGTCCCCGCGTCTGGTGAGGCCGAAAGAATGCGAGGAAGTAGGTCACTCCCTGTGATGGTCTATGAGCGCTGTAAAACAACTTTAAAAACTTGTGAATGGGGAGAAGGGAAAGGGGGAAATAAAGGAAGTGATGCGAAAGGAATGGACATCCGAGGATCGCGACTCTGACGTAGCGTGGGAGGAAGGGATAACGTGCTGTTGGCGACAGCAAGCTGTGGAGGAGATTATGGGCGACGCTGTGACGATAAAGTCGGAGAAATTGGCCACTATTCCTTTGAAGGACCCCACTGGGATCCTTATGAGTCAGGCTAAAAATAGAGTTAGAAAAAGTGTAGAGGAGATCAATAAGATGCGTAAAAGGCCGTTATGATAATTTCCTTAGTGCAACTGATCTTTGGGATGGGAATCGATTGCAGACTGTTGATTAAAAATTAGACAAAATATTTTACTTAAATTTAAATGAAATGTAATTACTGACGATGTCATTAGTATCTTACGAACTCAATCATACTGCGGTACATTTGATCATTAGACTAAAATAAGGAGATAAACAGCAAAATTGAATACATATTTAATAATTAGGTTAAATTATCGTTCTTCCTGTAATAGATAACAGACCGTAACGGCTGTTAATGAGGATTTGAAGTAGTTTAGTTGACAGGTTGTGCAGCTGAATAGGGCAATTTATCTTGTATCTTAAACTGTAACGTAATACTAACCACAATGTTGCGCATGATCCGTGCATGACTCTCGTATCCCGTTTACGTGGCTGCAATATGCAGCAATTTAAATAGTTCTTGTTGCATTGATAGCATACCTGTGAGTAATGTATGTTCGTGAAATTTACTGGTACATCGCGATGATTGCTGAAGATAACTCACCCTCTGCCACACCCGCTTGAGGTGGATTCCCGTGTAAGATTTTCTTCGGCAAGTGCTCACATATCTTGGTGTCAACCAATAAAAAGGCAGCATGATCCACCGTGCTGGGGCACCTTGAGTGTGTTTGAGGTGACAGTGGGAGCCAATCCACCGTAGTGTTACGTGTAGAAATCTCCGAGACAAGTGTGGTCAGAAGTTCCTTTTGATATTTTAAAACATTTTCTGAGATAACGGGTAAGATTTTTCCTCTGCAAGCAGTAAGGTCTACTTAAAAAGTAAGTTTATCTTCTATTTAATTAAATTATGATTTTATGTAAATTTAATCTTCATCGTTGAGAAAGTGTAAAATGCTTCAATAATTTTATGAAAATTATTACACATCAGCAGGGGTAAATATTTTTATGTAACTAGAATGATCTAATAACTAGGAGTTTGGATGACCCCATTACTATATATTTTCTTGTTGAGTGAATAATGCAATAGAAGGCTATACTTGTCATTTGGATATATTAACATATTTATTTGAATATAATCTAATTTTGATTTTTGGTAACATTCTGTTTTAATTTTAATATTCTGCACCCAAAAATAGTGTGCAAAATATACTTTCTTCATTAAGAAAGATAACACATGGAGATTCTCCATTAGTCATAAACTGGGAATTTTCCTTTAGAAGGTAGAATGCTTGCAGGTGACAAATCGCACTTATGTCACATAATAATCCCACAAGCTTCTCCATTATGAAGGTTGAGAATACTATAGTTTAAGACATTGGGTTTTTTACATGGGTAGGTTTCAGTAAATCCAGTAAGGTGTTGTCATACAAACTAGATATGCATCTTTAATTCTGGTGACATGAAAAAAATTAGCTTTCTTCTTAGCTTGCGTTATTTCAAAGTATAAATATTATGTAAATCTAAAAAAACCAACACAATTTTTTTATTCGATTAAAAAACTCAAATGATTAGTGGAAATAGGTCCAAATTCCAAGAACGCCTACTGTGCATGCAAACGTGAAAGTAACAGTTTTATTTATTTCTTTGAATTGAAAATATGGAGTGAAAAATATTTTTTAAGTAAAAAAATAATGTATAGTTTTCCTCAGGCCAATTACAAAATAACATTATCATCTTGCCTTTGGTTTGAGGTAAAAAAAATTAAAGAGTTCAGAATGCTATTTTTCGGAGGACTAAGAGTTTTCCTGCTTTATTATGTAATAAATATTTCTCTCACTTTCCATTAGGTATGTTTTATTGCCTGAAAAAGTAATTCTCTGAATGCTCATTACGAGTGTAGATTAAATGAAATGCTACATCATTAAAGTCTACATTTAATTAAGGTCGCTTCATCTAGGGTAGGGGAACAGCAGTGGCAATAAAAATTCATTATTCCTGAGTATTTAGATATTAAATGCTACTGATAGATATTTCACTCCATTAACCCAGATGCAAATGCTTTTCTAGCTTCGTATGCTCGCTTGAATTTACTTTTAAAACAGCAATGAGCGATCAAAAGAGATAATGTGGTTGCCACAGCCTTTCTGTAATTCAAGAAGTATTGAATAATATTTTTCTGATGACCCCATGCGTAATATGGAGAGTATCTTAAGAGGTTCTCTTTTCCCGAAAGTTCCGCGATTTTGATCGGTAATAGCTTCCACTCAAACATTCATTTTTTGTCCACTCACACGGAGCTGGAAAAATTCGGAGGACGAAAATCTGGTAAAAAAAAGGAAACTTTTGTTCAAATGCTACCACTCGCGGCCCAAAGGGAATTCGTAAAGAGAAAACTCTCGTAAATGATAGAATTCTCGCAAAAACATATAAGGAGCAGACAAAGAGCGAGTGTGCTGTTTCCTTAACTACAACTAGGTCTAACTACGGCTGTATGAATTAGATGAAATACTGAGTTCCATCTCTATAACAGTACGTATCTATTTCTTAAAATTACTACCTTCACTGAAGACATTCCGTAGCTACTAGGAATAAGAATAACGACAGAGTGTATTCGAAGATTCATTGAAGGCACAAAGATTAATAAATTAATTCAACGTTAAAAAACACATCTCTAGGCATCACGGCTGATTATAAGAGCAGCCAAGAAATTATTGCCATTTTTCATGAAAAAAATTACTGCAGAGAGAGTACTTAAAAACATGAGGCCTGTTTAACGCCTAGCAATTTCAAGTATTTAACCTCTTCAAGTATTTAACACAGTTGACCTGGCATGTTTCTCAACTATATGAAAAATATATCAATCACTAACCACACTCGTTATATTACATAATCGCAAAAAAACCTACCAATGTGGGGGCTTTTCCCCCGTTCTGTGTTAAAAGTAGACCAGATAAATACTTATGCTTGAAATTTAGTAGAAACTGAGGACATTAGTGGCACAAATCAACGCTTTTGCAGCTCTGATAAATATATTTAATATATGATTCTTATAGCCACTGAAAATGTAAATAAAATTCAAATATGGCCTTAGTTATGACTTGGGAAAAACCTCGATAAAACTAAAAACAACAAAACTCATTTTTATTATTTTGGTTTAAACAATCCTGCTTCCGCTGATGAATTTGGTTACCCAAGGAAAATAAATTTAAGATAAGGCAATTCTGCGAGTCGGTATACAATATTTTTTCCTCGATAGGGACTGGCTGTAGCGCCATTTGTGCGTAAGAATCGTATTTTGACCTCATTTACGGCAGTAATTCACTTATAGGGCTTCATTTTTTTCTAAATTTTCCTATATTTAATTTTTATTTCAATCCCTAGTGCTTTTTGTTTTTTCAAATCTATTTTTATTAAAAGTCTGTATATGCGTCCTTGTTTAAATGGACATCTTCTTGGTATAATCTGAGCAATCTCTCTATAAGAGCCCATATTAAAACCTCTACTTCAAGGACGAATTGGTGTAAATCTAACCTGAAAACAATGCTATTGTTCACAACAGCAAATAAAACGCTCTTTAAAGATGTTTTATATAAGTATTCCTGAGGCCATAGCCACTGTTAGACACGTCAAGAGAGATGAAAAAACAAACGCCAAAAACAACTCACAATCGTTCTTCTCCAACGAATTAATGTGGCCACATACAAGGGTTCATTATCACAGAAAAAACTTGTGCTGTAGCTACGGTGGATATGTTCTTCACGTGCACTGTAACTGGAATTGTGGTTTGCTCAAGAGTAAACTTAAATTGAAAAAAAAAACAGCACAGTTTGCCATATTACACAGCTTTTTTGTAATACAGTATTGAAACGATTAACTTTCAGCACTGTAATACAGCACAATTGAAGTACAATGTTCTGAAGTTTCTGAAGAAGTTCACTGTGATGCAGCTCATTTTTAATACAGCACTCTCCATAGTTCAGCCCCCACAGTATACTTCCAGTGCAAGTCATCTTTAACAGGCCAACCCCAGTACTGTCCAGTAGAGTGAGGAGGACTAGAACTGTACTTACGGCTGATTTAAATATAGTTTAAGCTTATATACAGTACAGCCACGGTAGAGATTTTTCTCTAGGGTCACTGTTCTATTCTGTGTAATATACGGTAAAAATCACCACCCATGCCCTTCCCACGACCATCCTTCCTTCTTTCAAAACATGAACTCCCTTCTCCTTTTCTCCCTCAACATTCCCTAAATTGAATACAAAGAACCCTCTTTTCGGGAAAACAAAATACCCGTGGATGACCTCTTCTTCCTCCCGCAGTCATTCTCACCACTCGCTTCAAGCCAAACTCAAGCCAATTTTACGACTTAAGCCAACGTGAAACGTAAAAGATATATACATACACGGGGATCACGTTCATGGCCTTCAGTTTATGATCGGCTGTCAAACGCAACTTTCGCCGGTAATCGTCCTCTATTTCGTTGACATTCGAGTGCACAGCCTCATTTCCATCCATCCACCGGTATGAATAAGAAACGCGCAATTTGTGAACTACGGTAAGGTTGTAAACAGCACAGCGGGGAAATTAACCTCCGACGACAAGTTTCGTCATTGTATCACCCAGTTTTTACTAGCCGGAAAATAGTAAAAAAAATTAAATCACAAGGCTGAAAACTGAATGACGATAGTGACGAGTCAGCATCGACCATGAACTGTGTAAGCTTTGACAGGTACTTTGGTATTGACGGCTGATATTCTTCCGCGATCTCAAAGGCTTCCATGGGCACCAAAGTAACTCAATCAACTCGCACTTTAAATAGAAGGCTGATCGCCAGTTTTTCACTTGGGTCAAGCTTAACTTCAACTGTGGTGGCGAGTTCAACAAGTTGGTATTTATTTATTGCAGATCTTGATATACCCTTGTGCCAGTAGTTAAGTTACCATATTAAAGTCTAGAATATAGTGATAATTCAGCGATAGAGAAATTATTCATGATCTGCGTGGTATTTAAACCCAACGATTTCGGCTTACCAGGCCAACACGTTATCAGCCAGCCCACATGGGCAGTACCAGCACCTTATGCCAAATATTGAATCATACTATTTGCAATTATAAAATTTGAATATACAACGGGGATATAAGTAGTGTCATTGTGCAATCAATAATCTGGAAATGTACGTTGGGAAATTTCTACGAACTTTCGTCTCCACATTTGTTTTTTCTATCGGTTTCGACGTATTTAACCCTTTGGCAATTAGGAAAATTAATGGGACCTGAAAAGTGAGGACAGCCACCTGGACCGATTAGACCTTATAGCGAAGAAGTAATTTGAATCTACAGTACATGTCACGTCCCCATCACTCTTTCCCCTCATATAAGTCTCTAGATCGTCACTGATACTGCTCTTTACCCTCTTAAACTTAAGCCCGGAAATAATCATGGGGAAAATTTTTAGCCCTGCGACTTTTTAGAAATATGTGGACGTCAATCTTCGCAAGAAAAAGTATTTTTACATAATCATCCGTAATGAGGCGCATTTTAATGCCATATGCTAAATAGCAAAGCACTGAAAGACTAGATGAAATTTTCTCCAGTACACAAAGCACAGGGAGGAAGTACTTGGACTAATATTGGATTTTTCCAAGGAATAGCATTAATCACAACCAAGGTTTTGATAAAGCACGAGCTTACGCCATATAGAATCACTTGGTGCTCAAAGGTTTAGGTAATAAAATTTTACCCGTCCAATTTGGTTCTGTGATCTTCTTCGTTATTGATTGGCATCTGCTATAAGTAAAATCATCTAAAAGAATGCAACAATCCACCCAACACCATTTTCACTGAATTATTACCATACATATCTGCATAATGCAACTTCCATGACGTGACAGTGCTAGTTGTATTTATGTGACACAGGATATACTTTAGAAAATTGTTCTAAGGCGACTTTTTCATGTGTAGCCATATAAAACCACACAAAACTTGTAATATTAATTACAAATTTTTCATCACTCGGATTTTGTTTTAAAAACTCATAAAATGGCTTCGGAGGAAATAAACAATCATAACGAAATTATAGTGCTAAAAAAATCAATAAAAAAGGACGTTCAAATATCAATCATAACTATTCTCCTCAGCTCTCTGGAATCTTACATGATTTGACTCCGATATTGTTATAGAATGTAATGAAGTAAACATATATTTCGTAATAATGAAGAAATGAAATACGGAATTTTCCACAGAAAAATGAAATTTTCTTCCGACCTGGGTTTCGACGTTAAAGATGAAACAAGATTTCAATTGTAATGATAAGTTAAAATCCTAAGATTATGGCCAAACGGAGTGTAATTACATAATAAAAGAAAAAGTGCAAATTTAATCAAAAAAATAAAATTTACTTCCAACCTGGGATTCACCTAAAGCATGCGTAATTGCATTTAATCCTGGGACGGAAGTAACTGTAACGGAAGTCTGTAACTTTAGTAGAAAATTCCATTTATTTTTTTATTATGTACGAATTCCAACCGATTTGGCAAGAATCTTCGGATTTTTATTCTCGGAACAATTCACAGATTGCTTAGATAGGCAAATACAAAGATATTCATTATCCATCATTGGAGCTAAAATGGTAACCAATTTTAACCGTTTTGAGTTATCATCCAGAGAATATCACTCACCCTTGGCTGGATAATTGATAAAGAGGTGAGTTGCAAATAAATACTAATGATACAAATGCTCAATTGGAACTGATGGTGTACGTGAAATAATAAAGAAAAGAAATGAGATGCAAATGGAAAAGAAACGCCAAACGTTCGTGACTAACTAGATTGAATGAGATGAAGATAAGCAAATTTAGTCTTTAATGGGATAAAGAGAATTAAAGACCTTCAAAGAACGCCAATCTACGAATAATTCTACATCTTATTATGGATTCAGGAAGAACTTTTGGTTGTAAAAATAAGGGATCGATTTAATAAAAAGCATGAGATCATTAGTCTCTGTTTAAGTATTAACATGTTCTGAATATGGATACTGAATAATAATGCTCAATCTTGCAGCATAGATACACAATAAGTATTTATTTTCAACGGGACTGTATATTAATAGACTTTATTTAGACAAAAGAGGCATTGTGCTAGATCATTATACACTTGTAAGATCATTTAGAGCATATAGTAACGGCCAACCAAGTTCAGCAATCGGCGGTTCCCAGGATTCTTATTCGACGGTAGGACGCTGTGCATTCGGCTAATTTATGATTCCTACCACAGCTTACAAACTGTCATTCCAAAGAAATTTTCATTTCAGCGATAGCAGTCAAAATTGACGCAATTTTGGGCGTCAAAAGAATCTTAACATCCATCATAGATTGATAGACATTAAAAAATGTGAAGAATGAATAAAATTAATATGACAGTTTCTAGCGGATCACTTAATGTAGCTTCACAGGGGTTTTATTGCGCCAGCACCGACAGCTATTCAAATTTGTATTCAACGTTGAAATCACACGTTACGGATCCACATTTCCTCTACCCAGATAGAATATGTTAATTAATATTTCCCATTGGAAGAAGGAATAAAACGAGACCTATGATACATCCTTGCGGAACATTCGATGTGACAATGAAAAGCTTACTTAGCCGCAGCACCGACAGCCAATCTACGCCGTATTCAGCGTCGAAGGTGCCCTCTTACCCCCGTTTCACTCACCCCTCACCCCCTCCCCCCATCCACCATCCCCTCCCCTTCCGCCTACTTAACCTCACTCCCACTCTGCGGCGAACCATTGTGGCTTTTAATCGCTCCCGGATTAATTAATTGCGCTGAAACAGTGCCAATTTCGCAGGATTTCCCAGGGATCTCCTCCGGCTACCCCCCGCCGAACCCTCCCTCTGCAGTCATCCATTTCCCCTTCCCCCTTCCACCCTCCATCCCCGCCGCCCCAACAGCTTCTCTCTTACTCCCTTCGTTTGCGCATCCAGGGAGGGGAGGGAGGGAGACGTCAATGGGGTGGGAGGGCCCCTGCCATCACCATCCCCCGTCCCAACATTCCCCCAACACCCTCCTCACCCCTTTTACCACTCCAAATCCTCCTTTTTGGAGCTCAGCGACCACACCTGAAGCGCACCGAGCAAAAGCTTTCCTTCTTTCCACTCGATGGCGATTGTTTCACTTCGGAGAATTCTCTCTCTCTCTCTCCCTCTCCGTAATTTCAAGAAGATTTTCGAGGCGTAGGACATAAAAGTGTTCCCTCAAACCTTGCGTTTGCAATTACTTCCCCCTCAATAGGTTTTCCTATAGGCATTAGAAATGGATGTCGGGCAAAGCGAGCGATTCATGCACCGCCTTTTACCTGTCGGGTGGCGAATGAAATGGCGTACTAGGATATATTCTCAGTTTTAAAGAGGAAGGACTAGAAATGTATGATTAAGTAAGAGACATGTTGGATGTAGATTTTGGTTGGAAAATCAATATAGCGAATGAAATTCGTTGGAGGAAGTTGATGCCAACACTGAGGAGTTGGATATCATGCGTTAAATATTTGGACTTACGAAATATATATATTTCAGACAAAATTAGCCATTAAGTTTCCAGGCATAAATTGAGTTTAGCAATAACCTATATCGGATTGAAGGCGGACTTACGTTCTATTGGGAAAAGAGCACAGGCCGCAAGTAACTCCGTAATTAATTCGAATATTCACCTCGTTGTAGTTAAATTGCTCACAGGCTCCATCATTCAAAAATGGATTTCAAATCTAATTACTTTCAAAGTAGTTTTCCATTTCCCATTAAACGTGCATCAGACATTATCTTATTCGTTAAAAATTAAAAATATTTTTACTTCTAAAAGGTAACCGCATTTTAAAAAATGGTCATTTTTATCCATTTAATTGTCGAACCTTTTTAAAATACGATTTGAGTGATTTTCGTTTACATTCAGATTGGCGTGAAACTTTTCATGCATGTTTTTCTTGGAAAATTCCATGGAAAAAAGCAGGAATTAACTGTATCATTCGGAATTGTTTTGATGACAATTCAATGCTTTTTAAAAAACGTAGAAAATTGGTACAAGATATATATTTTACAATAATTCAAATATATATATACACAGATTTTCTTCAAAACATAATAAATTCATCATGAACATTGCTAGTTAATATTAATGTGTCACTGAAATTGCAATACTTGAAATTTCAACGTAAATTCGACCAAATTTGAAATACTGCGCCAAAAACTATAGTCATTATGTGCTTAAATAAAGGCAAAAAATATAAATATTGATTCATTTCAATTACCGCTTTTGTGGTGAGTTTTAACGTAAAACCAGATAAAATACGTAAAATGTGTTCCACAATTTTTGTGCTTACTTGAAAAGTTATTTATAAATGCAATGAATGGCAAAATATTACTACGCCAGCCACCAAAATTAGACCATTCTTTAACCCTCTTAGTGCGGCGGGACAAAATGCCTGCTTTTGCATATCGGGAAAAAAGTGCGGCGAGCCAACATATCGGCTCAACCACTAAAATTGTTCAACTAATACAGTTAAAATAATTTTGTCAACGATGAAAAAGTCTTTTATGATTATTATCTAATTAAATTTATGCAGAATAACAAATACCACAAATGGATATTATAAACTATGATCTTATTATATTTATTTTCCTAAAACGATACAGTTCATATAAATCACTCTCCGCATTTCTCGCTAGGACCCCAGGGAGGAGTCAGGGTAAGGAGGGTTGAAACCTGTTTCACCTATTTTACGAGCCTGAATATATCACCACCGATAGCAATGCTAATTTAATAAATGTTGAATCTGGGCTCAATGAGGATTAAAGTAATATCCATAGCCTGAAATCGATATCCCAGTCTAAAGAGACAAAACGGGAGAAGATTTGTCCGCCGTTGGGTCGTGCGGAGAGTGAACAAGTTCTCCCGAGAAGGCCCGACCGTACTTCATCACACGCGCGTGGAATTGAGGCGTTTGCCCAAGCTGATCTCCTCTTTAACTCTGCCCCTTTCGTCCACCCACTCTCTCTTTTGATGGCTCCTCCACTCGGATCCTCAGATTAAGGGTACTCCCTACCCCTTCTATTCCCTCCCTCCCTTCCGCTCGCCAATCCCCAGAAACCTCGCCCGAGTCCGTCCTTCAAAGCCGTCGCCGAAATCCTTTTGCTTTCCACGAAGGTCTTCTTTCCACATCCCGTGTCTTTATTTAGAGTGACGACCACTAACCCTTCAAACCCTCTATTTAATCATCCGACGGATCAATCCTTTCCCAAAGCCGCATAATTTGGGTCAGCAATCACCGTGTCATGACACAGAAACCCCAATCAGAGCTGTGATTTTATCTTTAGTACCTCATACGCTAATGAGAGGTCGCACGTAATTCAATGTCGAATTTGACACTGCAAATATGCCCATTACCAACGACGGAATCAAACAGCTGGCCTTAGGATGATCCGCATATCATAGTCCGGGATCAAGAGAACAGATATTGGCTATTATGGATTCTTTGAAAGGCTCAAAGAGACCTGTGGCACATTTTCATTTCAAGCTAATCAAAAGCACCTAAAATGATTTCATCAAAAGTAAATAGTCACCGCTAATTAATGAAATTCAGCTCCGAGGTTTAATCACCACTTACATATTACTTGTGATTGGCAGAAAAAGCGTATCCATAGAAGAAAAAGGTTTTGAAGGCTCTGCTATTAAAATCCCTCACAACGCATACATGTAAACTAAGTCAGAGGGCGCAAACAGAATTCAATTTGCAGGAAAAATATCTGAAACCACAAAATGATTTACAAATTGGGAGCAACACAAAAAACCACTTAATCGCGCCATATTTTACTGTTTAGGCAAATTTAATTCCCATTGAGTAAGACAATCCTGGTCTAATTTTTTCGTAATGAATAGGGTTAGCGTCAAAATCCCTTTGGATTCAAGATACAAAAGATACGATGCGGAAGCGCGTTCGTAATGATTTTTTAAGCCAATTTGGCGCTAATGGGCGTTTTAGACTAGGAGGAAGGGTGCAGTGACGGGAAATGAAACGTTAGAGAGGTCTTTTTGAGTTTAATGCTTGACCAGTCAATTAATATTCGGGACAGATATTATTTCCAAACGTTTAAATTTCATATAACAGGAAATTTTAGGAAAATATTAACATTGAACTGGCAGATTCATTCTACATGTCCATTTCAGTACCACGATCTCAATGCCGCTACGTGGTAATACATCCCGCAGGGATATATTCCAACTCTAGCTCGCACTCATTAAAATCAATGGATCCACCAGGAGCCTCTTGAGTTCTCTTCTACTATGTTTCCCAGTTTCCTCACGACTCATTTCAAAAGCGTGGGACTGAGGAATAAGTATCGATAGAGCACGAAGAAAATTATCTCTAGCAAACAAATATGAGAAAAGCTCTGTTTTTCCATTTGTCATGCTAACCTCGCATTCATAACTTCATAGAAGTCGAAAGCTTAATCAATTTAATAAAATGAACAGATGCTTGAATAAATACCTCGAAAATATTTCAACCCAACTAGTCATTTTGAAAAAATAGAGCAGACATTTCCTCTCTAAATCAGTAGTTAACATCTTTTGTTTATTCCTATGTTCATCTTCCATCTCCTCACTGAAAACTTCGAGTTTCCTTGAAAGTACAAGAAGTTTATTTCTATTGATTTACGAACGTGAATTGGTGAAAGTAGCTGCTTCGAATTGGTATTCATTAAATTCCAGTGTATATACAGTTACTGGCACGGAATGGATATCTAATTTTGAATACTATCCGAGTCCCACCTTGAAAAAGCATTTAATCGAGACACGATCTACTGCTTGGGAATTATTAATGCAAGGATTATCTAACTTTTTTCTAGAGTACATGAAAACGCTCAGACAGATCAGTAAGTCAATTAAAAAATTGGCTTCGGATAAAATCAGGAGAAGAAGAGAGAATAAGTTGAGTGATAAACGGACCAATTAGTTAATTTGCGCCATAATGGGTTGGTGGTTATAGTTCATTTAAAAGTTCCCGGCAGTGCACAGTGGACGAGTTGGAGACTATCTATGGAACTCTTAAGATTATATGAAACGAAATAAGGTTGTTTAGTATGGAGGGCCAAACGAATACCTTTCTTATTGCTGGCAACACAACCGCTTCGAAAATTGACGACTCATCACTACCTGCCGGCTCATTTTGACTCGCTCCGTGGCACATCTACATGCTGCTCTGAAAACTACCCGAAAGGAGTTTGCCATGGGGGCAAATTATCATCAAAATGCGCTACAAAGTAGAAATTAACTTTCACTAACATGCGCCACACTGTAGGTATGCTGCAAATGTTACAGAAACTGTGAAATTAATCCATAATGCAACTACGTAAACGTAATACAAGAGTCATGCAGGGGACATGAAAAACATGGTTTTAGCACTTTTCGGCAGATTTAGAAATATGCATTAGGGAGAATATCCACTTATCAGCTACAATACCTGTCAACTAATCTACTTCAGGGTTTTAATGCAGTCATTATAAATCTTTTATTAATCGTGGGAAAAACGGCATTTTATATGTCTGTTCTGCAGTTTCTCTACCAACTTTTATTCTCATGGTTTGATCTATCGTATTAAGTTGAATTTCGTAATGTATTAATAACTTCATCGGAAAATAAATAAGTTTTGACTATGGACATAATATTCAGCCTAATTTCTATCGATGGACATAAAGAGATTCCCATCCCAGTTGTTGCAAGAGGTCAGTAATACTAACAAGACTCAGACTAATGGTAGCACTTTGAGATGGCATCCCAGTTAAAGTCGCAGCGTTGTAAGATATAAACCTCTTGCCTTGCATTTTAGTGCATCATGCATTTTACACAAATTAGTTAGGTTCTCCTGCCTTTACCCTCTCTACCTTTGCTACACCTTCTTCTTTTACCTTCCCTCCTTGCCGCGCAGATCTGTGCCAGGAACTTTCGAGAAGGATATTGGTTGGATTGTTAGGGAAGGTATATTCAGCAATAGAAGAAGAATGGAGGGAAATCCGGCATCAGAGTTAAGCTAGGTACTCTTAATGAAGTCCCTAAATCGTCTCAAGGGTCCCCAGTCTACAGCATCATTTAATAAGTGAAGCACAATACTTGAAGTGGTCTAAATGAAACGTCGGGATGTAAACTTGAAAGTCTTCCATATGAAACGTCGGATATAGATAGCCTGGGTCACATTCAAGATCACCCCATCCAATTCATACGGAAAATCGGCGAAAATCAAAATTCCTATGAATAATCTCCGTCTTTTCCGGGATTTAATCCCGGGTCGTCGGATTAAACATGCAGTACCCCATCCACCTCACAGACAGATCTTAACGGTACAAAGAATTGGGAGATGAATGAATGGTGAAGTAAAGTAAGGTCGTGACGCATGTAATGCCCTAGTTCACTTGGATGTGCTACAGGGCAGAGGGCACTATCGACTATATGGTACTTACTTTTTCTGAGATGTGGTGACGAAGCGGGTGGCTTGGGGGCTTGTGGTCATCCGTCATCCTGCTTCTCCAGCCGATTGTGCGAGAGTAAGTCGCTCGAAAGTGAGCGATTCCCTTGCTCCTGCTAAGCCATACGAATTACACCCATATCCCAAGAAACAAAACGCACGGCCGATTCAACTAGTTTATATCACGGCACTGAAAGGACGAAACTACGAGAGAAGAAGCGTTCAGTCGTGGTTGCGTATCTAACGAGAACCCAGGGACATTCAATCCGTGTGAATAAAAAACTTCGGTAAAACTTAAGGCTATTCAACACATTCTCTCAAAATGCCGTTGCGGGCACTTATGCTTCTTACTCTCCCGCAACTGTCATGAGAGATTCTTCGTTATTACTTTAACCATAATGTAGGACAAAAATAAAAATTTTATTTTCACAGCAAATAGTTTTTCTTTGAGACCTCCATGCGTAGAAATCGCATATTAAAGTTAAATTTTGGCTTTTTTTCAACGCCTACTGGAGCAGCGCCAGAACCTTTGCGGAAAATTTTTCACCGTAAATACATCAACGAGTCCTTTATCATAGAGTATAGTCTATTACTAAAAGAGGGTATTGAACTTCTAGCCCACAATTACGCAAATGTGTACGTAAATATCGTCTGTTAAAAACTCTCCTCTCACACTTTCCACAAAAATAACTATTAATTGTTCCCGACGAAACAAAGCGTATGATGATGGAAAATCAACCAACCACCATTGCCCAAACCAAACGCTATCGCTCCGTAACCAAAAATTTACGGAGCGATTGCGTCGGAAAAATATTTTAATTCCGCTATCTGATAACCGTGGCCCGACGCTACCGTATGTAAATACATGTGTGTATGAACGATTATGGGTTAAAAATAAAAAGGTGATGAATATAAAATTATTTGTATAAAGAACTATTTAGAGATATTCCATTGTATGAAGGTTTGGTGAACACAAATATTTAAGAACATCCATACCACGCCTTACCCTTGCGGGTTGCATAAAGTCAAAGAAATTATTTTTAGCTGCTAAGCTCAGGTGGTTTTGATGAACTTCGATGAAACCTGGTGAATCAATAAGGAAAATTCTCCTAAAGCAGCGACAACAGATGCGTACGACCTAGATCTTTCGACTGTGCTCTGAGTATAACGTTCAAAGCACTAACATTCGCACCATTTGATAAAACGCCGTCGGATAAGCGTCAAGGTGCTCAGTGCGACTCCACAAAAGGTTCGAGCGTAAAGGCATCGGAAAACCTTGAGAGTGTGAAAGAGCGAGTGAGTCTCTTGTATGGCCGGGTACGCACGCACAATTGAGGGGAAAGGAAGATTGGAAAGTAGAGAGGTTGGGGTGTTTTTCGCCTCCGTGGGCGAATTCAATCGTCGACGCATTGGAAACAAGAGAGGGCGGGTGGGGTTCGACTCGGAGACGCAGCGCTTGTCAAACAGCCGCCCATCGCGGAGCGAAAGGAGGGAGGAATGGGGTGCAATAAGGATTGCCAACACTCCTGGAATCTCCAGTGTTCAGCCAGAATTGGAAGAGGATTTTTAAAATCTACCGCCTACGTCGTTTTCATCCTGCATTTACCTTATACAATGACAACATATATAATGTTCTCTTCATTTTAACGCTTGCCACAACATGTTAATTTTGATCTTCTGTTATGCTCTTCAAATACAATAAGATGTATCAATTTATCTCAGCATTTTGTACAATATTCTTTGATTAATTCCATAAGTTGTGGATGTTTTCCATTAAAAATAGGTGCAATAAAATTTTTCAAATTATCTTCAGTCCACATTGTGACCTAAAGACGATGTGAAACATTGTGATCCAGGTAGCGCATTACGCATTACAGAACATATATTTGTGGAATATTGCGCATATAAGTTGCTTAAAATTTAAATTTCTCAGTTAAGTTACGTTCTTCATCAAAAGTATTACTTTGAGTTCAATTCCAAATTATTAAAGTTGTATTTCTTGGTATTACGGTACATCATTTTCCGTTGACTTTTTTTCACTATTCGACTAAGAATATAATTTTGATTGTGAATACGTACATGACTGCTATTTAATATTTTCTTCACTACAAAAAAAACTTTTTTTCGAGAAAATACGTATAACAAGGTAGTCTTTGGCATTTCCAAAATATTTTATAAGATTAAAGTTAACGGAGGAGAGTTCTTGAGCCTGTATTCAAGATTGATTGGTTTTTTATTTCGTACATAGATCAAACTTTGTCCACTACTGAAATTATTAAGGACAAATGTGTATTCCTCAGGAGAGATATAAACACTGTTTGACATAGTCCCTCGCAATCTCACGTGATTACCAACTCTGAGAATGAACAAATACTGAAGTCAAACTCCTCAAGGGTTGGTAACCCTGCACCCTGGTTGGAGAGGAAAAGGATTCGAGAAATATATATATATTAAAAAAACCAAACCTTTTTTTCATTCCGCGCGAATCGCTCAAGAGATGGCGCCCATGTGCCTGTATGCGTGCGACTCGGGAGAATCTTTTTCATCGAAATGTTGTGCTCGACCATCCGTCCAAAAAACACCTTTGAGAAACACGGTTGTAACAGGATCGGCGAAAAAAGTAATCATCCACGTCATGGAAGCGCGGATGGAGCGGGGCGAGGGTGGAGGAAGGAGGGCTTCACGCCAAGGACTGCCTCTCAAAAGGAATGAATTTTTCCCTAGGGATTATTCAATCCCTTATGCCACCGCCGGCCGCAGCAACAAGCCTGCTATCGCACCCCTGTCAGGCGAACCGAAGGTCAGAACCCAGCCCCGGGCAAGAATGTTATTTGCGTCTGAGGAAGTAGTTACCAACCTTTTCTATACTACCCAGAAAGATTTTTTCATATATTCTCGCACCCATTGAGGCATAATCTTAGAATAATTATAATTTTATCATCTCACTTTTGTCCATAATTGCCATCTTAAACTAACAGTGAAGTATATAAAATTGATATTATGCATACAGAAGAAAACTACCAATTGAACAATTTTTCCCATTTAAAATGGCATTCGCAAATAATATATTGCATCTTCAACGATTTTTAGTTTTGGTAAATAAGTTCATAAGATAAATATAAAATAAACAAAAAATATTTTAAACTACCTTTCTGACCGAAAGGGCTAAAGTAATTAATTGTTTTAGAATAAATGTGATAGTGATCAACACGAGGTTGAACAACCAGTTATTTATAATTTATGAACAAAATTGAGAACTGTGGACAAAATATGGTGTGAAAATTATAATTGCGTAAATCCTACAAAATATTTTTGTTTTCATTCATGCGTCAAATTTCATTAAAAAACTATTTCGTCGGTTCTAATTTTCTTTAGCCAACTTTCATTATACTTAAGCTCCTCTTAACGCTTTTTTTATAACTATGGCACTTTGTTTCTAATTACCGTCCGGTGTTATTGAAGAAATTATATCAAAAAAGAAAAAAGAAAACACACCTATCTTGAATCTGAACTTCAAAAATCGATACCTTAGAATTAAATATTTAGAACTGAAATGCTAAAAAAAACGCAATGTTATAATACACCCTAGAATACTATCTCGAGCCATCAAGTGGTAAAGTCACCTTGGTTCACTCTGATATTGAGAGTTAAAGTCAAATAGAGCAACATAACCGTAGCCAGTGACAACGGCTGAAGCCCAAGTAAACTACTACCTACTATTTTTCCCCAAATAATTCTTTTCCTTAAGCCTGGATCGTGCGAAACTAGGGCACGAAGAGGAGAAAGAAAAGACAATTTAAACCAAATAGGTCTCCTTCTAACAGAGCATGAGAAGGTTCACTTTTCCAAGACTTCAATTGTCAATCACTTAAATTCCTCAGGAATGAAATCATCGTTTGGTGATCCAAATAGTATTAATTATTTCATCGGTGATCAAACCTTTCAATTATAGGATAATGGCAGAAGCCATGGCTCCAAATCTGCCATGAAAAGCAAAGCGACTGAAATGATAAGGAAATATTAGCACCATTTATGCAACAAAAGGCTCCCTGAACACCAATAACGTGCATTGCTTCAGACTAAATCCTCTTGTAGTATGTACCTCGTATTAAGGTACTAATCATCAGATCAAAATGGAATACTCTTTTTTTTAGGGATCAGAAAATACTTCGGATATAATAAAAAAATATTTCTTCCCTTACATATTACATTCTTGTTTAGTCACAGCTCCTTTTAAATAGTGATGCAATGGTAAATGATTCATAATTTCTATGGAAAACTCGATCAGGAAATACTTAAAGCCGAGTACTGGAGAAAATTGGTTAAAAGTAGCGATCCATCGAGGATAATTAAAAATTAGTAGAAATTTAAACAAAATTTCATAGCTCTTGACTGGAGTAGACAGCTCTTTGCACACCACCATATCTACATCTACATCATCTACATCTACATCTACGTCATACCCTGCAAGCCACCCAAAGGGTGTGTGGCAGGGGGTGCTTCCACACCAGGCATGCATGAATGATATGGTAGAACACCGAAATTACATTGAAACCCGCGTACCACACATGCAAAGCGCCAATTAAAAACCTAATACCCGAGAAACTTTCTATCTTTAATCGTTCCAACATGCAAGGGATACAAAGACTACTACTACAGATTCAAAATATCATGCAAAAATGAGAACATCAATATTTACATCATGCATAAATAAGAGAGTAGAGAATATAATGAGAAAGATTAAATGTTGCCTATTGTCACTACTCGAACTATTCATGACGACGTTCACAGCTGTTATGGTCCCGAATGGTACGCGGAAAAAATGACATTTTATATCTTTCGGTTCTACAATCTAGCTCTCTAATTTTATTGGCGCGATCTAATCTGCCGTAGTACGAGGGGGTTAATAGTATGTTTTTTACGTCGTCAGTGAAATGATTTTCCTGAAATTTATTTAGAAGGTTAAGCCTATAATTTAATCTACGCTGTGATAACGATTCCCATCTTAATCCTTCTAACAGTCCAGACACACTAGCCAACTTATCGTAGCATCGTTTCACAAACCTAGCTCCTCTTCGCTGGACGCGATCTAACTCTGATATGAACCCCGTTTCGTATGGATCCCATACACTAACAGCATATTCCAGATGAGGCCTAACGATTGAAAAATAACAACGTTCTTTCACTTTCTCATCACATTTTCCGAGTACTCTCTTGATAAAGCCCAGCTTCCTGTATGCTTGACCGCATATTTCCCTAATATGTTTTCCCCAAGATAGGTCGTGAGTAATTGTGACCCCTAAGTACTTAACAGACTCGGCGTGAATAATTTCCGTATTATTAATTCTGTAAGCCCTACCTGGCCTATTTTTCTTTTTCCAAAAGCTGACTGCTACGCACTTTTTTATGTTTAGTTCCATCTGCCACTTTTCGCACCAAGCATGAATAGCAAGTAGGTCGATTGTTAACGAGTCGCTATCTTTGGAATTGCTAATATCCCTATACACAACCGCGTCGTCTGCGAAGAGTCTAAGCTTACTTTTAACGACGTTACTAATATCATTAATGTACAAGAGAAATAAAAGTGGACCAATTACACTTCCCTGAGGGACACCCGATGTAACGCTGTGTTTGACATGATACCGTCTATGACAACCCTTGGAACAACCCATATGGAATAGGTTCTCTTCTTAATTGTACCTAAAGAAATTGAAATTTATCTGAGGAAATTTAGCCGAGACTCAACTTTGTAATTAATGAGTCTCAACTGCAATTATTACAAAATCTCGTAAATTATGAAACATAATTAACTTCTTCAATTTTATCGATAACAAGAACAATTTTGTAATAGCGCCCTCTGCTACTGGATAGAATTACTCGTACAAAATCAGAGAACAATTTAAGTGGCATTGTATATTAAGAATATTTCACATATGAATGCAGTTACTTAAGGGGATGTATTTTTTGTAGAGGCGTTAATAGAGCCATGTTCCTGGGACGTGTCAAGTTGCACATGGGACAAGAGGATACTTATTATGATAAATTCAGCCAAATCAAATTGATCCCCTTTTTAATCTCTAAAGCTTAATAGTTATCTACTTTTAACACATTGGAAGTCAAAAAAAGGAGAAATTGGGTTTTATCAGACAAGAGAAGGGTTAAATTTGCGAGAGCTGATATAAAATCATATTTTTTTAATGAAATGAAAGGTAATTAAATGGAGAAACTGACTCAAATGAGTACTTTAGAGAGGAGAGATTTGAGGAAATGACTGAGACTACTAAATGAAAAATTTGCCTACTCATACGATATTATGCCATTGGTCTTTCCGTACACAGGGATAGGAATTTTTAAAAATTGATATCCAACAATCAAAGACTATCTGTACCTCGTATATGCTTAAATGCTATCTGTACCTCGTATATGCTGATAGTGAAGGCAGGTCATCTAAGATGAAATGTTTTTTTTATTTACGAGCTCCTAAAGATAGGACTGCATATTTGCTTTCAATCACGTAGCCACAAGCGAACCCATCCATGCAACGGTTGAGTATATACGATAGTAACTGAGAACTAGCAACAGGAAAAATATTGGGAAAGATACCGTTACACCAGCAACAACGAGTGTAAACGAAATACTTCATTTTTTACGAGTGAATGCCATGTTTATTCCTCCTGAACACATCGATGAATAATCAGTAATGAACAACCTTGTAACCAAGAGGCAAACGCCGGATATGCAGGATGTTCTATTCGCTGGAAGTGGGAAAAATGCCGCTCAAAATGTGTAAGAGCAGTCGCAATTTCACGAAACTCGCGCACCCCGAATCCAAAAAGAATTGATTTTTAAGTGTCGCCCTCAAGGAGTTTAAGGGACTGGCGCGATCTGCCGCCAGGACGCCCGCTGACTCCACGAAACGGCAGCCTCCCTCCCCCCCCCCAGCCCTTCTTTCCGCAACGCCACCCCCTCCCAACCCTTATCTCTCTCTCTCTCTGTCCCTATAAACCCTCCGCCTCGCCGCCTCACGAGACAATCCCGGATGGTCGAAACCAATAACACGGCCTCCCAAAACATTATACGACTCAGTGCGGATCCCACATCGTCTTTCGAGGAGAGGAGTGCGTGCTTGGGATGGAAGCATCTCGGCATCATTAACTCTGGGGCGGATATGGGAGAGGAGTGAATGGGGAGAAGAGGGACATGCCACCCGTCGCTCCGATATAACTTCCTCCCGAGTCGTATAAGCCGATATTAATGTTATGAACCCTTAGAGTCCCAGGGAAGTGAAATGCAGGAAACGTATGTGGGACGTTTTTTCCCCCAATAAAACTGCACCTTGCTTCAATTGCTATTACTTACAACATACCGGGTGTTTGGGAGGGATTTTTTTATTTACAAATTTTCGGATTTACAACTTTTCATACGTGTTCTCATGCGTGATATCTGTGGATTAACGCTTTGAGTGCGGCATGACGTTATATCACGTCATGATTGTCTTTACGCTGATTCTGATGACGTGATATCACGTCAAGGGTACCGTGAGTGTTCCAGCTTTCACTAGGGGACCTAGTACCAATACCAACACCAGTTAGCACCAGTTAGCACCAGCGTAAAGACAACCATGACGTGCTATCACGTCATGCCGCACTCAAAGGGTTAAGGTGAAATAATTTGGCCATACCAAGTTACTTTTTTAGACAATCAAATGCTATTTTTAACATGTAGCATTTTGAGATATGACATTTTTTTGGAAATCATACAATTGAATAATTACGTATTCTCTCCTATATGCTAGATTACTTTTTTAAACATCACGACAGATGTTTCAAACATAAATCAATCTGCCATATCAAATAAAAATAAGCATATTCAGAATACAAAGAATTTACAACAACATTTCCATCACCGCCCCGAAAACAGAAAGGAAAACCTTATTTGATCAAATGGTAAACCTTTAATTGTTAAACAAATTCCATCAATGTCAGTGTGGTGAGTAAATCTGTCAAAAGAGATGTGCTTACGTCACTTAAGGCATTTGAATGCTCAAATTACTTGAATCATAATTTTAAAAAAACGCACTTAATGACCGCTACACCATTTAAAGAATATGCGCAACTACAATATGCGTTTTAAATTATAGGAAAAAATTGACTAAAACTGAGTAAATAGCAAGAGGGAAGCAAATTGTTAGCATAAAAGCTAATACGCTTATAAATTCGTGAGAGATTATGCATGGATACAAAGATGGAAGGGAATAAGAAAAGTAAAGTACAGTGTTTTTAAAAGTCACGACATTCTATCCATGGAACCAGTGTCTGCCCCCACGGATATTATAGACTTATAACAAATATAGAAAAAAAATGTGGTTATCAATTTAACATAGGCGCATTTATCAATATTGCATCTCGAATTTAGCATAAGACATATGAGTAAAAGCCCACTCCACTTGATTGATATTGGGATCACTGAGATCAATGATCACGGCTACCGAATAATTTGACAACAAGCTAATGACCGACACTCACCTTCTGTGGTCAATTCAAATTCACTTGGTAGCTAACGACAGCTCACCGTAACTATGTGATTCAAAACAAGTACGAAAATCAAAATTAAGTGTTTATTGTTTTAAAACCAACATTTTGGCCTATAAGTGTGCCGATAAGCAAGAGCCGAAGATAAATAAGAGGAATAATAAGAGCGCCGAATCAGAGTACAAAAATTGCGGATAATTACGTAAATATGTAATTAAAGAGCACTTTTTCAGGCAAAAGGAGCCGATTACAGAGCCATATCTACGGATTTAACACATTATGACGTCCCTTACCGAAGTAATTGGTTAATAACTCGGAAAATGAGATATTATTTTGCGTATATTTTATTGAATTCAACGTATCGCGAGTTTTTCTTCATCAAAATAGTTTTCTGGGAATTTTTCACCGATATCAGGCGGAAAAAACCTTTTCTTCCAATTATTAGCCGTAAAAATGATGGAAAAAAGTCATTCACACGGGGTGAAACTCGCGATGAGAAAATCATTTGACTTGACCGGGATTTGAGCCTGAACCTCCCAATTTGCGACTAGGTGGGTTCCAATCCAAGACAGAAAATCCCAGTTCGAATCCCAGTCGAGTCAAATGAAGTTTTCATTTCAAATTTCATTCCTTCGAAAAATGCAATTTTTCACCGTGTTTATCCCATTTTTCCCTAAAGCACCTTTTAATTTCAAGTTCCTTTTGTGTGATTAATACCTGGGTGAGGTATCTTTTCTATCTTCATATCAGATAGAGAACCAGTGTGTCTACAAGCAGGTAGAACATAAGTAATTAATATTACGGTTTAACCTGTGCTTTGAAGTACTGTTTTCTTAAGATATACATAATTTTGCTTCAACGAATAAAGTTAAGATTAGTGATGCCTTTTATATTTATTAAATTTCTTGTTAATTCTAGTATGGGTAAGGACAAAGCGCTAAACTAAAGCTTTTATTGTCGCGGGAAACCAGTAATTATACTGACTCAAGCCTCCATTGTTATTTCGACAGGATTTGGTACAGCGAATTTTTAACAAACTGAGGGAATTGAAACATTTAACCTTGCATATTTAATGCATAATTATATAAATAGAAGTCACGGGCGTGACTGGTAAAAACACAGTTAACACAACAAAAGAAAACTCACAGGATTTTAATTTTTCGGCAGTTCGACACAACCACCGTCGTCAGAATATTAGAAGATAAGGGCTATTATCTTCTAATTGTTTATCTCCTTTTATTCTGAAGAAGGTGGTTGTGCCGAACCAACAAAATATTAAAATCCTGTGAGTTTTCTTTTTTTGGTGCTACCTGCGTTTTCACCAGTGGCGCCCGTCACCTTGGACAAATGCCTAAGTTTGATATATAATGAAAAATATATTTGGCAAATAAAGGTAAATAGCAGAAGTTCCCCTTGACAGCGTGGCCACAACATGACGGCTACGTACTCCAAAACCGGATGTGTGTTAAAATAAAACAGTTAACTTGGTGGTATGTTTCCATAGTCATATTTAATAGTAACTTTTATTAAACCACAAAAGCATAAACAAAAACACGACCCGCGTTTCAATACACAAGTATCCTCATCAGTTGTAGAACAAGTTAAACATTTCACCAAAGCCCTGTTCTAAACATTTCTGCTCTACAATCATTTTCCCTTATCTTACTCACATGATATGATCAACCCTAGTATGTTGGAGTTTGTATGATATTGATAACTTCTTCTGGAAATAAATCGGTGTTGAATTTCTTAAAAGATTGTGTCAAATTTTCAATCGACGTTCTGAGAACAATCCCCATCCTAGTTTTTGCAAGAGGTCAGTAACACTAACGAGACTAAATCAAATCTCGAATGTTATGTGTTAAAATCAAGGTAGGATTTAGGGCATGCGGGAAAGAAAGGTTCCTCTTTGAGAACAGTGAGTAAGCAACAAAGTTGCGAAGGCTGCGGAGGTTTGAAACGACTGGCCTCGTCTATTTCAGACTCCCAACCACGTGCAATCCTCACAACCCCTCTCAACCTCTCAGAAGAGGAGCGAATTCTTCAACCGCACCCTTCGCCACACTGCACCGCCGCTCCAGTCGCCCCTTCTACACCATTCCTCCCCCCCCCCCCCAGCCTGTCTCCCGCAGAATTTCGCCACCCCCGCAAGGGAAGCCGCCGTACGGTACCCTGCCCCACCCCTCACCCGTAGCCCTCCCGGTGAATCAGAATTCCGAACAGGTTCGCAAGATGTGTTCCGGTGGAGCAATTAGACGGCCTGGTGTGTGTGTGTGTGCTGGGTGCGGTGTGCTTCTGCTGGAAAGGGTTCGGTGTGCGCGCGGGAGGAGCATTAGTCACCGGCGGGACGAGAGAGGTAGGTGGCGTCGGGGTGGTAGGCAACACCCCCTGCTACTCACCCCTCCTTTCCCTTCCTACCCTCCCTCCCCCCAATGGCCATTCCTCGAGACGATCGCCTTCGCAGCGCGGTCGTTAGGGAAGCGAAAGGCAAGAGTCCCCCCTTCCCCGCCCCTCCCGCTCATTCTTTCCTCCGCTTCGTTCCCTTTGGAGACTTATTTCGTTCCGAGGGGATGATTCTCCGGTGTTTGCCTTGGAACTCCAACTCCTTCCCCCCCGATAGTGGGAGAAAGTGAACTTGAGTTCCGTGTCGTCAGCAAAATTGTAACCGATGACTCGTTGGGCGGAAATGAAATCCCGAATCAGCATGACAGGCGGAGAGAGAGGAAAATTGCTTACTTTTATTAAGTTTTTCCATCGTAGAAGGAATGGACGCATATTTTAGTATTGTAACTTAAAAATAACCAAGAGGAATATTTTTAGGGTGTTTAAATCCCACTCAACTCTCCTTTAAAGCACCCACCCACATCCTACTTCTTAGTGAATGCACCAAAGTTCACTTCTTGCAAAAGTCTTCACACATATGCCATGCCTACACTGTGGTTGGAGTATTCATAAAACCTTCAGATACGGTTGAATATCTTGAAATTACCATAAATTCTGATATATCGTGAGAAACATACATGCAAAACATATGCGGCACAACTCGAATACGCCGCGAACATTTGGGACCCTGGTCATGAAGATCTAACAGAAAAAATTTCATATCTCGAATATAAACAAGTACTTTATTAGCATGTGAATTGATCGATAAATGTATTTTCGCCAAAATTGGGTTTATTGACAAAGATTTTGCGCCCAAAGTCATCGGAAAGTTGGTTGGAAAATAAATGTTGGTTACCAGATTTGACGCAGGCAAACAGCTCATTCTCAAGAAAACCTTTTAGTAAACGCGTAATTAATTATTTATCTCAATGATTTACATTGAATAATGCATATTCACGGGAATTTGGTCTATGGATATGGATATGGTCTCACATACAAATCATATGCAGCATGGCATTAAAGAAACTATGTATTGTTAATTGTATAATAGGAAGGTCATAGGATGAAAAAGTCAAAGAGAGACGGTACTTTGCTCTGGTTAGGCCACAACTCGTAGACGCCGCGATCATTTCGGGCCCTGGTAATAAAGATCTAAATGAATAAATTTAAAAAATACAAAGAAAAGCTACACGCTTCGTCCAAAACTGCTGCAAGCAAACATGTAGTGTTTCACAGCTTTTAGAGGGAATAAGGTGGGAGCCCCTAGAGACTCGGAGGCTACACGCAACGCTTAGGTTGCTTGAGAAATTCAGAACTCGAGTGTTCCAGAGTGACACAAAAATTATCATGACGCTCTACTTCATCTCTAGGTCTGATAGAAGCGATAAAATAAGAAAGACACATAGCCGAACAGATAAATACAAAACTCGTTCTTTCTGTGCATAAAAGTGATCACAATAAGAACAGTGCTTCACTCAATACACTCCCACAATACATATCACCATTTCAACTCCCAAAACCTTATCCTTTACATCTTTACACGGCGGCGTCCTAACACCCCCTGTCACAGGCCCATGCGGCGGTTCGCAGGGTTGTATGTTGATGTAGATGTAATACCCCCGACCCCAAACTGCACTCGACATGGCCACAGCTTAATCTTAGGCACTTGATACTTTATTAATCACTCCAAAATAATTTTAACTAAGAAAATGGAAATCATTAATACTTCATCTTATTCCATTTTATGTAACGACCAGTGCCCTTGGCCCAAATTTCTACTTGATGTGACCAAACCATGACCACACTTTGTTTAATCCGTCCAACTTCCTTGGCCTCCCAAATGAACACACTCGTCCTCCCCGCCCCTCGTATTCTGATAGGTATTTATGGGCCTGGCCCAAAAAAAAGAAAATTTCAAGTCATAACTTGATCATGACTCCTTGTTCTGAAACTATGGCCGGTGTAGAGAAGAATAAAGTGGGTAATGAGTAAAGGTGTAGTATTTGACAGTATTATTATTTTGATTACGTCCACAATAGTTACGTGATTTCGATCGAACGAGGGATTGCTTTGATACGGAATAAGTTATAATGGGCGACAATTGATTTGCAAAATACATTACATTTTTATGGAAATCGACGCTATGGGCTTTATATGATACGCTCCCATTCAATAAATAAAAAAATGAGAATTGTTGCATACCAAATCCTTATGCTCAAAGATATACTACCTTCGCCTATAAAACTTATGGTGTATAACGCCATGGTACAAGGTATTTTGAGGTATGGAATAACAGTGTGGGGAATGGCTTCTAATACCTATTGAACTCAATAATCAGAAACCAAAAGAGAATATTGAAAGTGATTGATGTAGAAAGAGATAAACATTGTGTTTATACTGACTAAAGACGTTTATGTAGAAAATATAAAGTGCTAACTGTTGATAATTTAAATAAATGGATAATTATAACAGAAATTTTCTTTTTAAAAGAGTTTCAAATTCAATGTAAAAACACTCATTGTATGCTAAAAAGAAATCCTCCTGTGTTGGAAACATATAACTATTATAACTCGCATGGTAAAAGGTTGGCAAAATATTATGCACCAAACACATTCAATTGTATACCCAATCATCTAAAAGACCTAAAACGGATAGCTGAGGTAAAGAAAAAAGTAGGAGAATGGTTAATTAATGAAATATACAAATTGTAATTTTAAACTTGTTATCTGCTTTTCTCATTTATCGAATAATTTTCTAAATATTGCCAGATGTGTTGCAGTTAGACCAATGAAAATTGTTGTTCTATGCCATTTGTAATTGAAATTTGACATTTATATATATATTCCACTTTGTTTGCACGATTTTTGAAACCTTCTGACAAGCCATTTGGCTTAGAAGGACCACGTTTGTGTATGAAATAAAGGAAGCAATTAATTAATTCACAATAAAAAATCGTAACATTGACCATCACACGTTGAATTCAAAGTTTAAGGCGACAAATAATGTCTACATTGTTTTGATGGTGAGGATGAGTACGAATCGTGATATTGTAATGATGGATTCTGGGACGGAAATGGCCAACGCTCTCACTCGTATTTCCGCAGATGTGCTATCGTGGGTGATCCAACTCCTAAGCTCTGGGGGAGAAAGTATTTCCCGAGGTAGACAGTTTGGAAGATAAATGAGCACGTTGAAGTTTTGCTTACCCTTGCGATAGCCTATTCCTAGAAATTGCCTATCCCACCCTATCTTTTACTAATTTCCACGCAAACTGCTCTGTTAGGCATTTTCCTCCGGGCTAAGGAGGCTACATAGAGAGGGAACCCTTTCTAATGCCGATTTGAGTCAGATATTGAGCACATGAGAATATTGATATTATACGTCAAATGTATATCAATACTATCATAAAACCTGTGTGCCGCCGCGCCGCCGCCGCCGATGGATTATGTACGGCGCGCCGCCGATAGCGCCGCCTGTCTTCCGTGTCAGCAGCGCGGTGCGGCGGGTCATAGGTGGTCATTTACCGACCATTGGCCCCGATGCGTCGGAACAATACTTATATTCACTTATTACTGCGGACTCCTCATTATAACGTAATACTTAATAACTTATGAAAAAAGAGAGCAGCTCTTCTGACCATATTTGATTAGCTGCTGAAAATAGTCTCTCAATTAAATCTGTGCGCTAGGAATTAACAAAGTTGCCACTTTGTTTTGAGCCAGCAACCACACGTCCACGCTTCCTCGGCATGGATTTTACTCTGCCCAAGCCTTTAGTGCCCCATGAGTGCGTTATCCTCAGTTTCCCGCTTGATGCCGTCCTAATCAACATTGTGAAATAGAAGATTCGAATAATGATATAACAGGCCGCATACTCGAACAAAGTGACGGATATCCTTAGTGCTCCATTTCTATATAGTATGCATATTTAGGACGTGTTATATCGAGATTTCCCTTCCTCTTTCACCTATATAAGAAAATTCTCGTTAGTCTTTTCGTCTATTGCGCTTTTTGTGCCTCCATAGTTATATCTCAAAGACTTCTATTTCTTCCTTTTTCCCTTCCATGGTTCCATGTCTTCCAGCCAGTCAATGCAATGTAAATGTGTCTGACAACGGGAGTTTAGCCATTTGGTTTAAATACATGCTCTGGAGGCTCGAATATTATCTACATTCAATATAAAATACTAGTCGTGTATTTACACAATTACCCTTTTGCACTTTGATCGTAGGTAAATGAAGTTCAAGTAAGTAAATCAAAAATGCAATCATAGTGCATATAGGAGGATGGCGAGTGCATTTTCCACCTCGCATTGAGATGGAAGAAGGAATCGGCGTCATGAAATTGCATACGTGGTTTTTATTTCCTTTGGCATATATGATTATCTTCCATACGTAATCTTCCATGAAATGCCATTTACAGAATGCAAATAGTATCTGAATCGATTCCAATTCTTCACGTTAACAAGTACTAAAATAACATGAAGAAAAACCTGAATCGCCTACATTTGGTTACCTTGAAAGCCTGGTTAACGCATAGGTATAGTTTTGTATTGCAGTGCCGTTACTTTACTATTCATGTTAGACCTATAAAAATTCTGACAAACCATGAAGAAGGCAAGCTATTTTATGTACCTCCGGAAAGGCTGTAATGAATAGATAAGCTAGGGGGATCCATGCGGTGACATGAATATTCTCTTCTCCTGCGGAGCTTGAGACAAGATAAATATGTCCTCTTTCTTTTACCTTTCTTAAACTCTAAGCCTTTCGATATTCACCCAAATATGTACATTAATTCACGTAACAAATTATATGAAACGTAGTTTTGCAGTTTTATATTCCGATTAATTAAAGCAGCCTGTTTTTCGGAATTTGTTACTGTAGCGTCCCCTCCTGGCTCTCCCCCTCACCCCATCCACCGACTGGGATTTCCCGGCTTGAGTTTGGCGGTTCAGTCTTAATGGGTAATAAAAGGGGAGCCTTATGAATTTTCCTCTACGGATGAAACAAGTGCTGAAGTACAGATAATGGATCTTAGTTAAAAAGATTATAAGCGTGATTGGAGGGACGGTTACAAAATAAATGTCTCTGCGGCAATCTGAGAGGGAGAAAAGTTGTCTCGGTCCCGATTCAAAGAAACTGTGGGTACGATTTTTGTTTGAACGATTGGATGGGTGGAGGTCTCTTTAGAAGCACAAAGAGAGAAGGAAGAGGCCCTGACCATTTGAACTGACAAGTTTATCTGATATGCGGCTCCCAAGGAGAAGAACAAATGTGCCTCTCAGATTCCACGCATGGCTCTTTAGCAATAATATCCCCTCTTGTTCTTTGTCTTTTGTTTTACCTAAGGTGTTATAGAAAGGTTCTGTTCACATCGTCCTTGAGGTCGATAATCACTGAAAATGCCCCTCTAAAAGGGCAGTTTTGACGCTTAGGTTGTGATATTGACGCCCTATTGGCGAGGGGGTGCGGTGCAGTGGTTCAAGGTAGGCACCGCTTTTCCTCCAGAGTTCCCACGCACTGGGAATTCCCTAAAAGGAGGGAGCAGGCCCATGATTGCTCCAAAGATGATTGGGTCGTCGAAAATTTGTTGGTGGTGTTTGCGTGCTCAAGAAAGGACAAATATAGACTCTTGCGCTATGGTCTTCATTGAGACAAGTCGTTTTACTGTCTGCAGTCTGTCATAAGAGTATCATAAATACATCATAGCTCACACTCACTTAAATCAAAACTATTCGAGAGAAGGTACAGTTTTGGAATGTCATATTTGGTTCAATTTCTACTTTCATTCCGAAACAAAACTAAAAGCAAGCCAGAATTAAGGTTTCAATCTGAAACGAAGTCACATCGAATAAGAAAGCTTATAGTTTTTTTTTCGGTACGAAACTACTCATTGGTTCCTGTTTCGTTTTGCAGACCTGTTTTTTTCGACGGAGTGCCTTTCGATTAAAAAACGTGGTGGCCAAAAAAGGAGTTGGTGCACTTTAGATACTCCCGTACTTTTCGAACAATCGTTAAAGTAAAGAAGACGGAAGGCAGGATATCTACCTTATTTTGACATTTGTGGTACTGCATTGTCGATTGAAACATTAATGAACCACCTAATTAATTTCATTTTGACTTCGACTTTTCTCTTCTAATTGAACATAGCACTAAACATACGGTGATATTTTTACTTAGGTCGTTGTTATGTTTCCTGCTCTGATCGAATGCCCTTCCGATAATTTTCGACTTCGAGGTCGTCAAGTATATTAAATAAAGATTCAGATGTAATGTGGTGAATAAGTTCCATACTTGCAGAGAAAACACTTGCAGTTTCACTAATGAAAGATTTAACTCGCCTACTCCTGATATTACGTCATCATCATATTACTATTAAAGATTTGGGTATAAAATATATTTATGAAAAATGTGGGTGACGGAAGAGATATGCGTCGAGCAAAGTAGTTTCGGAAGGGCGTGGGGCTGGAAAACAGAAACCGTCCGGAGAAACCCTGGAAAAGGGCGTGCGCTGGGGAGTTAAGGGGAAATCACAAACAAGAACATTGAATGTTCAAAAGATTTAAGTCGGATGTCAATAGAATCTACAGACAGATATCTGTAGAATCTACAGAGTAAATGGATAATTCGCCGCTGTGGTTTAGGGGTGGGAAACAAAGACCGTAAAGGCTTGGGAAATCCTGGGAGAGGGTGTATGCTGGGGAGGAAGAGGGAATTAAGAACAAAAACATGGAAAATCCTAATGTCGTATCCTTGATGATGGGTAATCGGCCGCTGCCGAGTACCTCCTGCAGAAGTGCAAGACATCACCTCGGCATGACGGTTTCTGCTAAAACCAGGTTGTCAATTGTTACATTTGTTATTCCTAATTTGATTGGTTGATCAATTTTTAGACTTCAATAGTTTTTTCACCATTCTCGAGTTACTTTTTCTAGGACGCAAATTAAGAGTAATGTTGAGAGTCCATCTCTTTGACTTACTCCTGTTTGGATTTTGAAGGGTTTGCCCCTGAATTTTACTTATCATTTTTGTCAGTGAGCGTCTGCCTAATGGTTGCAAGTGTGCAAAATTCCACAGAGAAAAAATCATCCACCTTGACCGGGATTCAAACCCGGATCCCTCGATTTCCGGCCAAGTGCTTTAGCCAGTTAAGGTACTGAGGCTTCCTCTTCCCCTGTGGATTTTTGTGACCTTTACGGGACCAGATGTTCTCGACTGTCCGTAGAAGTGGATCTCCGTGGCTAGTCCCAATTTTGGATTTAAGTTGTTACTGAACAAGAAAGCATTGTGAGAGAATTTTATATGTGACAGGAAGGAGTGGAATTGATCTGTAGTTGGTTACATCTGTTCTATCTCCTTTTTTACATAAAATAGATGAATAAGAACATTTTCCCTGTCATTAGGGATTTGTTCAGAATTTTGTATTTTTTATGGTTAATGTTATGGTTTTTTTTATTTATGATACGAGTTATGCTTTGATTCCATCTTCACCTGATGCTTTAATGTTTTGGGGCTTTTAAATTTGTCTTAACGTTTTTTTCTTATCTGGTACATGTGAATTACGGTTGTTTTCATTGAAATCTTCTGGTGGGAATCTTTCCTTGGGTTCTGTGCAGTTCGGAAGTATTTCGAAATGATTAACAAATTCTCAGCCATTGTCTTGATTGTTATGTCCCAGTTTCCCATTTTCTTTTCTAAAGCGATGGTTATGGGGTTGGTACCCCAATAGTTTCTTTTTAAATGTTTTGGAAAAGTTTGTGTTTATTTCCTTGAAGTCTCCTTCAAATTCCAAGAGTTAAAATTGTTATATTGCCTTTTTGTTTGTCTGATTAATTCGGATATTAATCTCCATTTTTAATAAAAATCTAAAAAACGGAAGGCCTTTTCCATAAAATTCTCCGCTTTCAAAATTTACTTTGTGGTACATAGATGAATGCAAGAGGGGATAAAAATACATACATGATCGTTTGAATGGTATTTCATCATATTTGAAAAACTATAAATAAAATTATAACAGTGAAATGGACATATCTGTATACAACGAAATTTCTCGCTCGCATTTGAGATAACAAGTAAATTAGCCATGAATTTGTCTTATAAAATTTAGTGATGAATGGGTATAATATTAGGTTTGATAGAAGTTGTACGATACGATATTTGCTTAAATACTTCAAATTAAAAGAAATTTCTCGCGTACGTTGATATAATTTAATAAAATAGGTTTTCACATGAAATAAACAATTTAACACATTAAATAATGAGAAAAAATGAATAATTTATGCTATAACATGCTGAAATACTTGTAAATACATTATGGCTGGGTAAGTACGCCGCCGGTAAAAACCATCGGCTCGGCGTGCCGACGGCCGCCGACCCAATTTCAGCCGGCGTCCGCAGTCAATATTTTATCCATCGGCGCACAGGTCTATCATTTTTATGTTCAACTACCTTAGAATACAATGTGCTTTCCAATTGTTATCATATTTTATGGAATATGAGCAAATAAACGTATCATAGAAGCTGAATTATTCTAAACGATGAATAACCAACTCGCCTTGAGGGCGATATTTTTTGTGATAATTTCAACACATAGTTTCAAATATTTTTAAGTTTGTGTTTTCTCTAACGGAATGCTTGAAAAAAGAAAAGCTTAAAAGAATGTGTTGTCTCTAATAAAACAATCTAATATTAAGAATAAGATATATTCGCCAGGGCTCTAATTCACTCCGGCATATGCTTTTGAAATGGAAAGTTACGCATAAGGAACCAATACTTCATTGGCCACGAAGATAATTGAGAGAAAACTCGTTTTACTAAGCCGATTGCATCAGGACACTGCATATATGTAGTATGTCACACTCAAAATTTTGTTTCAGAAGAAAAAGTGGACTTTAACGCTCGTTTAAACTTGTACCGTACAAGTTTTCAACGTTAATTGCGATTAACACGAATCTAAACCCATGGACAGTAAAATTGAAATAAAAAGATGCATAGATAGACGTGCAAATATTTTATCAACCGTATCTTTAGTACAGCCGGATTTACACTTGAATTTCCATAAAATGACGCCTGAGATAATCTTAAGTGTTTTAATTTCCATAAATATATAAAATAAAGTGCTAAGGATGGAAACAACTTTACTTCTTCGCCTTTCTCCGCTTTTAAAGGAAGTATATTTTAACACTGGTTCATGTAAGAAATTGTGCCTTTTGCATTCTTGGTAATTTATGTATTGGTTATCACATATGGTACAGTAATCGGATTTCAATATCTATAAAATAATGTATGAAAGTATTTTATATGACCTACACTCAATTTTCGGTTTAATCAATTAATATGCATTCATAAAAAGTAGCCGTAGTTCACAAAAAATCAGTGCTCTGCAAATGTGGTGGGGTTCATGATTATCCTCACTTAAATGACAAAATTATTATGAAATTCAATATCTTACAACACATCCTGGTTTTGCCTTCAACAGCAACGCATTGACTTAAACGTTGAAGCACCCGATCATACTAAATCTATTTCATACGAGAAAATATAAACCCACTGATTAAGGGTGTCTTGTTTATAGCGCCCAAATCTTTATTACAATGTTTTTAAATATACAATCACAGGGTTTCAAAATAAATATTAAGTAGTCAATGATGTACACCCTAATTTAAGAAACTTTTGAGTTAGTAATTTTGATCATCCGCATAAACTGTCTTGGCTTCAATATTTCAAAATGACCTAATCAATAAACTTTGTTTTTGAACTCTTTAAAAAGACATAAAAAGTACAGGTGTTGTAATGGACGATTGTTATCGTTTCATTATAAAAAAGAGGCATTTTTATAGGAATCTGTACCATTCGTAGATTTTACCAGAGTTCAATAGATTTTGGGCAATATTAGAAAGCTATTATTTTTTCCGAGGCACCTAGTTTTATGTCAAAGAATGATATACTCGTAATATTGGGAAAAAAGAGCAAGATTCCCGTGCTCAACCAGTACAATCAGTTTAACAGTGAGATTCAAACAAAGATCAGGTGAAAAAATCGGTTCTTTTATTTTAGCATAGTCTCTTCAATGTTTTATTAGTTATAAAACTTGTAATTGTGAATATGTGGAAAGCGGCTGTGGCAAACTCTATCTTCATTTATTCAATAATTTTTCCACGACATGAAACACCTGAGGGCTAGAATAGAAGTCTCAAATTATAAATTATTCTTTACCCAAATGCCTCTGGCATTATTGATGAATGAAATGATAATAGTTGAGGAAGTTTAATATGTATTTTTATTCATTATAAACTCCTTCCACCTCTTGCGGTTCTTCACTAAATAACTTCATCTCCCTCTCCGTCTCCCTCTACTGTTTTCATACATTTCCATCCTTAACGTCCATGTATCTCTAGGTCTTCCTCTGTTGTGACCCGGATATTGATAGTCGAGTTTCCCTCTCTTCAAGATGGAAACAGTTGGATTCCCTATTTTCTTAACCATGCATTTACTATATTTCTCTTGTGTACGTTATTTGGTAGATCTCAGAATAGCTAAAGAGAAATGGTCTCGCAAGTATAACCTTTCACTTTTCTTGACGTCAATCGTCACCTGGCCGAAAATATCCGTCTTCGGTATTCCTATATAAACGCACGGAGAGATGGTCAGCAGGCAGTGGGGCCAAGGGAACAGTTATGCCCAAGCGGGGCAGTTGGGCCATTTCGGTCATAATTTGGCTAAGCCATGTAGCTGATAGGAGGAGTCGAGGTGGGGGACATCCGGCCCGTGCACCAGTCGCCGCAGCACCATCCATCTGTGCTTCTACCCTCAACTTCTCTCCTTACCGAGATGCAGTAATATTCTTGTTTGGCTATTCAAGACGCATATTTTGGTTTCTTTCATTAAATAATCAAAGGCTTGATTTAAATAAACTTATATTTTTACTTCAAAACCTCTCTGTGATTATTTGATCCTCGACCCCAAGGGCAAGAATCCACACGACATAATTCAAATAGTGTTCGAGCAGCGTCTCGCACATGCGGGGCCCGTTCACAACACCTCCACTTATTCCATCTGCTTTATCACTCAGTGCTTCCATGGGGATTCCATTTTAGCTCATATCACTGATGTGTCCGTACAACTTTTACGCTACTTTCTTTTCATCATTGCAATTAAGGACTCATTCCTGAGTTTCTCTCTGATTCTTGAGTTTCTTTCCAGGTCTCTTTTCGTCTTATTTTCAATTCTCCTTGAAAATTTTATTTCTGCAGCAGTTATTCCACTGATTTCTGGTTTTATAAGTCCAATTTACGAATTTAGACCTCTATAATAGTTATATTTTTGTAAATTCCTGTTTGGTTTTTATCTATATGTTCCTACTTATCCATTAATTTTCTGGTAGTATACACCACTGATTTGATTTCTTCTACGCTGTTTTTCTGGAGTAATTTTACCATTTTTCGTAAAAATTCTTCCCAAGTACATTAATTCTGTTATGGGTCTCTAATTTTTTATATTTATTTCTATCCCTTTAGTAGTTTTTTTCTTCTCTTCGTATGAGAATAAATTTACTTTTACACTTTTTCTAGTCTCGTGGCTATTCTAGTTCCTCATTTTTAGTTTTATTTGATATTCTCTTTTAATTTGAGGGAGTAAAAGTTGAAGAGAACGGGGTTTACAACAGACAGGGAGGAAGTCAGGTAAAAAGAATCACTTTCTTCACCGGTATATGATTAGCTCCGGCGATTGGACGTGTGCGTAGATTAGGGACGTTTCCCTAGGACGTTAGCGGCGTGGAATGAATGAGCAGAGCGAGGGTTGTCGTGGAGTGTGAAGGATGGAGGCTGTGGGGGATGGATATTGTTGGGTGGTGCGCGGTTTCGTTGAGGGGGGAGGAATGGGGGTACTTACCCCTCCTCCCCATCCCATCGGCTGCGTCGGCGGAAGTGAAGGAGAGGGGGGGATCTTGAGGAAGAAGACAGAGAGTAGAGTTGGGCAGGGGTTGGCTCCCTTGGAAGTGAGAAAGGAATGAGAGCAGGATGGATGGAGATTGAGTTTGACGCGCGAGAAAAAGGTGTTGTAGGGAAGTGAGGGAGTTGGAAAATGGAGATAGGATTCCGAGGAAAGACGGCGAAAGAAAAGCCAACGAGAAGAATATTAGAAAGGGAGACAAGACTTTTCAAACGGACAGGTTTATAATGTCTTTCTTCCCGCGCGCGATAAATAATCGGATTAGCTGTCATCATGATCGGATATATCGGTCGTTAGACAGATATCCAAGTTTGGAGAAAGTTTGTAAAAAAGCTCTTTATCATGCTTACCAACATTATCGGCACGTATCGCACGTCAACTGTGATTTTTTTAGATTGACAAATCGCAGAGAACATATACGCTCAGCTCACGGATATGAGTTTATCTCTCTACACGCAGTTCTTGAATAGTAAGTTGAATTGTACCGCTGGTATGAAATTTATTGAACTAACTGCCTTGACCATTAATACGAATAGTTTCTATAGCATTTTTGACATACCTACAGTTCAATGCATGTAGGTAAAATGGCACCTCCTGAGAAATTGTTGTATATTTTTTATTATAATCCAATATTGGTAGTTTTATAAATTTTAAAAGGGTATCGTTTCGTACATGTGGGTGATAACTCACCTCCTGCTGCACATTTTTGAGGTGGCTTTTAAGATATTATGTGAGTGTATATGAACTGAATGGAAAATGAAACACTGAGTGAATGAACAAAAATTTAAGTTAAAGATTGTATATTACTTATCAGAAAAACTTGAAATTATTTACATAGTTGTTAATTTATGATTAATCAGCTAACGTTTTACGAAAATTCTTTGCACAGCCTCCTGGTAAAAAACTAGAAAATTATGAGTTATATTTGATCAAGCAATATCAAGTTAATGTGAGGAATTAAACAGTATTTATGCTTGAAATAAGTTGTAAAGGTCACTTATAAACATCTCGCATTAAAAAAATGGAGGCATCTTTGTAAAATATGTGCCTCGTATGGGTGGAATATTTTGCGCTGCCATTTTCAGGAAGAATCGCGAAAATTGGTGATACTCGATAAATCCGTCTATCACCATATTGTTGTAAAAAAATAATGACTGTTATTTTATAAAGCTTATCCTTGCCTAATTAACGCTGATATTTATGATTAGGAAACATTTTAAATACCATTACCTATCATGTATGGCAACTGCATGTGGGGAATATAATATTACAGAACAGAAGGTCCAAAAGTATCGGCTGCTAAAAATAATAACACTAAGTCTTAATAACGGGCAAGGGAATTTTATAAGCCCCTTTGCTAATCATGGCAATATCAAAAGTTGCAAAAGAGTTCTTCGCCCCTTCAACATCTACATAATACCCTGCGACCTGCGCATGGGCATGTGGCAGTGGTTGTTGGGTCACCAGCCGTGTAAAGGGGTAAGTTAATTTGGAGATGAAATTGTGACATGTATTACAGGACTGTATTTATTGGAGCTCAATTTTTATTGTGATTGCTTATTGTTCGCGGAAAGAACGAGTTTTTGTACCCATCTGTTCATACGTGTATCTCTCTTATTTTATCGCATCTGTCAGATCTAGACATGTAGTGAGGAGTCATGATAATATTCTGTATGTCGCTCTGAAAAACATCAGTTCTGAATTTATCAAGCAATCTAAGCCTAGCATGTAGCCTCCGAGTCTCTAGGGGCTCCCACCTTAATCCCTCTAGAAGTTGTGAGACACTATATGTACGCTCGTAGTTTTTACGGAGCGCGCTGCTTTCCTTTGTATTTTATTAATTTTTTCGTTAAATCTATTTGACCAGGGCCCAAAATGCTCGTGGCGTATTTGAGATGTGGCCTAATCAGAGCATAGTAGTTCTCTTTTACTTTTTCTTCCAAGGACCTTCCTATTTTACGTTTAACAAAACCTATTTTCTTTAATGCTGCACCACGTATGTTCTGTATGTGTAATACCCACGATATATCAGAAGTTAAGATAGGTCCAAGATATTTTTCTGTATCTAAAGATTTTATGTTTACTCCGCCCACAGTATAGGTATGGGTACAGTATACAGCCACAGTGTAAGTACTTTTTAGATATTTCAGAAGCCTTTTCTGCGAATCTCCTCCTCTACATGTTTATATGTTTGAGTCCTGCATCTATAAATCAGGATCTATTCAGGAATGGAATGATATTTGCCAAGAAAAAAACTATTGGACTTGACCAGGATTTGGACCCGGTTCACTCAATTGTATGTATAATGTGGTATCCATACACCCCCAAATCAAAATAATTCACGGCTTACTTAAGCGAGCAAGGTACTCTCAAGTCCACAGTATTACACAGGAAATATGACCGTTTAATAGCGTTGTTAGTGCATAACCAGTCAGCTTACCAATTACAAAAATGCTGCATGCAACTTACAGCTATATGACTAATACATAATGTGTAATACCAGATTTAGTAATAATGAATTAAATTTAAGTAATAAGCTTCTTTATGCTTCATAAAGTTTGCACAGGATATTTATCAGTTCCTCCTATAGCTTTCGCCGTCGCGAAGTAGTGTAGTTTTAAATCAAAGAACTACGGCAATTTTTAAAACCACTGCGAATTATGATTCACCATCTTTGTACCCAAGTGCGTTACTAAGTACCACTTCATTTGTGCATTTTTTCAGACATTGGAGAAATCAGGATAACTTATTTCAAGCAGACGTTAGAGTTTTAACAAGCCTCGTGGCATTCTAATGCGCCTTCCTTTATCCAACATTTCAAGCACTGGAACGATGAAATAAATTTCGATAAAAGTGTACTAAATGATACTCAAGTACAAGTATATTACTTCATCAGAATACTTAAGCACCTAAATAGCTTCCTCTGTTCTGAGTATTGTAAATCATTGACGATTCCATTGCTCATTTAATGGCACGCCTCTTTAAAACTAATTTATTTAAGTGTCTAAAACATGTATATTTATCGAAATACCGTGAATTAATTGAATGTAAATGATAAAGATCAAATGTATGCATTGATTTCTTCCATGTTTATATGAAAACTCGTTAATGAATATATATTCATAAATTCATGCTTTAAATCCTTATTGAAAATATGAAATGATATAAGCGCATTCCTAATCGTAAGTAAGCTGTTAAAATATTAAAGCCATGTCAAAGATTTCTCCACCCCAATTTCATATTAACAAATATAAGATAATTTTTTTAATTAATTGGGTACATGTCAATTTAAAGCCTATCCACTTATTTTTGCATTAATGATTAAATTGGAACGTAGTGTATGCATTTTTGATGGTACGAAATTATTACAATTTCAAATTGGACTCACAACTTAATACCAACTTACAGATAAGAGAATGCATATAAATTTGGTGGTTTGGAATAAACCTAAATAGGATCTAGCTAAGGACAATACCCGAAAATCTTACAACTCAATATGTAGCAGTATTTTACAATTATGGATTAGTTGAATGCCAACTCAACAGCGAGTGATAACAACAAAATATAAAAATGGAAAAATTTGATTTACCAGGAACGGGACACAGCCAATTTCTTTTCTTGCTACCCAAATCACCCCCTGCAAAACCCCCTTGTTGTGTATATCAGAGTAATAAGCAGAGGTAGATCACACGTCTCCACTGTTGAGAGATAGCAGTCTCAGAGGAAGGAAATAATCGTGCAGACGAAAAAGATCGGTCTGGTATCAACTGATACATCTTTGGGCGATAGTGAAATTCACGTAATCCTGCTCCCATATGAAATACAATAGGAAACCACTATATCAGTCGCTATAGTAGATGCAGAATTCATAGGACGTGATGTCATTCCTCCAGGTAAAATATTCCGCGGGAAATAAACCCCTTCATCAGATCCCCGAGTGGAGGCTACTGCGAGGGGTACATCAGTCAGAGCGGACAATGGTAGCCAGTGGTTATAAAAAAATAATTTTCATACACATTCTAATACAATTGCAATCTAATAAGCATGAAACCCATAAGTAATACAGAAAAATATCTTGGAATTACCTAACATCTGATACATCGTGGGGAACGCTGAGGCAAAACGCATGCGGCACATCATTGAAGAAACAAGGTTTTGTTAAGCGCATAATAGGAAGGTCATCAAATGAAATAGTAAAAGAGATCTGTTACTTTGTTTTGGTTAGGCCACAACTTAAACGCCACCAGTGTTTGGACCCTGGTCATTAAGATTTGACAAAAAACTAATACAATACAATGAAAAGCTGGTCACTTCGTAAAGAACTACTACAAGCAAACATATAGAGTTTTATAACTTTTACATGGATTAAGGTGGAAGGCAGTAGAGATTCGGAGGCTGCACGTTAGAATTGGATTGACTGAGAAATTCAGAACTGGTGTGTTTCAGAGCGACACTGAGAATATTATCATGACGCTTCTCTACAATCTAGATCTGACAGAAGCGATAAAATAACAGAGATATATTGCCGAACAGATAGGTACAAAAACTCGTTCTTCCCATCCACAATAAGCAACTACAGTAAAACTGAGCTCCACTAAATACACTACCATAATATACGTCCCCGTTTCACCTCCCAAAACCTTATATCTTACATCTTTACACGGCGTATATCTTAGCACCCCCTACCACACGCCCATGTGGCGGCTCACAGGGTAGTATGTAGATGCAGGTATATAGTACAGTATCAACAGCACTTGGTAAAACTTTACTTTTAGTGACATAAACCATAATGAATCGAAGAATAATGTAAAAACGAGCAAAGCACACTCAACGAATCAAGTCGTCGTGTCAAATTTCCGAGAACGGTATCATTTCTGTGATGGAATTATCTTCTATTATTTGTTCTAACATAAAATGATATACATTTTTATCATTTAAATGCCAGTTACTTGTAGAAAAACATGTCCTCTATCTCATATCAGCAAAAACTATTTACTTTTTCATCCTATTATACTTGAAAATGGAGCTTCATATTATATGGTGCTAAATGGCTTAACCGGAGAAACGCCCCTCAAAATAGAATTTTTTCAAGTAAATAAATGCCATTATCGTGGAAAAAATGTATGAAAGTGGTAAAATCATTGATTATATTGATTAAACTAAAATATTGGTACCTTATCTCCATTTTTTTACAATTACCGATCACCGCGATTATTAAAGACAGCTTACGGTAATTACATAGAATTGGCGCCACAATCAATCGGCATTAATGACTGAAAAAAAATTAATATTTTAGATTAAATTAAAGGATTTAACATTTTTTCATGGAATAGTTTGCATACAATGTAGTTAAATTTCAGTTTCGAATATGTAGTGAATGAAATCAGTGAAACAGGGTTACTAAATCGAATTAATGAATAGTTACGATTCAGCATTTGTTTTAACCCTCACACTTAGAGTGTAAACTCAATAAGGCGTTTCTAGTCTCAGAAAAACTTCTTTCAGATTTTCTGATATCGGAAATATAGAGTCTTTGAAGGGCATTTTACAACCTGATATGAAAATAAAATAGTCTAGAGGCTAGTTTTTACAGTAAATCAGCCTTGAATAAGGAAATTTTAACATGGACTTTTAAGGATATTTCCCCTATAACAGCGGAGAAACGCCATTTTGAACTACAGAGCATCTTCAACCTTTTAATTTAAACTATTAATAAGGAGCAAAAAGTCCAAGAAAAGGCAATAAGAATTAAATATGGGTATCTTAATGCATATTTTTTTAAAGTCATTAGCAAGGTACTGCCGTAATTTATGTCAAAATGCTGTAGTTCCATTGAAATAACGCTGATGGCTCCCATGGCTGGATAAAAGTGGACATTAAAAATTTATTCGTGAAATTATCAGCAATTTTTTTACCTTTATTTTGGTTTTCATTAGTTGCTCATTTCATCAGCTTATTTCAACGGTATTTTTTTAACTGGGTGAATAAAAAATATTACCTTAATATTTGTTTTGACTCATACAGTCAAGACAGATCCACCCTAAGGTTTACATCGGCCGAGAACACTCATTTAGTTCTGGCTACTACCACAGCCTATGAGAGATCCCCTTTTCCTCCTTTTTAAAGAAACCTAAAACCGTGTCATAATACGTAACATGCGAAAAATACCCTTCTTTTACATGGAGATGAAGGAGTTCTATTTTAAACTAGTTCTAATACTGGAATATATTTCGTCGCACGCTTCATGGCGATCACGCGATTAATGATAAAAATTTATGTTTCTTCTGCGGCCGAAATAATGATACAGAAAGCGATGGTGGAAAAGTTGCTCAAACTATCCCTGCTAATACATAAAAATGGTGTGGTGTCCGTATGTTTGTTACTCTTCTCCTCAAAAACTACTGAACTGATTGACCTGAAACTTAAAATAATTCTAGCGTACGCACTAATTTTAGAAATAGGGTACATCAAAGAGTCTCAGGGCTCCTGAGCCCTCAAAACGGGTTCCTATATTTTTCTCTCTTAAAAAAATCTATAACATCCTTGCATAGGTTTATTTTTGATTTACCATAATATTTGTGTTCAAGATATAGTAATAAATTTTCCACTTTAAGATGCCTAAAAGAATTAATTATGAAATTCTTACAGTCGACATTATTACTTGTTAGATTTATCTTAAGCATTACGTTTTCAATTTCAAATCTATCAATTGTCACTCAATTTTAAAGAAAGAATATTCCTTTGGTAAGCAATGGCTCAGATTATGCCAAAGGCTACATTATTATTTACTTTCCGTAAAAAATCAACGCGCGGCACTGTTAGTACAAGATATTACTCATTTTTCCAGAGATCGGAGACAACAGATCTGGTATTGGTAGCAAATAAAAGTCGTCAAAAATGCATGTAGACATCATCGGAAGTGATCTTGAGCGAGGTATACAGTCAAACAAGGGGGAAATAGAGCAGGTTACCAGGTATAGATATCTGGGGATCATGCTGACGGAAGATTGGAAGAGTAAGGTAGAGATATTGGTAATGGGGGTAAATAAAGCAAAAGAGGTTTATCAGATATAGTGCGAGCCGAGTAAAGTAAAGGATAGCTATGGGAAAGGAAGTTTTTAATAAGAAGATAAATATATTATGCTGCGGTATGGACCTAGAGCTGAGGAAAAGGCTGGTAAAATTTGGGTTGCATGGAGGCGAAATGTGGACCTTGGGAAGAAGAGAGAAGGATAGGATCAGTGCTTTTAAATGTGGGCGTGGAGAAGGCTAGAGAGAGTGAAGTGGGTGGGTAGAGTAAGAAATGAGGAAGTGCTGGGAAGAGTTAGGGAGGAGAGAACGCTACAATTGAAAAAAATACAGAAGAGAAAAGAAACTGGATTGGATATATTTTAAGAGGGAAGGAGATTATCAATACAATAGTCGAGGGAACAGTAGAGGGAGAAAAGAGTAGAGGAAAAAGAAGGCTGAATATGACAGACAAAGGGTAGATACATACATGCATACATACCAATCACGTCGTTCCCTTCCGGGGTAGGCAGAGTCACCAAGTTTCACTCATAAATTCATATATGTACATCTAACTCTGCTTCAATAATTTCCCCCATACTGACCTATCCTTGCAAATCTCCTTTGCTTTATTTACCCCCATACACTGCTTCACATACGCCCTCCTGTTTTGAAGACTCCTAATATTCCTCCTCCTAGGAATTTCCTCAACCACATTCAACCACAACTTTCTCGACCTAAAAATAAATTACTAGAAAACTAAGGAAGAGGTCCGGGACAGGACAAATTAGAGATAACTTTGGTGTTTGAGACCTGCCAGTAGGCAGAATACCAGTTGAATATGATACAGCCCCGTTAAAGGTCTTTAGTACTGCTGATCCGTTCAGATATAGTGCGCGCCGAAATAGGCCATTTCTGGATGAATCCAAGGTGCAGGTTAGGGTAACTAACCGAAATGTCCCTTCCTCTGTCGAAGCTATTTTCGTCCGAGGAGCGATGCCCTCTTCCCCCGCCCGTACGCGGTTGTGTGTGAATGTACGTGTGATCGCCCGCATTCGAGATGCTGAGGAGAGGGAGACGGGAGAGGAGACGGAGGCAAAGGACGTGATCGATGCCGAGAAAATTGCGCCGTGATTCGAGCGAGCACGGCGCGTCAATCGAAAGGTAAATCTTCTCCCGTGAAGCGGGGGATGCGAAAAGGGTTTCACCGTGGGACTCCGTCGGAACCGAACCACAAATATAATGAACCCCGGAGCTCGAAATTATAGGCCTCCGCCGTTCGAGGCTGTGCCGTAATCATTTATTCTATTTCACGGGCGAGCCCCTTCCGAGCGCTTCCCTTATCGCTTCTACTTGGCCTTCCTTTCTCTCTCTACATCCCCCTACGTAATATCATCCCCCCTTCCTCAACCCCCAATGGGAACAGGCGCCCCGCGCAATACCCTATTCTGCATCGGCAGGGAACATAAACGGGTGGAAGCCCTTTTCCTCTCTCCCTTCGGTTCCCAATTTCGGCCATCAACCAACGCCCCCAGACGACCGCCGCCACAACCACTAGATTGAGCCACCTCCTCCCCTCTCCCGTGGAGCCTTCAAAACCGCTTTTGTGCGCCTGGCGTCTTGATTGAGTCATCAGGAGCCATCAAGCCCCAGGACATGGCCCCCAGCGTGCCAGCAAAAGGACGCCCAGCCCATTTCTCCAACCCCTCCCTCCCTCCAAACACACTCTCCCCTTCTCCGGAGAAATTAGAAATAAGTGCTCATGCATCGACGCCGGCCGATTGTCCGGAGACGTTTTGGAATGCAAATATCAACCGTCAAAAATTCGCCCAAGATAATTGCGAGGTTGATAAAAAAAGCAACCAATCACTAACCACTTCCACTACAGTTTGGGAATTGGAATAACGTGACCCAATATTCCACGATACCGGTCTTTGTTGTAAGCCTCTTACTGCGGCGAGCCGACATATCGGCTCATGCATCAAAATGGGTCAACTTCAGCAACCCAACACATATATAATTAAGATTATTTTTTAGCGATGTTAAAGTCTTTTATGATTATCATCATCATTGATAGACTGCTGTTTAGCCGGTCCTCAGTAGCCTCTCCTCCAGATAACTCTGTCTTGTGCCTTATTCTTTATCCCCACGTAGCCTATCTCCCCTTCTAAATTATCCGTCATTTTCTTTCTTCTTCTTCCGCGTTTACCATTTCCTTCCACAATTCCTTCTAATACTTCCTTCGTCAAACAATATCTTCTTAATATATGTCCCAGCCACTTTTGCTTCCTTGTATTAATTGTCTTTATCACTCCCCTATCTTCCCCCACTCTGGTCAGTTCCTCTTCATTTCTCATTCTGTCTGCCCAACTAATGTTCAACACTCTTCTCCATATCCACATTTTCATTGCCTCAATCCGTTTTATATTATGGTTATAACATAATTCATTTAGTACACAATAAAAAAGCGTAAATAGACATTTTAACAATAATGTCACGATATTTTTTTCCTAAAATGAATCATTTCATTAAATTACGCTCCGTATTTCTCGCTAGTGCCGCCGGGAGGAGTCATACGAAATTGAGAAATGCGTTTGTGAAAAAATTGTTTATTTTCCTCTCCTTTCTTAGCAAAACCAGTCAACTTCAACCACGTCTTAAAGTGGACGGGCTCTATTTAGAAGACGTTTTCGACTGCATATATCTACATTTTAATTTCGTTCAAGAGAATATCTAAGATGACATCTCTACATCCACATCTACATACTACCCTGCGAGCCGCCGTATTGGCGTGCGGCAGGGGGTATTAGGTCTCCAGCCGTGTAATGATGTAAGTTTTTGGAGGTCAAATGGTGACGTTAATTACGGCAGTAACCGGCAGTAATTCACGTCACCATTTGACCTCCAAGTTTAGTAATTTAGTGTACCTTAGTTTTTATTGAGGTCGCTAATTGTGTGCGGAAATAACGAGTTTTGTACCTATCCGTTCGGCAATGTGTCTCTCTTATTTTATCGCTTCTGTCAGACCTAAAAATGATAATATTCTCTGAATTGCTCAGGAAAATTAAGCCTAGCGTGTAGCCTCCGAGTCTCTAGGGGCCCCCACCTTAATCCTTGTAAAAGTTGTGAAACACTATCGGTTCGCTCATAGCAGCTTTTAGCGAATTACATTTAGAAGTACAGCCCTTTCAGTAAATGAGCACTTTCAATGCCGTTTGGGACATAGAATCACGTGACCAAATGATCAATGATGGTGAATTTTGTAAAAATAATAAATTCGTGAAAAAGTTTATTATTTTTCATTTCATTCTGTGAATATACGGTATATTTCAACTGTGCTGTTATTTTGCATCTCCGCATTTGTATACGGGGTCAAATTGTATTTTCTGCGTCACACTGAACCGCACCTGCTCTGAATTTCTCAAGCAGCCTAAGCCTAGAGTGCATTCTCCGAGTCTACATGTGCTAATACCATGTTTTGCATGTTCCCTGCAGATTAGGCAGATTTATAAAACATGCATTAGGGTGAATATGAATCATCACCTACACTTCCAGTCAACTAACCTAATTCTAAATTTAAACGCAGCCCCTATGGTCTTTGATCGATCACGGGAAAAATGACATTTATAACCTATCTATTCTACGATCTCCTTCCCTTATTTTATTCTCATGATCTGATCTACCGTGTTATATTGGGTGAACGATACATATTGGGTAAGGGTACATAGGCTTTCTGGGCGGGAGGAAGAGAAGTGGGATCAATGCAAATCTGAGGGATAAACTATGTGCGTAGGTGGGGCAGTGCGGTTACTAGTAAGATTATAAGAGGAAACAAGGTGCGAATTTCCACAGAGAAAAAATCATCCGCCTTGACCGGGATTCGAACCCGGATCCCTCGATTTCCGGCCGAGTGCTTTAGCCAGTTAAGCTACCTAGGCGTCCTCTTTCCCTGTGGATGTGCGGGTGACTCCGTAAAAGTGAAACTCCGTGGCTAGTCCCGGATAGCTTAAAATTTGTCAGGAAACAAGGTCTCAATTTAAACCCATCCAAATCAATGAGGCACCTTTGATATTGATGATAAAGTCCATGCCTAATACACTTCCTTTGTATGCGACATTTTCAAGAGCCATCAAGATTGCCACCGTTCTGTTCACATGGGAGCTGAGATAACTGCACGGATCTTCCTCATCCGTGGCGCCATAACGTTGATTATCCAGCTCAGAAAGCAAAAATAAAAACGCCAAGCGTCGCCAAGGACGCAGACGAGGGTGGGGACTGTACTAACTAGGGGGCGGGCCCGTGTTTGTGACCGCCACCGCACTGTGGAGCCACCTCCCGCTTCCGTTGGAATGATGAAGTCATTTCAGGAGGGGAGGAGGAAAATGAAAGTCGAGGGGAAGCACATCTTCTGACGAAAAAAAATTGAGAGACGGTTATAATTCCTGGAATCATGTTTTCTCGACCGAGGGAATCACTCATTCAAAAACCACGACTTCTTCCGCCCTGCGTAAACACAGGTTCCGGGAGCAGATCCGGCATTTGTATTTCGACCGCAGAATTGTGTCCGTAATCTTCGTACACGGGAGAAGAACGATTTTGATCCCGCGGTATTGCGGTTACTTGGGCGGCTGGGAAGCCGCAATTCTTGCTCGCGGTGGTCCACTCAGCAGATGGAGTTGAAGTTTACGAGAAATGGAAATGAGATAGCATTTCTCATTTTTCCGCTTTCTTTTGTTTTTTAGTGGAAACATCCTTCATCAGATTTCGAATGGTGTCAGTTTTATTATTCCAGCTTTCACTTCCACAAAAACATCTCCAAAACTTAATCACCGAAGATATTACAGTACACCTTTCTGCCTTTCCTCCAGTATTCTTTTTACTTGCTAAGGTCGCTTTACGCGGTACTTTTTACTGTGCAAAAAAATATACCATAGAATGTGCAATAAAATGAACGGAATTAGAGCAGAATCTAACTCCCGTTCGGTTATTCAGACAATTACCCTGTAAAGCGGTACAATTTAGCGACACAGGGTAAAATTTTCCTCATGAAAGAGTTAATACATTCATTTGTACAAAAAAATAAAGTGTGAGGCGGCCTCGAGTATTCATGGACAATTTATGAGAAATTCTTCTTACACTTCCTTGAGCATATTCCTCATTTTCTATCTCCAATGTGATTTTTTCCGATTCCATCCACCTAAAAGTTTTACTTCTACATCTTCTTTACAAAGTTCTGTATCAGTACAAAGTACAAAACAGTACAAAGTTCTACATCAGTTTTTCTTCATTAGAGTTCGCCCGTTTATTTTCATAACTGCACTCAAAATTTCTCATTTCCAAGTTCATTCCAAACCATACTTAGTGTAAAGGATTTAAAAGCATCTCTGATTAACAATTTTTACGTTTATAATTATTTCAAGAGAAGTTCAGAAGCCACTTAATGTTATATAGAACACGTTTTATTCATCAAATCTTCATTCAAAGGAATGAGGTATGGAGAAATTATCTGTTTATAATCCAATTCTATGAGTTTCTACTTCCTGCAAAATATTCCTCAGAGCGCAGACTTTCAAAGAGTCCTCATTTTGTCCCAAGTATTTTAACTTGTAAAAAGTGTGCTGTATTCAAAATTGTATTAAAGGCACTCGAGACGATTACTTCCATATTATCATTCAATTTCTGCGCAGCATATTCTCCAGTAATATTCCCACCATATTTAAACGTTTACGGCTTTAATGTGAATATCACTTCCGAAATGCGCAAGGTGTAAGATGGCTAGATGTCGTATACCTAAACATTATATTTGGAATTCCTCCGCCAATTAGTGGACACACACTTTGGCTATTAGGGCTTTGTGTACTCGATAATATTAGTTTTCATAGATATGTGCCATTAATCTGTTCACATGTCAGGTAAAAACAATTTTATCTGAAAGGTATGGCACGGAATATCCAACATGCTAACTGGGAGTCAAAAAAATTAACAGTAAATATAGGCGGAAATATTAATGCAACCTGGTAATGAATTCCATTGCACGATTAAACTGTTCCATTAGCCAAATATGGCGTTTTTGTTTCCAGAAGATGGCAATGGAAATTATTGATTTGGAACAATGTTTCCGAGTATATTTTTTAATTCTCTGGTCGATGATTAATGCTTCCAAGGGTATTAACCGGAATGGGACAGCGCTTAAATACTTTACACGGCTGATAGTGCCGGAAAAATAGATTCACTCTCAAGCAGACATTGGCATAGGTTGAGGTTACATTGAAGATTTAGGGAGGCATTCTTTCGGAGGAAGGTTTATCAATGTAGGAACAACCCTTGAAGATGCGGTAACTTTGGGTGACCACCTTCAACAAACAGACATCCAGTAAAAACAAGGTGAAACCTGCAGTCATATTTCATGTGGCAAAAGAAGAAACACTAAAGGCCTGAACATCTCCTGGGTTTTATTTTGCGAGGCGACCGTCAGCTAACATCATTTCAGCCATAGGGGACAGGTAAGGGAGGAAGGGTGGATAGAAACCCGGCGTCAGCATTAGCCTGCTCTCAACGAAAGACGCCAAGAGAACCATGGTTTAACGTCTCATCCGAAAGACGGAGTATTGTACTTGAAGTGCCCTCCACAAAACACTCAAGTAGGGATCGGGTTTCCTCTGAAAAACATACTCCTCTACAGGGATTTGAACCCTGGCCGCCCGTGTGGTTGGCCATCACTTAAGCCACCACACCAACCCGATCCCCCTGCACAGCTCCTCTCAGTGCACTGCTACATTGGTAAGAATATCAGAAAACGATTAAAAATACTACATTACGGAAGGCAACAAAAAACCACGCTGCATCCTAAAAACTTTTCTGGAAGAATTATTTCGGATAGGTGAAAGTTAAACTTTTTTATGAAGTTGCGATGAGAAGAAGAAAAAATATTGAGAGTAGAACATTTATGACTGCTGCACATATTGCTGGGAATTATAATTTTTCATAGACATTTTCAAAGACAAAGATACCAGATAAGGCAACCATAAGAATGCATATTTCACCACAAAAAAACATGTTTCAATAATAAAAGTCAGCCAATATTATTTTTCCGATTCTTTCCAGCACCTATCTGCTCTGCGATTTTTATCGGTTGACATAACATAACACACGCTACTCCTATAAATTTCAACAGTGGAATTTCTAAGCTCCTTCAGTCTAGATTCACACCGTATTATATGAAACATTCGGCACTATTTTTGGATAGCTCGTTCGATTTGATCAGTCATTAATGATCCTTAGTAAGGAGACATCGGAAATTGTATCCACAATGAGCAGTATTAAAAACCGGATCATAATTCAGCTCGAATGTTTGGCCAGTTTCCAGGAACCCGTAGTGACGCTCTTCTCCGTGAATATTAAGAAAACGATCGAAATAGAATCCTTTGAATTTCGTTTTTCTTCACTTTTAGTAGAGGTGAAAGTGGCGTTTTGTAGAAGACAATTAACTTTTCAATAGCTCGCTTAGAAATGCTAACCCTAATATAATTTGACCTTGATACCAAATCTGTATCCATTGCAAGTTGATAACATCAGTCAAAATCGCTGAGATTATCCATCACCCGCCCGAGACTCCTATGCGTAACTCACTCACCACCAGAGCAGTTTCGGTGACGCACCGCGCGCTCCATCTAGCGGGAAAATCTCGCACGAGTTGCCCCTCTCCGCTCCGCCAGCCAGCCTTTCCTCGCAGCGAGAAAGGATGCGCTGACCTTAGCTCATTATTAGGGACCGCAAACCCGTTTTACAAGGAGCACAAGATTGCATAATTTAAAATTTCATGTTTTCCTTAATTTGGTGTGCAATGATAATTGAATTAGAGCCTTGGCTACTTTGCAATCTCTCGTTCATACACTGGCGTTCGTACAATTCTAAGTGCTTCTCGTTCATACAATCTTAAGTGCCCGTTCGCGCATACATCTGATTGCGCAATTACTTGCCCCAAGACGGCCTTAAGACGCTATAACGCACGCATCATCATCGACTGGTATTCTGCCCACTAGCAAGTCCCAAACACCAAAGCAGTCTCCAATTCATCCTGTCCCGGGCCTCTTCCTTGGTTTCATAGTAACATCTTTTTATCTCCACTTAGTCTTTCATTTTCAGTCTTCTTCTCTTTTCTCCCTCCACTGTTCCCTCGACTGCGGCATTAAAAAAATCCCCTTTCCTCTTAAAATATGTCCGATACAGTTTCTCTTTCTCTTCTGTATTGTTTTCATAAATGTTCCTTCCGCCCTAACTCTTCCCAGCACCTCCTCATTTCTTTCTCTATCCACTCATTTCAATTTCTCTTGCCTCCTCCCCACCCACATTTCAAAAGCATTGATCCTATTCTTCTCTCTTCTTCACAAGGTCCACGTTTCGTATCCATACAGCATAACACTCCACACATTACATTTCACCTAGTTTCTTCCTCAGTTCTAGGTGCATACCGCTTCATAACATATTTCTCTTGTTATTAAAAGCTTCGTTTCCCATGTACTCGCGTACTCATCACAGCATTTTTTACGAAACGTTAAAAAAAGTTAGAGCGGTAGCCTCTGACTAACCTAAGGGAAAAATATAAGGCAAATTTCGAGGGGTGTTTATGCGAACTAGATATTCACGCCTCAAGTGTATATTGTAGCACATGAGACGAAGTCGTGCTTAGACGTACCACTGTTGCGGTGGATAAACCCAACATTGCCGTTTACATAACGACAAAAATTGACAAATGATGTGGTACAAAGTCACTCGCACGGGTGCATATACACCAGGGTTGAAATTCGCCATGAAAAAACCATTTGACTCGACCGAGATTCGAACCCGGATCTCTCAATTATCAGTCAGGTGTGTTAGCCAGGTATACACAGTAAATGCACCCGTGCGAGTGACTTCGTACCACACCATTTGCCAATGCAATGATTGGAAATTTGGAAAAATATAAGCTTAAACTGTTGCGCTAGTTAAAAAATACGACTTTTTGCGGCACGTTCAACATAATTTGCTGGAGTCAAACTATTACAGTAGAAACAATCGCAGGCATTAAATAAGGGGAAGAGTCCTCGAGACCGATGTATTTCAAATAATTTTGTTCCGCGCTCAATAAGGGTCCACTATTGGATAGATTGATCATTATTGTATTGGATAGATCAATTTTATTAACCTCCCACCCTCACTAGGTAAAGTAGACTTGTCATACATCATGTTATCAACAAATCATATTTTTTTAGTAACTCGCTTTTCCGGATTTTCCCGCTTTTTTCTGTTTGATTTGGCACATTTTAGCGTCCATAGGTTAATAGTGTAAGTAATACTGACCAGTTGTTGTAATGTAATGAACTTCCTGCATATTTGCATGTTCATTGGGTGGGAATCACTTACAAACCGTCGGCTGAAAATCAGACTCAATTTTATGTAACGTCAAAACCGATTTCTTTTCAGCCGAAGTTTTCAAGTTTACAATATCTTACGAACTCCAACATACTTCGGTATATCAGATCATGAGAATTAAATAAGGGAAGTACATTGTAGAACAGAAAGGTTTAAAATGTCGTTTTTTTCCGCGATCGATAAGAGACCATATTTGTCTGCGTTAAGACATTGAAGTAAGTTAGTTGACAGGTAGTGTAGCTGATTAATTCATATGCACCCTGATGCATGTTTCTAAATATGCCTAGCAGTGCTAACACCATGTTTTTCATGTTCCCTGCATGACTCTTGTCTCACGTTTTCGTATCCAAATTATGGATAATTTTAGTAGTTTCTGTAGCTTTTTTAGTATACCGATAGTGTGATGCTTGTTGTTGAAAAGTATATTTCTTCACTATAATTCATGTTGGTGAGAAGTCAACCTCTGCCAAACACCTTCGTGGTGGCTTGTAGGGTGATTAGTAGACAAAGTAGATGTAGAAATGCATGTTTATATATCTGTCTAGTAGCTCTAGCACCATGTTTTGCATGTTCCCTGCATGACTCTTGTGCCACGTTTATATAGTTAAATTAGAGATTATTTTAGTAGTTTCTGTGCCATTTGAAGCATACCGATAGAGTGGCGCTTGCTGGTGAAAATAATTTTTTCCACTCTAGTTCACGTTGGTGATAAGTCACCCCCTGCCAAGCACCCTATTAGTGACTTGTAGGGTAATAAGTAGATGTTCGTCAGAGTAGCACTCTACAAGTGTCTGTTTAGACTGTGCAAAGTTCTTCTGACTGCTATTTGGTCTGCGGCCCGAGGGAACGAGGAGGGATCTGCTTTGAACTGGGATGAGTGCTGCACGCCTGTTAAGGAATCATCCTGTTTTACACACCCAAGTGGTGGCTTGCACGCTACTCTGTAGATGCAGATGTAGATATTACACCATGCCCTTTCGGGTTAGGCGGGGAAGTTTAAGAATTTGGTTCTACATCTATATACTACCCTGCGAGCCGCCACATGGACATATGTCAGTGGAATTAGAACACCATACGAATAAAGGATGAGATTTTTGGAGGTAAAATAGTGAAATGTATTATGGTTGTGTTTCAAAGGAGCTCCGGTTTAAACATGGTCATATGTTATGCGTGGAAATGACAAATTTTTGCACTTATCTGTTAGGCAATGTATCTCTCTTATTTATCGCATCTATAGGCTCTAGAGATGTGGAGTGACGTCAAAATTATATTCTCCGTTTCACCCTGAATTGTACTGAATTTTTCAAACAAACCAAGTTTAGCTGCGACCAAAAAGAGGCTCTCTTAGTGGTCGTGGTCTAGCCCGCAGCCTCTGAGTCTCTAGAGACTCCCAACCAAAGCCTCTTCATGTTGAAAAATACTATATGTTCACTCATAGCAGTTTTAAGGAAGAACGCAGCTCCTTTTGTATTTTATTTATTGTATTGTTTGAATTTTTTCCTCCCGATTCCCAAATGCTCGCGGCATATTAAGGGGGCTCACTACCTCAGCTAAAATCGCCTCTGCAGACCACTTTTATTTTAATTGTCACCCTACTATTTTTTTGTGTAGGAAGTTTAAGTTTTCACATTTTTGTTATGAAAGAATGTATCTGAGCTTTCATTGAGATACATTGTTCACTTCACTAGACGTATTAATGATAATTAGTGTTTTCAGTGACCTTTTTCAGTCATTTTTCAGTCATTTTTCAGACCTCTTCATTGCCCTTTTTATTCACTAAAAGAAACATATCACGTAGTAAGATCACATAATGGTCTTTGGTTTTTAATTTGGTGTCATCTACTTTATTATGCTTGTCACTATAAGGCCTCAGACTTCAAAATTCTAACGCATGTTTCGTGTTTTTTCGCGATCTAGTCACGGCATATGGCCGACTGCCCCCACCTCCTCTGCCGTCACCCCCTCCTCTAACTACTCCCCCCCTCGACAAGAAGATTAGGACTTTCCCATTCCACTCAGGTCTCGGAGGGGAGAAGCCAGTCGAGGAGAATCTGAGAAGTAGTGAGCCCCTTAAGTGTGTGGCCTAACCTGAGCAAAGTAAAACCTATCTTTTACTTTCTCATCCAAGGACCTTCCTATCATACGGATGATAAATCCAAATTTATTCAACGCTGTGCCGCATATATTTTGTATGTATGTAAAATTTCCACCCTCAGTAGATAGATTAGACTTGTGACTTAAAAAATTAATGATTGGCCATGTTGAGAGAATGGATGAGAGTCGAATAACGAAACAGATATATAAGAGTGAAAGGAATGGTGCGAGTGGTAGAGGTAGGCCGAGAAATTGTGGTTGAATGTGATTGAGGAAATTCTTAGGAGGAGGGATATTAGGAGTCTTAAAAAGAGGAGGGCGAGTATGAAGCAGTGTATTGGGGTAAATGAGGCAAAAGAGGTTTGCAAGGATAGGTCAGTACAGAGGAAATTATTGAAACAGAGTTCGGCGTACAAATATGTATTTATGGGTGAAGTTTTGTGGCTGTGCCCACCCCGAAAGGAAACGGCGTGATTGGTATGTATGTATGCATGCATGTAAATAATTAGATCACATCATTGGTCCTAGAAAACTAGCACTCTTTCAAAAATTTCTCCTTCATCGCCTATCTTTACAAGCCGCTTCCGCTTCAATGACACTCGTTCATTGCTTCATACGCTATTTCCTATTCTAAAGACTTCAAACATTCTTTCTCTTCAGAGTCTTTTTTCATATATTTACCAATCGTATTCGCGGTCTTCCTCTATCCTTCACACCATTCATCCTACAGCCATATACCTATCTGTATCGTTTTTCTACTCACAAAAAATTCTCTCAACATGTCCAAAACAGTGAGACACACTTGTTTATTGTATGCGCATTGCTGGAGCCTCTATCCCAAATTCATTTATCACCATTTTCATTACTATCAATGTCCACACTACTTTTTCACAGCATTTATCCAAATCTTATTCTCACCCTGACATACCCAGGTTTTGCTACCATGTAGTATGGCTGAGAATTGAACGAAAAAAACGTAATTGCAACCTTGTCGGGCAGAATGTCCTACGCACAATCTTCACTTGACATGCATAGTTTAAGTAATAACATAGTTTTTGAATTCATACCGTGTATCAGACAGAAAGCGCATTAGTTATTTCTATGCATGAAACGGTTTTATTCATAATATAAATTCAAACAGTGTGTCCTTATCATGAATAAAAATCGTTCTCTCTAAATATTAAGACGCTGTGTAACGCTAAGCAATGAACATAATATTGATTTAAATATTTCTATTTGCAAAAATTGCAATTAAATCACGTATTTTCAAGGCTCGGGCATATCTAAATAATTATCCTTACCCCTTTCATCCCTCAGTATAATGGATTTTGATAATGTGCGCTCTAGTCGATTAATTCAAAACCCCTGGAATTTTCATAGTGGAATGTATTTGGATGGGATTACCAAGTGAAAACATTCGGCAAACAGCTAAATGAGCACTAATTTATGCCAACCAAAATTTACCATGCAATAAACCTAAAAAAAAACACCTGCGTATTTCCCGAGTGATAATAGTGAATCACGCTCATCGTCATAAAACATTTTTGTGAGGAGAATTGAATATGATTTCCTAAAATTTATAAAAGCTTGAAAAAATATTTTATGCAATATTGGAAAGGTCCCAGATAGGAATCAGTGGTGTTGATGCAATTTTAGTACGTTATTCAATGATCCTCACCTCGAACTTGAACAAAATGGTCCATTTTTTCCGCCTATTTCCCACTAAAAAGAAACCTCTTGCCAAAAATGAAGGATATATCTATTTTTTTAATCAAATCAATGATATAGAGCAATCTATAACAGGGACGGATTTGGACTCAATACATCCGCAGGATTATTATAACTACGTACCGAGGAATGTCTTGCAAATTACCAATGCACACCTACAAAGCATATACATTTTATATACATGAAGGGCAACAGAACTTAAAAGGAAATTTAAAGCCATAAAGAAAAACAAAAAATTTGTCATTATAAGTTGAGGTCTTTGCATTCGGCGGACGAATTTTTTTAATGAACCGTTAATGTTGACCTATAGATCAATGAGAATGAGTTGCAAATATGTGTCAATAACCCTTAAAGTGTTCTCTTTTTTTAACTGGTGACGTTTCTTCTATGTTTGCCAAACATTTATTAGATTGTAATTATTCAAGTGACTTTAAACCTGAAATATGACACATACAGGATAAGGGCAAAAAATAGATTTCCTCGAACAATATTAAATTATAAATGCCGTCAAAAAAAATTCAAATTTGGTAAATGACCTCACATTTGACGTGCATTCACCACTGATATCAATCAGCTTTTAACGTTTGTTTGCGTCATATACGCAACCTTGCTATTGTGTGTTGCCTATCCCCTACCCATCCCCATTGACGTCATTCTCCTTTCAACCAACCTTTTCTTTGCCTCCTCCCTTCCATTCTGCATCCTCCCTCCCTCGCCTCTCCTACCCGCCCTCTGTTTGGTATATATGGACAACGAAAATGTTAATTTGTACCTTGTTAATGACAAAACTTTGTCGAAACCATGGTTGGAGAGAATAAAATAGTGTGGAAAGTACAAAGCGAGTTCTCTTGTCATGTGTCGCTTTTCCACAAAGTGAAGCCTGAAAATTTAACTTGTGTTCACTGGTCTTTTTAATTGATAAGAAACGATTTCGACAATTTGCAATCTAGTCAGTATATCCCTCTGATATTAAGTGATGAATATCAGAATAGCGATGTACACCCAAAAGGAAAGTTTTTAAACACCTGAGCCAGAAAAACAGATCCCCTGGGCCTCTAGTTTTCCTCGGAAACACACGTACCACCATAAACCTTGCCGAGGATTTTTCTCTAGATAAGCGATTTGGGAGCACTTACAAAGAAATACTGGCTCGCGGCATCATACTTCATCTATAGTGGCACTTGCCAAGCAAACTCAGCTTTCATCAGGCACAGGAGTTAAAAAGAGGAGGTAAAGGAAAAGAAAATTTGGGTGAGGTAAAGTAAGGCATAGGATTTTTTAAAACCAACATAACACATGGACATACAGCACGCTTAGATGGAGAGATTAGAAATGACCATGGCGCTAATAATTTTAACTCATACCACCGAAAAGAAAACTAATACATTAATGTTATCACTAGTAATAATGCATGTGTGAACGGAGTCACTAGCACTTAGGACAGGTGAGTTTATTTGGACTTAAATTATTTACACTGCAAATTGTTCATTATAATCCACTAATAACCGCAACTGAACCATTCAGCTAGCATATTATTGGCGGTATTTTCTAATGTATCATACATTAAGTTAGCAACGTTTTAATCCATAGTGCTGCAGTTTTCCGCAACCTAGAGTCCAAGATATCCAGATAATCTGCTCCATCAGCATAAAAAAACTTCAGGCCATTCGCAACAGCATATGAAAACACTACCCTGCTTCCACCATTTTCCATAATAAGAATGGAAGGGGTACCTGGGGAGGCGACCGACAACAGAGGTCATTTGTGCCAAGGGGAAAGGTAAGGGAGGTAGGAAGGAGCGAAACCCGGCGTCGGAATTAGCCTGCTTTTGACGAAAGGCGCCAAGAGGACCAAATTTTAATGTCTCATTCGACAGACGGAGTACTGCAATTGAAGTTCCATCCACAAGAGATTAAAGTAGCTATCAGGTTTCCTCTGAAAAATATCCTCCTCTGCATGGACTTCGATCCTGGTTATGGTTAGCCAGTACTGTGCCCCCCACAATTACCAGATCGCCTTTTCATAATAGTATTCAGTTATTTATTTCCAGTAATGAAAGATCATCAAAAAATAAGTATGATCTCATTCACATTAGACAACAAGCACTTCCTTCAGTGGACGCTTTCATTTTAAATTTGCGTTGTTCTTGTTCAATTACAGAAAATACATTGTTTAACGGTCAAAGTATCATACAAATGTACAGGAGGTTAAGTATTTAGTTCCTATTGGAGCGTCTGGACTCGATGGACGCATCGGGCACTAGAGTGGAAAGGATGAAAGTGGAATTTTTCATAATAGTATATGGTGATTTATTTTCAGTAATGACTAATTATGTCAAAAAATAAGTAATATCTCATTCATATCAAACAATATGTACTTCCTTCAGTGAACGATTATTTTTAATTTTCGTAGTTCTTTTTTTGTTGCAGAGAATAGATTGTTTAACGGTCAAATATCAGAAAAATGTACGAGAGGTTTAGTTTCTAGTTCCTATTGGAGCGTCTGGACTCGATGGACGCAACAGGCACTTGAGTGTAGAGGGATTACAAAAGCAATGCGTCGAGAATAGATTGGCGAGGCGATAGATGGAGCTGGGGTTATTAGTGGACGCGGGTGAGTGGCGGATTCTCTACCCCCTCACAACATTGCCTCCGGAGAGCAAGAAAAGTCTCTCAGCCGGAACCAGCAAACCCACTTCACCCCAGCTAATGCCCTTAATTGGTCAATAGTTTTGCCACCAATATCAGTGAGTGAAAGACATTTTCGGAACATCATGCTCGCCAACACATATAGATAATAAACCCCTTCAACTCTCCTCAACTTTTCAATCTTGGTGGCCTTTTCTATGTTGATAAATTGATGTAATGAGTTTTGACGGGGACGAATAAAACGAGACAGAGGCAGACATAAGCGGCCTACTGCTGATAATACAGGAAAAATCTTTTGTCGAAGGAGTATTTTACGATAGAGACATTTACACCTTTTCTGACCTAGTCACAGAGACCAGCGCTCCAGAAACGGATGCTGTCGTTTTCGTCACGCCGTATCCATTCTCATCTCCCAATCTCGCAACACATAAGTTACAGTATCTTAATTTCGTAACTGAAACTTTAGAAAGGTGGTGATTTTTTTAATTAGATCAGCGACGCACACGGGCAACTGTCGCAGTAGCCAATCGAGATGGCATTCGTCACCGCCTCATTTATTCGCCCGTCTTATTTCCCATCCCCAAACCAAATCGGCCCATCGTCATACATAACGTGGTCGAGTATTGTTGCGGGCATTTAGAGAGGCAATCCGGATTGATTTAGGTCCTGCAGAAATCGATGCCTTGGAGAAGCCCTGGTATATGCCATGAAATTAGCAGCTCCTAATTAGACGGGAGAGGCAGATATTAAGTGTAATTACACTGGGATCACCGGGCGTGCGCGGCGTATTTGCTCTGAAACTGTAGCCATTGCAGACAATTTGGTGGTTCTCTGGGCCAGATAGCTCGAGAGATTAAAAAAAACCATTACATTTTTATTATAATGTGACTACAACAAAGTGAACTGCTGATGCTGAGGATTCTATTGCATACTAAGCATCGTCCCAGAAGTTTTTCACTGATTTTCATAAATTCCAAAGCGATAAAAATGCTCAAAACAAAACAAAACCCGAAAGCATCCTCATAATTGGGACAAAATTTCGTTGCCTTGCACAATCACCATCGTAACACTAGGAGTACTTTAGGAGTCATTTTGAACCATTGACCCTTCATTTCTTCAGACTAAATAGTCCCAGCTCTCTCAAAAATCATGACTTTCTTTTTTTTGAGCTCGTATTTTCATTTGTTATTTGACTTCCCATGTAGCAGAACTCTTTTACTTAGTTGAGTTTCCTAACTTAATTTTAGCTTCTATATTGCTGTTCAACTTGTCCACCGCCATATTTTTCGTCTTTTTATGGTTAATATTTAATTTTAAAATATTCAGTTCTTTTCCAAGAGTCTCCATTGCATGATTCATATTCTTTTCTGTGTCTGCAAGAACAACTATGTCGTCAGTATGTCGGGGTTGAATTATGTTATATTATTACAAGGTGTTCCAACATAATATGATTGAGATTGATAGTGACGAGGATGAAAGAAAACAAGAATGGTGAGTAACGGGCTAGCTTTCATGTCATTTGAATGAACCCTCTATGGACAAGCGAGGCAAATTTGTTACGTTTCAAAATCATGAAAATATCTACTTTCTAAGAGACCTTTCCATTTAATTGCTGCGCCAGACAGAATTTTAATGCTTCGGATTAAGTGTGTGGAAAATTGCGTCTCATTCGGCGGTGTGTCAAACAATTTGAATTGATGAATGTGTGACGCCATTCACTGACAATGACGTCCCTGGTGGACCTCTGAAATAAATAGTTCCAACTGTCAAATGAATAAAAAAAGAGGAGGTTTAAAAAATGTACGCTTTGAAGGTAATGTTGAAGTGTACCTTAAGTATTATTATAAATTAATATATACAATATAAATACGCTACATTTAAAAATAAATATTATCATCAAATAAATTTCAAATTATATATAAAAATGTTTTAATCGAATTAATTTTTTTTTATTGCTAAAATAGCACTTTTTAAAAACTAATAGAGTAGCAGTATTTTATTCATGCTCCTGTTTCATAATTCTGCCCACCGAGGGTTAAATAAACATTTTTGAGAAAAAAAGTTGGGCATTACGTTTTCAGCAACCTTCGCACTTATAAGGGAATAAGATTGGAAGCCTTAGGGTGCAAATTAGGTGACTACCCACACTGCCCATTGACAAATAGTACTGTCTCATCGCCAGCTTTTATGGTCTCAAAGCATTCTTGGGATAAGTATACCTTATTTAATATATTATATAATTATGTAAAGTGATAATTATATTATTTCATTATAATTTTGGTTATTTTTCATTTTATTATTTATTAAATTACTTTATTTTAAATTTAAATTAGTTATTTGAGGAGTATTTGCGCCAAAAGTAGGATGGATAGGGTCAGAAATGAGTGGATAAGTAAATGTGGGTTAGATGCTCCAGTAGTGGACATATATGAAAGGAGTGTGCTTCATTAGTTTGATCATGTTGAGAAAATGGATGAGAATTGAATAACAAAACAAATATATAAGAGTGAAATGAATGGTGCGAGAGGTAGAGGTAGGCCGAGAAAGTTGTGGTTGAATGTAATTCAGGAAATTCTTAGGAGGAGGATAATTAGGAGTCTTAAAACCAGGAGGGTGTGTGTGAAGCATTGAATGGGAGTAAATGAGGCAAAGAAGTTTGCAAGGACAGGTCAGTATGGAGAAAATTATTGAAGCAGAGTTAGGTATAAAAATATGTATTTGTGAGTGAAACTTTGTGACTGTGCCAACCCCGGAAGGGAACGGCGTGATTGGTATGTATGTATGTATCTATATATTATTTTAAATTAAATATATACAATACAAATACGTCATATTTAAAAAATTTTATTATCAAATAAAGTGCAATAAAAAAATGTTTAAATAGCACTTTTTAAAATTAATACAATAGCATTATTTTTTTCATGCTGATGTTTTATAATTCCGTCCATAGAGGGTTAAGATTGCGTACTTAACAAACAAGTTCCATAATCAAGTGACGTAGTATGCCGATAATTTTTAAATCTGTAAAGAGTCGAAAATGCATCATCTTCTTGTGACGAGTTGATTGTTAGGTGTCACATCAAGCACTTTTATTAACGCAAAATTCCCCCGGAGTCTACGCCGCGTTGGCAGCCTTGATGTCGAAGCTCGAAGGGGGAGGAGGGTAGAGTGGGCCCCATGGCATTGCACGAATTTCACATCACATCACTAACCAGTAAAAATTTATTTTACGCCGCGCAATCAAACGATGAAAAATGTTCACTTTTAATCAATTTCACAAACGAAATTTTCCGAATTAAAATCGAGCATTGTCAATTTTGCTCCTAAAGTAATCCGACGCCAACATTACGGGGCTCAAAAATAGCTTAAGGCCAACCCTTTTTGAGATTTCCTTGTATTAATCAAATATATTTATATAAATAGTTTTAATATAATTTTCAACATATGTAAAAATGATTATATTGGCCAATTTTAACAAGAAATATACTCAAGCTACCTACTTAAGGCTATTCTTACTTAGAGTCTTCGCATTATATTTTTTTATTTTACTCTCAAGTGAGTGGGCACAAAAAAATCTTTGATTGGATTGAATATTTAGGGAGGCGACCGACGGCTAAGGTAATTTGCGCCATAGGGGATAGGTAAGGGAGGAAGGGTGGATGGAAACCTGGCGTCGGCAATAGCTTGCTCTTAACGAAAGGCGCCAAGGGGACCACGGTTTAACATCTCATCCGGCAGACGGGGTACTGTACTTGAAGTGCCCTCCACAAGACACTAAAGTAGGGATCGGTTACCCTCCAAAAAACATCCACCTCTGCAGGTATTTGGACCCTGGCTGCCCGTGTGGTAGGCGAGTACTCTAGCCACCACGCCAACCCGATCCCCAAAAAATCTTAAAATTGTGAATTTCCTACCTATGCATCGAGAATTATGGAGTGTGCTTTTTCGTGATTATTTTACCTGTCCACCAGATCCCAAGAAGATCACCACATCACTTATCTATCATGTTATCAGACAACTGTTATATCAGGGTATATTAGGCCCCAGCGCGTTTTAATAAAAATCAATAAGTAGTGTGAAAAAAATGGAGGATACTAATTGATTTAACTGATTCCCACTTTCTTCGGCGAGATGTTGTAGAACAGCATATTGAAAAATGATACTCAAACGATATCGTACTGTCTACCAAATTTATTTCAAACTCTTACAACACGTGTTTCAACTGTCTAGCAGTCATCATCAGGTAAGACTACTTATTATTATTATTATTAGTCATACCTGATGATGCCTGCTAGACAGTTGAAACACGTGTTGTAAGAGTTTGAAATAAATTTGGTAGACAGTACGATATCATTTGAGTATCATTGTTAACTGATTCCGTTAATTTTCACGTCAAAAATAGCAGCTTACGGCTGGCACCAATGAAAAGCGGGAATTTACGACAGTGGGTGAATTTTACAGAAGGCTAGAGACTAGTACCGTAGAAAAAGGGAGGATATTTGACGAATTTCAAAACTCAAAGCACCGATTAAAAAAATAGAATTTTTGTGGCGCTAGAGAGAGTACGCTCCTAACATTTCAATATTCTGAAATGGGTGATTAGGTCTCGGCCTTAAGCATTTGAACGTGATAGGAATAGCCAAATTAAATTTTATTGAATCAAACGTCGACTGCTAAGACCAAAACTTATTTTCATTTAGAAATAGAAGATGTTTTCAGCTGCTGAATGATGAAAACGTGGACATGAATACTACAATAGTTTTAATGAGTGAGATATATGGAGAGGGAACTACATCATCAAACTGAAGCCTGACCACCAAAATAACAAGCAGTTGAGTTCAACCCTGCTCTCTCCTTACTTTCCTATGGATAGCACGACGGAATGGACGACTTAGAGGATGTAAAGCAAGACTATCAGCCATCTGTTTGAAATTCAAGACAAATGACTCCTGAAACATATATTTCCTGCTTATTACTATGGATTCAACTCAATTTAGAGCTCGCTTTCAGTCGGAATGCGAATGATTATTAGTTTCAAACTTTCGCTGCAGGCCAGTTTGATGAAAAATTTCGCCGTGAGCGGCAGTAGTTTTTTTGCATAGCCAAGTAGATATGTCAAATTACACAAGAACGTTAGAAGAACACATACTAAAGATGTAAGTGAATTCTGATGCCTAATAAGTTATCGATGAAAAACATAGTACATTTCAAAATTAGTGCGTGATCTCTTAAGCGCTGAAAGAAAATGAGGGCTAACGAAGAAGACTTGCTTCTTCTTCTTCTTGCTATGCTTCAGCGTCTAGCATTGGCCAGCATTGCAACTGCCCTGTTCACAGACCGCAATGGTTTTAACATAGTTAAACTTTGGAAAAAAGCATGATTATTAGTGAATGCTTCAGTAAATTTATACAAAACACTCTTCCAAATATTTCCATTAACTAGCGTGCATGTTTTATTGCAATATAACCTTCTCTTTGCAGTAATGTGGTGAGGTACTTCGATTATAAAACTTTATTTTTCAATATCAGTGCAATATCGGTGTGGCAATGTAAAGCGTTTTCTTTCTCTTATAGCAGTAACGGTCAGCTGCAAAATGTATCTGCTTGAGATTTTACATGCTCTTTTATGCCAATAAGAGATTCCCATCATATGTGTGGCAGCGACAGAAGCTAAAGCCTTCTTGGTATTACCTATCCCTCTAGTTTTGCTCTTTTAATGGTCTACTACACTGCTCATGAGATTTCCTCGTTTGATACTACATGTGAACATGGAAATCCCGTGAAGATTTTAATTTCTACCGAAGGCACGGTGACGTAATACGTGGAATTGGCCACAGGTAAAAAACCAGCCGGGACCTTGATCCAAAAACGAACATTTGGTTGGCAGGACCAATGCGCAAGCGATCACCTCACTCAGGCTTCCTAAATTTTTCCTTCACAAGGCAAGCCAAAGGTTCGCGGTTCGATTCTGATCCACGATTCACGCCGCTTTTTTCTCGTGGCAATGTTTATGACAATTCTTTTTGCAATAAAACAGTTCATTTTCTCATTTTTTTATTTTTCAAATTTTATTATTTTCATATTTTTTCGAGAGAATTTAACCTAAATTCAAACGATATGTTTATTTATGTTGATAAGTAAACAATTTATCCGCAAGATCACGGGTATAGGTCAAATTCTTAATATTCTCATGCTTATATTACTCTGCGAAGGCCACATTACACAGTAGATTTTATTGTACAAACGAATGTATGAGCTCTTACATGAGGAAAATTGTACCGTGTAAAGCGGAAAATTCTATGATCGTCTGATCGACTTAACATTCTATGATGCATTCCTTTGTTTAATAAAATGTACCGTGTGAATCGGCCTTAACAGTCAAGAGTTATATGAGTACATTGGTATTTTTACCAGTAATACCACAGCCATTCGCGAAGGGGTTTTCGATAGTGTGTAAATTTTGCTCGAAAAATTAATAAGTACCTGCAACGACTAACTAGAATAAGCCGCAGATTTCTCAGCCGTACATTTCTCAGTCGCCAAAGATACTGGAATCATTTAATTGTCTAAACAATACGTTGTTCTGATAAGCAGAAATCGTCGGCGCTTTCTTCTTCCTAAGCCAACGCAACACGAAGCCTCCGCGGCCAGACGCGGAAGAGGTCGCGTCACTCGGGAGGAAAAACGATCAAAGGAGCGGAGGGGAGGCCTCTTCTTCGAGACGCATGAGAAGCCTCGCCATGTGAGAGAAAAAATCCTCGGAGCGCTGTGTAGCGGTCGCTTAAGTGACCCCAAAGTCGGTGATTGTAGGACGAAGGGAAGGGAGGCCGGGCGAGTCCCCGGGGGCGAGGAATGCGAGGGCACACGAGGATCGGCCGTGTCAAAGGTCGCCGGGAGGCCGTAACCGACGACTTAAACCGACCTCGATGTTTCAATCTCGTATCTCGGCTGCATTTTTCCCAACGTGCTCTTCCTCCGGCGCTCAAACGTGGCATTTGGATCTTTTTGTGCCGAAACCTAATACATGTTGTGGTAAACATAACGGGGATATGAAGCAAAAAGTATTATGAACATGATGCAACGAAGAATCTTGGAAAAATAAAGAGAATCACTTATATTGAACTGATGATTTTGTAAATGATGACCAAATATCGAATTTAGGAACAAAGTATTTCAAGTATGCTCCTCAATAGGATTTATAAGTATACATATTATTTTCAAATCGGTTATGAAAACTAAAGGTAACTGTTCGTCTGGCCATATAGATGACGGGATATATAAAATAGGCAATATCTCACTACTGATCTACTATTGATAAATATAGCCGACATTTTTCTTAAGAGCGCAAAACTTTCGGGTTACTGTCCAGCAACTCAATCACGAAAATGGATATTTGAACATCACACGACCTTAAAAATAACCTAAATATAACCCAAAAAATTATTTATATGGTCAAATGTGGAATTTTTCAAAGTTTTCACCTCCGCTATTAAAGATATTTATTTATTAGCAATAAATAAAAAAACTCATTCGAGCAATTTTTTTCTATCGACATTTTGACATTCATTTACAAAGTAAAAATGTCAACATTAGTAAGTCAATTTACGAATTTTTTCCAGTGTATTGAACACTTTCACTCTATAATTCATTATTGCTCATCTTTCTATATTATTTATAGTAGTACTTATCAGATTCCGATTCAAAAAACGATCCAAATGTCACGCAATCCAGCAGTTGTCCTCAGTAGTGGGTGGAGTAAACATAAAATCTTCAGATACAGTAAACTATCTTGGAATTACCTTAATATCTGATATATCGAGGGGATTACACATACAGAACATACGTGGCGCAGCATTAAAGAAACTAGGTTTTGTTAAATGTATAATAGGAAGGTCCTCGGATGAAAAAGTCAAAGGGAGATGCTATTTCGCTCTGGTTAGGCCACTACTCGAATACGCCGCGAGCATTTGGGACCCTGGTCAAATAAATTTAACCAAAAAATTAATAAAATACAAAGTAAGGTATGCGCTTCGTTGAAAACTGCTACGAGGGCACACATAATGGCTCACAAATTTTAGAGGGATTAAGGTGAGAGCTCCTAGAGACTCGGAAGCTACACGCTAGGCTTGGGTTTCTTCATAAATTTAGAACTGATATTTTTCAGAGCGACATAGAGAATATTATTATGACTCCTCACTCCATCTCTACGTCTTACTAATAAGATAAAATAAGAGAGATACACTGCCGAACAGATAGGTACAAAAACTCGTTCTTTCCACGAACAATAAGCGACCACAATAAAATTTGAGCTCCACTAAATACACTCCTATAATACACGTCACCATTTCACCTCCCAAAAAACTTACATTTTTACACAGCTGATGACCTAATATTCCCTGCCACATGCCCATGAGGCAGCTCGCGGGGTATTATGTAGATGTAGATCTATCACCAGCCCCTCCCTCCGACCTCTCTTAGTCTACTATCACCACTCAAAGCTAGGAAGATTGCGTATTCCGCGGACATTTCCTTTCTCCTTAACCGAAGCTTAAAAAAATAAATAAAGAGCAACAACCAGAGAAGACCCAAGCATGCAAAGCCCCCCACACACACGTGGATGGGGAAAAACAAAAGGCTCCGCTTCTCCCGTTCACCTGTCCATTTTATTCGGACGGATTTATCGCCTCCTCCGCCCTGGAGTGCTATCCCGCTCGCTCCAAATGGGAATGTATACACACTCCCCGCTAATGGCCGTGATTATTCTCCTCGCCCGATGAAGTTGTCTGCATTGATTCATTCCCGCTTCCGTGTCCACGGAATTGCGAGGAGGGAGGGGGCCTCGCCGGGCTTAATGGAATACTTGCCGACAAAAGATTTCAATCTTTAACTCATTTTCTGCGAGGTCATCTATTAATCATAGGCTGCGATTTCTGTCATTAACTTTGCAAACTACAAGACTAGAGTAGCCGCAGTCAAATTCATTCCAGATAACATTCAAAATTATCCGACGTATTTAAATATCGATCTTGCTGAAAATGATTAAAGCGAAGGATATGTTACCGGAAAAAAGGGTACTTAACTTATACATAAAATATCTATGAATTTCGAGGCATTGTTTTTCTAGACTAAAAAACAGGATCAACTGTTATTTTTCTCCATATTCAAGTGAATAATTTACGTACAATGTAGTTATTTATATATTTATTTAATGGTTATTACTAAGGTTTCTCCTCTAGGCATCTCTGCACTTTATAGTTAGTAAAAATTTTCAACTCTAAGAGCTAAGAGTACAAAGCTGAAATTGGTATTAACGTGCAATAAATTATGTATTAATATGAAATATATACAGGTATGTAAAGGTTGCTCGTATCAGCCATTAGTGCAAAACTTAAACCCAGAAAAAACAGTTATGCTAGATTCGGTCAATGAAAGCTGCATTAGGATACCTTGAGCCTTCCAATTATACTTCAATGCAGGCATACGTTTTTTCGTTTTCTCTCAATTACCAGCAATTTTTGCAAAACAAAGTATAATACTTTAAATGTCTCGTATAAATGTCTCGGACTCTGAGAAATTTATTCTTCCCTTGGAGGATTCACTTTACAATTAATATCACAAAAGAAATCAAGACCATTTCAGCGATTGGAGTAAGACTCCATAGACGATTTAATTGGATACCAGTATAGAGCAGAAAATAAATCGGTTGAATTCCAAATTACTGATCACATCGACTTTATGAGGTCTTAATGAAATATAAAATTCCAATCATAGAACTCGCAGAAAATAATAGAAAGAGCGATAATAATGTAACTTAAAATGAAAAAGCAGACACACATGAACAGACTAGGGTATCCTCCTGGTATTTCACTTCCTGGACTATCTCTGGTAGTCATTTTCCTCATATTTCCTCATATTTTTATTTATCCTGGGTTAGATGGGACAGAACCGTCCCCTCTTTCCCCAACCCAGTTAACATACACAGACACCCATGTCCTAGACATATTCTACCCAGGCGGGACTCGAACCCGCGACCCTCGGGTTAGCAGGCGAGGACTTTACCCCGCCGCCACGGGGGCCGACTTTTATTGTGCTCAAAGGATAAAACCGTCAATAGCTGAATTATCATAAGACAATATAATGTAATCGATAGCTCTCAGCTATAAGGATTCGTAATTAGATCCCACATCGGTAAGAATAATAGGCAAAATTGAATTAAAATCTCGCCATTATATGGTAAATCATCACACTCTAAGAACTCTCTAGTGCTCGAGGGATAGAATCGTCAATAGCTGAGTTATCCTAAGGAAATTAAATGTACTCGATGGCTCTCAATTTAACAATCCTTTATTTGATCCCGAATTGGTAAGAATAACAGTCAAAACTGATTTGAAATCTCGCCATCATATGGTAAATGATCACACACTAAGAACAGTCAAGTGCTCCAGGGGTAGAACCGTCAATACTTGAGCTATCCTCAGGCAATTAAATGTAATTAATGACTCTCAATTATAATAAATCCTAATTAGACCCCGCAGCGGTAAAAATAACAGGAAAAATTGATTTGAAATCTCGCCATTACATGGTATATCATCACACTCTAAGAACTGTCTAGTGCTCGAGGGATATAACCCTCAATAGCCGAGTTATCCTAAGGCAATCAAATGTATTCATTGGCTCTCAATTATGAGAATCCCTAATTAGACCTCGCATCGGTAAGAATTACAGGAAAAATTGATTTGAAATCTCGCCATTACTTGGTCAATGATCACACGGTCTCTGGTTATATCTGAGACTGAGAGCCGCCGCAAGATTTCCTCGGACGGTACGCAGAAGCTTTTCAAATGCAGGCGTAGAGAGGAAAAATAAGGCACCACTGCAGTAAGCCTAGAGAGCCCTCTCATTCAAGGAGATGACATCGCTTGCTCGAGTTCTCCGTCCCCGGCCACCAGAGGCGCGTTGTCGAAAGACTGAGGAAAGGTAACCCGCTCATTGACCGGGTGGCTATGACATACGGTCACGCGGAACGATTACAGCAAAAGCGCATGACACGTGGCGGTCCATAGCATGTGACTTGGATGGATGCACTCATAAAACAGCATTGCCTTTTGATCTAACGGATATTCGCTGGTAAAATAAAACGCGGAATTTAAATGGGTCGGATTTGTATTTCAAGAGACGACTTAGTGGAATATTTGCGCAAAAAAATGAACCCCGGGGAGCGCACACGACTCACGTGGCGCGCGAAAAAAAGATTTGACTCACGACTAAAAGGCTTCCACCGACCTCAATGAAAAGCGCGGATGAGCATTCACCGGTCATCCTTTTTTTTATTTTCGGTTCATCCCTCCCGCCGGCGACCGTGGAAATCCAGCTTCTCTCTCGTGTACCTGTCCACTGCGTGACTATGCATCTGTTTATTTCGGTTTCAAATCCACGGATAGAGCGACTCGGTCTATGTTTACGCCGGTGGCCATCTTTTTCATTTCCCCGCGCGCAGTTCCCATCATTCCCCGCTCCCATCCTCTCATTCACAGGCTGGCGTAACCTCATCGTCTTCCCACCCCCACTTTTTCCCCATCGCCCGCAGATATAGCCACTGCTAGCTGTAGTATACAACTGTGCTAAGGCCCATGTCCTCCTGCCTCTGACCTCCGCCACGTAAACGCGCATGTCCTCCGATGCCAGCGCTCCACAGTCTACTCTCGGCTCTCTCTGCCCTCTTAAGGTAGTTTGAGCGAAATATCATTTTACCTAGAAATCAATAAAATTGGTCTCATTTGAAAGAAAAATATATCACCCTTCAAATCTAAATCTCAACAATCAAAATCAAAAATTCAACCCCTTACCACATTACTTTCCTAGATATTTGCCAGGAAATACAAGCCCTTTTATAAGGGAATTGGTACATTTATGTACTCCAGAGAGACATTATTTACAAAATGAGGCATTCCCTACACTTAGATCTCGTCAAAAAATCAACTGTGTGTAGTATGTGTTTTCTCAATTATTTTTGAAAATTAATCATATTGTAACCGCAGTAAATTCTTCGAGATCACAATTAACCTTCCGTTTTGATGGAGTTTCAAACGTACCGCATGAAAAAAATGAGTCAAGTTAAAGACTTATTTAGATATTTTCATTTGATTAATTATAATTTCTGTCATGTAAAACTATATTGTGACACCATTAATAATGCAATATTCATTTCGTGTGTCTCGCAGCTGGTGTGAGATGAATTAAAGTGTATAAGTCGAATAAGGCATCTATTATGATCAGGGAACTATCTCGCTCGTACTACCTTAATCCCGGAAATCCTTCGTCATCCGGGGAGACCACATACCCACGCACCGGCCAACCACAGCGTCTAGCTAATACGCCATTCCCAACCCTTACAATTAGTCCTCTGTGTTGACTCTCCCCACTGAAATGAAAAATGTGACCCTGTTAAAGACGATCATCATCTTTGGTCACTCAATCCTGAGATTGTATTATGAACGGGCCCCGTCGCGGGACGGGAGACGGGACTCGAACACAGTTTTTATTCGTAGAATCTTGCCCTTGGAGTCAGAGGATTGAATAATCACAGAGAGATGAAAAGTGAAAAGAGAACTTGCTTTGTACTTCCTACACTGTTTTATTCTCTCCGACCATGGTTTCGACTAAGTTTCAAACGTTTGTCGGCCCCGGTGGCGGAGAGATAATGTCCTCGCCAGCTAACCCTAGGGTCGCGGGTTCGAGTCCCGCCTGGGTAGAATATTATCTGCCCAGGACATGGGTGTTTGTGTCTCGTCCGTTGTTACTGTTATTCACCCGACGTAAATTGGTCCATTGTGCTGTATTCGGGGTAGTGAAGAAAATAAATAAATAAATATATAAATAAATCCAACTGGTTCTTCTTTCCTACAGAGTACCCCACTTGATCCTTTCCTCGTCTACTCTTCTGTAAACTTCTACACTTCTTGCTATGACCGACCATTTAATTTTTGTTATCCTTTTTCCAGCATCAGGTTTCGAAAGCTTGAATAGTCCACGCGAACCACACGCCCTCCTGTTTTTAAGACTTCTAATATTCCTCCTTCTAAGAATTTCCTCAACCACTTTCACCCACAACTTTGTCGGCCTACCTCTACCTCTCGCACCATTCATTTCACTCTTATATATTTTCTTTGTTATTCCATTCTCATCCATTCTCTCAACATGGCCAAACTAACGAAGTACACTCCTTTCATATATGTCCATTACTGGAGCATCTAACCCACATTCATTTATTACCCACTCATTCCTGACTCTATTCATCCTACTTTTGCCGCAAACACTCTTCAGATAACTCATAACTCAAGATTTACACGACAGTCACAATATCATTTGCAGCCACAGTTAATAAATTTATTGAGCTAGCAAAATATAAATTCATAATTTATAGCAAATCGCGTCAATATCCGAGTTAAATTCTATTGGTGAAAAATTGAGATGGATTTATCAGGCTAGTACAATACATTCACAATTGCTACCAAATTACTAAATTTGTTGTGCTATCACTACACCACGCCTTTCCACGTGTTTTAATCCAAATCACTGCCCATAGCCCTCCCTATATGACATTTAATTGCCCAACCTGAAATAAAATTAACCTATGGCATGGACAGTTGGTGAGGAACATATAAAGACATAATTTCTTCGGGAGAGAGTAATTCATACCACCGATCATGAAAATTGCTTCTTTCAAATCCTTATATTTATTTTAGGTAAGATATTGCAAACTATAAATTATATAAAAAAGTTTCTCCATGGTAAAGGTATATTTTTATATACTTAGCACTAGCAAGGGAAGTCATTCTGTTTCTGAGGGTGAAGGTTTCGTATCTCAGCGATTAAAATATTGCGCCAGATAAACTTAAATGCATCTTACCTCAAAGGTATTTGTTCAATTTTCACGAGTAATACTTGATTTTCCTTCACTCACGTCATATCTATAAATGGATATAGAAATATTTATCCGAGAGATCGTGACGTGGCTAAAAAGTCTATAGGATATTTAAAAGTATCCAGCTATATTTATGCAGTAAGCGTAAGTAATATACGGAAATGTAATGCCTTAAAGGTATGTCAAGTAAAAAGTTGCAATCAAACATTTATCACTGCCAGCCATGATCATTCATCATTAAAGTGGGCTCATATTTTTCACATACTACATACTTTTGCAACTATTCCACTAATGCGTGATTTCTCTGACTATGTTATGACAAGGGCTATCTGATGGCAGCCCGATACCCATCTACAGCAATAGCAGCCTTCTGATAAATCATTCAGTTCTCCAATAATTCAGTGCACATGAAAATAAATAAGACGAAGGATAACATCCTAATATGGGGCAGAGTAAAGCTGAATGCAGAAGTAACACGAAGAGGAGAGAAGTTAGAGCTAGTGGATAACTTCACCTATCTCGGAGGTACCATCACGTGGGACGGAAGAAGTACAATGGACATCAAGCGAATAATAGCCTAAGCTAAGGAAGCCCTCAGGGTAAAAAGACAACCGCTGTGTTCAAATAAAATAGGACCACAGGATAAGAAACTGTATGTGAAAACATCCGTGTGTAGCGCGGCACTCTATGGATCGGAGGCAATGATCATCGAAACAGCTAACTAGAACCGACAACAGTACTTCAAAATCTGGAGATGGAGGGGAATGCTGCAGATAAAATGGACGAACAAAATAAGAAATGATGAAGTTTAAAGAAGAGTAGAAGAGGAACACAGAGACACTTGACACAATATGGGACGCGAGAGGATAGAAGAACCAGATTCATGAAGAACACAATCAAAGGTCAAGTATAAAGAAAGGGCCCCAGAGGAGGACCCAGGAATATATTCATGAGCCAATTAAATAAAAAATACACAGAAAGAGCTACCATGTAGTAAGGTGCTTAGTATTAGATAGGGAAGAGTGGAGAGCTGCAGTCAACCAATCTCAAAATTGAACGACCAATAAGGTTAAACAAATCATTCACTATGTAATATATTACACAATGTAATATACAATGTAATAATACACAATGTAAATCATTCACAATGTAATATATATTTCGATCATTACCAGTGATAAACCGATTACTTTATATTGTCATGATTTTTCATACCTACATCTACGAAAAATACTGATAATAATAAGTCAAATTTTAAATAAATGACATCAATATCAACGTATTCATCCATTATTAATATTATAGATCCTCCTAATTTTCCCGATCACCTCTTATGTAATAGACGTAAATACATGGTTATGGAGGGAAGAATGAATTTCTCAGGGGCTAAAAAATTTAAAAAATATTTACTTGTTTGTCGGTAAAACACATTATATACATCTCTTGTGAAATCCCTGGCTTGCAATACGATTTTTGGTGTGTAACCAAGTGTCCGAGATAACGTTGATACATGCAAAATGAAGGTAGCTTTGATTTTTGCAGGCATTTATTTAAAATATAATACTTCAAATTGCAAACATCGCTTGTACTTGAGAGAAAACGAAAAAAAATGTATGCATGCATTGAAGTGTAATGGGATTGCACAAGATATCCTAATGCAGCTATCATTGACCGGATATAGTATAGCTGTTTTTCCTGGTTTTAACTTTGAACTTAAGGCTATTATGAGCAGCCATCACATCTACTTATGATCAAAATAAAAACACTTAGTTTTTTCCACCAATGTATTAAACACACAAATCGACCGGTTTCGGCCTTTTCGGGCCATTATCAAGATTACAGAGAAAAATACCAAGAGACAGCACATTTTACACACGAAATCTCAAGGAGAGGGAGGTGGCTGAAAGAAGGGGGTGATGAGAGGAGAGTAAGATTTGAGGAGGTGATTGTGTAAAACTGCAGGGGAAGGAACAAACAGGTGGTGGCGCCAGGCTCAAGGACTACGGGGATAGAGGTGGGGGTACTGAAACAGAGAACAAGGGTGAGGCGGTTGAAGGGATTATGTCATTGAGTGGTTTATCGCCGTACACATTGTAATATGTCAGAATTTCAAAATTTTCCAGGAAGTCCAACTTTCCCCCCTTGTCACAAACGTGTAACAGCTTAGGGGTAAAATTGGATCTGTGACACTCATCAACTAGATGCTCTGCAAAATTTGAATTTTTGTCACCATTGACACTGGATTTAAAATGTTCCATTATTCTTATATTCAACTTTCGTCCAGTTTGACCAACATACAAAGAGTTAAATTCAGGAGTATCACACTTGAGTAAATATACCCCACTTTTATCATTCAAGTCAATTTCATACTTAGAATTAAATAATAATTTCTGGAGTGTCACAGGATTATACAAGGAAATTTTGTATTTATTTTTTGGGAAGTGTCTATATAGCTTATTTTAGCATATTAAATGATATATTTTAGCATATTTATAACAATTTTAGCTTGTACTCTTAGCTCTTAGAGTTGAATAAGTTATAATATAAATATAAGCTGCATAGATGCCTAGAGGAGAAACCGTAGTAATAACCATAGAGGTGATCATGTTACATGGGCCAACCTCCACGCAAGAAATGAAAAACACTAGATATTGTACTGTCCGCTATTTAATACATAAAACTTAACGATACGTGTTTCGGAACTTGATTGGCCATAATAGATACGTGTTGTTAAGTTTTATGTATTAAAATAGTGGTCAGTATAATATCTAGTGTTTTTCATTTTAATATGCAGTTCCACAATATCTGCCTAGAAACTGTTGACTCCCCGCAAGGAAATTATTTTATTTTTACTCTGCGGTCTCCAATCCGCCAGCTGTTTCTGTCTTCACCCCAGATCCTCTCCTCTTAACACCTAACCTCCCCCCGCCACCCCTCCTCACCTCATCCTCCCCTCAGCCAGTTAAATCTCCTCCTTCCCCACACACCCCCAACTATCCCACAGAGGCACCTGACCTATCACTCACTTAATCTTCGTCCCGCTCCTCCTAAGACATTGAAACAGAAAGAAGAAGATCCCATTCTTCCTCTCTCTCCACTCTCTCCCTCTCTTCAAGGCTACTTCCGGATCCTCTCTTTCTATCTCTTTCCGTCTTTCCCATCTCTCTCCCGTTCCGTTCTACCCTCATTCATTCTAATTGACTCTCCTACCTTTCCTCGGGCTTATCCGAGTTGCTAACGAGTTTTTTCCCACCTCGGGCAGACGGGAGAACTCGCCCTTCGAAGACCCCTTCCTCTTTCCCCCCCAATGAGCCGTGGGATGGGCTCTTCTTGAATCCCACAGACTACGCCGGGGAGATAGGCCCGTTTCCTCCTTCCACGGCCTCCATCGAAAGAGGGTACTCACTGCACAGCTTCTCTCAGCCCTCCTTCCCTTCACGGGAAAGGGCATCGCAGTGCGGACGGTCTGAGAGCGCCCTGATTGAGATTTCACGAAGTGCCGTCTGCCGACGTTCATTTCAGGCGAAGGAATCCTATCCCATTATTTGAGGGAGAAGAAGTGGATAGTCTACATCCATAAAAATGCCCAGAAAGCCGCCGCTGGTGAGGGAGTCGAGTTCAAAGCTATTATAGTGCGATCATGAAAGAAAAAGGGCAAGCAAGAAGATAACTTATCCTAAAATGAAATTAGAATATTAGATTTTTGACCAATGTTTACTGCATTCATACGATATGCGTGCGAAAAGAGTAGTTTCGTTCAGATATTTTTTAGAAACGATCTACAACATTTATTCACGTTAACCGTGAAATGGTACTCGAATTTTATCCTTCGTCTACGTCTCTATATGGCTCCAGTTGAAAGTATTCTGCGCCTACTATTAAGCAGCGTTTATCCTAATCTGTTACCCAACAGGCTTCAAAAGTGGTGTCTTACATGATACGTGGGTATTAAATAATGTGGGAAATAAAATAGAAGAATAGATTAATAAACTTCATCCACAAAGTCTCAATAAACTCAGACATATCCTATCCTCCACTGTTTATCCTCTATCCTTCGAGTGCGTATTAATGATTTTCATTCTCAATGCAGCATTCAACGGAAGAATAAAACCCTTTTATGAAATAAACCTTCTCAATCTAATAAAGTAAGAACTAACAACATTGTGGAACGCTTAATGTCTCATGTGAGCCACATGAAAGTTACACATGACACCAACACAGATTTTTCCGAATAAATGCCCACAATATTGCTCCTTAGAATAAAGACTTTTCTCAATAGATACGGCTTTACTAACAATTGGCTGTGAGTCTTCATGCACTATGACAACAAAATCGCGCGAAACTCTTCACGATGCCCTCGATTACATGACCGAATAGATATCTCAATAGCAATCACAATTTCAGTGCACAAATGCATGGATGTACTGAATAGCACAAATGTTTTCGCTGAGGTCAGAGACTTCAATACAGTGCTTTTCTTTGAGATTTAATTTCACATTTATCTAAATAAATTAATCTTCAGCTTTCCTACTTGACCCGATAGACAAGATGAATTTTCTTTCTCATTGCTATTTAATTAATTTGGTCTGATTTTTTCAATCTTTCTCATTCCCCAAACCTGTGCCTGCAATGTAAATGTTCATTCATTCATTGGTTGCTCAATCCTTAAATTAGTTGACTGCAGCCCTCCACCCATCCCTTAATGCTTAATGCTTTAATGCTAGTTCCCTTGCCTCCTGGTATATCTTCCTATGCACTTTCCTCTTTCTTTTTTCCATGAACGTTTTCCTTGGTCTTCCTCTGGGGACTTTTCCCTCTAGTTTACCTTCAACTATGTTTTTCACAGATTATTTTCTCACGGTGTGTCCAATCTATTTAGTTATACTTTTTTTATTGTGTTTTATATGGTCTTTTCTTAATCTACTCTCTGTACACTTCATTTCTTTTTTTGTCCGTCCATTTTATCTTCAGCATCCTCCTCCAGCACCAGATTCCGAAGGCTTCTAGTCTGTTCTGGTCAGCCTTTCTAATGGTCCATGCTTCTGATCCATAGAGTGCCACGCTTCACACGAATTTTTTCGCAGGTTTAAATGTTTAGTCCAAAATAGGCAAAAATGAATCATCATCTTTGGCAGAATAAAAAAATGAAGTGCAACTGGATGGTACAGAGTTTTCTGTACTAGAAAGTCGTTGCATGCTCCAAAATATTGAGATGATATTGCCAAGACGACAGCTTAAGATTCTTATGATGAAACTTGTTTTCTTACTTTGGGAAAAGTACATATATCATTGGTTTGGAAGGTTGGCAGATTAATTTTCGAGTAAGCTGGCAACTGATGTTACTATTCGCCATTATAACAGGTTTGTAAGGTATGACTGTTTTGGAAATAAAGATGGGGGAAAATACGGCGTAAAGCCATTCTAAGGGAGAGAAGTCAAGGCGTCCCTTGGAATTTTCATCTTGAATTCAGAGGACGAGCACTGCGGATGAAATGTTTTTTTACAGAGTTCTTAAGAAGGGATCGGAATTGTAGTTTCAAAAATTTCTATCACACTTGAGATACGAACCCTGGCCTTCTTGAGAGTAAGTCATTACTTCAGGACCATATCACCCCGATCCCTATTTATCTTTTGCGTTAGTTGCAATCCATTATATATTATCTTTAAATCTTAAGTAGATGTAAATTTGATCGATATTTAGTTTTTGTAAAAGCTTCTTCCCTCTTAAATTGGTTAAAATTTTACAAGTTCCCAACAATCTAAGTCGTAAGAACTTAAACGTTAAGAGGGAACGAGTGTATATGAGCATTTAATTATTCAAACGACACTGCGTTCAAATATCTATGCGCATAACAGTTCAAGCCATAGATCAAAATAATACAGAATGATTTTATTTTGCTAGATGGAAAGTTTCCACAATATCAATCCAAAATACATTATGACGCTAAGGTAGAATTGGTAACTTCTTCACCCTTTTAAAGGTAAACAACGGGAAACTAAAAAAATAAAATGAACACTTTTTTGCGGGTTAAATATTTCGTAGACCCTTTGATTATCACTGCTTTTTTGAACTGAGCTCTATTATTTGAGAATTGTCGTCTTAAGGCAATTTAGGGGGTCTTAGCAAAATCAAATAATGCAAATATCATTTCAGATATGGAATCAGAGGCTTCAAAATCACGAGCAGGAAACCATTCTGGAAAGAAAAGTCGGCGGTCCCAAAATACGCAGCATTTAATTGGAGCTTCAGAATCTGCACTCACGATAAATGCTCTCTTCACAAATCGATTCTTTGAATTTTCGGTCGTTCCGCTGTCTGCTTGGTTCCAATAGGCTTCACGTTGATTTCAGTCCGCTGCAGCACTCGCCAAAATATCGCATTTCCGCGTCGGGCGCCATCTGTCGACCGGTTGAAAGAACTAAAACGGAGTGTTCGCTTTCATAGAGATGGGCATATTGCAAAAAATGAAATTGTGCATCAGCGAGACCAAATATGCCTCGCCCGAGTCCGCGCTTCGAATGCGCTAATTTTCCTCCGACTTGCAACCAGCTGCAGCCGCCGGCGTCCTAGCGTTCAACATTTGTACGCGGCAGCAGAAATTTAAGCGTACGGACTCGCTCAAGTCTTATGAAAAATAAAAATCAAGCTTTATATGGAAGTCTCAAAGCGTAGAGTGAAATGAAATTGGTATTCATCCACTTCTTGAAACTATTTTTCAATCTTATTTTGCACCACCGTCGAAATAAGCACCGATAATCTTTTATAACGGGAAAACTAACGGTTAACGATGGTCGGCCACACACAATCATGACTTTAGTGGTGAATAATAAGCCCAGATGAGACTTGAACCCGCTCCCCAAGGGCTAGCAAGCGAGGACCTAATACTTTTGACACAAGGGCCCACAAATAAATTGGAGCTAGCGGACAAAGAATAGCTTAAGCCTCTTGTCTTGCACTTCCTGCAAATATGCCCTATTGTATTATCGAAATAGTTTGATACGGACATGAAGTAACCCTTCACCGTTAGACATACCAAACGGACGATTAAAACAGTAGAAAATACAACGTGTATGTCTCCAATCGAGGTCACATGCAGAGCCCCGTTCGACACTAAGAGTTCTGTGTAACACAATCAAATAGCAGATATCATCGAAGTGTGGAGATAATTAATAAACAAAGAGCGAGAATGGAATAATTAAATGAAGATTGAGTTAAAGTTCAATCACCTATTTAACCTGACCCGCGAAGCCAAAGGCGGGCGCGTTCTGCACTTATAATCTATATAATATTATAAGAATGAGAAATATTTAATAATATACTCGGGTATAATTTCAAAATCGGATAAAATTACAGACTACCACTTGATTTTTATTCTCCAAAGGGATTCAATTTATTCAGCAGTATTTGCAAATAAGTCTTTCTTCGGGGCTATACCTATCGCTAGTGAGTGCTTCAACCAGGCCGTGGATGATGGGTTACTCAAGATAGAGTCGTCCTGAGCGAAATAAGCACGCTTATTCGACGAGTTAGCCGTCATGAAAAAAAGTGGTAGTACCGAGTGGATAACAGGAGTAGATTTAATAACCGATAAAACATTGAGGAAGGCATGAGAGAATAAATGATGAGATAGAAGAAGAGATAAAAAATGAAAAGGTTTACAAAAAAAACTGATTACTTTGGACGAAGACTGAATTCATTTGCACGATATGGCCAATAAAGAAGAGAGAGAAGGTATGAGAAATCGAAAAAAAAAGAAGAGAGTTTTTGATGCCTGTAAATATATAAAAATGAACATGATATTAACATTTTTGCTTCCTCCCACAAATTTCTCGTACTAGATTACTTTCTACCTCAAATTGTCGTTTCTCCTCATACTCCGTCCCCTCAAACTAGCCTATCCAGTCCATTCCACTCCACTTACACGTCTCAAAAATCCCCAAGTCAAAGTGTATATTTTCTTGCTGGGAGAAAGCTTGCAAACCAAAAGACGCTGGACTCCGTATTTGGGTATTTACAAAGATAGTTCACATTTTAAACAAACTATCAGTGGCAATGGACTTAATTTTTTCCTCGTGGCATTCTTCTACGAACATGATTTCTTTGCAAAATTTCGATCTACATTTTTTTCCAATAATTTTAGTTCCTATTTATCATCTTGATTCACCACTTAGAGTAATGGTTTTTAGAAAATGGATACCCTTGGCTACGATACTGAAGTTGCAAATGATGTCTGCTTGACGATAAGGTTTGGGCTCACCAGCTTCCTTACAATTACTATCGTAAAAGAACTCCATGGGTGGAATTCAAACTCATCCCCGGGGGAGTCAACTTTCTCCAATTGGCTGTACATTTACGTTCTTCCCAAAGGCTTACATACCCGTGGAATATTCGTTGCAATGCTTTCAAAACTTAAGGAAGTTTGAACTAACATGATTCAATCATTAATAAATTTTAAATAAATATTTTTCAGCATTTTCATTACAAATATCATTATGTATATCGTCAGCAATTATTTAATATAGGATTTTCAATCATAATCTATTTAAAACCCACACAAATCATAATTATAATTTCCGTAATATTGCTTACGTGTAATTTACTCTTAGAACCTCTTATGTATTTTCCAACATATCCCTTTCAGAAGAGCGGCATGAAATTTCAAATGAGCCCCAAGATGAGCCACAGAGTAAATAAAATCTCCAAGGATAAGTAATGGCAGTATTTATCGAGCCAGGTCAAGGAGTGATCTCACATTGTAATGCTAACAATTTACCAAAACATAGCTTTCAAAAAGTGAACTGATAACGTCATACAGTTCCTGTGATAATTTATGCTGTCCTGATCCATCAAATCAGCACTTGTATAAGCGTCAAAATGGCTTCCAAGCTTCAATGGCAGCCTTGAGAAAATGTAAACAATTAATTTTCAATGAAAATTACTTTCAATTTTTGGTTACCTACTATCAGACCATAATTTTAGGGATTAAAATCAGACCCCTCGCAGAAACGATAATTCTTTATATACAAATAATTTAGAATTATTTAACGTGAGTGCTGTACGAGAACTTTAAATATGGATTGAGTTAATGACTCAATATCTTTATCGTTACGGTAAAATTAGAGGGGGGACATGAAATCCCCACGCATTCCCCAGAACTATACTGGCAGCTATCGGTTAGTGGAAGACTTAAAATGTGCATTTAATGTTTCATTTTTGGAGTATTTATAGAAAAACTACCTTTAATTTCAATAGCATACTATACACGCTTTCATTATTGAAAATACTAGTGTCCCTTCCATCGTTTTCACATGAGCTATTCCAATCAATTCGTATGAGAGAATATAAAACAATCTACAGCCATCTGGAAGAATATTCAAAACAAGACGTTGAAAATACCACAAGTAATGGTGACAACAGTTTTGGAATGCGAATGACTTGGGAATGAAGAAGAAAAGAGTCAGGGATAATCCACAAAAGAAATACTGACCTTCATGCGGTTAAGTTACCATTCTTGCCGATGTACACTAATGTACACTTAAAATTGGTGGAAAAGCTGACTCTCCTATGAAAATAATCCGATCCGACGTAATCTTCGGCACAAACATCAAATTGGACTGAAGCATCAAGCCTAGAGTGTTTAATAAGTGGAGCATTTGGGTCACAGGCTCATGAATTGCAAATTTTGAATCAATATCGCGGCTACGCGCCAAATCAGAGTAAGTCTCTTTCGTTTTTTCACTCTGTTTACCAAAACATCCAATTTATGACGTGATTTCCCGAGTAATCAGAGGTAGAATTTGGTAATATTATCTTTGCCGTACCTGTGTATTCAATTTTATTTTTAATGGGAGCGAAAATAATGTATTACCATGTTTCCCGAGTGAGCCGCACTCGTGCACACGGCCTGAATCTAGCAGCCGCCTCGGCCCCTGCCCCTCGCCCCCTCTTTTCCGCCCCTTGACCCTCGCCCTTGCCCCAAATTCCCAGTCAACAGGACGCAAAGCGCAGCCCATGTCAATCCCCCCCACTTGTAAGGATCCAAGCACTCACTAATCAAAGCATAATAAAAATAGGAGCTCTTAACAAGTGTGTCTATTCATGCGTGAATTTTGACACTAAGTGCTAGCTACACAGATGCAAGAATAATGACAGATACTATACTATTCATCCAAGCGCAAAAAATACGTTACATAACACTTAAAAACAGGAAAATTAGGGTCTTCGGATTGGCATTTGCTTATCATACCTTCAATTGAGAACCATGTATCACGAAGATAAAAGCATACTACATACATTTTTAAATGGCTAAATTTATTAACAAACTTAGTGAGTAAAAAAACACTTGGTATGATATTAATCATGGGCAGATTGATTTGAGTATGGTAGTAATAATAAATCAATATGCTCATAAAAAAATATTTCAATATTTTACCCAATACCAATGAACCAATTTTGAAATGAATTTACCAATGAACAAAGTATGATTAATCTAAAATGCCATTTTAATTCCTTACTTATTTCATTCAATTTGACAATTTTTCATAATTTTGGCCCCGTGCATTAGTTGGTATCTTAATCAACTTTAAATTTGCATTCGACTCAGAAAAAAGTAGTCTCCGTGATGACTCATCAGGCTGTAACTGACAATTAGTTATTGCTCATCGCCACTTTGTGCACAAAATATTTTCAGTACATACAATACATAGTTCCTTCACTTAATGAACAAAAATCTCTCAATTTAATTGCGTTGGCCTAAATTTGGACATTCCCCTTACTTTTATGCTCTCAAGAGAATTTCACATTTAAGTGGAAGGCTTTAAGGTTAAAGAAGGGATCCCATATGAAACGCCGGCATACTACACCAGATTGGGCTGGACTAAGCAAAATGATAGATTTTATTACAATTGGAATTATATTTGAACTGCGGTGGTACAGATTTACAAAATTGTTTTTGACTGAACACAATTTTTAAATGATTGGTGAGTTTCTTCGTAAAGAAAAAATAAGAATGCAAGTGCTTCAATATCATTTGAGTTATCTAATTTTCTCTAAGAGGGATATCTGCCAAAGAAACACCAAGAATTCACAGCAGGAGAAGGAAAGAGTATTGGGGCGAAATTTTCTCCAAAGACAACCCCAATAGTATCATCTCGGCGTGTGCTCCATAAATTAGGAAACTTTCAGTCAGGATCCATTTTAAGAATACAAAGAGGCAAATAACTCTTTCAATATTTACACTCAGAAAAGTCTTTCCATTCCATCAGAAAGCAAGAGTAATTCGCCACCTATGGTAAATAACTAGTTCATGCAATAACTATCTTCAATTTAGCTACTACACAGAAACAGTAAAGACTAAACGGTGGCTGTGCAGCGGAAAAAACAAATGTGCATCAGACTGCGACAGGTTTACTTGGCAACGCGACAAAAAGTTTAAAAAGCGCTGACGAAATTATAAATTAGGAAACTTTCAGGCAGAATCCATTTTAAGAATACTAATGGTCTAATAACTCTTTCAATATTTACGCTCAGAAAATTGTATTCCTCTCATCAGAAAGCAAGAGTAATTGGTCATCTACTGTAAATAACTACCTCCTGCAATAACTACCATCGATTCAGCAATTACACAGGAATATTAAAGACTAAATGGTGGCTGTGCAGCAGAAAAAACAAATGTGCATCAGACTGCGACAGGTTTCCTTGGCAACGCAACAAAAAAGTTTAAAAAGCGCTGACCATCAACGACGAAAGCGCTGAGCATCACGCAGAAAATGGTCTATTCAAGCTCTTAAGGCGAGAGCAAACGACTTTAAACGAAATTGCGAGTCCCCATCAAAAGAAAAAATTTGATTTGAGAAGCTTTTAGCGAAACCTCATTTTGAACTCATCTTAAAGAGTTTTTCTACTATGCGGGGAGGCGAGTGAGAGAGGATTCTGCAGTGGGGGGAAGGAGGAGTCGAGTCTGCAGATTTCACCCCGGGCGTGGGGGAGCGTGACAGTGGGGGAGGAATAGTTGAGAATGGGGAAAAAAGACATTTGAATGGTTTAGAGGAGTTTGGAATAGGTTTCACCCCTATTTCGCCCACCCATCCGTGAATATATATGAGCAACCTTCCTCCCAACCCAAAACTTTCATTCAAAAACCCACCATTCATGCGGCCAGTCACAAAAAAAACATTGAAAAAATTACCGTGCACGCTCTATTACTCATTTTTTTTATTATTCTTCAGGATCGTCCGTTCGTTTAGTCTATTCTCTGGAGTAATGGATACAATAGGCGATCAAACTGTACATGAATAATTTGACGATTTCACAAGCTCAGGTAAGGCTGTTGAAATCCAAAGATCAATTCTGGTAATGCTCTAGAGGAAATAAACCTTAATCTTAGAAAGATAATGCCATATCACTGTCGCGTGTATCATAAATGTATTATGAGTTGCTAACCTACTGTATTTTGAGGTGTATATCTTTCTGAATTCTTCCCTGCATTCTCATTTAATCCACCCTACCACTCAATTTTCCATTCATTGTGCCAATCCTTTCCTCTGCCATCTACATCTACATACTACCATGTGAGCTACCGCATCACCGTATGTGTGGTAGAGGGTGTTAGAATACCAGCCAAGTAGAAGTGTAAAGGACAAGGTTTTAAGAGGTGAAATGGTGAAGTGTTTAATGAGAGTGTTTTTATTCGAGCTTAGTTTTGATTATGGTTGATCATTATGCATTGAATGAAAGAATATTTGTACCGATCTGCATGACAACGATTTCTCTTGATTTGTCGCTAATGTTGAAGTTAGAAATGTAGCGTGGCGTCCAAATTATATTCTCTTTTTGTTCTGAATTTCTCTAGCAAACTAAGCCTAGTGTATAGCCTCCGAGTCTCTACTTTTATGCTTATTGGACTTTTTCCCTTCATTCCCAATCACATCCATGATGTTTTTCTGATAATAAACACAAATTTCTTTCAGTAACTCTAGAACTGAGATAAAAACTCTTTGACTCATCTTCCTTTTTACATACTGCATTTTCTTTACTGTTGTCCGCTTCGTGCCCCTAACCAAAACTACTTAAAACAAAAACAAAACTAAGGTAGTCAAACTATTCCATAACTCCCCCAAGGTCGACCTTTAGGTAATTGACTAACGTCTAGCTTCCTTACCGGTACCATCCTTGTCTGTTTCAATATGCTAACTCGAGAATCATCTTACTAATGTCTAATTAGTACACGAATGTTACAATAAAACAAGTTTTATCATAATGTTGAAGTTACCAACCATTTAAAATATAATTCTAATACAAGTTGTTTTCATAAGTAAGAAAGGAAAATGATTTTGGAATTCTAATCTCAGTAATGGATCACTAATTTTTGTCACTCGTTTATGTATATCAATTAAATATGACCAATTTCATATTGTTTTACATTTAAATGCTGAAAAACGAGTTTCGAAGGCAAACATATCGATCAATCATTTCGATAGATCATAATTGATCTCAAAGAAATGGCACGTGAGCGTTTCAACATTTTTACTCCCATACTTGACTTCAATATTAGTCGTTTCTATAGTTACAATCTGGGAAAGAGCGTGAAAGGTAAAATATCGTTATCTATAGACCATTATTTTGGAATCAGTCCCAATAAAAAGGAAATTTTGTCCTTTCAGTCAGGGTATGTCAACCTTGTTGGTGTATTTCTGTATTATAAATATATTTAGTGAATTTACCTGCCTTGAGTTTTCCATTGATTGCAATGCTTATTTGGGCATAAATTCTTTTCTGAAGTAAAGGGAGACTTTTTTATCAGGGATTTGAAATTTCTTAGGTGGTCGTCGAAAAGCAAATCCAATACCAAACATCAAGCTCGTGCGTAAACTGGTAGTCCTCGGTAATTTATAAAAATAAGTGAGTGCGTGTTAGGCCAATTGTTGCTTCATTATTAGGATCAGAAAATAACATCACTTAACCAGTATCCCAGACAGCACACATGCTATCGTATACTTATACCACATGCATACTTAATGTATACTGTTTCCTTTAGAATCCGCATACATGCTTTAGGTACTAAGTATACATATACTGTATACAAAAGCGTATACAGAATCAGTATACAAAAGGTATACATAAACACTTCGTATACGGGTTGGCTTTCAGTATACATAATTTCTAACTAAAGTTAGAATATATGTAATTAACATACTTTTAATATCCCTATTCTTGGGGATGATTTGGAATGTTTTTGGGTTGGCCCCACACCCTTCAGCGAGGGGGAACAGAGGGGCCACTTCCGCCACCGTAATGGTGCTTATCAAATAATTCTATATATTAATTAGTAGATATATGATACAATATCATCAAGAATTTTATTCCCTTTTAATTTTGACAAGCATCTTGCCTCAATATTACCAAAATTGCTCATTTATTTAGACTATTTGAGACTGATCCTTATCCCGTATCACTTGCGACTATTTCAAAATGTATTTCATTTCGTTCATTAGTTTACAACCACTTCGTTGTTCTTCCTTTGTTCCGACCTCTAAGTCTCGTATTACATTTTCTTAGTCTTAGGGCATTTTCTTGGCTCATAGATTGATAAACGTAGATAAAACTAATTGACTCATTTTAATTTCCGACAGATAACATTACTCTAATAATTCCATCACCTCATTAACCTCTTTGAATCCTACATAAATTTTAAACTAATTGTTACCCCATTCACCCGATCCAAAAACGCGCTTAGATGCAGTTTTAGACCAATTTTAAGATTGATTATATAAAATCGATCCTGTTTTGAGATATCAGCCGAATGTAAGTTCTTTTTTTTCTCCAGGGATAAATGCTTAGATATTGTCACATTTATGAACACACGCTCAATTTTCCCAATCTACAGCGCACGCGACAGATTTCTCTTTGACAGAATGTACGCATGGAGTGATTGTATTTCATCGCTATCTACTCGTTGAAAATCCCAGTTGCTGATGACTCACGAGTTCGGTTTTTTAAATATATTTGGTGATAATTTTCCCACGTGATTATTTGATAGCTGTGTACATTAGTAAGCAGTGTTGCCACACATTAGACTGAGGTACATGTGAACGGTTGATTTACTAGGATCAACAAGCTCTGTGATAACTAGCGTGTCTAGCTGAGAATCGTAGCATAACCTGATTTCGTGGAAAGGTGATCTAGCTCACTATATTTAGTAATATTCTGCGAGGTAGAATCAAGTTGCTCTAAACACTTCAGGCTCTCATAGGAAACTTAAAAATAGACTCTCCTCAACAGCTGCATTGAAATCTGATATTGAAAAAATATCGATTACATTCTATGCATTCGTTACCCCATAGCATATTCGAGTTCTAATAATTCACATAGATTTTAAAAGTTTTGTAATTCCTTTGGGGACTTCGGGGACTTTCGGCGATTTTCAAAACACACCGTCCATCATCCATTGTGGGCAGGATTAAGATCAACGTGTTCCGAGGCAAAGGGAGCAAACGGTAACACTCAATACGTTGGTTGATTGTTATTAAGCGGATTCAATTACGATCTCCAGATGTTGACGGCACCGGTAATGGGTAAACCTTGTCGAACTCTGAATTTTCCATCACACCAAGTCAATGTCAGCCTTTCTTGGGAGAGTTTTTGATCAGTTTTCACAAAAAGTCATTTCCAGATTCTCCACCTTACTTTTTAATCGAAGAGTGAAACATAACAAGCCCTCAAAAATATTTGTTATTTCGGGTAATATATACTTAGATATAAAAATACACCAACAAAGAAATCTTTTGAAACTCTTTACAACTCCGTGAAAAAATCGTTTCTGAATTGGCAAAGAACGATCTCGAAAATCTTATTACATTTCTATTCGACGGGTAGATGGCGGAAATAATCCGAACGCCTCCGTTTCGTCACGTCGCGTCAGTTAGCGCTGATCGTAACTCCGCCCTAACTTTTCCGTCACACCACGTCGTCAGACAACAAAAGAAGAGTTTTTGTTTAAAAATGTTCAAAAAATTGTACAGCTTACCAATTTACTTTTTAACTTAACAACGGTAAATAATTAGCCCATATGATGCAGTAACAGTCGATATTTTCTCCAGTTATTTATGTTTTGATACTAAAATACAAAATTAAAGAGCAATTTCACAGCCGCTCAAAGTTGCATTTCATAAAACGTTCACGAATTGGCACTGATATCCTCTTATCAATTGCATTACATTCCTACTAAACGGAAAGGCGACGGAAAAACTGAATGCTACAGTCCGTTTTCGTCACGCCGCGTCAGTTAGCGCCGATCGTAATCCCTCCCTAACTTTTCCGACCAGCCACGGTGTCAGCCAATAAAAGAAGAGTTTCCGTACTTCAATTTTTATATTCAGATTAACCATTTACTTCATAACAACGGGACATAATTAGTCCACATGATGCAGAATCACTCAGTACTTTTTTGAGCTTTTTTTTATATTTTGATATCGATACACAAATGTAAAGAGCCACTTCACAGCCGTAGTTTTGCCAACGCCATAGTTTCATTAACCGTTTGAGTGCGGCATGACGTGATATCATGTTATGGTTGTCTTCACGCTGCTTCTGATGACGTGATATCACGTCATGGGTACCGTGAGTATTCCAGCTTTCACTAGGGGGCCAAGCAAAAGTTCCCTAGTGAAAGCTGGAACACTCACGGTACCCTTGACGTCATATTACGTCATTAGAACCAGCGTAACGACAACCGTGACGTGATACCACGTCATGATGCACTGAAAGGGTTCAAAAAACGCACACAAATTGGCGTTGAAATCCTGGTGTCAATCGCAAGGCATTACTACTCTAATGGAAGGTGACGGGAAAACGGAACGCCATTGTCCGTTTCCGTCACGCCACGTCATTTGGCGTCGATCGTAATCCCACCCTTACCGTGAGTCCGCACCGTTTTTGTCCCGCAGCGCTGTTGTGAGTGGTTGCTCCGCCAAAAGAGGCGTTTATGAAACCATTCCCAGGGGCGGAGGAGGGGGTGGGGTGCGAACGCGGGAGAGGGTGTTCGCCAACCCCCAGACAACACACCCGTCGTCCTCCATTTTTCTCCGCGATTCTCATCACCCGGGTGCTCCTCGACGCCATCCATTTCACTTTGGTCTTGAGGAGGCGCGCGCTCGCGCCAGCGAAAAGAAAACACTTCCAACAACGCCTCAGTCACCATGAAAAGAGGGGGCGCCCCCCCCCCCAGTCCTTCTTCGCCCTATTCTCTCTCTCCCTCGCCCTTAGCACCTCGGCACTCCCGCTCCTCGCGTCCAATTTTCATCAATCTCTCCATCTCGCAGTGCATCCCACTCCTTCACTTCTCCTTCAACTCCACTTCCTTTCCTCACCCATCCATCACTCTCCCTTTCCTCCTCCTCTCCTTCCTCTTCCCCTTTTTCCTTTTCCTTCTTCTGAGCGACAAAAATATCACCCACTTCGCGAGCCCTCGTATTTCTTTCCTGACTGCAGACAACTTGAGGCAATCGAAGCGAAATGTGACCTCTTGCGATTGGATTGATATTTTGGTAGGCGGCTGACAGCTAAGGTCATTTTCGCCATAAATGGATAGGTAAGGCAGGAAGGGTGCATAGACACCCGGCGTCGGCATTAGCCTTCTATTAACGAAAGGCGCCAAGAGAATCACGGTTTAACTTCTCATCCGACAGACGGAATACTACTCTTGAAGTGCCCTCCACAAGACACTCAAGTAGGGTTCGGCTGTCCTCTGAAAAATCCTCCGAAAGACATTCAAGTAGGGATCGGGTTTCCTATGAAAAACATCCTCCTCTGCAGGGATTTGAACCCTGGCCGCCCGTATGGTTAGCCAATACTCTAGCCAACACACCAACCCTATGCACCTGATGGTGCCTCTTCCCATTGAATGAGTGAATAAATGAATAAGCTGTGTAATATCCCGACGATTTAAACACCTCTGCACCCACTCTTCTACTTCCAGTGCTAGGTACAGGTTAGTGCAGTTGCTATTTAAAACTACGCTACCCCCTTCTTTTCCGTTTCCTCCCCCCCACTTTTCCATCACCTGTCTCAAGCTACAACCACTGCTTTATGTTTTTCCTCCTTGGTCCACTCAAAAAAAAATATATAATCCCATTCCCCTATCCCTTACATCTACATTCACCTTCCCTCCCTCCCCCCACACTATTCCCAACGCTGTGATCCTGGGCAATATATCTACGACGCGAACCAAAGAACGCCGCACATGATAATGCCACATTGTGGCGAAACGCGTCGTGCCAGTAAATGAATTTGTGGGAGATTACCAAGCGTTTTTATTCAGCATGGATATAGACAACTTCCACCAATTCCACCCCGATACATTTAAACGGATAGTGTAGTTCTAATTAATCGCATTTTCCTCTGCACGTATTTAACGCTTGTAGACGCTTGGGCGCCAGGTCCCCAGTTTTTTATGAGAAAGAATATGTTACTTACATGCAGACATACATACCAATTACGCCGTTTTCTTCCGGGGTAGGCACAGTCACCAAGTTTCACTCATAAATATATATTTTTACACCTAACTCTGCTTCAATAATTTCCTCCATACTGACCTACCCTTGCAAAACTCTTTTTCCTCATTTGCTCCCATACACTGCTTCATACACGCCCTCCTGTTTTTAAGACTCCTAATATTCCTCCTCCTAAGAATTTCCTCAACCAAAACTTTCTCGGCCTACCTCTACCTCTCGCACCATTCATTTCACTCTTAAATATCTGTTTCGTTATTCGACTCTCATCCACTCTCTCAACATGGCAAAAGAATAAACTGAATGTTTTTAATACTGTTATACTTATATTAATCAAACGGTTTAAGGCCTCAGTTTTATTAGTGAGAGGGAAATATTAGTACAAAAATCTATTCCTTGAGCCTTTCTTATTTCACTTGAATGATACATGACTTGAATATTTCGATGAAATGACGAAGACCTGGAAACGACTTTCCACCAATTTTGCGCATAATTTCAGACACACATTCCACTCTCCGATCATAATAGTATTCCAAGTAGAGCTGATCTTCTTTGAACTTATTTTCTGAATTATAAATGTGCTCTTTCAGAAAAATTTGCAAATATCCCCCAACGGTATATAACTATGGCCTTATTCATTTCATATCGTAAGTTTCTCTAACGTTTAAATATAAAAAATCCGCCTACCCAAAATTATTGATGCTGACTACAATTGGTCAGTCACATCCCCAAGTTATATTTGTATCGACGACATAAATGATTTTCTAAGCATTATTTCCTAAAAATTTGCGTAATGCGGTTTCTAGGCTATGATTCCACGTTCTAAAGCCTCGCTTCAAAAATCAGGACTTTGCTTACTATTCTGAACCGCGGTTTTCCCTGAATAGCGTTTCAAAGCCGCATTTTTTCCCGCATCGTAACCGCTTTTCCATGCAATTCACACGAACACACATCACAACACACACACAAAACAAGATCGCTATACCATTCATAAATCCAGCATTACACTTGGGAAAGAATTAACCGTGACACATTTTTATTTTCTTAGTATCATCTTATTGCCAGATGATATTTATATTCTGCATCTCAACGTAAGATCTGTTTTTAAATAAAATTGTAAAGATGCAATCACCCTCCAGCTGCATAAACTAACTTTTATCAAGCCTATAAATCATTCAGGAAATTATATGAGATTTTCAGCATAAAACGTTGAAATAGGTTTTTTTCTAATGATCTGCTCCTGCAAAATTCATTTCTGCCATCGTTTACGCCAACGGAACTCGGTAAATTATACCTTCTTGCAATTTTTGCACAGAATACATATTTCATAAGCAGACAATCCTCTTCTTTCCTGTGATACTTCTTCTACCATAATACCTGGAAAGTGTTCAAGACATTCTTTTTGGTCATCGAGAAGTCGAAAAAAGATAAGCAATATCCACTTTATATAACTGTAAAGTAGTAAAAAAAACAGCTAGAAGCTAGAAAGCCAGCTAGAAAGACTGATCTTCATTGTTATAATCGAGGAAAGCGAAGATTGAATCGGTGGAATTGTAATTTTTTACGTTTAGGTGATCAAAAAATAATTTATACGTTTCAACCACAATGAACTTCCTCAGTCACATAAACGCTAATATTAATTTCTTATCATATTTAAATGAAAGCGAATATGGAAAGGAACAGTTTAATTGAAGAAGAGAGAGAGGATTCCGACGTCCCATTACGTAGATACAGCTTCATGAAGTGGGATGGCAAATAATTGTAGCTGTATAATATCACCCAATTTCAATAATAAAATGCGGATTGAAGATGCAAAAATAACAGAGACTAAAGGAGGCGAAGGTGGGTGGAAAATGGCAAAGAGTGAAGGCTATGCCTATGAACGGTATGATGAATCCTAGAACGAAGACTACAATGTGCAAGAGGAATGTTGAACCATTGAATGGGTCATGCATTTATCCATGGCGCTACATACTAGAAAAATTAACCTAACCTACGAGACAGCTGGTAATTATATTGCATATGGTCGCGTTGTCCCCTATAGATAGCTAATTCCGTTAATGCCTTTACCAATGATGCACAAACTTGTCCGTGAATAAAAAGGAAGTTTTTGGGTCAATTAAATAAACACCTTAAGGTAGTTTGAGTGAAACATAATTTCACTTATAAATCTGGTCTCACTTTAAGGAAAAATATCTCACACTTGTAAAAATACCAAATATCAGCCCTATATCACACTGTTTTCTGAGATTTTTGACGAAAATTTTCCACTCCAGAGAGGTTTTAATAAAAAAGTGTCGAATTTCTAGCAACTAGATATTTATATTCGATTACTCAGTATTTCGGCCATATTCAAGTGTATTATAACAGACATGACGATAAAGAAAAAGCTCTTAGTATTTTTCACACTCAAAACTTTTATTTCTGACCCAGATTCCGATTGCTTTTCAATCATTTTCAAAGGCCTTAAATTTTCAGAGGTCAGGAATAAAATTTTTGAGTGTGGAAAATACTAAGAGCTTTTTCGTTTTCATCATGTCTGTAGTGCCATTCCACAAAGTTACGCCTTCAACCATTAAGTTTATATCATTACACCATTAATTGTGCAATATTTAATTTAAGCTTCCTACAGCTTCTGAAATTAACACGTAATTCGAATATGGTCTCTATTATGACTAGGGAACTATGTCGCTCAAACTACCTTAAAAGATTTATTGACTTATGCTCCGGAGTAGAAGGAAACTGAAGAACGCTGGCAAATGGGGAGGACAAATATTGACGCAAATAATTAGGTGAGCGTGAGTTTCTCGGATGCAATGCGCCCAAAAACAAGAAAATGAGATTTTCCTTCTCATCCAAAGATGAGAATTTGAATGGAGGAACAACAACGAGGTGGCGAGGCGTCGCGAGGCTCTTCTGCGAAGACGACAACGTAGATGTGGTGCTCAGCTCGAGCCGAATGCAATTCGCAAGGTCGGCGCAAGAGCGCGGTTCTTTCGCGGGAAATGAAACCCTGCCGCAACGATGGTGTAATTTGGGAGGGGGTAAGCGGCGCCATGTGTGTGCGCCGTACGCTTTTACAAGGATACGACCGTCTTCTTTTTTTTATCCACTAACTCCCTCCCGCCTCTCCTCGCCACGCCATGCCGCGAGTTTCGTTCGTAAAAAACGCAACCGACGTGGAATCTTCCTCCCCTCTCCTCTCCCGCCTCGCCTCCTCGCATCAACCCCCGAGTCCATAGTCTTCAATATTCATCCCCTTTTCCACCCCAACCCTCCCCCTTTTCCCCGCACCCCTTCCCCTTCCTGCGAGATGGCGCGCGAACCCCATTCCAACGCAGCCTCACTCCCTCCGTGCTTCACTCTCTCTGCCAAGGAGGCGCGTTATGAGGCGGGGACGATGACGATGATGGAGAACTAGCGCCCCCACTCCCCAGGGGACTCTTTACTCGCTTGCTCCGCCGTGAGGAGGCGCTCAGAAAAGGAGAAAGAGGGGGGAGTGGCCGGGGGTTGGAGGTCGGAGGGTGAGGAGATGGAAGCGTCCCTAACGCTGAAAGATGAGCGTTCCCGTGAGCATTCTTGCTCTTCCGACCTTTTTTTTCCCTCTCAAACCGAGCCAACGCACTAGAGTCTTGAGAACAGAAAGTCTTGACAATCTAGTTCACCAGCTCCACCGAGAGGAGGCGATAGAGTTATCGACACCATAGTGTTGACTTCTCAGAATGATCTGAGATGTTAAACATTAGTAGTAAAATACATTTTTGATAGATATGGAGACATAATATTAATAGAGACGGAGGTTGCGGACACGAGATACAGGGCGTGCCGAGCCCAGCCGGAGACTCTGAGTCACCTTCTCTCCGGCTGTAGCTATTACACCAAGTCAGCGTATATTGCTAGGCACGATGCTACTCTGCGGGTGTTATATTTCCATCTACGGCACCATTTTGGCATCGACGATACTCCCGTGCTGCTCTATGCCCCTGGAGATTTTGAGTCCATCGTGGAGAACGATAAATGCACCATCTGGTGGAATTACTCCTTTTCCACCACCAGAGGTTGGTGGCGACCAAGCCTGATATAGTTCTCCTCGACCACCTCTCACGCTCCAAGTTCGTGATAGAGTTTTCAGCTCCGGCTGAAACGAACATAGATGCAAAGGAGATGGAAAAACAAGCGAAATATCAAGACCTGCTTTTTGAGCTTCGGCAAATGTACCCAAGACACTCTGTTAAACTGATTGTCCTCATTATAGGTGTGCTCGGTGGAGTTAAGGGCTCGCTGTTGGAGAAAATCTAGTGCATTCCGTCTTGCGTGGCACAGGTAGCGTCACTTGCAGCTCGCATGCGAAAGACCGTATTACTTGGGTCCCTCCGTCTACTCCGAACGCACGACCCAACCGCAGCGTAGCCACCAATCCGACGGGCGTCGGATGTGGCCACGAGTACTGCCCAACTGCCGAGAACTGCCGAGTCCCCGGCCGTTATGACGGCAGTGAAACCTGATGCTTGCCAAGGACTCGGAGGGGAATATTACTAATGTAACAATGAAAAATACTTTTTAATATTATCCACTTAATTAGAGTTTTCTTTGACATTATAGTTCGTCGACTCCACCGAGCGGATACAACACATTTATCGACGCCATCGAGTTGACATCTAGAAATGAGATTAGTAGATGAGTCAATTCAAGCTTATATAGAAAAACAGCACAAATCTTAAATCTCCAGCAGTAATTGATCCTGAGGTCGCCTTGACACATATATGTGTACTTCACTCTCCTTTCAGCAAATCGCTTCACTTCTACTTAAGTCTTTACTTTTATGTTCTTCGTGATTTTCCTGATGCGATTCTTGATGTTTCTCAGGAATTTTCTATATTCATGTCTCCTAGTATTTCCCTTTCAAGAGAACTGCAAATTTTATCCAATAAGTTTGCCTCTTATTCTTATTAGAGACTTTATTATTTATATTTCTCTCCAAATCTGTGGGACATCACAGAACGAGCTGAGTTCGTGTTATTCATTAATAGTGAAATACTTTGTAATATTACCCACTTCATTTATGACCCGATCGATTTCAACATTCATAGCACATTATCAAAGAACCGTGGAACTAGGCGCTTTATCCCGTGGACATTGGCACTTAACGCTCGCATACCCTCTCTCATAATATGCACGGTGCTTGTGAGGACAAATTGCTTCTTAAAGGCCCCATGAGATTCACAGTGGAAGAGGACGTCTGGGTAGCTTAACTGGTTAGAGCACTCGGCGCAAAATCGAGGGATCTGGGTTCGATTCCCAGGCCAGGTGAATGATTTTTCAACTGTGAATTTCACACAATTCATAGCACATATGCGCAAAACCTCACCTCATCTAAGCGTAAAACATCGCCATTCTACCAATGCTATTCTCCGTTTCCTCGATAGGAAAAATGAAGATAGTCTCCTAAGCTTTCTCATTGAAATCTTTTCCGCTATGCATATGAGATGAATACAGTATATCTTTCTCGACTTCTCAACGACCAGAAAGAAGACCTTGAAAGCTTCTTGGGTATTACGATGGAAGAAGCGACTGAGGAAAGCTGAGGATGGTATACATGGGATAGAGGTACTCAATATCGACTATTTACTTTGATATGACGGGCACAGTGGTCCATGCACCCTGATTTCGCGTAATGGACGTTGAAATTGATCCGGAAGGAAATAAAGAGTGGAACTATACAAAGTATTATATTAATAACGCTTAACACTGTATATATCCACAACGTGACGCCTCATTCCATCAATATAACTAAATAGAGGTGTCTACACAAAAATATATTTTTTATGCTGAGTTCTCTGTTCTGGTTTGGGGGGGAACATTTTCTCCAAAGTTTTGCGTATGGAGTAAAGAATAACCCAGGTTTTGAGGTTCAGCATGGCCCTCATCATCAGGATAGCTGATGCCTCGATTTGATCGAAACATATTCGTCGATTCGTCGATTCCCATTTATCTGCCCATCATGTCCAAGTCTTTCATCACCAGTAGTCATTGATCGCTTCATACATAATTATTTTTTCACTTCAAACTTCTCCTTAATGTACCCAATATACTGTATCCGGAATCTCTCTTAGTAATTCTGCCTGCTCATTTCTCCTCTCCTTATTTTTCAAGATGCTTTCGTGCCGATGTTTTGTTGCCTTCAAAAACGACGCAAGCATATACGAATCTTGAAAGCTCAAAGCTTTGACAGTATTGTCCGCCAAGTCTGCCAAGCGGATACAATACATACTCCATCGTTTTGAATTCTAGGAATGAGATAGGTAGATGAGTCTGTGCAAGCTTAGAGTAAAAAACAGCTCTAATCTTTCATCTCCAGGAGTAATTCCTGAGGTCGGTTTAATATAGATGTGTGTCCGCTTTACTCTTCTCTCAGCTAGCCACTTATTTCCGACATAAGTCTTTAAATTTGCGTCCTACATGATTTTCCTGATGTATCCAATTATTGACGTTCCTCAGGGATTCTTTCTATTCATGTCTCCTAACAATTATCTTTCAAGAGAGCCGAAAATTGTATATAATAAGTTTTTCTATTCTTCTACTCAGAGGTTTCATGATTAATTTTTCCTCCAATTCTATGGGACTGTCACATCGGTAATTTTAGTTAGTCATAATAGTTATAATTTCATATTTTTATATATTTGTTCGCTGACTAAAGTAGCAGTCTGTAAACGAAATTGCATTCACTTCCTTTTAGTCACAGCTGTGGCCCTCATTTTATGGTGGAAAGATAACTAGCATAATGCTGTGCAGAACTAAATACTGACAATACAACATGTGTCAATACAGAAGCCTTAAAGAGAATATAATCTCTAGAAGAAGATAGTAAAATCTCTAGATGCCTTTAAGTTATTTCACTCAAATTCCCATTTGTACTGAATACGTTGAATAACGCTTATCTGTGGTGAATAATAGCGAATTTTAGCAGAGAGTGCAAATTTACAGCGTTTCGAACGTTGATTTGGCTGGGCAGTTTTGTTCGAAATGACGACTTGGGCCGCATATTCACAGGTTACCATAGGTGTGCTATGGTAGTTAATGTTCATTTGACAAATTGGCATTCCTATGGGGGAAATAGTTTCCGAAAATCCATTTCGATATAACTATGGATATATTGAAAAAAACGACTGAACCGAATGGTTTTGACATCCCAATCCGGCTATCACTTTAACTTTTTCTTGACTCCAATTGAGCACAGCTCGTCAAATTAATCACCATTAGCCTCGAAGACGGTCAAATTTAGGCTATATTACTCGTCTATACCCGCACTCAACGACTTAGTAGTCACCATTATTTTGTAGAAATAAGAGCATGTTCCCGTTTAAAAGAGTGAGAAGCTTAATCTTACTTACTCAGAGAAAGGCTTGATGAGAAAGTTGAGGTTTAATAGAAAAGTTCCTCTGATACCCTTCCTTTCCTTTTCCGATCTCTTCCCTCGTTAATTTTATATGTGCATGGGCGTCAAAGTGAATGGGAAGTCCCTATAGAATCTCTTTCCTTGCTCCATGGCCTATTTCAAATATATTTGATTACCGTGAGCGCTTCCATCTAGTAATTTAGAAGGTCTAAGTTAGACCTGGCCTCAGGGTCATTTATTTAAGAAATTCTGCAAGCTCAAAAATAGCATCTGAAAATAGCGTATTATAAACTGAGAGGAAAAACTACGGTCTCCAGAAAAATCGGACCGTTATTTTGCCATGAACGACATGATTTAACCGTGAAGCGTTTACTCAATCTCCGCGCGATCACTAAGGCGATGTGGAAATAATATAAAATAGATACCTTTAACAATTATAATTAATAAGGAAACAAAAATACATACAGAAAACTCAGGTAATTTCCGACCACACACATTTCTCTTCATCGAGATACAACCACTCAATAATAGTCAATTAACAACACCGTGACACAAAGACGAGAACTGAGCACTTGGTTCCCCGCCTCATTCGAGGAAAACTTCAGTCCGGCGCTTAACTCCTCTGCCCCTCACGACCACGACCATGAAACACTCCGACTCTGAAGTACCGGGAGTTATAAATGTATCGTACTCAAATTTGGCACAGCTCCTCCGAATATAGCTTAGAATATAGCCGAATAACGTCGATTCCAACGGGACGATTCCATCGCAAACTACGGCATTCTTATTTCTGGTTACTCTATCTCCATTTAATTTCGTGATTATTTTATTTGTAATTCATTCTTTAAGATTCTCTTTTTTAATTTTATGAACGAAATGAGTAGTGATTTTTCTTAAATTCATCAAACAAACTTGTGAAGGCAAATTTACGTCCAGTTTATTTATTTTTGCCATTTCTCACTAGTTCTTCAAATATCTTCTAAGCTCATCTCTTTATATTTGCAAAATAAACTTAAAATATACAAAAAAAATGAGACTTGCAGCCAATACATTTTCACGCGTAGGATAATAGAAAATTTTCGGATTTGTGTGAATTAACTCGAAAGAATACCATTTTCATAATACAGAACACCCAATCCCAGGCTACGTGATCCATAAATACTATGAAAATATATGAAGTTACCGTACATTTCTGCGTGCTAGTCAACATCAGTTTGTAACCTCGTTGAGTATGCATTTGCCATCCTTACTCCACACCGGAAGATAAAAGGTGGAAATCACTATATTGCCACCATGGGAAAACAGAATTCTCACGAGTAAATTATTTCATGATATAAAATCCTGTTATTTCCGGGAGTGAGCTGTTCGAATGGATGTTTTTATAAGTGTGATTATACCAATTTTATATTTTTTTGGAAAACTGTATAAGTTAGAGATCACTTATGACTGGGAAATTGGTCAGTGTAAATCACAAATAGGAGTCTTGATCGCTTTTTGTGCCGGTTTATAACCAAAGGCTGCTTTTTTCCTCCTTGAGCGATCTCTTAATGCTAAATAATCGATCCGAATTTTGTAGGATATCATTTCTTCACCCCATAGCACAATTTGAGGGGATAACATCGAAAATCCAAGGGGAGCGGGTTTGTGTTGTGGCTAGAGTACTGGCTAACCATAACCAGGGTTAAAATCCGTGCAGAGGAGGATATTTATCAGAGGAAACTCGGTCCCTACTTAATTGTCTTGTGAAGGGAACTTCAAGTGTAGTACTCCGTCTGTCGGATGAGACGTGAAACCTTGGTGGTTCTCTTGGCGCCTTTCGCTAAGAGCAGTCTAACGCCGACGCCGGGTTTCTATCAACCTTTCCTCCCTTACCTGTCCCCTATGGCGCAAATGACCTTAGCTGTCGGTCGTCTCTCCAAATATCCAATCCAATCAATAATCCGATATTAAATAAAGAATAAGCCACACCCTAACGTGCATTCCTAGAGAATTCTCGAGCGTTTACTATTGGATTTTGCATTTTGTATGTAAGAGTAAACCCAAAGGCTTGGGAGGCCATATTGCAGAATGAGTATGGTTAGCTGTCTGCTGTAAAATGAAAGAATAATAAAAACAGTAACCATTAAGTGGAGACAAAAGTTAAATTCATAAAATTACGGAGGATATAGCCGCAATCAGAGTCCTCATACCTGCATTGAATTATGGAGATAAAAACTTGGAAGTCGCGTATGAAGATAAGAAAGACAAAATTTAAAAATTCCTTGGTGAAGAAATCTTCCCGCAAGTCATACTTGAGAGGAGAAAAATATGGAAAAGAAGTCACAAAAACAAAAATGAACATTAACACTGCTATTAAAATAGACTCGCATTGATGATAGGGCTTTCTTGACTTCACCACCGACAAAGATGCAAATGAATAATACCTGGAATCGGAGGCACATTCGCATGATTATATTCAGGTAAAATGCTGCATATGTATGGAGTAAAAGGTAGCACAAGCTAGCCAGAAGCAAAAAGAAATTAAGATAACTTTGGTTTTGCCGGAGTATAAAATTAAAGAGATGAGCTTAGAAGATATTTGAAGAACTAGTCCGTACGATGGTAGTCTGAGCGAGGCATAAGTCGATAATTTCTCTATCTGTGCCCAAGAGTAACTACATACTTGCATCAAGCTTCATCCCATAAGAATAGAAAATTGGACATTTGAACCTAATGGTAAATTGAGCGAGATGTCTCATCACGGAAAATCAACGAATGTGGTATTTTAACGAACAAACTCATTTATTTTGAAACAAATGCATATACCTTAAAATTAAATCTATACCGAAAATCATACGTTTCCGCTAGTTACAGTCTCAACCCTATAGTCATGATGACTCCTATTTGAACCCAAAGGAAAATTAATGAAGAAGTTATTCATTACATTTCTCATTAGTTCTATAGCTGATTTCATTGCAATTTTTGCAGAATCATTAGTGTCAGGCGTATCTTTTTGCTGATGTCTCCCCTGGGTACATGATTTCAATGGTCTGATTTTCCACGAACTCCTTTCTGTGACCAATCTGGCAACGGTTACCTGAACTCAGGATTTTTGTGCGTATTTCCACTACCAGTTCAACTCCAAAGGTACGTGCACGCCCTTCCACCACTTCGAGTGGAGCGAAAGCAGTTCAACAAGGTCTCACTGAAATTCATCGTTTCGGGGAAAATTCTTCTTCGAATTAATTCACACAAATCCGAAAGTTTTCTATTATCCTACGCGTGAAAATGTATTCGCTGCAAGTCTCATTGTTTTGTGTTGAACCCAACCGACGAGGCTAGGGTCAAATCGTTTGTTTAGCTCATATATCATATCGCCAGAAATTCCGGGGACCTCTCCCCGCAAAACCAAGGCAGTGTGAAACTCGAGATGAAAGAAGGTGTTTAACACCGTTGGAGGTATTAAGGGGATGGGAGGAGGGGTGTGGAGGGGAAGAGATGAATGAGAGACGAAAGAGAACATTTTAGGGGGGAGAGAGGAAAGGCTGCGCATGCGCGACCGCGGAGGATTATGGGTAAAGAGGGAGAGAGAGAGAGAGGGAGAGAGAGATGCGAGGGTACGAGGAAGAAGAGAAATTGATATTGAAGAGGGCCTCCGTTTGGGGAGGGCGGAAGGGAAATAGGGAGATGGAAATAGAGAGGAGGCGTTGGAGGGGTTGGGGGTTAAAAGAGGGAGTTTTGGCAAGGAGAGGTGGGTGTGGGGAGTGTGAGGTGGGGTGGAATGTGTGAGGGGGCGGAGGGAATGGAAATGGTAACCTGGACAATGACAAGGGGGAGAGAAGTGTATCCAACGCTGAATGTGGCACTTTGCACTCAATGTGCGGGCTTTGGGCTAATATATGTTTGACAGCTATAGCAGTGCCATACACATTGGTTATGTTGTAATTGCCGCATCCACAGGTAAGTCATATTTTTTGCCAGTCACCACGGGGGAGTGTGCAGAGGGTGTTGGAGCATTAAACGCCATTTTTATGCTTGCAAAAATAAATAATGTTCAAGCTGAAAATAATCACCATAGAACCTATTCTGGGACTCAATAGGCATATCTTGACTAAAATATTGTTAAACCTAATGATATATCAAATATTTTGTTTACGAAATATGCTATAAAAAATGATGAAAAATGTGTTTCTTGCCCGGCGCTTGGAGTTAAAATCGGCTATTCTCAACTAAGGTCCATGCCTAAATCATTGCAGACATTTCGACAGTCTCATCAGAGACGTCCATCGGTTGTTTTGAAACTCCAATAGCCCGGAATATACAGCCAAGTGGGCCAGCATATACATCTATTGTTGGGGGTCTGGCGCCTTCTGATTGATTCGCGAACAATTGAGGAAACACCCGGGTGAAATATCTGAATTGTCTACGATGCCATGAAACCCCTCACAGGCTCTGATTCCATTTGGTGACTGAAATGACGCCAGATCTAGTTTATTTAATACTCCAAGGACGACAGCCGCAATGAAAAACTGAAGTTAACACACTGAGGTTCGAACCTAGAACACCCGATTTCCAGTTTAGGGCTCAAACTATTCAAGAAGAACCACCATAAGGCATTCCGTGGCCGAAATGACGCCAGAACTAGTTCATTTAATATTTTTTGTGATCAAATATTTTATAAATATTTAGTAATCAATGAAACATATCTACATAAGTCTTCAATTTGACTAATGTTTATCCCCGTTGCGTTTAAAACTCCTTCACACAAAAGGAGTTTTTTTTGCGATTTAAAAAAATTAATGCCGTGGCAATTTAATTTTTTTTTTCAAAAATAGTCAAGAAAACATACAAAATACACACTGTTGTGGTCTAAATGTTACAGAGTCATCGATTTTTAAAATAATGGTTATCTAGAGTGTACTCACGAACCATACGCCCACGTATAAGAGGTGGTAACTTTGGTCAAAAATCTCAGAATGTCGGTCGGTAAGGGGCTGATATTTTGGTATATTTGGGAGGGAGATAATTTTCTTTAAAATAGATCAAATTCATTGATTAATTGAGATGAAATGATATTTCACTCAAACTACGTTAAAATCAAATTCTTAAAAATATACAAGGCAGTTTTAAGCCTAAATTTACTCGATACAGTCAATTTCATACTTTGCAATAAAACATCTCTTCGTAGTAGAGGTTACACCGTGATTCCGGTCATCACTAGCTGGAGCAATTAACCTGCGAAAGCAGGATTTTTAAAACCGTTTGAAAGAAGTTGGAATTTAGAATGTTTTGACCTACACATTTACACTGGAACTTCCTTAAGCTACCCAGGTGTTCAATGCCACTGAGAGTTTTTTCCGGGCTTTAAAGGTACAAAACTTGGAGAAGGAAAATAATCCAAAGAGGTAACTGCCCGTGCTCGTGTGTATGGTGCCACCTCTACTCCTACTCCTTACTTACTTCTCCGTACTTATACTCCTTAGCAAGTTACCCTCGTTGAGTTTTTGTGGCTTATAGTCCAAGATAGTGGTTAACGTTTTTCAAAACATTTCTATAGAAATTTTACGGATATTCTATGGTAATTCTCTCTTTCCCGGTAGCCAATATGCACTCAACTTATTTTCAAGGGTCACTCGGGTCATTGGGGGTTATGAAGTTCATTAAGTATTGCAACGTCGCACCTGGGACGAGGAGAATCGATGAATACTCCAAATTCTTAAATAAAAGGCGTTTATTAACGAGAAATTTGACAATTGGCATCATTCTAATATGGGTGTCACCTGGTGACAAACGACGTCGCAAAAGGGGTCAGGAATTAGCACAACGTTGGCTCGCTAGGTGTAGGCAGCCGAGTAGCAGCGAACGCGGTGTTGGCCTGAGGGGTAGGTGAAAGGATGGGATCCAAGAGATCGGTGGCTGAGCAGCGTATCGGCGTGCAACAATGACTGGCTTGACTAATGGTTGACTTAAGGCTGGGACACAATCAACGTGTACGTGTAACGTAAGCCGTTAACGGGAATGCGTGGAAAGATGGCCGACGGGAAGCATAGCGAACGGACACGGACACAATCAACGTGTATGGGGAGTATGTGTACGCGAGAGATGGGCAAAATTCATCTCTTCCCGTGTCCTGTACACGGAAAACCAATCAGAATAGTCCTGAGAATCCGGGAATGGGAGCCATCTGTCGGAAGATATTTCCAATTGTTGAAGATTGCTCTTGGCGAAGATAACTTATTTACTTCCACACCTGTTTACACCTGATCTCTTAGCTGCGCCTGCATTATTCAATTGTTATACTCCGGGCCGCGTTAACGTCGATTGTGTCCGCGGACTTGCGTTCCCCGTCTCCCGTTGTTCCGTTAACGTCTCGCATCACACGTACATGTTGATTGTGTCCCAGCCTTTACTCGTGGTTTCGGCCCAATGTTTTTATAGGATTCCTCCACGGGGCATGTGTCATGTGCGCGTGCGTAATCACGCACGTAGCATCGGCTTTTCTTGTTCTTCGAGAATTGTTTTGCCATTCTGAATCGTCGGCTCTTGACCACAGCTTTGGGATCCAGTTAGAATGCAGGGCTGCATATTCTAGGGAGACTAATGCGGTGGTTACCTCGTTGCCTTCCATATCGCAGTCCCCAGGCCGATTTTGTGATCTTCACTCTCGCCCGAAGCTGTGGCTGTGGATTCCGGTCCAATATCCTTGATTTACATCATCAATGCAGAAAATCGGGTTGATGTGGTGCCTAGAGTACTGGCTAACCATACGGGCGGCCAGGGTTCCTATCCCTGCAGAGGAGGATGTTTTTCAGAAGAAACCCAATCCCTACTTGAGTGTCTTGTGGAGGGCGCTTAAGTGCAGTGCTCCGTCTGTCGGATGAGACGTTAAACCGTGGTCCCCTTGGTTCCTTTCGTTAAGATCAGGCTAATGCCGATGCCGGTTTTCTATCCACCCTTCATCCCTTACCTATTCCCTATGACGCAAATGACCTTAGCTGTCGGTCGCCTCCCCAAATATCCAATCCAATCCTACCATCAATGCCTTCTGCTGAGACTGCTGCCTCTCAGTAGAGGGGGGTCAAATTCGAGTAGCGCGCAAAAGTTGGTGAGCCATCAAGGATTTTTTTTCCATCGTTTGGTTTCCTCAAACCTGAGACCTTCGGAACAGGAGTCGAACACGCTACCACTGGTCCAAACCGTTGGGGGTCCTTTGCCTCTCAAAGGGTGAGATAGTTGATAACGTTTTCAAAACTTCTTTATAGAAGTTTCAAGGATTTCCTCCTATCATTCTCTTTCCTGGTAGCCGATTTGCGTGCAATATGCACTCTACTTATCTCAAGTACTAAGGGAAAAAAATTAACTAATCATTAGTAATATCGATCAAAGCAATATTTGTGATCTTCACTCTCGCCCGAAGCTGTGGCTGTGGATTCCGGTCCAATATCCTTGATTTACATCAACAATGCAGGAAATCGGGTTGATGTGGTGCCTAGAGTACTGGCTAACCATACGGGCGGCCAGGGTTCCAATTCCTGCAGAGTACGATGTCATTTGAAATTTATTTACTATTGATTAATTTCTTCAGCACATGTTCTTCGAAATACGAGTAAGACAGCCGTTGATTTTGAAATTAGGAAAAAACGGAAGATAGTAGCATTATGCTCAGCAAAAAAAGCATTCTCTTTTCCATCAACAGAACACTTCCTGTTGGTATCCCTACCTCAATTTATTCTACGATCATTTATTTATACGATATCGTTCTCCCATAATACGTGGATATTTTCGTAACTTCCTTCATCATGGGGGAAGTTAGACAATAGTATTCTTCGAACAATATTTTTGCTTTTATTTCTTCTGATGATTTAGGACAATAAGTTCGTAAAACGCAAAAAAACGTCGTTTATCGGAAACGATTGGTGATTCGGGGTGTTTAGGTTACTGACTTTTGGATAACCAATCTTTGCAAGAAAAAATTGAAACAGTGCTATGTAAGGCCGCAGGGTCAATAAAACAAAAAAACCGTATGGAATCCGATATTGTTGCATTGTCAACTCCATACTTTCGAGATAATCTTGACCCACTAGCTTCTTTTATCGACAGCTCCAATATTTTAAGTTTATAGGAAACACAATGTAGTTCCCGTCAACCTTTATACGAAATTGATAACAGCGAGAACCAAACGGTACAGAAAACAGCAGTACGGTCTGTCACAAGAGAAGGCTCACACTCTGCTGCCAAAGTAAGTCTAGTCATGATGGTCACGGTAGTAGACGAGTGAAACAGTGGATCCTAGCTTGTGCTTGTCGGGCGAATTTTCTTTCGTTTAATCAACGTTTCGTATGACCGGCTTTAGGTTAATTGTCGCTCTACTGTTGTATGTTTTCCCCGACTTTAATCTCCAGAAGTCTCTAAATAACTTGATTCTTCCCTCATATTGTCGGGCATTCCAGGTGTTTTCCAATCTTGTCCACCATTATCATGCTCTACACAAATCTCACTCTGTCCAGCATAGGTACTGTCTGCTTTATGACCCCCACGAATTTTCACCATAAAAATTTCTTCCTATGACCTCATTTTCATTCCTTGGTAATTATCTCCTTCCAACCAACCTCCCATATAATTCTATCAACCTGCGTCCAAAAAGCTCAATTCTTCATCAGGCGCTGTTTTGTGACAACCAAACGGTTAAGTATAAATTAATAATCTTTTATAAAAATAAAAGGAAGGGTAATGATGTAAGAAATAAAGAGTAACAAAATTATGGAAGGTGGACGAGTAGCAATATTTTACAAATGATGTCAGATATTTGCCTACGGGAATATTATGCTAGTAGTCTTCTACTTCCTTATTAATACCATCTTTGTGAGGTTTAGTGTTAACTGCCAATAGAGAAAAATTTAAGAATAATGCACTGCCGGCACATATCTGGCTCACAATTTTGGAGAAAAGACGCACTTGGCCTCTCATGCAATGAAGATTAGTTTCTTAAGATATTGCAAGAATGCATGAGAGACACTATACTTCATTCGAATGCTCAGTAGAAGAGAAATGCCAAGCTTCAGTTACGATTAATTTTTCCGTGGATTCCAAATCCAGATGACTGAATGGCCAGGGCGAGTGAAAGCAAAGAGACTTCAATGCTGGGTAATGGGCGCTCTCTAATTTGTGCGCGCCGTGCGGAGACGACGCACGTTGGCACGCGGTACACTTCGAACAAGTGTTTTCTTGCCCTTGGTGTTGAGGAACGAATAATAACATAGAGGTTGTGAAAGTAAAATGATAATTTATTTAAATAAAGTATTCTATTGAAGTAGACTAAACGCCGTGGGTATGAGTTATCTGAGGGGTGTTTACGGCAAAAGTAGGATGGATAGGGTCAGGAATGAGTGGGTAATAAATGAATGTGGGTTAGGTGCTCCAGTAACAGACATATATGAATGGAGTGTGCTTCGTTGGTTTGGCCATGTTGATAGAATGGATGAGAGTCGAATAAAGAAACAGATATATAAGAGTAAAATGAATGGTGCGAGAGGTAGAGGTAGGCCGGGAAAGTTGTGATTGAATGTGGTTGAGGAAATTCTGAGGAGGAGGAATATTAGGAGTCTTAAAAACATGAGGGCGTTTATGAAGCAGTATGGGGGTAAATGAGGCAAAAGAGGTTTGAAAGGATAGGTAAGTATGGAGGAAATTATTGAAGCAGAGTTAGGTGTAAAAATATGTATTTATGAGTGAAATTATGTGACTGTGCCTACCCCGGAAGGGAATGGCGTGATTGGTATGTATGTGTGTAAGTATTCAATTGAAAAATTTTTTGAACCAAATGTGCGTCTTGAACAGCCAAACAAGAATATTACCAAGTCTCAGGAAGGAGAGAAGTTGCGGTTAAAGACGGATGGATGACGTCACGGCTACAGGTGCGCGGAGCCTATGGTCCGCGCCTCGACTCAACAGTATCGGCTACATCACTCTTGAATTATGAACATGAGCCGAAAAGACCCAACTGACCCGCAAGGACCCTACTGACTACTGACCTCCTCTACATGCGATTACAGAAGAAAGACGAGACGGATGTTTTCAGACAGGTGACAATACTGACGTCAAGGAAAGTGAAAGGTCACACTTCCAGGACAGTTTCTACTGGCAATTCTGAGCTCTGCCAATTAATATCACAGAAATATACGAAGAGAAAACAAGCAAATGCATGCTTAAGATTAGAGGAAAAACACTTGTTTCCATCTCGAAGAGATAGAATCTTGACCACCAATATTTAGGTCACAACACTAACATGCATTTTTCGTCCACTATAAGAATACAAAGCCTGAAATATCACTATTAACTCGCCCAAATATTCTTCGTTTGTCATTATATTACATTTTAGGGCATATTATTGCATTGATTTTCAATCAGATGTTCATTCAGAGCCTAGCTCAGAAATTTCTTAGTAGCATGGGAAACAATAAACAAAAGAAGAATTTTGGCATATCTCAATTCTCTAAATTCTCCAGAGATTTGGGCTAAACAATGTGTAAGTTAATATTCACAAATGATAAGATTGGTTATTTTCCATTAATATTTGACTGCAGAGCAATTGGTTATTTTCCATTAATATTTTACTGCAGTACATGTTTCGACACATCAGTGTCATTATCAAGTATCTAATTTCTTTTTTTCCCTCAATATTCCAGACGCAATTCCCCATCTAAATTTTTTATTTGTATATGGAAATGGAAAAAAAGTTTCCATCATTATTAATTCATGACTTTAAAAATCAATAAATGGTTTATATACAGCCATGAGTCAAGCAAAGAAATGGAATCTATGATTATCAAATATTTTAGATAATCAGAGATTCTTATCAAAATAACCGGCTTACGTCTAAACTGAAGTAAAAATACTCGGTAGTAAGACACAAACGTGAGAGTTAATATCTTGGGAAGAGAGCTTGTGACAGTTTATATGGTGCCAGATACGTACGCAAAGGTAGCGCCTAAAGCCCCGTTCGCAACAACTTAACTTGGCTTAAGCTGTTCCCGACCGCCAATCGGGGCCTGAAATTTCCAACCAATCACTGCACGCCACTTTCAAAGTCGACATTACAATCGATTGATGGGCCTTATTGATATTGTTATCCCCTTATTACTCCAATTTCTTCCGCACTATCGATAGTAAACCAGGCCTTGCTGTTGGCTTGAATTAAGAGAAAGTTGAGAAATGCTCAACTCCAAGACTATGCCAAGTCGAGTCAAGCCACTTTAAATTGTTGAGAACCAGTGTGTTGCTTTATCACGGACTCAACTTCTAAGTCACGTCAAGTTAAGCCAAGTAAAGTCAAGTTAAGTTGTTGTGAACGGGGCTTTATCCATGATGATAACGCACCAGCATGGCAAGCTAAAATGGCTGATTTGATTTCTGCGAAATGACTGAAATTTTTTTCACTTGTGTACATTTCTCGGGCTCGCCACCGGGTAAGATATTCATAGGCAGCCGACGTTTCGGGTTCCGACACGTTACCCATTCTCAGTAGCCTTGAGAATGGGTAACGAGTTGGAACCCGAAACGTCGGCTGCCTATGAATATCTTACCCGGTGGCGAGCCCAAGAAATGTACACTAATGTTATTCGCCGGGAAAGTGTTAAATTATTTTCATTTGGTTTCAGTATAAGAGACGTAGTATTAGACTTAGTATAGAGCACGCTAAACTCAAGCCTGATGCTGCTACAAAAGTTCTTGGGACATCTTTACGCGGGCGAAAGTAAATTTTTCCATCTTTCCGTGCTACGCCGTTCGCGATACTCCATAAGAACGCATGCAGGAGCGCACTTACCATGAATCAGAGCATTTTTTTCCCCGGGCTTTTAAATCACACAACACCTTTTCAGCCTCAACCGTAAAAAAAGAAACACGGGAGAAGGGGGAGAGGATGAGGGGAGGCATTCCAGGGGTGAAGGGAGAAGTCGGGGGGTGTAATGGGGCGAAGGCAGTGCCGTCACCCGCCACCTCGCGGGGGGTTGAGAAAGCAGTTGGGCCCCCGCCGAGAGTGGGGGCGGGGGATGAGGAGGCGGGAGAGTTGCAAAGCATTTCGGGAAGAATGTGGGATATAAGAATAAGGATGGGGTATGGAGCAAAATTGAAAGGTTTGGCGGGAAATGGAGGGCGGGAACGGGGGTGGGGAGGGAAGGGGAGTTGGGGAAATGTTTCGGTCGGGGGATGGAGAAGGGAAGAGCAGAAATATGATACGGGAGGTGATGAGGGAGGCGGGGACGCCAGATGTGCGGCTTCGTGGGTCGGGGAGGGATGAGCCCAGTTGGAGGTGGGGAAGGGAAACGCTCACCGCGGAAGAGATGGAGAGGTGTGGAAGGGGGAGGCATGGAATGGATTTTTAAAGTTGGGAGACCTATAAGAGACGAAGCAAATCCAATAAGCCTCGCGTGAACAATGCGACTCGCGTATCGTAATACTCATCATTATTCCCAAGATATAGTACGCATTCATTGAACGGAATATGTTCGAGACAAGTATTACCACAGTCATCCCCTTTTCCGAAAATCACAAAGATGTGCACGCCCCCTCTCAGTAAAAATATTTTTCCCCCCAGTCAGACTCGGATTTCCTTGCCTCCCTGTCATTTACCGTCCGAACACACTGACTTATATAAGTTTGAAGTGCATCTCGTTGGAAGCTCTGTGGTGTTCCCACGAGCGTAGAGGATGTGGATGATATAACCGCCCGACCTGTCACTCAAATTTCCGTAGGAAGCGCAAAATAGAGTTCAGGACAGCATTCTTTTTTTATAGGAACGGACTGCAGAAGTACTGATGCTTCGTTTCAAAATTGACGCATATCCTTACGTTGCAAATATTCTTCGTAATACACCATTCGGTGTTCCCATATTTCATTTTTAAATTTGACAGAGAACGGATAGTCTTAGTTTCGCCGATTTCCGCGTATTGTTAGCTTTTAATTCAAAGTTTTCTCGAGCAGTGACTCAAGGTTAAATAACCCGTTAAAATACCCCTTTAAAGAGCGGTCACTGTAAATAGAACGAGATCATGGTGCTTGTTGCCAGCAATCTCAAAAAACCGCTTCATAATCTTTTAAAATCAAATTTTGGAAAAAAATCGTAGAAAATATTGTATTTTTTCAAATTGCTATTGTTAAATAGATAACGAGCCTTACTTATAACATCGACGACCCAGGTTCTAATTTTGATCAGTATAAGAAAATATTCATAGAGAATGTCATCAAATTTGATGAACCAATTGTAAAAGTAGCAGGATTTTTTTTTTAAGTATCAGAATAACTAATAGAGTTTGGAGTGCCTCCCATGATAGTTGTTAAGACAAAACGTCTAATTCACTCAGCTATTTCTATCTATAGCTATCCGATTCGACCCCCGATGTGGACCTCAAAGATCACGCAAACGTCAACCAGAGGGAAATATCATACAGCCAGGGTAGCAGGAGACAATTTCCATTGGCTAACGATTCTCTTATCTATAAAAATGTCAATAATATCTTTTTTCGTAGCATTTTTACACAGTTCCGACATAAAGACGAAAAAATCACTTTGAAAAAGAGTGGTGTTACTGAACATAAAAAAGCTTCCGTATGACTCAGAAATAAAAAAATATACTCATCGACGTTACCGCATCAAGTTATCGCTAATTCGTAATGCCCCACTTACGAAATCTGACAGAAATGTCTGATGCGCCCGCAACAGGCTAAGGAAGGATGCGCGCCGGATGTGTTCGCAACAGGCACATGTTAGATTAACCCTGCGTTAGTCCGGTGGGGTGTTTAGACACCCCAGCATTTTATTTTTGCTCATAATTTAGCTTTGTTATCACTGATTAACCTCATATTTTTAGTATCTTCCTAAATATAATAAAATTTTACGTTTGTTTGCCAAGATAAATGGTTTTCCTGTTGGGGTGTTCAAACACCCCACCGCACTAACGAAGGTGTGGATATACAAAATTGCTCTTTTTGGTATCTACTAATCTTTTTGGAGTGTTTCTCATATTGATGTATTATGTTTTCATAGCCACGACTTAAACCGTGATATATGCATCGAAGATTTTGTGTTTGTGCTCTGAAAATAATGAACTTTGAGTGCTGCTCATCACGCCATCTGTAAGCTTCATTTGAATGGAAGGTTGCATTTCAGCGTAAGAAGAGCTACCTGAATTACATCGCAGCTCAGAGACAATATATTTCTAAACGAATTGATTACCAAAATTGGGCAGTCTCTGAAGATAGTTGAAGCATAAAAGGTTCCCAATGCAATGAATCAAAACGGGAAAATACTGAGAGAAAAGCTGAAATATTCAAATAGAGACAGTTTTTGGTAGTTTTTCTCCGGCAGTCGTACGGGACAGACCTAGCTGTGCTGTCATGCTGACTTCATCAAACGATACATTGGACACACATTGCTCGGTAAGTGGAATTCAGACAGATTTTACATTTTTGCGTAGATCATGGGTTGTTCCTTGTGAACGCCAGCAGAATAGTCTAAGGAATTAGTGAAAGTATCAGCAGCAAAATGGATCTTTAGAAGAAACAAAATATTATTCCAAGTTCATATATCCTCGTACATACCAATCAAGTCAATGTAGAGGTCTTCAATCATCAGAATAAACAATAATATGTAAATACAAACTACATTGCTATTATAAAAAAAGACCATTGCCGTTTTGAAAAAAATACAGTGTGCTTTTCTTAAATGAATGAATTTCTTTAATTATTTGAATATAAATACAATATAAGAAGCAGAACCATCTTAATTAAAGATGGGGGAGTACGTATAAGAAATTGTAAGGGAATAATGGATAGAGTAAATATTCTACACATTTTTTTCACTTGGGGTGTCCAAACACCCCACCGTACTAATGGCGTACCAAATGCCCACCGGACCAACGCAGGGTTAATGCACCTGACGCTTACAAACGCTTACAAATGAATACGGAACTCGGACAATGATTTATTTAGACATTTATTTTTACTCTAATTTTGTGAATGTGAATATAAACGCTTATCTTTAACTTTGGTTATTTAATGATACTTTAGGTAGTTTGAGCGAGATATTTCCTTTGCCTTAATGGAAACCGTATTCAAATTATACGCTCTAATGTTCGCAGCTCTAGGAAGCATGAAATAAATATTGCATTATTAATGGTACTACACTATACTTCTACACGACTGAAATATTTCATAAAATCAATAAAAATATCTCGATCAGTCTTTAACTTGATTCATTTTTTCGCGGGGTACATTTAAAACTGGATCGCAACAGAAGGTTTTTTGTGATTCTGAAAAATCACTGCGGTGACAATATGATTTACTTTAAAAAATTATTGAGAGAACATACAATGTACTTGCTGTTAGTTTTTGACGATTTCTCGGTGTTTAAATTCCTCATTTTGTAAATAATGTCTTTCTGTAGTGCTCTCATGTACCATTTCCCATGTAAAATGGCTGGTATTTTTCGTCAAATATCTCGTAAAGTAATTTGGTAAGAGGCTGATATATTAATTCTTTGGAAGGGCATGATATTTTTCATTAAAAAGAGAGACTTATTGTTTTCTAGGTGATACGATATTTAGCTCAAACTACCTCAATGCTGACAAATATTTTGACTATGAATGCAGATTCTCCATTTTATTCTTGTTGGTAAAATTGTATAGGGCCTGTCAAACTAAATGTATCCATACCATTAAGATAGTTTTTTTTTGTTATATTTAAATTATTTTATGGATATAACATCAATTAAAAGTATGTCATAATAATGTATCAAGACGTATTATTCCACAACGCCATGATTTATAGCAGAGTTGGGGAAACTCAGTTTTAAAATGAGCTGGGCTCAACTCAAACTCATTCATCAAAATATGAGTTCAGCTCAACTCAAGCTCACTTTTCAAAAAGTGAGCTGCGCTCAACTCAAAGCTCAAAATTAGCTCAATTCCCGAAAAGTTGAATAATTAGAGAGAAGAAATAATATTAAGTTTTTTAATTGAAGTTTTCCTTTTTTTGAATTACACACTAAGATCTACGGTTAACTTTAAATGTCACTGCCTCTAAAATTAAAGAAATTATGCTAGCAACAAATTCATAATTCAAATTATTTTATTGACTTTCAAAAGTAATTTCTTTTCAAAATTAGCATATGTCATTTTAGTTCTTTTTATAGTTAATACATACTTCGCTACACTAAACAACCTCTCTGCCGCACCACTTGAAGGTAGTGAGTTGTTAAATGTTATAAATGCTTTCTTAATTTCATCTAATGGAAATTATAGTTTTTAAGATTTTATTTATGATAATTTGAACCTATTTAATCTTTCCACAAATTCTCACACTGCTGGGAAAATTCCCTCAATTTTTCCGAACGAAACAAGTTACTACTTTTCTACAACTACATCATACCCTGCAAGCCACTCAAAGGGTGTGGGGCAGGGGGTGATTTCACATCAAGCATGCATAAATTATACGGCAGAACATCAAAGCTGAATTAAAACTGGCGTACCACACATTCAACGCGCCAATTATATATCTACTTAACCACAAACATTCTATTGTCAATCGCGCCAACATGCAAAGGTTACAAGACTACAGATAAAAAATATTATGTATAAATTAGAACATAAAGGAGAAATAAAAGGAGAAAGATCTACAACCCACTCTTCGCACTATTCATGACGACGATCACAACTATTATAGTCCCGGGTGGGTCCGGGGTATGGTGCGCGGAAAAAATGACATTTTATTCCTATCCGTCCTAAAATCTACTTCTTTAATTTTATTGGCGTGATCTAACCTTCCATAGTACGAGAGGGTTAATAGCATCTTTTTAACGTCATCAAAGAAATGTTTTTTTTCTAAAACTAAGTCAAGAGGTTAGGCCCTAAATTCTTTATCTGGCTTTCCCGCGATCACCGCCCTGAATCTACACTCATTTAATTATTACACTTTAAAAAATACGAAAAATAAGTCAAACCTACCTCTATATGTCGCAACATGTTAGTTGGAGATGACTTCTAAACGCAGAATTTCTTCGAAATGCACAATTTACATGAAACAACAAAGCTTTCTGATGCGTTCATACGTTCTAATTTAAAATAAGAGTCATACACCGGCCAGGGTAACTCCATCACAATGGTCGATGATTCCTCCTTCAGCTCCGCCATGGTCACAACTGATCAACTGACTGAGCGTGTGTCTCAGCACCGGAGTATTAGAAGTATGCACGCTTGATTTTGAATATGAAGCACTGGATATCCATGTTCCTAAAACTGGGATTTGTGGAAATGTAGGGAGCCACGAACACTCGAAAACAATAGTATTGGTTGGCCTCTCGCTAAAAGGATTCACAGGAGGGGGCAAATGGGGTATTCTCAGACCACTCTTCGGGTTCCTTAACGGATTATCCCTGGCGTGGTTGGGATTTTTCCAGTGCTAAGGAGTCGAAGCAGAGGAAAAACCGAAACTGGGAATCAACATTTTCACCTGCGTGAACCGCACAAAATTTGTAACCTATGTACCAGAATTCTGAACAGTTTTTGGAATTTTCGAAATGAGCGACAAAATGAGCGCTATTATAAACTCAAACTTAAAAAAAAATGGAGCGCGCTCACGTTAAAACTCAATTTTTTTAAAAAGAGCGCGCTCAAGAGCAAAACTCATAAAAATTGAGCGTGCTCATGAGCGTACGTTCAAATGAGCGCGCTCGGCCTCAACTCTGATTTATAGGTATCTGCAACGCATCGCTTCTTCGTACTTTACAATGGCCACAGTCAATACGCTAGAGAAACATATGCCTACATATCAATGCAAGGAATATAAACAAAAATCAAGGACATAAAACAACACCAGAACAGCAGGCGTCTACATTTTACGAGGAGAAACAAATTATATTTCGCTGTTCACAAGCTAAGTTGGCCTTTCAGAAGAGAGGAAATGATCAATATTACCGCCTGCATTCATAGAGAAATAGTATCTAATTACGCCAAGTGCAATTATCCGTGTTTGATATCAGCAAGGTGGTAAAAATGTACATTAAATTTATTCGTGTGAATTAAATTTAGATGAGAAATACAGACAACCGGAGTAGCAGGACTTCGATCTATTTTATGTATCATATTATGTGGGAACTTTCCCATCTATCAGTAGAATTCACTATTTTGAACTGAGAAACACATTTACTATATCTAAACCTGAATGTGCTTGAGATAGCTGAATAACTGTTCTGGTTACCCCACTTCACCTATTGGCATAATGTACACATGAATTCGAAGGCTTGCGCGGAGTCGTTGATACAGTACGGTTTTTCGGGATCCCTTTCGATTAGTTCCGTTTTCTTGGACGACAGTTTTGGTAGTAATACAGCTAAATTCTTCAGATATGAAGGACTGTCTTCAGGTATGTCTTCAGGTCTGAAGACAGACCTGAAGAAGGTAGCTGAAATGCTACCGAAACTGTGATTCAAGAAAATGGAATCAAGCGGAAGAGACCCCGAAAATCCTTTACTGCCATGGCGTGTACATTTCCGTATTTTTTTAGAAAAGGCATATTATTTACATGGAAATGCAAACGGAGAATCCATAAGGGACGATTTATATCGGGAGTAATTTTTGTAGATCTGGCAAGTCTGTTATTTTCTCTCGTGAGCCCTCAGTTGGGGTAGGCCGCTAGAATATGGGACCATTACGAAGTAGGACTAGTTTCAGGTACAGATTGAATGAAGCGGAGAGAAACAACATTTGTTAAAAATTGCTGCGAAAAAGTTAGCGGTGTTACTGAAAATTGCAGAAGGAACTAAGGTGAGATCATATCCCTCATAAAAGGTTCTCACCTTTTCGTTTAAAATGTATATAGAATATTTAATGAGAATTTGTGGCTGATCTCATCTCATAATGATATAGAGTTATTATTATGATTTCATGGTTGTGTATTGCATAAAAAAGTGTTACATAATTTGTTTTGCCACTGCTATATTTTTAACATTCTTAAAATATGTAAGCAGCTTATTCTTATCCTTGTATGCTCTCATTTATTGGTTTATTCTTCATTTTTTTGCTCATGTCTTGTCAAAAAATGTATTTCAGTATTTTTCAATAATATATTTTAAACGTATAAATAAGTGCTGGTAGGGTCTACACTGCTGTAAACCATTGAATCTACCTTCAGCCCCACAGTTGTATTGCTTAACTTTTTCTGTAATGTTTTTTAAGTAGAGCAATAAATTTTTATATCTATCTATCAAAAAAATCACTCCGTGTGACTAGCACAGTATTTTGTAGATTATTGTAGATTTAATGAAGTGAAGGAAAATTTTTGCGGGCCGCAAAGTGTAAACGATCAAAACTTTCCCTCCCATAGAAGCGGAAATAGGGTAAAGCTCTCGCAAGAATTTCCTACGCTACAGTGTTGATTATTTTTGAGCTCGAGCTACTCATATTTTGGAGTGCGGCGGAAGGCGGGAAGATGACTATTCAAAGTAGAGATTATGTAATTTTAATTAAATAAAACTAGCGCTTTGAGAATTGGGATTACTAAAAAGTAATTTTCGTCTCATTCTTACTTGTTTCACGACAAGAACTCAAGGTGGACCCAATTAATAAAGCAGACACTTAGCTACTTTAATGTTATTTGCTTGACCATTTTCTGCTCTTAATCCATCACACATAACAGTGAAGCTGGTCAGTCGATAGGTAGTGTAACTTATTAGTTAATTTACTCCCTTATGCAAGTTTCTAAATCTGTTTCGTAGTATTTCATGTTTTGCATGATCCCTGCACGACTCTTGTATCTCGTTTTTTTAGTTGCACTATGCATGAATTCAAAAGTTTCTTTAGCATTTGTAGGATACCTAAAGTGTAGTGCATGTTGGTGAAAGTTACTTTTACGCTATAGCGCATGTTGGCGATAAATCTTCCCCTATCCAACATTCCATTCCTAGTTGGAATATTTTAACTAATTGTCTAACAGTCTTACGGTCTAGCTTACTTCGCGAAGTAGTTTGGTTTCCCAGCCTCACCATCTCTTGGTGCCTCCCTCTCTTCTCCAGTGTTAGGTCGATTTGTTGGCACCTACCTTATGAGATTCAATGTGACTCAGTGTACGTGGGCCAAACAGGTAGACCTTTAAGCTGAAGGCTGAAGAACGTAAGAGATGCTTTCTAAACAAGAACACGAGATCTCTAATCGCCGAACATCCCTTCACCGAAGGCCACCAATGCGATGTCACCCCCAAAATTCTGGCATTGGAAGAAAAAGGACAGCATCTGGATGCAATGGAACAGTGGGGTACAGTCCGCAGAAGAAAGGGAAGAACCGTTTCAATGAATGACATTTTATTTAAATTAATGACCACATTTCACGAGTTAGCAGTTTATTCAAATTATTTGCAGACGATATAGTCATCTACCGTGAAATAAACGATGACGCAGACTTAGAAGTTCTGTCATCTGATCTTAACAACAACAATCATTTGTGGTGCAAGGAGTGGGGGTTAGAATTAAATATCAGTAAATGAACCACAGTTCACTTCCTGCAAAAGTCATCACACAAATGCTATACTTATACTGTGGCTGGAGTAAACATAAAAACCTCTGATACAGTAAAATATCTCGGACTTACCTTAACTTCTGATGTATCGTGGGGTACACACACAAAACACAAGCGGCACAGCATTACAAAAACTAGGTTTTGTTAAGCGTATAATAGGAAGGTTCTCGGATGAATAAGAAGAAGGGAGATGCTACTTCGCTCTGGTTAGGCCACACTTCAAATATGCCGCGAGCATTTGGGATTCTGTTCATATAGGTTTAACCAAAAAAATTAATAAAACACAAAGAAAAGCAGAACGCTTCGTTAAAAACTGCAACAAGCGAACATATAGTGTCTCACAATTATTAGAGGGATCAAAGTGGGAGCCTCTAGAGACTTGGAGGCAACACGATAGGCTTGGGTTGCTTTAGAAATCCAGAACTGGTGTGTTTCAGAGCGACAGAGAGACTATTATCATGATGCCTCACTGCATCTCTAGGTCTGAAAGAAGCGATAAAATAAAAATGATACACTGCCGAATAGCTAGGTGCAATAACTCGTTCTTTCCGCGCACAATAAGCGACCACAATAAAAACCGAGCTCCATTAAATAAACTCCCACACTACACGTCACATATCAAAACCTTACATCTTTACATAGCTGGTGACCTACCACCCCAGGCCACACGCCCATGCGGCGGCTCGCTGGGCTGTATAAACATGTGCATACAGCCCAGCAGATGTACATATTTCAAAGTCATTATCCTATATTCTCTCTCCCACCCTGAAATCTTGACCTAAATCTTTCCAACCCCAACCCTGCCCTTTCCTTTATCCCAAGCCCCTAACCACCCGATATATATACTTTTCCTCTGAAACACAAATTCATTGTACTTGATGATGACGATTCAAACGTCAAAACCGGTTGGTGAAAATAAATAACCGAGTGGTAATAATAAAGATTTCTTTCAAAAATTCCCGGTGTTATACCCCTTCACCACCTCAGCCTCCACTTCTCCTCCATACCGAATAGATCTGCGCCAGAATCTTTAGCGAGAGCTACTCCTACCGTAAGGACTCGGGGAAATCTGAATAACTTATTGATCATACCATATTCCTCATGTCTAAATTGAATTGGAAATAGAGAAGTAAAACCGTAGCAAGATGAGAAAGAGGGCCGAACTAACGGATGGTCTAGGAGGCTTGACGCTCGCAAGGACCAACTGGGCGCGTCATATCCCCTTCTTCATTTAATATTCGTTTTTCTTTTAATTTTTTCATTAAAGGAAAATGAAAGTCGCCCTCTAATAGCATTATTCCTCCGTCGCAAACTCTTCATCTTTAAAATAAGAAGAAGGGGAGCCGTTTCAACTATAATAGGCTATGAAATGCACGATTATTCCTCGAAGGCTATGAAAAATCATGGCCTTATGAACCCTTAACCAATCTCGGGGGGCTGTCTGCACGCACACATCGAATCAGTTATCTATGCTTTGATTTCGTGCGATTGTTAACCTCACCAGAGAGAGAGAGAGAGCGCCGATCCACCCAATCGAGCAAAAACGATAAGCTCTCTTTCGCTTTGATTTAGATTAAAATTACTCCCGAGCCAATTTTCAATCTTGAAGACGAGAATGGGAGGATAAAAAATCCTCGGCAGAGGAAGACCCGCAGGACGAAAAAAAACGGTCCTTCTTTTGGGGGACGAAGAATATGGGCACGGGAGAGAAAAAATAGTTATCGTATTCAATTGTCTGAGGTAATGAGAAAAAACATTCTATACTTTGTGAAGTCAATGGGGGAAAAATACGATTCTGGGAAACAGCATTACCTAAGTCTCGAAGGAGGGCACATTCGGGAGGGTTGGGCCATTGATGCGAGCAAAGGGGGGTCCCATGGCTATCTATGGCGTAAACGGATGAGGGACGAAATTGAAAAGGGGAATAGTTAAGGCTTCCCCCTTTTTATATGCGGGGATGTAGATATATATATGTTCGCATTTAAGGGGAAGAGGGCCCCGGCTCGGGCAAAGGGAGCCCGGGCAAATTGGGAAGAAGATTACTTTCGAAGGAAATGACTTCAGAGCTTACATAGCGCTCGGAAAGAGAGAGAGAAAGTGCAAGGGAAAGCATTATTAAGCAAAGGCGGCTCAGTATTGGAAAATGGCTTCAAAACTGGGGATAAAATTAATGTACTTAAGGTCAAGAAGGGCACCGGGTAAATTGAAAGTGAGGAGCTTAACAGGAAAAAAGAAGTAAAGTTTCAGATTAGAGGATTGCTCTCTTCAAAGGCGCGCGAGCCGTAATAGCTGAGGGTGAAATTTTCACTCGATGATTTTTTTCCTCGACTCTCATTTCTCTTACGCCATCTCTGCCGCCTCGCTAACCCGCCGGTAATCAATGCTTTCTTTTTTTATCACGTAAGCTCTTAGCATTCGAGGAGGGTGTTTGGAAACTCCCAGCAAGCAATGCGAGCGTAGCACAATGAAAATCTTGGTGAAAGCTCTTATGTGTCCACAGTTAAATGAATTAAATTCCATCATAATTGGGCTTTTGACTCCTTCCTGAGCATTACACTCTGGAGGCAGGAAAGCAATCAGTGAGCATCAACGAAAATTTAAAAAAAAAACCAACTCGAGTGAAAACCAAGACATCTGATCGTTAAGAGGAGAGATTAAAACTACGAAGATTCCGAAAAGCTATTAAAATTGGACTCAAATCATAACGTAGATGAAGACAATTTGCATTGCTATCAGTTTATAGTGTCTTTTGGTTTAAAATTTCCCTATCAGTATGAGCACTCATTAATTTACTACAGCAGGAAAATGTTTCCATAAGTACATTTGACCTCAAAGTACGTCTTTATACCGAAAACGTATAGAGCAAAATAGAAACACGAATTTCAGGAGCTCAATGATTCAGTTTGCGTGGTAGCTATCCTTTTTTTAGTATATTGGAGTGGATGACAAAAAAATTACTTCAAATCAAAATAATAGTATTAGTAATAGTTCAAATAAACCCGTAGGTCTGTGCGTGAAAATTGGTGGAGTGCACTGTGCTTCTAGGATATGACAAAAAAGTCCCAAAATTGCAAATATCAATGTTGAAACTCAATAAATATGTTAATTTGAGTACCTTATGGAAAAGGAAAGCAGTTTCATCACTTGATGCACCTTTCATCGCCACACTTTCGTTCGTCCTGGTTCAGGCCGGAGAATGAAGAGGGCACGCCATGCGCTCTTTGCGAGGTTCGTCGATACGTTTTTGCTTGTGTATTCTAAAATAAGATCGCCTCGAAAACACTTACCGATAAGAGAAAATTCGTGGGTCGGGGAATTTTCCTTCCTATAAGCCCGGCGTCGACATGACCCCATGAACCCCAATTTTTAGGGTTCTCTTTCGGGGCGGAAAAAAATGAACGTATCGCGCCGAGCGAAATAAGTGTCCAAGATTTACGATATTCCGAGGCGGTATCGAATACTTTGTATACGATGGTAAAGCGAGGAGGTTAGGGTTTCAGAGGCGGATATAAGGGAGAGGAAAAGGGGTAAATAAGGAAAAATCCAAAGATGGAAGAGTGGGAGAGGGGTGAAAAGGAGACGTGTGTGGAATGGAAAGCGAGATTAAGTCGAGGTGGAAATTGAGAGGGCGGGCGAGGATGGGTGAGGGCGCAGTCACATGAACGGATCGCTCGCAGTGAACGAATCGCTATCGGAGAGCCAATCGCATGCGTGACAGCGGTGAAATAAGGGGTCGTTGAATGCTTTCGCGGCCCAACCGATAGGGGGGAGGAGGAGGCTGGCGGGAAATTGAGGCAGGTTTGAGCTCATGAGTGACGGTAAGGATTTTGTGCCGAATAGACTACCTGCATGCAAAGTAAATTTTTGTTACCGTTTTCGCAAAAGAAATTCTAAGGAAACCATCAAATTAAACACTGACGTCTGAATTCAAATAACAAGCAGTTTGAAAATTAGCAGTAGGTAGTAATAATAATAAAAAACAACAAAGTGAGAAGAAAAGTACAACACTGGCGGTAACGAGGACTTTCTCCAAAGCGCCAGCTCTTCATATTTCTAATTTCTGTGTTCTAATTTTCTTCTCCAATTCAACTTTATTTCTGTTTTGTGCAGAGTAAATGAGGTTCTTTTGACTTTACTCCCAAATGAACAACATTATTTGGTGTGCTACAATATTTTGGAGTTCTTTAAATAATTTATAATTTTCTCAGAGTAATATGACTATAACGTTCCACATTTTGAGGCTCAACAATGTGGAAGTTGAATTTCACCAATTTTCTTTCGTTTCTTGCACAGACACATGTTGTACCAAGAAAACAAATCTGTGAAAGAAAACAAAGTTACATTTTCATTTGTGAATGTGACTGTTAATAGCGTATGAGTCTAGGGGACTTTTTAGTTTTTTTAGTTATGTAAAATATAAATATTTACATATGGTTTCAAGTCTAACATAGCTTAAATATAGTTAAAAATACAGTGAGCGGATTATAGTTTCTCCTCTCTTCTTGTAATAATAATCAAATAGGATTTTTTTGACCATGTATACATATTGTAACGTCGTGCCACGCCCTAATAAAAATGTGATCGCATTGATTTTGTTTAAAATTCGAGGATTTGTTATTATTAGTAGTTCTTAATTATGCTGATGATTGTTTCATTTCTTTTAGTTATTAATTATAAAATTCTTGGTGTTATAAACGAAATTCTGTTTTGTAAATTGCTAAATGTTTGTTTTTGAAAGAGGTTGTCAAGGTGTTGTTGATTAAAGAAAGATGAGGATTGTTGTGAGAGAGGCTAAAGAGAGGCAATTGGAGATGTATGGCTGTCTCAAATAAAGGGGTCTTGAACTTTAAAAGTGTCTGGAACTTATAAAATGTAAATAATTGATTGAAAATAAAATTCAAGATATTAAACGATATAACGATAGACATAATAATATAAGAGAGATATTATTGAGTTTTGGGCAAATAATTAATATGAATTAATCACGGCCAGCGTTTCAACAAATATTTGAGCATCATCGGATAATTAAAATTAGCAAAATATAGCGATTAAATAAAGGAACAGTTGACTGATTTCTCTTCTCAGTAATCAAAATAATCTGCACATTTTGTCCAACAATTTGGATTTTCTAGAGGTGACCCAGTTCATCAGCAAAAGTAGGAATTTTTCACAACCAAATTAATAAAAATGTACGACAAAGTATTTGTTCAGACACATATAGGCCAGATCCTTCTTAACCTGATGACTTTTTGATTGGGAAGAGGGACGGATATGCGTCCTGTTAGGCGTGAAAGAGAGAAATGTTTCATTGGAAACGAGGAACGATATGCTGGTGGGTGGGATGTAACACGAAGGCAGTTGGTAACGTAATCAATGTCGATAGGAGGGGAATAGGAGGTGGTTGGAGCGATATTTGTTTCATAACTAATTGAAAAAAATTTGCATACGTGTTTTAATTAATATAATTCAGTGATATCTATTAATAAAAGTGAAAAAATGCATCATAAAGATTTATTTTTTGGCAACCAATGCCACTTTAAAACATTTCCGTATGGCACTCGAGCTATATTTCGTATTAGGCCGAATACATCTGTACATATTTCCTCCTCCATCCTATATTACATAATTATTTTCATTATAATTGCCACTTACAAGCACGTTGAGTCAACTATTCGAAAAATGTATATTTTAAGATAGTTTATTTAACATTTCGAATTTCGTACCAACAAATCTAGAAATAAAATAGTTAAAAGAGAATTTGGAAATATAAATTTGAACTCTATTTTCTTGTATAACTTCCATGACTGCCGAAATGGTGCACTACAATACAAAAGCAGATGTACTAATGTGAAATACGGTTCAAAAACATTTTTCCGACTTACTTAAACAAATTATTTAAAAATGCGCTCAATGATCCTTTGGGCACGTTAAAAGGGGGGACGAGAATCAAATTCATCACGTCACGTATCACGTAGTGATTTCGACTCGATGGAAAAGTCACCTTTCTCACTTCAAGAACTAAAGCCCGTTTCACAATCTTCCAGATGTATTGAACAAAGTGTTCTGAACGCTACGCATTCGAGACGGCAATTCAAGATTAGTTGTTCAATAGTTCATGAGAGAACTTAAACAGCCTTTTACACCGTTATACAAAGCAGGAATATATTTAGACATCAATTGCAATGCCAAACAAGAGACTAATAGAAAGCGTTTGAGGAATAGGGGAGTAGAAGTCTTTCTCTACTCACTCGGTGTGCAAGGCATTTCAATATTTAACTAGTCTTGCCATTCATATCAAAATGAATCTCGAGGATGATTCCCACGTATTAAAATCTCCGTTAAAGGCTGTAAGATTGCCAAACTCCCAGAGCTAGACAGATTTGTGATCTGGCTCAGCCTGCTAACCGTTGCGAGTGCGAGAGATCACGCAGCCGGGGTCACTGAGAGGGGAGTTTTTTTCTCAAGGCAACAATGCACGCTATCTCTATCAGTTAGGCGGAAGTTAATAATATGGAATAGCACAGAGGAAAAAGAACAATCGTCCCAAACTGGGAATCTAACCTGATTGCCTCGATATCCTGAGCTGAGAGTTTGAGTGATGGTTACGATGTATGACCTCACTTCCCTCGAGGAAATGAGGTTATCCCTTATCCCTTATGGTGGTAAAAGCGATTTTCATTTGCATGCAGATTTGCAAGAACCTTTTCTCGCACGTACGCAATAACAATATGAATAGGTAAAAGCGAAAAAACTTCATGCAACCGATTTTGTTCCTTTGCAATCGATTGCTACTTTAACATGTAGCCTGCACTTGACACCTATATCAAAACAATTCCACGATATATGCAAATATATTCTCCTGATTGCAATAAAATACTGTAAATATACTGTTAAAATGGTTCGTATGAAGTATCAAGGTATGATGCGTTCTGAAAAAAATGTATTTATATACGATTATTAATATATATATAAGACATAATAATGTGTTAATTGATACAAAAAAGTTCTTAAATTATCATTCTTGCATCATTTACATCACAAAATGTGTGTTGATTTCCAACGCAAAAAAATGATATCCTTTAAAGAAGTGTGGTTCAAGTATTTTTTGACTTACTTGAAAAGTTCTTATAAAATGTGTTCTCAAATACTATCGATTCACGCTCCAACCACCTTTAGAGTAATTCCTGGTGACAATGTAAAAGATTGTGAAGGATCTCGTTTCCGGTATTCTCAAAGTTGGAAGTTGACAGCTTTAAGTACGCGGCCTTTCATAATTTAGAGGCATGGAATGTAGTCTCATGGGTCATCATCGATTGGACTATAAGGACAAAACATATATTTCCCTCAAACACTGCTTAATTTGCTAAAGGAATCAGGAAGCATGAATAACGTGGTGTCATTTAGCCCAGCTACCTAAAGATCAGCGGTTTTACTCCCGAACCAGGTTTCTTTCATATTATCTAACGAGGGTGACGAGTCGGTGAACCTTTCTGCAAGCCTCATTTGAGAGGCGCTGTCAGACGTAATAGTTTTTACGACCTCTTCTTTCTTTAGTTTCCACTCCAAACAGCTGAACTTGAAATAAAATCTTCCAATATGGCGTCCTAACTGTTGCTATTTTCTCATTCATCAAGAAATCTTCCTTGAACAAGAAATCTTCCTTCACAAGAAATCTTCCGTACAATGAATTGCGGTAAGAATACCAGGAACCCTATCAAAAGAGGAAGAAAAGTGCTGAAAAATGACTTTTTTCCAAATAATTAAAATGTTTTTGAGGCAGAAGATAAGGGCTCGCCTGATAGCATCATGAAACAGGCATTGGCTTCCACAGTATTCAACAAAGGGAATCAAAATACAAGCTGGAAAGTTTTAGAATAATTACCTTGTTTTTTCCACATAAGACATTTCAATACCCACGACTCGGGTTGTTAAATGCCTGAAGATGACTTTGTTTAGTGTGCATTGAATAATACCATTTGGAGATCTCAGTTTTACAAAAGATCCAAGTTCTAGGCAGAAATTTACAAGAGAAACACGCATAAAATTTCATTTCGTCCTTTTTTAAGCCAACTGCATTCAGTTCCCTCAAGAGCTGTAGTCGTTTAGAGGAATATCGTCAAAATTTGTACTAAATACGCTCTCACAGGGAGATCGGGTTGATGTGGCGGCTAGAGTACTTGCCTACCACACGGGCGGCCAGGGTTCAAATCCCTGTAGAGGCGGATGTTCTTCAGAGGGAACCCTATCCCTAATTGAGTGTCTTATGGAGGGCACTTCAAGTGTAGTACTCCGTCTGTCTGATGAGAAGTTAAACCGTGGTCCCCTTGGCGCCTTTCGTAAAGAGCAGCCTAATGCCGACGCCGGGTTTCTATCCACCCTTCCTCCCTTACCTATCTCCTATGGCGCAAATGACCTTAGCTGTCGGTCGCTTCCCCAAATATCCAGTCCAATCTACTCTCACACCGAAACTACAAGATTAAACCTTCTCATACTACTGTCGGCGAAGAAACAAAATGAAATTAATATGCATTTCCCACTTTAATACTGTGATATTGATGATGGGAAAATATGTTTATCATAGAAAAATAAATATCCCTAGTTGAATCAACAGTCACATTTACGGCCCGCTCCGTTTTTTTGGGAAAAATTCCACATAGCCACCCGTGTAACCTTTTGCTTCTCAAAAACCGGGGTAATTGGACCGAATTACTTGGCGATCAATTGACCGCAGTTAATTTCCACGCCCTCACTCGCCACGTTTTCGCCCCGGTGAGAGGAAAGAAGAGCGCCGGTCGTCCGTGCTCTCTCGCGCGGCAGAGCGTAAGCAGTCACCTCGGGAGCGGAGTCGAAGTAAGGGATGATGCGACAGGCGCTGGCTAATCGCGCGAATAAACCGTCCGACCATTCTCTCCCGCGCTCAACTCAACAGCACTACCCTTCTGCTTACGAGTCACGAGGAGCTCAACAGGGCCAGCTGGTGGCTCCCTTTGCTGGACCATCACGACCCTCTGCCAATGAATGAACCGAGAGGGAAAAATAGATGAATTAAAATAATGCTACTTTCATAACCTTTCTTTCATATAACCTATTAAAATTTTGAGAAGAGTTAAATGCCAACGATTTCAGGAGATGAGCACATTTCCTATTTACGAACGAGCCTTCATACGCTGCTTCAAAATCATAACTTTCTCGTAGAAATATTTTATTTATTTGGGACCAAAAATATTTTATGCCTTATCCAATAGCATAAAAAACATAAAGAAAAAAACATTCTTCATGAGATTATCTTAAGAACGGATAATGGCGCACTACAATATCGATGTCATGAATAAAAATCTGCTCCTACGTTATCCAATGTTGCTTTATGCAATGTTTATGTAAACTCGATGAGTAAAATTTGTTAATGATATGTTATTTCTTTCATTTAGCAAAAAAGAGAGCATAAATATTAATATGCATCTGTATATGCTTCATAAGAATTTTGACTAAAATTGGCAATGAATTTTAAGTATGGAAGGCAGACTCCACATAGGTCTGTGACCTTTGAAACTACCTAAAGTACCTGACAATTCGTGGAACCAAATACAGCACCATAATTTGTGGAGTAATGAGCAAATTACTTTTAATATTATTAATAAGCTGATGATATTTCACTTAATTTACACTAAACAGAGGGGCAATTGACCCCTTCTCAAACATCCCAAAACTATCCATATAAATGACTCAAGCTCAGAGTTATTCTGCTTACCTCTCTAATTTGGAGGAATTTAAGTATGGTATACATTGCGATAGGTATATTCTAGAAGAAAAAATTATAATTATAATATCGTCAAAGTTTGAATGAAAAATGTAATATGTTGTAAAATTATTGGATAGAATTCCCTGAATAAAGAATGATGAGTTAGCCCAACGATGAAAGCTTGATACGTTATTATGGATCGACCAATTTAAAAAACTCGACTAAAGCATCATTTTAAAAAGCAAAATGAAGTTTAATACATGAAACTTTATAGAAGTAACGTTATGATTCGGCCAAACAATGGAGAATTTGGGATAGTATTTTACGTAAGGACTGGAAAGTAAATAACTTAGCGAAATACAATCACTAGATAACAAAAAGATATTAACTGATGAAAAGGATATTGTTAATGAATTAAATAGACATTCATGCTTTAGCATACATATTATATATGATAGATGGTCAATTTATAGAACAGGTATGGAGTTCAAATGTAGGGCTAGTATTCAAAGTAGGTGATAGAATGAATATAAATAACTACAGACCTAGATCACGATTACCTGGGTCATTCCACCTCAATTCAACAAACGTTTGGCCCCAAGGATCTCAGATTTTGCTGAAACTTTGTACATGGGTAGATATGATCTAAAAAAAGTACTCTAAAGCCGTTTTGAGAAAAAAAAGTTGCGTAATTTAAGCGAAGGTATTTAAATTTTTCCGCATTATTGCAAAAAATGTGTTCCCTAATTCATTGTTTACGTGCATCTCAGCGTCTATTCATTTAAAAGGAACGATATATACCTCATATTAAATCCTATTCATTTTCAAAGATATTGATATAATTTTAAATTGATTTTATTTAATTTACTATTTTTTAAATTTAAATGTTTAAAACACTGTTAATTAACTTTTTTCAAATATTCCATATCAAAGTCGGCCGAAACTATTTTTTCACATTATATATACGTACCTACACTTTTACTCTAATAAATTCCCGAATCACTCCGAATTCCGAATTTTAACGTTTATCTTATTTCTAAAGCATTAAATATTACGACTAGCCATACTATCGGTCAAAGCCGAATACCCTGCGGTTGCTAAAAAGGGAATATGTCTGCCAGCGCTGGAGACAAAATATATCTTCGGCATCACTGCTTGAAGTAATCGATAACACAATGTCTAGTTCATGCTATTTATGATTCAGGATAAGATTTTCTGACATACGGCTATGTGTAGAAGATTAGTGATGTTTAAATGTGAACAATGCCAAACTTTTCCTTAAAAAAGGAATGAAATCACTGAATCGTAAGATCAAAATCATTTCAAGCCAGCATTTCATTTGAGGTAAAGCACCAATCATTCCTAAAATGCAAATGGATTCTTGAAAATTTAGTCAGAGATTTGCCCCAAAGAAAAAAGATTTAAGTCAGATTTATTGCGAAGCTGTGATGTGAAAGGCAGTCCCAGAATGGAATAGTCAAGAGCCTCTGTATGAGACCACGTTAAAATGTGAACTTAAAAATGCGACCTGAAAAATCATTTGAAAAGGCCGGAATTGGAATTCGCTATGACGTGAGCGAAAATCAAAGTCAGAAAGGAGCCCAAGCATTATGAATAATTGGTGTTTGGAGCAAAAAATAAACAACTTACAGTGGGAACGCCTAATACATGAAAGCACGGGAGAAAAACAATGGTGGGAAGAGTAATGGCTCCGATTTATACTCAGTGGGAAGAAGGCTTCACGGCCGAAATGTATTCATTCCGAGGCTTCTCGATGAATGTTCTGCATTCCCATTGAAGAGATTTTCAAGCATTTTAAATATCCAGCCTTCTATTCTCTGATTTATTCAGTGGATACACATCTACATAATACCCTGCCAGCCACCTCAAAGATAAGTGGCAGGGGAAGTGTACAATATGCAAATTGAAGCGTAAATCTGATGTAAAAGTTACAGAGGTCCAATTGTCGTATTTAAAAAGCTGAAACATATTTTTTTTACCCGCGCGTTTTTCAAAATTTACTTGAGCATTGCTGCTGCTTAGCTCATTACACATGTTGTGTCTTACGGCAAATATTCTAATAATCTAAGTTACTATGAAATGCATTGCAAAAGCCAATCCATTGTGAAATTTTACTTTTGAAATGTTCACAACTCGAAACATAAACATTAAACCGCATGTCATTTAAGCAACACCGATCGTTCTCTAGGAAAAACTCCTGGGAAAAACATAGCTAAGGTCAGAACTAAGAGAATAATAAAAAATCTATATCATATAAGTTTTGTGCACCCGAATTTTCTCTAATAAAAGTAAGTGAGTGACACACATACACTCTAGTTATTCAGAGTAAGATTTTTGGTGCCTTTTATCGTCACTGAGTATGAGTGATGTACACTGGCTATGAAATCAACGTGGTTATCTGATTGACACACGTAGTGCTCGTTCTTTAGCGTTCACCGCAGTGCACCACGTGGAGGAGAACTAGATTAGTACGCAATGGAAGAACGCAAGAGAAGTCCATATAATGGGAATGTTTTCGATTTTTGATGCCGTTTAACTCCGTTAAAGAATGAATATTTAATTTTGATACGTCTTATAAAATGTTTTCTTGACTCTTGGGTACGTATCATGGTGTATAATATATTTTGTTGAATGTTAATAACTGAAATTAATGCCAATGTAAAAAGCCATACGGTGAATTAAAATTAATAATATGAAGTATAGAGAGGGACCGACGTTATTGATTTGACGGTGTTGCTAGTCACAGATAAAATAGAATTAGAGGTACAGCATTCAAAAAGAATTTGTCCAAGATAAAAGGAACAAAAAATAGAGAGCGATTTGGAGATAAAAAGGTTTGCTAGACCCGAAGGATAGTTGCGCCGGTTCTGGTGTAAGAAGGATCCTAGTCTTTCTGTAGATCGTAGTGGAAAAGAATATTGGGTATTTGTATAGCTGACATTTTGATCCATTAAGCCTCTGAAATATTTCTTACGTATTTATTGTTTCTATAAAGTAATTTCAACATATCTCCAAATAATATTTGCGCATCTCATGCCGTCAGTCGCTGAGTATGTTGTGAAACTTTATGGAGAGATTTTCGTTCATCCATGGAACAAATGCAATCTATCGATATTACTATTCATCTACATCTACATCTACGTAATACCCTGCGAGCCACTACGAGGGTATGTGGCAGGGGGTAAAGATCACCAAACATTCACTATTGCCATGCACGTAGGATATTTAAGGGAGATATGCTAGTAAATAGGGTCACATGGAGCTAGGTGGATAGTATCTACAAAATAAGGAAGGCATTATTGGTTGTCATTACATGCATCATGCACTACAGACTACTCGAACTATATTTCACCTACCTATCCCTTTGCTACGCTGCCTATTGTTCTCTCTTATAGTACGCGGGAAAAATGATATTTTAAATCTATCGGTACGACAGTCTATCTCTATAATCTTGTAAATATGATCAAACCTAGCAAAATACGTAGGGGTTCTCAATATATATCTAACGTCATCTGAGAACAAATCGGTTTCGAATTTACTTAAAAGGTTTAACCTAAATTTTAACCTGCGTTCTGATAGTAATTCCCATCCTAGTTCTTCTATTAAATTCGTAACACTTCTACAATTGTCATAACGGCCTTTAAAAAACCTAGCGGATCTCCTTTGCACGCTCTCTAATTCTTTTATCAAACCATCCTCGTACGGATCCGATATACTAGCGGCATATTCTAAATGAGGCCTGACAAGTGTAAAATAGCTTCTTTCTCGTACTCTCTCATCGCTTTTGCCTAGAACCCTTTTTACGAATCCTAATCTACGGTCTGCTACCCTAGTTATTTCCCTGATGTGTTTCCCCCATGACATGTCTTCAGTGATGGTGAAGCCTAAGTATTTAATAGATTCTACGTTAGATATTTTCTTTTCTTTGATGCAATAATTATTCCGGGGAAAGCCATTCCTTTTCCAAAAGTTCATTATCGCGCATTTCTTTAAATTTAATTCTTTAAGGCTGGATGTCCTCTTCATTTCTGATTTCCTTATACACTACTGCATCATCGGCAAAAAGACGAAGTTTGCTATTTTTTACTACTGTATTCAAGTCATAACTGGGTCATTCCATCGCGTTTTATTACTTCGTTTTAAATTCACCACTCATCTTAACACTTTGACTAAAGGACGCCTCTTTTATGAGAGATGAAGCGATGTATATGAAAAAAAACAATTAAAATATCCGATAATGGAATGAAACATATAAATAGGCCTCCCAGGAGCCTGGAGAATAACTGCGAACTATGTGGGGCATTAGGGAGTTTCTTCACAATAACATGGTCCAGCTGCTATATACAACCCTTATGTAATTTTAGACATGACTTATTCCATACCTTTTCATGCACACGTCAAAACGTTGAATTTTACGTACCCCATCCATACTTTTTACACCTTCCAATAACGCGTGCAATTACTGTTTCCTTCTTTACTTTTCCTCGTAGTACACACAGTTACCGCCAAATTTGATGAAACATCTTACTTTTCCACTCGTTACCTATCCAATTACTTTAGAATATCTTTTTCCATCTTATCCCTTCTTACTATTTATAGGAATTTAAAAACACATTGTTTTCTCTAAAACACTGGATGAATCGGATGAAGCATTTAAATAATTGAATTCGGGTGTCTTTCCACGACGAACTCTACCGGGAGCTTAATACAGATAGTAAAAGACTTTTTCAATTTCTTGCAATTTTCCACATAAACGTCCCCCAGTAACAATTCAAAATCCGGATTTTGATGAGATATTATAAGTCAGTAATACACATTTTTTCACCAATAGAAGAAATTGTAGAGGGTCACGTAGATCACGATTGAAGTGCACGTAATTCAGTAATCAGTATGCATCACGATAAAAGTAGATTCAGATACATACGTGGGTGACAACGCGAAGGCAAGTGATCGAGTCATCTCGTGTCACTCATAATTCAGACACCGAAAGGAAGGTGCAGCGCCACATAGTGGCGATTGTGGTAATCGAGTAGGGAATGAGCGCCCATTATGGAATGTTCCCAATGGACCCAATATTCCTACAAAAACATTCAAAGACTTTTGCCACTTCCAAATTTATCTTATGTTCCATAATACTTTCTTCCAAAGTTTTGCTCTGATCTCTACTTATCACAAAATATTTTCCTCCGAAAAGGTTTCTATTCATAGATTCACGCTCGTCAAAGACTGCGAGGGACACATTATAATTGGATTACCATGAATCACAAATATACTTTGAAAACGCACCTCTTCACATGGAGAATGGGGCAGCTTCCACCCGGGCCCTCAAGAGTCTAGTCAAGTCGGTTCCACCTAGAAAGGACATAAAAATCATACATTTCATACCTTGAATACTTAGAGAAAAACATGTACCATAACTGTAATGGAAAACAAAATAATACCTTTCAGTGACTTTTTTACTCCCACATTGAGTTTGAAATGTGTTCGATGGGAGATAAATGGGAGGAAATTACCTATTTTCTTCTTAATATATATGCTATTTTCAGGAAAATCTGTTTTGAGGGAGAGAAAACTCATAATAAATCAATTAAAAATAAAAAGATGCTTGTTACTGCCTTATTTTTTCAGTAATCACCGATTAACTGCGATTCAAAATTGGGCAATACAATACAAATTCTGCTGGCGTCTACGACTATAAAAAGATGTACAGTCGGATTCAAAGGTGTTGCAACGAATCGAGCGGTGCCACTCTCGCCGCAGTTCTAAAATGGTGTTCACATCCATTCTATATTCAAGTAAGGAGGGAAATTTGAACAGAATTCTCACCTCCTGCGATATTGTATTTATTGCATAATTTATGAGGATTAGTTAAGATATATGTAAAATGTATACGTTTGCATTAATTTTGCAGCTCACGTTTGTGGTGAAATCCAATACGAGAGCTCAAGTGTACTTTCATTCGTAAATCCGCAGGTCCGTTAAAGCATGCTTTCGCACGGTTGATGATACCTACACTTAATCGGACACATTAGAAAATCAAATCGATTAAATATTAATCGTGACACCACTGAAAATCGTGCCGCAGTTTGTTAAAATAGAATATGCTCTTGTAGCACTCATACAAGGCCAGTGTTCACGGGTTCATTCCCGTGCAATGGAAAATAAAATCGAGCGCAAGACCAAGAATTTGTATCCTCATTCAGTAGGGTGGCGGTAAAGTTCTCGACTCCGGCTACGGTCGTCAGAAGCGGCTTCAGTCCAAGCGTACATGTTACCTAATTTTTGAAAACATATTTTCATTTAACAGTATTAAATTAGCCCTCGTATTTACTTCACAATATTAGAAATAATATTCTTAATTTTTCATTTTTTTTACAAAAGTCAAAGGGAGTGGGTTTCTCCATAGTAGTCGAATTGTAAACTCATGGTATCGAAATGCACAATGAATTGGAACAAATATTCGGACCGGTATATTTCTCCAACAATTCTTCTGTATTACTCGAGTTTCATTTGCTTCTTTTGGAATAATTGCGACTGTCTTTTGCTCAAGTGATCTTAATTGTCAATAAAGACTGCAATTAGCTTTTTCGTTTACAGTAATCACTCGTGTGAACTGCTTCGAATCGTTCATCCCATCTTTGTCATTCACAGAGTAAGAATGCTATAGTCAAGATCACAGCGCTGAAGAAAAGGTTCGAGGTGGTCAAATTTGTCCATAGCATGGGCGTAGATAAGGGGGGGGATCCAGGGTGTCTGAACCCCCCCTCCCGTCGAAGAAATATCAATAGAAAATAAGAATAAAAATGAACAACCAGCATGTAAAACCTTCATCCGATTTTAATAATAATAATAATAATTTATTCCACTCCTTAGAGAATATACAAGCATAAATAAAACGTAGGGAATACATTAGTGGAATATAGGTACCCCATAGGTTAACCTGTTTTGGGGTTACCATCTTTCACATTATTACTGAGGCAGCGGCTGGAAAAAACAAAAACTCACAAAGTATAACAGTTTTTACGTTTAGTATTCCTTCAAGCATTATTGCACACTTTTAATACGTCAGCAAAGTACCATTCATTATTTTTAATTCTTGATTTCAACTATACTGAACAATAATCTCATTCTACATCAAGGGCTGAGCTCCCCCCCCCTCCAGAGAAAAAAATTATCTACGCCCCTGGTCCATAGGAAAGGATAAAGTAATAACCTAATAAATATTTTGATTTTGTAGAGTAGATATTTTGAGTTGGCTCCGGTATATTTATTTAGCAGATCAATAATTGATTGTAATCCTCAACTCTAGTGAATGGGATTAAATATTAAAATTCGTCTTAACTATAGCATTCAACGCTATCTCGCGTCGTTATTCCAGCATCTTTAAAATGTAAACATTAGAGATCAATTGGAACCAATCAACGTGTGAGTCTCAGTTCAATCTAATCATTAAATGAAATCGATTCCAATCCAAGAAAGTTCAGTGTGTATTTTAATTACTTGCGCTAATAACGACATAGTATGTAAACAACAGAATCATAGCACCAGCAGTAGTTACTCATTTTTCTCTTCCAAACAATTTTCTTTCGAAAGATAAACAAATTGAGGTTAGAAGTTATATTCCTCTAATATTTCTGACATATTAGAGTAATTACCAGTATGCATGCGTTTTTAAGATTTTACCTAACACCATGCACCATTTAGACATTCCGGACGTCAACGAGCCGATGGTGGACAACAATTCAGCGCGATGGAGAGGGCAAGGTGCTCCAATACTGGAAAATAACCAATGTCACACCGATATTAAAAAAAGAAAATTGAAATGACCCAGGAAATTATAGGCCTATATCGTTAACATCACTTTATGCAAGATCCTCGAACACAGTATCGTTAGAAATATTATGACATTCCTGGATAATCGTAAATTCTTACACCGCAGTCGGTATGGCTCCCAAAAGGGCTGGTATTGTGAAACACATCTTGCAATCTTCCTTCATGATATCCTAAAATCAGGTGAATTGAATGAGTAAATCGACGCAATATTCCTTGATTTTAATAAGGCATCCGACAGGGTTCGTAAAAAAAATGTATTCATGCGGAGATAATAAAGAAATAGTGAACTGGATAAGGGGCTTTCTCAGTGATCGATAACAAAAAGTAGTTATTGACGGTTTTAGTTCTGATATGTTGAAGTCACATCCGGTGTTCAACAAGGAGACGTGATTGGCTCTCTTTTATTCATTATTTATATTCATGACCTAAGTTGTCTAATTAGCGGTAAATTAAGATTATTTGTAGACGATACAGTAATCTACCGTGAAATAAGAAAAGACGATGACTTCGAAGTTCGGTCATGTGACCTTAACAACGTTCATTCGTGGTGCCAGGAGTGGGGTTTAGGACTTAATATTAGAAAGTGCACCACAGTTCACCTCCTGTGAAAGTCATTACACAAAAGCCATACCTACACCATGCGTGGAGCGAACATATAATCTTCAAATACAGTAAAATATCTTGGAATTACCTTAACTTCAGATATATCTTGGGGAACATATATAAAACATTTTCGGCACAGCATTAAAGAAACTAGGTTTTTGTAAAGCGTGCAATAGGAAGGTCCTCGGATGAAAAAGAAAAAGAGAGGTTCTACTTTACTCTGGTGAGGCCACACCTCGAATACGCCACGAGCTTAAGGAGCCTGGTCATAAGGATTTGTCCAAAAATATTAACAAAATATAAATAAAATCAGCACGCTTCGTTAAAAACTGCTACGAACAAACATAAATTGTTACACAACTGTTCGAGGGATTAAGGTGGATGCCCCTAGAGACTCAGAGGCTTCACGCTAGGCTTAGGCTACTTGAGATATTCAGAACTGGTGTGTTTCAGCGCGACACACAGAATATAATCATGACACCTCTCTACATTTCTAGGTCTTACAGATGCGATAAAATAAGAGAGATACACTCTTAAACAGAGCGGCACAAACACTCGTTATTTCCGCGCACAATAAGCGACCACAATAAAAACTGAGCTCCTCCAAATTCACCCTCATAGGACATGTCACCATTTCACCTCCAAAAATTTTACATCTTTACGCGGCTGGTGACCTACCACCCCTTGCCACACGCTCATGCGGTGGCTCGTGCGGTAGTATGTAGATGTAGACCATTGTTGTCTATTACAGGTTGCAGTCTTTCCTGCATTGATCGCACAAGGTTGTGATATACTGAAGGACGCCCTGATAATGTGCCCCACACTTCTCTAACGTGGGCCTCGAAATCTTCCTCAGTCCTCTCATCCCCAATTTCCTATTCCGTGACAATAATTCCCCAGACATTTTCAATGGGATTGAGGTCTGGAGAATTAGAAGGCCAGGGCAATAGCTCAATGTGGCGATGTTGTAAGAGAAACCTCTTTGTTTCAGCTGCTCTATGTAGGGGGCAGTTGTCCTGGATAAAAACCACGTCCTCGCCCACGGGGACGACCTGGGATGTATGAATGGTGCTTCGCTGACGTATTTAAAGTGTGCAATTATGCTTGGAGGAAATCGGATGAAGGTTTTACATGCTGGTTTTTTATTTTTATTCTTATTTTCTATTGATATTTCTTCGACTGGAGGGGGGGGTTCAGATACCCTGGACCCCCCCTTATCTACGCCCATGCAGTGTCCGATTAAGTGTAGGTATCGTCAACCGTGCGAAAGTATGCTTCAACGGACCTGCAGACTTACGAATGAAAGTGAGCTGCACAATTAATGGAAACGTATACATTTTACATATCTCTCAACTAATCCTCATAAATTATGCAATGAATACAATATTGCAGGAGATGTGAATTCTGTTCGAATTTCCCTCCTTCCTTGAATAAAGAATAGATGTGAATGCCATTTTCGAACTGCGGCGAAAGTGGCGCCGCTCTATTCGTTGCAATACCTTTGCATCCGACTGTACATTCAAAATATATTCTGGCAATTTATTGGCTTCTATATTGCCTGAGTTTTAATTTAAAATAGCTATCGCAATTCATCACCAAAAGAATGATATTATAAAACTATTTGAAAGGAGATGAAATTGAGTATTTGTGATGATTCACACACTGCCCTGCTAAGCTAAAAGTAAATAATGAAATTACACATTTGTGACGTAAGAGTAGAATTTTTTATTTTCAACCTGTAGGATTTCAGCAAACAAACCAAAAAAACCATATCTGTAGCGGTGTTCTAGATATCACGTCCAGCTATCACCGTATCTACCGTTAAAATTTCAGCTTTCTAGGCCAGATAACATTAACTACATGTCTTTTTCCCAGAGAATCTCATTGCTTTGGTTCCCTTGTGATTTATCCTGATTCCACACTGACAATCTGAGCATCAACTAAATTGTAATCTCTTCGAAGATGGACTAGATCAGAATCGAAGACTCGATGATGAAAATCTTAGGACGTTTTAACTCAAAACCAACAATTAATATTACTGTCTTTTCGCTTAGAAGGACAGCAAAGACGCTTTTGAGCATCCTTAATTTTTTTAAGCTACTTATAAACTAATTCAGACCACTTTCTTTATTTATCCCTTCTTCATACCAATTACTTGATGTTTTGACCACAATTCCTTGCGTCTATTGTCTTCTGGAGTGAATAGCATATTCACTCCTGCAGTATTTCTCCATATTCCTTTATCAATATTTGTATAATCTTAACGCAGCTGGTGTCCTAACCCCTCCTGCCACACGCCCATGCGGTGACTCGTAGGATGGTATGTAGATGTATATAATACGACACAAATACACCTTTTAGAACAAACAAAGTATTTCGCAGGAGTATATTCAGTTGGGAACGATAATATTACTGCTAAGGGTAGTTCAAAAATTCAAACCTCCAATAAATAGACATTGATCAAATTTTTTCAAGATGATTACCCTTTATCATTTAATTTTGCCGTTTATGTTTCTCAATAGAATGGAAAAGTTTCAAACAAAAATTACGCGAGCAGTGCTCACGAAAATTCCAACAGTAAGGCCTCTCCGAATGTGGATAGGCCGAATTAAGTTACATGGGGATGGAAATTGGCGCCTTGGTAGAATTGTGCCACCTCGCGCTGATAGTATGTGATTTTTTCGGTGCTTGCGATTTATTACCAAAGTTGGATCCGCCACGAAGCAACAGTCATTTGATAGGCGCCCTCTGAATGTTCTTATTCCATACCCACATGTGCATAAAACTCTACATATTATTCTCGCTCTTCAGGAAATTATGTACAGGAAGCAGAGTGGAGAATGATAGAAGGAAGCACTGTGGCGCCGCAAGGAGGAGATGTGGCGAGAAGTGAAAGAATAATAGATGGGTGGAAAAAACATAAGGCGGGTATATGTAAGAAAAATTAATTTCTTTCCTGTTTCTGTTACTGTGGATAAAGCCACACCTCTACTGAAGAAGACGTTACTTCTTGAAGTTGAACCTTAAAATGGAATAAAAACTTTTATGTTTCGATTAACCATAATGATCTGATCAGGACAATGCATGATTCAAGTCAGGCCACCTCTGTATAAGGGTAAATAATAGGCGGATGATTGCCCATTGGTGAGGTGCAGTGATAAGATATCTAACCGCAGTGGGGTGACCCCTTAAAAGATAGACATTTGAAATAGTACAAGAAAGATCCGAGAAAACGTCCCAATAACTATTTTCAAGGGAATTATGATGGACTAACCAATCGAGATTATGAATCCTGGCAACAGCGGGACTCAGCCTACGGTGACAGGTGTCGTGCATGGCAACGGATAAGGTATTGTATCAGGGGTTGTAGAAATACGAAATCTTGTAGAGAGACGGAGGATTTGCGAGGTTACGAAGGAGACGGAGGCAACTTTTTGAGCCCAAGAAATTATTACTCTCCTCTCATTAACCAAAGGATTGAATGGAAATCATATAAAAAACAACGTAGACGACTTCATATTGTGAATACGCTTCAAACAAAAATAATACGATTTCCAGGTCTACATACTACCCTGCAAGACGCCGCATGGGCGTGTGGCAGGAGGGGTTTAAATACCACACGCATCAAAGTGTAAAAAAGAGGTTTTCGAAGGTGAAATAGTTAAGCGTATTAATTTAATGCACCGCATTTCTTCTTTGACATGACTAAATGAAATTATTAAGAACCATAATGACTGAAATATTCGCGGCTAGTAGCTCAGTTCATAAAAATGTCTGCAAACTATTTCTTTCTCTGAGAAATTTCATTTATATGTGAATTTCAATAATCACAACTAATGTTAGAGCACTAAAACGCTTTTACCATAAAATTCGCGATAGCTTTAACCAGCGGAAGTCGTACGTTTTCGTTATCCAACGTTTCCAAGAGGTTGAATTCATCGCTCGGCGCGCAAGGTGACAGTGGACATAAATATTCGCAAATGGAAGCTTCAATCACCTTCACAATCAGCTTTATGATGCTATGGTATAGCATATAGGTGCATACATACGTCTCCATTACGGCAAAGTGCCACTCCCACGTCAATTCCTCGTGCAGCATCGATTTTGGGGAATAGAAAGCTTCAAATTTGCATAGCCATGCGTAATGGACGAAGTGAGGCGAGCTCTCAGCTTCCAATATCTGCTTTGTATCTCCGTCAGCCCGGAGTCGGAATTGGCATCGACGATCGGGATTAAAATGTGAGTGGCGTTCGGGAGGTGGAGCGAGCGTCCAAGTTCCATCTGGAGGACCCGCAGTCGTGGATCTATAATTCATGCGGCAATGATTCCGTGAGCGCGATTAGGAGGCATATTTTATCCAGTGGATTTGGAAAGAGATAATAGGTACTGCCGAAGAATACGTAGAGTACGATAAATATATTAATTTACCCTGAGACAGCTTCGCGCACTTCAAATTTACGCAGCGACATTATTTATCAATTCTCTCTAAATTGACTCACTACTAAAATATTAATTAATGGAACGACACTTGTGTATTCTCTAACGTTATGCGACTCTTAAACTATGAAAATCATTCATCAAGTGTTGTAAAAAAACTCGATGAATTAATTTGTTTCTTAAATAGATTTATAAATAATGGAATGGTCATCATCATCTGGTGTTCTGCCTGCTGGCAGGTCCCGTACACCACTGCTTTCTCCATCCGCTTCTGTCCCGAGATTCCTTCTTTGCTTCATCATAGTTGATGTTCTTCACCTGATCCACCAATTTAATTCTTCTCCTTCCTCTCTTTTTCTTTCCTTCAATTACACCCTCAAGTGCCACAGTTATTATACTTTTCCCTCTCATCACATGGCCCAACCAGTTTCCTTTCCTTTTCCTTATTTCCTTTAGGAGCGATCTTCCTTCTTTTACTTAATGGAATGGTATCATCAGTAATATATGAAGCCAAGATGGAGGAAGCATGATAAACCATTGGAACTCTCAAGTCTCAAATATGGCATGTTTTTAGATGATTGACTAATTTGTTCACATTTTCTGACTGATTATTACATGCATTAACAATTATACATAGAATGAACTCTCATAAATTTGATCCAGCGGTATAATATCAAACATTCGATATTGATAAGATCAAACATTCGATGGATTCGAAGATATGTAGATAATTCATGAAACTGGGGGATGAATTTCTACAATCCGAATATTTTGTGAGGTCCACAACTCCATGTATATTATAACAGGTTAATTATTTTTAATGAAGTTACTGGACCTGAGCAAGAGTCATTCCGAGGAATTCCACAGGATTTGACACTTGATCTCCGGGACTTTTATTATAATTGAAATGTTTGAAATTTCTTTTGCCAGTCTATTTCGCAATATAATAAAAAAGTTATAAACAAAGTTACGCAAGCAATTTTTATGAATTATTCCGACACTAAGACCTCTCCGAAAGTGGAATAGACAAATTTACGTTGAACGAGGGTGAAAATTGACGAGGTAACAAACACCAAGAAGTGGGGAGGGCACAATGATAGAAATGTGCCATTTCGCGCTGATAATGTGCGATATTCTAGGTGATTGCAATTAATTGCCAGAGTTGGACCCACAATAAAGCCACAGTCTTTTTATGTATTCATTAATTCCTCTCTTCCTAATTCGGAGAGGTCTTAGCGTCGGAATCTGTAGTAAGCGTTGCATGCGTAATATTTGTTTATTCTTTTTTATTCTTTTACAAAAGAGACTGGCAAAACAATTTCCGTACATTTCAATTACAATAAAAAAACTCGGGGTACGAGTGTCAAACCCTGTGAAATTCCTTGGAATGACTCTTGTTTAGTTCCAGAATGTTAATTAAAAATATTAAAGCCCTCTAAAGGTTCTTTTTCTACACTTACACAGCCTGAATAAAACTCGAGAATTGAAAAAATCGCCTCGGCGATTAAAACAATTTCCGCGTATAGAGGTCTATGAAGGAAACGAAACAAGATTTTTAAAAATCTTGGCTACTCGAAAGGAAGTGAAAAATCAACCGGATTTCGCAAGAAAATTCTGTTACTGCACAATAAAAAAATTCCCGTTGCGTATTGAACTGCCCTTTTATATTTGCCTTGGAAAATGAAAAATATTTTTTCAATGAGATACGAGCAAACTGAGCTTCCGGAGGAACAAGAGGAAACAGGAGCGGTACATTTGGTTTATTATCTAGGCTCCAAATCATCGTCATTTAACAAGTCTTTCACATCACTTTCCTCAGAATAACAGTCTGGTAAAAATAAGTTAAACAATGCTCCCGGAAACTCGTGCTCCCAGAAACTCGTAGGAAAATCGTGCTTGATCGACTTATGGCCAGTTACTGGAACGACACGTGTGTATTCTATAAAGTTATGGGACCCATAAGCTATGAAAATCATTCAGTAAGTGTTGTAAAAAAGTCGATAAATTTATTTGTTTCTTAAATATATTAATAACTAATGGAATGGTATTATGAGTAACATATGAAGCTAAGTTGGTGGAAGCGCGATGAACCGCTGGAATAATAAAATACCTCAAATTAGGCTTGTTCGGAGATGACTGACCAATTTGTTCACTTTCTCTGACTGATTATTACACGAATTAACAATCATTCATAGGATGAACTTTCATAGTTTGATCCAGCGGTAGAAGATATGATCGAAAATTTGAAAGATTTGACGAGTATGTAGATAATTTATGAAACTGGAGGATGAATTCCTACAGTCCGAATATTTTTATGAGGTCCAAAACTTTCGAGTGCCTTGGAATATCCGAATAATCCAAGGCGCTCAGATATTTCAAGGCAGCCCTGAAGATAGTCACCCTGCAAGTAGCGAGTAACCCATTCATCGTACTTGGCGGGATAAATAATGCACTTTGTTATATTCCCCTGGATTTCACTGGACAAAAATAACGCGCTTTGTAATATTCCGAATGTATTAATATGTACAATAATCATGTAATGCACTTGGAATATCCGAATAGCATTGGACCTGCTGGTTCAAAGCTATTTAAATATTCCAAGGGTAGAGAGTAGTTCAAAAACCTGCATATTTATTGTTATTCTCATTCGTTAGGTTAAATATGTACTCTCTATACGGCCCCTCTAATTATATTTTTAATGTATCTTACGTTCTACCGTAAGATACATTAATACTTAGGTTTCTCTGCTTGTGAAATTATCCACTATCTTCTCCTTATCAGTTTTTTAAGGGTGCACTGTCACAAGACAAGGTTAAAAATATAGCTGAAGTAACGGCGATTTCCGCGTATCCATTATGCTATCCACAAGACAGCTAGATGATGAATATTCGTTGCTTCCAGAGTAACTCGATGCTGGGCAAAGTGCGCACATCTGTTTCTAGGCTCTCGCTATTTGGCGAGTGCTCAATGAGCACCCCAACGATCACCTTGGCTTCTCGGGAATGGACGAGCAATCGCTCGGTACTCGCCGATTGCCGAATGTGTGGAGCCGCCTTAAGATCTGGTATAAGGTCTGGTGATCTGGCGCTTCCTCGAAGTATCGGTCGCAAAAGATATTCTTGCCCCTTATAACCGGGTCATGGGCTACATTGTACCAAATAACCATCAGTATTTAACTCAATAATCATCCTCAGATCAAAATCACCACCAGAACGACGATCTCGTCGACTACGGAAGCGTTGGCTGACATGTTGATCCCGAGGCGAGTGGAGAAGATAGGCGCATATAAAGGATGGTTTACTTCAAACATATTTATCACAACCAGGATGTTGTCTGAGATGCACAGAAATTCGATTTTATGCTCCAGTTAAGTCTGCAAACTCAAAAATGCGGATTCAGGCGACCAATTAGACGGGTAACATCAGGAAAGAAGAATTTTACTGAAAAATAGAGGGAGTGGTGAAAACACCAAAAGGATAGCTAGCAGGAGCAATAGTTTCACTCAGGTAGTCACAACTGACTTTATACGCATAGTTTACAGAAAAGGTTTTTGTGTGATGTCGTCATCAACTTCCAGGAAACCTTTTTTTTAATCCTTATCTTTAAATCTTATCTATCTCTTGGCATATTGTCTTTTTGAACATCAAATGTAATTTATAATGAGAATGATGGAAAGTGAATTAATTATGTTATAGTTTATCAGTTTATGGGAGATTAAAAATTCTTAGTACTTTTTCACATTTTTATTACGTTCGTCTACAGCTGGTTTTGACATTATCTGTCATTTTCAAGTAGCTCTACTTGAACAAAAGTGTTTTTGATCACAATATTTTCTGCTTCTGTTACGTGCACAATTATGATTTTTTGAGTGAAACTTTGTGACTGTGCCAACCCCGGTAGGGAACGGCGTGATTGAGATGTATGCATGTAAAAACAGGAGGGCCTGTATGAAGCAGTGTATGGGGGAAAATGAGGCGAAAGAGGTTTGCAAGGATAGGTCAGTATGGATAAAATTATTGAGGCAGAGTTAGGAGTACAATGATGAATTTTTGAGTCGTAATTTGTGACTATGCCTACCCCGGAAGGAAACGGCGTGATTGGGATGTATGTATGAATGTATGTAAAAACAGGAAGGTGAGTGTGAATGAGTGTATGGGGGAAATGAGAAGAAAGAGATTTTCAAGGATAGGTTAGTATGGAGGAAATTATTGAAGCAGAGTTAGGTGTACAATTATGAATTTTTTTAGTGAAACTTCGTGACTGTGCCTACCCCGGAAGGGAACGGCGTGATGAGTATGTACATTTTCTGAGCAAAAAGTAAAGGTTTGAAACAAGCGAGTTTTTTGCATTACCGTCACATATATATATATATAAGTACTCCCTATTTGCACCTATTTATAAGACTATTCACGTCCAATAAAAAGCACCGCTGCGAACTCAGGAGATGGGATCTCCCCCTGAGCGTGAACCTCCGTGCATGTGGCTCCAGACTACGGCTAAGCAAGCAACAAAATTGAGGGAGTGGCGGGTATTACGTGGAGGGGAAAGGCTGTCACGGAAAATATTGAGTGATGGTGCCAGGGTGCCATATCCCTGTGGACGGAGACCGTGAGTAAAAGGGGGAATGTTGCCCTTAGAAAGGTCTCCCCGCTTCGCAGAACCCCAAGAGGTTGGATATGGAATCGAGAAATTGATCTTAGACGAGTGGTATTAAGACAGGTAAAACTAAGACTTCAATTTGGCATTTTTTGGCTATCAAGCCACATTCCTTGCCATGGCCACAACAAGATAAAGTTTTCTTGTTTCCGTGCATTTCTTTTCACTACGACTAACATTTTTATTATTATTACTATTAAGAAGAAATTGTTACAAGTTAACCATATGGCCGGGTGGAAACATAGATCGGTATGAACCGAATAAATCCCAAGATACATGTATGTAAAAAAGAAAAACAAAGACATTGCCAAATTACAAAAAAACAAAGATATTACAATAGAAAAGGGGGAAAAATCTCACAGTACAATTTTCTTTAATCTCGTCATTAACATCAGTGTATAATTTGGGAAGGGCTCTAATACTTCTTTGGGTAATTCATTCCAATCCCTTATCCCTCGATGCAGGAAGTAATATTTCAATGTGTTTGAGAGCTATCTCGGAGGTATTTGTGGTCTCTTCTCGCCAGATAACTAGGTTTTTTTTAAATCTTTCGGATATGTCCCTCCACAGAGGATCGCCAATGTATGCCTTACGCATGAACTTAAGACGTGCTTTACTCCTCCTGATATATATCAGGTTACTGACGTACCCTTAAAATATTAAAGAAATACATTATTCTTTCACCTCTAAATTAACTCTTCAATGGAAAGAAATTCACTGGATGAATAAATTCATTAGCAAAATATCCTCTGCATGAGGCATATGCTGAATCTTTATTCTGAGGTCTACTATCATCCTAATTATGGAGCAAATTGATGATGGGCGGAGTGTATTTAAAACTATTTGAACACGATATATGACGCTTCGACAAAGAATAGGGGAACGTTCTGAAAAAAAACTGGGAGTAGGAACTTAAAACGACGAGACGGCGGATCAATTTGTCTCCATTGTTTAATTTTATAGCATTCCTGAAAAGTAATTGCTCTCAGAGGTGTTTTTAATATTGATAACGGGAAAAGAGCTTATGTTTTACACTTGCTACTTATCTCTTGTAACATTTAGAATAACTCCATTTGAGTGTACTAATCCCGGGTGCTGGAATTAAGTCACACGAAACCATTTTCTGCCCTCCACAACGGCTATCGCTGTTCCGAGGGGAGAAAGAGTAGTGCAACTTAATGCATTCTAAGCACTAGATGTTTAATGACAGAAAAATCCTCATTGACCAGTAAAAAAGTCTCTTCTCATGTTACATGCACTAATGAATATGTATATAATCAGCCACTGATAACTTTTTGTGTATTATCAAAGTATTTGGCGCCTCATTAACATAAACGAACTGTCACCCTTCCACTTCATTCCTGAAAGAACACTTGAGGATATTCCTAGTAGAGTGGACGTATTTAATGAGAGAGATAGCGTGGACAGATAGGGAAGAAGCGAGGGACGTGAAGGAAAAGAACAGAAATGGAATGTCAAACGGATTAATAATGGGCTATTTCCATTTTATCATACGTGCTGAGAAAATTCTATATAGCGTGGGGGTATTCCATATGCCAAGTGGTAAATTACAGTGTCTGCGTTTTTTCATTGTTGCATGCTACAGCGTCATATTACTGCACGCTCAATTGTGTAACTCTTTTTTCTGTATATTCATATTTTCTCGGAATCTCCCAAATCGTTTATCCTGAATTTCGGCTTATAAAGTTTGTAGAGTACGAGGAATCTGTTCGAGTCCTCAGAGATCCGAAAATGGGCCCGTATTTTACTCCCATTATAAAAGAATTGAAATCAATGCAAACGCTTCCTTTTTTCTTTTTAACTACCAGTAATTCAGATGTTAGATTCAACTTTTCATGATCCGGTGTCAGAAGAAATGAAGTATTTATACCTTACAATTGATTTTGTTATACACCTCGTTTTTGTGAAAAAAATTACGTTTTCAATGACGAAATTATCATTTTTTTCTAATTTCAACAGTAGTCTTTTTCCTTGGAAACCAGAGCAATGGCTATTTTCCCCTGGGAGTTATTCGGCATATCTCATCCAATTAAATGAGCAATATTCGCCTGTGTGAGGATATTTATAACTTTCACACACATGTTCTAAAAAAAAGTTGGGTTACTCGTTCGGCATAGTCGCGAAAGGCGCCATTTAGGCGGATGGTCAAACTTGCTTCGCACTTGTACCATACGTAACTGTACCACATAATATACTGCACTATTTGGGAAATGATCGCCATCTGAGGATATTTGTGGCATTTTTTTTAAGTATACAGGCTGGAAAAGAAAGTTATTTGAGGGGATCAGTCAGAGTGGAGCGCAAAGCTCCGCAAACAGAAAATGGCGTCTTGATGAACGAAATTAGGGCCAGTTTAAAAAAAACAATCCATCTAACACAGCTACCAGCCGTAGTTGATCGATATGTTTTACGAATATTACAATTCTTTATTTAAATTACCATGAATTTGCGTTAATTTAGACCAATTGTTACGCTACTGTAACAATTCCCCACGGACATATGTAATTACAACACCAAGGATCCTCTTAACTTGACTGATTACGTATAATATTGATTTCAATATAATTTTAGCCAATCGTATCACATGGTTTCATCAATTTTCTTCCTAAATCTGTGCTAAAGAGAAACACTGTGTTAAAATTTGCATACTCTCCACATAATGCGCCAATGAGTTAGCAGCTTACCGTCAGAGTATTTAACGAGCTATGAATCGCTGTAGTCCTTCCTTAACTGGAGATATAAACTCCACCACAGATGGTTATCAATCCCTGTACTTAGGGGTGGGACGATAGGTAACTTTGCCTCAGCAAAGGTTCCTGGCGCAGGCCTGCGCGGCAAGAGTAGATGTAGTAAGGGAAAGGGACTGAGGGCCTTGAACCGGAGTCAAAGCCATGCTTAAATTAATGTAGTTTGATCGAGATATTACCTTAATCATAATGGACGACGCATAAAAATTATGCGTTTTAATTTCAGAACTGCCCTGCTAAGCCCAAGCAGTAACTGAAAAAATTGTACATTTTGAGATAACAGTTGATTTTGTTATTTTCAACCTTAAGAATTTCAAAAAAGTAAACAAAAAAACCATATCTGTTGCGGTTTGCCAGATATCACGTACGGCTATCACCGGATCCAGAGTATAAATTTCAGTTTTCTAGGCCAGAAAATGCTAACCACATGTCTTTCTCCAAGAGAATCTCATTGTTTTTGTTCCCTTGTGATTTATCTTAATTTTGCACTGACAATCTGAGCATCAAATAGATTGTAATCTCTTCAAAGGTGGCCTGAATGAAGGAAAAATCGAAGACTCGAAGGTGAAATATTAATGTAACAACTTAAACATGTTATTATTCAGAACCAACAATGATGCAGTTACTGCCTTTTAGCTTAGCCGGACAGAGCAGTAGTAGGAAGCATAGAGTAAATATTGCAATGTTAGGGGCGTATTAATGTACCTTTTTACGACTAAGACTCAGTAATTAACTGAAAATAAAATTAGACTTTAATTTGAATCATTTTTTAACACGGTACGTTTAAACCTCATTCACAATGGAAAGTTATTAGGCAACAGAAAAAAAACCCTGCGCAGACTATGACATTTTACAAATAGTCGATAAAATATAAAAACACTTCGCTGTTAATTTTTTATGAGCTCTCGGTGTTATAAATCTTTTATGCTTCTAACAATGTCTCTCTGGACACAAGTAACAAATGCAAATAACAAGTAACGTTTCCGGTAACGGTATTTTTTGGAAAATATCTGGGAAAGAAATTGAGTACGGGGATGATATTTTGTTATATTCAGAAAGGTGAGATTTTTTTCCTTTAAATGAGGTCATGTTCACTAATTTCAAGTTGAAATGACATCTCGCTCATACTGTCTTTAGATAAAGATTTAGACATGTTCTTTCATTATTTATATTACCACGTATGGGACTATTTTCACAGTAAAAATATATGTACTTATGTGAAGGGTGATTGAAGAATTCTATTTATTTGAAAATTTATTTTAATTTGCACTCAATGACCCAATATTACCGCTCCATCTACCTTAACCTGCGGTCCTTATGATTACCCAACAAACGGTCCAAAGCGCATTATGAGCCGCATCCTTAAAGAGTGTTCTTGGATAGAGCTATACTTTCCCCTTCTCAGCAATACAATCTCGCTGCGACGCGATTGGTTGAGAGATAAAGAGCGGCTTTGAGATTGAGTGGATTGAGAGGTTGAGGGTTGGAGGAAAATCAGGAGTGGATGAAAGGAATATATAGATTGATGCGGGTGAGAGAGTGTTTTCAGGAGTGTGGCAGGGCAAAGGCCGAGAGAGGAAGCCGGGGGAGGCGGGGGGTTGTTGGCGGCAAGGGAATCGGTAACGGATGATGAAGAGCCGGAGAGGAATTTGAGATGGAAGAGGAGGAAGCAGGAGTTGAGCGAAAGATAGTTTTGTTTCCAGGAAAGCGGGCGGATGAGGCGGGGTGATGGCCTCTCCTCTGATGGGGAGGAAGAGGATCGCTCATTGGTTCGCACCTCTCGTCGGCTCCAGACCCAGCCGCTCCATGGCTTCATCCTCCCGTCCAGCCCCACGAGGGCACCCTCTCGATTTCCTCGGAGAGTTCGCAGCCGATGCGGAAGGTAGAGGAGGTGATTGGCAGGAGTTGGAAGCGACGGCGGAGAGAGGGGAGGGGAGCGGCATCTGCGACAGTTGGCCCATCTATCGAGAGCTATCGGGTGATTTATATTCATTAGGGTGCTGAAATGAAGTGGTAGGAGGAGGGACGCCAGAGTGAGTTCGCAGACTCCCAACCCTCCCTCCTAACTCCCTCCCCCTCTCTCCCTTCCATCCTCCCACTCCACTTCCTCTTCTCGATCGTCACTGACCGCGGCTGAGAGTTCGGACAGAGAACAACCGAAGCACCGAGATCCTCTCACCGCCTGCTGTCCCTCTGCCCGCAAGCGCAGATGAGGTCAACGTTTCGAAGAACTTCGGCCAATTCAATATGTATTTAATGATATGTCACAGAATACGAATGGACGTGTTTAGAGAAATACACCCGAAACAGTAGTTTGAAAGAGAAGATAAATATTATTGAAAAGTGAAATGCTTCTTGTCTCTAACAAAATAATGAACTCAAAAAGTTGAAAGTTGCTAAAATGGTGTCTAGCCAAGCATAGTGAGATGATGAAATCGTCAAGTAAAGCCCCTACGACTATTGAATAATTTATTTACTATTTTTTATGTTACCTTCATTTTATACCGCCTTTTTAAGAGTGTTTTGTACTCATGGCCTAAATGGAATGGAATATTCACCCAGGCGGGACTCGGACCCTCTACCATCAAATTCGTACCTGAGAGCTCAACTATAATCACCGAGGGTAACTCTCCGCAGAGTACTCTACCCCACCGCTACTGTGGCTACTAATATTTCACACTAAGGGAGCGAATTTATCCATGAAAAATGTCCTTCAATCTTTGCATCCATACGAGTGACTGAACACCGCATCAACTTGTTCAATACTATGATTTTAAATTTACAAAAAAAGTAAATAATGCTGGAAAATAAACAAAACCCTAGAAATTTTTTTAACTGGGGTAATGTGTTATACTTGAAGTTTTCTCCTTATTCTTATATCACTGGAAATTATCAACAAAAATAAGAAATAATCAACCAGAGAGAAGGGCAAAAAAGGAGCTACCCTCCACTGCCTAGGTAGGTCAGGCAATATAACTACGCCGAAATGTCGCTGGCCCTTAGAGCTTAATCTAGAGTATGGACTTGAGTTTGTTTTATAAGTGAGCCAACGGTGCGACTGACCACCAATCCTGAAGCTCGTAGAGCACATATCCTCCGAGACTGAAGCAAAATTCTTGAGATTCTATTGACGTCCCTTCACAATTTCTTTTGTGATTTCTTCTACGTTAGAAGCCCAAGCACTATGCTATCAAGGGCTATGCATAATCATTTTTGACGACTAAAATCCAGATGTGTGGAAGGGAGAAGTTGAATGCACAAGACACACAGAAAGAACAGCATTTTGAGAAAGTGGATTCCTTCATCTATACCCTTGATGTTGACTGTAGCCCTCCACCCTCCTCTATCTAATGCTAGTTCCCTTACTTCATAGTATCTCTTTCTATGTACTTTCCTCTTTATTTGGTCTCTGAAATTATTCCTGAATCTGCCTCTTGGGACTTTTCCCCCCATTTTACCTTCAATTATGTTCTCTTCAAAAACCCATGCCTCAGAGTTTGTCTAACCCATCTGGTCTTCATTTCAGCACCGAATTCCATTGCGTCCTTTCCTCTTCTATTCTTCTGCATACTTCATCATTTCTTTTTTTCCTTCCATTTTATCTCGCATCCTTCTTTAGCGCAAATTTTCAAGTTTTTTTTCTGGTCAGCTTTCTGGCCTCTCGACTTTTCTCTCTATTATTCTTTCAGTTACGTATTTCAAAAAACCCATTGTGTCTCAGGGTGTGTCCAATCCATCTGGGTTTTTTCTATAGTCTTTTTCTCTTTTACCCTCCAATGAACTTTATTATTTCGTATTTAAACCATCAATTTCATCTTTTGTATCCTCCCCCAGTACCATGTTTGGAAGGCTTCTAATCTATTCCGGTCGGCTTTTCCAATGGCCCATGCTTCCGATCATTTAAGTGCCACGTTTCTAACGAAATTTCATGTTATACGGATAATTAAAAGTGCAAATTCCCGGTAAAATAATTTCATATAAAGTTCATACTATTTTCTTATATTTTTAAATTATTATTAAACTTTATTATATTTTTAGGTATAAGCTAAATATTGCGAACATGGAAGATATAGTTCGGTCGTTCCGTTGAAATGGTACTATAGTCGGTGCAAATGTAATGGTACTATGGTGGTAAGATGTGTCCACTAAAAATATTTTTTGAAACAATTGGCATATTTTATGCCTTAGTTTTGGTCTTTTGCTATCAATTTTCCTCAGAAAAGGCAAGATTTTTAACTCTGATTGAAAAAAGTTGAAATTTAGTTTTTATTTTGACTCACATTCGGTGGAGACTCCTTAAACCTTAATTATACTCACTTGTTGCCCCTTGTCAGGCACCTACATCCACATCCACAAAATACCCTGCGAGCCGCCGCATGGGCGTGTGGCAGGGGTTGTTAGGTCACCAGCCGTGTAAAGATGTTAAATTTTTGGGAGGTGAAATGGTGACGTGTATAATAGGAGTGTATTTAGTGGAACTCAATTTTTATTGTGATTGCTTGTTGTGCGCAGAAAGAACGAGTTTTTGCACCTATCTGTTCGGCAGCGTATTTTTCTTATTTAATCGCATCTGTCAGACCTAGAGATGTAGTGAGGCGTCATGATAATATTCTCTGTATCGATCTGAAAAATATCAGTTCTGAATTTTTCCAGCAAACTAAGCCTAGCATGTAGCCTCCGAGTCTCTAGGGGCTCCCACCTCAATCCCTCTAAAAGTTGTGAGACACTATGGTACACTTTTTTAAGCAGCTTTTAATGAAACGCTCTGCTTTTATTTGTATTTTATTATTTTTTGGTTAAATCGTTATGACAATATTCCCAAACGCTCGTGACGTATTCGAGGTGTGGCCTAACCAGAGCAAATAGCATCACTCTTTGACTTTTTCATCCAAAGACCTTCCTGTTTTACACTTAACAAAACATAGTTTCTTTAATGCTGTGCCACATATGTTCTGTATGAGTAATCCTCACGATATATCAGATGTTAATGCCAAGATATTTGACTGCATTTGAAGATTTTATATTTACTTCACCCACAGTATAGGTATGGCATTTGTGTGATGAATTTCACAGGAAGTAAACTTTGGTGCATTTGCTGATATCTAATTCTAACCCCCGCTCCTGGAAAACCACGAATGGACGTTGTTAAGGTCAGATGACAGAACTTCTTCAGACACCGCTTCTTCGTTCATTTCGCGGTATAACTATACTCTCATCGTATTCCCTCTTTTTGGACTCCCAAACTAATATCTCTCAGTTAACACTAGAAGTACCGGAATTTGCGGCAAAACTATTAGTACCGACACGGTTGTATTGGACCCCTAACAAAAAATTTTTTTTCTTTACGTATTTCAATAAAACATTGTTCAAATTGTTTCAAAAATTTTTTATTGCATTTTTATTTGCACATTATTTTGAACAAGTAGTAGCTAATTTCAAAAAACTATAATTTACCATTTTAGCATATATATGTGGCGCTTTGCATGAGGAATTGGACTCTGAACTTCCTCAATGTATACGTGGATCGTGTATAAATTCTTATTTTGAGTACTCCGTTTATCAGAAAAGCCTAATAACTACAAAAAATATGGCAACGAGAGATTATAAATCTCCATTCTACGATTAATTAGTTTGAATAAAACAGGGGAGAGATAGCCTGGGGTCAAAATGACCCCTTCGTACTAACAGGTAAGAGGTAATGTAAATTTAAAACTACTGCTGTTATGTGGTTCTTACATACAAACATACCAAGCACGCCGTTCCCTTCCGGGGTAGGCAGAGTCACTAAGTTTCACTCATAAATACTTATTTGTACATTATGAGGTTCTTAATTTTTCATAATATTTTCTATCTAAAAATAATGAAATTTACCAAGGATACAATAGCTGAGATGCTTCATTCTTAAGAAATGGATTTTCAAATATGAATCGAAAATGGATTTTTTAAATCTCCTCCTCGGTACTTCTAGTGTTAGGACCTACCTTTGCCAGACTTATAACATCATCCCTGTCTCCTAAACGGGTCCCGCTTAGCAACAGTCTCCATTTCACAACGACTCCGCGACAACCGATTCCGCCAAAAAAACTCTTTTTTCCGAGGCCAACGATCGCATCAGGACCCCGCTCCCACCAAAGAGTGGCCGATCCCAGCATTTTTCCAGCCTTCCATAAATTCAAAAGGCGTCCTTGATCGAGCACATCGGCATATTGATATCCGATATGTCACTATTCCAAGCTTCCACCAAGACGGAGAACGGCGGAGCGATGGGTATCAAGCGGAGAGGGAAATTTATTTGTGTGCAACAATCTGTGGGCAAAGTTGTGCGAGGGTCGGGTCATCAATTTCGAAATTGAGGCGTTACGGATGAGTGGCTTGCGACTCGATAGCAATTCCTCTCTCTCTCTCTCTCTCTCGGAAAAAAATGAGGCATTTCTCGTATTGGCTTTCACTTTTGCAAATATAGGTGACATGATAGCCACAATGGGGCCGAAATAAATAGTTCCTTCGCGATAGGAAAACGGGAGAACAGGTGGAAGTCTGGAGCTTGCTTTAAATTTTTATATGCCAGAAAAATCTTCCCACTAAAAACGATTCTTTGAATGATTTGAAAATAAATCCAGAAATAGCAGTTTATTCCAAAAGGAACGGAAAATGGGAATAAGTAACACATGAGTAGCCCTGCTTATACAGAAAAGAATCAGACTTCTCACCCCTAATCCTACTTTGTATGACTAAAAGAAATTGATCGTTGAGTCATTTAATAATGCATTGCTTGTTTTTCTCCACTCTAAAATTTTGTTATAGAAATAAGTATAATATTCTGTTGATGGCAGATTTTTCGTTCCAGTGTCTCAGTTTTAAAGAGAAATCCAGATAATTCAGAGTTGCAAATATAGGTGACATAATAGCCACAACGAGGCCGAAATAAACAGTTCCTTCGCGATAAGAAATAGGAGAACAGGTGTAAGTCTGGAGCTTGCTTTTAATTTTTATGGGCTGTAACAATATTTCTACTAAAAACGATTCTTAAAGTTTTAAACAATTGAAAATAAGACCAGAAATAGCAGTTTATTCTAATAGGAACGGAAAAGGGTAATAAGTAACATATTAGTAGCCTTGCTTATACAGAAAAGAATCTGACTTCTCACCCCTAATCCTACTTTGTATGACTAAAAATAAATTGGTAGTTATGTCATCTAATAATGCACAGCTTATTTCTTACACTGCAATTGTTTTTATAGAAATAAGTATAACATTTTGTTCGTGGCGGATTTTTCATTCCAGACTGAAAACTGAGACTATGGAACATCCAGTGTCTCAGTTTTAAAGATAAATTCAGATAAATCACTAATAACTTGATTAAAAGATTTTAATGAGATTTTGAAACTGGTACTCAGACTTGAGTGGAATAGGAAAGCCAATGAAACAATAAATTTGAATTTACACCAAAATAGTGAATGATTGCAAGCCTAACGGCAATGAATGGTGTTAGAATGATCCAAATAAAAATAAAAAAAAGGTTAAATCATCAAGTGATCTTTTTAATACAAGCATTAATGACAATTTGAAAGCTTAAACTATGAAACCGAAATTGAATATTTCAATAATATTTTTGGTTCTAGCCAAGTAAAGCTGGTTCTTGATATACATTTTTCCGCAAAGTGGACATTATCCCTATCTTAGTATATCTTTAATAAATATTACTTTCTCTTCATTTAGTCATTTATTAGTCTACCGAAAATATTATTTGTAAAATAATTAAATGTGAGACAACCTCCATTATTGCAATGTTTCCTTAAGAGAACTTCAAAAACTCTCAAGTCATACCGTTAAAACACCCTTCGACCCAAACTAGCAACAACATTCTTTGGCATAAAAATAAATATTTACATAGCAACAACGGTCCATCATCTCATGCATTAAAAGTCTGAAATAGTTGTTATCTAATGATTAAATACTTCAAATGGGCAATCTGCCTCTATACGAAACAGTTTTTCATTAGCTACGTACATGAAAAATGTCAGCAATTTTGGGTCAATGGTTTCCGCGTGATTCAGTAATAAACACACACAGTACCCGCAAATTTTAGATATTACAACAGATAAAGATAACAGTTCCCAACGATAACATTTGATTGCATGGAGGCTTAAATGTCATGTTTTTTTCATTTGAAATTGAGTAGACGTTCATTTAATGCTGGATTTCGCTCGTGAGCGGGTCGAATCTTTCGTCAACAAGCCATACGTCTGAATAGCGCAAAGCTAATGATGAGAAAAATGTGAGCACCATGATATTGTTATAGCTGCTAGAATCGTAATCACGAATGAAACAATTTTTGAAACGGAGGAAGAGTTCCGCGAGCACCAAAAAAATGTAAATGAAGAACAAAGTTAATTTCCACCATCACAGAGGTTATTTGTCGTTTTATAGTGTAGGCCTTTAGGGTAGTTAAATTTCGTGTTTTCTCGTCCTATGAGAGGCTTGGAAATGAAAAATTCGTGTTCATGAGAGCTCAAGCACAATATCTGAAGCAACTACCGCGCGATACTAAAGTTTCTAACGTGATATCAACAAAACATAATGAAATTAAAAGCGGCGATGTAAGGGAACCAGACAGTTGAATAATTCAAAAACGGTTGCTCATAATGCATTTTCCGAGAAAAAACATTATAATTCATTCACATGCCACTCACAGGGATGAATAATTTGTAGGTGAGATTGCTCGAATCGCGCTGTGTGGATTCATTTTAGTAAGGGTAAGCATATTTACAGTAAAATTAAAATTTTAAATTTTTTGCATACACTATGTAGATAATTTAAAGTAAAGCATTTAAAAGATTGCAATTTAAAATTGATCATCATAATTGGACAGTTGTTAGTTCTTATATTTTTCTTTTACTGGCCCGCAGCCTTTGCACAAACGATGAGGGCTTCAAGTAAGGTGAACAAACAATCCAGTTTGGCGGCGTAAGTATGGACAGCAATGAATTTAGCATAGCAGATATGAGTTTCCATGCATTGCGTAATGATATTCTCACAGTATCATAGGAATATCTAGAATCAGAGCAAAAATGGAGAATTCACAAAATTTTCTGCAATCGGTTTCTACCTACATTGGTTACAAAATGAATGTATAAATTCATATTCAATATTCTTTCTAAATTATTTTTTATAATAATTAAAGAAATATTCTATTAAGTATTCACTTATTAAGGTAGGTTTTGTTGAATATCAGAGAATCTCCTCCAAATTTTCCACACTTTCTGGGGCCTATCTCACCCTAGTACACCCCTTTTCGCCTAAGCTATAATCAATACAATCAACCTTTCTTCATCCTGTCCATGAAATCTATTCTCTTACTTCCCCTATCCCTCTTTTCCAACATCCTTCCCTTTATAACATTCTTGAGCAATCCCTCGCCCGTTATTACATCCTCCAGCCACTTACTCTGCCGATCTCGAATTTCATTCTGAAGTTTCCTTTCCTCGCCCACCATCTCAAGCACTTCCTCGTCCTCGTCTTCCACTCCGTCCACCTCACTTACTCCATCCTTCTTAACACCCACATCTCAAATGCCTGTAGCCTATTCTCGTCCTCCGCTCTGTGGGTCCACCTTTCTGCCCATACAACGGTAAATTATTAAAATAAATAACTAAGAAACGACTCATTCTAAAACATAGCAAGATTTATTACGCTGCAATAGAATAGCTTATATATGGAAATATCGGTAATTTACGCAAAGGAGATCAGTTACTTATATGGTTTACCGGCCACCAATTGATTATTAATAAAGCGAAGCTTTTCAATGGATAACGAAAGGTATTTGCAACGCAGATGGAAGTTAAAATGCTTTTTATCGACTGGCAATAGGGGTGGGAAGACGTGTCAGAAAAAAATGGCCTCAATGTTACTCACCCGTCAGGAACTCTTTTTTGGAAACAAAACTATAAGAGAAAGGCTACTTTTGTTCATTACATTCTCTCATTCTCTGAGCGTCCACGTTAATGTAGAGGGACCCCCTGAATTGCTGAGGCCCTCGCCGGGTCAATATAGTGATCTCTCGCGCAGCTTTATGGCGGGGAGCCATGGCTGACTGATTCCACTCAAATCAGAAATGTCGCCGTGCTATAAAAGCCTTCTGATGGAAAAAAATATAAAAAAGCAGCTGAGATGCGGATTTGTATTTATTTTTGCAACCGGTCCGCATTAGCTCCGGTGACGCATTGCACGCAATTTTCGAAGTGATACTGCAATTTTAAAACGTGATAAATGATTGCGCTAAAGCGGCCACAAAAAGAATGGGACGCGCGACAAAAAAAGAGGGTGCTCTTCGCTTGAACGACCTAATGATGGAAACGCGTCGCCATGGTGCTTAATTGACGTCATTTTTCAATTCTTCGCTCTCAGTGACTCTTGAATTTTTAAATAACACCACCGTGGGGAAGTCAAAAGTAATCTATGGAGTGATTTTACCGCCAAATATGCGCATGAGATCACCAGGTTTGCAGCCTAAAGTAAAGTGCTGGATTTCGGAGATGAGAAAACTTGCATTTGGCAAAAAATATTTCGTTTCTTTTTATAATTATTTTCCATACCATCCCAACTCTGAGATGCAAGCTATAAATTTATCATTTTTTATAACCTTAAGCCAACACACGAATTCCTGAGTCCTCAGTTTCGTTTTATAGGCTTAGTGTCATTCGCCTCACAACTGATACATTCGTTGGGAGCATGGTACAAAATCCCTAAGGCTATCTTCTTACTCCCCATCTGGAGATATTTCATATCTTCCAGAGTATATTATAAAGTAACTGAAAAAGAATAGAGTATATTGCACAAAATAATAAACAATGGATGCAAAGAAGTCCAAATTAATATGCCACGAAATTAATTGTACTCATGGCGCGAAACGCCATACACCGCTACAACTTTCAAAAGTAAATTTTCCGTTCCTGTTCCGTTTCCCTATTTCATATAAAAATTCCGTTTCCCTATTTCAATGGCAAATGGCAATAATGGAAACTAAAATTTCTACATCTACGTACTACCTTGCGAGCCACCGCATGAATGTATGGTAGGGGGTGTGAGGACACCAGTCGTGATAAGATGTAAGGGATAAGGTTTTTGGAGTGGAAATGGTATTGTATATTATGGAAGAGTATTTATTGGAGCTCCGTTTTTTGTGGTTGCTTATTGTTCGTGGAAAGAATGAGTTTTTGAACCTATCCATTCAACATGACGTCAATATTTTCATGTTAATAGCCTAAACAATACTAGGAGAAATAAATTCACATTGATGGTACATAGATGGTGTTTCTTCAGAGTAGGTAGATAAATACAGGATAATGGGCACAATGAAGAAGCTCCCAATCACGCTAAAACGAAAGGGTATGGAAAAGAAAACTTTGTATGGTGATCTCGTCAAAATTTTCCGGCGCCACTTAAGTGATGACGATTGTGATGTACCACCAGCATCATTGATCGTTCAATCCTAAGATTGGTTGACTGCAGCGCTTAATTCTTCCCTATCTCACGCTAGTTCCTTTGCCTCCAGATATCTCTTCCCATGTTCTTTCCTCTTTATTTGATCCATGAACTTATTCCTGAGCTTTCCTCTGGGACTTTACTTTTTATATTACTGTAGCAGGTTCGCGTGGCCCAGTTGACTTGAACGCCTAAGAAATAGCAGCACCGAGGTTGCCGGGCAGCGGTGAAGCGGCAGGAAGGCTCCTATAAAAGGCGGAAGTCAGGACGTGAACGGAGAGTTATACTGTGCTAGCTGACCTGTATAGTCGTTTGGGCTCGTCCCTAAATAAAACCTCATAGTATACCGGAAAGTTACGGAGTGTTATTTCCGAATCATGATATATGGTGTTGACGGTATCAGGTGTTGACGAAAATGGCGTATAAGCAGCTCCAAGGGATAGGAGGTCCTTCGTGGTCCATATCCCAGTCATTTTCTTTCGTGGCCACGTGGAAGACTGGCTGAAGACTTTCGTGGAAGACTGGCCACGATGGAGTCGACGGTTCGAGCGGTACCGACGGATGTTAGGACTAGCAAAACAGCCAGAAGAGGAGCAAGTTGACGCGTTGATTCATATCATGGTTGACGACGCAGACGGTATACTACTATCCTTCAACCTAGCGCGGGAGAATAAAAGAAGCACGGTATCGTTTTTGGGAAATTTGAAGTGCATTTTTGTCTCAAAGACAAATGTAATTTACCAACGTGCCCGTTTTAACAAGCGACTACAGGGAGAAAGCAAAACGATAGAAGAATTCGTGCGGGATCTGCAAATTTTCGATAAAAATGGTAACTACGGCGCCCTGTGGGATGAATCGGTGAGGGAGCGTCTAGCGGTCGGTCTACAAAACAACAAGTTATCCAAAGCCCTACAGTTGTATCCGGATCTTACACTGGAGTGAGCCGTTACAAAAGCAAGGCACGAAGAAGACGTGAACCGGCAGCAGACGCTCATAAGGAGTACATCGGGGGGAAGTAAATCCCCCCCTCCGACAGCCCGTTCATCGAACATGGACGCAGTGCGGAATAAAGGCCCTCGGCACCCTTCAGCGCAGACCTCAGCAAACGTGGATCAAATGAAGCTTTGTGGTTGTAAATATCCCCATTGCGGAAAAAAGCCGCAGCCCGCCTTCGCGCAACGTCCGGCACGTTAATCCACGTGCGCTCTCTACATGAAGAAGGGCAACAGTCTGTCGAACGAAAGCGGTTGCCGAAATCGACAAGCAGCGACCGAGTGAGAACAGCTATTTTTTTCTGGGAAGCACATCGATGGGAGGAGTACCATAATGGATCCCGCTCGTTATCGGTAACCAGAAAATCCTCTTCAAATGGGGACTAAATCGCTCAAGACGCTGAAGGGAATACGTCTCGAGAACACCAAGTCGTTCATCAGCGGTCATAACTGAAGCAGGTTGCCGGCTGAAGGAAAATTGCGGATATCTCTGAGCTGGAACGATCGATTTTTTAAAGAAATTTCCATGAGAAAAATTCGGCCTGGACCGGGAATGGAACCACGGACCTTTGATTTACCGGACCAATGCGCAGACCACTACGCTATCCAGGCTTCCTAATTCCCTAGGCAATTTCGGTGGATACAAGGCAACTAGATGCAACAAGGCAACTAGTTGCCTTGTTGCATTTAGTTGTATCCACAAAAGTTGGTTGAATCTTGGTTAGATTCCCGTTCCAGGCCGAAATTTTTTCATGGCAATTTCTTCAAAAAATTCACCCGCCATGTTTGAATAATTTGGAAGGATTGAGTTTACGAGGATGAGAGTTTCGTGGTGCGGGAGGGTTAAAGACGCACTCTTGGGGTGGCCTGCAATAATATCCCTAGGTAGTTTGTCTTGGCTAAGGGAAATAATAGCTAGTTATCCGGAAGACAACTACCAGGAACTTTTTCTCGGCCTGGGAAGAACGTCGAAACCATATGCTCTTCGTATCAAGGACGAAGCTGTGCCGTACGCGGTGCCCACGCCGAGAAGGTGAAGGCAGAAATCAAGAAAATGGAGGTGGAAGGAAGGAATAATAATGCCGGTAACAAAACCGACAGATAGGTGTGCTCTCATGGTGGTTGTGCCAAGGGGACGGAATCCGAATAAGTGTAGACTTCACCAATTTAAATTAAACCATTCAAAGAGTGCAACACGTGCTTCCGTCCGCGGACAGATACCTAACCCTGTTAAAAGCGTCGGAGGCAAAAGTCTTCATTAAATTGGACGCTTGCAGAGAATATTACCAAATCCCACTGGAGAAAGAATGCTGTCCGCTAACTACCATCGCAACGCCTTTTGTGAGGTATTGTTTTCACCGGATGCCGCGATGGGATTGTCTTCGGCCGGCGAGCATTTTCAGCGAAGGATGTCAAAAGCATTGGCAGGTCTAAAATAAGTAATCAACGTTATGAATGACATCCTCGTTTAAGGAGCAACACAGCAGAAGCACGACGTTCTATTCGAACTACGATACAATTACTTTCAAGTATGTTTTCATAAACCTATCGTGCCTCAGAGTGTGTCCAATCCATCTGAATCTTCTTTTTTGTAAGGTATTCCATATGGTCCTTTCCTCCTCTACTTTCCTGTAAACTTCATCATTTCTCATTGTGTCCGTCCATTTTATCTCTAGAATCCTCTTCCAGTGCCAGGATTTGAAGGCTTCAAGTCATTTTTCATCAGCTTTCTGGCCTCTGGATTTATCCCTCTATTTTTTTCTACAATTATATTTCTCACAAACTCATAGTCTCAGGGTGTGCCCAAGCCATTTAATTCTTTTTTTATATGGTCCTTTCCTCTTCTACCTTCCTGTGAGCTTCCGATCCATAGAGTGCCACGCTCCACACGTATGTTTTCACATACTGTCTCCTCGTTTGTAGTCCTATCTTCTTTGGGCACAGCAATTGTCTTATAACCATGAACGTTTTCTTAACCTGAGCAAATCTTTGCTTGTGGTCTGTTACACTTTTTCTGCCCACGAGATGTAACTTACCAGATTGGTAAGAGCATCCACTGGCTCTTTGTTCTCTCACTGTGGCTTCTCCCCTCAGCTTTTCCCTTTTGCCTATTAGGATTTTAGTCTTCGTCATATTTATTTTTATGTTGTATTTCTGGAGAACTTGGTCCATTCCTGGAGAACTTGGCGTGTAGTGATCTTGTATGATCATTGCGAATTGACTGCGATATCGTTTGCAAAGTGGAGAAATTTTATTTCTTCTCCGCTTATCTTAATTATATTCATTTCAATTTCTTGTGCTTCTCCTATAGCCTCCTCCAACTACATGTTGAACAGTTCTGGTGAGAGGTTGCATCCTTGTGGTACTCCTTTGTTAATTTTAGCTTCTATTTGATGTCCGTCTCTCATTCGCATTGCGATTATGCTACCTGCATAATAGGTAAATTCTTCTTCAATCGTCCTATTCCAATCCGATTTTTTCCAGCAATCCGAGCATGAGCATTCTTCTCACCAAGTTAAACACTTTCTTCAGGTCAACAAATGCCACATACAATGGCTTGCTCACGTATAATGTTTTCTCTACCATTACGCTCAGGTGAAGCACGGCCTCTCTGATACCTCTGTTTTTTCTAAACAAAAATTGGTTTTTCAAGAGGTTGTCTTTAATTTCCTTTCCATCCTATCCCTGTACATTTCAAACTTAAGCTACACTATCTATTTTCTCATGTTGCTACATTACATACGTAGATGCCTGTCTTGTTACCATCTCAATGGAGTTCATTTGCTATTTTTCATGCGGGTCCTAGAATACTGCCAGATTTGGAGTCAATTTATCCATGTTCAATGCGTAGAAATTTGTTTTTTAAGAATATACCTTGAAATGACCTGCTGATAAAATTAATTTTAGTTATTCTGGACATGATACAACATCTCACCCATGGGAAATATCTCAGTCATATAAACTATGTGTAATCTAAAATTAGCACCCTTGAGAAGTTTTATATATTCACGTAAATCCTTGTGGCCGGCTGAAGCTCCAGAAACTTCATCGTCTGAGTTAATTTATTATCGTATTGGTTTTGAGTTATATATCTACATAAACATTTATGCTTTAAGGAGCGGCATTTAAAGAGTTTTCTTTCTACCGACTGCAGGAGATAAAACAAGTCCATTAAATCTGATTATCTGAATGTTCCTCGAAGCTCAGCGGATTGCGCACCCATTCAGTCAAACCTAATAATTCCCTCCTTTCACGGCTGGCTCTCGAACTCCTTCCCCTTCCATTTGCTTCTTTTCATTTCCTTTCTTTCCTCATTTGAAAGAGACGCGGACATGCGCCAAGTTTTTTCTGTTCCCTTTAAATTGGGGATTTTTGTTTAATGATTTCTCCCTCATTCATCTATATTTCAGGAGTATTTCGCCGGGGAACTTCATTCCGTTTCACCCACTCGACGGTCCTTTCTCTTTGCATTAGCTGGAGGCAGCGTGGACAGCTTTAATCGAACTTTATTCGAGAGCGGTTGAGCGCCCCATCGGTCCCGAGATTTCTTCAAATGATGGCAAAGTGGCGTACCAATCCGATGGGCGGTGTTTGCTCTTCGCGAATTTTCCAATACTGAACTCCGAAGACCGACTTTTTTATTTCTATCCTTTACCCAAAATTATAAGTATGTATTTTAACTGGCAGTATTCGATGACAGAAGTACATACGTACTCGCGTTCTATCCTTTACCCAAAATTATAAGTATTTATACCACAGATGTCGGCCGCAGCGGAGCATAGCATTTATGAGGACCATGCGATACAGTGGAAAGAGACAAAGGTTCTCAGCCGCATGCAAGGCTATTGGGATCGACTTGCCAAGGATGCCATTGAGATTCGCCTGCAGCTAAAAAAAACTTCAACAGAGACGCTGGTTTCCATTTAAGTAACTCCTGGAGACCCATCATGAACCCCTTCAATGCATACGGGAAGGCAGGAAAACTCGCACAAAGTATAGCCAATCAGATGGCACCTGAATCGAGTGCAAAGAGTATATATATACCGGCCAAAATGAAAAACATGGCATTAGAACCCCCTGAAGATGGAGATCAAGTCGATCTCCGAAACGTCGGGACCTATGGACCCTCTTCCCGGGTGCAACACTCGAGAAACATTTATCCAGCAGATACGCCGGGAAAACCTTAGATCTTTCATTATAAGTATGTAGTTTACTGGCAGTATTCGATGACAGAAGTACATATATACTCACGTTTTAACAATGAAGATTAAAAAGGTCTCTCCGGAGTTCAACCGGATTTGAGGCTTCATTCCCATTTGAAATCATTCTATTATTAATCAATCGACTGGTTTTCACCTATTTTGTGCTTGGGGAGTTGTCATTGAGCCGCTAGAGGTAATCTCTTTCACGTGCTACAACTGACGGTGGCAGATTTGGGTGAACTTTACTCTCTCTGATTATATCGCGCTCTCGCGATAAGAGACGAAAAACATATCATAAGGTTAAGTTAACCACCCATAAGGGTTTTCGACAATTTTATGGATGAGAGTCGAATAACGAGACGGATATATAAAAGTGAAATAAATGGTGCGAGAGGTAGAGGGTAGGCCGAGAAAGTTGTGGTTGAATGTGGTTGAGGAAATTCTTAGGAGGAGGAATATTAGGATTCCTACAAACAGGAGGGCGTGTATGAAGCAGTGTATGGAGGTAAATGAGGCAAAAGCGGTATGCAAGGATAGGTCAGTATGGAGGAAATTATTGAAGCAGAGTTAGGTGTAAAAATATGTATTTATGAGTGAAACTTAGTGACTGTGCCTACCCCGGAGGAAAACGGCGTGATTGGCATGTATGTATGTATGTCTACTTTCAATAAGACATGATGTTGAGGAGATAACCAGCTGCCCTCAACATTTGAGCTTTTAGGATGAAAGTGATATTTACTTTTTTCTTCAAATCAGCTGATCATATTTTCGGAAGTAATAGTTTCTCCCAGGATGTACACTACCTAATTTGGTCGAACAGAAGAAATAACCATCCGTCAGAATTCCCTCTGCATTGTTTCATTAGCAAATTTGCCTCATTTATTATTGATTGTTCAACCCTAAGATTAGTTGACTGCAGCATTTCACCCTTCCCTACCTATTGCTAGTTCCCTCATCTCTTGGTATTTCTTCCTATGTGTATTTCTTTTCTTTCTATGAACTTATTCCTGAGTCTTCCTGTGGGGACTTTTTCCACCATTTTACCTTATGCATAATACGCCTTCTCAATGAAATAAATATTTTCTTACAATTGCTTTCGCGATAAATGCTTGGAGTCGGCGCATATCGAAAATAGAGTTGTCTTTAGATTTTGGAAAAGAGAAAATGGTACCTGAAATGGAAATTGTTGGGCAAAGAAAGAACCTATGAATTTTATAAGTAAGAAACTACCAAGAAAAGAATAAATTTGAAGGAATTTTAGGAGGAGAATATGTTAACCTTTAATAGAGTCCAATTTGGTATGCTCTTCACAATTAGGCAGATGACTTAAGTGGCAATCCGTTATCATGGAAGAAATTGAAGTTGAATTGAAATTGAAGAAGTTTTCCCATCCCATAAGTTATATTTTAAGTAATATATACTGTTTATTTTGTCTATAATCACGATTTTAAACTTCTTCAACAATAATCCGCGAGAAAAACTCAACTGGGAAGGCTGCGTGAGATTTTTACTATAGGTTTAAATACACTAAAATCTCGAACTCTTCCAACTATCTCCAGCGGTCCAAACACAACTTCTCAGGGAGCCTACAATTAAATCCATCGAAAATATCCGGGAAGGTGATAAATAAATAAACCGCTGAACTAAATCAGATGAAACGTGACTCATGTTTTAGAGATATAATTACTGGAGAATTTGAAAGGACGGCATTCTATGCCCATAAAAATGAAGACAAAGTCGCCCTTTAAAATGTTGTGAGATATGGAGACCCTAAACGGATGAACAACCGACAGATCTCGTTTCACCAGAAACGCCAGGAAAAGTGTCGCTCTTTCGTCACGTTGGATAAGGCTTCGCGTTCAGCCTTCCTGGAATTTTTCCCGATGACGGCCAAGGTTTTTGCGCTACAACCAGAGGTGAAGCCTATACAAAAGGCGGCAATAATCTTGGATTTTAATTAACTTCAACAAGAGAAGTAAACAAACATTATTGTCCTGAGTCGAAAAATACTCCTCCCAGGCGCGACTTGATCCTGTGACTCTTGAATTGGTAGCCGAGGACTTTACGTCGTAGCCACTGGCCAATTAAATGAAACTTTATGCCAAAACTTTTAATGATAAACCCCTCGTATCGAACGTGCTCTTCCACAATTCAGATTATCAATCATTGCGAGCATTTTCAGCGTCTTTTTTTTCGTGGAATTCCCGTTATCTCCCATTGAAAGTATTTTACCAAGTTTATGAAATGAATCGTCGCCCTTTTGCTACCCTCCCCCACCGATCCCTGATGCCTACAAAATTCTTTCTCCACTATGTTCCGTGCACCCTTTTTATATCGCAACAAAACTCATCACGCGTAGTTTGGTGAGATCCACCTATCGGACATATTTCGTAAATCAGTTGTGCAAGTGACCTCCATTCGTCATCGCGAAATCATGCGTTCTGGAATGTTGATTGTTGGATTGAATTTTTGGGAGGTGACCGACCGCAAACGTCATTTGCGCTATTGGGGATAGGTAAGGGAGGAATGGTGGATAGAAACCCGGCGTCGGCATTAGCCTGCTCTTCACGAAAGGCGCCAAGGGGACCACGGTTTAACGTCTCATCCGACAGACGGAGTACTGTACTTGAAGTGACTTCAACAAGACACTCAAGTAGGGATCGGGTTTCCTCTGAAAAACATCCTCCTCTGCAGGGATTTGAACCCTGGCCGTCCGTATGATTAGCCAGTACTCTAGCCACCACACCAACCCTATCTCCTATGTTGATTGTTCCTTCTACCTCATCAAAAATGAAAAAGGATGCCTAATTAAGCAAATTTTCTCAATATCTTCAAGTCTCTTTTCTTTCAACCAACTTTTAGTGAGATATATTTGCCACGCACAATATTTTACCCACGGGCCTCAGAATTTATTTTTCTCTTCGGAATTATTAATGAACGGAGATTGGAATCATTTCCATTTCTGAATGAATAATTCTCTCATCAATATTATAAATTTCCTAAGAGGGCTCACTCAAACTCGCAAATATCTGTAAGGTGAATTCCAGATGTTATTATTATCTCAGTATTAGTAATACACTATCGCTGAAGATGTAATACCTACTTTATTTGGAATTACTAGCTGTAACGTCATCAGGTTCTAAACCTGACGGCGCTAACTGTAACGAAAGCGAAACTGTCGTTCATAAAAATGAATCAATGCGAAAAAAACCCGAATAAACGGAACCCATCAACTCACCGTGGAAGTCACCGAGCCCACAAAGACTATATCAATGTGGACAGAACTAAACCGTGTATATTCTCTTCCTCAATTCAAGTTTTGAAGCGAAAACTTATATAGCGTGGCATAATTAAGCACTTACTTCACGGAGAAAAATATTTAAACTGGCGATAGCAGTGGAATGCATCACGTTTGTTTGCTTGTTGTAATCTTTTTTCTTGAATATTAAAATTAGAAACACTGGTCCACGAAGTCGAGACAAACGCAAAGCAAAATATAATAAAAATTTTTATTCTTTTGACTATGTTCCGTTCGTGTCCAAATTCGTGGTTTTTTTCAGTTTCTACGTGTTTGAGTAGCATTTTCCATAAGAAGATAATAACCTGAGCAATGGAAAAATTATTCAAGACCTTCCCAGAGAAAACGGAGATATAGAATATGGTTAAATTAATGATAAATAAGGGTAGCCGGTCAGTAGCATTGGGTTGGACTACAATATTTACTGTACAATTATTTATTAAATGCAACTCGGAAATGTAACTTTTACACCTGTAATTATAGCCTAATGGATTTACTACAAACTTATTCAGAAATTTATTTATAATCCGTTGTTTATCACCAAATTTGCTTTAATATCAGCAATATAATCTGAAGTATATATGCCAACAACGAGCACTCACTAGTTCAATTTATGAGATCAGTAAATTTATCGAACCAATATAAATCAATAATTTAGCTTCATTAATTTAAGCTTTCACTTCTGTCCGCAATCTTCCGGCTACCAACATTTTTTTCCAATACATTCTGTGCTTCTGAAGCTCGTAGATTCTTTCTCCAGCAAATTTTCCGACAACTTCCATTTCTGGTACAATTTACTCTTTTCCAAAATCCATTGACCATTCTATTACAGATTTTTGCTTCTCCTAGAATTGACTGCGACAAAGCAGTATTTTGTTCGAGATAATTTATTTTATTGAGCTGGAATATAAGCTAACGTTACAATCCAGAGGAAATAATAGTGGAAAATTATGCCAATTCGACAAGATTAGGTGGTGTCCAGTCTGGTAAAAATAACTTCCGAAACATCAATTAACTGGTTTGAAAAAATAAAAAGACTAAAATATTAGTGAAAAAACAATTTTGGCTTCCACGGGGCTCACAGTCAGCACAAGGTAATAGAGGTTAAGTTTGAGGAACGGGAGACAATATATTTTGGTGTACTCAGCAATGTGGAGTGGAGTGAGTAAGGAATAGCACGGGACTGTGTGAATTATACTCTCATATTCCTGCTTTCCCAAGGCCAGCATATGGGGCGTATTCCTAGCGTCATTCCGTTAGAGTGGCTGGGGTCATTTAATGCGACGCAGCCGTGCAGTATCCATAGGGATTTGTGCACTACAGTTGTTCACCTTCCGCCGTACTTCACATGAAGAAGACCTCGCTATTCTCAAGGCTTAAAGGAACTGTTCTAATTGCATAGGGGCTGCGCTATAAGAGGAGAGCTCCTCTCAATGATTACATAAGAAATGTTTGCTCTCAAGGCCGAGCTAACAAGCACAACCCTTCGCTTTGTAAGTCCCATACTTCCCTGCAACTCTATAAAAGGAGGGACTTTTTGTATACATTATGATATATGTCTGAATGTATACTAAAAACTGCAAGGTGCAATCCAGCAAATTGCTAAAAAGCATGCAAAAATGCTGGAACGTTAGATGCGATATTATCTCTTGCTCTGAATCGAGGTCCAAGCAACCAAAATTTCTGCACAATAAATTGCACAATTAGGCTTCTCGTGTACAAAAGGGCTAAATTTTTTTGCAATTTATCATCAAGTCTGTAGCTTAAGTATTCTTCACTGTAGTTTCAGACTCAAAAGGTAATAAGAAAATTCATTTCGGGAGTATAATAGATTTCACGTAGAGCTTGTAGTTTTTATCGATCCCTGAAGCTGAACTGGTGAAAATTACAATTATATCTGCTGCTATAGAAATGTAGGATAACCACCGCAGACGGGTGGATGGTAGTCACCTTGATAAAGGACCGGCACAAAGGTATCTGACTCTTATGAGGCGTCCTTTGCATTGATAGCACCGCTCAAAAAATAGCAACACTGGGTAGGCAAACCATTCCATTTAATATGCTCAAGTTTTTTTGAAGGAAGGTGAAATAAAAATAATTTAACCCTGAAAATCAAGAGACAAGATTTTGGAAATCGAAAAATTGATTCTTTTGCCGGAATAAAAGCGCCTATAAATTGCGATCCAAGGCAATATCGAGTTGTGTTTGCTGGTTTCATGGATGTTCACATGGCGTTCATCAGAATGAATTGGGGAAAGTTTTCTAGACCTCTACTTGTTCATGAACACATAACTGCCTCCAAACTTCATTCCTTCCCCTAGTTAACTCTTATCCATAATAGTTCTCTAAACTAACAGTCAGGCGCCCACCTCCTATAATTTCCCACAGCAAACGTTCAGGTCATGCCTAAGGGGCCACTAAACCTTGACCCGCCCCCTTCCAGATAACCCCACTGCATCCAGCGCCATTCCAAGCCGTAGGCCTCTGGAGGCCTGGAAGGTCAGAAGTCATTGGAACTAAAGGAGAGATCCCGTTGGCTTGAAAGTGGAGACTGGATTGAGGGGACTTCGCCAGTGCCCCGTTTTAGTTGTTGGCGGTATGTATCGACTGGAGCACGGTAGGAAGGAACAAGATGGGCGAAGAAAAAGAGGTACACTTAGAAAGATTGGAAATGTGAGTTCCTTTAAAGAAGTAAATATGGTTTATGAAACGAGTTCTGGAGGTAAAATGGATGGCGGGAACATGGAGAACTCCTTTATTTAAGTAGATATACGAAAAAACCTCGATCTTGTAAAGCAAATTCGCTGAACACCCTTCATGACGAAAGAACCTGCTGAGAACGGATTAATCCAAAGGAAGACACTTGAAGATGATAAATGATTATATTTTTCAATAAACTGAAAACATAGAAAATTATTAAGGGGCAAAAATTCTGAAACAGATACTTGAAGCAAAATCAAACGTTGGATTGCAGACTATCAATGATAAGTACATGGTAGGAGATGTTTGGCAGTAGTAAAATAAAGAGATTGCATGATTTGATCTGGTAGTCAAAGCCATCATATTTCGAAAACATTTCCTCAGATAATTAGAATCACCCCCACCCCTTTGAGCATGATGGAATTTGCTTTAATGTATAGAAAGATAACCAATTACCATTTCTTAATGGACAAATTGTACAATACGCTAAATTTGTTATTTTCGTCATCTGTATTTCTTACAAATCAATATTTTCGTATAAAAATACATAATTTCTAAGCGTAGAAGCCATTTTTTTACACCACACTTCCGTTCGGGCATTTTTCAACCAATCGAATTTTATAGGATCTGTAGGTATGTCGAAAACCTGATGACAATTCCTACAATCCAGTCGAATAAAGTCATAGAAAAAATAAAGTGCACAATAGTCAATCTCAGCTTGCCTGCAATCCCATATAGGATACTCTAAACCATCAAAATATCACCGTATAACTGCTTCTTTGGTAGTGTTTTATCCGGCTAAATTCTACGTCTCTTTCTAATGAGCGTTAATCCTCTCTGGTCGTTCAATCCTAAGATTGGTTGACTACAGCCCATCGCCCCTCCCTTTATAATGCTAGTTCCCTTAACTCCTGGTGTCTCTTTCTATGTACTTTCTTCTTCATTTGGTCTATGAACTTATTTCTGTGTCATCCTCTGGGGACTTCTTCCTCCTGTTTTACCTTTAATTATGCTCTCCTATCAGTTCTTATTCTCATTCTAAGAAGCAATGAGCACTCAAAAATACTTCCCATGATGAAAGCTACTTAGCATTCCCAGTTGAAACGATGTGGGCCCTGATTTTTCTCATGATTTTATATGAGCTTCGACTAAAACAGTACAGCTGGTCGGTTAAAAACGGCATGGTTCACCTATTACGCTTAATTTGACCAATTTCACGCATATTTTTTTCATAGTTTCGCAATTTCGAAAGGGAAACTAAATTCGCATGAAAGAATAAGAGTCGTGAATATTTTTCCTCTCTTTTGTCATCTTTAGTTTCTTTTTGCCTCGATGTTGTCATCGTTAGTCTCGACTTGATTTGCCCATTACATAATATTATATTAGGTCAGTACGGAGTAAATTATTGAAGCAGAGTTAGGTGTACAAATATGTATGTATGAGTGAAACTTTGTGACTGTGCCTGCCCTGAAAGGGAGCGGCGTAATTGGTATGTATGTATGTATGTATGTAATTTTTATTTAATATGGTCGTTCAATCCTAATACTGGTTGACTCCAGCCCTCCATCCTGCCTTTTGTAATGTTAGTTACCTTTCTTTCTGACTGATTTTCCATACCAAGCGATTCCCAACCGGAAATACGATCAGGGGACTATTTTACCTCTGGAACATTTTACCAGAAGAAATATCATCTAATTAAATTACGCAGAAGAAAAAAGACAGCAGCTGGCAAAGCGAACAAATACGCGTGTTTTCGAGTGAGAAGGAAATAATCGGATAGACAGACCGAGAAACATTGATTTTTATATGAATAAAATAACTAATAAACGAATAAAATTTGATGAACTCTTAATTCAAAAAACTAAAATTGCGAGATACAACTGCTAATAAAGCAAATAAAAATCTCCAAACCACACTGAAATACTAATAAAACCCTAAGAAAAGTCAGATAGCTACCTACTCATGTCGGTATTTTATTATTTGATGGAATCTTTATGGATTGAATTAAAGAACAACATTCCAGGTGTAAATATGAGGCACAAAAAAGAATATGTAGGGAAAATAAGAATGAAAGAAAAAAATCAAACGTAAAAGAGAGGAATAGAAAAAGGTCACGTGTCCGAGTGTTTTTTTTCCCAAATGCTTTGGAGGCCGTGAAAGATGCTTGGGGGAAATCCTCCTCGATTTTTCCCTGGCCGTAAGTTCGAGACTTTCAAATTAAGTTATTTCTGATAATTAGCAACTATTTCGACTAAACACAAAAAGTTTTCTTTTCTATAGTTATAAACAACAAAATGCAATTTTTGTATTTAATTTAGTTGTACTGTTAGTTTTTTGCATTAAAAATTGCCCAACCATCCAAGCACATTCTTTTCATGAACCTTGAGAGCCGCCGTTTCCACCAATTTTCGCTCTCTGAGGATGCTAATAATTCCATCAATTAGATGTCAGTTCTTGAGGATTGAATTTTGAAGGGCTCCAATCAGAGCAAGTAGCTCATATAACCTTTTCACGTCATTGATGATAGTTGTTTGCCAGAAGTTGAGTGTGCTCCTTATTTTTTTTCCGATCTATAAACTTCAAGAGGGAAAAAAAAATAATTTTTTCCCGGTTCTTTTCAGCAAGTGGTTTTTAAAAAATTCATTCCATTGACAGGATGTGTGTAATTATTTTTTACTTTTATTAGCAGAAATTAAAATCAAGGATAAAGGTAGAATAAATTAAAGAGATTTTTCCAGAAAATTCACCGAAACCTGGCTTTACCCTCCTAATTGGAGTAATTAAAATACATAATTTATAATAGATGATGCCACAAAGTGAGAGATCATGAATGATTCCATCAACAATGGAGGGTTTATTAGCGATTTCTTTTTTGCGAAGGATCTCTAAGTTAATCAAAATATAATGCCGAGAAACATTAGTTTATTATTTTCAAGCGCTCACCAAAAGGCCCCAAATGTTATGGTTTCTCACCTTTTATGATGGATTGAAAGAGAATATTTTTTAAACATTTTTACAGGATTTTCTTGTTCCTTCTGTGCTGCTGAAATCCCAGAAAATAAAATTTTCTGGAAGTTTATGCATGCTTGCTTGAGTTCAAAAGGAATTTTTCTACTACTCCTAAGTGTTTTTTTAAACAGGGTGTATGGACTAGGCAGCTGTTGGAACAATCGAGAGAACAGTTAACAATAAAATCAATTTACTGGGCATGTGAAGGTTAAAAAAACTCATTTTTACGCTTTACTATATTGATTGTGCGCCGTCGACAACTTATTTCTGGAGGTTTGAGACACTAGTATTTTTCCTTTGACCTCCTGTGTAAGAAGATATTAATGATTAATAAATAGTTAAATACTTAGCCTTTAAAATATTTTCAAAGTAAAAGTACAGCTGCCATAGTGAAACTGCTCTGAAATTTCTATTATTACAAAAATTATAAGCAAAAGAAGCTAGGAAAAATTTGGATAAAGTTGACATTTTTTAAACTCTGCATATCATAATATACATACATCCGTATCAATTCCAAGCTATTCTATTCACAGGGAAACGAAGTACTTTGGGAGCTGATTCAATTGGTGCATTTTCCTCAGCAGTCAACTTTGACACCTTTCGGAAGTTTCCCCGTTCAACAAGAATATAATCAAAGCGGTTGTGTTTGAAACGTTTGAGATGATTCCGATCGAAAAATCGTGATATAATCGCGCGATACAATCTCGAAGGGTTCTAGATTTTGTTCTCTATAAAACCTGCCAGTAAAACTCTCAAGCAGTCCTCTTCATCGACTTATTCCTGCGGAAATACTGTTCTCTGAGTAGGTAATGGCGAGTTAGAGACACAATAAACAGTATATCAGACATTTAAGTTATCAATCTGAGCTGGTAAACCTCTCCAAAACCTTTCGCTGTAGCATCACGTGACTCCTTTATCACGTGATTGAGATAATTTCGGATAAGTAAAACAATCTCTAGATTGTGGGAGGCAGAGGACATCTTGAATCGCGCTGCTTGAATCTGCCAGCCACCAGGAAAGGAGAGAGGGGGGTGAAAGGTGATCATTGGAAAGAAAAAGGAAGACTTAGGTAATTCATTTTCCGGAGAGCAGTTTCTTCCCCGCCGCTGTCAAGGTCCTTCAATACTGATCGTCTTCTTTCTTCGATACAGATCTTCTCAACGGTTTCAACAAACATATCCACCATTAACGTGCTCACCGAGCATTACTGCCTCTACAAACCCAAGGAAATAAAAGAAAATACGGCGAAATTCGTAATTTAGCATACAGATGCACTGCCAATTAAACAAAACGTTGAAAAAGCAATGGTGTGCATAAATTATTGGCGGAATTATTTACGCTGCGAAGGCCAGTATCAAAGGAAGAATGCAATCGATTTTGAAGGACCCTGCATCGCGGTACCTGATTTATGCTCAGGAGGTCACGCTAGTGGTCTATGACCGTTACCCCATTTTGCGAGGGAGATTCACACTAACTCTTCGTCATAATTTGCCTTAAAGGAGAGAACAATGTTTTAAGGAGCTAATGAAAGTAGTAATGGCAATTTTTTCCTGCTATTATAGGTTAATTATTACCTACATGTCGGTTTACTACATCATCATCAACAAGAGTATCTAAACCTAGGTCGGAATATTTATGTTATTTCAATGGAAAACTGCAATATCTATCTTCATAAACTTGAAATTTTCCCATGTCACAAATTATACTTCTTTTAAGTGATGGTGTCATAAAATAGCAAAATTACCACAACTTGATAGGTCAAACGACTGCAAAGAAATAATAGGATATTTGCACAGCTTAATTTAACTTGCAAAAAACCAGGATGATCGCATAGAGATGTCAAATTCAATCTGAGATCATTTGCAAAATTAAAAAGGTATAAAATTTGAGTAACTATATCAGAATGGTATTCACACCAATTTGGAATTTGTTTGAATCAAACCTTTAATGACTACATGAATGGCGATGGGATTAAATTCCTGTCACGTGTTCATTATAAGAGAATGCCATCAAACGAGATGTAAACGGGGAATTCCAAACTGTTGTCCATTAAAAATGCTTGTAACAGCATCATTTTGAGTAGAAATCTTGTGTATTGAGCAGCTTTTCAATTTGCACCATGGAATTCGCACATATCCCTACAATGAGGTCACCATTTCAGCCTCTCATGTTTCACTTGGCTATTACATTAAATTGCTCACATGCTGGGCTGTTAATAGATACGGTTGCTTGCATGAATGCCATGAGGAAATAAGAAAAACAAATTCTGAAAGTCACAAAACGAATACTTCAGCGAGAGCTTTGTTTGAACCGTCATTAAAAAATGCCCCAAGCATAACATATTCCATACACCTATGTTACAGTTTGAAATGCATATTACTAATAGAATGCCTAACAAAAGGTTCGTAATTATGGTCGTTGAAGTAAGAAAGTAATACATATACATGTGAGCACTAAACATCTTGAGCTAATTCCGACGACGATCATTATATAACAGAATGATTTCCAAGCTACTGCTAAATTAATACAAAATTTCGTAATTACTGTCCCTCAGTTACGAAATTATTTCTCCCCGGGGACGTATTAGAAGCCATTTAAATTGGATGCGAAATTTTTTTATTTTTATCATCATGAAAACTGGGAAATTTCAGTTGCGGAAAAATTCAACATAAACATTTTGTTTGCTGAATAAGAAAGTTGCTTGAGAAATTTAGAACTGGCGTGGCTCAAAGCGGCACAGAGAATATAACCATTTCGCCTCACTACAGCTCTAGGTCTGACAGAAGCGATATAATAACAGAGATACATTGCCGAACATATAGGCATTTACAAAAGCTCATTCTTTCCGCGCACAATGAGCGACCACAATGCTTATCGATCTACACTAAATACACTTCCGTAATACACGTAATTTTCCATTTCCATTTCACTTCCCAAAACCTCTTTCTCTTAATAATTATCTCTTACAACTTTACACGGCAGGTGTCCTAACACCCCCTGCCACACGCCCATGTGGCGGCTCACAGGGTAGTATGTAGATGTAGATGTTGCATTTTCTGGGTAAGAATAAGAGAGGCATGGCCTTCAAGTTTTCTATGGGAAAAATATTTGGCTTTATTACGCAAGTCTTTGGATTTCCGGTTTTCAGGTACAATCTGTACCGTGTATGTTCTTTGGAAGAGTCACTTTATACATTAACGCCCTTTGAGCCAGACAGGCAAAGCGATTGCTCTGGGCTCCGCGCCTTTGGGGGCTCCCGCACTTTGGACAAACATAGTATCACAGGATGTAAAAATATAATGATAAAAATTTGATGTGACCGCCATATAAATGCATTTGTTATTGGTCACGGTGAAATTTAATCATTTCGCTATTTATCTAGATACGAAAGTTGAAGATCTATTTTGGAGTCCATGAACAAATTGGTTTTCAAATACAGGGATTTAATAACTACATTATTGGACCATAATTGCCCCGGACCTCACAAATAATAGTTTTCTGGGTCCGCAAGGCATTGTTGCCCGGGGGGCTAAAAGATGTTTCCCAGGGCAAGCCGTAGCGGTGGCCCTGCTTATATACGATGACAATGAAGCGTCACTCATATTTATTAAGATTATGTGGTGACCGAGGAGAATAAGTGAGTAAGTACGACTTTTGTTTGGCCTTTATAAGTACAAACTCTTACTTACTCTTACTCCCACGGCCATCTTCATCAAAGCTGGGAATTGGCCTCACCCACAAGTGACTTCTATCTCTCTCTTTCTGCTGCTTCCTCCACGGGTCATCCCAGCCTGTTGATGCCTGACTTATCTCCATCCCACCATCTTTTTCTCGGTCTTCCAGGAGGTCTTCTTCCCTCTGGTCTTCCCAAGCCTACTTCCTTCAGTAGCGTACCCTGCTCACTTCTTATGACGTGCTCCGCCCATTGCTTTCTTCTCGTTTTATCGCAAGCCACTGTGTCATGGTCCTTGTAAAGATCTCTCATGTCCTTGTTGTGCTTGATTCTCCAAATCTCGTTTTCATATGTGTGTCCAAATACTTTTCTTAGGATTTTGTATTCAAAAACGATAACTTTTCTTTCTTCCTTCTTATTTAATACCCATGTTGGATTAGATTTTAGGGAGGTGACCTACAGCTAAGGTCATCTTCATCATAAGAGATAGGTAAGGAGGTAAGGGAGGTAGGTTCGAGAGAAACCTTGCGTCAGCATTAGCCTGCTCTTAACTAAAGGCGCCAAAGGGACCACGGCTGAACGTCTCATCCAACAGACGGAGTACTGTACTTAAAGTGCCCTCCACAAGACACTCAAGTAGGAATCGGTTGTCCTCTGAAAAAATCCTCCTCTATAGGGATTTGAACCCTGGCCGCCCATATGGTTAGCCAGTACTCTAGCCACCACACCAACCCGATCCCCAATACCCATGTTTCTGCGCCATACTGGACCACAGAGCGAATTATTGAGTGGAATATTCTTATTTTGATTTTCTACAATATTATCTTTGAATTTAGTATCTTGTACTCCAGGGTAACAAAAATGGAGGCATAACCTAAAAGTATGCGTAGGGAAAAACATTTTGGTTTATTACGTTAGCATTTGGATTTTCGCCGGTTGCGGTAGTTTGTACGCATGCAACAAGATATTAACTTATAAGTATGGGCACGTATTGTAATTATTTCTCATTCTGTCGAGCATATCAACTATTCCGCTGATATAGAAGAGCAAAAACAACCATACTCATTGGATGAGGAATTCGTTTGCCTTGAGCACTGCCTTCATATACCTCAGGAATAGGATAAGCTGCTCTCGAGTCATTTTGAACAAGCTACCCCTAACTCTTTTAAGTTCTTCGACAGCACTTACGTTAAACAGTCTGGAAAACTTGCAGAAATATGTGGTCTGCCGTACACGTAACAGACAGGTGCGCCCAATTTGGTACCGTGGGTGAAAATCAATTCCATCGAACGCACTATTTACAGAAAAATAAAAAGAAGCGCGAAAAATGGCCATTCTGTGTCGACCGCTTTCGCAATTGTAATTTATCGGCGGGCGGAGGATTGGGAAGGGATGTTGGAAAGAGTTCAAATGGGGAGTTGCCGTAATAGCAACAAATGACAGAGCCGGACCTGGTGCCCCATCCCCCTTACGGCAGTAATTGGAATTAATTTTTCGGCTCGTAAAACAAAAGAGGATAGAATACGGGGGACGCGCCCGAAATTATGGCCGACGCTCCTTAATTGATTTAGATGAGTTTTCCCTCGATGTGACGAAGGAAAAAAAAAAGAAATTAGGAGAGCGCGGAACAGATGAAAGTATTCGTTTGGATGCAACCGGATGCAGGCTTACTTAATTAATACAGGTCGGGGTCCGGGCGACTGTTTGCTTGAATAGCAACAAGAATGAACACACACGCGGACTCGCTTCATTAGCGGAGAAAAATGGGCGCCCTGCGTGAATTCATTCATTAAAACCCGCCGGTGAGCTGCGGTCGACCCGTTGGCGCTTTTTTTTCCTGGCCGGCCATGTGCCCTTACCGCTCTCGTTTCAAACACGCCCCCCTCCCCCCTTCCCCCACGCTCTATTTCGCAGTGGCGGCGAAATTGAATTAGAGGAAATCGAAATGAGTTTCCGAGCCAATACGTCGTCCTCCCATACCCCCGCTAGAAATTGGACCAAATGTTTCCCTGATATTTCTGTTTTTATTAATTCGGAATATAATACGTTTCCAGGTTACTCGCTAAATTTTCCATAATTTAGGGAAGATTCAGGAATTAAGCGAGCCAAACCATTTAACCAAAAATGATTTGGGAGCGCTACTGTAGTCGGATAGAGAATAACTGAGCACTGTAAGGTAAAGCCTCAAACGGATTTAATGCTCCTGAATATTTATACTGATGAAATGCAATTACCTATTGGGAAGGGAGTTTTTGACACGCATAATTACGTCCAAAAATAAAAATCATCTCTCATATGCTAATAATCCTGAGATAATATTAGTTTTTTCATGCATTTTGGAGAAACTCATCAAGTATTTTGAAGAACTATTCGCAGTATATATTTAATCATGCCTTAATTTAAGGCTGAAATACAATTTAGTCTAGGAAAATTCCGATACGAATGGTTTATTCAAATGCAATTATCCAATAGGTCACCTTATATGGGCCCAGTAGGAATTTAGACCTAAAGAGTACAATTTTAATACCATTTTTTACCAAACAGTAATTGCAACGAAATTAAATGCCTCGCAATTTCAATATATTCTACAGTCCATCCGTTGTTGCCCATCTGAGGTTTTGGTAGTGGTTGTTAGGATATGAATTGAAAAGGGGATGGAAGAGGGGAAAGGAATAAGAAAGGGAATGGGACAAAATTGAATTGTGATATTCAACGAAAATCGCAATATTTTCGCATGTGTGACAGCGATCAAAAATGCAGATATCTCAAAATGAGAAAAAAAACAAATGCTTTCAAATGCAGAGAGCGTTTTCTTTTTCCTAATTCGACCTCTCCCCATTCTCCAAACTCTCATTTATTCCCCACCCCATATCCAAACGTTTCCACTGCAAAGAAAATTTCATAAGAGAAAACGGCCCTGGATTAAAAACATAATATTTATTATCCTCTTTTTTAATTTAGAGACAGCTCAGTAAAAACGCCGCCTCCCCAAGGTCTCTCTAACCTCCCCCCCGTTAATTGAAGCGTATCTTTAGTCTGGAGGGCCGTGAAACAGTGCAAAATATGAAAGCAGAGGGCGCGGCATCCAGCAGACGACGAGCCCCGCATTCAAACGGCTCTCCTCTTTCGGATGCGGCCACGCGCCTCGTTATTTCGGCGCGGTCTCGCAAGCACAAGCCCGCGGTCCTCCCACGCCCCGCACCACCTCCTCCTCAGCCGCGCTCCCGGGATAAAAGTGGGCGGGAACCACGCAGACGAAGAAATTTGTGCGAGGAAACACAAGAACTCGCGGGCGAGGAGATGGAGGAGGGAAAGGTGGCGGCGTTGATGGAAAAAATAAAAGATGTTTTCCCCTTTTATCTCTTTCAAGTCTTCTTCTCCTCGTGCGTCTGCGGCGAAGAGTTCAAGCAGGAGGAGTCGGTGAAGCACGCGACGACGCAATGTGGGTGGAGGATGTTTCGGGAGAAGGCGTTGTTAACGAGGGCGAAGTGTTTCGAGAGAGCCCTCTAGGGGAAAAGGGAAAAGACCCTAGAGTGAATGCCCCCTCACCCTTTCGCTCCGCGGCGCCTCCTGCGTCATTTCCACCCGGATTAAAACTAGCGTTTGTGTCGACGCGCCGCGCCCGGCGGCTGGAAGCGAAAACACCGCGGCGCGGCGAAAGACTTCACGGCAAGCTGGAGACGGATCCCTAGCGAAGTGAGGGGGAAAGTGAACCGAATGGTACCGCTTATTGAATGAATGTTCAGGGATGTGATTAAAACCTCTGATACGATACCTCCTTTGTATCCAATGTAGAGAGGAAAACAGCAGTCAGGCATTTCTTTGAGGGAGGAGATTTCTCCTCTCTTGGCAAGTACCCAAGAAATAAGCTATGAAAGTGTAACGTTTCATACAATGGCGGAATATTTCCAAAATATTTATCATTATTTTATAATTAATTTTCAATACTTCACATCGATTTATTTGTTTTATTCATATACTTTCCTCTCTTGACTTCAATATAACATCGATAAGTTGAAGATCAATAATCTGGATATTAAAAAACAGAAGAATCTAGGTACCTAAAGGTTATCTAGAATTTTGCGAACCTCATTTTTTATGTCACGCCATAGCTATGACGGCTATATAGCTACATAAAATCAATTCGTTGTCTAACTTAATTAGTCTTAGCTTAGCATTATTCTTAGCTTAGCATTAGCCTTAGCTTAGTCATTGATGCCCCAGATTTCAGTCAAGGAATGCACCCTTCTCTTCAGAAGAAAAGTATATCATTTCTTGCTGTGAATATAAAATTTAACAAATCTGGTGATTCTTTGCAGAAATTGGGTTTATATATTATGATGTAATATAACAGATACTTTGTTAAAAATTCACACAAATTTTATTTCAACGCACCGACCCAGGTTTCGACAAAACTCACACCATGAAAACTTTTGATCTTGAGAATGTCTCGAGTTGAGTCATCATTTAGGCAGGTGTGTTGAAGTTTAGCATTAGCAAGCAGAAAACATCAGTTTTCTTAGATCTTTCTCGGAGGTGCTCGTTTATATATTTTTATGTTAAAAATTTTAAGAACATGTAATTGTTCGACTTTTTCATTACTGGCCACCTCATTGATTAAAGCATATTAAGGATGAATTACTACAGCTCTTCCAGCCACACTGCCCATTAAAAGGGAAGTGATATGAACCCCGGATATATCGCAACTATGGTTTACGTATCCCGGATCATAAACCTTCAATTGTATGTATATATTTTCCATGAGACTTAAGTGCAAACATTAATGAATCACGGTATTAAACTATTACCAGTGTTTGGCATTTTTATTTTACTGCTTAAGGGCTCAGAGTTCAATATTATTTTTCTTTTATTCGGGGAAAAAGGCTGTTATACAAAATAATACAAAATAAATTCTGAATAAAAAAGTAACTCTAAGCCCTGAAGATGCAAAGTAAATATGCTTCGAGGAATAAGTAAAATCATGAAATATTAATTAATTTATCAATAGTTCTAGGAAAAAATAATATATATAGTCTTCATTGCAAAACATTTTGTAGTTTGAGTAAGCTGATTGTTTGTAATGTTTGTTTACGGAGAGGAGAAGAGAGCATTTTTAGAACATTTGTTTAGGATGTGCTCCGGACTAAAAAAATACTTTTTAATGCTGTGTTATTAAAGGAATCGCTGTATTGATGTTTACAGAAGTTTTATATGGGATGGGTGAGAAATATTTACTTTTCATCCATGAATTGTAACATCCATGAAAAAACATTTCAAAGGGAGTATATGATATATGCTAGTGAAATATTTTTAAAAGTTGTAATTTGCAACATATCTTTAAATTAATTACTCCAGGGTTATATGGATTGACAAAAATATTGTATGCTATTATTAGCCATATTTTCTCTTCCACGGAAATTTCGACGCGATAAATATGCTTCCTCACCAATGTAACCCCGTGTGATTTAAGACCCAATTTTACGTCTCTTTCCAAATTATGCTGGTATATGTGAATTACACATTAAAACTTAGCTGATATGTAATATAAGCAAAAAAAGTACATGTCCAGTCATGGCTATCTCAATTTTATCCGCCATAAAAATCCGTCATCCTTATAGAGCTTTAACTAGGTACACTTTTACCTCCTCTTAAAATGGGGCGTTTTGAAGCAATGGTGATGAGTAAAGAAGCTACTAAAATAATGATGCAGAAAATAAAATAAAATTATCCTTTTATATCCTAATATAAATTATCCTATCCACCTTATATCACAGCAATCTTCGAATATAATTAACCACAAAAGTAAGTCAGGAAGCATCAAAAGTGTAATCCACTCATCAATTGTTCAAAGAGGTTGATAAATACATTTATAGAATCAATTATGTGATCTATAAATAATAGGAGCGATAAACAGAGAAATGCTAGGAGATTTCAAATTCCAATAATAGTTGAGTGACTTGATTGTATATAACATAGAGCAGTTTCAGTATTATATAAAAATAATGTCTCATTTTAGTGGTTACCTCTTTAAACAGAGAAGTAGGCGTTAGCGTCCCATGGAGGATAATATTTCATCTCAGAAAGAGTGTCCATTAAAGGTAGATTTTCTGGAGCTTTTATTAGCGACGAACTAAGTCAGATACTCTACTCCACTGGTAGGTAAAAATATTTCTGCCTGCGCATTGGTGACTATAATACACTTATCGATACACTATAACACTTTTTAACATTAAGGTAAATGTCATCCTTTTCCTCATCCAATTTTTTTCCTTCTTCTCTTCATATTGTACGGCACGACTCCCTCATCTCAGGCTGAACTTTACGGAGTGGCAACTGCCAAAAGGAAAATATTGGCATTTAATTTTCACACCAAATTCATTTCCTTATCTCAAAACTTTAACCAAGGAGTGGGACGAAATTTAACCTCCAAATAAATCTTTCCAATAACTTAGTGATTCTCATTACAAGACCAACGCTAAATGATTCGGCTATAACTAATCCCGTGTATCTTCAACCCAGCATAGCAATTTTACAATGCATATTCAAACCTCAGCTGCAAAAAAATATGTAAATAATGTTTATGTGCTCTCTTTTTCCTCGTCATTTGATAGCTGTTTACTACAAATATATATTTGTTTATATATATATATATATAGGATGGAGGAGATAGACACATAGATTGTGTGTCTATCTCCTCCATCCTATCCACATCGTGTGTTCATCGCCGCATGGCTGACTCCAATCCATCAACGTATATATATATATATATATATATATATATATATCCACTTGGCGAAAAACACTTGTAGTGCACAGATATAAAAAAAGGTCACAGGCGTGACTAGCAGTTACATATAGAGCACAAAAAAAGGTAAAAAAAGGTAAGTTTAATAAGGTAATAAGGTAAGTTCTGTGAGTTTTACCTTTTTTTGTGCTCTATATGTAACTGCTAGTCACGCCTGTGACCTTATATATATATATATATATATATATATATATATATATATATATATATATATATATATATATATATATATATATATATATATATATATATATATATATATATATATATATATATATATATATATATAAGGTCACAGGCGTGATATATATATATATATATAAATATGCACTTAGAATCACTTAAGTGACGAATATATAAAAGTTTGCCAGAGGAAGGCAGACGACAAACACAGAAAACAAAAAAATGATGAACACACTTACAAAGTTTCTTGATATTTCGGTGCCACTAGCACCTTGGTCGCAAGAGCAAAGACTGAGAAGGAAGGGAGGACTGAGGTGGTAGGAAGGGAGGACTGAGGCGGAAGGTCTTGCGACCAAGGTGCTAGTGGCACCGAAATATCAAGAAACTTTGTAAGTGTGTTCATCATTTTTTGTTTTCTGTGTTTGTCGTCTGCCTTCCTCTGGCAAACTTTTATATATATATATATATATATATATATATAAAAGTTTGCCAGAGGAAGGCAGACGACAAACACAGAAAACAAAAAATGAAACCACCGAAAACCAACCACGCACCCAGTCAGACCCTTTACCCTCAACTCCAGTGTGACACTGTTCAGTTGTGATTTTCTCCCGCTGAGGAAGGGTTCTCACCCGAAAGCTTCCGAGAGCAGTGGACACCGGTGTCGCCATGGATCGCCTTTCTGTGAGTGTCCACTGATATACCTATCTATCCATCCCCAACCTCAACGCCTTGTTGCTAGCTTATATATATATATATATATATATATATATATATATATATATATATATATATATATATATATATAAAGGTCACAGGCGTGACTAGCAGTTACATATAGAGCACAAAAAAAAGTAAAACTCACAGAAATTTTGATATATTTCGGCGGACACAACCGCCTTCGTCAGAATGTTAGAAGGTAGGTAATTGACTACCTTCTAACATTCTGACGAAGGCGGTTGTGTCCGCCGAAATATATCAAAATTTCTGTGAGTTTTACTTTTTTTTGTGCTCTATATGTAACTGCTAGTCACGCCTGTGACCTTTTTTTATATCTGTGCACTACAAGTGTTTTTCGCCAAGTGGATATATATATATATATATATATATATATATTTATTTATTTATTTATTTATTTATTTATTTTTTTATTTTTTTATTTATTTTTTTTTTATTTTTTTTTAACTCCAAATATTTGTTTGTTTACTTTCGTCAGTTCTTAATTCAATAAGGAGCCAATAGAGAGTCATAGGCTGCTCGTTAGGCTTAGTTTGCTTGAGAAATTCAAAACAAGGATATTTTAGGGTGACAAAGAGAATATAATTTTGATGTTGGGCTACATTTCTATGCACGAAAGAAGGCATAATGTAAGAAAGATCCACTGCCGAACTAATAGACACAAAAATTCGTTCTTTCTACGCAAAATAAGTAGTTATAATTAAACCGGAGCTGCATTTAAAACAATCCCATAATACATTAGTCATTTCACCTCCAAATACCTAATTTTTTACTCTTTTATACGGCTGGTGGTCCTAAATTACCGTGCCACACGCCCATGCTGCAGCTCGGAGGGTAGTATGTTGACGTAGATAGATGTAGGTGTTTATAGGAAATGAGTTTGCCTTTTCTAGGGTACCATTCCTGAAATCCTTTTTTTCCCTTGAAGAGCCGCATAAGTGGTACTCATTTCTCTCTAGAGGACTTTAGAACCGTGAAGCAGCAAAATACCTTTGAGGTAAAAGTTCAAGATAATATGCAGTTGACCAAATTGGCTGTGCATAATGTCATATCTTGTAATATACGGTCAAAGACCCCTAAAAGAGTATTTTTTAGCAAAAAATTGTTCGGAATATGAATAAAAAAGTCTGGGTGGAACGTACCGAACGTTCTGTGTCTCATAAAAAATACCTTATCCCTATAGGCAGAGGAAAATACCATTTCCATAGCGGAGCATTTCCTTGTCGGTCAAATTTTAAAATATTCTATGCAATGATGAAAAACGCTGCTACAAACCTTTACTCCCTTTGACACACGTGGGCATCCCAAGAAAAGAACCAATCTACTGGATCAATCGTCCAGTGGAATATGGTGGATGTCCACGTATTTGGCTCGCTGAAGTCGAAATCAGCGCGAGTTTCAAAAATAGGCGACACTTTGGCTTCCGCGATCAGGCGGATGGATGTTCGCGTCCTCGACGTACACTTCCCATAATGCAATGCCCACGTTTCATCGGGACTAAAATGCAGGCAGGCCCGGGATCGCCCACACACGAAGCGAGAGGTATCCGCGTGAACCCATACCGTACCCACGATATAGGTAATGCAAATCTCAGCGGACCATATGAGGGGGGACGAAAATTCCTCGCGCCATTTGCGCCGTGATTGATCCACGCTACACCGGCGATTGGGAACGCGTTTCCACCGGAAAGTGGCACGCTTCAATCACGGGTATCTCGGTCTCGGCTCGGACAGTACGGACTCATTGGGTGGGCGGCACGGTGACAAGCGTACAGTCGACATTCAAGGCATGGTGCAAAAGCCGCCTCATTATGCATTCATTTCGGCTCATTTAAGGCGGTTCGAGCGCAAATTTTGCGCCATGGAGTGCACATTTTAACTACTTTTCAAATAAGTCGGAAAAGTCTTTGACTGTTGGTTAACATGAGTGTATCTATTTTCGGGTAAGAATATCTATGCTGGTTGTAATATAAATTATGATTATAGTAGCAGGGCTACATTTTCGGTGAATATCATCAAATTAATTACAGTTCATTGTAGAAAATTAACCAAATTGCATACCAAATTAATAAAACATAAAAATATATAGTACTAGGTATTGAGATCTAATATCAATTATGCGCGCGAATTTCTTCAAGTAAAAATGTATCGGATTTGTATAATATTTATTTATCATATAATATTTATTCAAGAATTATATTTTCAAATTTGTGTTCCACGTGAAAATTTTGCGTCACTGAGTGCACCTTTTAACTACTTTCCAAATAAGTCAATAAAATCTTGGACTGTTGGTTAACATGAGTGTATCTATTTACAGGTAAGAATAACCATGCTAGTTGTAATATAAATTATGATTGCAAGAGTAGGGCTGCATTTAAGGTGAATAAAATCAAATTCATTATATTTTATTGTAGAAAATTAACCAGCTATACCAAATTAATAATAACTTGAATATATATATCACCAGGTATTGAGATCTAATATCAATTATGCGCGCTAATTTTTAAAAATAAAAATGTATTGGAGTTGAATAATATTTATTTATCATTTGATATTTATTTTAAAGAGGAAGGAAAGAAGGATAGCGTGATTTATACGGAAGAGCAGATAGTTAAGAGGCACCTATACATACCCAGATATAGTCGCAATGGCTAAGAGCCGAAGATTAAGATGGGCAGGACATGTGTGGAGAAAAGAGGAAACTGCAACAATCAAGAATTTATACCTGAGAAGCCCTGAAGGCAGAACACCACCTGGTAGACCAAGAATGAGGTGGAAGGACCAAGTTGAAAAGGATATGGATATACTTGGGGAAGGAGCAGGAGATAGAACAGAATGGAGCGGCATTGTTGGTGAGGCCAAAAACCTACTGGAGTCACAATGGCCAAGGAGGTGAGTTTGGGTATAATAAATATTTAAGAATTATATTTTCAAATTTTTATCTCAATAAAAACATTGTTGTGACTTGGTTTTATGGCGTGGGTTAAGAAATTTAAGCGAAGAACGTATGTGAAATTTGTTTTTTGATGCGGCATGATACCTTGATGTTTGCTATGAACCATTAAAACAATATAAAACTTATATTTTCCGGTTTAGGGGAAAATCTTTAAATATGTTATCGAACTATTTCGAAATATATGCCAAGTGATACATGGCTGCGTAATATGAAATAATTTTGGCTGATATCAGTTCATATTACTGATCAGTACACGCATGCAAAGCTACAAGCAACTCTGTACGTAAACGGAAACTACTCCAAACACCTTAAACCTACCTTCCGACTCTTAGGAAGCTCCGATTTCGATTTGATCTCGACTGACGTGAGGCTGTAATCGAATTTAAATATCAATTGCCACTTTTCGGAACCGGCACTAAAATGCGTCGATTGATTTGATGATCGGACATATTCCCTGGGGCCGGCTCGCTGGATTTGCTTTTCTTGTTTTTTCCACCAAACAAATCCAGTTAATGCCAGGATGGTCACCAATCATACTTGATCACCAATTCGTATGGACCTGTCGCTCAAAAATTATTGACCATGACAGAAATCAATTAAAAAGACAGGGAAAAGTGAATTGCTATTTTCATTTCCAAAGGTATTGCAAAATAACGTAGGTATTTCGCTCAGTCAGACACGCGCCTGGATAAACTCCCATATAAGAACTGAAAACTGAGCATGTAAAGCTGACGAAGCTTTATTATCTCAACAAACGCAGAAGATGAATTAGCAAAAGCGGTCATAGAGAATGAGTTCCGTACTTATTACACATTGATACTATTACGCAATAAATTCATATATTAGGTCTCCATTCGTACTACTGGTAAACCGCTTTTCTCTGCCGCTAATATCTTGACACTGCTTTCTGTGCATATTCTTAGTTGTGTTTTCTTTTGTGAAAGACAATTCTGATAAGTTTTAAGTTAATCCTGAATACCATTCGTACTCCACTAGATCCAAAAATGATATTCATGCCGACTTATACTTCCATTCCCTTTGTCTCAAAGATTCTTACCTTTCTGCCCTTATCATATATAACAAATTACCTCATGATCTCAAAGTTATTCCACAACCAACATATTTTAAAAGGAGAGTGAAAAAATGTCTATCAAGAAAATGTTATTTGATGTGAGGGTATATTTGAAAGATGCATTTTGGCACAATGTAGACATTTATATCCAATAATAAATTTCCTATCTTGGTTTTATATCTCAGGAAGAATTTTTTGTAATGTGCATGTAAATAGCATTTAAATGCCATGCATAATATTACGTGATATTATATTTATAAAGTGTACCCTTTCTTATTGACGTACCTAGCTATGCATGCATTTGCCAATGGTGAAATAAATTACTCTTATTATCGTTATTAGCGCTATTATTTTTCTTGACAAAAAAAATCACCTCGGTTTGGATCATGTAAAACAAGAGTGATCTTAAGGATACGGAGCAGTTTAATGGGAATAAAAGTGTTTCTAGAAAAAGGCGCACCACATAACGCAAATTAAAAAATGCCTATATTAAAATTTTTTCCAGAGTCAAATAAATAAATAGGATATATAAAAGCAAAATAAGCAAAATCCATAGCCAATAAAGTATTGCTATAAACGAAATGGCAGAACAGAGAGACCAAAGCTCTTAAAGGGAAAAAAATGACAATCGCTCACGGATTATGCATTAAAGATTGATTTAGTTCTCAAAAGAAAATAACCGTCGTACAACTTTAATGATGCATAGCCAAATTAACGGTCATTATTCAAACAATTAAAGGAAAATGGCGTCTTAAAAGGAAAATGCGTTTGAAGTTTTCTAAATAAAAATTTCCACTCTAAAATAAAAAAATTATTAATTAATGATGTCATAATATTGGATGCTATTACTTTCTCTTTCAAAAGAACATTTGAACTTTAATATAAGAGCTTTATTCATGGAGATATCGAAGAAAAACCAAAAACAAATCTGCAAAATGCTCAATTTTTCCTTCTCCCGTAGATAGGGTACGGATATATTACTTGCAGAACAATTGGGCATAATCAAAAACATAGTATAACGGAATGTGTCCAGCAAATTTTGCCGAAAATGGTAGGGTCAAAGGCAGCTCTTAGTCCGAATTGATGTGGAATGACCCTCATTCAATGATGTTGTTTAAACATGCTTTTAAAAGAGCTGGGGAGATACAACACCCTTGATTTACTCCTCAGTTTGTTTTCACTGAAAAAGTATTCACGCTAAATAGGTTTCAGGAAAGGGCTATAGAGGGAGATCGCCTGTTAAATGGGCTGTTTTGGCTCCGCTCACGATAGCGGCCGAGGTCGTGGCTCCGCGGCGATATTAACGTCCAACTCCCAGCAATGCAACCCTCCCACTCCGGCCTCTGCAAGCCCTCAATCTCTCTCCACCCCAGTCACTTACCTCCTCCTCTTTCCCAATGCACTGCCGACGTTCCCACCCCTATCCCGCAGCGGGCCCCACAAAAGGCCTTTATGACTGCCATTTCCGCCATGTAGCCGTCGTTGCATTTGCTGGGAAAGTGGGGAGGTGGGTGAGGAAGATGAAGTGGGTTGGGGGCGTTAGGGGGGCGGGGCAGGGAGCGGCGAGTGGTTTTAGCAGGACATCGGGACTCAACAGCTGCACATCAAAATTCAATTCGCGCCACTCCCATCCCACGGAGGCGACGACAGTTCCGCCTCCTCGCCCGCATGTTCCTGCCGCTGCCGCCGACGGAGGAGGAGGAGGACCAATCAAATCGGACTCACCGCACTCGGGAGAGCGCGGTGAATGCGCCAACGATGGTGCCGCCGCTGTGTGTTTGTGCGTGTGGGTGCCGTGTTCCTCCCCTCCCCGCACGCCTTTCCCTAGCCGACTATGTTGCGTCACACGCGTGTTGGCGTAGCAGTTTCCCGTGGCCTCATGAATTATTGCGACGAGTGTCACACTGACTGCATGAGAGTGAACTCCGAGAGTGCAGGAGTCGCTCGCGGATGAAACCGAGTTGGTGGGAACCAGTCGGGAAAGACACGCATCGAGTGAAATGGATTTTTCAAATTGTGGGGAGGGTGAGGGCAAATTGGCGGCGTCGATGCACTTCTGCGTACGTCTCTCCTCATTAGCGCGACTCAATGTATCAGGCACCTGCCACTTCAACGTCCAAGCCGGATGAATGGCGAGGCAAAATTGCATCCTTCCATCAATGAGATGATTTCGAAGGAAAAGAGACCTGGTATGATTTTTGAAGTAGATGGGGAAGATGATATGTTCACAGAGGGTACCTGCTACCAATACGGTGATGAATTACGAAGAAAGTTTCGCAAGAAATAAAATCACCTTGGACCAGGAAATGAGCCAAAGGCTTTTAACTTATCCGGCCATTGAGATTACCACTGCTCTATTCTGGTATCCTGAGGCAATTTAATTGATCTGAGCATTGACTCGATACGCCTAAGGTCCGTGATTCTATCCCCAATCTAAGCCGATTTTTTCCCATTGTATTCCCTACGTAAAGTGTTCACAGATTGATGAATCCTGGAGGAAATGCGAAAATGGGGAATTTATGAAAATAGAAGAAAAGGAAGGAAAAATAGACTGAATTGGGATAAGCAAAAACAGGCAGAAAGTTTAAGATACAGAAGAACCATACAGGATGTATGATATGATCTTGGAGGGGAAAAGTACAACATGTGTGGCCTTATTACCAGAAGACAATCAAGAATCTATATTATAGTGCTCGCAGAGTTTCTGTGGGCTGGAGAATTTCTCCAAGCCTAGCTGCCCATGGTAGATGAGCAGCGATTGGCTGCCAGCGTCCAATCTCGTAAACCGGTTCTTAGCTCAGGGCGCGCCGCGTACGAATACTGTAAGTGGCGACCCAAAAGAATCGGCGAAAACGAACGCTATGCCTCGCCGACGCGAGGGCCTTTAGAATAGAAATACTCTGGACGAGAAACTACTATAGAAATCGAGTCAAAACTTGCAGTGATTGCAATAGTCATCGCAGTGAGGTTAGAAAGTAATCCCCATCGGCACGATAAATAAACAAAACTTTAAGTCAGTATTAAAACAGTATTCGTACGCGGCGCGCACTGAGCTAAGAACCGGGTTACGGGATTGGACGCTGGCAGCCAATCGCTGCTCATCTACCATAGGCAGCTAGGCTTGGAGGAACTCTCCAGTGCACAGAAACTCTGCGAGCACTATAGTAGACTATAAGTAGCATAATAATGAACGGGTCAGCTTGCTCTATTCGGAGAGAGGAACCGGTTCAGTTTATTATTTGTCAGTGGTAACTGTAAGCTGATATAATTTGCATCATTTTTAGAAGGAAAATTGCATAGGCTCAGAGAGTAGCACCGAATATAATATGAAAAGGGCATTGAACGGACGACTTCAAGGAGTAATGTTGCATATCGGGCAAATTGCGCTCTGATTGATTTCGTATTATTGAAGTGACAAGGAGTCCTCGAATAAATTCGCTGAAATTGAGTTTCGGAACTCACGTCCAGGGCGGAAACTTTAAAGAACAATTTGCCAAGCTGATCTTAAACCGTCTTTCACCCAGAAACATAGCAAAATAATCATTAATTTTAAACTAACTAAACTCATGGGTTTAAACAATCCAAAAAATGAATTCCCATCAGCGGAAAGGTCTTTCATTTAATTTAATGTGTTTGGCGTTGGCTCTGGCTTATTGATTTTTTTAAGGTCTACATACATAATTATTATCACAAAACTATATCGAAAATGCTGATGAAACATTTTCTAGTAGAAAACGCCGCTTGGAAGCCTTACGAAATAAACGTTACCCCTCCATTCGCAGTGATTTATCAAGTGGGGGGAAGTAAAAACAAAAGAAAAGGGTTATCGAGCAATATGCATTCTAATGGTAACTGCTAATTTTTATTTTATAAATACATGATTTTCAATTATAAATACCGATACATTTTTATTTGTATAAATTTGCACGCATAATAGATACAAACTATATTGGATTTTAATTTGAGTGCACTTTAATTTTTAACAATTATTTCATTGCGAAATATAAGAACTATAACAATGCCAGCATTAAATGGAACTCAGAAGAGAAATATTTATGATCTACCAAAATTTGATAATATGTACGGCGAAAGAAGACTGTGTGCTGTGGTGCCAAGGATATTCAATATTTGGTGGAATAATCTGGCACCGGTTAATGGTGTGTATGATTTGAAAAGAAAAGCAAAGACGCCTTTGTTAAAAGTGGAGTTTGGAACCAACAGGATCTGAACAATCAGGTTTAATGTTTTCATTTATATTGTCGGTCTTTTCTCTTACCTAAGACTTCATTTATATTACCGTGTCTACCGTTTTTATGCAAATTCAAAGTATTAAACTTTAAAAAATACGTAGGACCACATATAATTTTAAAATATAATAAATAATTTGTTATTTTCACCTAAAATTCAACTCTTATGTATCTAAATATCCTAAATAAGCCCAACAAAAGAGAGTTATCGAACCTGCTGTACACTCTCAGCTCATTTTATGAAAGTAAACGTAGACGCAACTTAGGTTTGCTTACCTCTACAAATAAAAGCAAACAATAGCTCTCCTGGCACAAAACGGATAGGTAAGTTATCAAGCTCGCTTGCCTCATTAATATCGGTAGAAAAATTAATGTTTTTTGACTCCTAAAAATGTATGTAATGATCGATTCCATTTTTTAAACGACATGAGTGCTTATTCTGCTTCGTGAATGGTGATACGTATAAAGACAGCGACCGAGAAAGTTTTGGGAAAATAATGTTTCGAAAAGCAATAAAATGAAAAATATCATTCAAAATGTCAGTAAAATTTTATAGAAAGATTTTCAACCAGAAAAGAAAACTCCGGAAATGGCTTATAAATCTAGGAAAAGAGGAAAGTCAGAAAAACCGTTTCGTTCTGGAAACTGTTTTTTGACTTGGCTTTGAGCTTTTGATTTTATGAGACTTGTTCCGATTCGATTCAATAGTTTTTGTACATTTGATTCAGTTTTAAAAGACAAACCCTGATTTTCTCTGATACGTTTTGCGTATTATGTAATTATTGGCGATGGAAATGTGTTAAATTGCGAGAGAAAATATTTATAAAAAATACCCATGTCTAACTTCTCGGCACCGAAACAAACTTGAAATTTGATTTCTGACTCACAAATGAAATTTTAAAATCATTTTTGAAACAGAAAACATTACCTATTTCACTGAACGGAGACTTTATTCATACGAGAAATCGGTGGCCATCCTATTTCAAGATGAATGAATATTCTTCCCTGTGCTGAGAAAAAACACGAAAATAGATCATTAAAGATAATTTTGTAAAGAGACTGGCCCGGAAACGTTGATATAATTTGAACGTTGGACCAAATTCAGCCCGCAAATGTTTACAAAGTTGATAACATGATCTAAACTAATGCGCAGCCGTCATGAAAAACATTTTTCGACTTCCTCAAGTTTACGTCTACCAATTTTTGGCATATGAATATCGGTGGCAACCTAAACGATGGCACTGGAAGAAATTCAAGTGTTAAGGTATCAATTCTAAGCACGGGCAATGAAAATCAGCCCAAAATAAAGATATGGCCTTTTTTTGGAGTATTTTTTGCCTCATTCTTCAACTGCTTCGGGTGAAAAGTTTTCTTTCAGCGTTAGGTGTTTTCGGGAACATGACAAGGATTTTGCTGAGTGAATGACCTGATGAGATATGTAAATCAAGTATGAATAGCTGAGAGAATTACATCGTATGGGGAAGGATTATACTCTGATGTCGGCGGAAGGATGATCTAGTGACTCTGGGGTAGAGCTAGATAATTTGACGCAGGTGTTCGAATTCCTTATGCATATCTGAATAATAAATTCATGATATCTGTTCAATAATCGACATATAGTGACATGCAGCCACATCAGGCAAAAAGCATGGCCTTACCGCGTTCCAATGAATATTTGTTGAATTAATGTGAAAAGATTTTAACTTTCACCCTTATGCATCATTGAGCCTTGGGTATCATTAACCCTTGTTTTTATCACTTTTCCTACCGCAAGTAAAGTTCTTGAATTATACTCCCGGCATCATTTTTTTGAATAAATCAATATCTTTATCACCTTCTTTACACACTAAAGTTCACGAGTACAAGCTCAGGCACTTTATCTAGGGGTCTCATTGTCTTCAAATATCTTTAGTATAACGACAAAGAATGCCCAAAATAAGACATTATTAGAAAACATTTTTTAACAATAGTTTCAAATTATTATTTTTGTCGCATTCAAGAAGACTTATTCATCAAGTATTCCAGTGGAAGGATTTTGGAGATACGTTTAGCGTGTAGTGATGTTTTCAAATTCCTTATTTTCCACGTTTATTTCGCAACTGTACAGAAAATTATTTGGGGAAAAAAGGAGTACAGCAGCTCAAAAAATGAGTGCTTTCAAACAATATGAAAACTAAATTTAAAAATTATAATATATTGACTTAAAGATATGATGAAAACCATGAACAACCAGGTTACCAGGTCTTAATGATGGCTTATAAGTATATTTTTGTTTTTTTGTGCAAGATTTTTGAGCTAAGGAAGAAATAACTATTGAGTTGCAACGAACAAATTTAGTTATATAAATCTTCTTCCTCAGTAACATAGTTAAACCCTTTCTAGTGACAAAATTCGGAAAATGGTGACTAAAAAAGTTCATAATAAATATTTAAGTCGTGAATGAATTTAAAACTCATACAGAAGGCAAAAAAGACCGCTATAACTATTTGGCAACTATTTGTCAGCTATATTTATGATAGGAACCTACTATCCGGTTACGGCCGCTAATGAGCTATCATTACAGATGTATTGAGGTGTATTAGTAAGTTTGTCATTGTATCATTCGTTAAAACGATTTCTTTAGTAATGAAACGCAATACATTGACCTCTAATATTTACAAATGTTAAGAAAAAAGCAAACATTCATTTTGCATTTCATTTATTTTGCCAGGTGATCATTAAAAGTTCAATAATTCCGGTAACTTAAGCGTAACTTAAACTTTACTTTAACTTAGAAATATGTTAAAATGTGATTGAAAAATTATAAAGCCTTGAATTTTAAATAATATACCTAAAAATTGCACTTGAGGTTGAAAACTATTTATTTACTGCCATTTGTCACTTGAAATGAGACCCAAATCTTATTATTATCATTAATGGAAGTCTTTAAATTAGTAAAGGCTACGTGATTTTATTCCTCTATTAAAAATAGGGCGTTACAACTCTACTTTTGATAACTTTATGGCTACGGACTTTATTGTAATAGATTTTAGTCGGTAGATTAGCGATGGTGGAAAATACTGGCTTTAGAGACATTTGGATTGGTAAAGTACTCGGAATGAGATGATGGGGCAAGTGACGGCTGTGAATTGCGTCATTAGGTCTTCCTTACGTCGCCAAAGGTAATCCATCCCTAATTACGTTTTTGCTTGCTATAGGAAAGCGCCTATTTCTAGTCTTTCCGTGAAAACATTTACAGTCACTCGTGCTCATACCCACACTACACGTCGTGTTCCCCAGCGCGTGAATTGAATATCGAATGCCGTCAATCGGTTTGATTTATTTTTCGTTCGCTTGTGTCAATTATCGTTTCGCTGCGGAAGCATTAATTATTCCCCGTGGCATCCGTACACTTTCCACTCAATTCGACTAATTCCTGTTTCATAAAACCGATGAACTGTCGGTAATCAACGCCATTCGGTCGACTCTCATTCCGCTTCGAGTACTCGCGAGTCAATGGCTCACAAAACTATCGACACAAGGGCACATGCCCATTATCCCGTTATCCTCTCCTTTCGTGCATTTCACTTCAAGCTCCATTAAAGCGACTCCACAATCACGGACAAAAATTTTCAAATCGTCCATTCATTGACGACAAGCTATTGTTTTAACTAGAGGTGTCATGGTTTAAAAAACATCACTGAACGTTGACATAAAGAAATTTCCGACTCGATGCACTATATTGAAACTCAAGATAAGCGGATTATCTGAAAAGTATCTAACAAATGTGTTTGGAAACTCTATATACGCGCTTGACGATATTAAGAGCACTTGAATAAAGGTTCAGCTGCTTTTAAGTTAGGGGAAATTAGTCCATGAAAATAAAAGTATGTAGCGCGAATGAGACGTGCAAATTCCAGCAAAATGAATCTAATCAACAAAGAGAACGAACAAATTAACCTATTCAGACACTATTACAACACAGCTTACGGCATAATAGAAGGAATTAATAGTCATATAATCCACTATCTACATTTCTCCTCTCAAGTGCAGCCAGCAAAAGACTTGAGTCAGAATAAAATGTAAGTGGAATTCCTTTTACTTGAGCAATAAGTAAATTATAGCATTTATGATGAACTCTTTACGCAGTTTCATGCATTAATTTCCATGAAACTGAATTTGAGTCATACTAATACTTTTAATATTTCCGTTCATGTCATACGTTATCCTTGGTTACTCTGTGGAAATACAAAACATATCCAATTTATTTACTAAGCAAGGTTAACATTTGTTGACTGTTACTTTTTACGGGATTCATTCCGCGATGTATGTTTTTTAAAACAACAATATTTCGCTGGTCCTCCTGCCAGCTTCATCAGGTTAACTGAACTGCTTTATTTGTCTCGCTCGTCTTTATATATAAGTCTGGACTCCCATTGTTGCCGGAATATGAATTTGAAAAAATTCGTTTTAGACTGTTACTCAACTTGTAACCGTCTTCTCGGTTGACGTTCTCCGGTCTCTTCGCAATTTCTACAGCCTCCCTTATTAATCTTGGGTAATAGCGTATTTCCCTAGATATTAATCTTGTCTCCTCAAAGTTGAAATTATGAGTGGGGCCGCTGAGATGGTGTTCGGCTAATGCAGAAATGCGGTAATTATTATTTTTAATTGCCCGTTGATGTTCTTGGAGGCGTATTTTTAGGGCTCTGCATGTCTGGCCTACATATGATTGTCCACAGCTACACAAAACTTCATATATTCCTCCGTAGAGGTTCCGTGGAAGCGGGTCTTTGGCTTTCCGAAGTACGTCCCCTGTCTTCGTTGTGCACGTGAATCTGCTAGCCACGTTATACCTCGACAGAACTCTAGAGATTTTCTCCGTCGTTCCAGACACATAAGGGAGAGTGGCATATGCCTTAGGTTTCTCTCTGTTTTCTGTCGGGTCCGTGGGATTTTTATTTCGGACCCCGAGAGAATTTAGTTCTTCTTTCCGTGCCGTTTTTAAGATGTAGTCACGGCGGAAACAATTTTTCTCAAATGCCCTTATTAAGTGCTGCTTTTCGCCGGCGATGGAATCGGCGTCAGAGATCATAAAAGCTCGATGATACAGCGTTCTCATGACTGAGGCTTTCTGTTGAGGGTGGTGGTGTGATGTGGCATGTAGGTAGCGATCAGTGTGGGTACTTTTTCGGTACACAGAATGACCTAATGTTCCATCTTCTTTTTTCTGGACCATAACGTCTAAGAATGGAAGGCAGTTGTCCTTCTCTATTTCCATTGTGAATTTAATAGAGTTGCTTTGTTCATTTAGATGTTGCAGGAACTTTTTCAGCTCTTCTCTTCCATGAGGCCAGATAGCGAAAGTATCATCCACGTATCTTACGAATAGTTTTGGTTTTTTATCGTAAGATTGCAGTGCTTTTTGTTCTAAAACCTCCATGAATAGGTTAGCTATCACGGGAGAAAGAGGTGAACCCATTGCAGCTCCAAATTTCTGTTTGTAGAAGATTTTATTCCACAGGAAATATGAGTTGTTTAGGCAAAATTCGACCATTTTTGGGACGTCTTCTGGGAGGCCGTTGGATGTGAGGGACTTGACGATTTCTACTGCTTCATCCGTTGGTATATTGGTAAAAAGGGAAACCACATCAAAGCTTACAAGAATATCTTCCTTGGTCACCTTAGCTCTTTTGATGATTTCAATGAAATGCGTGGAGTTTTGAACGTAAGTTTCCGTTCTTCCCGAGAATGGAAAGAGTTCATCAGCAAGATATTTTGCTAACTTATGGGTAGGGGAATCAATGGCACTTACGATGGGTCGCAGTGGAATGGCGTTTTTGTGTACCTTGGGTAAGCCGTATAACCTTGGAGGTTTAGGTGCAGTTTGAAGAATCCAACGTCTTTTTTCTTCCGGAATGGATGACTGGGTGATGATGCGCTTAGTTTCTCGCTGTATATTAGCTGTCGGGTCACCTTGCAGTTCTTCATAGGCTTCATCGTTGAGAATGCTTCGAATTTTATCGTTGTAATCCTCTCTCTTCATCACAACAGTCGCGTTTCCCTTGTCTGCCCGAGCAATTAGTAGATCTGCATTTTCCCGGAGTTCCTTCATCGCCTTTCTCTCTTCTCGAGACAGGTTGTTTTTCGGCGGTTTTGCTCTCACTAAGATGCGGGCAATTTCATCTCGAATTTCGTCTGCTTGTTGTTTAGGGAGATTTCGGACTGCGTCCTCTACACCTGTCACCAGCTTTTCTTTGGGAATAACTGTAGGGGCTATAGCATAATTTAACCCTTTAGAGAGTACACTAATAGCTGATTCACTTAAGGTAGAGTCGGTCAAGTTAATAACCGTGTTGCACATCTGTGTAGACTGCATCTCTTCTTTCCGATTTTGACGTTCCTGAAGACGCTGAAATTTATTCATCTGGTTATCTCTTGCTAATGTAAATTCCTTCGTTGCAGAATTCCACGATATTCTGTCTAACGTTTCCCAATCAGTAGAATTAAGAGTTGCACTCAGCTCCAGATGTAAAGTATAGAGTTCCTTGGAGCAGTGTTGGATGGCCCATCTGGTGTATTGAACTCTCTCCCTCAGAAGTGCTGCACTGGCCCGGCGAAGAATTCTTTTTGCTTTCAAAGACTGGATATGATGTTTCACAGCGACAAAATTTGGAGTAATATCCGAGTCTCTACATCTTTCGAGAAAAGCTAAAGACGAAAGAAGCTTCCCTTTCTTTTTTCTGAGTTTCTCAAACCTCTTGCTCTTCCTTGCTATATCCTCCCCGTAGAGGCGACTAAAATTAGCTCGTAGGCTTCCGCGGATGCAGTGTTGACTGTTACTTTTTACGGGATTCATTCCGCGATGTATGTTTTTTAAAACAACAACATTTCGCTGGTCCTCCTGCCAGCTTCATCAGGTTAACTGAACTGCTTTATTTGTCTCGCTCGTCTTTATATATAAGTCTGGACTCCCATTGTTGCCGGAATATGAATTTGAAAAAATTCGTTTTAGACTGTTACTCAACTTGTAACCGTCTTCTCGGTTGACGTTCTCCGGTCTCTTCGCAATTTCTACAGCCTCCCTTATTAATCTTGGGTAATAGCGTATTTCCCTAAATATTAATCTTGTCTCCTCAAAGTTGAAATTATGAGTGGGGCCGCTGAGATGGTGTTCGGCTATTGCAGAAATGCGGTAATTATTATTTTTAATTGCCCGTTGATGTTCTTGGAGGCGTATTTTTAGGGCTCTGCATGTCTGGCCTACATATGATTGTCCACAGCTACACAAAACTTCATATATTCCTCCGTAGAGGTTCCGTGGAAGCGGGTCTTTGGCTTTCCGAAGTACGTCCCCTGTCTTCGTTGTGCACGTGAATCTGCTAGCCACGTTATACCTCGACAGAACTCTAGAGATTTTCTCCGTCGTTCCAGACACATAAGGGAGAGTGGCATATGCCTTAGGTTTCTCTCTGTTTTCTGTCGGGTCCGTGGGATTTTTATTTCGGACCCCGAGAGAATTTAGTTCTTCTTTCCGTGCCGTTTTTAAGATGTAGTCACGGCGGAAACCATTTTTCTCAAATGCCCTTATTAAGTGCTGCTTTTCGCCGGCGATGGAATCGGCGTCAGAGATCATAAAAGCTCGATGATACAGCATTCTCATGACTGAGGCTTTCTGTTGAGGGTGGTGGTGTGATGTGGCATGTAGGTAGCGATCAGTGTGGGTACTTTTTCGGTACACAGAATGACCTAATGTTCCATCTTCTTTTTTCTGGACCATAACGTCTAAGAATGGAAGGCAGTTGTCCTTCTCTATTTCCATTGTGAATTTAATAGAGTTGCTTTGTTCATTTAGATGTTGCAGGAACTTTTTCCGCTCTTCTCTTCCATGAGGCCAGATAGCGAAAGTATCATCCACGTATCTTACGAATAGTTTTGGTTTTTTATCGTAAGATTGCAGTGCTTTTTGTTCTAAAACCTCCATGAATAGGTTAGCTATCACGGGAGAAAGAGGTGAACCCATTGCAGCTCCAAATTTCTGTTTGTAGAAGATTTTATTCCACAGGAAATATGAGTTGTTTAGGCAAAATTCGACCATTTTTGGGACGTCTTCTGGGAGGCCGTTGGATGTGAGGGACTTGACGATTTCTACTGCTTCATCCGTTGGTATATTGGTAAAAAGGGAAACCACATCAAAGCTTACAAGAATATCTTCCTTGGTCACCTTAGCTCTTTTGATGATTTCAATGAAATGCGTGGAGTTTTGAACGTAAGTTTCCGTTCTTCCCGAGAATGGAAAGAGTTCATCAGCAAGATATTTTGCTAACTTATGGGTAGGGGAATCAATGGCACTTACGATGGGTCGCAGTGGAATGGCGTTTTTGTGTACCTTGGGTAAGCCGTATAACCTTGGAGGTTTAGGTGCAGTTTGAAGAATCCAACGTCTTTTTTCTTCCGGAATGGATGACTGGGTGATGATGCGCTTAGTTTCTCGCTGTATATTAGCTGTCGGGTCACCTTGCAGTTCTTCATAGGCTTCATCGTTGAGAATGCTTCGAATTTTATCGTTGTAATCCTCTCTCTTCATCACAACAGTCGCGTTTCCCTTGTCTGCCCGAGCAATTAGTAGATCTGCATTTTCCCGGAGTTCCTTCATCGCCTTTCTCTCTTCTCGAGACAGGTTGTTTTTCGGCGGTTTTGCTCTCACTAAGATGCGGGCAATTTCATCTCGAATTTCGTCTGCTTGTTGTTTAGGGAGATTTCGGACTGCGTCCTCTACACCTGTCACCAGCTTTTCTTTGGGAATAACTGTAGGGGCTATAGCATAATTTAACCCTTTAGAGAGTACACTAATAGCTGATTCACTTAAGGTAGAGTCGGTCAAGTTAATAACCGTGTTGCACATCTGTGTAGACTGCATCTCTTCTTTCCGATTTTGACGTTCCTGAAGACGCTGAAATTTATTCATCTGGTTATCTCTTGCTAATGTAAATTCCTTCGTTGCAGAATTCCACGATATTCTGTCTAACGTTTCCCAATCAGTAGAATTAAGAGTTGCACTCAGCTCCAGATGTAAAGTATAGAGTTCCTTGGAGCAGTGTTGGATGGCCCATCTGGTGTATTGAACTCTCTCCCTCAGAAGTGCTGCACTGGCCCGGCGAAGAATTCTTTTTGCTTTCAAAGACTGGATATGATGTTTCACAGCGACAAAATTTGGAGTAATATCCAAGGAATCAATGGAAGTGATATTACTCCAAATTTTGTCGCTGTGAAACATCATATCCAGTCTTTGAAAGCAAAAAGAATTCTTCGCCGGGCCAGTGCAGCACTTCTGAGGGAGAGAGTTCAATACACCAGATGGGCCATCCAACACTGCTCCAAGGAACTCTATACTTTACATCTGGAGCTGAGTGCAACTCTTAATTCTACTGATTGGGAAACGTTAGACAGAATATCGTGGAAGTCTGCAACGAAGGAATTTACATTAGCAAGAGATAACCAGATGAATAAATTTCAGCGTCTTCAGGAACGTCAAAATCGGAAAGAAGAGATGCAGTCTACACAGATGTGCAACACGGTTATTAACTTGACCGACTCTACCTTAAGTGAATCAGCTATTAGTGTACTCTCTAAAGGGTTAAATTATGCTATAGCCCCTACAGTTATTCCCAAAGAAAAGCTGGTGACAGGTGTAGAGGACGCAGTCCGAAATCTCCCTAAACAACAAGCAGACGAAATTCGAGATGAAATTGCCCGCATCTTAGTGAGAGCAAAACCGCCGAAAAACAACCTGTCTCGAGAAGAGAGAAAGGCGATGAAGGAACTCCGGGAAAATGCAGATCTACTAATTGCTCGGGCAGACAAGGGAAACGCGACTGTTGTGATGAAGAGAGAGGATTACAACGATAAAATTCGAAGCATTCTCAACGATGAAGCCTATGAAGAACTGCAAGGTGACCCGACAGCTAATATACAGCGAGAAACTAAGCGCATCATCACCCAGTCATCCATTCCGGAAGAAAAAAGACGTTGGATTCTTCAAACTGCACCTAAACCTCCAAGGTTATACGGCTTACCCAAGGTACACAAAAACGCCATTCCACTGCGACCCATCGTAAGTGCCATTGATTCCCCTACCCATAAGTTAGCAAAATATCTTGCTGATGAACTCTTTCCATTCTCGGGAAGAACGGAAACTTACGTTCAAAACTCCACGCATTTCATTGAAATCATCAAAAGAGCTAAGGTGACCAAGGAAGATATTCTTGTAAGCTTTGATGTGGTTTCCCTTTTTACCAATATACCAACGGATGAAGCAGTAGAAATCGTCAAGTCCCTCACATCCAACGGCCTCCCAGAAGACGTCCCAAAAATGGTCGAATTTTGCCTAAACAACTCATATTTCCTGTGGAATAAAATCTTCTACAAACAGAAATTTGGAGCTGCAATGGGTTCACCTCTTTCTCCCGTGATAGCTAACCTATTCATGGAGGTTTTAGAACAAAAAGCACTGCAATCTTACGATAAAAAACCAAAACTATTCGTAAGATACGTGGATGATACTTTCGCTATCTGGCCTCATGGAGGAGAAGAGCTGAAAAAGTTCCTGCAACATCTAAATGAACAAAGCAACTCTATTAAATTCACAATGGAAATAGAGAAGGACAACTGCCTTCCATTCTTAGACGTTATGGTCCAGAAAAAAGAAGATGGAACATTAGGTCATTCTGTGTACCGAAAAAGTACCCACACTGATCGCTACCTACATGCCACATCACACCACCACCCTCAACAGAAAGCCTCAGTCATGAGAACGCTGTATCATCGAGCTTTTATGATCTCTGACGCCGATTCCATCGCCGGCGAAAAGCAGCACTTAATAAGGGCATTTGAGAAAAATTGTTTCCGCCGTTACTACATCTTAAAAACGGCACGGAAAGAAGAACTAAATTCTCTCGGGGTCCGAAATAAAAATCCCACGGACCCGACAGAAAACAGAGAGAAACCTAAGGCATATGCCACTCTCCCTTATGTGTCTGGAACGACGGAGAAAATCTCTAGAGTTCTGTCGAGGTATAACGTGGCTAGCAGATTCACGTGCACAACGAAGACAGGGGACGTACTTCGGAAAGCCAAAGACCCGCTTCCACGGAACCTCTACGGAGGAATATATGAAGTTTTGTGTAGCTGTGGACAATCATATGTAGGCCAGACATGCAGAGCCCTAAAAATACGCCTCCAAGAACATCAACGGGCAATTAAAAATAATAATTACCGCATTTCTGCAATAGCCGAACACCATCTCAGCGGCCCCACTCATAATTTCAACTTTGAGGAGACAAGATTAATATCTAGGGAAATACGCTATTACCCAAGATTAATAAGGGAGGCTGTAGAAATTGCGAAGAGACCGGAGAACGTCAACCGAGAAGACGGTTACAAGTTGAGTAACAGTCTAAAACGAATTTTTTCAAATTCATATTCCGGCAACAATGGGAGTCCAGACTTATATATAAAGACGAGCGAGACAAATAAAGCAGTTCAGTTAACCTGATGAAGCTGGCAGGAGGACCAGCGAAATGTTGTTGTTTTAAAAAACATACATCGCGGAATGAATCCCGTAAAAAGTAACAGTCAACACTGCATCCGCGGAAGCCTACGAGCTAATTTTAGTCGCCTCTACGGGGAGGATATAGCAAGGAAGAGCAAGAGGTTTGAGAAACTCAGAAAAAAGAAAGGGAAGCTTCTTTCGTCTTTAGCTTTTCTCGAAAGATGTAGAGACTCGGATATTACTCCAAATTTTGTCGCTGTGAAACATCATATCCAGTCTTTGAAAGCAAAAAGAATTCTTCGCCGGGCCAGTGCAGCACTTCTGAGGGAGAGAGTTCAATACACCAGATGGGCCATCCAACACTGCTCCAAGGAACTCTATACTTTACATCTGGAGCTGAGTGCAACTCTTAATTCTACTGATTGGGAAACGTTAGACAGAATATCGTGGAATTCTGCAACGAAGGAATTTACATTAGCAAGAGATAACCAGATGAATAAATTTCAGCGTCTTCAGGAACGTCAAAATCGGAAAGAAGAGATGCAGTCTACACAGATGTGCAACACGGTTATTAACTTGACCGACTCTACCTTAAGTGAATCAGCTATTAGTGTACTCTCTAAAGGGTTAAATTATGCTATAGCCCCTACAGTTATTCCCAAAGAAAAGCTGGTGACAGGTGTAGAGGACGCAGTCCGAAATCTCCCTAAACAACAAGCAGACGAAATTCGAGATGAAATTGCCCGCATCTTAGTGAGAGCAAAACCGCCGAAAAACAACCTGTCTCGAGAAGAGAGAAAGGCGATGAAGGAACTCCGGGAAAATGCAGATCTACTAATTGCTCGGGCAGACAAGGGAAACGCGACTGTTGTGATGAAGAGAGAGGATTACAACGATAAAATTCGAAGCATTCTCAACGATGAAGCCTATGAAGAACTGCAAGGTGACCCGACAGCTAATATACAGCGAGAAACTAAGTGCATCATCACCCAGTCATCCATTCCGGAAGAAAAAAGACGTTGGATTCTTCAAACTGCACCTAAACCTCCAAGGTTATACGGCTTACCCAAGGTACACAAAAACGCCATTCCACTGCGACCCATCGTAAGTGCCATTGATTCCCCTACCCATAAGTTAGCAAAATATCTTGCTGATGAACTCTTTCCATTCTCGGGAAGAACGGAAACTTACGTTCAAAACTCCACGCATTTCATTGAAATCATCAAAAGAGCTAAGGTGACCAAGGAAGATATTCTTGTAAGCTTTGATGTGGTTTCCCTTTTTACCAATATACCAACGGATGAAGCAGTAGAAATCGTCAAGTCCCTCACATCCAACGGCCTCCCAGAAGACGCCCCAAAAATGGTCGAATTTTGCCTAAACAACTCATATTTCCTGTGGAATAAAATCTTCTACAAACAGAAATTTGGAGCTGCAATGGGTTCACCTCTTTCTCCCGTGATAGCTAACCTATTCATGGAGGTTTTAGAACAAAAAGCACTGCAATCTTACGATAAAAAACCAAAACTATTCGTAAGATACGTGGATGATACTTTCGCTATCTGGCCTCATGGAAGAGAAGAGCTGAAAAAGTTCCTGCAACATCTAAATGAACAAAGCAACTCTATTAAATTCACAATGGAAATAGAGAAGGACAACTGCCTTCCATTCTTAGACGTTATGGTCCAGAAAAAAGAAGATGGAACATTAGGTCATTCTGTGTACCGAAAAAGTACCCACACTGATCGCTACCTACATGCCACATCACACCACCACCCTCAACAGAAAGCCTCAGTCATGAGAACGCTGTATCATCGAGCTTTTATGATCTCTGACGCCGATTCCATCGCCGGCGAAAAGCAGCACTTAATAAGGGCATTTGAGAAAAATTGTTTCCGCCGTGACTACATCTTAAAAACGGCACGGAAAGAAGAACTAAATTCTCTCGGGGTCCGAAATAAAAATCCCACGGACCCGACAGAAAACAGAGAGAAACCTAAGGCATATGCCACTCTCCCTTATGTGTCTGGAACGACGGAGAAAATCTCTAGAGTTCTGTCGAGGTATAACGTGGCTAGCAGATTCACGTGCACAACGAAGACAGGGGACGTACTTCGGAAAGCCAAAGACCCGCTTCCACGGAACCTCTACGGAGGAATATATGAAGTTTTGTGTAGCTGTGGACAATCATATGTAGGCCAGACATGCAGAGCCCTAAAAATACGCCTCCAAGAACATCAACGGGCAATTAAAAATAATAATTACCGCATTTCTGCAATAGCCGAACACCATCTCAGCGGCCCCACTCATAATTTCAACTTTGAGGAGACAAGATTAATATCTAGGGAAATACGCTATTACCCAAGATTAATAAGGGAGGCTGTAGAAATTGCGAAGAGACCGGAGAACGTCAACCGAGAAGACGGTTACAAGTTGAGTAACAGTCTAAAACGAATTTTTTCAAATTCATATTCCGGCAACAATGGGAGTCCAGACTTATATATAAAGACGAGCGAGACAAATAAAGCAGTTCAGTTAACCTGATGAAGCTGGCAGGAGGACCAGCGAAATATTGTTGTTTTAAAAAACATACATCGCGGAATGAATCCCGTAAAAAGTAACAGTCAACACTGCATCCGCGGAAGCCTACGAGCTAATTTTAGTCGCCTCTACGGGGAGGATATAGCAAGGAAGAGCAAGAGGTTTGAGAAACTCAGAAAAAAGAAAGGGAAGCTTCTTTCGTCTTTAGCTTTTCTCGAAAGATGTAGAGACTCGGATATTACTCCAAATTTTGTCGCTGTGAAACATCATATCCAGTCTTTGAAAGCAAAAAGAATTCTTCGCCGGGCCAGTGCAGCACTTCTGAGGGAGAGAGTTCAATACACCAGATGGGCCATCCAACACTGCTCCAAGGAACTCTATACTTTACATCTGGAGCTGAGTGCAACTCTTAATTCTACTGATTGAGAAACGTTAGACAGAATATCGTGGAATTCTGCAACGAAGGAATTTACATTAGCAAGAGATAACCAGATGAATAAATTTCAGCGTCTTCAGGAACGTCAAAATCGGAAAGAAGAGATGCAGTCTACACAGATGTGCAACACGGTTATTAACTTGACCGACTCTACCTTAAGTGAATCAGCTATTAGTGTACTCTCTAAAGGGTTAAATTATGCTATAGCCCCTACAGTTATTCCCAAAGAAAAGCTGGTGACAGGTGTAGAGGACGCAGTCCGAAATCTCCCTAAACAACAAGCAGACGAAATTCGAGATGAAATTGCCCGCATCTTAGTGAGAGCAAAACCGCCGAAAAACAACCTGTCTCGAGAAGAGAGAAAGGCGATGAAGGAACTCCGGGAAAATGCAGATCTACTAATTGCTCGGGCAGACAAGGGAAACGCGACTGTTGTGATGAAGAGAGAGGATTACAACGATAAAATTCGAAGCATTCTCAACGATGAAGCCTATGAAGAACTGCAAGGTGACCCGACAGCTAATATACAGCGAGAAACTAAGCGCATCATCACCCAGTCATCCATTCCGGAAGAAAAAAGACGTTGGATTCTTCAAACTGCACCTAAACCTCCAAGGTTATACGGCTTACCCAAGGTACACAAAAACGCCATTCCACTGCGACCCATCGTAAGTGCCATTGATTCCCCTACCCATAAGTTAGCAAAATATCTTGCTGATGAACTCTTTCCATTCTCGGGAAGAACGGAAACTTACGTTCAAAACTCCACGCATTTCATTGAAATCATCAAAAGAGCTAAGGTGACCAAGGAAGATATTCTTGTAAGCTTTGATGTGGTTTCCCTTTTTACCAATATACCAACGGATGAAGCAGTAGAAATCGTCAAGTCCCTCACATCCAACGGCCTCCCAGAAGACGCCCCAAAAATGGTCGAATTTTGCCTAAACAACTCATATTTCCTGTGGAATAAAATCTTCTACAAACAGAAATTTGGAGCTGCAATGGGTTCACCTCTTTCTCCCGTGATAGCTAACCTATTCATGGAGGTTTTAGAACAAAAAGCACTGCAATCTTACGATAAAAAACCAAAACTATTCGTAAGATACGTGGATGATACTTTCGCTATCTGGCCTCATGGAAGAGAAGAGCTGAAAAAGTTCCTGCAACATCTAAATGAACAAAGCAACTCTATTAAATTCACAATGGAAATAGAGAAGGACAACTGCCTTCCATTCTTAGACGTTATGGTCCAGAAAAAAGAAGATGGAACATTAGGTCATTCTGTGTACCGAAAAAGTACCCACACTGATCGCTACCTACATGCCACATCACACCACCACCCTCAACAGAAAGCCTCAGTCATGAGAACGCTGTATCATCGAGCTTTTATGATCTCTGACGCCGATTCCATCGCCGGCGAAAAGCAGCACTTAATAAGGGCATTTGAGAAAAATGGTTTCCGCCGTGACTACATCTTAAAAACGGCACGGAAAGAAGAACTAAATTCTCTCGGGGTCCGAAATAAAAATCCCACGGACCCGACAGAAAACAGAGAGAAACCTAAGGCATATGCCACTCTCCCTTATGTGTCTGGAACGACGGAGAAAATCTCTAGAGTTCTGTCGAGGTATAACGTGGCTAGCAGATTCACGTGCACAACGAAGACAGGGGACGTACTTCGGAAAGCCAAAGACCCGCTTCCACGGAACCTCTACGGAGGAATATATGAAGTTTTGTGTAGCTGTGGACAATCATATGTAGGCCAGACATGCAGAGCCCTAAAAATACGCCTCCAAGAACATCAACGGGCAATTAAAAATAATAATTACCGCATTTCTGCAATAGCCGAACACCATCTCAGCGGCCCCACTCATAATTTCAACTTTGAGGAGACAAGATTAATATCTAGGGAAATACGCTATTACCCAAGATTAATAAGGGAGGCTGTAGAAATTGCGAAGAGACCGGAGAACGTCAACCGAGAAGACGGTTACAAGTTGAGTAACAGTCTAAAACGAATTTTTTCAAATTCATATTCCGGCAACAATGGGAGTCCAGACTTATATATAAAGACGAGCGAGACAAATAAAGCAGTTCAGTTAACCTGATGAAGCTGGCAGGAGGACCAGCGAAATATTGTTGTTTTAAAAAACATACATCGCGGAATGAATCCCGTAAAAAGTAACAGTCAACACTGCATCCGCGGAAGCCTACGAGCTAAAGGTTAACATTCATTAAGTGTCATCACATGGAAAGAAAAAACGTAGCACCATGCTGTTTTTTTTATCTGCAGCATTATATAAGTTTGGATATTAGAATGGTATAATTTCTATTTTTCAACCAAAATATAACTTCCAAGTCTTTTTGCCTCAGGTTATTCACATCCATGTTGGAGTAAGATCCAGCCATAAAAAAACTCAAAATTTCTGAAAGACAAAGTCTACGCTCAGAAATAAACCTTCATTTAACAAATCTTTAAAACGTAGCACAGGCATCTATGTGCGTTTAATTGATTTCAAAGGTAAACCGTCTCTATGGTCACTTACTCATGAAATATGCGTGCCGAAGCTAGAAAATACCAATTCTTACTAATTGATACTAACCTTCTGGCAAGCATCCTACAATTTACGAAATTGGTTTTCATAGAAAAGTGTAAAAATACTAAAAACAATTATTTGATGTATGATTAGAGGATTGTCTAGGAACAAGTCGCTTTCATATTAATCTCTCGTACATTTTCGCGATAGAAGCCAGGACAAGAAGACACATAAACTACCTAATTGACAGGGAGGCGTTGTCAGTGTAATTTAATCCTCTCTGGGATGATACTCTAGCGTGAGCAGATTTTCATTTCAGCAGTTAGTCGATTTCAACAATAATTACGTGTTAATTGAGGGATTACGCTGCTCCCAGAAGAGATGCGTGGAAGTAGTGAACATCCTACCACCTCGATGAGCTTATGTTTCCTGCCAGATGGCGTTGATCAACTGCTTGGTGTCAGCTGAGAAGTTAAATTTTTGGGAATTACATCAGCCAGTCGGTCTGTTTACGGGAATTTTATCCATGGGGTATTGTATTTATTCGATAAAAGGGCATTGATGTTTTCTTCTTCCCGGAAAAATGCTACGGGTACCCACTTATTAATTTTCTTTTAACGTGCCATCATCTTGATAAAAAGTGAGATAGACAATATGGAAATTGAGCATTGTGTACATAGGATAAAATGTATTTTCTAATCGTCTGCCGTTGAAGTAGCGTGATATGAGTAAGACTTCGGCAAGGTTCACTCATCACACGTCGACGGCGCCGCTAGTGTCCAGCCACCGTGATTAACTCGACTGCATTACAATCAGCAAGCTTTGCTATAATCCATTTCCGCAACGTTAGAAAACGTCCATTGTAATCCCAGCATAATTCAAGAGTGTGCCCAGATTCTTTCCTTTAAGGATAAATTGATAAATAAAAGAAGAAGAAGGAGAAGGACAGCGTCAAAAGGCTGAAAGGGAGAGAGAGTTGAAAGGGGGAAATGTGAAAAAACAGACTTCAAGGGGGAAAAATTGTCTTATAATCTATAGCTGAGAGTTTTTTGGCGAGATTCGACGGCGGCGGCAAGTTCTTTATTATTGGTTTTTCCCTTTGCGGCGAGAAATGTAGGCGCATAAAAATAGGAGAGGAGGAGAGACGCAGAAGAAAAGAAACAAAAAACACGAATTTATGACAAAATGAGAGGGAAAAACCAGAATTTAGGATTAGGACACATATTTATTTTAAAGTATCAATAATACAATTATCCTTACAGGAGGATAAAATGTGACAATTGGCAAACAGCAGAATAAAAATAAAATGCAGTGCATTTTTAGTAAGTTTTCCTGATAGTAACTTAAATACAACTTTGGATACTCCACTATAGGAGTACACAAAGAAAATAGTGGAGAAAACAAAGTTTTATTTAAGTTACTATGAATTACTTCCACAAAGTCAAGCCTGGAACCATTTCCTTTGTAAAGTTTTCCTGAATTATTTCCAGACAAACTATTTGTTAGAAGTCCAAAATGCACGGTGAAAAATGTTAATATATTTTCAGGACATTTTTAAAAATGACCAGGAATGCTATTGACGAAATAAAAGTTTTTAAAACCTTTTTTCGCATCACATGTTCTTTGCTGAAGACAAAACTTATCAATAAGAAATCAAGCCTATTTAGTGAGAATGGACCAATGAAATTTATTTTGAATAAATGTACATTTCATCTAATTATTGAAGATATTTATTAATATTTATTTATTTATACTCACACTCCCGAAAACAGCACAACAAAGGCCTTTTACATCGGGTGCTTAACAATTAACAATAGACGATCAACAATACCCATGTCCTAAGTGGTGAAAAGCCACCCAGGCGGGACTCGAACCCGCGACCCTCGGAATGACAGGCAAGGACTTAACCCCGCCGCCATCAGGGCCAACGAACACTAAGCTGATCTTCGATTCCCTAACAACATTATTTTTTAAGCAATCAAACTTCTATGAAATTAAACAAGGCATGCTTTTATTATTATTTTATGATAGTTGTTTTCAGGACCGTCTCTCGAAAGAAAGCATAAAGAAAATTACTGTAGAGCATATTCATCCGCCTGTTAAGCAGCAATACTACTGCACCGAAAATATCCTATTTATTTCCTGAACAGGAACAGCTAAAAGTGGTTAAAGCATGGTAAGAGAATGCACAAAGTTAAGGTGGTCAAAAAGATATAATTAAGGACACCCAGACCAGACCAGAGCATCTGCTAAAGGTGAGAGTTAGAAGATGGAGGACGCAGCACAGAAAATTGTGAAACCTGCTATAAAGAGATATATAGAAAGGGATATAAAATAAGGGATAAAAGCTTGGCAGCAGATTGCCAGAGAGGGCAAGGCCTCCGTAAGCACTTCAAAGCCGACGAGTAAGAAGTCAAGTATATGTTTTCTAAATATTTTTCATAGCAATTCAACGCCTTTCCATCACCAATAATTGCATAATACACTAAATATATCTGTGAAAATCGGGGATTTTCTTTTCAAACTGAATCAAATATCCAAAAAATATTCAATTGAATCGGACCATATCACGTAACATGTACGAAGCGAATAACATCAAACTAACCAAATTCGAATTAAATCCCTCAAGTGTAACCATGTGGAAGTCCATTATGCATAATGACAATAATAAATATGCTCGATTCATGGAGCTTTATATTGGTAGAGCTATTTTCAACGCTACTACGTCGTTGCGTACCTTATGATGACGCAGTAGCTAGCAGTTGAAACTAGCTGTAACAGTAAAAAATTCTGCGAATTGAAGCATAGTTATTATTGTCATTATAATCATATTTGTTTAAGAATCGAATTAAAATATTTAAAAATTTATAATTTACCTCGAGAAGAGTCAAAATATTAAAAATGTTTGAATTACCGTCATGATAGAACACCTGGTGTAGCTTAAGACGTATCATGCAGAATCGAATGTTTCTTATAACTTCTGGTATTGAACGATTAGATTAGCTGGAGAATCGAATCGCGTTAAGCCCGTTCCATTTCCATTCGAGTCAATTTCGAAGCTTTCGGATAGCCCTATGGTCTATCTTACATGGTCAATTTTATTGAGTCAATACCAATACTGTTAAATACTTATTGATCGTCTCTGAAATATATTGAAATGATAATGTTGATGGAAAGCTATTGAAGGATACTTAAGCGATAAAAGTTTCACTGGAGCTCTGTCAAAGTGTTGAATACATATCAATAGTAGTGTTACCTCTGAGAGGTATCGTACATTCAAGAATATAACATCCGTCATTGTTAAGCCGCGTTCTGGAATGGATGGTCGTTCCATGCGGTATAGTAAAGTCTTTGATTATAAAAGTTCAAGACAAGTTTGTCCCTGACTTATGTTGATCAATATTATTGAGTTTTGTGAGAAGTACCCATTTTTACCACATATTACTTCTAACATTTACGTAAAATATTTATCAAGTAAGGTAGGGTTAACGCAAACCACAATCATATACTATTTTGTGTAATATTTTGCTCACTGAATCATGCGTCAGGTGAAGAAGCGTCTTACAGAGGGCGATAAACGCAACTCTGGATGAGACGCCTCTTTCGAAGATTATAGTGAAGGGAGTCCCTAAAATTTTTTAGGACCGCAGAGACAGGAGAGGTGGTTGGTGTGTTGGATGAAACACGGGGGTGAGAGAGGGGGTGGGTTGAGGGAAATACTCTTCGAAAAGACTTTCGAAGAAGTCGCTCACACCCCTTCACATTCGATCTTTTCATTCCAACCCCCGACTCACCCCCACCCATCCCGCTCGGCACGGTGCTATCGGAGGGTGGAGGGGGATGATAAGGAGGGGGTAGGGAAGGAGGAGGAGGGGTAATGGAACTGTCACCTGCAGAGGCAGCACCACCGCACCTCCCTCCTCCCCCTTTACCCAACCCCCACCCCCTCGCAACCCCCTCTCCTGTCGACATCGCGCCTGTTCGTCCAATCACCGTGGCCTCCCACACACGCTATACCGCTCTTTCCTTCCTTCCCAGAATACCTCCGCTATCCTGCCAACTCGCGAACGCACGCACAAATCATGTGAAAAACTCACATCATTATCATACAACCAGGGATTCTCCACATTCCGGAATATATATAAAACAACCGCGATAACCACAAGTGTTAGAGGAGATGAGCTTTGTTTATTTTTATTCAGAACGTCGACGCACAGTGGGCTGGATCGCTAAAAACACCTTTCCAAAAACCTCAAAAAACAGTTTTCCCATAACATACCTGTCGCTCGCCTTAACGGTGAATGTACACAGCACGCCTGTGCACGAGAATTTTCTATTTTTAGGAAAATGAACTTTTGACTATGGATTCATAATTAGCTGAGAAAATTCCGAAAGGTACAGAATTTCACGAAAACCGAAACATTTTTATCAATGTTCGGCCATTTTCTTCTCAAGTTGGACCCTTATGACGGCCATGGGGTGGCATGGAGAATCAGTTGGCTATGATAAGCTACCACACGTACGTGGAAAAAATAATATTCTAAATCAACCGGTTCTGCAGTCAATTTCTTCAATTTAATGCCTGTGATTGCTTCTACTATAATTGTTTAGCTCCAGAAAAATAAGTTGAAAGTCAGGCATAACAAAGCCAAAATCTAACTTTCGTGAAAGATTTAATCTATAATTTTCCCTTCGTTCAAATAGAGACTCAGACTCTACTTCCTTCAACAACTCAGTAACTCAGTTAAGATTATAGTAACCATTTTTAACAAATCCATCGGCTCTTTACTATATTCAACCTATCTCTGAAACTAATCAAACTTCGAAAAAGTCCCATATACTAGCGGCGTACTCCATATGAGGTCTCATGAGAGGAAAATAACAGACATGCCAGATCTGCAAACATTATTCTGACATATATCGTGCCTCTTGAACTCTCTAATAGCATTTTTACGTAAAAATATACGCCCATTCCTCAAAAATATGAAGAATCTATACACAAAGGAAGTGAAGGTTTTTCAGGATCTCTTCCGTGCAGTTCTACTTTCGTAAACGATAGTTTCGGAAGCATTTCAGCTATCTTCCTCAGGTATGAAGACAGACCTGAATATAGTTCTTCAGACCTGATAAAGGTAGTTGTTATGCTATGGAAACTGCATTCCACGAATACTGAACAACGCGGAAGAGATTTCAACAAACCTTCATTACCGTTTCAATGACTTTGCAGAAGCCTTCAAATCTACATATATGTATACCATAGCAACTGGTAAAGTGGGGTAACCAATAACCCTAGCAGCGCATTATTATTATAGAATGATAGTGGCGCATAATTAACAGAAGACACGTGATCAGAGTTCATTGTTTTCCAATACCCGCTAATTCCTTTTTCTGCACAATGCACACGCTCAAAAAGAACAGGCAGGCTGAGGGGCAAGGGAACTAAAACCTTTGTAATTTTTCGACATTCATACACTTTAGGGGGTGATGCGCATGGCTACGGAAGGCGAAGACTTGCGACAGAAGAACGCATATCAATAGACTTAAATATAATTTATTTAGTATTTGTAACACGTTTAGATGGATTCTGTTTCTCGTCACTGCTCGATAAAGGTTTTAGAAACTCAAATAATTTGAAAACTGGACAGTTAAAGAGTTTCCTTCAACACTGTCTCATGGCGGCATACGCCGTTCCATCACAAGACACGTAAATGAGATGTATGCCCGAGTATCCCTTCCTTGCGAGCTTATGAGGTATACTCAATGAACCGACTAGAAAGTCATGAAACGGCACAAAGCATCGTTACGTTAATCGTGTGAAATTCACAGTGGAAAAATCATTCTCCTTGACTGGGAATCGAACCCAGATCCCTCGATTTTGCGCTCTAACCAGCTAAGCTAACCAGGCGTTCTCTTCCACTGTGAATGGTAAGAGTATTGGAAGCGAAACCGAGGGATCTAGTTTCGATTCCTAGTTCAGGTGAATGATATTTCCTCTGTGAATTTCACGCAATTGTGTAATCACTAACGGGTGACACAGTTGAAGTTACCGCGGGGCTAGTTCCGTGATTCTTTGAAAGAAATTCGTTTCGTTGTTGAACACGAGGCTCTACACCAGAGATGAAAACATGGGAGCTTATACGGAGCTCCAAATGCAGATCCAACACTTTCACTCTGAAAACTCCATTTTTTAATATCCGATGCGTTAGTTTTACTTAATAAATGGAGCTTAATAAAAACAATTGTGGCCAGAAACCGCTTCAGCAATGAATCTTCAATCTGGATGAATTATCCTACTCAACCATTAATCCCTGAGTTAGGTCTTTGTTGCTGTTTGGCTGATTGCTATCACTAGTAAACAGTACATCTACCACCCTGCTTTTCGCCCTTCGTTATCCCTCTCGGTGCGCAATTATCTCTGTTATAATAACGTAATAAATTGTTTTTTCAACGGGCAAAAATAATTCAAAACTGCATTTTGTTTCGTATCCTTTGTAATATTTTTGTTCCTAAGGATAGCTAATTGTAATTTTAAGCATAAAAACCGGAAAATTAACCTTTCACTTGATATCTTAAAATGTAAATATTATTTATTAAGACTACACAAAAAGAAAGATGTACATATAAACATGATACATGCTTCAACTCCTTCCTTCAAGTACGTGTCACCACCTTTTGGTACTTTAATGTAGCTGGATCATGTCTCCGATGAAATATCTGCGTTGATATAGTAATCTTAGCATGAGGTTTGACCGCATGCTCATTGGATGAAAATTCCTCTGAAGAGATTAACCTGTCTTATGATTTTTATGAATCATTTTCAAATAACGGGATTTTGTTGGAGAAGTTTAAATATAAATTATTAAAATAATCTGGGATAAAAACACTGTGATTCCTCGTTATCAATTAGAATTAGTTTTCAATGTAGAAAAAGAAAAATTTTCTGACTTTTGAAATGCAAAAATACCGTTATTAAAACATAAATAGTGTAATAAATGCAAGGGTGGTAATGAAATGTTTTTCGCTGAAATAAAACATCTTTAATTGGAGAAGATTTATTAATGAAGTAATACCTCCACTAATATAATTTAAAATATTGGCAATGGTTCACTGAAACATTTTCTACCAGAGGTTGGCCAAGTTATGGATCAACAGGCACAGATGAGTAGCTGGTAAGTTATTTGTGAAAAGGTAAAGGAAATCGAGAAGAGGATCGGGGAATTGAATGTGAGTAAAACAAAGGAATGCCAGAAGAACCTTATTGATGGCCATTATTCTTTTATGAATTTCTCAATGAAAACCTGTACCTTCTCATCATCACCTTGGAAAGCGTAGTATGAACGCACTGCATGTGATTCTGGGAAGTAATAGAAAACCAAATACAAATACGATGCAATGGAACATTATTCTTAATGTTTTCCAATAACATTTTTATACTTTACGCAGGATATTTGCGTGATGACAGCAAAAATCAATACATCATAACAGTGCTTATTGTTTATGATATCAATACATAGTAGCAATTTTTCAATTTGGATATATTATGAATCAATTTTAATATACTCATTATGCTTTATTATCGTTTATATCGCATTGTATCAACGTCTTAATATATTTGTTTTTTGTAATATAAAATCAGGTTTTTGAATAAATTGGTCCATGTTCCATTTGTTACGTTATCTAGTAGTTTCTCCACAGATTACTTGATGTTACCAGAAATAAAATATTCAACGGTGTTCTTTATTGAAGTTTTTGATGAGTGTCAGTTGCCTTAACGATGTAACGAAGAACATAATTATAGATATTTATAATTATAGTTATTTGATAGAAAAAGAGACGCAATAGGCTATTAACACTATCAATTTTTTGTAACTTTACCGTCCCATTTCGACATTCATCAAGCTGTAATCTTGCTACAACTGCGACCGGTGTCTATGGCTTAAGCTCACGCTACCCATGCTTTGGACCGGCACTGATTTCGAGTATCAGTCAATAAGCAAAATATGCTGGAGTTAGGGCGCTGTATGGCATATGGAAGGGATTTGGAGGGTTTCTTTGAATGGAGAGATGGGAAAAAAGACCACTCACCCCACGATGTAGGTTCTCTTGTATGGAGCCCAGACAAGAAAGGAGAGGTGGTGAACTTGGAGAAGGTATACAGAAAAGCGGCTATGTATGTGCTAGAGAAATACAATAAAACAGAGAGTGTTACAGAAATGCTTACAGTACAGGGATAGAAGAGTTTAACGGTTAGGAGGAAAAGGAGCGGGCTATGTGGGATGTATAAAATAGTGAGTGAGGAAAAGGCACAGGATGAATTGGGAAAGGACATAGTATAGCCATACTTAGTGGGGAAAAATAATCACCTGCGCCGATCACAAAGGACAAATGTAAAACAGTTCTCCTTCTTGAATTGGACCATACGGGACTGGAAAGACCTACCAGCAATACTGTTTGAGCCCTTCCCAAAAAATACATTAGTTTTAAAAATAGGTTAAAGAAGTAGAAGTATATCAAGGTTTATTCGTTTTACTCGGATTTTTCTATTGTTACCACAAGGCCAATGGCCAACTTGTAACTGTTTTATTATAAGAACAACAATATACTTACAATTTCAGCTATATAAAAAATAAATAATGCAATTCAGCCACAAAACTGATCGATTTAACAAAACCACTCAGAAAAGCTAAGTCATTAATATAACCATTACATGTACAGGTAAATGATAAGTTCAAAATTTTACAATTTATTAATTTCCTCTTTTTTCTCCTGAAAATAATTGTATAATAACTTGCTAGTTCAAGGTGACCAAAATCTTCTGCAGTAAAAACCCAAAGTCAACCAGTTCGTGGGCGCCCAGCCACTTCTCGCCACTACAAGTTGATCAGAACCCTCTGCATTATAATCCATAACATGACCAGTCTTTTGGTTAAAAAGTATTCTCTGCAAAATTTAAATTTCTCAAAACCACTCCATCTTGAAACATTTGGAATGTATATCCACAAAAAGATAAATCCCGATTTTCAATTACAACCACGGATGCCTCCCATCATTTCCAATTTCCAATTTTATTTCCTTGCTGCAAATCCCTTTCATCTCTGGTGAGTTCAAACCAAATGTTAATATATTCCAGTGAACAGAAACGAGTAATCAACTGATGAAATTTATTATGCTCTTAATCCTCGGATATAAAAAGCCTACTGATTTCGGAAAGCATTATTTCCAAAACCATTGCAACAATAGATTCCTTGAAAATTTTCCATATGCATTTCCCGAATTATGCTAAAGTCAAAGGAAAATTAATAAACTAAATGATTAAATTTCCATTTTCATATTCATTAATTCATGTTCATGGGAAATGAATGTTTAGTTCAATAATGTGTGAAAACGTAAATTGGGATTACATTTACAATTAATTTAAAAACTGCTACCGGTCGGAGCAATAAATTTCAACGTGTAACAAGTGGACTCTTAATTATGGAGTGATAACAAGTACTCTACATTTATTTCATAGTTAATACACATATCAATAACTTTGTTAAAGATTAATAAAATAAAAGCATTGCTTAAAAATACTTGCGAATAATATTTTAATTTAGAAAAAGAATATTCGACACCTTAGTAAGCATTCATTATCACACAAAATGACCTTTCATTAAGCATTGTGATTATTTATTGCCTAGAAAAATAATTGAAAAATTGGGTACTAATGTATTAAAACATGAATAAATGACATCAATAGTGCCTAAATCAACATCGGAGATTATTTGTTTCTATGACAATTTAGGAAAAAAACAGTGATTGGATAATTTATGAAACAACTAATGTTCTAATGGAAGTAAATATTCGCGAGAAGGAGGTTGTAATATCCATTCAAAATATTGGGCGCAGGTGAAGTTTGCTAATCGTTCGTGTGAATAGCATAATTTAACAAGGTTTTGGGTTGTGGCCTTACATTGCTGAACGTGGAGAAATAAACCATGATGAAAACACAGTACAGACGAACAATCGCCAATGATCGTCTTAAAAATGTCGCTAAAGTCGTCGAAACCGGTCGATATCAATAACAATTGAACGAAACTGTAATGTGTTTTCGTCATAATTTAGCATAATGAACGCTTAATATCCTCCGAGGTTCGATCTAATTGTAAGAATACGATAATAATACTGTTTTACAAAGTAAATGGTGGGGGATCGAATTAAAAAATACCTCATCAGTTAGTCCATGGAGTTTTCAGGAAAATTGTTTAATGAAAGATCATTCATTACTGTGAGGAAGATGGCAGATGATTATAGGATATAGGATATAAATCGTGGTGCTATGCCTGGATGAGGAAGTATCAAACAACTGTTTTCACTCAAGACTGTTCTAGGAAATGTATGGAATATCTTCAAACGAGAAAGTTTTATAAGTTTTTGGATGTACGGGAGATGCTTGTACATATATTAGGGAACGAAGATACAAGTTAAGAATGGCCTACCGAGATATGAGGTGAATCAGCAGTTCTTGAATGTTGTTAAGATTACGTAAGAGTGATTTAAGGACATCAAGCGGACGGTTTGAAAAAATACACGGCATGAAACAAAAATGTGTAATTTCATTGCAGCTGTTGTTAATATAAAATAAAAACCGTTGGAGGGGTGCCTTTAACGATTGTTTCTGTGTTTGGTTACAATTGGGAAAGTTTAAGAGATTCAGTTTGTGTACGACGTATTCTAATACTTTGGCCCAAAAGGGAAACCTTCCCTCAAATGTTAATGAATCCAATCAGGTGTAGATGACACGAAGAGAGGTGGATCAGGGCGATATCAGGATTTCCTTTTAAAAACCTACCTGATAGAAACTTTTGTCCCTTATGCTACCAAAAATTTGAATCAAATTTCTCAAATATTGAATAATCTATGTGGCGATTTATTTTTAGGCTCGTAGACACTAGTGTATGCAAGCAGAGATTGAGCCCAGAAATGGTTTACGACGGTTCAAATGAGTTTTCAGCTAAAAATAAAGGATTCGTGCATCGACTAAGAGATTTGGCGATTTTGGAGGAAAGAACAATTCTTGAAGAATATATTTACACTGGATACAGGGTGAATTTGAATAGTAACACTCGGAAACATACATGAAATTGGCTCTTATTGAAGATTAACTCTAACAAATCCATATTCCAATAATTGTGAAGTTATTTTCATATAAAAATTATCCAATGGGTAAATGTAATCCAATATACTATTTAAGTGTAAGCGGTTTCATTGAGTCATCAATATTTCAAAATACAGAGCGATTTTTATACATACTTTTGTAATTTACACGTGAGCACTATTATATATATATATACATGCCAATGTGCAAGCAAAATATCCTGCCGTCACACCATTGACCTTAGGAGTAGGCTCAAGGGACAATAATTAACATATAATATTGGGAAATTACTCAATTTTTATGACTTTCTTCCAAATTACCCATCTTTGCGTTTCATTTTTGCATCCATCACATTCACACAATGATTTTTACGCGTTCTCCTATTCAATAAACTCTCCACTAGAGCCCTTCCTGCAAATCGAAAACTTGCATACTCCATCAAATATATTTCAAGTAATCTTAAAAAAAGATATATGCATCTTTAACTATCCTTTCTCCTAATTTTAAATTTCACATTCCAAGTAAAATAAGTTCGATGCGCTGAATATGTCATAAATTCTGCCATTTTTAATTGATCCGTATTATGTAAATTAAGAGGCGGACTTCACAAGAAATTTCATATTTTGGTCATACCCCCCATTTTAAAAAGTCAATATTTTGCACTTTTTTAAAATTTAATTTCATCTTAGCATATGACACCACTACGTATGCACCCCTATCTCACAAAATTACCTATCCCTAGGTTTCCCATTCCACAGTTGAAATGACTTGGCTTAGAAGTGATCGGCATTTTTGGCAAAAAATTTCTATTTAAATTGAAAGTTAAAAACTTAACTTTTACTTAAACCTGCAACCAGTCGGAGGAGGTTCATCGCAAAAAGACACTCGGGAGACAATGACTGATATACTACAAAACTCAATATGTATATCAGTAATTTGTCTAGCAAAACATGAGAGTATGCAGATAAATTCTCGGCTATCAGCAGTTGTTTGGAATTCTTGCGGTAACTGATAATATTTTGGGTTTATCACTGGTAAGATATGATTCTAGCTATTTTGTTAGTTTATTCAATAATTGTATACATTTCATAGATTGACAATAAATCACCTAAAACTCTCTATCAAACATGGATATGTAACACTTACAAAGCTGATATTACCAACAAAGTGCGAACTAATTGCACGAAAACTGCGAAAAACCACCAAAACTTAAATGTACGGGCCTTTCTTTAACCACAGCACAAGAATAAAAATCCTCGCAGAAAGAAATGAAAATGTCAGAGTCATATCTTCCTACCCGATGGTGTCTGAGAGCATCCTATTTATGCGGTGGGCCTACAGCGAAATGTATAATAATAACCCCCTCAGATATATGCGACACTTTTTTCATGCGGCATTCTTTTCGGCCTGGGAATTCAATTTCCGCTCGGCGACGAAGCGGAGACGAGAATTTGAAAAATTTAATCTTTGCCATTCCTTGAACTTTTTCCTTTGAGGCGGAGGGAGACAAGGAAGGATTCCATTGATTGGGATTCAGACCGGGGAAAAAGTTAACGGATAACTAAATATTCACATTGCTACATCCGAAGATGAGGTCGGAAGACGGGCGCATATACCTAATAGGATCCCTCAAATATCGATCCTTCCCAGTCTGAAGGCAAAATCACTTCCTTTGTCGTGTTCCGAAGGCTTGAGAAATTTTGCTGGAGATATTTCACGGAGAGCTACTGAAGATTGGATAACAGTGGAAAGTGGAGCATGTCTTGACGTAATCTAATTCTCCTGATTCGCGGATTGATCTGAAACAGACGACCAAAGGGAATTGAAAAAACGAGCATGCTGAATGAAAGTGAATACCTTAACGACACCGAATCTTAAGATTAAGTCCCGCCTCCCGCATTTTGCTTTGAATCAGTTACCATTCTTGCCGAACACCATCACCATTTTCACGACACTGACCGGAGTAATATATCATTTGCACGCAAAGAAGCAATTATGGTGCTTCTCTTTTCTGCGTTCACAGCTCGTTCAGGTTTCCAACCGAATATTAATAATGAGATACGATGCAATAAATTGTATGTCGGCAGCTCATAAACAAGAAATGTGATATCTCAAACTGAAGATCCACCAACGAAAACGCCAAGTTTAATTCACTTCTCTATTAAGATAACCCAATAAAGTTCATAAATTTTGAAACTGTTCCAAAAGACTGAATTTTTCAAGGAACTCCGTTGTTGTAGCAGTGTGAACACTGGTCACATCTGCCTCCGCAACTCAAGGAGATGGACATTGGTACTCTCAAGCAACTCATTATCTCAATCTCAATTATCTCAATCAACTACATTGGCAACTCAAGGAGATGGACATATGGGAACTTACTAAAGAGGGAGCACTTGACAACTTACAACCGACTTTGAGGCCGGCATCTATATCTCTTCCGCAATATGGGGCGGCAAATTCTGATTAATTAAATCGTACTTAAGAACATCTTGGAAAAAAGTCAGTTGCCGTGAGCAACTATTACATGGTAATAGAAAAGCCATTCCGGTTGTCAGCTACCCTAGTTTTATGAGCGACTGCTTAGATTTCCATTGTGATATTTTATTTCGAAAATTAGGACGGAATAAATAAAAGAACTTCGCTATTCCTCAAAAACATTTGATTTACACAATAGTTTTCACTGCATAGTATCTTCAGAAATTGATGAAGTAGAGAACACTCTGCCACCTCTGATTAGGCCACACCTCGAATATGCTGCGAACTTTCACCCTGGGCATAAAGACTGAACTAAAAAAAATTAACAAAATACAAATAAAAGCTACGCGCTTCATTAAAAACTGTTTCCAGCATATAGTGTTTCACATATAGAGAATAGAACATAGGGTGTTTCACCACTTTTAGAGGAATAAAGGTGGGAGCCCCTAGAGACTCTAGGGCTAACGCTAGGCTTAGCATGCTTGAGAAATTCAGAAATGGAATGTTGAAGAGAGATACCGAGAATATAATCTTGACGCTTCACTACATCTATATGTCTAAGAGAAGTCATAAAATAAGAGAGACACATTTCAAATAGATGCAAACAAAAACTCGTGCTTTCCGCGCACAATAAGCGACCCCAAAAAAACTGAGCTGCACTAAATACGCTCATTTAATACACGTTACCATTTAACTTCTCAAAACCTTATCCCTTACATCTTAACATGGCTGGTGTCCTGACACACCCCCCTGCCACATACCCATGCGGTGGCTCGCAGGGTGGTATGTAGATGTAGAGTGACTGTGCATTCTGTTGCTAATTAGGTGCATTTATATATTTATTAAAAAGTAGCAATGAAGAGAACACATGAATTAATCATTCATATAAAGAGAATAGCAAATTCATTTAATTAGAGCCTAAAGTTAACATTTTTTCCTCTGAGACCTGGAATGATGCGCTAAGGAACGCCTGGTACTTTGCATCACGTTACGACGAGAACCTTAATGGTCTCAATACCCTTCCCTCGTTGACTATTCGCGCTCTCATAATCCTTCCCAACTGCCCATGCGGCTTGTACGCCGAAAAAGTATCCTTAAGCGTACAAACATCCTCGAACCTGCGATTCCTTCCCCCTCTATTCGGTGCCCCCGACAACAATCCAAAATTACCTCGGCGTTTTAGGCATGCTATGTCCTCCCCTCAGGTAGTAGAGGTGCGCGCGTATTATATTAGTTGAAAATCTCCTCGCAAGAGGATGCCCGAGGTCAACTCCGCTTGTCCGGTCGTATTTCACTTCCACTCCGGTGGTCACGATGGCCATTAAGGAAGCCTAATCTTAGAAGGGGGCAGGGTAATCATGAGTAACGTCCGTCCATGGCGCCCGTGTCCGAAGATCGAACCCCTTTCGGCGCCATTAACGCCTTGGCTCGCCTCGCTGTGAGCGCACGCGCCTATTATCGCGTGTCCTCGGACCGCAAAGCCCGTTTGGCCGCTGCATCCAACTAATAGTTGGGGCTTAATCCATAAGGGCTTCCCGAGATATGATTTACTGGCGAATTTGCCCGCGGGAATGAATGGAAGATTATGACAAAATCTTAACAACCATTACCACGTGAAAATGCGACTTAAAACATTCTCATGCATAAACGCTTATGTCCCACTGCACTTAAAAACCTGCTGATGAGAAATTCCTCGAAATTTCAGAGGGCACAGGGGAGTATATTTACGAATATTTCATTGGAGAAATTCTTTCCCTGCAATGAAACAAAGAAAAATATAGCAAGACCCGTGAATAAATTCATTGGCCGAGATATAATAAGTTCATAGGAAGAGATAATAGGAGGTAAGGGAACTAACATTAGATTGGGAAGGATGGAGGGCTGCAGTCAACCGCTCTTAGGATTGAACAACCAATGATGATAAACTAGTGGACAGTACGAAACCTTTTACTTATCATATATGTTATAATATATCTAGACGTATTTATGTAATATTTGTATTTTATAGGATTTTGTATGATAAATGAGTTTTGTGCCATTAGATAAAAAATATATTAACCGTAATATTTGACTCTATTTCCTTTCCATAGGAAGATAAGATCGGTGTCATGACAAGTTCATTAATTAGGGTAGTCTAAGAGATATTTAATACCGAAAGCTGATTCTACAAAGTGCTCACAATTCCGTTGCCACCTACTTTAAAGGTAATTTTTACATGTTAGTCCACATAGCCCCGGTGGTGGCGGGGTAAAGTCCTCGCCTGCCAACCCAAGGGTCGTGGGTTCTAGTCCCGCCAAGGTAGAATATTATCTTCCCAGGACATGAGTGTTTGTGTATGTACTGGGTTGGGGGAAGAGGGGACGGTTCCGTCTCATCCAACCCATGCTAAGCCTTACTAACCATCAAAAAATCTAGTGGTGTCTGTCTGTCTGTTACTCAATCACTCATAAACTACTGAATCGATTAAAACAAACTTTGGCAGTAAGATACTTGATATATCTGGTTCACGCATAGGCTATAGAATAAGGCCCTCAAGTGGGCCCTTTTATCGCCAAAAATTGGCCCTGAAAGATAATTCTTGCCTGTATTAGAAATACGTAAAATAAACCTATTCTGAATGTACAACAGTCATGGGGTCGTAAGCCACGCTGGGGCCCCAGAGGTCCAAAGGTTCCAAAAGAATGCTTTCTTAATAGCCTCATAAGTATTGAACGATTGAATCGGTTTTAGTGACATTTTCTTCCATGGTTACTTTACTGATTCAGTAAAGCTTTTTGAAGGAAATTGGGACTATAAGGAAGGCCTCTGGGCCCCAAAGGCAGCGTATTGGGCCGTCTGGTGTCTAATGTGTTTGAAATACTCAAGTCTTAACATTTTGGTTCAAGTGCAGAGGTTTCTCATTTGCATATTTTAATTAGTTCTACTAAAGATAGAAGGCTATAGTTTTCGCCATTAGATGGATGATAGATTGCAGTTTCTTATTCATTCATTTAATTTTCTTATACGAATATAATTTCCCTAGAAATCACGTTTTTAATGTCAAAATCATGAATTTTACTTGTGAACAAACTTTAGTTTCCAAATGTTACTGCAAAATAATGTTGAAACTCAGTAAAAATAATGTAATGCGGGTTTCATCTGCTGAATAAAAAAATTAAACTAAAATTATAGCTGAGTAAAACAGGAGAATGCCACGATGTTATATTAATGCGACTAGCCTCTGGAATGCAAATGGCCTGTAGTTTAAGTTATAAATGTAACTGCAAAATATTGCGAAACTTGATAAGCATAATTTAATGCGGTTTTCATCTGCTGAATTAAATAATAAAACTAAAATTATAGCTGATTTGCCTAGAAAAAAAATACACATCATGAGTGACTCGAACCTACAACCTATATGCCCTGTCTTTCTCTCATCCTCTGTTGAATTTCAATGGGCACCTTTGCTAGTAAACAATAGTAATATTCAATAGCAGTTTATAGTTAAATATTTCTCCCGCTTTACATGAACTACAGCACACAAACGTTTAAAAATAGGATCCACTGCAAACATAAATCATTCGAAAGTCAGTAAAGTTATTAAACATTCTGGTAAATATTTGTAGCCACCAAAAAGCAGAAAAAATAAATACAATAAAATATTCAAATGGTCCGATAAATATACTCCTTAACTAATTTCTGGACATTTACTCTCATATACCATTCATAATTTTCAACTATCTTTATCATTCATAAATTGGTCGTAATACCACCAATTAGAAACTAATTTTTTTTAATTTTGCTAAAGAAAATTGATCAAAAACTAGCTATAATTCAATTGGCCATTTTTTTTATATGAGAGAATATTTTACTCGCCATATCAATTGCAAATTCAGTGCCACAGTTCCGTAAAATGCTCAGTTTAGTTCCTTGCATCACTGAATGGTAAAAACTTGAAAATAACGTAGTTCTGCTAAAGTAAACCGTAAGTATATATTACCCACAGATATCCACATTTATAGTGGCGCATAAGGAGTATCGCTGCAAGTTATATATAGAGAATTCCTTTAGAATCATACATTTTAAAAAAGTGGTAAATTTAATACTAGCTCTCCTCCGAAAGTATTAGGTTTCTATATTTAAATATTTTGCTATTTTGGCATAAAATTTTGCTTACCTGGTTGAAAATGTTATTTCGACAAATTATGTAGCGCAAAGAATGGATATTATAGGCACTTTTTTCACACAATGCCACACAAGAAGATAGGACTACAAACCAATAAACTAGCATTGCAATCAAGTATCTTTTGTTTATCATAGAACATGATCTCCGCTATACGTTCAGCCTTAATCTACGTCAAAAACTTTTCCGCACTTCATTTACTGACTAAAAACGTATTTTGGATTTATTTTGTAGATGACATCTTTTATAAGTAATAATTAAACACACCAGATTACACACTTTGTACAAAATAAAGATGCATTGTAAGCCTTGACAGACTTAAGTCTCCATAAATTTACAATCCGGGTACATTTTGTGACACAACACAGAATTTTAAACAGAATAAAAATTTAAGCAGTAAGTTGAGTGCAGCTTTCAGCTGTTAAAATGCCTCTAGGAATCGCTAATCGCCACTTGCTTGACTGACGCACCAATTTTTCCATTATCTGAATTGACAAGAGTCTTCGTAAATTATCAAAGAAGAATAAATCATTGTGTGAGTGAGATTTTTAGGTCTACACGCAATTCGGCCCACGCTGAGTTGATGATGAGGATTTTATTAGCTCCCTGCCAACAAAGGAACGCCGAGCGAACGACACAACGCCCACGTCTCGACAAAATCCCTTCTGCACGCCCAGTGCCTCAGACGGATAATGGAGATTGCCAAAGTTATGACATTTCTTTTCGGCTCATCGATTTCCCGCGAGCGATGTGATGAGGGATCCCAAGATCCCCTTGTCCATGCTTTATCCTCCCACAGAAAGAATAAGAACTTCTCCGCTTAACAAGGAATCTCACCCCACTCCTACCACGTCCCTTTTCTCTCTCTCTCTCTCTCTCTCTCTCTCTCTCTCTCTCCCTCCCTCTCTCCCTCTCTCTCTCTCTCCCTCTCTCGCTCTCTCCCTCCCCCCTCTCTCTCACCCTCCCCCCCTCCCTCTCTCCCCCTCTCGTTCATCTCATTTTTGCTGCCTTGTTTTCTGTTTCTCTACCTTAGCGTGTTTCAGGAAGTGCCGGGTGTGACATCTGCTGTACTTGAGGTGCTGTTATCAGGGAGCGCTACGGGCGTTTACAGAGAGATGTTAAGGGTTAATTGGACCATAGCATCTGATGGAGCTCCAAGAACTTTGTGGCACCTGTACATCATGCAAAGTTTAAGCTTTTCCCGGTGTCATATGTTTAAATATCTTTTTTGGGCTTCGTACCGGGTAATATTATTAATTGTGCCGACATTTCGAAAAACGACTTGTTATTCTAAAGGCGTGTGTTATTTCTGTCATATCCGATATAACACATATTTTAAACTGGCTGTTTATATATAACACACGCCTTGAGAATGGAAGACAAGTCGTTTTCCGAAACGTCAGCTCAATTAGAAAATATTGCCCGGTGCGAAGCCCGAGAAATATATTTAAACCTGTTCATCATGTTTGAGCTTGAATGAGTTAGCCAGTTACACATTTAGTTATAGTCAGAAATCGGGAGATCCGGGTTCGAATTCCGGTCGAGTCAAATGATTTTTTTCATGGCATATTTCAACCCTTGGTGTATATGCACCCATCAAGTGACCTTGTACCACATCAGTTGTCAATTCATTGGGTGGATATTGGTCAATTTCGTCGTTATATAAACGAAAATGTTGGGTTTAACCACCGCGGCAGCGGTTTCTTAGCACGGCCTTTGGCTCATGTGCTACAATGTAGACTTGAAGCGCGAGCATCTAATTTGCATCAAGTTATTCTAAAAGATGTGCTTCAGCCCAACTTTCTTACCTCATCTTTAAATTGGTTGATCATTATAAGGGATCCAAAAATTAAAAACTCTCCAGTTTCTGAGGATATGCCTTAAGCTGAAGAATTCTGAAGAAACAACTGATGGCTTTTCTACCTCGGTTCTGCTTTGAAAAATTCAGAATAGGTGTATATCACATCGACTAAGAGGATATCATTTTGACACCACACTACATCTCTAAGCCTGACAGAAGCGATGAAATTAGAGAGGGACATTTCATAACATAGGTACGAAATTCGTTGTTCACATGCGCAATTAGTGACCATAGTTGTAAGTGTGGTCTACTCAATATACTCTCAAATTACACCTCAACATTTCGTCTCTGAAAATCTTTTCCTTCATATTTATTAGCAGCTTGTGTCCTAACATTCCTTACCACATAGAGTAGTATGCATATGTATAAATTTACAAATACAAGTGATAGAATTTAAGGTTTTAACCATGAATAAATATTATGAATTTAAATGTTTGGTATCGTTGCCTAGGTAATATGTTGCCTCAATTTCTACATTTAGTTCACTCAGTCCTTGTTTCCACTTCGAAAAAAGTCTTCTCAGTCGAATCGTAAATAGCCGTTGTCAATTGTTGTTAACGTGAGACTGTGGTGAATATTGAATAACGATTGAAGAGGTATGAACTACTTGATGCTGTGAATAACATCAGACTATTTTTGAGACCTAACAGTTACTTTGTAAATGCTAGAGAGGAAGTATCTACCACAGGAAGTGTGAAAGAGGCATGTGAAACTTCCATTGCGAGTCTTTTCTCTGCTGCGTGGATCTTTTACTGTTAATTTACAGCTACATTTTTTTTGTTTATTACTTGTTGAGAGCCTTAGGAATCAGAAGATATGATTAGGATACATTGATGTGGATGTTTATGTGTAACCTACTATTCATGTGAGGCCTTGGAGAAGTTTCAACAATCTCTCCTTTATTTGTTATTAAATGATCGTTATTGGCGAAATTTCTCATCCATATATGATATTGTCGGATCTTGGTTTTGAAATCCTTATAGTACTTGTATCCGTCTTCCAATTCATTTCACTTTTTTCACCTCGCATTATTATTAAATTGCCGTAGAACGATATTCACGAAGTGCTAAGAAGTTAATTGTGCATTTGTGTAGTTAAATTTGGAGAGGAATAAAATATATCTGAAGACCGGACAAAAGAAAGAGTGTAATTACGTCCCGCGTGTAGCACTACATTTTTTATCCACTGCAGTATGATTACTGGTAAGTAAAACCGGTAAGACGTGATTATTTGCGATCTGTAGACTGTATTTATATTTGAACTGCCATCTTTCGTCACTAGACGGCGACTCAATCGAAAAAGTTGTTTGTTTCCGGTATTCTACGCAACAGTTTTTGGCGATGAGTCGAGAATCCATAATGTATATTTATGGTTGTAACCTTGGAAACGTTTGGCATAGTGGCTATGAATATACTATGCGTCAGAAGATATTCCAAATAAAACGCTTTATTAATTTGTTATAATAATTTCTGCTTACCATACCAAAATGGGTTACCAATTGAAAATCAAAATTCAAACTAAACCAAATAAATATCAAAATGTAAATATTTGTTCAATAATCTATCATCGAAATAAATTGTCTCCATTAAAGAGGCATTACGTTCTCAAAAATGCTTCCCGTTAGAGAACATCAATTCAACGTTACCAATTTATTTGTAATGGCCCATTATTTTCCATAAACGTAAATATGAGACTTTTCTTAGACAATAATTTTGTTCATCAATATGACAGTTTACAAAAGCGCGCATTTTTTGAGAACTTTTGAATTTTCAAATAAAATCAGAAATTCGAAAGGAATAAAAAGTTCACATGAATGAATATGAATTTTTTAATATTTATTTTCGTTGTTCGTTGGCTTGAATTTTCACGCACAATATTTCTAATACAGTTAACAAAATTAAAAAGTCTGCGCGCGACTAAAATGAACTCAAAATGTGTATTTCCTTTTGGGATGAGAAGTTCCTGACAGACAAGCGTACAATCTAAGCTTTTTATACAAATAAATTTTATGCACTGCTGCCGAGTAAATACGGAAGAAATAAACTTCTGGAAAGAGAAATAATCCAAAGAGAAATAATCCAAATCTTTCTCAATCTTCTAATATAATCTTCTTTATCTAATCTAGTAATCTTCCTTAAAGAGAAATAATCCAAAGGATGTATTTAGTCTCGTCATTATGAAAAATAAACTTTTTAAGCTGCGCGGTGATGTTTGATTGATGGTGATGTGACTTCTATTTATTTATAAAGTTTTACGTCCTTTTTACATAAGAAGTGGTAATACTGGGTTATTATTGTGCAATACTTCTCCCAACACCCTCCATAAAGCACGTATTTCCTTACCTAAGCCGAACTTGACGTTATTCAAACAATGTTTCTGGCAAACAGGACCTAAAGTGTATAATTTATTACCTGTTTTTTTTTATTTAGAAATTGTAAACATAACCATAAAAATATACACGATCTTGGCTGTTTACTAAAAAAAAGTCTAGAGGATGTTTTCTCGTAGCTGTAATTATTATTTTATGCATGTACCGTAATTTCAAAATGCAATAATTCCTTTATATACTTGTGAATTACCCATTCTGTAAACGATGGTAGCCATAATTCAGGTTTAACTTCATGGATACTTAAAGTTACTCCCCGATATATCTAAATTATATATTATATGTATTATATATTACATTTATTTATTTATTATATTAATTTATTATCATATTTATTATAGAATAGAATAGAAAACAATTTTATTGTCCTGGGACAAAGTCCCTTGGGACATTGAATTTTTTACATGCCTTCATGAGGAGTGGAATACAAAACATAACAAAATACAAAGCCTTACAAATATAGGAAAATGAACAAACAACTTTCAAGTCAGCAGACTTCATGTCATGACTTTCAAGTCAGACAGACAGAATGAGCAAGGTAAACAAAAGTGTACAAAGAAAACAGCAAATGATTATAATGAACAAGTAATGAACAAGTAATAAACAAGTAACAAGTAACAACGTCATCTCATATAATTTTGTCATCTCATATATTGGCGATAGAACATTAAGGAGACAAAAAGTCAGCCATACTTCTTTTAAATTGAGTGACATTCCTAGAAGATTTAATACTATCAGGCAACGAGTTCCATAATTTACAGGATGAGATATGGAAAGTATTTTCATATTTTATTGTACGGTATTTGGGGATGTAAAATGTTTTTGTTATACGGGTCGATCTCTTGTTAGTTTGGGCGTTAAAAATCAAGTTTTCATATAAATAAGAAGGGGTTTTCGTGTTCAGTACTTTGAACAACATTAAGGCCTTTTGAATTGTTCTTCTCTGATTCAATTTTAACCAACCCAGCTTTGCGTAATAGGGAGATACATGCTCGTTGAAACGAATATCAAAAATGAATCGCATACATGAATTTTGCAGTCTTTGTAATTTAACGCTTAATTCATTAGCCATATCGGAGTATATAATTGAACAATAGTCAAAATTTGGCAATATTAAACTCTCAACCAACCTCTGGCGCAGTGTTGTTGGGATTAAGTGCCTGAAATACTTCATTTTGTAGAGGGTTTTGTGAACTTTATTTGAGATGGCAGTGACTTGATTGCGCCAGGCTAAGGTACTGCTCAGGCAAATTCCAAGGCTTTTGACTGTGTTCGAGTAGTCAACTTGAATATTTAGAACACTAACTTTGGGTAGGTCTTTTGAGAGGAGCATGCGTACATTAGGAGCACTTCCAAATATTATTGATTTTGTCTTGTTGGGGTTTAGTTTTAATCGACTTTTGAACAGCCAATCGCAAATAAATTTAATATCCTCGTTAACCAACGCGATGGCGTGGTTAATTTCAGAAGGGTGGGACTCTATATATATTTGCAGGTCGTCAGCGTAAAAATGATATTTGCAATGGGATATTTCCCTAGCGAGTTCCTTGATGAAAATACAAAACAGAAGGGGCCCAAGTATTGAACCCTGTGGAACTCCACATGAGACGGGTTTGAAAATTGATACATTGCCGTCTTCATCTCTAACAGCTTGCTGACGATTTGACAGGTAGGAACGATACCAGCTAAGGGCAGAGTGAGAGAAATTGAGTCCACTCATTCGTTCCAGTAGTATGTCATGATCAACTGAATCAAAGGCCTTGCTTAGATCGAATTGCACCAGAACAGTTACTTTCTTTTCGCCTATTGATCGACGTATATCATCGGTCACCTTTAAGAGGGCCGTTTGTGTGCTAAAGTGTTTTCTAAACCCTGATTGATACTCATCGAAGAAATTTTGCCGCATAAGATGTTCCACTGTAGTGGTATGAACTAAGCGCTCGAGGGGTTTAGAGAGAGCGCATAGTAACGCTATTGGTCTGAAGTCGGATATGTCTTTGGGAGCAGGCTTTTTTGCTATGGGCCTAACTAAGGCAGATTTCCACAAGGTAGGAAAAAAGGAGTAATTTATTGAGCAGTTATAGATGTTGAGTATCATTGGCATTACAGCGGGTAGAATAGCTTTTAAGATTTTTGCACTGATTCCATCAACACCTACAGTATTCGATTTTAAAGCTTTCACTTGCTTTAAAAGCATGTCAGGTGTGTAGTGAGGGAAATAAAGCCTCGTGCTATCGAAATCTGAGAATAATGTATGATCAAATAAAATTGGACCGTTTTCAGTACGAGTAAAATCGATGTCATCTGGGTATTCGTACGAATTTTCTTCCCTGAAGACTGGTGTAAGGAAATGGCTGTTCAGATCATCCAAGGGGAAGTTCATTTTGTATGGGGAACGTCTAGGCTTTCCAAGGCCAAGGCGCCTCAGCTCCTGCCAAATGGATTTGGCGTCCCATTTTGCAGAAAAACACTCAATATAGTACTTCTGTTTGGCTGTTCGGATTTGGTACTGTACTCGATTTCTAATAACTTTGTATTGCTCGTGAAGGTGAGGTAGAAGAGTTCTTCGGAAATTTCGATGAAGACGATTTCTGAGTGACATTAAGTTCCTAATTTCAGGGGTTAACCAAGGGGCTGGTTGACGCTTTGGCCTAATTACTTTTCTAGGCGCATGAGTATCAAGCAATTTCAAAATAAGTTTGTTAAAAATTTCAACTTTTTTGTCCACAAGATGGGTATTGAAAAATTCACTCCAGTCACTTTCAAATACATCTGATTCAAATTCAGTGAAATTAAAACCCTTGAAATCACGGAAACACATTTCACTGGGCTTATAAGCACGTAACTTAAATCTATATTTTACATAAATTAGGTCATGTTCCGACAAGAATGTGACAGGGTGCTGCTGATACTCTTCTACCTTTGACAAATCGTCGACGATGAAAAGGTCTAGGAGAGTATTGCTGTTCATGAGGTTGTGGGTTGACTGATAGGGAACTAGGAATAGATTACAGCTGAATAACATGTCACTGAGATACGTACTATCATAAGTTTTCCTCAACATGTCAATGTTTAGGTCACCACACAATATCACATTTTTGTACCTTGGAAGAAGATTATGAAGTGACGGCTCAAAACGTTCAGACATGAACCCGGTTTTTGGGGGTCTATATATTATACGAGGGTAAGTCAATAAATAAGTCGCAAATGTCAGCATTTCATCATCAGAATCAGTCGTAAACATTTCATTGGGAACGCTTGGAACATCCACCGTACAGGCCCGACTTAGCCCCCAGTGGTTTTCATCTGTTTGGGCCCCTAAAAAATCATTTGGGTGGCCGTCATTTTGATACAGATGATGCTGTAATCTATGAGGTTACACGTTGGCTGCGACAGCAACCAAAGGACTTCTTTGCTGCTGGCTTTCAGGGACTTGTAAAGAGATGGGATAAGTGCCTGAATGTACAGGGTGAATATGTGGAAAAGTGAAATAAATGTCAGAAAGTTACTTTAATTATTTTTGCCTCAACTCAGTTTTGCGACTTATTTATTGACTCACCCTCGTATATCGCATCTAAATTATGTATTATGATGTACGCATTTTCTGTCGGAGTAATAGTAAAATCAAACATTATTATTATTATGTAAATATAAAATTTAAGATTACAATGTGAGAGTGAGAGAGAAGAAGAAACTGAGAGGCTGGATTCTCAATGTAACACATATTGAATTGAGATAAATCAAAATAGTTGCTTCGCTGGCCATTTTCCGTAATAAGCGTTACGCGCGACCGCAACGTCGTTAGGATGTTCCCTCATCCCAAAGAGATAGAAACATTACCATGTGCTTGGACTCTCTGAGGAATTTCCGTTTGTAATTGGTACATGGGGAAAAATTTGTAATTTTGCATTTAGACATGACTAAACGTCTTTGGGCTAGAAAATAAGGCATAAAACATTTGGAGAGAATATTGTAAAATCTGAGACCCTGAAAATTATCTAGGTCATCGGATGATTTTACTGTCTTAGAACTGTGTTTGACCACACGGTTTTGATAAAGCAGTTATAAATGATAGCTTTGTCGCTATCGAAGTGTTGTGGGACTATCCGAAGCAGTTACTTGAATTTGGTCGCCAATAGAGGTCGTATTCCCATTATTGTCCGTTTCAGACTTAAGGGCAGAATATTTACCCGACTGTTTCCCGGCTTCGGACATGACTGTTCATATTTACCCGGCAACATTGCTGAATACGACCTCCCATAAAGATGACCGTGGCATAAGCGTCAGATTTCGAATGCAGGCATATCAGGGAAACCCATCGTCGCAAATATTTGCATTCAATCCCAAGTCCTTAGTCGGGTACCAGAGGGACTTTTATGGCCCTCAATAATTCAGGAATCGACCCTGGCAAACCCTTTCGCCCGTGCGGTTTGGAAGGGCGCCCCGCCAGCGGACCAGCTGCACCCTATCTGCTCCCGATAATCGCTTTTATTGTTGTTATTTTCGGAGTGGGAGGGTCCGACCATCGTTTTGCAGACCCTGCTTATCACTTGAGCTTATCAGAGGATCTTTAGCACGTGGGCTTCAACAGAATCACTCGTGTGAATCATGGATTGACCTTAAAACGATTATGGTAAATTCTCTCACACCATGGGAAATTAATAACTCAGGGTGTAAATTATTTTTAAATGGGCTAATATTAGTAGAAAGGCTGAAACACTGCGGGTCTGAGATGACGCTTACATTTATTTATGAGACTCTGTGGTCGCTATGCATTCCTGATAGTCTAGGGTGTGTCAAAACCTAGTTTTGAAATTAATTCAGATATTTGGCCCTTGAATTTGATAAATATTTCATTTATAGGGAGGACTTCAGTCGAATACCTTTTGCTGGGTAATGTTTTGTTTATTCAAACCTTTTATTGAATGTTGCTTTAAAATAGTTAATGTTTCGTTTGATCAAGTCCAATCAATGCATTTGGTCAATTTCAACTTGCTAAGTCCTGTAGTAATTTATGAATTCAGTTTCATACTATAATTAAATCTCAGAAAATAGTTAAATTTCTTTCATGTAATTTTTTGTAAGTAAGTATTTCGATGGTTAGTCCTTAAATCTATTTTATGAGTGTAATTTACAATCATCACCGACACATATTTTCAGAGGCTAGCAGGAAGGGGAACATTAGGACATCGAACATAGAATTTGATGAAGGAAACCAGGATCGTATGGTTTTCGTATGGGCTGCGTTTTAGTCATCAATTATGAGCAGAAAAAAAAAACTTTTGCGCGAGATAATTCAGCCGTCACACTTACTTGGCTACTTGCCTTTATTAGATAATGCGTCACTTTATTTATATCTTTTCAAAAATAAACTGACACTTCCTTAGTTTCACTTCACAAGTATTAAAAAAAACGTATACGCTTCACTCCCGTACGTCCGCTCGTCTCTCTCTGCGCGTCCCTCACTTGTTTCCACGGTGACCGCGTAAACAAACAAACAACGCGGCCATCCGCGACTTATTATTTTTGCATTATTGTATATTGTATTATGTATTATTACAATATGTAAAGAGAGCTAGAATAATAGAAGCTTGGCTTCTAGAATAATAGAAGAATATAATAGCTTGGATGTCACAATATCAGCAAGTTGGATTTGTTAAGCATTTTTTCATATGCCCTCAGAGTTTCATGTGGCCTCAAAACACTCTGTTCTTCATTTGCAAGTTGAATTCTCGTTCGAGAAAGTCATGGTACTCTATAAGGCAAGGTTTGGTTTCCAACGAGACACATACTAACATGAACCAGCTATTTCATCTTCAGTCAAGAACGTGAATTTAATTTGGGTTACATATGTGTCTCCTAGGATTAAACGCTCGGGCCCTGTATGCGGGAGGAGGTTGTCAAAGGCAAACGCCCGTCTGGCTATCAGGCAAACAATCATCTCCTTCCCTCCAAATCTGAAGTAACTGGAATAAGAATGTCTTCAAGACAGGTGATAAAAATTTATACCAACCTTGTAAGTAAATTACAAGCCGATCGTGGCTAGTCGATTAGTAGTGTGGCTGATTATCAGATTTTCTCCCGAATACTTGACTCTTAATCTGCAACTTAGACTAATGTAACATCCCGCATGGAATCAACTTGACTATGGTATCTTTTTAGATTTTTGTAGTCGCAAAATACATAAATGCAAATAGTTTCTGTAGAATTGGTAGCTTAGCTGTAGTGTAGCGCATGTTAGTGAAATTTGAGTAATAAATATGTGTCAGGAGGGCTGACACGCATTTGTAGTTATTTTTGGAATGCGTAAATATATAAATAGCCCCTGCCTCAAACCGTTTAGGTGGCTTGCAAGGCGCTCTATACGTGTAGATTTAAGATTTGAATACCGCGGCATGTGATTCCCAATGGCAGCTCATTAAAGGCGGCACAGAAGATGGAAGTTTTAAAGACGCGGAAGACTACAGATTCGCAAAAATATTTAACCAGCAGGGTATCGGGTTGGTGTGGTGGCTAGAGTACTGGCAAACCATACGGTCGGCCAGGGTTCAAATCCCGGCAGAGGAGGATATTGTTCATAGGAAACCCCTACTTAAGTGTCTTGTGGAGGACACTTCAAGTAAAATACTCCGTCTGTCGCATAAGACGTTAAGCCGTAGTCCCCTTGGCGCATTTCATTAAAAGCAGGCTAATACCGATGCCAGGTTTCTATCCACCTTTCCTCTCTTCCCTATCCCCTATGGCGTAAATGGCCTTAGCTGTCGATCACCTCCCCAAAAACCCAATACAGTTTAACCAGTACCTTAAGACACTTGAGACTGTGGTGTAAGTGTCTGCCTGGCCGTTAATAGAGCAAAATGTGTAAGGCAGAAGGAAAAGCGTTAAGATATTACAGAAACTTCATTCGAGCCAAGAAAAATTGCCCTTTTAGTTCCCAAAGACTACTGCGAAGATTTCTCCACGGGTAAAATTCAAAGGGCATTAAGTTCAGTGAAACAGATACGTCTACCTCAAAGCTAACTACTTACATGAAATTGTATGCGATGAAAAATTAAAATAAAATTATTTTAGAAAAGTGGTATTAAGATTTTCTTTCGCTACAAAATATACAATACCAATAACTGATTAGGGGATCGGGTTGGTGTGGTGGCTAGAGTACTGACTAACCACGCGGACGGCCAGGGTTCAAATCCCTGCAGAGGAGGATGTTTTTCAGTGGAAACCCGATCCCTAATTGAGTGTCTTGTGGAGGACACTTCAAGTACAGTACTCCGTCTGTCGGATGAGACGTTAAGCCGTGGTCTCCTTGGCGCTTTTTCGTTTTCGTTATGAGCAGGCAAATGCCGACGCCGGGTTTCTATCCACCCTTCCTCCCTTACCTTTCCCCATGGCGCAAATGACCTTAGCCGTCGGTCGCCTCCCCAAATATCCAATCCAATAACTGATTAGATGGTGAAGTTTAAATAAATAAAAAACACACCTACATCGTCACACCTATTCCCTTCCGAAACTATTTTCTTCCTCTCTGCCCATTTCCTCAAAAGGATAGTAGTTAATACGTATAATGTCTTCATGTTGAAGCGCTCCCCATGGTACAAATACATAAGGTATGGCATTTCGGTGGACGAAAACAGGCTCGTTCTGCGCATGACGTCACCTGGTGGGAGATCTCGCTAGATGCTTCGCCGGAATGCACGGTTAACATGGAGAATACGAGCAAATTCTGAAAGGAACTGTACTAAGTACTCGATTCACAACGGTGTTTATTTAGGTGGTTTTCATGAACGAGACTTATTTATCCTCTTGTCATAATAGAAGCATCGTTTACTTGGTAATGATGTCACTGAATCGCTATTTCTCACTTCTCCCGAGAAAGAACAGATGGCCATTTCTTTGTTATTGAACGGCGAAAAAGATCTATATTCATTGCCGCTAAATTCGACGCAGTAACATCTGTACATATACCGCCAAGTAAATATAGCGTTCCTCCTCCGGGATACAATTTCTGTGAATAAAGGTGTTTCCTATTTATGGTTTACTTATAGAAAATTCCATCCCTTTTCATTGCTCTTTCGGTCAAGCAAGCAACATTAGCTGGTGAAGTACAAAGACACAAATCGTCGAGAGTTGGGATGATAACACTATATCGAGTTTAAGTTGTATATTAATTGGAAGTAACTACACCGAAGCACCCAGTTTTAGGAATTTTATATATGCGGCTGTAAATAACTTCCGGTTTGTATGACTGCTGAATGACAGCACTTTTGATTGCTACCTAGTTAAAGAACAGTAAAATGCAATTTCTCAGTTCACCTATGAACATTAACCCACGATTGCTTTATTGCCATTCAAAAGTGTAGCGTTCTTAATTTATCACTGATATAACTTTGCAAAAAATGACTAAACCGCTAAATAAATCGTACTCTTGGGATTCAAATCGAGTGCTTGCAGCATCCCTTTCAGTGAAATACTTCAGTGCGTTCCACATAGCACTTCACCAGATTTTCCCTTTTTTTCTTTATTTTCTCATTCTGCTATTCCTTTCTCAATCAACAATTCAAAAAGAGCACCAGTAACAAATATTTCAATTGCAGGTGAGATACACAATATAGGACAGTCAATACTTTTGGAAGTTAATTATTTCCCAGGCGAAATAGAGGTTTTGGTTATTCAAAAGAGGCCATAAGATTTGTAATATGGTACATTTTTATTCAATGAAAAACATTAAAATGAGGCATGAGGCACCAATCATTCTCTCAGGATTGATACATTAACCCCTCGATATTAGGCATAGTTTCCTCTTTTGGTTACAGAATTAATGGAAATTTCCCTTCGAAAAAAAAGAAAATGAGAAATTAAATAAATTTAAATTGGCAGTAAAAGACCCAAAATATTATTTAATGATACCTATAGTACATGGTTTCAGATTATACTAATAGCTACAGGAAAATAGGAAAAAACTTATTCATTGATGGTCAAACCATTGAAATCGAGTGAACTCAGGGTTATGTTTACAGGATGAAGTAGTTTACAATTATGATGTCTCGGCTGTTGTCCTATATGGTGTCAAATTACCAAACACAATGGTTAAAAGTAAATACATACATTACATACAGCATCACATTTCTCCATACTCTCCATAATACTGTTGATTCCATAATTTTCTATGTAACATGGAATGGGTAGGCAGACAAGGCCTAGTAATAGGCATATAATTCATCTCAATTAACTGCAGTTAAATCATAAATGAGAGCATTTATGGAATTCCCAAGTCCTGAAAGATAATGAAATAGTAATGGTAATAAAACATGCAACAGACTGACGAAAAGAAAAATTCATTAATTGCATATAAAAAACAACACGAGCTGAGAAAAATTGACCATTAGTTTTGGTACTTAGTGATAAAAGTTAGAGGATACATTAATGCAAAACACTCGTAGAAAGTTGCCCAGTAAGAGAAAATATAATATTTCAGGTGGACAGTTGCTGGATGGATACTTTTCTCTTTTGGTTATTTTATCAACATATCAGGCAGGATAGACACAGCGACTCATCCTGCAAGTAAGAGGACATGGGTCAATTTTAATTAAGAAGCAGCATAGTTCGCCCTTCAAAATTCAGTAATTTCTATTCTCTTGAGGAATCATCCTCATTTCCATCATGTCATAATGATGTCACCTCAAGGTCACAGTTACATCAAAATGATCCCACATAACCAAGTCCTTGGTGACTCACTTTGACATCAGTTCAACTTGAAATGACCTGAGTCACATTGAAATCAAAATGATTCCTTTTGACTCATTGCAATAGCTTGACTTTTGTTTTCATATTGGTGTAATGCCAGAGGAAGGTGGAGGGGAAGGAGAAGCAACAGCTGGAACCAATTACAGCAGTTAATAATTAGGTTTGAAATCTATTATTGTGTTATAAGAGAAATTATTTTTATTTTTTGCACATTTTTTTCTCTAAAGTATGCTGACTTTTGCTTGAATAAAACTATTTTTAGGAGCGTAGTTTGCCCATTTAAACTCAGTCATTTCCATCCTCATGAGAGAGTCAGATGAATGGATCGTATTTTTATCCACTTGCAATGACATAGTTAATTCATATATTTGGTGAGATTTTAGTATTTTAGAGTTATTGCACCTTGGGGTAATATCAAAATAAATTGATTGTACATTAAAATGAATAATATATGCTTAGAGAAAATTTGTTACCCACACCCAGCCCACCTTTCATAAATCCCTGAAACATAAGTGTCACAGCCGACCATTTCACCTGCACCATGAAATGAATTACGGAAATTATCAATCACCAATAACATTTGAGAGACAAAGATTCTTTCTAAAAAATATAAAAAAGAGAACATAACATAATCTTATCTACGTGCAACAGTTCGTTCTTAGCATTCGTCGGCCCCGGTGCCGGCGGGGTAAAGTCCTCGCCAGCTAACCCGAGGGTCGTGCGTTTGAGTCCCGCCTGGGTAGAATATTATCTGTCCAGGACATAAGTGTTTGTGTCTCGTACGTGGTTACCATTATACACCCGACGTAAATTGGCCCACTGGGCTGTATTCGGGATAGTAAAGATTTTTTAAAATAATTAATGCGAATGACATGCCAAAGTGAAAAACACAGCCGTATTTAAAGATCTTTTGTTTCATTATGTCCTTTTTAAATAAACCACCACATATTTGTAATTTATTCCGGAGAAAGGAAAATATCCCGAAAATAATATTTCATCAACCTGAATGGAAACGAAAAGTCCTTGTGCTATGTAAAATACGCGCAATTGGTTTCTTAGATCGCCATCACCAACTAAGGTACTGCATTCTAACGGACATAAAGATCTGATACACCTAATAGAAAGAGCTTAGAACAACAGTTACCAGCCAATCAGTACCTCAATACAAACTAAAAATTGGTAGAATCATTTCATTGAATGACTACATTTAATTGCCAATAATTAGGAACTGAAAATTGTAATGACGGGACAGTCAGGTCCACACTTACGATTCAGACAATTAATTTCCAGAGGGATTTTCACTCAGCAAATCGAAGACCAATATCTCCCTCATCCTTTCTTCAAATCTTGCTCTCCTCACTTTGGAAACTACTTTTTCTCCCGAGCATAGGGGCAATTTCAGTGTCGGCACAGCATTCTCAGCATTTTGCACAGTATTTTGGCACCTTTCTGGCGAATACTGAAGCAACTGTTGCCTCAGTGGTTTCCTATAACAACCTTCCTCGAAGTGCTGCGAGCAAACTCTGCCTGCAACATTGAGCATAAATTCACTCATACACAGTAATTAGTCACTTAATCAAATTAAATTTTCGATGATATCAGCTAACTAGCGACAAGAAAAACAGGCATTTGCCATTTCCACACAGATACGTACCATGGGTATTACCACGTACATTTAACCATTAAAATTATTGATTAGGATAGTATTCCGAATTAAAAATTTAACATTCAGAAATACAACCATGAGAAATATTCCATTACTTACCTGTTTTCCAGTTGGTAGGGTTTTTTCATCACTTCTTCATCATGTCCTTATCCACTCTCCTTGAATGCCCAGTTCCGAAGGAAAACGGAAAAATTTCACCTTTCTCTTGGAATTTTTGCGGTGGTTGTTGTAACCATAAACAGCACAAAGCATCATTATTGCTGATGTACATACACACACACACGCCAAGCGAGTTAAATCACTTTAAATTGCGAATAAGCACCCGCTTGAGCATGCTTTCCTATGCAGAAGCAATGAAAACAAGGCAACTCTCCCACCAGGTGACGTCACAGCGGCTGGCCGACTCACTAAATGCGCAACCCAACATGCGCAATGGCCTACCTCATGTATTAGTACCATGGCGCTCCCGTTTTTCGCCACGGCCATATTTTACTAAGCTTTACGTTCGCAACTCTTGGGAGCGGCACCATCAGGAGCAATGATATACCTTTTCTTCGCTTGCAAACTAACACACCTCGCACTTACGCAAGGCCTTTTGTAACAACTTCCGTGGAAAAGTTTATATGAGAGTGGGACGAGGAGAGGCATTTCGGGTGCTAAGTTACGCGAGCGTTGAGAAAATAAGAGGGAAAGAAAGTAGGCGCGGGGAGAAAGCGTACTGGCTCGGTCAATCTACTCATCTAATGCCCTCGAGAGATGTAAAACTAGCACGGGTGGGAGGGCAGGAACAGGAAAGAGAGAAAGACACACGCATGAATGCCTAGAGAGAGGCATCCTCTGCCATTTTCCCCTCACAACAGACACTCAAGAGGTGGGAAACCCCGAGGATCGTAAGGGATGGACCAACAAGATGGGAGGGTGGTGGCGCCGCTTCTTTTGTGCGCGAGAGTACTTGACGAGCGCGTGGGAAATGCCCGAGTCTGCGGAGAGAAAGCTTGCATGTTCGAATGCGTGTACGTAGGAGGAGGCAAGCCAGGGTGTACGAGGACGCCAGGGGTCCGGGCCGACTCCTTCCTCTAGAGGGTTTCGCAACACGATAAGGGCATTAGGGGCCTTCAGTCAGGGGAGGAATGAGGGTTGGGGGCTTAAGAGAAGGGCGGAGGAGGAGGGAAGAAGGGAACCGGGGCTCCATTAAAAAGTATAAAGCAAGATACATAAAACGGAGCAGGTTATTGCCCGCGGGCGCATGGGCTGCAGTTGAAAAGAACGGAGAAAGTGAGGCTTAGAGGGGCGAGGACGGAGGAAGAGATGGAGAAAGGAAAGAAGGGAAGGCGAGGGGGATTAAAAGATTGTTTTACGGGCGCTTGCTTGTCTGTTACCTCCGCCGCACCTCGCCTCACCTCCGCGAGGCTGTCTTCTATTGTTTTTTCACAGGGATGGAAGCGAGTGAGTGAGATAGTCCGCTTTGAGTGAAGCATTTCTATTTCACACCCGCAGCAGCTTTTGCGGTAAATTTTCCGACAGCATTTGAGAGAGCGAAGCAATCCTTTGGGCTAGAAACGCGCTCAGTTTTAACAGCTTCAAATTTTAATATGTTGAGCAGGAAAACAGGAGAGGGAAGTGAAATCAAGGACAACCTAACAAGCTAGTTCCTTTGTGTGGGCCAAAGGAAAAACGCAGAACGCTGCGTCAGAGTTTGATTCTAAGACGCGACCGCATTTGTTTATCCCAGTGAGATCCTTTATTAATTAAAATAGTCCCAGGATGCAATAGCGTGTGATTGTAGCGAATGAATGTGGAAAAGTAAGTATTCCACTAATTTAATTTCAGAGTTCTTTTTAGTAGAAGATTTTATTGATTTATCAAATAAATTTCAACTAGTGAATTCATTTTTCAATTGTAGCTTAGTGATGACTCCACGCATTCGGCGAGTACCGAGCGACTGCTCACCATTTCTCAAGTAGCTAGGTGGTCGTGTGGGTGATGGCTTAATACTCACCAAATAGCGACACCTTAAACAGATGCGCGCACTTTACCGCTCATTGACTCATTCTGGGAACAATAAATATTCGCTATTTAGCTGCCCTATTGATGGTACGATCGATAGCGACTCAAAAATTGCCATTATTTCAGCTTCTTTTTTAACCCTGCCTTGTGGCAGTATACCATTGAAAACTGAGAAGTAGAAGATGGTGGTCGATTTAATAAACCAAAGCAGAGAAATCTAAGTATTAAGATGTCTTACGGTCCACTGTGAGATAAATCTAAAAAACATAACTAGAGGAGCAGTGCAGAGGTTGAATATATAACCCAATAAATGAAAATACAAACGTTGTTGAACCTATCTATCCAATATTTTATGCAGGCCAAAGGACAAATATGTGAATGCAGATTCGAATCTCCGAATGGGGAATGTTTGCTTCATTTTATACGCTGCAAAAGTCCGACACACTGCTAGAAAGGGCGAGTATTAATAATAGGCACTCGGCAAGAAGCAACACTGTAACGTCGGGTCATGCCCAAATTAATTAAGTGATCGCATTTAGTTTTTTAAATATTTGAGGTTTTGTTATTCTTAGTTGTATTTTATTATGTTGACGGTTATTTCGTTTCTTTTAGTTATTAATAATGATTTTCTTAATATTTTAAAAGCAATGCTGTTTTTTAGATTGTTGGGTGTTTGTTTTTTTGGAAGAGGTTGTTACAATATTGTTGACTAAAGAAAGAAAAGGGGATTGTTGTGAGAGAGGTTGCAGGAAATGGATCGGAGATGTATCGTTGGATGTCTCAAATAAGGAAGTTTTTGGAACTTCAAAAGTGGTTGTAACCTTATAATGTAAACTATTAATTGAAAAAAGTCACAACATCACAACATATCCACACTATTTAGCATTTCGCGAGCAGTTGCTTGGCACTTGGCGAATGACGATAGCGTGAAGGCGCCTCACGGAACGACTAGTCAAGAGTTTATAATATGGAAGAGTATAACAATTTTGATTGAAATTTCACGCAAGACAATGGAACATCTTCAGCACACCTAACTGTAGCATACCCTCCATGGAAATAATGATCCGTAACTAGCGCTCAGGCTCATATGATTGATAATTACAGGTAGCCTATTGCAGCATGGCCGATTGCGGAGATCAATCTTTTCAGGTCATAAAATAAATTTGGCGCAGAAAAGAAACAGCAGACAGTTTCCACGAGCAACTAACTACGCAACGGTAAAAGACAGCTCAAGGACTACCGTAAACAAGAACCACTATTTCAATACTACAAGCATGAGTTTATAGCGCACTTCAGCAGAGTTTGTTGACACATTCAACAAGCCCTTCTCTAGACAATAATTAACATAGTTTAAATATGACAGAACACACTCAATTTGTCGAAAACATATATATTGTTCTCTTACAAGGCAGTAAAATTTACGTTTTCTTTAAAAGGAGACAAACGATTGAGTTCAAGCTTCAGAATAATTAGTCAGCGTACAAATGGCTAAATGTTAAAAATGTTTTGTTCAACATTTGGAGAAAATTGTAATCCCTTGCGCGCAAAAGAGACGGGAGATAGTCACTCATTGGCGACGTACTGTCTGTCTTTAATTTATGGTTTATCTTTTCACTCTCTGGCTCACGTAAATGCTGCCAATTATATCAAAAAACACCGTCCGTTAAGTCTTTGGTTTAATTGTAAATGGTGTAACGAGTGCAGTATACTCTACGTTTACCAATCGAACTCAGGTCGATTCTGAACATTCTACGCCAGCCGACTCAGATTGCCTGGTTTACCAAAGCGAAATCCATTTAAATATAGATTTCAATCGGTTCATAGCGATTTAAAATCTCAAACTGGCAGAGAAAGCGGGCCTAGTAAGCCCGCTTCTCATATCAATCTCGCTAGCCCGTTCCGTTTACAATTCCGAGCTAAACTGGCCAAATCGATCTTAGTTGGATTGGTCAATGTAGCAATAGTTGCAAATAGCGCACGCGGACGGACTTGAGCACAAGAGAGGTGCGCCTGGTAGCGCTATACCTTATCAGATGTCCCCACTATGTTTTTCATGAGTGCGAAGAAATTAAAAATATATATAAGAACATGAAAATAAGGTAATGTTGCTCATTTAATAAGATAAGACAAGCCGTAAAATGCCCAGGGGGATTTTTCATTAATAGCCATTGATTAGGTTGCCTAGAAAAATTACTATTGATTAAATCTGAGGAAAAATTATATTTTTTCATTGAGAATATAATTTTAAAACAAAAACAAAGTTCATGACGAAATCAATTTCAAGAATTAAATGTTATGCTTAATCTTCCATCTGACAGCACAAATTTTAGCCCAATACCGTGATAGCGAATAATTAAAAAAGAAGGTAAAATAAGAAACTTCTGCCCTGATTCCAATACTTTTACAAAGAGAGTAAAATAAGGACCCATTTTGGGGGACCCAGGGGACCTTGTGCCTCTAAAGACCTTTGGATTCTTCGTACGCTACTAACTTTATATAACGAATCTCAGGGGAAACGTACCTGTAATTTTTTAGAAAATATATACATACCTTTTACAGTGGTAAGAGAAGTATGTACAATGGAGCGAGCGTTTCTTTCATGATCGTGTCTATCTTTAATTGCCGCATGCTATGGCGTGATAGTAAGAAAGGCGCCAGAAAGTCATCGTATACTTAAAAAGAAACCGACTGTACCTGTGATTATCTGGAACTAACAGCGCATTTTTTTCAAAACAGCTGAACGAATTATAGTTATGAGGATATGACTATTCATTCGATTTCAAGAAAATGATCCAAAAACACTGATGAAGAACGAAACCTTACTGTACGAAACTGAGGAAATCTCCTGGGTTCTAGTGACTACAATTTCTAACTTAATTAGTGATATAATACATAATTATTTTTAATAAATTTTTGGGTTCTAATTACCAAATTATTTTTCCAAAAAAAATTACGAGCTGGAAATATTCCACAGATATTTATTTGGTGACCGGTTTCGATACAAGCCATCATCAGTCCGACACTATGGACAAATCTCCATTGACCTCCTACTCTTAAACACTTCCTAAACCTCTCTCTCCCACTCCATCAAGGTTAGAGGCAAAGTATTTCTTGCCGCTTTCCGCTCCTCAACCACCTTGCCCCAAGCGACCGCGCCCCTTCCATCCGCGCATCGAGTGGCTGCACCATCCTTCCCGCCCCTGGCACACTCCTGCAGCCTAGTAGCTTGGTCAGCATGACCTATTTACCGAGTGACTGGGCGGACAACTTGGGCAGCCAATTAGAGGAGTCTCAGGCGTGTCACATGGGACACACTAAGAGGACGACGAGGGGAGGACCCTAAGCCTTAAGGCGATCGTGTTTTGGAGTATGACGAGAGAATACGTGAAGAGAAAGCATTGCCCTGTTTTACAGACGTAAAAGGATTCCACGTACACTGCATTCCCTCCAACAAGTGTATTTACTACTCTAGGAAATATAAGACATAAAAGTCAATGAAGCGTATCATGATGCGTTTTCATCTACCGACATCTGAATGAGGTATAAAACTGAGCCAGTAGTGCACACTAACAATTACTGATTTAATTAAAATACTGAATGAAAAACAAGTACATAGTTTGTTAAGATTTCACGCTTTATTTAGAGCAACACGACCTAGATTTCGGCATATAATGTCGTCATCAGGTCATCAGGTCCTAACTCAAAGGAATCTTTTGCTTTTTTTTTAAAATAGAGTATATGACAAAATTCTTGCCAGAGAATTCTGTGAAATATTTATATTAAATTTGTCACTTTTTCTCTCAACCACATCAAGATCTTTATATATTTAATCAGCTTTTATATTCTTGACAATATTATGGCAGGCCTTTTGTATTTCCAAATTTTCACTATATGCCGAAACTTCGGTTGTATTGCTTTGAACCAAGTGTGGAATCATAACCAACTACTTGTTTTTCATTCATTATGAAGAAGTACGTCCAAGTAGCGCCAGAGATAGTGTCTTATATTTAAAATGCATTGCACAAAGCACTATTTTTTCTTAAAATCCTCGTGGAATTCATCAATCGCTAATTCGGTATTCAAAATCCTGAGGTGGAATTGAGCATCCGTTTTTGGAATCATCAAAACTCTACCCTGTTTAGTTAAAAACTACCACTATTATAATACCACATATTGAAAATAAAGACATATTGGAAAATTATGGATATAAAATTGACTCTTTTCCTTTAGTCAAAAGAACTGCGGATCTTCATGGACAAGGTGAAATAATTTATAAAGCTTCCGTGTGGATTTTTTCAGAAATTTTTTAATTTAAAAAATAAAAGCAAACTAGTCCTTACCTTAACCATACTATCAAAATTCTGAACAGATGAATAACATGTGAATTTAGAAAAATTAGGATACAGATACTCACAGGTATATACTATCGCTTTATAGGGCTGTGATCCATACGTGTTTCTCCGCATCATACTAATGCTATATTTAGCGAGCTTTCTTGTAAATTTTTCCGAAGATAAGCCACTTAAAACTATATGGCCACCTCGTATGAGTAAAAGGCAACCGTTGGCTATAAATTCAAGCGTGTATCTGATTGCATGCGAGAGTTTGGAGGTGTACATAGGGCAGACATGCCGATCGAACGAGATTCGGATTGAGGAACACAGGAGGTGTAACATACTGGGCCATCCACAAAATCAGCGGAGCCCAGTCTCGGTATGGACCATCTTATCTCACTTGGCGACGATAAAATGCTTAGCCAATCCATGGGCAATTGGGGCCACTTGACAGAGGAGGCAATATTAATCTGGATGGAAACAAAGAAATTTTGGCCGCGACACAGGCTGTCCGATAATCGAGGCGTGGTAACCCGCGCTCCACTCAGCGTTCACTCCATGATTAGCAACTACCAGTAGAAGACACTTGACCCAATGACGGCTATATTACGTGGCATAAAAATATTCAACAATCATAGCTATCAAGACAATATAAGAGGCAATCACCGAAAAGTTGGAAAAGAAATGCCTGTCCTAGGGGGTTGTGTTTGAACAGGTCGAGATGATACTGAAGACGTATCTAAAGAGGTACGTAGTACAATCACGAAGGGTTCAAGATTTAAGTGAATTTAGACAATTTGTAAAAGTCTAACGCAACCATCCCAATCAAGTTTTTCTCGCAATAATGTTGTCAATGAATTTTGATATCCCAATTAGAGACCCAATGAACACATACCAGACACTTAAGGTATCCATGTGAGTCGATAAAACTCTCCAAAATCTCCAACAATTCGTTGCTGCCCAGCGTTACTTCTAAATGAGTCAACTGATCGAGAATATCTCGATCACGTAACTCAGGAACCACAAGGTACAACAAAGAACGAGATTATGGTGAGTTTTAACCACCCATATGGTTGAATAAAGTGTCTGATATGTTTTTTATAGCGTTTATAATCCTATTCTTCGTTAATGATGAATTTGCGAGAAAAATCGATCGAGATGGATGATGTTTTTTAAATGTTTTGTTTGTTTCAAAAACACCAAAATATCTAACCCGCAGAGACAGTACTACATTACTCGTTACCTGCTCGATCAGAATTATCGTGGAATATCGTAGAAGACTTTAAAGTATTACTTAGATTCTGACCAACGATGTGCGTCATGAAAATAAACCAAACTCTACATCCGTCAAGTAGAAAATAGAGTGAAAATATTCATGTATGTTATTTGGGGATTCATGACGACGCCAATCACCCGAGAAGAGTACAAACTAAAGTCTTCGTCTGCACCATCTTTGATTCCTCCTAAAATTGCAATCATCTTGTAACTGAACTAGAGTTATTGATGCTCAAAACATGTCAAAAGGCAAAGCGTCACATTTCATGCATCTATTTTAATTCCAATAGCTATCCATTTACACCCCCCTTAGGACCGGCACATCTGTGTTGCTTGCGTACTTGCAATCACGTATTCCACCCGCACGGCCGATATTCCTCCAAAAATGACATTCACCTTAACCTCATCTGGAGTTAATACATTTTTCATAAACTTAAGAAATTACTCTAAGGCCAAGATAGAGTCATTTTATGAAATCCCTCCCGGCTCTGAGCACAGGAACTCTGATCATTAGCCAGCTCAACTCTCTGCCTGCTGTGACTACTTCTAAAGGTGAACAACATTACTGTAATTCTAACAGGAAGACTATGGAATGAGTCAAATAGAGTGATGATGCTGTTGAAAACCAGTTTCCGAGACTTCAAGAAAGGAATATTGCAGGCCTTAACCCTAAGCGCTTCTTCCATTCAGCGATGTTAGCAATGTTAGCTCTTCCCATTTAATGACTCTCAAATCTACTTCGAATATATCCTCTCCGTTCAAGCTTTTCAAATCAAAACTCCAACTCCCGAAATGTTCTCTGCAAAATCCAATACCCCCACACAGCAGCTATTTGAGCGGAAAAAAACACGAATGGATGGTCTATGGAATGGATGGGAAACTTCTCGGGCAAATCATTATAAGCAAGCATTTTGCCTAAGGAAATGAAATTGTGAGCGTAAGCATAAGATTATGAGAAAGCAGAAGTAAGGTAGGAGTAGTTACAAAAAATATCTAGTTTATAAAGTGATCTAATGGAAATAAATTGAGGAAACGTAAAAGAAAAATCATTTTAAAGGCTATTGAAAAATCTATCCTTAGACTGATGATTCGGGATATCGAAAAGTAAAAACTACGTTGAACAACATGACAATGATGAAGAAGAACATGATAGAGTCCATGGGCACACTTATTCATGCTTGAAGAAATACAATACTGTTCATAACAACTATCAACGACAACCACAACATATATTCACAAATAAATAACTCTTTGCTGGTATACCAAAATTTGATCATGGCGGGCAAAAGAAATTTCAAAAAACGAATATTCTCCATTTAATTTTGGCAGGAAATTTATTTAATATGACTTTAATCACTATTATGGGTTAGAAAAGTTTCTATAAAAGTGGAAATTCATATTAGAAGTATTGAAAGCACCTAGTAACGGTGTCTCTAGAATTAGATTCCAAAAGAGTGGGCTGCCTCGGCATAGTGAAGTGCAAAAATGCGTGTACCCTGGGGAGAATAACTGAGATAATTTCATTTCCCTAAAAAAAGCATACTTCGAGAATATGTTTAAAAAATTTTATCCCATATTTCGAGTAAAGTCGGATGCATATAAGAAAGCTTATATTCATTTGTATGCCTAAGATGCTGTCGAGCACGTTACAAGGAGAACGCCTTTTGTTTTCGTGCGTCTCGATTAGCGTCCCGGGACGAGTGGTTAGTGGTATCTGATGAGCGAGAGGAGGAGAGACTTGACTTTCTCAACATACTCAATTAGACCCTTTCTCTCCATCCCCGGGATCGAGCAAGCAGATGACTCCGGCCGGTGAGAAGCCCTCGCCCCGGCCCTCGGTCGAAACCGCGTCTGGACTCCGAGGCATTAATAAGAAGCGCCTCGAAACCGAAATAAAAAAATAAGAGAGAGATAGGGGTTTTGAGAGGTCTAAGGGTTTCGCTCCGAGGAGGTGCGGGCCGCATCCCTTCGCAAGGAGCGGCCTCCTAGTGCGGGACGCCCTGCGGAATAAGCAAGAAACTTCTGGGGAAAGATTTATACGTGAGGGTCGGAGACTGCAGGGGAAGGGAAGAAGAGTGGTATAATTAAGGAGGAATGCTACGTAAAGGAAAGAAGACGGAGAGGGAAGGGAAAACGGAGAGATGAAGACGAATCGGAGGGAAGGAGGGGAGACTCACAATCTTGAAGGAGCTAAGTCAACACTCGGGATAACAGTTTTTACCACTCCACACTTTTGGACGGGAGGAAGACCTGGAGATTCGACTCGGCCGCCATTGACCGAGGGGGAACCCGGGGGAAATTAAAACGAATGCTTCGCTTAAGGGTCGCTTCCTCGGTGTTGCATTTTCTTTCGGCTCCCTCCTATCCTTTCGTCCGCAAGGTAGGACTGGGGTGAAGATGTTCGGGTGGGGTGTGGGGGACTTAGCCGAAGAAAAGGGCAACTTGGAATCTCGAGCGCCAATTTGCCTACCCAACCTGAAATTTTTCCGCATTATCGATATCGATGTAGCCTTAAATGCGGCGGATCAAGCGAAAACACACGCGTATAAAACGTTGCACAGTAGACCGCGATAGAAGAGGCAAAAAATAAGTTTTTGTTTGAATTACAATGATAACTGTACCCTTAACTTTTGTTAACGAACTAATTGCAATATTCTTGCTGTTATCAAGAATAACCAATTGATATTTGAAGATATATTAGGAAGAAATAAAATGCGTGCAAAAAAATACTTTGTCCAAAAAGGCTCAAAACAAATTAATTTTTAAAAATGCAAACTTTTTACACTGTGAAGCTGCAATATCTGTAATGTAATAGAAATTATAACGGACGAATAAGTGGTAGTTAGGAGTGAGTTTGAAGAATGTCGAAAAAATTACTTGTCCACATTTTTTCCGTATCTGGACCAATATGATTTGAGAGATATTTATAAAACTACCTTTGGCAATGGGTTCAAATTCAAAATGAATAAAGGTTCAACAGCAGCAATAAATTCACCGGCAAGAAGAAAATAATGAGACAGGAAATAGCAGTATATATGATATCTATAGCTATATCGGGACCTCAGGCTATATAGCACCCTCTCAGGCAAAACAAAATAAAATTCATAACGGCATATGATTGATGCATGTAGTATCTATTCACAAGTGTACCTGGAAGTCATTATGATCTTCGATTATCACTGAATGTTATGAACCCTGAATATTATGTACATGCATATTTGAAGTTTTTGTGACTTTTTAAGAAACTAATATTTTTCAAAATAAATCGACGCACAGGGCCAAGAGTACATTAGATGATTTCTCCCATTAAAGAAAATGCACCGTGTGGTTCAACTACAGATATTACCGAAAAATTCAAAATATTCCATGAATTTCCTGCTGAGCGATAGGAAATGCAATACAACCATCGAGTTTTCTCATTATATGTCAATTAATCTGCATTGCTTGATTAAATTTTCTCGGTTCTCAAACCTGGTCATGAATACAGCCGTTTCCAAAGTTTCAACAGCTAACTCTGCCACTATCACCAACCCAAAGATGGTAGCAGATTTAGCCATCGGAACGTTAGCAGCGGCTGTTTTCCTGACGCGGTTAAAAACGCGAGAAAATTTGACCAAAATCCCTCGCCGGATAACACCAAATACTTCATCGTTTGTATTTGTTATAAATTATATCTTTGAGAAAGCAATAAGGTACAATTATATATAAACACGAAAGCTTCAAAAATATTTTCATCAGTAAGTAAGCAGCAACAGCAAAAGTTATGGACTAAGAGGGTAGTTATAATTCTAAATCAAAGGCCATATCTGACAATTGGCAAAAAAATCCTTAAATTGACCAGAAAGGGTACTTACAACTCGTTTTTATTCCATAGGGAAAAATGTGGAAAGACAGAGTGACACCAAAAATATTGTTTTTGTATATTATAGAAAAATGTTTATATTATATAAAAATATTATTATAAAATATGACAGCAGAAATACTTGAGGTCATACATATATAGATGGGGTGATGGCGGGAAATTATGCAATGATGTTTTTTAATTAAATTTGTATCCCTACGCACAAAATGATGTCACAGCTTAAAACTATATATCATTTCTATATCAAAGAAATAAAGGCTCTGAACAACTGCGCATTACTCATTTTGCTTAGAGATTGCTGCCTCAGTGGTGAAAATATCCCGCATTGTATGATACGGGTTTACATCCACGGCGTTAAACGAGGCAATTCAAATCGATTTGAACCATTCATTGAATAATGCATAACTGAGACTTTCCGATCACGCGTTATCGCCTCGCTTCAAAAGCTTAAAGTAAAGGTCGCGCTGTTAAAAAACTATGCCGGGCGAAACGGGTCACAATATTGCACAAGAGTCAAAGCAAGTGGGTATCAATGTTGACACGCTGGACATCTAATTTACTGGAGCAGAAGAATTACCCTTTGTCGCTTTGGAATGTTATCGTAACAAAGGAGATGGGTGGCAAAAAGTTCAGCTTCCGAGTGGGGTGAAATAGTTTCCATTCCAGAAAATAAAAGAGAGGTGGCATCTAAATAAAATAAATAATCCCATTTTGGCAAATCACGATGCTGATTTTTCTAGAAGCCAAAACAAGAAAGATAGAAAGAGCTTCAATTACAGTTGAACCGATTTCGATGGAGTTTTGATGTAGAGAAATTCTACGGAGTTGGGAAAAACTAATTATTAAAGAACAACGCACATAATAGCAATAGAAAAACTTTAGGCAAAGATTAAAAAAAGTAGATGGCTCGAAGGCTGAGCAAAATATGGAAATTTTAACCTTAAGTGGAAATAATGTCTCGTAAAATAAATCAAAAACAGCATTTATATACAAAAAATATTTCCACACGGGCATCTTTCCAAGAGAAAATCATTTGTCGATAAATTCTAAATTTATAACAGGAGTAGAAGAAATAATAGGACTCAAAAGTCAAATCGCTTCCATAGTTTCTTTTAAAAATACGTTCAACATTTTCGACTCAATGTCAAGTCAAATTTTCTTCTCGGGAATGAGTTTTATTTGCAAATTATTCGTAAAACGTTAATAAAAGCTACATAAAAATGTATCAAAATTCCGACCTTAAAATATAATCAGTTGAGGCAATTAATGCAAAATGACAAAACAAGGGGAAACAAAAAAGAGAACTGTTATTTCTTTTCAATTTTAAAGGAAATTGGGGTTCCAAATGATCAATAATATATTAATTAAAATCGAAAAAGTATGAAAACGAGCAAACACATGAAAAATAAAGCACCTATCAATCGCATCTGTCTAATAATCATCAGAGCCACAAAAGGGAAACCATTCATCAATTTCAAAATTACGAAATCTGCGTATATTCGACCAATCTTAATACCATTTATCAAAAAAACCAAACGCCGGTTCTTTCCATTATAGAGAAAAAGAAAAAAAATTTCCCCGCACAGCCATCGAATAAGGGAATAAGGGTAATTTATGAATTTTTATAGCCGCCAGTTGGCGCTAATGAATGATGAAGGCTTTCTCTTGACTGGGTCAATGGGAGAGGCAAGAGGGTACACGATAAACGATCTGAGATTGAGAATGGATAAATCTGAATGTAATTTATGATTCTATCCATGCAGAGGTTTGACTCATTGTATGGAAATATAAAGCGAGGAAGCTGAGACTCACAGTAAGTATTGAAATGAAGAAGAGATAAATTAATAATACGCTGAGATTTATAAATAAGCCCACACAAAAAAAAATTGAGGAAAACGAAAAAATTCGTGATAAAAAGGACGAACGGACCGCGGTGTTTACAATTACACTTTGAGTGTATATACAAATGTATGGAAAGCAGGGGCTTGGTAATGCGCTGGGAAGGACATCACAATAAGACCGGATTAATGAAAAAAGCTGCGAACACATAATTGGGTACAGAAGCGGAGGGATGAAAGGAGAGGAAGGGGGAGGGATGGCAAGGAGGGAAGAGATTGGGGGACGGAATGGCAGAATTCAATTAACAACGGTCTGGTGATCTTGTTCATCAGCAGCGGTGCGTAGAAAATTAAAGTTAGCGGAGAATCATTAGGGATGCTTAAAGAATGGGTTTTGGAGATTGGAAAAAAATTCCAAGGTGAGAGAATGGAGGAGGGATTTGCAGGGAGTTTGGAAATTAAGGGAGCGGAGCGTGGCTCGAGAAATCGAAGGATCGCAGGAAACGGAAGAGAGCATTCGGTCGGTCGACAATTCGACACTCGGAAAAACTGGTGTGAGAAATCTGCAAAAAGCAGATGTCTCAAAGTACAACAATGCCGTTAAGCAGCTGCCGACGCTCAAAGTGCACCTAATTAGGCACATGCTGCATCCTAACGACACACCTCAGCAACGAAAGGCAAAAACTTTCATGTAACTCGTTAATTTCCCGGAAAAATAAATGATCAATGAGCAACTCTCCGGACTTGAATACGGCAGCTGTAACGATTCGCAGTCTTGGTAGGCTAACTTCTATCAATCATATTAACAATAGTCCAAATCCCGTCCCAGAACATATTCAATAATCCCAAATAGTCCGAGATGTCAAATTTATCTGAATGGCCAGGTGACTATGTCGGGCAAGTTGTGTTGTGGTATTAATATTTCGGTCACCGTAATAAGAACTAACATCTTGGGTCATTGTGTGTTGAGATCAATTCAAATAACTGAGAGGCCAAACACCATAAAGCTACGTCTGCTGAAACTAGATATAACTACACTAAAACTTTAGTTCTATCACATGTTGTACATGTAGTTCTACCTTCTGTAGCCCTCAAGGCTACAATAGTAAAGTGAGACATTCCATGAACAACGGTAAGGTCACCTTTCTTTGAAAACACGATTCGTAATAGTCATTTAACTGCAAACAAATTTCCATGGCAGTGGAACAGATGATGTTCTTCCCCGTCGCTTCTAAGCACATAGTTGTCATCCGATCCCACTATACTCGATGTTCAGTGACCTAAAAATATCATGAAATTCAATCTGCACAACTACCAATTATTTGAAAATTGATAATAATTAACTTCAATGGAAAATTACTTTGACTAGTTTTAAATTATAAGACTTATTATTACATTCTGCTTTGGATACAGAAACACTGAATAAAAAAAAATACAATCACTATTCGTATTTTTCACAATTGCCTAGCAAGCATGCATCTCACAAGCAATGTTCACTCAAACTGCGCCTAATATAATTTAGATGCCAGATAATTAAAATTTGCCTACAAAACAAAAATAAAAAAATTTCACTCACGATAGTAAGCATACATTTATCAAAAAATATTCCACCAAGTCATTAAGGGAGCGTCTTACTATATGCTAGAGGCGAAGATTTTAGCGGCGTAAAAAAATTTAACGACAGCATTGAATACTGGGGAAAATACATTATGAAACCGAGAAATTGGGAGAATATTAAACGGGTGGTGGCAGAAAAGAGAAAGGCTCAGATGAATTTAATATGCACTTCTCACGACCCAAACAATTTTTACCGGCATATCTAAATTTTGAAAAATGGCTAAATAGCAGAACTTTAATTAGCATTTATCCTGGCCCTTATAAACCTCTGAGAAAAATTAAACGTGTTAAACTGGTGAATCCTAAATATAAAGATGACAATGGATATGAATTTATAATTCTGTTATTTAAAAATGAATGGTAAATATTCAGTAAATGCACTAAATGAAACTTTGATTTAACGCTAACTAACACTAGCTGACTCTGTTATTAAAAAATACCAAAATTACTGAGGTCTCATTAAAAAGCTACGTACACCTAGTGACTTATTTTTCTAATAAGTGTTTCACATTAATATTACTCATACTACTTCTTATCGCAGGCTCTTACGATAGAATTGACGGAGAAAAAATACACACCATTCCGAAGAGAGCTGAATAGTGCTCAGAGGGACTTTTAAATTTCTCAGTTGGTATTACGACTCAAACAGAATATTTTCCTCTACGCTACTCGTGAAACACACCAGTATATCAGGAAACGTGACGGAATGTTCAGAAAAAATTTTTTAGACTTTGCTATGATAGCAATTTAACGCCTATATTCACGGAGCCCTTCACGTTGCGCTTATGGTCACCAATTAAGCAGTAAAATAGTTTGACTGTTTGGGTAAAAACAATGAACAGCTTGGATAACATTGTTTCCATCATAATAGTAAGCATTTAAGTAAGAAAATGTTAAATACTAGGATTAAATTAAATTACTACGGTTTTATCAGCGATGGCATTGTAAATATCTATACTGGAGCACCTCAACATAAACATAATTATTAGCCACAACACGATGCGCATAAACATACATCCAGTACTGAATATAACAACATTAAAGCCTACATTTATTTTTTTTATTTGACCTTTGTGTCCTCCAGGACTAATAAAAGGTTAGTCATGAGTTCTTTTCATACACTCTACTGTCAATTATTTAGAATCTATTGAATATGTTCGTTGAAACTCCCTTCGCTTACGATTACCCACTATTAGTATTTCCAAACAAATACATCATTAATACTTTTTATTTCTTCTTCTAAGTGATTTTAAATCTTGCATATGCTATGTTACTGCATTAAAAAGTTTAGGATTCATCAATATTATCTTATTATCACCACAATTATTAAAACATTTTGCTACTTCATTGCTATGTGCATTCCTCTTTCCTATTTAATGAACATTCATTCACAATTTTTTAAACTATATAGTACAATATTTGTCTTATAACACATTGAAGGTTGTCAATGTTTCAATTGGCAGTATTTACTGGAAATTATAAATATTTTTTGTGAATTAATTATAAATATATTTTGTTTCACAGACCCCGATTTTCTTATCTGTTCTACGATTAAGCAATTTCACCATCGACTAAACGCATGTTGTCTACACCAGCAAAAATCCAATCAAGGCATTTTCGAAATCTCCGCTATTAATGATTCTCAAATAATTTTGATTACGTCTCCACTTAATGAGTGGTAAATCTAAATTCACGATTTGATTCTGAGGAATCCGAACATCAAGTCTGGTTTTGATATTATGCCACCTTAAGAGGAGCTTTTTTGCTTTGAGTAGCGATTATAGCCTCTCCTTTCGAATGCTAAGCGCGCATCATTTGCAGGAACACCGGATGAGGCGCTGTCTACAGTGCGCTATTGTTTTATTTTTTTCCAAAAACCTCGACATGCTTTCATGCCTGCGCAAGTGCCATTGAAAGCACCGTTATCCTAATTACCACTCGGTGCAACGGCAAGTTGTATCTGACGCCTCACGATAGCGAAAGGTCTAGTTGGCGAGATATGGAGCAGAAGATGCCGATGGGACGTCATTAGCAGGAGAGGATGGCATCGATCCAGCTCGCGGGGGGGGCGTTGTTGGGTTAGGAAGCAAGGTGGGCAAAGGACGGAGCGACACGGGAATTATTCATCGCGCATCCTATACTAGGAAATCCTAGAATTTATGCGAGTACCTTGTTTAGGTAAAAGCGGTGATTGTAGTGATACAAACATTTTGTCTTCAATAATTTGCCTGAGCCTCAATTTCGAAATCTTTTTGAGATACTCGCGAACGCTGAGCAAAACAGTATCGTGAGTGATGTTGAACGCGATAAAAAAGCGGAAGTGTTAACAAAAGCGCCGTCCTACGGTATTAACAAAAGAGAAATGTAATGCGACGCGATAAATATTCATCCGGTGGAAGGCGCGTGAAAGAGGCGGGCAAGGGAGGCGTATATTCTGGCTACATATTCATGACGCTATCACAGATCACTTTAGGCCGGAGAAGCAAAATTGTGTACGCTAGTACTATAGGCTTTGTTTCAACGCGTACCGTGCATTTTGCTATTGGATAGATTAAGTATTCAAAATACTTATTTAAATGTCATTACTCGAATTTTGATATTTTAAAATCCCTATAGTTCATGTATATTGGAGAGTAATCCAATGAGCACGATTAGAGTCTATAGCCCTTGTGAAATTTGTAGCCAAGTGATGACTGATTGATTTCATCAATATATTTCCAATCATTATAGCGTACAAACTCATAAATCACTAGTCAAGAGCTTTTTATGAATAGTTTATTACCTTCACAAGGGATAAATGTGGAAAAAATGGAGTAAAGTTACAAAGCTGGATAGATATAAATACGAATTCAGGCACTTTTTTCATTTTTACAAAAAAGCGGCGGAGTTATTTTTATATTCAAATGCGAATATTTTCAAGGCAATATGTGTGCATGCATTACTGCAAAGGTATATGCTAGAAGGAGTTTTTAAATACTCCCCAAGTTTAATGCTCGTTGTACTTCTAACTACACTCGAATCATTACTTTAAAAACTATATATTCAAATTTCATTAACCTGAGGTCCTGTTGGGTGACTTTTAAACTTAAAAAATCAAGAATGATCATTGATTCCAATAATGTTTTAGCAACCATTGAAGATTCTTTCCGCTGGTGGATATTTTGGCTGAAGCTGAAGCCATAGCAGCTAAAGGATACAGTAATACGCACTAGACTCAGCTTAAATTGCTACGGATATAGGAATGTTTTTTAATTGATTGTTTAGGGAAGGAAGTGAGAAGGCGGCGCGGTACATGCTAAGCATCCAGTCGAAGATGGGCTAATTTATTTTGCACGCCAATCGCTCGCTCACTTAGAAGACACTCAAAGTTGTAGATTCACGTTTTAAAATTATGGAAATTTGACGGCAGTCTTCTTTCTTATTCACCTTGACGCCACTCAGCGGAAGGCCTCCTTCTTTCACCTCCTAAAACATCGGATTTTGCCGAGTAATATCTCTTCCACCGATCGGATTCGATATTCCCGAAGAAATGATCTCCGACGGCTCAGAAGGGCGGATTCCTTTCGGCCAAAAAAACGGATGGGGGCCCCCTTGTGTGCAAACGTGTGTATGTGTGTGTGTTTTTCTTCGCGGAGACGCAACTGGAGGCTTCCCGAGAGTTATCCAGACGTAATTCCATCCAATTGTACGCGCTCGAGGGGGAAATTTTTGTCGGCAGCACATCCCGCTTCCCCACTCCCTCCTCAACCCTCTCTCTCCTCTCTCCCTATCTTAGACTTATCTCTTCTCTCGTCTTAAGCCTTTCCGAATCCTTTTATTGAATCCTTTCTACCTCTCTCTTCAAACCCCTTCTCTCCCCGTCTCCGTCTTTTTCCGCCTCCTCGACTTCAACGCTCTCTTTTCCTCTCCACGCACTTCCGCCCTCTCCGCCTCCTTAAGATCCCAACCCTCTCCCCCTCACCCTCCTCAGGAACATAATCCGCTCTTTTCGATGAATCGATAGGGAAATATTTTCCCTCGTCTCTCTCTCTCTCTCTCTCTCTCTTTCTTTCTGTCGCTTTCTCTTTTTTCCTTCATCCCACCCAAAATACTCACTTTCGCTCGAAAGATATTATTTTTTTCCTCCTCCCAACCCCCGAGCTCACGCACAACATTCCGCATGGATTGACTGGGATTATCCCCGGAAGGAATGAAAAGCCCGTTTTCAACATTCCGCGACTCTTTTCCTTAAGGTATTTTTTCATATCATTCGGAAGATTTTTTTAACACAATTACCAGGCGACTGTGTTTATTTCATTTTGCTGAGTTTACGGGCAGCCACTTCTTACAACAGAGAAAGCGGGAAAGTATTTCTTAAGTCCTGCGGTCGGTAGCTACGCTTCTTAAAACCCACTGATATTTAAATATCCTCACGTAATATTGTTTCACAGTGCTTTGGCAGGAAATTAATGATAAGCAATCATCGCATAAAAATGAAAGAGACTTCCAAATAATCGGATATATCACAAGGAGGATAAGCAGATATAGAGAGATGAAATAACAAAGATCCTCGGCTGATTCAGGAAATAGCTGCATCATAAATAGAGCAAATATGATTGATAGTGTCACTTCTAACAGAAATGAAAAAATCAACGAGATGTCTCTAAAGATAAAAGTTTCTAAATCTGGAATCCGAGTTTCTTAATGATCACCGTAACGTCACATTCAGAGAAATAAAAAAGTACGGCTTAAAAAGTGTTCAACCAATAAGTTGTAACTGAAATTTTCTCGACAGTAAAGTATCTGAAGAAGTTGGCAAAACTTTCAAATATTACGATGAAAATCAATGGTGCCCGTAATAAGTAAAATTAAAAAGCCAGACTAATTAACCGGAAGGACATATAATTTCAGCAAATACTTTTTTAATTAATAAAAGAAATAGCAATGACAATATTGTACACCCGAGTTTATGTGGAGCCAAATTTAGGTAGTTTTGTAAATAATATTATCATTTGTGTCAAGTACTAGCGCATAATAAGGGTAATGAAAGTGGACAATCAGTAATATTATGAGTAATTAGGTAGCAATTCAATGGAGTTGCTGATTTTTACATGACATGAAATGAGGAAAATAACTTCATGAAAATAATATGCATGAATGGGATTGACATTTGCGAGAACAAGAGCTTACAGTCACGTTCCGAATCCGGGCCCCATGCGTATTGTGGGTTGCGGAGTGCAATGGGGCAAAAGCTCTCTCGCCCATTCTTACTAGGAATATGGCATATTGTGTGGGGGGTTTCCCTATACTAAAAAGTAAATTATGCACTCCACCATTTTTTCTATACCTTTGGTGAAATATCATGTGAAATGAAAATACCATCCAGTTTATTATATTACATATCATATTTACGTAAGTATTATAACAAAAATAGTCGATAGAAAAAGAGATGTTGATTTACACATCCATTCAATTGAATTGGTAAATACGAAAGAATGTACTGCATTTAATTATATGATAGAAAATGATTTAAGATTTAATATTTAAGAAGCATAACTTTCAAAAAAAGATACACCTTTCTCGTAAATTCTGGAATACGCTATGGGCCAAACATTTAAGTACCTAATTACCTGCTCTGAAAACTCTAAGAAGTCGACTCTCTGAAAACAGAGAATAATTCAAACTTGAAACACATAAAGCATTTGAGCCCAATATACTTTCTCTTGTGGAGTAAATATTTTGAGAATCGACCTGCGAAAATTTTTTAGAGTCCCTCTGCTTCAGCCTTGGAAGAGGTTCCCTCTCGAGGAAGGTTATATTCCGGCATATTCCATAACGGCGCACCTTCTAAATGTCTGGAGGAAAATGCAGCTAATAACATTCTTTATTTCTAAAATGAATTTACAATACGCACCGAGGAATACAATACAATAAGCTACGTGTGTTAATTCTTCGTGAGAAAACCTTGAAAAATATAATTAGATCGCCTAAAGAATGAACTCCCTTAAAAAACAAATAAAATTTCATAAATATCCTTCTAAATACAGCCATATCTACCGATGCATTAGACAGATAGCTATCAAAAATGCAGAGACAAAAAGAGATATTATACCTTGTACCAGATACTGCTTCTTTTCCATTTTATGAGGAAGCGGCAATTGTAATGAAAAATGCAAAGGCTTAATTGTTTTATGACAAAAACGCAGCAGATACTATGTACAGACTGTATAATAGTCACTTAAAAATGAACTTGGAATGCTCTATGACAAAAGGCACGACCACCTTATTTCAGAAAGGCATGTGTTTTGTAATTTAAAGGCTGTATTATAATCAAATTTACTGTTTAATTGTTAATTTAAAATTAAACTGGAATTTTCTATGAGAAAATGTATAATTACATTATTTCTGAAAGAGATTTTTTTCAAATTAAATTTTGAAGACTTTTTTAAAGATCTGTCTTCTTCCAATAAATATTTAGTACTCAAGTGGAAGACGTAAAATGACAATAAGTTGTTATACACATATAAAATAAAATTTATTAATGGATTATAAATAAAGGTTTTTCTACTTAATATACTTAAACGTATTTTTGTTAATTTAAATGGTTGACTAAAGCATTGCAGCTAATATCAAATTGATATAAAAATTTACTTATTGCCAAAAAAGATCCATCTAGTTATTAAGTGCTTTGTAGTCGTAAGTAAAGACATAAATTTCTTAGGTAAGAAGATGATAAGCGGACTAAACTTTTTCGCAAAACAACAGCAAATATAATCCTATGTCACCAATAGTAGTTATACGTTATTTCCGGGACCGTCTATTTTATGGTTCTATTCTCATTCACCGATCTCCAAAGTGTTTTCGTTATAAGTCATTTACTCAAGTAGGAATGAGAACTATAGTGATTTTTCTCCATATTTTTTATAAAAATAATAATATCTCAATATTTGTACTTACTGATTAACAGGCATAGTCCTTCCTTTAATTAAATAAACATGTAATGTTTGAAAAAATGCATAATTCCATTCCCGGATCTGGAACTTTGTCTATCGGGATGCAGAAAGTTACTCAATAAGAGGCCTGGACATTTGCATCCGGAGATTTATACTCTATGATTCAAGGACTTGATATTAGCACTCAACCAAATGATAATGCCGGTCTGTTCAAGTGATGTTGACAAGGTAGAAACCACTGAAGTGAATTTGACAATGTGTGCACATTTGTTTTTTTGATAGGATGGCCAAACATCAGACGAAAATTTCAATACGAGTAGAATGTGGCAGTACGGATTCACGTCATATAACTGAAATTTTAGTTTTAAATATAACCTTTTGAATAAATCAAACAAAAATTGAGTGTTACAAAAAAAATTTTTAATGTTTACATCTAAATAAAGACTTCACGGTATTTAAGCATACGTCAAATGCAGTTGCATTTGGATACTCTGTACGTAAGCACAACTACTAAAATTTAAATTTGTATTCACTAGCAACAACTCGTACAGTTAGCAAATAGTTTACTAAAATTTGGAATGACATAACAATTCCCCGTTGTATAAATCATTTGTATATTTATTTCCCTTTTCCATTTTGCAACAGCATACAGAATGGTTTTTGTGTTTTGTTTTTAAATAAATATTGAATTGAGATATTAATTGAATTACCCGCTACTGAAGTGGGTCATCGTTTCATTGCAAATGAGGCCATATTTGCACGGGCCGACCTCGTTTTCCTCTCTAGCTGTAAGGCTCTCTCTCTCTCTCTGTCGTTCCTCCTTTCTTAGCGCAAAACCACTTGAGCCATTCATTATTTACTCCCTTTAGCTCTCTCCACATCTTTTCCCATTTCACATGCTATCAAAAATCTTCTTCCTCCATTCCTTTACCCTGCCTAACAAACACCCTCCATTCTATCACAGATTTCAAGAGCCTCTTGCGTCTCAATACATCCTCGAGTCGACCCTTACTAGATCCTCGAGAATTCCACCAATTACATTTATTTGCCAATTCGATATAACAACTCCGCGTTTGTCATTCTCTTGTTCTTTATCCATTCCCATATCTCTCGTATCTTCGTCCTTCTTAGAACCAGCATCGCAAAAGCTACCGATCCACGCTCATCCTCTTTGCTAAAAAAAAAAAGTATCAAAGCCGTACAGATTTTCACGCAAGATGGGTCTCATCCTTTCTTCGCCTTATTCCTTAGAGCTTCCATCATCCTTTCATTAATCATTTTATTTTTTTGGCGTGCCAAATGTTTCCCTCAACTCCTTTGCTCTCAAAGTAAGCTTTACAATGTATTATACCAACGCATTCAAATTTCCTGTTATGCTCCAATTATGTGCGTCAATTATTGCTGCGGGGCGATGATATAGTCTAAAAAACCGCCGATATCCCATTCCATGAAATCAAGGAACCCCATTCAATATCAATTACGTTGAAACGGTCAAGAGCTTAAAGACATGGAAACAATAACCTTCTCCGAGGGACATGAGGACTAATGTATGGTTATCTGAATGGTCTTCTTACCAACTAAATTATAAGCTCTCTACCAAACTTCATTAACAATTTCATTTCACGAAAAACATGCCATTTTACAATTCTTTACACAAGTTTATGGCGAAATAACTGCAAGATTTGCTGGTGCTTGAGCGTCAAAGGTCATTTTTAGGCTTAAATTGAGAGATAAGTGAAGGCAGTTTGGGTAAGACATCTTCCCAACTGGAAATCGATGAACATGGTCTCACTTTAAAGATATATATGTCACATCTTCCGAAGCTACCAACATATCAGCCCCTAACAGAAATACTTTCCGAGATATTTTCCAAATAATACCAGATTTTCTGAATCACAACAAAATCTTCCGATGGAAAAGATTTTAATACCTTACAAGAGAAAAAATAAAGTCAAGTTAAAGACTGATATCGATATATTAATTAATTGTTTTGAGAATTTATGCAATATAAAAGTAAATAAAGGAATTAGTTACAGGATTTACTTTGTGGAAGTTATACTTAGCAAACCAAATAAAATGACTGACCTGAAGATGAAACGAAGTGTCTAAACATTGGTCGCGCTATTAAACCTCCGGAGGAATTAACAAAGTCATTTATTTTGTCCGTTAAATAAAAAATTGTACCATTAATTTTACATTATTTACTAATGCTTTCTATAGCTACTGAAATCAACTAAAAAACTCGAATTTTGCCTCCTTAATGACTAGAGAAATGTCTTGCTCCAACCACCTTGGCTCGTTATACTTATGGTAGCACTAATATTTATATTATAAGCAGAACAGTAAAAAAGAAATCATGTATGTAAATAGAACGGACACCGATTATGAAATCATCAATCCTCAATCAATCATCCTTCAATTTAGTAGATAGCCCTTGTTACTACAACCCTAGTTCACCCTGGAACCAGGTAGGGGTGTTTGACCTACAAGAGCGGCAGTATATTGACTAAGCGTTCATCGTCTGTATCGGTCATTTGATGAAATACAAACGTCCGACTCCGCATTGCCTTCTGATTTGATATTATCTGACAATTAGCACTATGGCCGCACAGAATAATAGGCACTTAGGCAGTACTCTACAAGTCATTAAAGCAAACGGTGCGAAGTTTCTATTGGTTCCGCGGAACGTTAATAAACCACAAGGTGCTCAAGTAGGAAGAAAAATTATTGTCAGATAAGAAAGTAACAAGAAAGCTATAATAACTCTTTCTTACACTTCAAAGGCACGTTGCTACTGGAACCGATAGCACTAAGTTAGAAACATTGACCCACAAGTTTTGAATATTGAAAAGATATCATAAAGCAGGGCCAGATAATATCTTTTCTAAAAGCGCCATCGCCGCACTCCCTCAAATACGGCTCGGTATCTTGAATTCCGAGGAAGATAAGAGTAGAACTGCCGCAATCAAGTATCACCATAATTGCAACTTTTTCTCCGGTAAGCAATATCGCCAGTCTGATACAGACGAAAGTCCTCTAATGACTACGAAGCGAAGAGCCGGCTTTTTTGTCTCCAAGATTCAGTTAGTCCCGAAAATCCGCCGAATGTCCAACCCTCGACTGGTTTCCCCTTTGAGTCCTCGCTAACGAGGTGAGCCAAGGAGAACGATCCCTTTCGAGGAAATCGATTTCCGTTCTGCGCCACCAGAGGGAGCTTTTGTTGCGTCCGCTTGGCGTATACATATAACAGTCTGTAGGAGTCTGATAGCTTTAAACTGCTTCCCAAGGACCTCGATCGTAACGTATTTATCATCCAAAACCAACGTATTTATTTGTGGAGCTATAATTCATTCAAAGAGCCTTCGTTAATTCGAAGCCCGTATTTTTATACGCTATCACCTTGGTCGAAAAAGCCGGTATAATGGCTCCCGGAAATTTTTCCGACCAAAATAACGTCGTGAAAAATTCCGCTCATTATGTCACGTCCATGGCCATTGTGGTCTGATTCCTCGAGGCGCATGACCTAACAATTCCGCATATCTTTAATTTTGAACGCGAAAAACACTCATCTACGCATTTCCAAGAGCAAAGGATTTTGCTCGAGTCTCCTGTCCATTAAAAGACGCTGGTGGAACACACTTTAAGCTCAAGAGACGATTTCGAGACAAAAGAAGAGCGCCAAGGCGAAACACGAGTCAGTGGAGTGCGTCACGGGGGTTGAGCGAGAGGGTGGGAGGTTGAGGAGAGGAAGGAGGGGAGGGCTCGTCTGGAAGGAAGGAGAAAGGGGGGCGTGGTGGAAATGCGAATTCTTCAATTTGTAAAGGGATGGAGATGGGAGGGCTGGTTACCTGGAGGTGGCGTTGTGGGGTGGATTCTGGAATTCCCGAGGAAGAGGGGAGGGGGAAAGGAAGAGGTATTGTTGTGTGCGAGAGGAAAAGATTCGGATAAGATGCAGATTAAAAGCAAAAGGTAAGGAAGGAGAAGGGTAGGCAAGGAAAAAGTCTTTTATTCTGGACGCCTTCGCGGGAAAATGCGAGGAGGTTGGATCATAATGAGGGTGTGGAGGAGGGTGGTTGGAGGGGATTCCGGCAGGTCTTCACCCGTGGGGATACGACTGGTAAAAGAAGGACAGGGAGGGAGAGGGTTGCAAAAGCACAATACGAAAGGTAGGCTGTAATTAATATAAATGTTTATCTTAAATGAGAGAGCGCATGAAGGAAAATTTACACAATGCACTGAAGTGTACTCAAAATTAAACCATGGCTTGAGATATTTAAATGAGGAGCAGGGAATGTCGGAACGATATTCAGAGAAGTAGCTGAGGGAAATACTAATGAGAAAAACTCACGGTGAAAAATTGATAAGCCATGGCAGGGACTAATTGAGATACTCAAGTCACAGAGAATTTTCTCTAGCCTTTGAAAGATATAGATACTGTCAAGGTGATCTGCAAATAAAATTCTTCGCGCCTGTGCATAAAATCCTTTGTGAATCTCATGTCACCATCAACGCGGCTAAAGCCACGGATGAAGTCGATATTATAGATCCTCGCCACTCGGCGTGAATACGAGGCGTTTAAGTTTGAATCCCATTTTCAATGTATCATTTTCCATGTAATTTTTGTATTTATAAAATGTTTATAACACTAGTCTGCCATCTCATCTGAGCAATAAATGATCCCCTTCAGATATTTACATATGATAGTTCATGATAATAATAATCCACCGGTATTTTCTCATAATATTAATTTCGTTAATAATAACATAGTACAAAAGAGAAAAAATGGAAACGCGGTTTTTTTACGGTCTCAATGAGCAGGACAATGAAGAAGACAATTTTTGATATTGGAAAATCAGCTACATTTGATGGCATGAATATTATCGTAGTATTATATGAAAGTATATTGCGATTCGTTTTCCTTCAATAATGCAGTTAGGCATTAAAACATTGGATATCGTCATTACTACAGGTTCACTGGATTTAAATTGTAAAGATTGCCGCTGACGAGGTGAAAATATATAGCCTCGTGAGCATTGAAAATCAACCTATTCTTACTTATAGATAGGGCGCTTATTAATCTAAACTAGATGAAATACTATAAAAACTAAGATAAAACCTGAATTTGTATACAAAATATGTGATTCTTCAGTAATTAGACAAGTAACTGTCCATGGAGAGCAAACGAGTATTCACACGTCCTCCCGCGCCGGCTCAATTGAGAATATCAAGCTCGCTCATGGAGAATACACTATTATAGCCTATTGTCGGCCTCATTGACAAACTACGTAGATTCACACACACGATTTTGGGTCTTTATGCTAAAAGTATTGGTTCATGGTCCAAGAACGTTTACATCAAAACTAGTACCAAGGAGAGAGGAAGTAAAAAAGGAAAATTTTTATTTTTTTAGAAGTGGAAATGGCGCATCCTCTCATGCAAAAAAATAATCAGTTTTTTGCCTCTCCAGTTAGTGTAAAAAATGTGTGTAAAGTGCTCTTGTTGTAAAGCTAAGAAATCTTTCATGGTGAATAGACAACTGCGGTGTTCAGAGGATAAAGCTTCAAATAAAGCAACAGTCTGTGAAAACATAGGTGTGGAGCTTAGTATTGTCTACGTCAGAAGCATTAACTGTTGGAGAAGTATAGAAGTAGGAAAGGCAAGAATATTTCAAAATCTAGTGCTGGAGAGGGGTGCAGAAGATTAAATGGATGAATAAGATAAGAAATGAAGAATATTACAAAAGAGGATAAGAGAAAATGAACCGATGGAGCACTACTCAGAAAATAAAAACCAGATGGATTGGACTCAACATGAGTCACAATGGGGTTTTGAAGAACCTAATTGAAAGTTAAATAAAAGAGAAAGTCAAAAGAGGACAAATGGATAAATATATTGTACAAATTAAGAGAAAGTAGATAAGAGGAAGTATCAGTAAGTATGAAATCTGGTATTATACAGGAAAGGATCAAGGTCTATAGTATTTCCCTCTTAGAAATGAGCGGTCGATGATGATGTGGTTTTATGAATTTGGTCAACGCTACCTTAAAATCTCAGCTTACGATAAGATCATTTTGCGCTAAATTTGGAATGAGTTCTTCAGTTATAAGAGTTTGCTTCTTTCATTTGGCCTTGCAGAGAGGATGGATTGCGAGAAAGGAGTGAATGGTTGGGGAGCAGGTTTGGGAGATGGGAGTTGATGGCTGTGGTGGAAGAAACTCTGATCATAAGTTATATAAGTCTACTCAAGAAAGGAGGTTAAGACCAAAATAACTCATAAATATCTCATATCTTAGAGGTAAACGAGGTATTCATATCCATTTTAAAATGAAAAACAATGGTAACTTTCCACACAGAATATTTAATGATTGCCGATCATGGTTTCAGCACCTAGTGCCATTATCAAGGTACAATTTTTCAAAACACTCCACTATATACACTGAATGGGAGGGGGAAGGAAGTCAGAGAGAGAGGGGGGTTTGATAGGGGGAGGGAAGTGAGACGAAGAAAAGCCGTTGATGGTGAAGGTCAGGCAGCATTATCACGGAGTTGTTGGACACAAGGGGGGACAGGGTTCAAAAGAGGTGACCTGTCATTAAAAACCACATCATTGAATAACTCAGCCGGGCTTTGAGCAATTTCATATTTCTCAAAGAAATCCCACTTAGCCCCTTTGTCAAAATGGTGTAAAACAGTCACGTCAAAATTTCTAAAATGATTAAAATCACACAAATGTTTAGCAAAACAGGATTTATCGTCACCATTAATAAAACTTAACCTATGCTCCTTCACTCTGTCCTTAAATTCTCTGCCTGTTTGGTCAATGTAATTCATGACACATTCATCACATTTCAATTTGTAAACGTCACTCCTGCCTACAGGGTCATACCAGTCTTTTGAATTGAATAACATTCTTCCGATTGTCACAGGGCTATAAAATGAAACATTAAACCTATCAGCTGGTACAATTTTCTGCAATTAATATGTCAAATTACCAATATAAGAAAGTTTAACCCAGCGATTTGGGAGGGAGCTAAGAGCAAATTTGAGCCTGATATGCTTTTATATAAACGAGGTATGTAAGAACTACGGCATTTTGGGAAATAGTAACGATAGAGAGCCATTTATGTTAACCTAGTAGAAAATATTAGGCTCTTTCACTCTGCCTATCCAGAAGGTAGGGCAAAGGAATAGTTTTATTTTTGCGTTTCGGACGATTCTGTGGGACTAAATGTCCCAGGAATCCCAACCTAAGCCTGTTATCAGGTCCGGTGACCAGACCAACAGAATTTGACATACATACATGCCCTGGGTGGTAAAAAACCCACCCAGGCGGGACTTGAACCCGCGACCCCAGGAATAGGCGTCGAGGACTACCTCTCCGCCAACAGGGCTCGGAATTAATGTATACAATGCTGCGGACCATTGACGGCCGATTGAGAGAAAATCGACGTCAAAGTTTGCCATCCTAGCGGTACAAATGGGCACTCACTGAGACACAAGGCCAAATCAAAAGGGCGTAACGGTTACAGTGGGGTGAAGTAATCAATTAGAAGGGTATCAAGAAAAAGATGCCGGGCGTAAATCTTCCCCAGAGCCTGGTCGAATTTTTCACGCAATATTGGTGTCCACATATCCATAAATATTTCATAAACGAATAATAATGTTAGTTTTTCGCAATTCTAATGGTAATTAGTTGCATGATCAAACGATGAACTCGAAATAATATCTGCTTATAGAATACAAACGCAAAACAATAATTGCTATGTGTCAGGTATTTGTTTGGTGTATATCAGCATTTTCTTTGGTCGCCAAGCTCGTGAGGGAAAATTGAGATATAATCGTCAAACATGATACATTTTACCGGATTATGATTATATCTTTGCACCCTTACGCGTTAATGCGTGCGATATAACTTGTACAACCTCAACGGTTGAGACCTCTTCTTGTCTTAACGTATATAGTTTGATGTAAGACACCGTAAATGTTTTATAGAAACTCAAGAATGACTTAAAGTCTTTAATTTTGAACATTATTGCAAGAGAACAGGGATTGAGGATTTAAAAAATTTTATTTATTGAAGATTTTTGGCACTATCAAATATATATTGTGGGTATACGTTGGGAATAAAGAAGGTAATACGAAAAGGTTAACACTGCGAGTTGAGCCAAATGCATAAGAAAATCGGCGTGTAAGAGGAAAGAGTTGCCGCATCTGTGGTTACGATAATTATAGCAAAAGAAATGACTTTTTCTTTTAGACTACGATGACAATGCGAATATTTTCTTTCGTGCGCTATATATGGCTAAAACCTAAAGGGAGAAAATTCTTACACGTTTTATTCTTCCCGCTTCGTTTTTTTTAATCCTCTTCATGGCTCTATACTCCTACCACACGCCCATATAGTGGATAGTGGATCGTATGGTTTGCACGCATATGAATACCGTTGATTGCAGAAAGTTTTTAATTACTCTGCCAAGAAAAGATCACAATAAAATTGCAAGAAATGAGTTACTGGAAGAAACAAGTGTGAAAATATTCAACTTATCATAAAGAGCATCCTATTTAATTGTCTAATTGATTAACATAACTGTTTGGAGGAAACGTATTCGAAAAAAAGTTGCGTTTTTTGCTATTTGATGATTCAAAGTAAATCTTGGGATTAAAATAATCAATATTTACTCAGAATATTACCCTGGGCATACCACGATGAGGGCCTTAATGGAGAGCATCCATCGCTTGGTCCGTTCCAGACCGTTTAAACATGGAAAGAGGGTTGGAACGAAAGGGTAAAAGGGGTGAAAGAGAGAGGAAAGGAAAGGAAGGATTGAAGGGCAAGACTCTCGGCGCTTGGCGAAGGAATTAAAGGAAGAGAAAGGTTTTGCGGGCGGGCGAGCAAAGAGGGGGGGAAGGGGGCATTTGAGATGGCCACTCGGGGTGGAAAATTTAAAAAAGTGCGAGCCTCAGCCCTCTTCCCTGGCCATTCATTCCGCGGATTGTCCATATGTACACTTTTAAAAAGCCTCTTTTCCCTCCCCCACAAAGGCTCGCCCTCAAACCCAAGCCTTTCGCTCCTCACATCCCTCCAATCCACGGCCGAAACCCTTTTCCTCCTCCACCTCCTACTCAGCCCACACTCCGGCGGCCGAGAGTTGAGCTCAGCTACGCCGAGATTCCGCGTCACGCTCGGGCGAGCCAGACGCGCGCGCAGGAGATGGAGAGGGTGCCGGGTGTTGGGCGCCGCCTCCGTCACATATACACTTGCACCCCTTGGGGAGTGGGGGGGGAGGTAGCTACGGAGCCCTCCTGCCCACGACGCCCACCCCGTGAGGGAGAATGCGATTGCAATAAGAGAGAATCGCTAAGCGCACTGCATCTGCCTACCTCGACCCCACCAGGGAGTCACAGGCAAGGAGAAGGATCGCGAGCTATGTTCATTCTTAGCTGTAAAGCACGAGTGCCGTAATGATCCTCTCTTCCTACTATTCTCTGCCATACTTCCTCCTGTTTTTGTCTTTTTCTTTTATACTGTCCTATATTTTTATATTTCACTTTATTCTTAGCTGTAAAGCATGAATGCCGTAATGATACTCTCTACCTACTGTTCTCTCCTGAACTTCCTGCTGTTTTTGTCTTTTTCTGTATACATTGTATGTTATTAGTCCTATTTATTATTTAATTTGAACTAAATAATATGTTAATTTGTTTATTACATCGCTGCTATATTATTACATTATTTCATTGTATTATTGTTCTAAGAGACCTATCCCAGAGTAAAATAAATGGTTATACTATTCTATTCTATTCCTAATTTTATTCATCCCCACAACTAATCCTATACCATACTCCTGCCATGATATGCGACGTATTGAAGCTATATTTAAATAAGCGCCGCGGAATAAGTCTAAAACAATATTTATTGAACATACTGGCAGCCTTTAAGTTAGCCAAGAAAGCCATTCAATTAAAGAAAAGTCTCCTAGTAAATAACAGCAATTGTATTGATACTAGGAAAAAATTCCTGAAAAGCTTTGTACAGAGTATGCTAACATATGAATGCGAGTTATGGACACTAAGGAAGAGTGAAATGACCAAACGTGAAGCTGCAGAAATGTGGTTTTGGAGGAGGATTAAAAGAACTAGGTGGACCGACAGAAAAACTAATGAGCAAGTACTAAATGAAGCCCATACAGAAAGAGAACTATTGGAAACAATTAAAACAAGAAAAGCATGGCTCATCGGACACTTACTCAGGCACAACAAATTCAAAAATTGATTTATTGAAATAACTTTTCGACAACTTCATACAAAATATTATGGAAGGAAAAATTCTTGGCAAAAGACAGAGAGGACGACCGAGAACTTCGTACCTAAAAGTATTGGCGATGGAAATGGGATGCACCTCGTACAATGAAATGAAGAGAAAGGCTGAAAAAGAGGTTGTTGGGAGTCGTGGCTGCAACAACAAGGATAATCATTAAAAGAGAAGAAGACTGGGAGCCTATAGAAAAACACAACCTTAGTTTGATACTAATAATCAAAATATATCCATCAACGCTATTTTTCCTTAAATTAAACTTGAAATAATAAAGTATTAAATGCTAGTAAGAGCTCAAATATGAAAAATGGTATTTTAAATCATCATAACTATGCTATAATCGTCAATAAAACGTTTGCAAGGCACTGATTATCCTAGTAAACTGCTTGAAAGAAAAATGTGAGCTCCACACCATCGTAAACTTTGGTTTTATTGTAAATCAACCAAATATTTAAGTCTACTTGGGTAATTTCAATAAATATAGCACTGCAGTCTATTTTTAGAGCTGGCTGAGTGAGTGTAGATTCTTCATTCATCCGTCGACTGACCTACTTATACTGTGTTTTAATTCTATATTTTTATTCGCCAAAGCGTAGCAGTGATGGAAGCCTATGTGGAAAAATATTTACTTTTAGCAATATCTGTCTTTATATTTTCCATCTTCCGCCATAGCCACATATCAAAGCTTTATAGATATTTGTATTCCCTTTTTCTCATTTCTCACGTTTCCGATCCATACAAAATCATACTCAATGTAAAACACTAATCAAGTCTTTTCTTAAAATATATTTTGATGATCCTAGTCGTCAGGAGCTCTATAACTCTTCTGATTGTTATTTTTCCCAGAACAATCTTTAGATAACACCACTGACTTCAATTTTTTAATATTAATTTTTGTTCCATACTTTTCTGCTTTCCTTTAGATTTCCTGTACCATACTTGTAAGAATCTCTCTTTTCACTACTGTCACAACCATGTCTTCTGCATATTTGATAGTCAATTACAGTGAAAATATAAATATTAAAAAATATACCCATTTCCATCCGTTACCCGGAGATTTTCCTTTCTAATAATTTATCAACAGTGATTGCTAGATTAGTACAACATTGCATCGTCTGAGAGAAATTAAAAAAACGCTTCTATATTCTCTCAACTCTCCTCTTATACGCTGGATTACGCAATAACTCTTAGCATTCACCTTTGTGACGGCTTACTGGTCAATATGCACAAGTACTTCGCACACGTCACAGTACCCTAAGGCACAATTGGAAAAAATATTGCAACGTGGTAGCACTGCCATACTGCAGTACCTTGTTTGATGGGGATGATATTATTAAGTGCTAGGTATGAGAATAATTCTCGGAGGTGATGTATTTACATATATTTACATTACCTGAAATTTGATATGGATCATATAATTCGGAACTCTTAATCTCTCTGTTCTTGACATCTTACATTTAAACAATTTTCTGGATGAAATATTATCAAATATAATATTTTGTATGCCCTTCGTGAAACATTCAGAGTTAAGAAAGATATCAGCAAATGAAATGATAAGTAAAGTACTTCGATGAGAGCTGAATTATGACCGCAAAAGCATCTGAAGTAGTTTTTTTAGCGTCGGTAATAACGATGAGAAGATCAAAACCCCCTAGCCAACGTTTCTCAAAATCGTATTACCATAATCAACGCTTCAATAATGATTCAGCCACCAAAAACCTTTGATGTCTGAAATTTTGATTAAACCCCCAACTTTTTTATTCTAATATTGAAAACAGGCCGTCCCAACTTGATCATAGATATTAAGAAATAAGGCACTTTGGCGCTTCTATCAAACCTAATTTGAATTTTTTACGTATGACGTATTTTGATAATATCAACTTTGAAATTTTTAACTGAATACAGCTGTCCTAAACGTGAGCTAATTCGGATTTTGAATAACATGGTGAGTTAGAGAGTTCAATATCCTATCGAAATAAAATGTCATGCTTGGATTTATGAAATATGTTTGGTGAGATGATAGTTTTTACATACCTGTGGCCGACGCGTGCTTTACACTTCCGCAACTGGCCGTGCGGGAGCCACATGACTTCTGGGGTTGCAATCACGCATGATTTATCTACCATCCATAGTAAGACACTTAGCCGAGTTTTATCAGAATTGTGGACATAAAGTGTTTTTATTGGCTGACTTGGGACGGACTTCCTCAATAAATTTTTAATAAAAATTAGTTTAAACACAAAAATATTAAAAACTAAGTCAGCATGTACCTTAAGGCGAACTTGAATTTAAAAATACCCCAATATGAAGGAATTAGACTAATGATTTTCAATCAATTAAGGAACTGACAATTGTAACAGCGATTAAACATTTCTTCATGGCCTAAAATAATGATAAAAATATTTCATCGTATCTCCAAGAATTAAGAATCTGTTAAATAATTTTTCAAGGCGTTGGAGAAATGAACGTAAACTTATTGTGAGGTGCTGATTACTAACCCTCCAAAATATCTACTTGAAAGAGTTATAGTACTGCATCGAACTTTCAACCGTGAAAATATCTCACACCGCTTCATAGTACACACAGAAGTACAGTACATTTATTGGAATGAGGACAGTACTGCCCTGTGGAATGTTCAACGAGATTAATGGAGACGCCACAACCCCTGCTCCAACTTGGAGCACGCGCGTGCGAAATACGGCCGAGAGGATTTCCCGTGGCGCGTCGTGCGCGACCGAGGAGAAACCACGCATAGAGGCCAACCACTCAGGATCCCGGAATTCAGGCTCATTTACATCACATGTATATTTCAATGAACTCCGTAAAACAAACGGCCGTGAATTTCACTCACAAGAACATGAAAAAAAAAGGATGAAGATTCCTTATGCTGTATCCATTTGCTTAATTATGCGGCCGCGCCGACAAGGCCCATCTAGGTTTTAGCGCTGAATTTCAATTTTTGAGTTCGGAGGTTGTGCCTACATCGTTGGTACAGCGAAAGAAACTCTTTTTAATACAGGAGAAATAAATCTAGGCGGCACATTTATAAAACATACGGCACTGATGCATAAGACAATGATAGGACCTCGTCCATCATAAAATAGAGATAAAATATTAACGAAGGAATTTGAAGAATAGATGGAAAGTAAAGGAGACCAACCGTTCAGGACACACTAACGAGGACTCTCAGCCTGAACTATTACAACATGGCAGAGAAGAGATCCTCGAGTCCAACTTGGAGAAGTGTTTACTAAAACATTTCCACTGAGATAAAATAATTGAAATTAACTCAAGCAGAGCTATCGATGGATCGCAGTCCAGGAATCAGTTTCGAGTTTTATTTGTCGATATTATATAACATTAATTATTTTATCATCACTTTAGCAAAAAATAATGAAAATATTCCGTAATAGCCTCATTACCTTTTCTCATGTCAACATAACATATAACGCGTCATGAACTGATAAAAAGCCCAATCAACTAAGTTCATGAAAAAATGGTGCTGTGAATGCAAAAGTGAATTTTATCTCCCGGAATGTGTTAATATTTTAGAAAAACAATAAAGTGTAATTGTATTGTAGTTAGAATAACTGAAAACAATTCTCAATTATATCACAATCTCTTCGATATAATGATAAATACATTTCAGTATATATTGCAGAACTGAAACGATTCTCAGATATCTCACCACGGTCACGCTGCAACTCTGGTGTTCTATTTCTTAGTAAAAGTTCTACATTCATCGAAATTTAATGGGCAAGCACATTCACCAATCAAAATGCCTTCCAAGAAGAGATCATTTTAAAACGGGCCTAAATAAACGGGTCATCATTTAGATACAGCTGAGTACAGATATTCTTTTTAGCTGGCGTAATCGAGAAGACCTTATCAATTGTGACGTCAATTTGTCATTAAAAGAGTACTTAACTATCATTGTTTTTCTCTGAGATCTATTTTAACTTACCTAAATATCATTGTTTTTCTCTGAGATATATTTTTTAATTTCAGAGAATCTGTTTTAATTGTAAACTAAATATAAATAGTCAATTGAAATAGACAGAAATATTACAATCGTTAAATTTTTATGATCATTTTTTAATTTTTATTACATTTTAACCCGAAAACAATTTTAGATTTCTTGCGGATGCGAAAACAATGTCTCTTCCCCATAAAGGATTCTTATCCTTTTGTTTTCAGGCCTTTTGGAATTTTTACCGGAGAGGACCAATGACGAACTCGTAATGCCTTTCGCGCCAAAAGGAGTGCACACTGATCTAAAATGTTTGTATCGTTCGTACAAAACTCGTGCTAATGAAGAGAAGCAATATTATGTGTAATTGTGATCACTGTCAGAATGCTTTCATATACAATGAGCTACGAATGAAATCCATTCTATTTAAATGCCATTTTCATTCAGAATTTTGGTCAAGTGGTAGTAAATTTTGCATGAATTTTTCAAACCAATTTATTTACTTTTGATGTCCAAAAAAGAATCAATCTCATAAGTTCACCCTCGCTAGCCATTCTACAATCAAAAATATCATTCCCTTGATTAATAATTCAAGAAGGTAAAAAATAAAGATCACTAAATGGAATAACCACCATTTATGATGCGGAAATATAAATGGAGATCAGTGGACTCAGTAAAAACTTTGTTAGACAGTTATTAAGTTTTATAAACATTTCATACATCCGTCACTTCCACCGAGTCAGGCCGGATTCTTTCAATTTTAAAGATTCGATTTTGAAGAAATTTTACCTCTATCAAGGGTTTTACTGTGGACTTCAAACTCCGGTTCACATACTGCGTTTCGGTTAGGGGAGAGGCGACTTATGATACCAGAAAAGAGCAGCAGCAGATTTATGGCTGAAGTGGCAATAAGAACACAAACTATAATTTTTTTCAAAAATAATGAACACAAATTCTGATGAGTGAAAACGGGATGAGCAAATCAATAATGGTTCATAATTGACGTCATAGGCCCTTTTCAAAAGGAATGTATCAGTGGAAAGAAACTGGGGTACGAAACCCAGGCTTTCTTTCACCTTTTCTTTCCCTCTTACACTTAAATGCAAAAGGTGATTGAACAAGAGGGCTATCTCACATTTTTTTTCGGTTTCAGCAAAAGTTAAGCTCTCTTAAAGTATCAGTTGAGGACAAGAATCCTAACTTAATTACAACATCCCAGAACGATAAGCAGCTAGTTTAATAAACCTTAATAAATGTTTTATAATTGACTTTTCCATCATTAGCGTATGAAAAGTTTCAACTTTCTGACATTTCAACTCTCTATAACGGTTTGAGCACTTTAAGTGCTGACAATGAAATATTGCGTAGTCGTTAATTTCTCAATAACTGCAGACAACACGGCATTAAGTCCCTGTCAGTATTTTTAAATATTTAGAATACCTCAATTACATGAGCATCATATGAAGAACGCTAATTTCTATTTGAGGAGTCATTCCTCTAAGATGAAATTATCACTTTTGAGTGAAACGAAAAGACGGTAAAGTTGACAGTTGGAGTATTTAACTTCGAGGAAGTTAATAAGAATGTTGATTAAAAATCCTCTCTACTTTTTCACAATTTTTAAAATTTTACTTCGACCGGTTTCGACATTTGAGTCATTCTCATGAAGCAAACATGTCAGGTGAAGGTTTAGCCGGTTTATACTCGAATTGTTTCCGAGGAAGCGAAGGGAGAGATAATAGAAAGATAGGGTTGAGAGAAGTTGATGAGTAAGTATGCTAGCTGTACAGGTAGTGGGAGAGGGAGTCTCGCATTCCGTACCAGCTCTTGAGTTCCTCACAAACCCAGATCTTTCTCGCAACCTCCAATGCCACCGCTGCAGAAGCTGAGATTGATCTCGGAGTAATTGCAAAATATGGTACAGTTGCAAAATTCTACCGACAAAAAAAATCATTCGCCTTGACCGGAATTTGAACTCAGATCCCTCCACTTGGCATCTAGTGCTTTAGCCAGTTATGTTACCGAGCAATCCTCCTCCACTGCGGATATATGAGGGCTTTAAAAGAACGCGGTGTTTCAGACTGCCGGTTAAACTATACAACTAGATGTCCAATTCATGCGCCAAATGGCACGGTCCGAGAGTTTAAAGCATAACTTAGCGAAAGGGAGCTTAATGTGGTTGGAGCGCGAATCGTGAGTCGTTGAGTGCAAATTTAAATAACTTTTCAAGTAAGTCAAAAAAATCCTTGGACCCCTCTTCACTTAGATACATCAAATTATACGTTGAGAGAACTTTAAGAAATGTGTCGTCTGTGAACTACCTGAGGATTATGACCCAAATTTTAGCTCAATATCTCAATTTTTACGGCAGTTATCGTGCGAAGAGACTGACAGACGGGAAAAGCTATACAGACGCAAGGATGTGCTGATAATTTCTATATATAGTTTTCCATACCTGCCACGGCTTCTTCAATGCATTACATTTTTGCAGTGACAAAACCAATGTACCCTGACCACATAGTGATGTAGGGTATAAAAAAGGGCCTAGTTTTGGTACGATCTAACCCTTTTGAAAACTAAGCCATCTGTGGACTACAAGAGGCTTATGACCCAAATTTCAGCTCGATATCTTGATTTTTACGGCAGTTATCGTGTGAGGAGACAGACGGACAGACGAGCATAGCTAGATAGACTCGTAAGGATATGCTGATCATTTCAATAAATATTTTTCCATTCCACGCCTTCTTCAAAACGTTATTTTTCTGCTGTGACAAAATCAATATACCCTGACCACATACTGGTATAGGGCATAAAACATACATACATATCAATCGTGCCGTTCTTTTTCGTCATTTAACCCCATACACTGCTTCATATACGCCCTCCGGTTTTTAAGACTCCTAATATTCCTCCTAAGAATTTCCTCAACCACATTCAACCACTACTTTCTCGGCCGACCTCTACCTCTCGCACCATTCATTTCACTCTTATATACCTGTTTCGTTATTCGACTCTTATCCATTCTCTCAACATGGCCAAACCAACAAAGCACACTCCTTTCATATATGACCATTGCTGGAGCATTTAACCCACATTCATTTATTACCCACTCATCCCTGACCCTATCCATCCTACTTTTGCCGCAACCACTCCTCAAATAGCTCGTACACACGGCATTTAGTTCACTCTTATGTCTATCCTGACCACGATCCTGACATACTCATGTTTCACTAACATACAACAATGAGGGGAGAAGTACACTTTTGTAAACGGCGATTTTCGCTTCCATAGACTTTTCCTGGATGAAGACAAAAAAACAAATTTTGAAATTGACGTCTTGATTTATCTTGGGATTAAAGTGGTCGCGCATATCTTGATCCGTTTTACGTCATTTCGTCTTACGTCGCTCTTCTTCAACACGCATCTCCGACGTAAATCGATGACTTAATTGTAAAAGGTTTTTTTCTGCTTCTTGCCATGTTAAAGCACAGTGGTCTGTTTGCACCCTAAGTTATTAGGGTGTGAACTAAATTATCACTCTTATATATCTGAGGTAAAGAACAAAAGACAAAAATAATGAAATTGTATCCGAGGTAATGCCGTCCCTCAGCTTACCCCAATGGTTAAAGCACAGCATAAGCCTTAAGAGGGCGCCCTCACGCTCAAACCGCGTGCACCTGGTGGCGAGAGAGAGCATCGAGGTGGCGTGCCGTGTCGACGTCGTCTCCCGTGCCGCAATCAATATGGCGAGACGGCCGACTTACACACACCCTCTCTCTCCCTCTGCATTCGAGCGTGCCCGCGTGCGTGCCCGAGGCCCCATGGAGTAGCACGCGCGACGCACGCACGATCCTCATCTGCCGCGCGAGCGAGGGCCGCGTCCGTCGTCCTTATGAGTGTTTCGAGGTGATGGGGTGTTGTACGGGGGGAGAAGGATGTGAAATGGGAAATCGCGGAGAGGAGGGAGTGGGTTGCGAGAGAGGAAGGAGTGAAATGGGAGGAGGGGAATGCAGCAGCAGCCGTGAGCAACCTCGGCGTGACAAAAGCGATACGCTGATCGCATTCATTTCACTCCCACGCTCTGGAACCTAGGGGGCCAGGAGAGGAGGGGGAGGAGGTGGGCGTGGTTGAACGCCAAGACACGTGATGCACATACGTGCCAAAATTCACAGCGGAGGGAATCATTCAAAACTGACTGGGATTGGAAATACCATCCCCCAGTTCCGCAACCACAGTACTTCATGGTGGTAAGAGCAACATTCTGCCACTTCTATTTTTTTCGGCAGCTCTACGAAATATGTAGTAAATATTGCCATAATATAGGCGCAGAAATATTATTTTATTTATTTTTTTTCTTTTGATGAAGGCTTCTACGGGACTTGGATGTAAGTCGAATCCGTTTTAAGGGGTTTCCACCGCGTTGATTCATGATGAGGACGATATTTCGCCAGCTATCCTGCAGGCTTCCTTAGGTCCAGGTCCCTCCTCAGGTCAGGTCACGGACCTGAGGAGGGACCTGGACCTAAGGAAGCCTGCAGGATAGCTGGCGAAATATCGTCCTCATCATGAATCAACACGGTGGAAACCCCAGAAAATGGATACATATTACTGTAGTTCTTACTAATTTACTACGCAGGCAATGTTTAAGAATTATGCATGTCTAGAGAATCATGGATAAGTCAGGGAATAGCTGTAAACACGGAATATAGCCGAATCCAACATTCATATTGTAGCACATCACGCTCTAGTTGACTATGAGGAAAACATTTTATGAGCAATTGATTGATTTTGAAAACTGTGGCGAGAAGTATGCCATCATTAATTATAATTTTAACGTGTTCCTAATTAATGGTATCACCTATCTTCGAGCTATTTGCAATATACTGACTTTTCTTCTCCTACGCTTTCTTGCTCATTTCAAGCGATGGCTTTGGCATGTGGCTCACTCTATGACGGAGGACCTATTGTTTTCCCATGCCTTGGATTTATTTTCCTGCGGGAAAGAAATGTCTCTTTAAATAGTATTCTATATGAAAATGCCACGTGATGCTACTCATATGGTATTTTATGAGATTTCTGAAGACAAATTTATTCTCCGATGATTTTCAGTCCAAGTCCTTCATCCTTCAACAGTCTATTTACGACAACAATGACTTTTTGATTCGACGCAAAACTGCAAGTCATATTTGTTACAATGTTTAGACGTATTAAGAGGTAAATTTTCAGCATATGCGGTGAGACTGTCAAAATATATCATCAAAGTTTGCCTAGGTGAAGTAGACGCAAGGCACTCCACTTCCTGGAAGCCACGTGACAGGCACCCCTTGCCTACCCATGAGTGTAATCGTGTGTAAACACCATAAAAGATCTCTCAAGCCTTCTCCGTTGATTAAAATTTTCTCTCTTATGCGTTTCCTTCAACGAACTCTCAACGTCGACGTTTACGTTTGAGACGACATCAGCGACAGGACACAGCGTCTCTCAAAATCATCCACGCTCGGATTCGGCCCAACCTCTGCTCGCCTGCAATCACTATCACTAACAACTAATCACTATCAAAAGATAGAACGAAGCTTGTGTGGCTATTCTACAAGTCCATATGGCAGAGCGACGATATTTTTTTCTGAAAACTAATCCCGTTTTAAAAAATCATCTGCGTCATGACTCCCATTCACTCTCTCCTGAACAATTTGTAGGATTAATTCGAAATTTAGTGCTAAAAATATATCCGTAGGTAATTCCAAAATAATTCCAATTTTATCGTTAACCAATGCCTGAAATGAAATTTGGCAAATAAATGCTACCTACCCAACACCAAATTGTTTTCAGTTATCACAAAAACAATTCATTCATTGTTCGCTCAATTCTAGGGTTGGTTGACTACAGACCTCCCCCCAGCAAAGCCAAATTGCGCCATAATTTTCAAAAGTAGTATTTACATAAATGATAACATAACCTACTCTCCCAGTGGGTTCGTAAAAATTGGAATTTCTTGTTTGATACTTGAACCTAAACTGAATAGAATTTCATAATTTGAGAGAAGTTCACGAGTATATTTTAGCTTACCTGTTATTTTTGTCAAGGCAACGAGGGTAAATGGACTCGATAGAATAATTTTCTGATATAAAACAATCCCTAATTTTTCATCTTAACTTCATGTTATTTAAAAGATACATTTGAAATATGAAGATGCAGATCATTTCAACCGTTTCAATATCTCAGTAATGCGTGGAGTCTCTTCTCATTTTCAATTGATCCAAGCAAATCGATTTTCTTAGAAAGAGATAAAAATAGCTCACTTTTATTTTGACTGAATTTCCCATAATCCATACTACCTAATCATTCAATTTTTTACTCCAAATCAGTCACAATCTTTCAAAGAGTTTACTATAAATCAAGATTCGGAGTCTAAATGCAAAAAAAAACTACCTTTTTCTTAACAGTGCATAAGCGAATGAATATCATAAAATCCCGGAATCTGCGAGTTTACTCACAAATTCTAAATTCTTCATTCTCCTCCGCAGCTGATGAAAATCATCATTATCAGGTTTTAAATAGGTAACTCAAACTTTCAGGGTTACTTTAGTCCAGGCTTTACTTCTACTTATTCGAAGAGTATGGCCTTTACACGTTGCCGATGTATCGCACGCATTGCTTAACCATGCTTTAGTGAAAGACTTTCTTCACGAATCACAGAGTGCAAATCATTGTGATATGTATTATATAAATTCAGTATAAGAGAAAAGTTAACATAGCGAATGAACATCAAATCGAAAGAGTAAGAACAAATGGGATTCAAAATTTGACAGGAGCTACGTTCACCCCTGTACGTTGCAGTATGTTATTTAGTCTTACATATGTGACGAAGGAAGAGTCAGTTTCCACATGTAGAAAATAAATCACTTGATAGGATATAATAACACCAGCTACCATAAAAGAGATCTGAATAAGGGTTATTCTTGGATGGAAGTCTGATGACGGAAGTAAATGGAGGCCATAAATGCCTGGAAATATGTAATCAGGTAACACTAGACCTTACTCCACTATTCTTGTATACATTACATAATAATTGTCACTACGTTAGTCAAACCATTGCGGACAAAGAAATTTTTAAAAATTCATTGTCAACGAAATAAATCAAAACTAGTTGAAATTACCTTGTAATTCGTAATTTTTATAGTCAAATAGCAGATTATACAAATTGTTTTAAGTGCCGGTCTGGCTTCACCACACAGTTTTCTCATGCTTCACAAGTGCTGCTGCGGAAAATGTAAATTCCTCTGATTCCGGCTTAAAAAAACGGGATCCAGCGACCTACCTCCTCGTCGGTAATGTCGCAAAGAGCAGTTTGCCGAACGGAGAATTTCACACATCACATTAGCTGTTTTTTTCGACTGGTGCGAATGACCGGTTAACTCCGCCGCGCAGATGGCATCGTCAAGAGGAGAGAGAAAGATGTCGCTCGTTAGAGAACGCAACGCCCCAGGCGGCGGAAGCTCAACACACGCTTTCCCCCACCCTTCCTCCGCATTCCTCGCTTCAACTTTTTCTGTCCCATTTTCATGCATTTTCCGTCATGAATAAATACCGGTAGACAAAAGCCGTTGGTGTACCTGGTTAAGTAACACTGCAAATGATTCCAACCAATAATAACATATTTCATACAACCCCTAGAAAAAATATTACATCATATGCAATACTGTATTTCTTTCTAAGAGAGTAATTGATTACCAATAAATAAAAAGACAATCAGATTACGAGCAATCGTAGCGTATACAAAAAATTACAAAAATACTAATGCCACAACCGTATAATAAACTATTCCATTTCTACAAGAAAAAAATATTAAAAACCTTCAATGACGATGTTTGTTGAGCAATTTTATATATTTTTTGCTAAAATATATGCTATTTTACATATCATTGGAGAGTAAAATGTTAGAAAATGTGGGCGATAAACTAAATTTTATGCCACCGACTTTTCTAGTGACGTGACAATCTTTCGCAGAAATATATTTTTAATATAATTTTTAAAAAATTCACCTAATCCCAAGAGCTGTAAAAAACCATGAGGATATGGCTGCTGCAAATGAAACTGTTCTTTCTTAAAAAACTGAAACCACTGTCTTTCTTTCTTCCCTAATATGCTGACAATCGTTTGAAGGAGTTTTCTCTTGCACTATGCCTATTTTAAGTGCTTTCATAGTTTCAGTTGGGATTCAGAGAAACGATAAACATATTTCTTACCCTCCTTAACATTCTTCTTTAGTTACGAAGCAGATATAAATATCCCATTTTTGTGTTTTAAAAGGTAAAAATTAAACGGAAGGATTCCTTTCACTGAATCCATGCCGCCAACTCTAACCGCAATGTCTCGACTCCATTTCTGGTTTCACGCATTGTGCTTTACCACTGCAACTCTCTCGTTTGATGGATTTGAAAACTTTCGCGCAACGAATCTCAATCAGTACCGAGTCGAGAGATTTAAGAAACAATTTTAGATGAAAATGACGAAAATTATCCAATTTAACAGTTTTTAAGGAGGGTCTGCCTATGGGCCAAAAGGAAAATCATTTGAGATTATTTCGTGGTGTGTTTTAGATAGCGTTTTAAGGCGTTTTCACCGAAAAATTACTTAAATTAACATTTTAGCAATTTAAACTACAGTTTTATACTTAACTTTAAACGCGAATTATGAAATAAATTCTCGCTTTGTACACTGCATATGTACAAAAGGAGAGGACATGCAAGAAACCATTTCATTTTTTTAGCTAATTTTTGAAAAATGCCACCACTTTCTGACATGAGCAGAAATATGTCTCTATTAAACGCTATTTTACCCGCAAACTTCACTTGGAAATACATGATATTAATGAAAAAAATGCTTCTCTGGATTTCAACCGGGTTGGAAGGCGCATGACCAACGTTACAGCATCATCCACGCTCGTAGTGTCCGCTATGACGAGACAAAAATACTCTGCAGGTCCAGAGGCTATTGGGACCGTTACTCAGTGCAAGAAGCAATTAAAATCAGATTGGAAAAGATAAAACTCAACAGGAATAGCGATTTCACCTAAGCCACACATGGAAACGGATGCTGAAGTCCGTAAAGGCAACCTGAGAACAAGGAGCCATTCAGAATAAGGCGCTGCATAATGGATAGGTACCTGCCCTCTCGTGATCACTATACAGGGTGTTGCAAAAGAACACCGACAACGGAGGTGAGGTAGAACATTGAAATGTGTTGATCAGTTTTTAATAAGGTACCAATGTCCGAAAATGATGCGTTTTCACACTATGAGTAGCTATGAGTTCCGTTTGAATACTTGACAATACTGCCACAGTCACATCAAGTTCTCAAAATATCCACCTTCCATCTCATTGCAGAGCGTACATCGGCGGTGTAGTGATACACGTTCAAATACGCCTGACCTCATTTGAATTATTTCTGTAGCAGCGTGGATTCGGGCTATAAGATCCATACGTGACTCTACTCGGGTCTGATAAACAGACTGTTTCATGTCGCCCCACAAAAAGTAGTCGAGAGGGTTCATCTACATCTACATCTACATAATACCCCGCAAGCCGCCTCAAAAGGCGTGTGGTCTTAGGACACCAGCCGTCAACAAAAAAAATAATAAAATAAAAGTTCCGCCTAGCATTCATTAAAGTCCTTAATTGTTCGGGGGAAAAACGAATTCCCAAACCTATCCGTTCCGCAAAATATCTCTCTTAATTTATCGATTCTGTCGGACCTGGAAATATAATGTGGTTCTAATATGATGTTCTCCGTGTCGCTCTGAAAGATATCCATTCTCAATTGCTCAAGCAATCTAAGCCTAGCGCGTAGCCTCCGAGTCTCTAGCGGCTCCCACCCTAAATCGTTCAAAATCTTAGTAACGCTTTCTGTACGGCCTTAGCAGTTTTTGACGAATCACGCAGCTTTCCTTTGTATTTTATTAAGTTCATGGACTAGGTCTTTCTCCGCCGGATCCCATACGCTCGCTGTATATTCAAGGTGTGGCCGCACGAGTGCGAAATAGCACCTCTCTTTCACTTTATCATCCTAAAATCTTCCCACAACACGCTTGACAAATCCTAGCTTCCTCAGGGCTCTGCCACAAATATTTCTTATATGTGTCCCCCACGATAGGTTTGATAGGGTTAAGATCAGATGATCTCGGAGGCCGTGCGACTGGTACCCCTCTGCTAATCCATCGACTCGTCATTCTTTCACGTATCACGGGTTCGTACTTGTGAGGTGTGGACAAGTAACGAGTCTTCAAATCCTTCGAACTAACACTGATCTTGAGACATCTTTAACTAGTCATAGTGTGAAAACGCATCATTTCCGGACATTAGTACCTCATTAAAAAATGATCAGCATATTTCAATGTACTACTTCCCCTCCGTTGTCGGTGTTTTTTGCAACACCCTGTATATTTTGGACCGCTAATCTGCATCTCATCACCCTGAGGATAGCTGCAGTGTAAGCGGCCGAAACGTTGGTCATGGACCTTCCAACCCGGATGGAATTCCGAGAGCCTCTCCTCATTCTATTTTCCCGCAAAACGTGAAATTTTTTAACCTAGTATTAAGTGCCATTGGGGAAGAAACATGGGGAACATAGAATTTGTTAATATGAAGGTTTCCGCGGCGTTTCAGCATTTGGAGATCAGTTCTCGGATTTCCTTCCGCGAATTGTCTTTTTGTGACGACAGTTTCTCCAGCCATCCATGCTGGCGTCTTCAGGTCGCCACTTTGACCTTTTCTGTTAGAATTTTTCTGTTAAACAAGAATTCCTTCCTTCCTTATTCAGAGAACACTGTTTATGAGAAGCAAAAGCTCCCAAGGAATTGGCTCCCAAGGAAAGAAATTAAAATAATATGAATTAATCTTACCACCCTTAATTTTTGTGTCATTACGTATCAATTGAAATCAAAACACAGTAATTCCACACTGATGGGGCTGCATTTGGCTTCTGCGGCTGGAAAAGGGTGACCATTAAGCATGCATAGAATATATTGCAACTCACATACTCTCGAAAGAACCTCCATAAATTCGAGTTGCATGGAGGAGAAACGTGAATTCTTGCAGAGTACAAACGATAATCGTTTGCAGCTGTTGGAGATATGGAGTAGAGGGAGGTTGAACGGGCGGCAAAAAGTGGGAAACATATGATCTGTCTGTGATGGGGAGAGGAAGGAAATTTTCTTAAGTAGTTTGGTGGTCGGACTGGTGAATGGAACAAATAATTGAAAGGATAAGTGTGATGGTAGTAATGTTAGAAAGGTGAAGGAAATGGGAATGTTTAAGGTTAACTTGCACTCCCGTGAATGGCTTATGAAAAAAAATCCCGCACTTATTGCTCGGCTATGTAGACACAATTATTAAGTCAAAAGATCATGGATTCTAGTCTAAGTTGTCCTACTAATACTTGTATGAAGCGTCAGAAAATGTTGGTTAAAGGAAAAAAAATACCCAAGAGGTAAAACATAAATATCCTGTGAGGTCAATCACTTTACGTGAGAATGAATACGGCCTTGTTGCAATTGGTTTTAAAAGCACCTGCAATTTACCATAATATGCAATGTGTGAAGCTCTACGGTCTTAGAATATCAATAGATAAAAAATAAATATCACGTAAACCATATAACCACATTTATCTACGGTCATTTGGTGTTTATTTTTCATTCATTGATGCCATTAGTTACATACAATTTTGGAAGTGAAATCTGAATTTATGCCCACTACCCTGTGAATCTCAGAATTTAGATGAAGTACAATGTTTTCATTTTAGAAAATGAAGCGGCGAGAAAGTTCCGTTTACTCAATAATACATTCGACTTAGTCTTGCACAAAAGCATTTTTTATCCTGAACAAAGAGACGATTATGCGATAGTGTGTGGGTCTTTTCCGAGAACCCATGTTTCCCCATGTATACTTGGAGGCGTTTGTCTGCTCAAATGTCTGACCCAGGCCCTCAATGATTGGCGGTGGAGAGGAGGACAATGGGGGCGAGCTGTCTTCGCTGACGTGCCGGGGGATTTTCCCTTTCGACCTTTTGTTTCCTCGTGGCACGAGCGGTGGCAGCACTTGGCGGGCGGGTCGAAGTGGTGCTCCATTGGGGGGAGGGGGGAGGGTGGCAAGCGGGTGGAGGGGAAGGTGCGAGTGGAAAGAGGGGAGAGAAGAGGGGAGTGGAAGGAATCGGCAAGCGAATGAACGAGCGATGGTAGAAGACGGCTGAAATCTCTTGAGCCTGCGGTCGCGACGGCGGCGGCGCTTTCCGCGTGTGTTTTGTCTCCCGCAGCGCCACATGTCGCGTGCGCCGAGGCGTCTGTGTGCGCACCAGTAAAGAAATGGTTTCGAGCACCACCAGAGGAAAATTTTCCGCGCTCTCTCTCTCTCTCTCAATTCTCTCAGAAGGCGAGGCACTTGGTTATGCCCTAAAGACAAGAACACACGCACACACAGATATAAATATGTACGCGAATGTGTTCGTATTTTCCTAAGTTTTCTCTAGAGTGCACTCCGCCCGGTCGTGGAACCGAAATATTCAGCCACGGGGCAAAAACAAACGAAAAATCTCGAGATTAAAGAGCCAGTTGGTGCGCTGGCGGTAGCAAAACTTCGGGGCTGAGGAGAAAATAAAATTCTGCAAAGATAGCGCCGAGAGGTGAAGTCAGATCGCTTACCCGAGAGTACGCGCAGAATGAGTATCTCGGGCACAACCGTCGTAGACCCGCATTGGGACCGACAAAATAGGCTTAGAATATTTCTCCAATGGCCGTAACTATTGGCACGACTCGTCAAAAGATAGAAAATAAAATACTTACTGTGTTGGTTAGACGGTAGCGTCAGTGACCAACCAGGGCCTCTCAACCAGAATACCCTTGTGAAGGTTTACGGGAACGTTAATTCCTCGCCAGTGACCATTCACAAACACACACACTCAACCCCATTAGTATCCTTCATAGGGCTTTAGAGACCCCGTTAAGGATGCCTGAGTTATGATCAAAAACACACAGGGAAATCACTCACTCACACATTCAACAGGGCCCAACTTCTGGGAGAATCAGGCTCTAGATGAGCTTGGTCAAAGGAATGAAACAGAAAAAGACGAGGGTGTGCGTCGTATACGCGTATTTTGGCCGCAAGGCGGCCCTCTTCAGCGAACTGAAGGGAAAAGACACTAACAACACAAGGTTGATAGTTGATTGTTCCCCACTGGGATATTCAAGTAATTTTTTGAGTCAATAACTGAAACTATATGATGCCTATAATACAAAAACACGAGTCAGAATATTATCTGCGAGTTATTTCCGTTATTTTCAGATGCTTAAATATTGCTTTCTAATTAACAGCTGGGGATCGGGTTGGTGTGGTGGCTTGAGTACTGGCTAACCATACGGATGGCCAGAGTTCAAATCCCTGCAGAGGAGGATGTTTTTCAGAGGAAAACCTGTCCCTACTTGAGTGTCTTGTGGAGAGCACTTCAAGTACAGTACTCCATCTGTCGAATGAGACGTTAAACCGTGGTCCCCCTGGCGCTTTTTGTTAAAAGCAGGCTAATGCCGACGCCGAGTTTCTATCCACCCTTCCTCCCTCACCTATCCCCTATGGTGCAAATGACGTTAGCTGTCGGTCGCCTCCTCAAATATCCAATCCAATCCGATAACAGCCTAAACGGTTCACTACGTCATTTGCTGGGATTCATGGATATTCCTCAGCCTATAAGTTGAATTTGAGACCTTTTCTGACAGTTCCACCTAAATTGGTATTGTGTGAGATTACTTTCCTTATGAAAATTGCTTCGATATCGTCCTATTTGCAGCCGTATTACCAAACTTTCAATAACTTGACTCGCGATACATTAGACAGGTAGAGGTATTTAGACAGATTAGAGACGAGTTCAATATTAACCGATCACAATATGTACCCTTAAGTATAGAGCTATCCAATGTCGTGGCATTCACTACCACCCGTACAGATATTTTGTAAATGACCACGTCAACGACGCCTGCCGCCTTGGTTACCAGTAAATGATGGCACATGTCCCATCTCGCTTTGCTAGTACATTCGGTATTTCGACGATATTCTTTTAATGCTATGAAATTACTCTACATTTAATACCGCAAAAACTTATATTTTTCATAATCTTCTGTCGATGATCAATAATCTAGGCAGGATGTTTTTTGTTTTTAAAATTTAACGTAAACACCTAATTAATTTTCCAACTTGTTGAAATACTTTTCTCTCTAAGATTATAAAATCTTCGAGTCCTTATGGTAAAAACTGCCCTTGAAAGTATTATTTTACCATGCACATCGTAATTCTCATTTTACCATAAAATTATTCGGAATTAGTTATCAAAATGCCGACGATATCATTGTCATAAAAAGAAACTCATTTCCGACAATTCCAAACAATTATTCTGCTGGTAATGCAGCGTTAATCCTAGGGTACATGTCAAAGGAAATTAGGAGATATAGGTGGCGTTTGAGATTCGTGAAAAGGGGCGAAGAGGTGCGGAATGCAGTGATAAATAGGAGAAATTTCAGAAAGCGGGAATAGGAAACAAACGCAAATGTTTTTTTGTATGGGATGGTTAAAGCTTGGACGGATGCAGAACTGAAAAATGAAAGCGCACAGGGAGATCAAGCACTGGGGCTGAAAAACACTGGAATGAGTATACCTAAGTATAACTAAACATATGATAACTGATAGGTATAACTCATCTAAACTCAAAAATAAAGTAAAATTAAGGTGGATTATCAAAGGTATTTGTGAGAAGATATAAGCCTAAAATAGTGGAATCACTGATGAGTTGGAAAAAAGCCCTTAAAAAGTTCAAAGACTAAGACCCAATTCAATCGTTCCCCCCATGATAATAAAGCACTATTCGACACAGTGGCCCGAAATCTGACCAATTATAAAGAGAAAGTGGCAATAATTTTCCCTGGGAAAATTAGGAAAATTATGTTTCAAGGTCAAGGCCTCTTCCTTATGGGAAACATGAAAGCTCTTTCTGATGTCCAAGTGTTTCCCCTGAATCCAAGAAAGACCGCGATAGCCAGACGCAAAAGGAGAAGGATAATAAAAGGAGAAATGGAATGCGGGACCTAGTAGATGTCTTTTTGAATTGAAAAATCGCTAATAGGAAACGTTTTTTTTATTTTTGTTTATACGATGTTTCCGTTTCACAAACCCTCATAGGGGTCTCTAGGTCCATTTGACCAAAAAAAGATCTGAAGCGTCGTAAAATATTTTGATCGACATGTTTTGAGATATAAGAGCAAACATAATTATTTATATTAGTTGCAATAAATTCACGCATATACCAACCACTCGCCCTGAATGAAAAAGGAACACTTTCTAATCTCTAAAAATGAAATAGCATTGCCACAAGCATTTGAATTGATTAATTTTACAATCATGCAAGCTTTATGATAATTTTCTACCATCTTAGTATTTTTGACACCTTACTTCATTAATAATATCACGTCAACGCAAGTTTATCCCTGCATTATCACTCTCAACTAGTGTTCCGCAAAATTTAGTAACACTACAGTTGTATAACCAGCGCTCCCAATCGTAAGTTTTGAATTGATTCCAGGATTCTAGACGATAAGAAATAATTTTTTTTAAATAACAAAATCAAACGTAAAACTCTAATTTTAATTTTTTAATTAAAAAAATTCAACGATTTTTCTCCAAATTTTTTTTTCAAATGTCCATATTTTTCCAAATCTAATGGATAAAGAGTGGTTTCATTTCAGGGCACACATGCACATCTTTGGGATAAGCTAGAGCTTGCATGACAACAAACATGAAAATTACTCTCCAGCAACTCGCTGGTAGCGGTAACAATAATATCTGCGCATATGCATTGTCTACGGAATAATTTGAATATAAGAGTTCATGAGAGAATTTGGACAACATTGTCTCCAACACCACCACCTTTCAGAACTCATTCAAAAGAACCAAAACAAAATTTTGGAACTCCCTCCCAGTATCCTTTAAACAAAGTTCATCAGTTAAATCGCTCAATACTAAATTACACGAATATCTTATGCAACAACAGAACACTTGAACTTAGGAATTTGGTTATCACACCTAAATATTATTTATTAGTGTAAAACAATTATGACAAAATGTGCACTAAAGTCAATCAAAGTTATGTATGTAATCAATAAATCAAAAATATGTATGTCAAATGGCATTGACGAATACTGACTTGTAATTTTGTACTAAATTTTTGTAGCATCTTTTGTAAACACCGAGCAGAGTTTCTTCAGTAAATGTACTTGGTCTCACAGGACATGTGCTAGATCAATAAACTTGTACATATCTATCTTCATATATATCTACCTATCAATCTACCTACCTATCTATCTAACTATCTATCTACCTATCTATCTATCTGATAAGCTAAATTTTATATAGACGGCTTTCGGATACACCGTAAAAAGAAAATCTTTTCACCAATTAAAAAAATACTCGAGCCTGGATTCCAATCGATACATTTTGGCCCCGTCAGAAGGAAACGAGTTCCTAATTTTCGAGCCAGCAGTTGGTTTGGATGAGGTGGAGGGAGTTTCAGAATGCGGAGGGGAGTTGTAGGAGGGCGTGGGAGAGAAGTACGGCGCTCTAGTTATAAGGCGCGTCTGAACTGCTAATTCCTCCGACAGAACTTGGAATCCTTGGGAGGGTTGGAAAGGGCGGTGGCCCGCACTTATCGCGCCGAGGACATTAGGAACGGTAAACCATGGCAGTCATTTGTCAGCTGAGAGGAGAGGGAGGGAGAGAAGCGGCTCTGGCACCGTGCCAGGCATACCTAAGAGCAGGGTGCCGGCCGGGGGAGTGTGTGGGGAAGACGATGCGCCAGGGGTGCACCGGAGGGGTGCAGGATCTCTCCGGGTGCGGCCCCAGGCCTGCCTCCAGCGAAGATTCTGACTTCGTCGGTCGGATTTCGAATGTCGCCAAAACTTCCGACGGCGGTGCTTGGCGTTATGAGGTACTGCGACTAATATAACACGAAGGGCGTGAGGGTGGGTGGTAACCGAAAATTCGAGTATCTCCAATTCCCAGGGGTTGTGACTGAGGTGCGATTTGCGGCGGGGAGTACGTGGAGAATCTAAATGAGCAACCGTGGAACTCACCTCGCGTCTCCAAGGTAAGGTGGTCAGATTTAATAACTGAGCCTCAGTTTTAACTAGAAGCACCGAATGGATCATTTTGATCCATTTTAATGTTTGAAAATCCATTACTGAATACTGAATAATCTCAGCTCTTACATATTTACTGACTCTATTTTTTTTAGAATGAGAATTTTATGTGAAAATAAAAACATTCTAACAGCAATAGTTTTCAATTTACATTACCATTTATCTGTTAGTGCGCGAAGGGTCATTTTGCCCCCTGACTAACTTTCCCATGTTATATTTAAGTTCTATTATTTTGGAATGGAGTTATATAGTCATTCGTTGCCAAGTCCTTATTTGTAGCTATTGGTTTTCCTGATAAACGGTGATAAAAGTTAATTAGCACTCAGAATATGAATTCACATACGATGCGCGTATGCATAGAAGTCCCGGGTCCAAGTCCTCATGCGGAGCGCCACATACTTGATGTTAAAATGGCAGATTATAAGTCGTTGAAATTAGCCACGATTCTTGCCTAAAATATTTCAGTAAAAAAGACAATTTTGAAACAATTTGCACACTGTTTCAATTAAAAACGTAATATTTCCTTTAGAAAACAAGTTATATCTGATGGGTAAAATGTACCCCAGTCGGTACAAATAGGTATGTACCGAAGTCTGGTACATCTAGTGGTAAGGCTTAGCTTTAGATAAATAGGAGTTAAAAAATGAAAGTTAATAATAAAATAAAACCTTTGGAACTTTGTGTTGTTCCATCGCCAATTTTTCTACCACAAGTAATTATCAACCACAGAAAAAGCACATTTTACTACAAACGGGATTCAATACTTGAGCATCATTATCAGGTGACGAGAATAGTAAAATAGTTCCCTCATAGGCCCAATAGTAAGTAAACGAGGGGAAGGACAAAATTTGGATGAGCAGGGAAATACATATTTCTCATTAGCGGATAGGATGAGGGATAGGCGAGTATAATATAACCATAAATAAGATTAACATCAGGGTCATGATATCGTTTTGATATTTACATCAGTTTTAAAACATCGAGCTCAACTTGGTCGTTGCTTAAAGTTTCCTCACGATTAAAACAAAATGAAAATAGTTGCACGAGCGTGTAATAAGTGATTAAAACCAGGTAGGTTTCTTTCATTGCCGACATTAACTCGGCGAAATATGGAATATGCCCCAGCATAGTAATAATTGTTTGTGATAGAAGCACGACAATTTTGTTTTCTGAAAATACCCAATCTGGCTCAGCGAGACCCTCTTATTAGTCTTTCAGCCATTGTTTCTTTCCTATTCTAAGGACGTAAATTTGAACTTTCCCTTATTTTCGCCTTATTTAAGGTGACTGGAAAAGTAATCGTGGTCAGTAGGAGCACGTTTTTTATAAATTTTGACGTAAGTCAAAAAAAGTTTTAGTATCAGATTGAGTAAATCTGTTCATTTGTTGGTAATTACCATGCATGAAGTAATATAAACGATTATAGAGATATGTTCTAAAAATTTTCGTATCAATGAAAGCATTGCAATGACTTGGATTTATAGCGCGGTTTAAAAATTTAAGTGACAATAATAGTGCGTATTATTTGCTCGGCACGGGACCTTGACATCTTTTATCCACTAATATTACGATTTAACTAGTATATTTTCGCATTTAGTAGAAAATCTGAGACTATGTCATAGCATAATTTTGAATTATTTGACAAATACTATGAATCTATATGTTAAAATAGCATTAGATTTCCAAGAAACCAAATCGGTAACATGCCATTTTTTCGCATTTTTCTTTACACAATACTAATAGATAGACGTAAGAAGTGTAAGGAAGAAAGTGACAAAAATGATAGAGAAATAAATGAACTGGGGAGGCAAGCAAAGGCATTTCTGAGAAGTGGCAGGAGCTTCATGTGGAGCAAAGATGTCCTACAAAAGAGGAAATGGATTATCTAAAGGACATACCATGTCCCCATCCTGATACTTCGGACAAATACTTCGGGGTCTATAACGACTGGATCGAAAGCGTGCTGCTGAGCTGCGCGGTGACCATCGCACTGGATCAAGAGGATGACTTAAATTTTCTGATAAAATTCTATCCTTCCTTGAAGGTGAGTGCGGACTATTGACCCTCCCACATCGATCGACCCTGGCACATATGAGACAAATCAAATGTCTGTAACTTATGAGGATTTGTGAATCCTCGTGAAAAAAATGCTATATCCTTTATGGTGGTTCTTTAACTACAGCAAAATTTAGTATATTTCTCTTTGCAATGCTTAAATACAATTGGAGATATAATAAAACAATCAATGCTTACTTACTGTTGGTGCAAACATTATGTAGACTCGAGTTTGAACGCTGATTAAAAATGAACCACGGTACTGATATGAGTGAAAATTAAACCAAACTTTAGATTGTTTTATTTTTCGTATAACAGTGGTTTCCAATTGTTTTAAAATACACTTTTGATTTTTTTATTGCGGTGAGAACAAAAAAAGCTTTTAATCATCGTTCAAACTCGAGTCTAAATACTTTTAGCAGCGACAGTAGTCATGTGATCTAAGATCGACTAATTTTCAACTTTTCATCTCAAAACACACATCAACGTCATATAAAATATTTACATATTCCATATGCTCTTCCTTTGAGATTTCGTTGTCTTTCAGTTGACATAACCATCATCACCCATTGATCAATCCTAAAATTGGTTGACCGCTGTCTAACATTCATTCTGTTCCCTTGGAAACACATTTATTCCAATTACTCATTTTTTATATCCAACAGAAGTTGGCTCGTATATTCAGTCTTAAGTCTTCTTTTTTATGCTGTCTTTTCTATTTACTTTCCATTAAATTCCACACTAACTAGTTTTGTATAAATGTGTGGCCTACTCAACTGAAACTTGTATTGCTGATAGAGACCAACAAGGTTGCTGCTTAATTCTTTTGTACAACACCTCGGACAAGGAATAGGCAAGGTAGAGAAACTAATGAGGAAAATGACGGGAGGTTAAAACTGATAGTCAACAGAACATTTCGTTATGATGAAATGGGGTTGCTGATGACTTGAGTTATTACATTGTGGACTCGAAATTATTAATGACCGCACTTAACTCAATCTTGAAAAATTCGGATTATAAGATTTACGACGCATGTCCAAGTAGTTGAAAATTCATTATGTAGAAATAAGTCCAAACACTCAAAAGGAGATTCAAGTATCATAAAAACGGTTTATTGCCTAGGGAATTTTATATATTTATTTTCATACTAAAGCATTATAGACCAAAAATCATAAATTACGACACTCACAAAATTTGCGCCTTATACAAATGTCCATGAATAAATGATAGGTGTCTTTCTTTATACTGAATTAAAATCCCATCATTATTACCTGGGTGGATATTTTAGTTTTTATATAGAAAACATTTCATGTTCACGAAGAAAAGTATTTTTAAACTAAGTTTAACTCCTTAATTGAAATGGGATCCGAAAGAGTTGTCAAAGTACTTTTATCTGAAAATAGAGAACAGATATCTAAACTGGAAAAAAGTGATTACGAGAAGCCTTTTACCATAGCACAGTTATGACACCTGCGGTCATTTTGCTTCTCGTCAACAAATAAAAAAAGAAAACCGTCCTTCAGGTCAGTAGCTTTCATCCTGGGAAAAACATTTTCATTAACAAATGAAAGATATCCAACACTCTGCAAAATAACTTCACACACAAAATATGGCTTTGACATAGTGTATCAGAAGTCAGGGAAATTATTGTTCCAAGGACCATCAAAAAGATGGCCTAAGTACCTGGCTGCGATAGCTAGCATCAATAGATTTGGCACCGACGACAATATTCCATGTAAAAGGCTTTCTTAAAAATTAACAGAAGACCTAAATGTAATCAATGAGGTAGGCTGTTCATGTTGCAGTTGTAGAATCAGAATTAAAGATCGACTTTTCAAAGAAAATTCATAGCAATCGACATCACAGTAATTTCACATGCTCATTCGCAGAAGACAGCATTGAAACGTATTGCAGCAAGATCGTAGAAATATTCACCATAATAACATTTCATATGGTATTTCTTATTTATTCTTCTAATATCCTCCCCTTTAAAGCATGACGCACTTTGAGACTAGATGAAATTGATCCCGAACGTCTCTAAAGTGAATGATTCAGAATGGTGCTTCTAGTTTAAAGTGAGAATTGGGTCAAAGGATGTGCAAATTAAAGATAAATTGCTAATGTAACCCAGTCACACTCAAAGATCAAGTCCATACGAAACTAAAAATATCAAAAAATTCTATCAAGCAACCTTAACAAATTATGGGTGATAACTCATTAATAACAATCGTAACGGAATTAATAGTTCATATTATTGAGTTAAAATGGCAACAGCAGATGAATTTTCTTTCGCTTAAAAAAAACAACAACAAGAACAAACCATTGTTTTTACAGTCGTAAGTATTCGCTACTAACCAATTATGTATCAATATATTTTGACTGCGGAAACTAGTATTCAAAGTTTATTTTAGATAACAAGCCGTTGTCAAAATATTATTTACCACTCTTAATATTATTATTTCGAGAGTTATAAATGATTTTCATTAAATTCAAAAAGTTTTGCCCTACTTACATTTCATATGCATCCTAATAATGCATTGATTAAAAAGTATCTAAAAAATATGATTTCCAAGTATTGTTTTCATGTATCTCCCTCCATAATGGAGCCGATTATTCTCATATTTTTTTACATTTCAATAACCAGAGTTACGTTGACTATAGCAGTGTTTTTAATAAATAGCTAAAACAATAGCAAATTGCATGAAATATTCAAATAGTTACAGCTCTTTTCAACTCATTATAAATTTAATGCATAAACTATACCTATAGAAAGCTTAAAATACCCGAAATTAGTATTTGAAAAAATTACAAAAAAATTTTTAAAAATCATAAATTAAAAGTATACAAGGATTGGGATGGAAGAACAGACGTTAAATCAGGGTCGATAACTTCTGAGAGATAATTGTATGCGTGATCAATTACTTATTAGTTTTAAAGCGTGGTTTATTATCAAAATAGAAGTCGGTATTGATGCATACAAGCAATTGAAGAAGACAGCTTTGGATATGTGACCTTAATTGAAAGTGAAAGAAAGGTCGACAAGAAATAGGTATTGGCATTAATAATTATGTTCCTTTGCTGAAAATATGAATCTAAACAAGAATGCATCCGGTGTCCACAGCTCTCGTGATCGCAGGACACGGCTATACCTATCTGCGAACTTATCTCAGGCCAATTTTCGGTATCCAGGCCCTTCCACCGAAGGGTTAGGAAAAACCCACAATTATGTCCAGTATCAAGATAGCGTTTTTTACCTTCCCCTCGCCACTCTAAAGGATTAAGGTGGAGAAAGTAAAAATAAATACGCAAAGGTTTTAAAAAAAATAAAAGAATGAGAGTTCGGAAGGTAGCGCATTGTGGAGAGGCAGCTCGTGACGAGTGGCGCTGTCGGCAGCGGGAAGAGGGAATTCTGATGAGGGACGGAAATAAAATAAAAACAAAGGAAAAGCGGGGGAATTAATTTAAATTATCCCGTGAGAGGTCGGAAAAAAGGGTTTGCTCGGATTGTTGGACCCCTACATTCGGGGAATATTTCATAATGAACCAAAATAGGGATAAAAGGAGGGGGGAGAATAAATAAAAAAAGAAATGCCCGGAACGAAAAGTAGACACCGAGTTGCTTTTGTTTCCTCTCTCCCTTACAGTCCAACGATTCCCCACCCACCGCACACCCTTTATCTCGACAGTCTCACGACAAGTTCTCCATGTTCAGGGGAGGAGGGTAAGGGGTGAAATTATTTTTTTTTCTTTCTTTTTATCTCTTCGTCGTCGGCCCTTTATCCCTTCTTCGCCGCCCCTGCACACATCTCACAGGGCCCTGCGCCAGACGTCTCGAGAACCATGTGTTGCGTGGTGGAGGTCAAGAATCAGATCCGCCTTTCGCATTCGGGTGGGAGGGGGTGAGTGGGGGGTGAGAAGGGGTGACTTCCTTCCTTCGAGTGCCGTTCGTGTCGCTGCACGCCCTCTCCAGCCCCACTCACCCCCGTTCCTCTTTCTAGAGGCCTCCCCATGTGGAGAGCATTGCCAACTCCGTGTGTACATTGCATGTATCTTCTCCATTCCACCTCAGAGGGTATTTGGTGCGCACTTGAAGCCACAAGCAACTGCATTTATTGACTACCAGAAATTTAAGCTTCGCTCCTAATGGATGATACAAGTATCACATAAAATCAGCAGTCGTTCATGGTGAATATATCTCATTTTCTAGGGGATCGGGTTGGTGTGGTGGCTAGAGTAATGGCTAACCATAAGGGCAGCCAGGGTTCAAATCCCTGAAGAGGAAGATGTTTTTTAGAGAAAACTCGATCTCCACTTGAGTCACGTGGTGCTGCACTGCGGCGAAACCGGTCGTAAATAAATATTTTACAATGTGGAATTGCAAAGTTAATCCTTATATCTCCGAAGACGTTTCCATTTTATTGTTCTCACAACAGTTTTATTGTTCTCACAACATAACTATTTTCCATAAAGCTATGTTAGGTTGAAAACAATGACATAAATACCCGTGTTACGTCGGGTTTCTGAATTATTTCTTAATCTCTTATGATAGCACTGAACGCACACTGAGGTCGAGCGTGTGAGTTCTCTGAACTTATTAATTGAGGTGGGGAGGATTAATAGCTAGAGCTTTATCCAATGTGTAGGATGTCCCATCCAAGTCCAAGTGCAATGCTGACCGATGCATAGATGTTGAGACAACTTAGCGCGCAGTCTTTAAAAATTGATAGTATGTCCAAGCCCCTTAGATGTCGAATCAATTTGAGCATATGTTCTGTCCAAATATTTCTTATTCTATGTAAATTTAATAATACACACAGCCTCTTTTTTGAGTGTGTTGAAAATTGAACTGTCTTCGATACTAATATTCTGCTAATTTTCCAACTAAACTAACTATTTGCGAGTTCCTGAAATATTTTTGACAGCTTTGATGACGACTCTTCCTCTTTATTTCTTTAAGTGCGACGCGAAGTTATATCTTCGATTGCAGTATGCATCGTTGTTGGCACTATTTAAAATTATATTAGAGCAACTGTGTTGTATTGGAAATGAAAACGGGTTTTTTATCCATGCGCATTAAAAAGGAAATATCTACATTCAAATGCAGAAGAAATCTTAAAAACTAGTTTAAAAAAGACAAATGGTGATTTTTTTTCGAAAAAAGGCCTACAAAATTCCAAAAGTACCCATGGCACATGGAGAGTACCCATCAAAAAAATCGATGACAGGTATAACATGCTGAAAATTTTAATATCCACAGAATTGAACAATTTAAACATTTTCTTTAGCATGTGTAAATCTTGATCGCTATTCAACTTTCCCCATCTTGCTCTTGCTGTAGTTGGAGTTGACCTAAGAGTGCATTTCTGCGACACGAACATAAAACCGATATCCAAATGAAGTCTACAAAGCCATCATTCGACGCAGTATAACGGACATTGATAACGCAGGGTTCATCGATCCTTGTGGCGTCATCACTTACTGTCCAATCACATTGCGATATACATGTCTCCAAAGGTTTTGAGTTAGATACAATTCGTCATTCCGTTGTATTTATTCGTAATTCAAAATACATGGCTTCAAATTTCTCCCGTGATATCACTCTCTATGGAAATCCGATAAAATTATGTGGAGTTTAAAGTGGGCCAATTGGCACGTTATGCCTGAGGAGTGCATTTAACTGTTTCCCGAGTCATTAGTCGGCATTCATCGCCCTTTCCATAGAGTGGCGTTTATGATCTGTCAAGTCGAGACTAGCGTGGGGGCATGCTATCTGAGAGAGAACAAGCATCACTCGTCACTGTTTATCGTCTTAGAATCGCGTCACAAGTGCAGACGGAAAGTAAGTGTTTGCTCCCTAATTATTTGGCAGAGCGTCTCCATCGCGTTTTCGTGGAATTGGAGATAATTTACATCAGATAAGGGTGAGGGAGGTGATCTAGAGATCGGGAGAATTCCAGCAGAATTCCTGAGAGGAAACGGATATCTTCATCTACAGCTACAATATACCCCGCGAGCCGCCGCATAGGCGTGTGGCAGGGGTGTTAGGTCACCAGCCGTGTAAAGGTGTAAGTTTTTGGAGATAAAATAGTGACATGTATAATAGGGGTGTATTTAGTGGAGCTTAATATTTTTTGTGGTCGCTTATTGTTCGCGGAAAGAGGGAGTTTTTGTACCTATATGCTCGACAGTGTATCTCTCTTATTTTATCGCATCTGTCAGACCTAGAGATGTAGTGAGGAGTCATGATAATATTCACTATGTCGCTCTGAAAAATATCAGTTCTGAATTTATCAAGCAACCTAAGCCTAGTGTGTAGACTCCGAGTCTCTAGGGGCTCCCAACTTTATCCCCCTGAAAGCTGTGAGACACTAAATATACGCTCGTAGCAGTTTTGAACGAAGCGCGCTGCTTTCCTTTGTATTTTATTAATTTTTTTGGATAAATCTCTTTGACCAGGGTCCCAAATGCTCGCGACGTATTCGAGGTGTGGCCTAACCAGAGCGAAGTAGTATCTCTCTTTGACTTTTTCATCCAAAGACCTTCCTATTATACGTTTAAAAAAACCTAGTTTCTTTAATACTGCGCCACATATGTTTTGTGTGTGTAATCCCCACGATATATTAGAAGTTAAGGTATATCTTGTGTGAGCGGGATAATATGGTTTTTGGGTCAAAAGATGCGATCAGAAGAAATATAATTAAACATATCGGAAGTAATAATTGCTCTAAGAACATATATACCAGAGTAAAAAATGTTAGAGTGCTTCTTGTAATCAGAGATTCCTTAGCTAACTAGAATTTGTTCTTATGGGCGTTTCCGAAGTTATGATTCCGCTTTGCTGCTAAACTCCTCTTATTGTTTCCTTTGACGATTTTCTTTTCCCATGGCATGCTCAATGCGATAAAAATCATTATAAATCATTTAAAATATCTCAATTTTGTCGAGTTAAGTAAATGAAAGTAAATTCCTTCATTAAAATATGCGCATAAAATTTAATGCAAAATATTCGTGCACTGAATAAGGACGGAACGCCGCCGGCTTTCAGTAAAATCAGGGCAAATCTCACATATTACAGCTTTCGTCTATTTTATACCTGAGGTGGATAGATAAATTATATTGGTCTTGTGTTTTGTGACTTCTTTGTACGTAGAATGAATACACAAACGGTTTCCCAGAGTTGCCTCTTCGTGCCTCTGATAGCAAACTCATAAGTAGATAGCCAACTAACGAGCCGTCGTGGGTCGGTTTAGGTGGTGTGTTGATGAATTAGAAGAGTTTTTAAAAAGTAAATAATTTCAAGTTATTTTATTCACAGTCAAGTTTTGCATGCCTACCATGGAGCACTAGATTCACATTCAGGCTCAAAGGACATCATCCACATTCGGAGTCATTATCTGCGTATAGGTTCCGTTTGCAGATACTTTGGAGACATAGGGTGGATACATTGGAGTCATAGGCCTGGCGCCTCTTCCGTCCTGATTATGAGTGTATCATCCACCATTCTACATCAACAAATTACAAACAACCCGAGAGCAGCTTCGAGGGTGAGTGTGGCAGGGGGTTACATGTTATTAGGTATTGAGGTAAGTACTTGGAGACAGCTTAATCCGTTTCCTGCGACAGCAGAAGCTTTTTATCTGCTCTTGAAGCCCGGTGGAGGGGTTCATAACTTTTAGAAATTATAAACTATAGTGCGGTTATTCAGTTGACGTAATTACACACCCGTGGTGATGGGCAGGAACGCCTTCGACGCCGTAGCTTGGACTCGGGCTCGGGTGAGAACGGTTCCGGGCGAGTTATGAGCTAAATGAGGTTTGACCCCTCGACGGAGCTTCAAGAGCAGGAAAAAGCTTCTGTGCCCCAGCCAATGAATTTCAGCCCAGGGAAATACCATGCTGGCATCAGTACTTGGCACTACCAGTGAAGCCAACTTTAAGTTAAAAATATGAAAATACGAACATTATTTCTCAGTAGTTGAGGACATATGGTTTAAAACATTTTGACCATTAATAAAGTGATCTTTGTTCGATAAGAGACTTAACATTTTTCACAAACTTATAGGACTTGAAAGATGATATTGGATTTAATGCATTGCATCATCATCTAATAGGAAGCGTTCCTACATATTCATAGTCCTCGTAATGTTGCCTAAAATTTCTATGAATGATGATTCCTGTCGTGTTATGGTATGAAGCAGAAGGCGTGTTAGGGGTTAGGAGGGACGGATTCAGAAAAGTTAAGCAAATGGACGGGATTTGAATCTGGGCGGCACTTTTGCTCTCATCCAGATAAAATTTTGCAAAAATCTGCATTTTTTAATGTTTTCATGTTGAGAGAATGGATGCCAGTCAAATAACGAAACAGATACATAAGAGTGAAATGAATGGTGCGAGAGGTAGAGGAAGTTTCCACTGGATTTGGTTGAGGAAATTCTTAGGAGGAATATTAGGAGTCTCAAAACAGGAGGGCGTGTATGAGGTAGTGAATGGGGTAAATGAGGCAAAAGAGGTTTGCAAGGATAGGCCAGTATGGAGGAAATTATTGAAGCCGAGTTAGGTGTAAAAATATGTATTAAGAGAGAAACTTAGTGACTCTGCCTAACCCGGAAGGGAATGGTATGTATGTGTGTTAAATTAATTTCAACTATGTTCCACCATTTTATTAGAGCCAATTTTGTCCACTAAGGCCTAATTTTTCAAACAAATAATCAGAAGAATATAAAATATATCAAGTAAGTAGAAAGGAAGAAGAAATTATGAGAGGACTGAGGCAGAAAACAAGCATTCTAGAGCACTTTCTACAAATAGCCACGTAAGGTAGGCGGAAAAGGGAGGTCAGGCCGGGCCAATAAAATGCCGCGCCAAGTTTTCCCGGAGCACGCAAGAAGACGAAACATGGCGGTCTAACAAAAGACAACGCAATCCCGCACGTTTCCGCCAGCGAGTGGGACGAAGGAGGAAAGCGTGCGTGTCACCGTCAAGGGCGGGAATTACACCGCAGAAGCGGCAGGGGCCCAGAGAGCTAGGGGGGGAGGTCAGCCAGGGGTGGGCGGAGAGGATGTACAGCTGCCCCCCCCTCCCGTCCCACCATTGACCCGTCTTATGATACCGTCCGACCCCCATTTCCCGGCGCTGCCCGTCTCCGGCAGGATGGACGGATAAAAAAAGAAGAGGTTGATGTTGAATAAGGACGAGGAAAGACAAGTGGTCTCGTGCTGCATTTACGAATAGGAAACCCTAGCTGACGCTCCTGGGAGAGATATCTGCGGAACAAAAAAGGTAAACATGTAAACAGGGATCTATCGAGTGCACTGCAGTTGAGATGAAACGTTGGCGAAAAGTTAAGAATTTGAGTGACACGCGCTCCAGTGCATTCAAACTGTATGATTCGAGATGAGGTTGCGTAAAATTTTGTAATAATAATAATAATGCCGTCTTTAATGAGCGATATTAGGACTGTCTAGTTCTCTCTTACATATATCTCATTTTACGTCACACAAACAACCATGTCCTGGATGGAGGAAAATCCACCCAGGCGGGACTCGAACCCGCGACCCTGAGTTAGCAGACAAGGACTTAACCCTGCCGCCACCGGGGTCCACGGGGTTGATAATATGAACAATAAAAACACTTACACACCACACGTGAAAATTGGGTCGAATACGAAACGTTATTAATTAGCAACTGTTCACGAGGCACTTAAGCAAGCTTCTATAAAGTACTAAAGATGAATGGTCCTAATGGTGAGGCAATCATAAAAAAAATTAAAATTAAAAAGTTCATTGGTAGGAAAAGTTGCAAGAGCCCTTTGAAAAGAGACTTGTCCTTGGCTAAGATAATTTAATAATTTTTATTAGTCTTATTAGAGGGTTTAGGTCAAATTTAAAACTTAAAAATTCTCAATTTCTATTTAATTTTATGCATCTACGTATGTAAAAAGAATAGAGAGTTTATAAATGTGGATTTGGAGGAAAGTGCTCAGCATCAAGTGGTCTAATAGGGTTAGGAATGAAGAGGTGTTGGAGAGAATCAAAGAAGGAAAAATCTGTTATAGACTTGAGAAACGAAGATTTTTTTCTCTGTGGAATTTTGCACAATTGTGCATTGCGGTTAACTCCGTGGCTAGTCCCAGATAGCTTAAAATCTGTCTCTTAATGACCATTGAAGATAGGAAGATGGGCTGAATGGAACATGTACTGATAAGGAAATGTTTGTTACGAGATGTACTGGAAGGAATGGCGGATGGAAACCGCAAAAGAGGATGAAAGAAAACTAAGATTTTTGATGACCTGAGGATGGAGGGATTTACAGAGATTTGAAGAGGAGAGCAGAGGACAGAGAGAGATGGAGGCACCAAGGATCTGCGAAAGCAGACGACTAATGATGATGATCTATGTATCGCCAGCATTCTAACAGTTAAGCACCACATTATAGGTCCATACTCACTCACAATATTCACTCCTTTCCCCTTCCCACACCATCCCCTCCCGCGCCTTCTGTCTCACAAACCGGCGGCAACTAAAACCATCCCACACCTCCTCCTTACCACTGCATTATAGCTTCCACCCTACCTACCCTATAAAATGTAACATTTACTTATTTCTTTGTTTTATTCTTTGTAAATTGTGTAATATTAGTGGCTGTTTATACAAAGCATTGTAAGTGTTATGCCTTTAATCATTTATGTAATTTTTCCAGAGACAATGCCAATCTCTAATATTATGTCTCCTGCATGTCATTATGTAGCTATTACTTTATTACTTTACGTTGTTTGTAAATCATATCAGCAGCTTAAAATATATACAAATGTAAATGCCGTGTACTTGTGCTCCATGGGATTATATTGTCCCAGAGTAAATAAACTTTATCTTATCTTATCTTATCTTACCCTACTCTCTCCCCCTTGCTGCCTTTTCCACTCCCATTGCCTCAGAGAGTATACATTTGTATGGACAGACTTGTAAATCACCTGATACGGATGTCACATCCAGTAGTCGATTTTTCTATGTTAATACATGTACTCACCGCTCACTCTATATTCATCAGATTATTTTACTAATCGATGTTTTCGACGTCTCGGCAAAAATACATCGAGTAGCCCAATACATCAATTTTGATGTGGCATCACTATCACCTGATGATTTCGCACAGCAACGAAACCTGGGTCGTGAAAATAGAAACCTCATGGGGAGATTACATCTACATAATTACCCGCGAGCCGTCGCTTGGGCGTGTGGCAGTGGTTGTTTGGTCACCAGCCGCGGAAAGGTGTAAGTTTTTTGGAGATGAATTGGCGACATGTATTGTAGAAGTGTATTCAGTGGAGCTCAAGTTTTATTGTAGTCACTTATTGTTCGCGGAAAGAACGAGTTCTTGTACCTGTCTATTTTACAAAGTATCTCTCTTATTTTATCACATCTATCAGACCTAGAGATGTAGTGAAAAGTCATGATAATATGTCGCTCTGAAAAATATCAGCTCCGAATTTATCAAGCAAACCAAGCCTTGCGTGTAGCCTCCGAGTCTCTACATGCTCCCATCTTAATCCCTCTAAATAGGTTACAATTACAGAGTCTTTCAAGTATTTTAATCATTGTCATCGTAATTTTAATTCAAATACGTGTATAAATAGTGCTGTAATATATTAATTGGTGGCATTTTTATTGACTGAGGCCACAAAAATAGAGGCCCTTTGGAATTAGTTTTGTAAATGTCTGTTTCCGAGGTAATATCTATGTGGGTGATAGATATGTGTGATCGATTATTGTTATATAAATGTATATTATTAATAATGTCCAGTATGTCAGTATTCTAGCCCCGAAGATGGAATAAAGTATTTCCGAAACATCGGCAAAGGATATATATCGTTTCTAAATTTGACCTAAAACCTCGATGAAATCTAATAATTGTCATTTAATAACTGAGGTTAATATTTAGTGCAATAAAATAGTTAATTATAATTAGCATAGAATAGCATATGAAGAAATAATTTTGCATTTCATACCAACCTAAAACGTTTTACAAGTACATTTCAGCATAATTAATATTCGGAAAGTACCATTAATTCAAAACAGCATTCTTAAAATAGTTTTTGCATAACTTAGTTCATTTTTCAACATTGATTATGAAATTGGTTTTGTCATTCTAAGTCATGTGGGTAGAACTGGTTTCCCTCTCTGTAGCCATCCCCTGAAGAGCATATGCATTTTAAGTCCAGGATAAATACTAGCATATAAATGTCTCTAACATTAATAGTTACGCAAATTTATGGAAAGATAACTGAAAATCTGCACCTCAAGGCTCTTATTTTATATTCTTAAGTTACTTTAAATGATGGATGTTAATGAGCAAATACATTGCCCTTGATTACGCATCCATAAGGACGACTAGATTTTAATAGTAGACTCCACAGATACAAGTAAACCTTATTGAACACAGAGGAAAATATTTAGCATAGGCTTCTAACTATATAATTTCTCCTCATTATTAAGACATTTTTCTCGTTTTTCACATTATTTGGTATCACTAATCCATGGTGTCAAGGTTTTGAACTTGGAATTAGGAGTTATTTAAAAAAGAAAAGCTATGCGTCTAATGCAGCGGCTCCCAAACTTTTCTGTCCTGGGACCCACCTCCAGCCTGGAATATTTTTCGCGACCCAATATTACCCGGCGCCGGCGGGACAAAAGACAACAGACCCGTACAACATAGCGAAGTCTCTCCGCTTTTACATAAATAGTCTCGACTGACTATATAGTCTATGTTCACGTTATTATTTTGAGCGTTTCTTATTGTTAGTTTAGCGTTAGAACATATTTGAAGAGAATTTTTGGGTAATTATTTAAGATTTAATTTTTACTTTAAAAGGCACCTTCCCTGCGCGACCCACCAAAATTGCTCCCATGACCCACCAGTGGGTCGCGACCCATAGTTTGGGAACCGCTGGTCTAATGTATCGCACGCCTTGGACGCTAAATGGCGACACGCTGATAGAGCGGTATCTCATACTTTGAAGCCAGGGAATTAGTCGTGCAATGTGATCCTTTCAATTGGGTGATGCGAATCTCTATTTATTAGATCAACACGTTTTATTATGCGATTAAAAAAGATCGACTAAATTAATAAACTGTTGATTATCTACATTAGTATCTTTCTTTTGGTAATTCTGTTTTTACTTTTAAAAGATAATGTTAGTAATTAGTAATTTTATTAGTAATTCTGTGGTAACATATGGTCACGCTACGTTACATCACAGATCTATGCATTATTGTGATCAAAACGCTTGTATTTTAGAGCAAATAGCGATAAATTCCCTGATTTTACAAAAGCTCTTGATTTAGCTTGCATACCATTCCCAAATTAAATCTAAAAACAGTATGTCTATTACTAAGATTGATACATACTAATGATACAAAATCATAAAATTTTAATGTTTTTAATTGAGTTTTTATCATCAAGTTCGGCTGGTAATAGACTAATTTATGAGATGTAGTAATCAAATCAAGAAAATGCTGTATTCATCGTGGTCAGCGGTGCCTCGAAGGAGCCTAAGTAGCTTTCATTAGATGGCCAGATTTTAATAAATACCCAGAAGGTGACAGAGTGAAACCCGCGCTTCCTAGTCTGGAGATAACGGCTTCGAATCACACCTTGGAGGAGACAGGTTTTTGCTACCCAGAATTGCAAGTTTCTTATCGTCTTAAGTTCGTTTGAAGCCATGATGTAAAACACTGCATAACGAGGAGGATTTTGGAGTTGCTGAAAAATGAAATAAAAGGAGAATTCAGAGCTTTTTATCATTTGGCTGTTACAGTAAAGGAGATGACCATACAATGACATCATGATAGCCATCACTGAAGAGGAGAATAATGGGACCGATTAATTGCCACGGATAATGTAAAGAGAACAGACGCCCTTAATTGCCGCAGCATGTAATATAATTCCATGGTAACAGGTGGTCACGCTACGTTACATCACAGGTCTACGTTTCATTGTGATTAAAACGCTTGCATATTAGAGCAACGAGCAATAAATTCCACGACTTTATAAAAGCCCTTACTTCAGCTCGTATGCCATTCCAAAATTAGACCTGAAAAACCCTGCCTATTTTTGAGATTGAAATTAAAACAAAATAATAAAATTTTAATGTTTTTAATTGAGTTTTTTATCACCATATTTGACTAGTACAAGAATAATTTTATGACTTGAACTAATCAAAAGTTAACGGGTAGTAAAAACTGCAGCAATGCTATTTTTACGGACACTTCCCATGCGTAAAAGTATCAATTCAACGAGAGACAATCATCATTAATACATAAGAGGAAAAATTGGATTTCTATAGAAGAACGTAATTTCAAAATACTGCAGTTTAGTATCGGCTCATTCAAGTATAAATGATATTGCGATATAATAATAGAGATAGATGGTAAGGTAAAAGATTATTTTCCCCAAAAAGTTTTAGTGAGAGAGATGCGATAACAACGATAAATTTGGAAAATTTTGCTACCCCTGACTTTTAAATGTCTTCAATGAATATCAGTTAATGTTAAAACTCGAAAAACATGTAAAGAGAAATTCCAAATGTAACATGAATCCGTATTAATTCTCGATTGTTCCCGCCACGATCAAGAGCACGTTTGTCAATTTTGCACACTGACACCATATTCCTGGGTTTATAGGGCTTAGAACTACCAAATAACCCATTAACAAAGTTCTCCATAATGTAATACACCAATTTCGTTGCCACCTTTTTGAATACTCATGAATCTAAGAATGCATCCTAGTAACGCATTATCAAATATTCACTTAACATTTTCTTTTTAAGGTAACTTTTCGTTCACTTCCTGGCCCTTTTCCTTGCAAGAGTTCCAAAAATGATGTTAGAATCAAATGGAATTCCCTAAACATAATCTAATAATAATTCACCATTATCATTTATATATCTTGAAAGAATCCCTTGACATAGCGTCCCTCAAAATTCAAAAATATTCTTGCAATCACGGTAGAGACTCGCTCTTTCACTCACAGTTGGCCTGATCAGATTAATACATTGAGAATTCCGCGATCTCAGTAGCTACTCTGCGTCACAATTCTGAAAACTGAAATTTGGGACTTCTTAATTTAAAGCTGAGCAAATTGACTTTTACGTAGGAAAATTGATACGACACAGGTGATTTTGTTTCTCGTGATAACAACGCATTTTTTATTTTTTAAACAAGATTTGACCTCAATTTTTATAGTTAAAATCCGGTTGAACACATGAATCCGCAAGTTCTACATTCCCTGCTATTAAATCCGTCTTAGAGCAAAGTGATGTCATTTGTAGAGGGTATACGTTTGCGTGTCTCTAGCAGAAATGAATATAACGTCTCCGGAAGAGTTTCCACTGTTTCCAGGGTCGGTTTTACGTCCAACAGCCCTTGCGCGACACGCCAAGATTCCGGCTCAAATGGTGCCTGGGTCAAAGTAAGATCTTGCCACAAATGTAGACATCCTTTAAAGGACTTCCAAAGACCTTTTGTCAAAGCACTGCGATTCACGAATGATAATTGGGGGACGGTTGAGGGGCGAAGCAAGCCATGATCTGCCAGTGACGAACAGTAAGGGTAAATATAGCCAAGATAAAGAGTGAAATACTGACTGGTACAAATATAAACACTTAATTACATACTAACATTAATTATTGCTTCGTCTGTGTACCCTAGACAAAATATGACCACTGAGAGAAAGGGAATAAGTTTTCCCTTAATATCATTTGGGGAATTCCATTTAAAAAAACGAAAAATTTCTGAAAATGTGTCATCGAGTAATAGTTTAAATTTCATTCCATTCTCTGACTGAAAGCGATGATAACTCGACAGTTTATCTTCCACCAGTTAATCACGATCCCATTCAATACTTGATCAATATTTCTAGAAATAAATATCTCCCTATATTTGCTGGGCTAAGTCTTACATTTGGTGGGCGTTTTTTAGTGAAATTTGCCAATGGTCTCACTGTTATTACATTAAAGCTATATTGATGAAAATGTGCGACGCACCAAACTGAATTCGTAGTCACTGGATTGAACTGACTATACTGAGGCGAGATGGGTCGACAAAACGGTAATGTTACTCTTTTATTTTATCTTCTCTGGCAGACCTAGAAATTCCAATATTTCAAACAATTCAAACAAGCTTGAATACTCTGAGCCAAGGCAAGAATATTAATGGGAAAAGGAAGCATTTTATTATTAACTTGCAGGAATTAACTTGCAGGATTGATAAAACCTTTATTAGAGAAAGGAAACGTGTAGATACCTGATTGGGGAAGAGGATAGTAATAAATTCTGAGGAATCTTTCGGATACTTGTGCATCGCCCGATGAAGAGAGCTGATGGGTAAAATTAGCATCAAAGAGGAAATAATACGTGATTGGTAATGTAGCCAGGGGTGGGAATGAAAAAACGAGAAAAGATGAGGAAATTTTACAGAAAATGTAGGTATCAAATGGAAATTGGACATTCTTCATCATAAAAAATCTTCTGGGGTTTCTATATTCCCCCAAACAATAGATGTATGCGTACTAATTGTAATTGTGTATTTAGTTAAGACGGAAGTAACGTATTTTTATATAAAAAGGTAACTTTTTCTGATTCCACACCTCATTTCTCCAACCGACTCAGGTTTTGGCATGCAATGCAATTTTTAAGGTACATGTTTTTTTAGTGGTCCTCTCTAATATTTTGTTGGGGAATGAGGGTTAAAACAACGGAAAAGACGTTCACTGGCTATGGAAGAAGGGGATGGGTTGATAAAGATGGCTATGGAAAGTTTGCCTCGGTAAACTAGGAGAGGAGTGAGGGAAGGTGACTCACGGTATCGTTAGAGACTGGTGCGTTGGTTGTAAGGCTATGCGTGGGAGAGGTAAATGGGATTGGAACATATAATCATTACAAAGTTAACAATCAGCGGGGCAATTCACAATTTTAAACTGTTCCGTAAAATTCGGCCCATTGTTCATAACATGTAAAATCCGAGGATCAAAATCACATCCATAGTTTTCATCACACAAATGGCTTGATATTTCAGAGGAATTATCACGGTTTCATAAACAAAGTTAAGTTCTTCCATACTCGTTTTGAATATTCTTCGAGTTTGGTCAATTTAATTCGCTCCAAAATTGTCGAACTTGAACTAGTAATACTCTACTGAATTGGGAATTACAGTAGTTCCTTGGTGTTGAATACATTTTGCCTAATATATTTGAGTGATTAAGGGCCTCTCTGGATCTGTTTTTGAATGGGACAAGCTATACTAAGTGTTTTTTAACTTCATAACCTCTCAGACCAAGTCACATTGAACATAAATCGTATACTGTACATGGATTCTTACCGTGATGGTACCCATTCCAAGGCAATCGGAGAGTTTTTCCCTATTTTTCAGAGAATCGGAGAGTTTTTCCCATGAATGGCAACCACTCCGTTTCTCTGGTAACAAACCTCAATGAAACTTTTAACGATCGAATAAAGACACTTTGTTGATGTAATCCTTTGTCTCGGGCGCGACTTCGTGGAATTTGCATAGCATTGTTAATGATAAGTTACCTAGTTCTTCTACATAGATTTATTATGACAAGACGACCTAGGCTTCGACGAAGCTCATCATCATTATGTGATGGCATCACCTAATGATTACGAGCTTCGTCGAAGCCTAGATCGTCTTGTCATAATAAATCTGTGGAAAAACTAAGTTATTTATCATTTACAAATACTTTCTTGAATTTATTTTCCATAGAACTCAAGATTTCTCCGAAGATAAACTTGCAAAAAATGATTTTTCACATAGTACCTAATCGTTCGGACAAGTCCTCAACTAAATTTATCATAACTAAAGAAAGTGATAACGTATGCAGCATTGATAGTGGAGTGAAAATCTAATTCCTTACTTGATTAGCTTGAGATTATTCAAATTTGAGGACAGAGAAAAAGTTTACGTGACCCCTGAAGATGAGGAGGCAATATTTGGAGAAAATACTATAAGCTGTTGGGGATGGGGGTTGATCATTAGGGTGAAAATTGTATTAGCATTTAATTGCCCGTGCTTGTTCGTGGGTTGTTGGAACAGTTAATCATTCTCTGTCGCATTTTCACACACAACCGAAAAGCAATGCCATCCATTCGAGACTAAATAGAGAAAAAATATTAGAAGTCTTATGCATGCAAATCAGTCATGCTTTGGCGTGCATAATTGAATAGCGAATCCATTGAAATCAACGCATGAGCAGATTTTGTTAAGTATGTTGAATATTCATTATGGAATACAAATTAATTCATCGTTGATTTCATTGCCCTAGGCACGGAGTATATTTAGATGATGACATATCTATGTCCGACTTTGCCGAAGATGCCATTAAATCCATGAAATGGGCAATACGCTCTAATTATTTCACTTATTCTAAAGAAGAATTCAACACTTGTTTCACCTCACAACCGATGTTCGAGTTCCCATTTAATCTGAAATTAATGAATGGCTAATTTGCTGCGCTGCAGAATTCACTATGTTATGAGCAGAGTAAATCTCATGCATATGCATGATTCCGGCATCAAAGGGTTATGCTTCAAGGCACAGGGAAATATATGAGCATAAAATATTATGAATTATTGAACATGAGCAGAGTACATGCTACTCTAAAAATATTGCCGTTGTTCCGAAACTTGATAATCCCTTGGATCAAAAACTTAAGCTTTGAAAATATTACCCTCACTTTTTGTCATTTTTGTTCGCAGGAAATCTCCTCTGATATATTTATTCCTTTAAATGAACTACGCAATAGAAAACACTACAAAAAATAGTACTGATCACATAATACTACAAGTTTCCTGTATCCGAAGTTAGCCTTTGCGAAAAATATCATTGCAAACTAATTGCATTCACAAAACTGAGCATATTTACTTATTTCACTTGAATATTGCGTTTGAATGCATGGCATAAAATAAATATTTGGACCAGCACCGCTTTGTGATCGTTCTCCGAAGGGTTTTACGTTCCTCCATTCGGTTTTCTATTCCCTTCTGTTATGCGTTGCCGTCAAACCTTTTTGGGCGATACTCGCTTTCTTTGCTCTCATCACAAAGAGTGCAGTAATGTGTGGAGCAATATTTGTCAATCTCATTTTGTACCAATTACAATTCCGAGCATTAATTTTGCAAGAGCTCTCAACAGTAGAATTGTGAAGGAAAACATAAAATAGCTCAACTTAATTTCGGTCCAGAATTCCGTATCATCATTAATCATTAAACCGTAAGACTCTCTATCCTTGCCCATCATATGCTAGTTCCCTTATTTCCAGGTAGCTCTTCCAATGTACTTTCCTCCATATTTAGTCAATGTATTTGGTCCTCGGTAGTTAGTCAGAGCTTTTCTCTCTATTTTTTCTGCAAGAATTCCGCATAAGGGCATGAAATTCCAAAGACTTTAAAATGCTGCCTCGATTTTGAATGCATCATTGACGCAGAGTGGTTTCACTTGTTTAAAATATATCCTTATAAGCATATGTTAGCCTTTTCTTTTCGGATTCTTACAGGTCGTTGGGTTGAAGAGAGAGGAAAATTATAAAGAACGGAGGGAACGGGTCTGTCTTAACTTTTATTTGGGATTGTAATGGAAACAAACGAAGCAGTGACAATACATGGCCTCCCTTGTATTCTACAGTAGGGGAAGTCAAGTTTTGATAATCTGTGGGGAATAGTATTTTGCTAACGTTCAAATTATACTCACATAATATAATAATTCATCTCGAATAAGTCTAAGGAACCTGCTTGATTCCACCGGCATAAAGATGATGAATATTCGCAAAAGTATTATTTAAACATTTTCTCCCAATATATTTCCTTTTTTCATTTTCTGAATTCCAAGAACAACGTTTACATTGATCTCCTTCATTTTTCGGGATCTATCGCGTCTTTTTTTGGATAGTGACAACAGTTTCGCTGGCACTACTGTCAACGTCTTCAGGTCGAAGAAAGCTGAATGAATGGATAGTGACAAAAGTTTCGCAACACTACTGTCAGCGAAGCTGTTGTCACTATCCAATAAAATACGCGGTAGATCCCGAAAATTGAAGTAGATCAACGCAAAGCATCGTGAAAGCCTTCATTTTCAATAATATTTAAATTTAAAATAACCATCCACAAGACCCATATTACAAAACGCTGCATAGGTACATTTGTGTTTGCACAATTTTTTTCATTCATCCAAACGCTATCTATTAATTTTTATCTTAGCTCCATTTCTCGCAGTTAATTTTCTCTTATTATGACCTATCTAGTAGAATTATTATTGTCGTAACTAACACTTTAAACGTATTAATACCATGCCTTTTGTATTGAAAAGCTACAATATAATTTTCTGCTGGTTTGCTGATTTCAATTTTCTTGGAAAGACAGATTTTATAAGTATACTTCAAATAAACCTAATATAATTATATGCCAATGCAATTTAGTCTCAAAATGCGTAAATATTTAATCAAATATCGTGCGTATCGAGAAGCCCGCCCGCTTTTGGCACACAAGCAGACGCCATTTGCAGGAATAGCATAACTTAGTAGGGTTAATACTCAGAGGTAAAATATTTATGACAATTTAATCACCCTACTAATGTGCAACACGGTCTATAATATGCACTACATTTACCAATCAAACTCAGATCAATCTGACCGGATCAGCTCGGTATGGCAAACGCATCGGACTAGTGGGATCGATTTGAGAAGCGGGCGGACTCGGCTCGCTTGGTCAGCCAGTCTGATATTGTACATCGATACGAGCCAGAGGGTCTATGTCGCTCCTCGTTATTCTTTTGGTTGTCAATGGGAAACAAAATACAATCGTTATTATTCAATGCCTGTATTGTAACCAGTTGTAACAATTAAGGAATAGGGTAGTAATAGTGAGTGATATAATATTGATGATATCGCTGCTCTTCGCAATTCTACCTTCAATTGGGCGATTGTGTTCGCTCGCAATGCGACTAATAATTTCTAGCTCAGCACTCGTTAACATACTGTGTTAATCGTGCTTCAACTAATTGATTCAATTGTTCAATATTGATATTTTCAGTCCATGTTGTTGAACCAGGTGATCCGAGTCAGCTTGCTTGTGGTTTGAGACCGGTTTGAATTCAGATATATTTTAGATCGATTAGTAAACGTAAAAATTGTTCGAACTTCAAGATACGTGTCACCAGCAGATTTGTATCCCCAAACAGGAGAGGGTCCGAACCCCGCGCAGTTAAAAGCAGAAAACTACAACGCAATGAGCACCTAGAGAAAGAGAAATCCATTCATACGGTTTCCACACTAATGTCACTTTGAGTTTTGGAGCACCAGGAAATTCGCGATCACATTCACTGCACAGCCTGGACTTTGCACCGACCGATTATCACTTGTTCTACGAACAGAAAAAAGTTTATCAGAGGCCAGCGGTTTCACATCAGTGAGGAAGGGAAAACAGCAATAAGATATTGATTCTCTACATCTGTTTAACGCTTTTCTACTAGTCTAACCGTTCACTAGTCTAAAGTTTAACTGATTCACTAGCCTAACGCATTCATGAGGGTTTAAATCAGCAAGGATTCTGCGAAGAAAAATAATTTCAGAGTGTTGAAGGTAATAAAAATATGTTTGACAATATTTATAGTAATTTCGATTCATTAGAAAAAAGGCCTTACTTGAATATAACTCCGGTAGTTGTTAAATCATAAGTTCCCCATCTAATCACCATTACAAACTCGTGAGCAAGCCGCATTGCACTAAGAAAACGACTAACCTTGCCCCTCTCTCTGCCCCACGTGAGTTACGGAAGTGGATTTAACGTTCCGCGTTTCCATATCTCATTTTATTCTTCAACGTGTCGTTCTTCGTGATATGGCTAAGGAGTGAGTAAAAAATAATGTGCTCTTGGACAGTGAATTTTCAGGCATGCGAGATAAATGGGCCGAATATATTTCCGTTTGCCGTTCAGTATTCGCCCCCTCGCCGCTGCGCACAATCACGGAATATCTCAAAGATCCGCAGAGCACGGAGCAAGGAGGTAATGATCCTTTCGGTTGTATAGATGGCTCTGATAAGCGGAGCCACGCGAAGCACGACAACTGTGTTCCAGCATCTGGACACGAAACCCTTCCTCTGGGCGGGTGAGGGGGGGCATAAACAATGAAGGTCGGGAGGCACATAACCCACAGGATAACCGCAAAGGGAGTAGGGGGTGTGAGACTGCTCGAATGTATTCATTTATTTTTTTAAACCATTCCGTCTTTCATGAGGCGAATTGAATATTCCCTCCCTCTCTCCAACTCCCCTCCATTGCGGTTTTGCGGACGGGTGCTTAAAAGGCTTTCTGGCCGCTCGGAACGAGCCCTTAATCGCCGCGATCACGCCCCTAAGATAAGTCGATTGTAGGTTTATGCCGTTTCATTCGAGGTTTTATTGCCAAGTGTTGATGCAACATTAGCGCGGGAAAAATATATGAGCGGAAATTCTTTGAAAGGATTTTAGATTCCCTGAATCTATTAAGGGCGCAGATTTAATAACCGCTTCGCCTATATTTTTAGAGTTTTGTCATGAATACGTTTTCTATAAAATATTAACCGCGCACCATCTTCAATATTGACGCTTGAGTGCTAAGAACAGTCTGCTATAGCCAAATATTTATTCGTAGTTCAGTAAGAGCCCCTTCGTGAGTTATAAAACGCTCATTAACGCGTACTTTATGGCTCATAATAAGTAATAAGTGAGGATAAATCGACTTGTGAGCAGCTTGACCTAGTATTGGTAACGAGATACGCGGAAATCGATAGGCCAAGTGGTCTTGCTTCTGTGTTCAGATGTTCTTAAAGCTAAGGTACTAACTCAATTTCACCTTTCTGGCTAGGTTTTGATGGATGGCGTGATATATAATAAAATGTTCCCACCACGGGTAATAAAAACTTAAGGTTTTGTGTAATGTCTATGCAAAGTACGCTCCCTCCGGTGGATTCAAATCAATCACAATAGGAAAGGAAGGAGAAACCGACTGAAAGGTTTAAAGAGCAATATTTATTAAAGAGAACTTTTTTGTGTCAAATGACCAACTTTGCTACGCAATCATCTTCATATATTTCTGTGGGATGAATTAGTATGGAAAAAAGAGTGACGTAGTCATCCTTCGTTTTAACAAATTTGATTGACAGTAATTTACTCATTTGGTACACACCATATTGCTGCTCATTTTTTGGCATTTGATAATATCAAAAAAGATAAAAAAAACTTACACCAACACTCACTCATTTTATGTACGAGATAAGCGACCATATTTTATAATTGATGAGTTGGGATTTCTTTAATTTTCAGATAAATGCAATGCAAACTACTTTAGGGCCAAACTTTTTGCGTTTCATGTTTGTTAATCTGCCTAAAGCAATAAGTGCAGTCAAAGTCTCTACATGTGAATTCCTCTTTTTCGTCGAAAACGTAAAAGTATTTGGGTAATTTAGCAATTGATTTCTTGTGTAAAATTCCGGTTTTTCAAACACTGTTTACCATTGAATTGAGGCACCAGGAGATGAACTGGAGGAAGACAACGGGAATCCATAGGTATAATCCTCCATTCGATATCTAGTACGAGGGATTTCAGTACGAGAGGATTACGAGGGATGTATGGAAGCAGATGATTCAACAGGGGAACGAGTTGCTCTATTTAATCAATATGCGTTTCAGCGGGGTCATATAAATTCTACTCACATGACCGCGAAATAATTATTTTTTTTATTTTTCCCGCCGAGGATAAATTTTACGGCCATTTGATGGCTTCATACAATGTCCGCGGCTGATAAAAAACGTAAAACAGCTCGCGCACGTGAAAACTACAAAAAAATGTTAGACCGTAGGAAGGCTACGCCTACAAATAAAACGATATCTCAAACTTCCAGGGGTCCGTCATCGTTTCGTTTCTTACCTCTATGGAACCTGAAATCAAACTCTGCTTTCTTTATGATTCAATAGATCATCCACTTAAAAAAACTACAGTAATTTGCATTGAACTTATCTGAAAATTTAAGAATTCCCAACTCGTTAATTATAAAATATACTCATTCATTTCGTACATTAAATAAGTGAGTGTTGTTATAAATTTTTTGCCTTTTTTTAGATCATCAAAAGCCATAAAATGAGCGGAAATTGGTCCGTTCCGAATGAGTGAGTAAATGTCCATCAAATTTGTTACAACGAAGCGTGACCTAGTTACTCTTCTCTTTCGACTCGTTTATTTCACAGAAGCGAACGAAGCCAATTGCGTCGCAAAGATAAAGAAACAAACTGGTCGTATCGGACTATCGTATTATTGCTAAAATCTCTCCAACGTGGAACTTCCTTTACTGCATACATTGTTAAATGAACTTCATACGAATTAAGACTCAGCGCAAAGGGGCTTTCGGGCAGGTCTGTTTGCCGTTACGTCTTCCTATTAAAACGAAAAAGCTCTTTTAGTCTCTTGAATATTTATAATTTATTTGGAGAGAATATATGTCGTGTATTCTGGAGAAAACAGTGGACTGTGGATTCTCGTCACGTGTTGTCCAGTCTCAACTGTGGACTTTGCTCAATCCTCTCTCCTTTGATCCTGAAATATTTAGGGGTGACAGGAGAGAACTAGTTCCTTACACGTGAAGCAAGATGCTCTAAATCCCTGAAAGAGCCGGGTGCTTTGCATTCATCGTGTCACTCCTGGAATCGTTAGGAATAGTGACTAGGTACGAGATTACGCCTCCTGCATGATAGGTTCATCTACTCGACTGACTGGTTTTAGTTCATACGAGGATTGTCCAAAATGTAATGCCCCCACATTTTTTTCTCAAAAACTATTTATTAAGAAAAAAATTAAATTAACCCATATAAAAGAATTATATAATATCCACTCACTCTTATTTACCATATAATTTCCTCCACGTTCTCTTTCCTTCCTCCAGCGATTCACCAGGGCTTGTATGCGCTGTTAGTACCAGTCCTCTCCCTTGCTATGGAGCCAGGTTTTCACTGTGCTAATCACTGCTTTGTTGTCCAACGTAGCAGTTTGGAAAATAAATTAGCGCCATGGAATAGAAAGGAAGAGAAATTACAAAGCAATATATGTTCTTTCGCGTCTATAGTTTGTGCCTGACTGGTATTTCCGAGCCTCATCCTGCGGACTACCCCCTGCAGAGTCAACAAAATTGATTAGTGGACTCTGATATAAGATACGGCAGTGTCATGTTAAACTCCATTTCTCAGGCGAGATGTTGTAGTACAGAATTTTAATGATACTCAAAGAATATCGTAGTGTCTCCTTTATTTACAAACTCCCACTAGACGCGTTTCGACTGAATATCAGTCATCGTCGGGTTTGGCTTATCTTCCGTCTCGACTAATCGTCTTTCAATGACCGTTTAATCGCTCTGATTGGAGCTATTATGGAGATTTTTTAAAAGTGGGGCATCAATTGTTGGAAAACCCTCGTTTATGTATCAATACTGATCACTTTTTCATTTTAACGCAAGATTATCCGTACCTAAAGATGACTGATATTCAGTCGAAACACTAGCAGTACGAGTTCGTAGGCAGTACGATATCCTTTGTGTATCATGTTAAACTGATAAGGTTTTGCAATCAATGGAGATGCGGCTTCAATAACCGTTTCAACGCACTTATTTGAGCCATTAAGGAGTTTTTATAATGTGTGGCATTACTTTTTTGGCAACCTTCGTTCATGTAACTATACTGATCTTTTTATCACTATTACACAAGTTAAGCTGAATTTTTGTCACCAGTTCAGATTAGGTATGTTTTTTACTTATGACAATGAAACTGCGCAAAATTATAGAAAAAAGTCTGAAGTTATAAGAAAACAAAATTTCAAATATCAAGCAAAAAATACACCTAGGTCATAGTAGACTGACAATTTCATAAGTAAGTGTTCAAATAAGAGCCATTAATTGGTCTTATTCCGCACATTAAAAAAATTAATTTATTGAAGATGTGTCGCATTAATAATATTTTTGACAACCGGAATTGATAATTTAGATGCAGGAACCTTTAAGAGTTTCGTATAAGTATGCAGCCCCACAACCAATACAAATATTTGAGGCGTAGGCCTGACAGATTTCCTTGGGTTTTTAACACTTAGAGACTCACCACGAAAAGCCAGCTTGAAGTCCACTGATAGATCTTTTTGAAAACGGAATGGGGAATGTGTGGGGAATATTTTAATTTCCGCTTTCTAAAAAATCTTACAGTGGACTGGAATTTCAGTGAAGTATCCCTTTGCCGTGAGTCCTCAAGTTTGACGTACATCTACTGGGGGATCATTAAGGCGACGCATCACACCCGCTCAATAGGTCGGATTTGTGATGATTTCCGACCCCAGATTTTTGTTCAAGTCTTACATCATCAACTTGAAATTGTTATAGTATAAAGAATAGACCTTTGCCAAGGGAGGCTCGTATCTGAAACAGGAAAATTTTATCCTGGAGCATAATTAAACCATCGGGAAAACGGCAAGATGTAGGGTATATTTTTATAAAAACTATTATTATTATTGACATATCTAAAACTAATAGAGATGTATCAATCCCTCCTCTATCGGAATGCTAAGTAACAGCCGTCACGGTTGTAAGATATAATCTGTAATTGATATATTTCGACAAGCTACCTGAATGGTTTTCGGCCATGATGTGCTCGGACGGTGATCAAATTAGTTCAGTCTTCTTTTACAGATCTAATATAAGCGCTGCCTGTACTTACGCGCCGGAGACTTGGCTACAACTTACCGACGACTGTTGCCTTGTGCGAGAGTTATCCTGGACTAAGAGACTCCTGACACCAAAACGCCTCGATCGGATGCGAGTGACGCCATCTTGTGGATTTTCGACTGAACTTTTCCCTACCAAAGGGTATGAAGCGTCCTCTTAAGCCCAGCACCTCAAGCGTTAATATTGGGATGGTAGCTATATGAACTAATATAGTAATTACATACTTATAAGGCAATTTTAGAATGGAAAATAACACAAAGTTATATTTCCTACGACCAAGCTGTTCTGTGAACGAAAAAGACGAGTCAAAGAGTCGAGTATGTGGGTGAGGTTGGGTCGAGGACAGAGAATTAGGAGAGAGTACAGAGCTGGAGAAGAAGTAAATGGCCCAATTAATTATTTAAGAAGCCATGTATTCTCAGAAATGTGAGCTTAGAGAAAAAATCTTTTTTATCGATAGTGTAAGTATTCAATCAAAGAGCAATTCGAAGGGTATTTCTAAGAGTCGGCTATACCTTTTTTAAGAAGCAGTTGGTGCCAACATTTCTCTCCGCCTATACCAACCACAAAACTTACAACAATTTCAAAGTTTTCTCTACACACTACGGAGCAACGAAAAACTTAAAGGTGAATGGAGTGGTAATCATAGGTCCTTGAGTGTGTATTTTACAAATTTTTCAAGCAAACCGAAAACAACTTTTACCACCTAACATCATGTATGACATATGTTCAAGCGTTGCAAATCATCAAACAGGCATTAATGGAAATGATACACCCTTACAGAATTATCTTTTAAATTTTTATCCTCAATTAATGTATAAAGAATATAGTTTTTGACGCGGAATTTCACACTTTGACGAAATTACATCGAAATATATTGTTTTCAAATACTGGAATCGACATGACGCAATAATATTTGTTAGCAACCATTTTAATTATAATATGTGTTATTTCACCTTTAAAATAAAATGTGGATGTATGTTATTGAATTGTTACGGAAGATTTCTACATCTACATAATATCCTGTGAGCCGCCGCATGGGCATGTGGCAGGGGGTGTTAGGTCACCAGCCGTGTAAAGATGTAAGTTTTTGGGAGATGAAATGGTGACACGTATTATAGGAGAGAAATTAGAGGTGCTCTATTTTTATTGTGATCGCTTATCGTGCGCGGAAAGAACGAGTTTTTGTACCTATCTGTTCGGCAGTGTATATGACTTATTTTATCGCATCTGTCTAGGGGCTCCCACCTTAGTTCCTCTAAAAGTAGCGAGACACTATATGTACGCTCGTAGAAGTTTTTAACAAAGCGCGCTACTTTCCTTTGTATTTTATCAATTTTTTTGGTTAAATCTATTTGACCATGGTCCCAAATGCTCGCGTCGTATTCAAGGTGTGGCCTAACCAGAGCGAAGTAGCATCTCTCTTCAATTTTTCATCCGAGGACCTTCCTATTGTGCATAAACAAAACCTAGTATTTTAATGCTGTACCACATGTTTTGTATGAGTAATCCCCGCGATATATCAGAAGTTAACGATTATCCTAGATATTTTACGGTATCTGAAGATTTTATGTTTACTCCACCCACAGTATAAAGATATGACATATGTGAGATCACTTTCGCAGGAAGTGAACTGTAGTGCATTTGCTGAAATTTAATTCTAACCCCCACTCCTGGCAGAACGAATTAACATTGCTTCGGTTCAATGACAGAGCTTCAAAGTCCGCGTCTTTCCTCATTTCTAATCCTCCATAAGGATATATTTAAATTGGGGAAAATAAACTGCGCAAAATGAATCTATCCATGAGGATCTATGTTCAAAGACAATTAAAAACGCCACAAAACCAATAGGGTACGGTGCATTTTTTTTAAATTTTATGACTGACGAGAGCATGTATGCAAAGTTTCACCAAAACCTGTGCATGAACAAAAATCACTCTGACCACTTAAAGTCAGACATAAATTTCTCCATCTCATAAATTTGCGTCATCTGCCCAACACTTTTGAGATGATGAGTCGGACCGTCAACTAAGAATATCACTATAGCATATTTAAGGTAGTTTGAGCGAAATATCATTTTAACTAGAAATCAATGAATTTGGTCTCATATTAGAGAAACATATATCACCCATCTATTGACACCAAAAATTCAACACCATACCGCATTACTTTCGGAGTTATTTGCCAAAAAATACCGGCCCTTTAATATGGGAAATGGTACGTGAATGCACTCCAGAGAGACATTATTTACAAAATGAGGAATGTCTAACACTTAGATGTCGTAAAAAAACTAACAGCGTGCAGTTTGTATGTTTTCTCAGCTATATTTGAAAATTAATAATATTGTCACCGCAGTAGGTACTTGGCTTTCACAATAAACTTTCCATTTTGAAGAAAATGAGTCAAGTTAAAGACGTATTTAGATATTTTTATACACTAACTTTCTGTCAACATTTCTGTCACATGAAACTATATTATTGCACCGTTAATAATGCAATATTTAATTCATGTGTCTTACAGCTGGTTAAAGTATAACGTATAATTCGAATATGGTATCTATTATGACTAGGGGACTATCTCGCTCGGACTATCTTAAGGCCCTACGTTTGTGAGAAATGACTAAACCGGTTAAGTAAAAATGTTATGACAACAGGCGTGACTGGCACGAATACACCAAAACATAGGACCTACTTCCTCCACCACTTTTTTTAAGGATATTTAGAACTCCAATACCCAGTGACACACACTTTTGAGGATCACTGTGCCATTTTAAAGCGATAGTGAGACTCCTTTAAGACGCGAGGAGAATGGAAATGAGGCTGGGCAGGAGACAGGGAAGGATGCCTCTCCGCTTGAGTGATGGAGACGACGATCCGGGGAAACTCTTGAGGAAAGGGGTTGAAATGGAATAAGACAATAAATAAAATGCTTCGTCGTGAAAAGGGAAGAGAGGAGGAAAAGAGACACCCCCCTTCCCCTGCCACTCCCCCTTTTCTCCACCAGTCACCCCTCCCACAGCGAGTCGAGACTTCCCCAAATTCCAGCGCTCAAAGGGGTTGGGGGGAGGAGGAAGAGGGTGGGAAAAGGGCGAAGAAGACCTGCTGAGCGTGATGGATCCTCGGAAATTACATTCAACCTCGTTTGGGTTATATTGCGCTCCTCGAGGATTTGGATAAATGCTCTTCGCTAAATATTTATGCATCTCTGAAGGCAAAAGACGTCATGGAAAGAGGTCGGAGGGGAGGTTAGAGGGATGTGAGCTCCCCCACTCACCCACCCACACTCTCAAAATGGAGGCCTCTCGCGATGACTCTAAATATGATACCAAACGAAATCACTTACGACTCAATGAAAGATATCCAAAAGGGTCTATTAACGTTTCAGTAATATTTCCACGATGGCAAATTGGCGACCATCCGTCGATAGCTATTCCGAAGAGTGTTATTTCTCTCTGTTAGGAATTTAAATCCCCGAAAAATATCAGCGGAATTGCTTACAGGTCCCCCATTGAAGATGGCTATATCAAACACTCGTGCATTATGTTGTTGATGACTTTTTTCTAGACCTGAATCCTATAACCTTACGAGAAACAGAATCTTAGTGCAAAAGATGCAGCAAGTGCGATAACAATGGGAATATCCAATTATCCGCAACAAAGCAGGAAAAAGTGTTTCATTCGGAAATGCAATTAGCAAGGGTTATTCTCCAATTAATAAATGAATTTTTTGGGTTAATTATGGCATTAATTTAATTAGTCGTCACAATAGATAGGACTCCATGTATTTGGTGGCGCACTTCACCCATCTTTGGTAAAAAAAAACATTTTTGGTGGAATAACCTGAAGCTGGGCTGAATCGCATGAATGCACATGTAAGCGTGCAGAGTTTCAATTTGGACAAAAGAATTAGTTCTCTAAAGTTCGCCCACTTGGATTTTAAGATCACAATGTGGCCATATGTACAAGGACAAATGCAAGAAATCACTTCGCTTGGCAGTGAAATGAGTCATTTGAATCCCATAAATTATTAATGAGACAACGTTCCAGAAAAAGATAAAAGAAACACGTTATGTCCGTGAAGGGATAATAATGAGGAATTCTTAAATGTCACCAAGTCATTGTTCCCTTCACCGATCAAAATATTCGGTTTTTAGATTTCAGGTTGGTCTTCAATTAGCTATGTTAAGTGTATTGTATAACTTTGAGGTTTAAGGCAACTGGATTGGGAAGATATAAGATGCGAGAGAAGTGTAGGTATGTAAGATTATGTATTTTTGCCTCAAGGAAAACTACCATACAAATAAAATATTGATAATGGAATGTCCCAAGACTTCGGCAGTTCCCTATTTTTTTAAACTTTTTCTCCGCCTAAAAGTAATCCTTTTGCATTTGTAATTGACTGTGGTTAATGGGTAACCAATCTTCAACTTTGATCAGTTGAAAGAGGATTTCTTTACATTAGCTGATTACTGTTAAGTATTAGACACTTTTGTATTGCTTCACATGTACAATAAATAGGAAGAGAAAATATTTCCAATCCGTGTGCATCCCAAAAGTTAAAAGCCTCAAGGAAAACTACTACATCTGAGTAAAAGGAAAGAAACCAATTCTGATCTTAATTATTCCACTAAAAATGCTGAAAATACTAATCTCATGCGTAGGTACGACTTCTAGCCAATTATGCAGAGCAAAAAATTTTTAATTTAAAATTTTGAGCCAAATCGTGAAGTATAGGAAAGATTTACTTCATACTAAACACTGATTCACTTCATATTAAACTCATGGCGGAGTAAAGATTATATGCATCACTTATGTATGATCTGCTCAAAATCAGCCCTCCTAAATCATTAAAAGCCATGGAAATTAGTCGGTAGCAACGGTTGACACATAAAATATTCGATAATTTTCTAGCAAAATATATGTACAAAATTCTCTCGGGCTTCACTCAGAGTCAAATATTTGGCTGCTGCCGGCATTCCGACAGAAAACTCTTCCCGTTATTATCATTTACCTAGAGAATTCACACACGGTAGACATAATTTTCATTTCCAATAATTTACACTGAATTACAGAAACAAACTTATATTTTTTTTATTTAACGGGTAACCTACAGGAGTGGGGTAAATTGAGCGGGAATACGAGCAAAGAAACGACGACACGGCAATTGACGCGGGTGACGCTCAAAGACTGTGCGTTGGCCTCAGGCGTCCAGTTACCTTATGTTTTATACCACTGTCCTTGGAAGATAAATGGGTTCTAGACACGGCGTTCTGAGCACTGGGCTGGTTAAATACTGCATAAGTTTGAAAAGATGGACGCACTTGTTAGAGCTACAGTGATCTCGAAGCGTAGAGCAAAGTACATAGAGACCTCAGCCACGTATTTTACCAGAGGATGGCAAAAGCGCCTGTTTAAACGTTCCCAGAGACAATGCAGAACAACGCTTGCTTCGGCGACATCGTAAATAGAGGCATATATGTAAGTGGGAACTAGCATGAAATAGCCCTTTCTACTGTTATTCCAGGTAATCAAACATAGCAGTAGACAATTGAATAGGTATTCCTCCACTATAAGTCACTCATAGAACTCAATTCAACTTCGATAAATTTATCAAACGAATAGAGTCCGCTAGACAAATAATAAAAAGAGCAATATACTTTTTTTCAAAGAACCACGAAACTAGCCGCGCGGTTACTTCAACGGAGTCACCCACTAGTAATCACACAATTGTGTGAACAATATACTTAGAATAAAAAATTCTCGGGCTTCTAGCCGAGTAAGAGTTTTTGTTGCTAACGTTTCGACGGATAACACTTCCATCGTCCTCAGAGCAGTAATGAGATGCAGGCCTTCCTTCCTGCGTATATATAGCCGCTTAATCTGGGGGGCATTGTTGTCTCCTTCTTTCCGTTATTTTTTGAATTAACGGTCTCCATTCCCTGCTTAGTAAGTACCCAGAGTCGCGATTTAAGGTGTTCTTCTCCAGCCTGATCTCAATGGCCTCTTTAAGGAGACGATCCCAATACATATGTGTCTTAGAGACCACTTGAGCTTCATCAAAGGAGATGATATGATCTTCTGACAAGCTATGCTCAGCCAGGGCAGATTTCTCTGGGTGGAAAAGTCTAATGCACCTCCTGTGCTCTTTTATTCGGGTCTCTATCGTGCGTCCGGTCTCTCCAATATATACTTTCCCGCATTGACATGGGATACGGTAAACTCCAGATCTTACAATATACTTAGAGATCGCGCAAATAACACATACTCTTGCTAAAATTTTTGCATTGCATCAGTTTTAAAATAAATTAAGAACTTCGGATGAACATACGTCATTTTTTTCCTGCCCAAACAACGGATTTCATGGTAATATTAACAGCTGAATTTTCAGACAGTTGAAATAGTAACTACTAATAACTACTTAGAGGCAGTAGAAGTCTCAGCAGTAGGCATTTATGGTGCAGAATAAAGAGATCGGACCGGTAACAGCAGCCACAGCTTTGGACGAGAGTGAAGTTCAAGGAATTGGCAGGAGTACTGCGATGTGGAAATAAACGGGGAAACCACCACATTAGTCTCCCTAGAAGATTCAGCCCTGCATTCTAACCACCAGGAATAAGTTCATAGACCAATTAAAGAAGACAGTACATAGGGAAAGATACCAAAACGTAAGGGAACTAGCATTAGATTGAGAAGGGTGGAAAGCTGCAGTTAAACAATCTTAGGATTGAATGACCAGTGATGATGCAGGAATAAACTGTTAATGAAATGGCTGTTTAAATTCTAAAAGATATTATTCTAATAAAAATAAATTGTTTTAAATAGCCATTTTTAACATGCTACTTTTTTAAATTGTGGAAAATGTCGCATTTTAATGCATCTTCTTCTAATCCAGTCTTGAATTTCAAGCATTTATTCGCTTCCAGATATCATCCTGTGCCTTCTTATTTTTGTAGGGATTGATCAAATTTGTTCAAATCCGCCAATATTACATTCTAATCCCCTTTAGCACACTGATTTAAAAATCTTTATGCTCTCTGGCATACATACATCCTGCCTTAGGATCCAGTCCATTCACCGGACTGAATTAATTTTAGGTATATATGAGCATTTAAAACGTTCTGAGTTAGTAGGAATTCAAAAAACTTAAAATCAATATAGGTACACTATTTAATTGGCAATGGGCAAAGGTATTACTCGTGTAGCTTGTTAATCTAATTAATAACCGATTGAAAAACGCGAATAGCCCTTCGATTATTCGATGCGTGAAGTGCAACCGCGCTTGATTCAAAAGCTTAGCACACTGGTAATTTAGCAAATAACTTACGCGGGCAATCTAAAAATTATAATGAATGAGACCAAACAGCATTGAATGGCAGAGCACTTGCTTTTTTGAACACGCAGCAACGTTTTCGTAATATGCGATATTAACCTCACGAGTTATTATGATCAAATATTCTATTTCGCCTACCCAGATAATAAGTTTCATTGAATGGGTCTCAACACATTCCCCTCATGTATTACATAACTAATATGCGATGCAGATATAACTTAATATTTTAAAGATATTTTTAAACTATTTTTCTGACCGTATCGCATATACAGTAACGTAAGCTCTACAAGCATTAATGCTTCCATGAATTATGTTTAATTAAAAATGAAGTATAATTTGATTATGGTCCCTCCGACAAGAAGAGGAATAACCTGGTGCTGCGAGATATTTTTAATTTCCTACTTCATTAGACACTTTTCATTAGCAATTTTTATCAGAAGGAGAATGCATTTTCACAGAAATATGCACCTTTCAACATTGATTTCTCCATACGTCCATATTAAATTTATAAACTTATCCTTGCATGAGTGAAATCAAGGATAGTTGAGCTCAACGGCCTCAGAAGCCTCATTTTGGCAAAAGAATTTCTCCAATGACCGCAATCATTAGCACCACTCGTCAAAGAAAGAAATCTAATAATTTGTTATGTTGGTTTAACGGGAAGTCAGTGACCAACCACATCCTCTCAACCAGAAAACCCCTGTGGCGGTTTACAGGAACATTAATTCCTTGCCAGTGACCACTCACAGACACAACTCAAAATGGGATCCTTCATGGGAGAGACCCCGTTAAAGATGCCAGGGTTATAACTAATCACACTATCTGTAAATTTTAACGGGAATTAATTTCCACGCCAGGGACAAACACAGAGAATTACACTTACACGCCCTTATAAAATCACTCACACATTCAAATGGACCCAACTTCTGGGAGAATCACGGGATGAGCTTGGTTCAAGAAAGGTAAAACAGGAAAAGACGAGGTTGTGCGTCGGATACGCGTATTTTGGCCACAAGGTTGCTCTCTTCAGCAAACTGAAGGGAAAATACGCTTAGAACACAAGGTTGAAAGTGAGAATTGTGGAGAAAGTGCGAGTAAATTTTTGCTTGCATGATTTTATAAAAAAACTATGATATTAAAAAATTGTAACGTGTCCATTTGTTTCAGAATCAACTTTTAATACTGTTCTGCATGTTGCTAACATTTTTTTCAATTATGCACCCCACTCAGAACACCATAGAGACAATTCACGACACTTTGATGCCGTTGTCGCTACGTTCAGAGAATAATCGACGGTCAAATTAGCAAAAAAAGCGATAGAGAACCGTTTTCACTGCAGATGATTCGCATATAACAATTCAAGTCTTAAATATCAGTCCACCCTTAATGTTAGTTAAGTGCGATTTTTTAGACCAGTAACTTCGACATATCAAAAAGATTTATTTATTTTATTACATAAAAGGTAGTTAGCGTTCAGAATGATATACTTGGGTAATAAGAAACCAAAGTTTTGTATGGGTGATGTGTAAATGGATTTTCTGACGTAGTTGACATTTTATTACATTTTCAATCTTGCAAATTAGGTCCTACATGAGTCGAGACAGTCGTATTGGCTCATGTGGGAAAGGGAGAATGACACTCGTCAATTTATTCTTTAAAATCCTATACTAAAAATAATCTCGACTAGAATTTTGGAGCGACTTAAAATCATAAGAGATGAATATTGATGGCATTTTTTTAGGATAAAACGGTGTTTGACGTTCCGGACTTGAAAAAAATGGAATTTGGGCCGATAAATTATGAAATATGAAATGCACCGAACATAATGCAGGATGGTTACGAGAAAATGAGATCATCCTTGACCGCAGCTAGATTGTGGCAGTTTTTTTGAGAGAAAGAGACCGAAAACAAATGCTCCAATTATTCTGGTGGTGGAAGGATTATTTCTTCGTTGTGAATCAAGTGCAGAGAGAAATTTGACGATGTTGGTGTCAACCCACTGAAAGTGAGAGGCGAGGCAAAGGGGCTCTTTACGTTAACATCCTATTCAACGGTAGGAGAGCCTCTCAGAGCACCCAAGTAGGAATCAGTGTTCCGTTGAATAAATTTTCCACTGCTCTGTTTGCACTCGAAACAGCAATTTAAACCGCAGCAGTTGAAAACGATGAACTCGAAAAAAAGAGCCATCTAGTCCTGGTCTTGAATCCAGAAATTTGACACCGTGATGAGCGCTTTCACCATATTGTGATCCCACCTCACTGACTTAAAGGTCCCGGGGAAGAAACACACAGAGAAAAATACGAGAAACACTATCGTTATTTGGGACTACCGCCGGCTGAGCGAGAAGTTGAAGGACATAGTCAAAAATAGTAAAAGCACGCAAACACTCGGGAAGGTTGCTTTAAAATGGAAAATATATTTTTCAAATTTACAAAAAAATACAGTACTTATCCACCTTCGTAGAAATTCTTGCCGCACAAAACAAAGTCAAACGAAAACAATCATTTTTCACACAGAAAGAAGGAAAAGAAACAAGCCCTCCTCCTTCCGAAACACATCCTATTATATCCTGTCGATCCGTTAGCGCCACCAGTGTCCAGATACGCAGACGAAACGAACGAGGGGAGCAGAAGCAGACGAAAACGAACAAGCGACATGCGGACTCCGCTGCACGACAC